>JAKELP010000051.1:348483-1610983 GCA_029929735.1 Mimosa pudica | reverse complement strand
CAAGTAACCACCTTGGACCACTGGGCACCCTAAACTAACACTGGGTATAATTTTACCCCTGAAGTAACCAAAGTGGTCCAATTTTATCTCTGAAGTAACCAAAGTGGTCCAATTTTACCCTCTGACGAATGTAATGTTGACACGTGTTGTCCACATGTAAACATTACATCCTGCGTGTCAAGATTACATTCGTCATAGGGTAAAATTGGACCACTTTGGTTACTTCAGAGGTAAAATTGTACCCAGTGTTACTTTAGGGTGCCCAGTGGTCCAGGGTGGTTACTGAAGGGTAAAATAGGCCCATTGCCCTCTAAAATATTATGGTTATTTTTGTTCCAAAAGAAATCATATGAGTATTTCTACAACTTAGTCAAAAATTACATAAATATTTTTTGTATATTAATGCTAATTTAATAATTTATTTTACAAACTTAATCTCTAAAAATATCAACTAAGTCAAAGGGTCGTCTTTTGACAGTCCTAATTTACCACAAAACGGCAAGCTTTGGAGCTCACTATCTCGGTACGAAGAAAGGGTTTCGCTGTTCTCGCAATCTCAGCCTCAGCCTCAGCCTCAGCCTCAGGTACCAATTTTCTCTCTTTTCTTTGTTTCTGATTCATTTTATGCTCCATCTTTTTACTCTTTACTCCTTACATTTTGCTGTCTATTCGCACTACGCCTCTTAGGTCAAGTCATTGATTTCTGCTTATGAAAAAAAATGAACCAATTCATTTTCAAATCAAGTGTTATATGCTAATTCATCCACTGATTCAAACTAACCCTAAGCTACTATGCTGGTTCGATCAACTTAATAGTCAAATACTTCACTCCAATTTCTTTACTACTCCTATTTTGTTTTGTTTTTTGTTATCTGGGCTCTTGGTCTTTTAATCTTGCATTCTTTGGTTTGACTAATTCTTTATCTGATTATGTTATTTCACATAATAATAATAATAATAATAATAATAATAATAATAATAATAATAATAATAATAATAATAATAATAATAATAATAATACCCTTTTTCAGTTTGATCTTTTTCTTTCACATATGTATTTCTTACTTATTTATCCTGCCAGAACTCTTTTGCAGCAGTTCAGTTCAATTTTGATAAGGCATAATTGCGTATCATAACCCTAGTTACAGTTTTGCCCCTGTTGGTAAATGTAGAGAGAGAATAAGAATGTGAAACACACTGTTTAAAATTGTAAGAAGCATTCATAAATGAGGGTATGAATTGGAATGAATTATCAAATTCAGAACACTTCTGATGAGTGAACTAACGTTCCTTAGTATGTGAGAATTTGGTAAGCTAGACTTATAATAGGGGTTGCTGGTTGTTTGTTAAGGTATATTCATGGACTGATTAATTGCTATGTAACATGGAGTTTATAGTGCTGCTTCTGTATTTTTTTTTCTTATTGGCCATTGTCTGTTTGGGTAGATAGTTTTTTCATTGTGATATTGTTTAAACCACACGTGTCAATGAACTAGAAATCAATTTAAAATTTTCTTCCTGGAATGATTGTTGATAAATGTGTGCTTTAGTATTGGTTCCGAATTGTGCACATATAATTTTATTATTCTAGCAGTAACAATTTAATAGAGCTTGACCCCTTGGTTGGTAGAGTAGTATATCTTTGAATGAAACATCCTTCTGGGGTAGGAACCTGTTTCAGAGTTTATACATTTGGTTTAAGAATTTCTTATTATCATTGCCAGAAACTGCTCCCTTCTTTCATAAATATAAAACCACTTTTGAAATTTCAATTTTGTTCCTAAATTTAAGACCACTTTCTAATTGTTCCCAACTTTTTTCCTAAATTACCCCTACTAATTCTTATCAATAATAAACAACCAACACGAGGAGAGTGAGGATAAAAGTATATGGTTATAGTGAATAAGTTATATCATGTGATAATAACTAACTTAATCAACATCTTTAATCTAATAAAGAAAAGGGTCTACCCAATCCTGTTCCCCATTTGGTGAGGTTGATGGGGAAGGGAATGTATTAGGCAACCTTGCCCCTGCTGTATGTGTAAAGTAGTCTTATATTTAGAAACAGAAGGAGTACTTTGTTTGATACAAAATAGTAGCAGCCTACAGCATTATGTGTAATGCCTTTGTGATATGTTGTGCTATTAATTACTTCCTCTTATCGTAATATTAATTACTTATTTGGAGAGTTGATACCCATTTCTAATTGTCAAGTTATTCTCATGTTACCCCAAGTATTGATACTTACTAAACAATAATCGAGGGAGGGATGGATTTAGAGAAGATAAGTAAGGTGTTTTGGAAAAAAGCATGTCCAACGATGCCTTATCAAGTTGAATATCCTGTATGTTGATATTTTGGATCGACATGTTAGTACTTTGGTGTTATATTGTCCGAAATTATTGAATTATAACTAATTCATTTATGGCTGCATTTGGCAGTCCAAACATTTATATAATTTGATTTGTCTGCTGATGATGAAGAAATATTATGGTTGACTACCTATTAAAATGATTTGGCCATCGATAGCGTACAGTTACTCAGTTAGAGTACAATAACACCTCGTGATCCATGTATCTGACCGCACCTAATGAAATAAAACTAGACATGACTCAAAAGTTGATTGTTTCTGCCCTCGCCCCAAGAAAAAATGTGGAAAGCATTTTTGTGGAATCATTATGCTATTTGTTGTGCAGGATGACGGAGCCACCATTCAGACCACGTGAGCAGTTAATTGAGAAGCAAAGATATTTTCAGAGCATACATAAGCACACTTACTTGAAAGGGCCATATGACAAGATCACCTCTGTTGCAATACCCCTTGCATTAACAGGAGCTTCACTCTATATGATTGTAAGTTTATAATTAAAAATAGATGTACAAGCTCTAGTGCCTTTGATAAATATCATTATGGTTATGAAATCTTTATCTTAAATGCATTTTTGACCACTTTTATGCAGGGACGGGGTATCTATAACATGTCTCATGGAATAGGCAAGAAGGAATAATCATTTGGGAATTTCTTTTGAGTGCTTGGCCTAAACCTTGCATTAGTTTCTCAAATGAGACCTGTTTTTCTTTGCACACACATCTTGTATCTCTCAATAAATTTGCCTCAATGCAGACTTGAATCACTAATGGAAGTGTAAACTTAAATGGATCGGGTTTTTGTGTGTTTGTTTGTTTGATGATAGTCAATTGACGGTTTTTAAGTTGTGCATGAAAATTTTATATTGCCATACTGTCATTGGCATTTGAGCTTTTGATTTAAGTGAAATTGAGATTGAGATAGGGAGCAACGAAGTGGAGTTGGATATATGAAAATAATATGTTCTGCCGAATAATGTTTTATACGATGAAAAAGATTAAATTGCCCTTAATTTTCAAATTTGTTTTTTTTTTGAGTAACAAAATGCTTGATCAACTACCCAAATAAGAAAATAGTAAGTTAAGCAAGTTCGAGCTGAAAATCCTTGAGCATTCACCGATAAATGATATGGAATAACTAAGCATTTGAAATGTAAGTTAATGTTTTGAAGATTCGAGATGTATGTTCAAGCACTTTTTGAGAGAAAATTATAGAGTAAGGGTAAAATTCTTGCGCATTGAGTCCAGAAAATTTCAAAAAAACTTTAATTTTTGTCTGTTATGGGATAATATAAATTTGATTCATGCTCAAGCACCTATAAATATTTCAAGCATTTCACTGAAATGTTTTATGATATTTTTTAAAATTCGATATATTATTTCTATTTTTTGATACATTGGAAATAAATATTATTTCCTGTATGCGCTTTGACTATTTAATTATTTTTCAATTTAAGCTTATATGGCACCACAAAACCGCAACATAAGCTTGTCCTATTTAAATATTTTTAATTTAAGCTTATGTAACACCAGAAAGCCTTGACATAAGCTTACACCATTTCAATATTTTTTATTTAAGCTTTTGTCTCACATCCAAATCGCTACATAAGGTCTTATTATGAATTTCATTATAAAATGAATTTTAAAAAATTGGAAAGTGAAATGAAATTAGAGACTTCAAAAAATTAGACTAAAATATATGTAATCTCTCTATAATAAACTTTTTTAATGAACAGAGGAACCAATTTGCTGGAAGAAAAAGCAAGGTTCACAACCTGGACTGGCGGTTCAAGTGGGATAAAAGATTCGAGGGTTATGGATATAACCGAGGGTCAACCCGAGAATAAACTGATCGCACTTAAATATTATAATTTAATAATTTATAACATAACACACTAACATTAATAACAAAATACATGGAGTAAATTGAAAAATTGGAAATTTAAGAAAAATGCAATAAGGAGTTACTTAAATCAAGAGATGTCAATTGGAAATTTAAATTTCTGTAAATAAATTTGGAAATATTAATGTGATATAAGGAATTCAGAGTATTGTTTCCATTATAAGTTAAAGAAAAATAACTAGGCATTTATTTTCAATTTTAAGAATTCTCATAAACTAAACAGAAATTTTTATTTAGAAGATGACCTAAAACTAGAAATAAATAAAACATTACTTTCATGCATTAAAAAAATATCTCTAGTTATATTAGAAAGGGCAATCTAGTCTGTATAAAAAAGAAAGAAAGGGCAATCTAGTCATTCCAATACGATGCCACTCACATTCCTTATTATTCCAGTCACACTCTTTATAAATGCTAGGTTGTGAAGGATGATTCTCTGTACATAGAGAGTAATTTTTACTTTCTCATGAACAGAGCTCTTCAAACAGAATTTGCTAGAGATGAAGGGACTATTAACTTCTCAACTGAAGACATTCCTATAACAAGTTTAGCTAGACCAACTAATCAGACATCAAATAAAGGAAAAAGAAGAAACATTGTAACTGTTGGTTGTTTCACTTCTTCCTGAAGCAGTGCTCCTTCTGGTTTAGCAACTTGAGCTGATAAAAAAAATGTTGAAGACAGTGAAGCAAGTAAAATGGTGTTCTTTGTGATTGTGTCTCCAAATGTATTCATAAATATTTGTGACAAAGTTTTTTTGTGGTGGTATGGTTGTATTTTAGTGCTGACAATCACTTATAAAGAATGAAATGTAATGACTCATCTACCATGAAAAAATGTATTTTGGTTATTTGTATGGTCTTCTTTTAAATGGTATTAATACAACTTTTGCAATTAAATGATTATAAAGATTTGGACTAATAAATAAATATTTTTTTTGTTGTTTAATCATATTATAAAATATTTTATGTAGTAATTTTGAATAATTTAATAGTCAATAATATAATTTTGTTTAATCATATTATAAAATATTTTATGTAGTAATTTTGAATAATTTAATAGTCAATAATATAATTTGATCATTAAAATCTTTAAAATACAATTTTTGAGAATAATGTAGATACCAAATTAGTAATGTCCTTTTTGGTAATTTGTACATTCAAAAAGCTATTATACTGATTTTTATCCAAACACTTTCATTATATCAAAAGTTATTTTTCAGAAAAGCTATTATACTAAAAAAACTATTCTCAAAAACCTATTTTCCCAAAAGTTATTTTCCAAAAACTAAATCCAAAGAGGCCCTTTATTCTGTTCAATATCATGTTTCTATCCTTCTCATCAGTCTTCATTGGAGTCAAACTGTTAGGCTGACCCATTTAGGTCCTAGTTTAAATAGGGTTGTACTTTGATTTAAGAGTAAAAATAAGATAAGACTTTAACGAGCTGACCCTTAAACACCACGAGCATTGGCGGGTTGCCCTTTTAAGTGCAATTTTTTGATTTTTTTTTTATTTTTCCAAACAAAGAATCAAGTTTTTTTTAATATGTATTTGTAAAAAAAGCTAATTTTTTAAGATTATATTATACATATTATAAGTTAAAACTATATACAATTTTATTATAGTTATACAATATTTGATTGGTATCATACTAAAGGATAAAATATCATATGATTTTATATGTTTACATTATTTTTTAAGTTGTGATACAATTTGAGTTTTTATGATTTTTAAAAAATATTGGAAACTAAATCTGAAACTGAATTATTAAAAAAACATTTTTTCGACTTACGAGTTTCAGTTGTTACCATTCGCTAAAACATGATAAGCAGTTGAATTTAAAAATATTTGAACTGCTGCAACTGTTAGAAATATTAGGATCATATTAAATGAGTTGTATCTTGTAAGTGGTTAGTGGCTCTATTGCTTATATAAAAAGTCCTAGCCTAAACATTTTATTGTGTGAAATTTATGAGAGTTTACACCAAGAGAGAGTTAACTTGGTCTCTCTCCTCATTACCCTAGTGTTAGGGATTTGTTTTGTAAATCCAGTTCCTCAATGAGGAGTGGTTATCACCTCTATGAGGGATGTTTTGATCTAGTTCAAGAGGATTAGAATATTGTTGTTGTTTTTATATTCTTCTTCATCATCTATCAATATAAAGATTTTTTTAATTCTTCGTCTTATTCTCTTTCTGTACCGATTACTCCTCCGGAAAATATGTATAAGATTTAAGATTGAAATAAATAAAAAAAATAAAAATAGGAATAAGAGTTTATTTAATGATTAATAAAAATAATTTGATCACTATTGGCGAAGAGATCTGCAAAATGAGAGAAGAAAGAAGAGGTCGGCGAAGAATGAAGATGATGAAGATGACGAAGCCACTCTTCTTCTTCCTTATTCTCTCTCTCTCTCACCATTCTCTTGCCCTACGCACCTCTCTTTCTTCAGGTCTTTCCTCTTCTTCCTCCTTATACTACAATCCTAACTAACTTTATATGTCTTCTATACATTCTTTTTCTCACATTTCTACACTTACTGCATCAATTACATCTCTTTCTCCGCCAAATCTCAACTACACTAGAGCTAGCTATATGTTCACAATTGACGGTTTCTCTTTTCTGATTAACATATTTTGTGTTTTAATCCACCCACCTTTATCTTTTTCTTCTTATTCAGATTAAGAAAACCAAACTTTAACTTATCTTTCATACTCCCCTCTTCCTAAATACAGTATATAACACCACTTTCACTTTTCAATTTGTTCCTAAATATAAGCAATTTTTAAATTTTTCTCAACTTTTTTCTGAATAAACCCCAATAATCCTTATTTATAATAAACTAATAAGAGTGTGAGAGTGAGAATAAAAGTATATGGTTAGGGTGGATTAGTAATATCACGTGATAATAACTAACTTAACTAGAATTTTTAATCTAAATCCTTAATCTAATCAAATTAGGGGAAGTGATCTTATATTTAGGAATTGAGGGAGTAGTTTATTAGTATGGTAAATTAGTTTTAAGAAAAAGAAGATAACTATAAGCAGCTTAAAGTGATTAAATTTACATCCTTAATTTTTCCAAAATGTTAAAGTGATGAACTAGTCCTGTTAGATTATGTTTTAGCTTATAAATTAAATAAGCTCGTTTGGAGGAAATACTAAGGCACATTAATCTTTTAATAACTTATTTAGTTTTGCTATGATTCTCCAAAATAATCTACTAATGAACGGAATATGTTATTTAGCTTTCTTAGGATTTTCCAAAAGAGTCAGCTTACAGAGGGAGTGTTCTTTTTATCTTTTGGTGTTTCAATAAATAGTTTATCTTTATATTTTGAAGGCTTGAACACTAGTGGTGCTGAAAGTCATGGAAGGCAATTATTTGAGCAGCTTCAAGCTCAGAGTCAGACAGGGTAATAGCTGTAGAACTTTTCTAAGTAATTATGATTAGTTAATGTTTTTTCTTTTTGTTTGTTGACTTGAATTCTGTTTCCCTTTTCTCCTGAAGTACATTTCGTATGTCTGATGGGTACATGTCAAATTCTGATCTTGAGATGGCAATAAAGGACTTTGGACGAAGGTGTAGCAACATTTCTAGAATATACAGGTGATTCCTCATATCTGTACATCATTGATTATGCATCTCCAAACTACTTTTCTGTTAATGACTTCCATAACATATATTAAAAGCAGCTTTCACCAATAAATATATGTGTGTATGTATTGCAATGGGTAAACTGACTTGTGATTTGTTTCTCTCTTCGAGGGATCTTTTATCAGCATTGGGAAGAGTGTGAATGGAGTTCCGCTAGTAATTTTTTCCCTTTCTCCTCTCTTTTGGGTATTTTTTCAAGAGTTAATGTCCTTTAGGATTTGAGTGGAGCTCAAAAGTCTTAGTAGTAACTGTTTGCTGTTACTTCGTTGCATGCAGTGGGTGATGGAGATTTCTGACAAGCCCGGGGAGGAAGAGGCTGAACCTGCATTTAAGGTTAGTGATTGCACAACATTAGTGAAACAATTACTTCTTTCTTTTTGTTGAGATCGATGTGTGGTCTTACAAGTGAATATAAGATTTGGAATGACCATATACATGAATGAGTTGGAGTGGCATTTATTGATAAGAAAATGGTAGAATAGCGTTTAAGGTGGTTTAAACATGTCAAAAGAAGGCCATTAAATGCGCCAATGGGGAGAGTTGATCAAACAGTCTAGAGACTAGTTAAATGAGAAAGAGGGAGATCGAGGCGAGCACTTAGTGATGTTGTAGATTGATGTATGATGGCATTGTACATTCTATGTAGCCAACCAGTTATTTTTAGATTTATTTATATGAAGACATATTGACATATAGTTCAAGAAAAGCCAACCAGGAAACATGGGCAATTACTGTAGTTGGGACACAATAGATAGGTGGAAGGAAGACATAGAATATTTGAACACCTTTTTGTTGGTATTTTATTCTCACCAATCCTTATCAATCTTTGAAGGTGAGCAGAAACAATGATTATATTTAATATCAGATTTTAATTAGTGCTAACACTGCTGTAAGTCTCCTATGTGATATGGGCTCCTTTTTCTTGTTACTTAGAATACAAGTTTGTAACATTCCGAAGAAAACTTCAACATCTACCAACTTGCATGAATAAAAGTGTGTAACTTGCATTAGTGAGGGAGAGCAAGACTGGAGCTTTTAATTATTTTTAACTGCTTGAAATGTTAATTATAGCCGTATAGGTATTTTTCTTTATATAAGACTTTGACAATGTATGATGGTCTTGCGATAGAAATATGGATAATAAAAAGTTTTGATGGGTATCCAAGTAGATTGTACAGTGGGGAATTTTCCCGTGAAAGATACTTACTGGTGTTGGAGAGATGTTACAGAGTTGATGCCTAGACAACCACACTTTTTGAAAGTTTATTCAAAGGTTCTTTACTTAACTTCTTTGCCGGTTGATACGCACCCTTGTGAAATGGAAAATCCTCTCTAGAATGCTAGAAGTGAGGAAACCAACCTGCTTGAATACTGCTTAGAGCATCCTATGTTGTCTAACGTGGGATTAAGGCATCCCATATGGCCTTACTTTCTATCAATGTCAAACATGTGTAATTAGACATTAGCATGCATTGGTATTTATATAAACAACTGTAAAGTATGCATCTTTTGCGAATCGTGACAAATAATTCATTTGCGTTGGTGTTTTTGATGTTAATCTGATATTTCACTGCAGCAGCCCGTCACATATTTTGTATTTTGTGAGGTTTTGTGGTCTTTCATAATAGCAATATTTTATGTGAAACAGTAATTATATTTTTTTTATGCACAAAAAGAATTAACTTTTTTGGTGCTATGTTAAACTCATACGACAAGGGAATAGATATAGGAAATTAAGTTGTGCGGATGACTTTACATGACATGGGTGACCCAATATGATTTCCATTGCTGAAGTCTTAATGAATCTGTTTGATGTTGTATTCAGACATTTATTTAGCTTTATGTAGTTTGCTCAATGACCTACTTGACTCAGTTGTAAGCTCATTTACCACTGGGTCTAAGGTCATGGGTTCAAATCAGTCTCTCTGCATAAAAACAGAGGTAAGGTTACCTAGTATATTCCCTTCCCCTTGATACTCGAACTTGGTTAGCCCCATGTAATTTGCTGGGGATCTTTCCTTTTTGTGATTCCTTTTCTAATGATGCAGTATATTGGAAATGTACATGGAGATGAGCCTGTGGGTCGTGAGCTTCTTATGTTTCTGGCAAATTGGTTATGCGATAACTATCTAAAAGATCCTCTGGTATTTCACTTCTTTGGTTTTAAATAAAATGTTGGTCTTTGATGTTTTTCTTTTTCATTTGTTCTAGCATATCACCTTTCCATAAGGCCTCTTATTTTGTTCAAGCAAAGTGGCTAAGATATGCATAATTAATAAGATTTTATACAGAAACTATGTATGGTGTATGTAGTTTGGTAGACAGCAATAGCTTCTTTTGCATTGAGAGATAAATTTAAAATCATTGAATATGAGATCCTTTATACTTTATTAGCAATAGCCGACCCCACGTTGTGAGATAAGACTTTTTTGTTGTTGTTGTATACTTTATTAGCAATAGCCCTCCTAAAACACTTTGAAAGAATTTCTTTTTGTCAATAGTTTATGTTTTGGGAAGAGAATGAAATATAGTCCACACTCCTTTCCACTTTGGGGTGCCATCCATGTGAGGGCATTATGCTTGTACTTTTAACTCATATTTCCTACATTTATATTCCTGGAGATATGATTGTTATATTGGCAATCTTTTTTGAGAGCTGTTATTTATAGCTATTATTTTATTTCTTTAAGTGTTTTACACTGAAATGTTTCAGGCGTCATTGATTGTGGAGAAAATTCACCTTCATATTCTTCCATCATTGAATCCTGACGGCTTTAGTTTGAGAAGGCGTAATAATGCAAATGATATTGATCTCAACAGGGACTTTCCTGACCAGGTAGATTTTAATTTTCTATTAATATTTTTCCCCATGTAGATATTTGCCTTAAATGTTTTATCAGATATGTCCTTATTTAACTTATTTGTAGTTAAGTAGTCATCCTAGCATAGATATATGAGAAGGCAGATTGGAAGAAGATACAGTGGGATTGAAGTTATGGTCAGTAACTATGATTTTGTATAACTTAGTTTGTTCAAGTTTACTGACCAAAAAAAAAAAAGTTTGTTCAAGTTTAATATGATGCATTATTAACATCATAGTAACATAGTGTGGAAGTTACACAAAATAAGATAGGTTCATGGAAGGGAGATATATATCTTGGTTGTTGCAAGTAATGCGACTAACTGAGTGTCCTATGTTAGCATTATGGATACATCAAATATCTATTTGTCATAAAAGATAGAAAATCATGTAAATAAGGCTTACAAAATTTTAACATATATTGCTTGAATAATTGCTTCCTAAATATGATACATAAACAAACAATCTTGTGTTGTTCTTGTTAAAAATCATGTGGTTGATAGAATTCGTGGTTAATTTTATGGTGGATTATTTGCAGCAAGCCTTCTTTCTTTTGCTCTCGGTTATTTTTTTTTCAAATTTTCCTTTAGACTTGTAATTTAAGTACCTGTTGCTTGTTTGTATTCCATGATTTTTAAGCTTTAAATAGGAATATTTCATTAGAGACTGTTGATTAACTTTTGAGGTTTGATGGGTTGAAGTCAAATGCTGGTAATTTCCCTTTGTGTAATTACTCTACGTTGCATGAGATCATTTGTTTATTAATTGCAATGACTTTTTTGCATGAAACTACAGCTTTTTCCTATTAATGAAAATGAAGATGCACGCCAACCTGAAACAAGAGCCATTATGAATTGGTTGAGAGAGATAAAATTCACAGCATCTGCCACTCTGCATGGGGTAATATATTATCAATATGCTAATATTATTACCCTTCAATTTCATATTATATTTGTGCTGTTTTTCCATGAATTTTGTGCTTGACACGGTGGGCTATTCTTTTTATCTAATATTCAATATGCTGGCTTTCTTCAACTTCAGGAATCTTGTTTTCTCTGTCTTTAGAAGACACTTATTGCAATAACTCAATTATATGGGATTGATTATTCATTATGACTTGCTGCCAAGTGCCAACTTTGTTTGAATGGATTGTATTTAGATGCTGTAGATTGCTAATTTTTTTTTTTCAACCCAGGGAGCACTCGTTGCAAATTACCCTTGGGATGGTACCCAAGATAAAAGGTGGGAAGTAATCTTTTTTAAATCTTTTAAACATTTTACTGCGCACTTGTGGGAAATTGGAGGGAAGGCCCTTATTGAAATGTGTTTGGGTGAGAAGGACTTGGAAAATTCTTATGCACTAAACACAGTTTTTCTCTACAAATTTTGTACTCACTGTAGCATTGCTCTGGTTAAGATTCTTCTTAGCAATAAATTTTCAAAGGAGGACTTTTTCCCAATTTCTCTTTCTCTTCACTTTAAATTTTATTCACTTGAATTCACACACACAGACACTGTTTATGCTCAATACATTTGTGCAAAAAATGCATATGGATGATGTGGACTTTAAGACTAGAATTGAGAGAAAACTGTAATTCTCATTGATGTATGACAAACTGTACAAGTGTGTCTACATATATGCTAAGAGAAGAGGCAAGTCACTAATGACCAATGAATGCTAATAAAGCCTAATAATAGAGGAGATAATAACAATAATTACAAGATATTCCCACAGATTACGTATAGATATGGGTAGATATTTGTGAATTTGAGATCAAATATGATGGAGTTGAAATTTTATTATTATGCTATATTTTATAGACTGGTTAAAATGATTTTCTGTTGTATGGAAATGTGTGATGGTTTAAATGCAAGCCAGCATGAGCTTGGCAGATTGCCAATACAAACAAAATGGGCGTTCCTGGCTTGTCAAAGAGGCACCTTAAAATAAAAACAATTATTTATTGTAACTGGTCCAAGATGAATATGTGCATTTACTAAAATTTTTAACATGTCTCGCTATCCACAAACTGTGAACAGTTTGATTCATGCCTTTCATTCTATGCAATCCATGTGAAAACATTTCTAATTGAGAAACTTTCAAAAGATAAGAGCAATTAGCATAGGCAGCACACTGCTAGAAATTTTTTTCCTCCTTGGTCCTACTGAAGGTCATGGGTTTTTGTCAAAAAATAATTCGAGTCTCTGAGAGTACACATTCAGGATCATGTATAGCCTGCTCAATTAAGCAGTGCCTATAGGGTGATGTGAAAACAAATGAAAACTCTTTGCAGTATATTTTAATGATGTGATGTTTGATGATTTCCTTCTCTATTTAAGTTTTACATTTGAAACGCATAAATGCAGGACACACTATTATGGATGTCCAGATGATGATACATTTCGGTTCATGGCAAGTATATATAGTCATTCTCACTACAACATGTCTGCAAGCACAGAATTTGTAGGGGGAATCACAAATGGGGCAGCTTGGTATGGAATTTGAAATAATCCCTGGATGTTAATCATTGATTCTTTCCTTGTTTCCTAGTTCATTCAATTTTCACATATAAGATCTAACTCTAGGTACCCTATATATGGAGGCATGCAAGACTGGAACTATATCCATGCTGGCTGTTTTGAATTGACCTTGGAAGTTAGTGACAATAAATGGCCTAAGGCAGCTGAGGTTAGTTCATGGTTTCTAGTTTTAGCGGTTACAAAATTTGGAAGCATAGGTGATTGCAAGTCTGTATGTTAACATTAAATAGAAATAAATCATGGGTTAATAATAATTTTGACCAACGACCAATTAATGGTATCAGTTTGGTCAATAAAGAAAAAATAAGTCTTATTTTAGCGAACGTCGTCCATATCTCATTAACACTGTTAGTTTTGTTGCCAAAGGGCATGTTGATTGCCATGTGTACAGTTTTTGACCGTCAAATTATTATTATTATTTTGAAAAATGAAAGAAGGCTTAGTTGGACAGTAGTTGAATAAAATTTTCCTGGCCAAAGAAAATGGAAAAAAAAATTGTCTTATAATATCGTCTTCTTCCTCTGCGTGTAAATGAATAAAGAAACGAATCCCTAGAGTGGAGGTGGAGTGAAATCGTGCTAATTCAAGGGTAGATCGGTCAGCATGGCGTCATCCTCTTCTCTATCATCTTCTTCGGCTTCAACGGGGAAAAGAAGAAGCCTTGTGAAGTTGAGGGTGAACCATGAGTTGAATGAAGGCAAAGGGAGCAGATGAGTTGAACTAGGGTTTTTTCTCAAAATTGAAAATGCAGCTGCAGTAAAATTGTATATGTGTCAGAGATATTGCGGAGAAGTAAATTGTTGGAATTTGACTGGGAATCATTTCAATCTCCATATTCGATGCAACAGAGCTTTGAAAAGGTTTTCTATGTTGCTTTGATTTGATGAGGAGTGGTTTCGTAGAAAATTTCTATTTGCTCGTCCTGTTTCTATCTCTTCCTTCTTCCAATTGCACATCCCTGTATTAGGAAATTATCTTAGATTTTGGTTTTTCTTCCCATCTTCCTACTATAGGCTTTCAATAATTTACTTGCAACTCTAAATCTGGGCTCCTTGTGACGGGGATGTAATTGAGTTTTACAGTCATTAATATTCTGACATATTAAGTCTGTCATTCCAGGCATGAGAGCTCAGTCACTGTAATCAGTTTGTATTTTAATTATGGTAATAAAACTGTTTCCTTTTTTTATGATTTTTGTTTTGATATTTTAATTTTATTAATTTATTGATATAATAATTTTCAGATTTTCATATTGCCATGTGGGGGTCAAAATGATGCCACCATGTGGCGGTCTAAGTGCTGATGTGTCAAAAATTTGACGGTGTTAGTGAGTGATGGATAATGTTGGCCAAAATGAGTCTTTTCTTTTATTAATTGGCCAAAATGATACCGGTTATTGTTTGTTGGCTAAATTGATAGTTCAGTAATTATTGATTGGACATAATGATTATTAATCCATAAATCATTGACTAAGCTTTCAATCTCAGTGAGAATTAAATACTAAATTAAAGCATTTCACACATTAAAACTGTATTTTCCTATCCAAACTAAATGTCAATTATCATTATTGTCTCATTTTCATGTTTCCTCTTGGCCAGAAGTTAGGTGACTTCATACTTGGTTAACTAATTAGAGTCTATGTTATTTGTGATTTATTTTCTTGGTTTAATTATTTCTCTTTTGTTGCCTTTTCAGCTTCCTGTCCTTTGGAAGTACAATAAAATGAGCATGCTTAATCTTGTTGCAAGCCTTGTGAAGGTAGGTTATTTATGTTGATATTTTATTATTGTGAACCTTGATGAAGACCCTTGAATAGTTCCTGAAATTTAATGTTTTAGCATTTTTTTTCTTGATCATTGCAATCAACTCTATTAAAGAGAACCCACTGATGTGCTCTGGGAAGGTCCTGACAGATACCTTGTGAATATGCAAACCAGAAACATAAAACAGAATTTTGCGATATGAAATTGAAACACCTGAAACTTCTGTTAACTATCGGCCAGTAATTCAGGACTTGGTGCGTACTTATAAGGTAGTTGTAATGAGGAAGCCGTTAGATGCCTGTATAAGGCAGATGACACTGGTAGGGGTGTTGTTAATATATAACTTGTAATTAAAATGTGTAAGGTAGTCATTCAGTAATTAGAGAGTCAGTAGAAGAGTTAGAAGGATATATGGGGAAGATGACTTGTAATCAGAAGATAATCCTTTTTTATAGTAAAATGTGCACTATTCAACTCTCTATTCTCTTACCATTTTCTTACTATCGTTATCCACAAGAATGAACAATAATAGTCAACATTTCTCATCGAGGGAACTAAAAAATCTGATTAAATAGTTTGGAACTTGGCCATCTTGTTTGAGTTATCTGCTCCAAACACAAGGGTATTTGCAGCAAAGCCAATTACCCATAGCTTGGTACAGGCTCTTAGAATTTTTCCCAGAATGTGATTCAATTCATTTATCAATAAACAGAGTACAAAAGCCTATTATGGTAGTGATATCCAGGTTGACTGTTCTCCCCATTATCATGCAACTAATCTATGAAATAATTCTTAACTAATTATAATTTAAACATCTAATTTCTTTATCAGATGATTGTGTGGCTATATTAAAAAAGATAAAATTTGTAATGAACATATACGTGAACGGCTTGAAGCGACTCCTATTAGTGAGATAATGGTAGAAAATCATTAGGGGTGATTTGGACATGTCCGTATTCTTAAGACCATTGGATGCTCCTGTGAGAAGCATGGCAATGTTTTCTTCCATCCTATCACTCTTTCCCGTTCAATTTACACATATATAAAAGAACGCCAATAAAATTACCTGGTTAAGTTAAAGAATTGCTTTGTCAACAAGTTGGGAATGTACAATATTTTTTTGTCTTTTTATTACACATCAGATATTATAGGATCCCTTTATCAAGTTGAATTTATTTGGTGAAGGCAAAAAGTGACTCTTTATATATGTTTATGTTGCATTTTTCATATCAATATCTCTTGGGCTGGAACCAGGCAACTTGAATTTTGGATTAAAGATCACTTGTTCAAATAATTCTTTGTACCATTTTGAAGAACCACACATTTAAATAGTTTTAACTATTAGGTGAAGGCTAGACACAGCATCATATATATTTTTGTTGTGTTGATAGTGGGAGAATGTTAAATATGATTGTTTTTTGTGTCCTATGATTCATTTACTTAGTTAAATATCTTCTGCTATCTAGACTGGCGTGCATGGACGAATCTTTTCTTCAGTTGATGGAAGGCCATTGCCCGGGTCTATAGCTATCAAGGGAATCAATTACACCGTATGTCTGAACTTTTGTTATTTTTTTTTTGGATGCATGATTTGCCTTTGAGTTATGGTAGTTGGCCTCATGTTTGGAAGAGTGTTTCTTGCACGTTTGTTTGATTGGCTAATGATTTCAGACATCCTCTACTTATAAACAGATTTTACATGATTTCAAGAACCTTGCTTAAGTTGCCATGTTTTGGGTCTCCTGACAGGTCAGAGCTGGACGACGTTTTGGCAATTACCATCGATTACTTGTTCCCAAAGAAAGATACGAAGGTACTTTACTGAATTTTGAAGTATTTTGGTTAAAATAATGCTGTACACTTCCTTGAGATATGATGTATGTAGTATGATTTAAGATATCTTAGTTGGTTCATAAGTTTAATTTACCGGTAGAAGGTAAACAAGACTGTTGCCTATTCCTTTGGCTTAACATTATATTGAAGGGTTAAGTGTCTTAAATGCCTTGAAAATGTTCTCAAAGGAATCTTAGCTCTCTAAAGTTTAATTCTTTATCTTAAATGCTTGAGAAGTACTCCCTCCGTTCCTAAATATAAGATCACTTTGGGGAAGTGGATAAGTTCCTAAATATAAGATCACTTTCTATTTTGTCTCAATTTTGGTCCAAATTACCCCTATACTTCTTAGCTCCCTCACTTCTCTCTCAAATCCCTATTTGTCTTTTAAGTTTAAGTGAGGGTATTTTGGGAAGATCATGTAATCCTAATTCATTGGAAAGCCTTCCTTAATCTCTCCAAATTAGTCAAAGTGATCTTATATTTAGGAACGGAGGGAGTATTATTTTGTAGCATTTACTCCCCAAGTTATTGGAGAGATAAACTGACCTTTATCATGTAAGATTGAACGTTACATTAAATTCAACACTTATTGAATAGGTTAACGTTTTTAAATTTCCTGAAATTTTTTAAATAGCACTCAACATCCAAAAGTTTTTTTTTTTCTATTTTAAATGCCTAGAAGTTAAAGTCCGATCTAAGTCAACATCTATTCAACATCTCAAGTTATGTTTAGTCTTGAATGGTAACCATTTATTAAGTTGGGACACCTATTCAACACATATCGGTTAAGTTGGGACATAAATGCTACAAAATAATATTTACAGGGTATTTAAGATTTAATACAAAACTTCTGGGTGCTAGATGTTCCTTTGAGAAAACTTTCAGTGTGCATTGAAGAACCTCAACTAAAGTTATGTCATCACCCATTCAACAAGAGTTTGATTCTGTGGAGTATTGTTCATTAGTTTGCCTCTTTGATGATTTGGTTATAAATTTTATGAAATAATATTTCTAAAGCATTTTAGATATAAATTAAAAAAATCTGGGTGATAGATGCTCAATCAAGGAAACTTCTAGGTATTCATGAACTCAACTACAAATAAGAAAGAAATCTTGTGTACTCTAGAGACACCAGTATTTTAATTGGCTGAAATGGCTTATTCTTGACATTCTAAAATGCGTAATTCACAAGAAAATGGTGCATAACCTAGAAACAATTAATTAGTATTGGTGAAATGATCTAGGAGAAATAATAATAACTTGAGTAAGAATCATAGAGGCATAATGCAGGGAAGGAAACAAGATACTTTGATTTCAGATGAAATAAAGGGCTTTGCATTCAACTCAAAAGTACACGGGCTAAATTGAAATGTTGTGTTAATGCACAAGATTTAGTTCTTCATTAAATATGTGGGCAAAAATTTCTATTTGGATCCATTAGAATTTTGGATGGTTTATTGATTTCTAATTTGATTTATCTTGATTACAGTTATAGCCTCCATGCCTGGCTACAAATCAAAGAATACGTCTATTTGGTTAGATGAAGGACCAACGACAGTGGATTTTATTCTTGATCCAGAGGTTGCAGTCAAAGGGGCTGTTCTTCAAGACATATACGATTGCAACGGCAGCAATAAGTGCAGACTAGATTCTGTTCAGTTTCTTTGGGGTGCTCATTTGGAAGTTTATCTTGTGTTAATTCTTATTTTAGGATTTATTTGTTTTATTCAAAGAAGAATTAGAAGCAACTCGGCGGGGTTCAAGCGAATTGCTGTTTGATTTGAGGCTATATCTGATTTATTTGTACCAAAATTTTATTTGATAAAATATTTGTACCAATTTAAATGTATACTAGTAAGAGAGGTAAATAAATAAAACTATATTTTCATATAAAAAGCTTCTGATGGGTAATCTAGTTAAAACTATTACATATGGTTAAAAAATCAAAACTTTTGCATCCCTAAGTGTAGTAATGATTGTCGTGTGAAGGGGCAAAATCATTCTACTAAATTGTAAAATGGGTACCAAGCACTAAAGTAATTTTGAGGGTAAAAATATACATGGTAACCGAAAATAGGGCACCGAGCACTATGATGAATTGTAAATGGGGTACATAACACCATGGTAATTTTGAGTGTGCAAAAGTATACATGGTAGGCTAAGCAAAGATGATGGGGTGCCCAATATATCTAAATATATGACATCTTAGCTAAGTCTTGTAGATATAGGAGAGAAGATTAGAATTCAATGGTGTAGAAGTAATCTTGAAAATTAAAGAAGGATTCAATGATTAAGATTCAATATGCTAATGTCTTTTTATGAGACTCAAAGATATACCAAAACATTATTATTTGTCCTATAAAAGAAGAGGAGGAGCTGTAGAAAGGGAATTACCTCATTTAACCACCACCCATCCACCCTCATCTATTGGGTGAGAGACACAAGCCATTCATCATCACTGCCACAATCCACCTCTTCCAAAATTCCATGTAGCAGTAGGAGCTTCATTTAGTTTGGGAAATACTCTCTCCGGTCCCTAATATAAGAGCTAGCGCAAAAAAAACCGCTTCTTAAGAAAACACGTGAATGCTAGTTGAGTGTCTGAAGTTAATGTTATTTTTCCAATTTTGCCCATATTTATTATGATACTTTTAAGAGAGAGAAATACATAAGCATTAATAAATATGAAAGAAAGTTAGGGGCAAAGTAGGAAAAAACGCATTAAATGAGGAGAAAATGTGAGATGAACTCTTATATTAGAGACCAAAATCATTCAAATTTCAGGCTCTTATATTAGGGATTGGAGGGAGTAATTTAGAAGAAGCATGGAGGCGAATGGAGCCTAGAGCTTACACTTATGGATGTAAGCTCATAGAAGAAACCAGCCAATTTTCATTTACTTTCCACTTAATTCCAGCTATTTCTTGACATTTTCATTTCAACAATTGCTTATATTAATAGCATGTATTAAGCTTTTTCTCAACTAATAAGCCAAGTGCTTATATTAATTGCTCCCTTCCGTCCTTATATTTTTTTGTCAGAAATTTCCATCCTTAAATGACAACTATATATGTGGGGAGTGAATTTGATTTTTTTTTTTTTTGCCAATATTTAAAAACTTAACACATCTATTTGTCATTTCCAGCTTTCTCTTTGTCTTCAAGTTTTCTCATTTTCTCTTTATTCTCAAGGCACCAAGAAACAAGTTTCCCAAGTTATCACTGGACCAAAAGATGAAACTAATTCCTTCTACAAAATTTCTAATTTATTTACGTTCCAAGATAATCTCACTCAGAGTAATTTTGACAATTAAGAGGATTTGAGAAGATCGCAGTAAAAGAAAGAAACAAAATTTAAAGATAAAGACAGCATAAAAAAATTGTTATTTTTCACTAACTAAAACAAACGCTCTTGAAACAAGTCAAGTTCAATAAACTATACCTAAAGCACCATGAGCAAAATGACATTTATTTCCAAAAGGACAATAACAAGTCATCACCCATTTTTTACAAATCCTAGTTTTCGATTAGAAAGGCTTTGAAGTATTTGCACCACCACTAGGGGCTGTTTCGTCATTTACTTGACAGAAACTTTATTTTATTAATTACGTATGGCATTTATTTATGGGTAATGACCCTATTTTACCCTTTAATAAACCACCCTGGACCACTGGGCACCCTAAACTAACACTGAGTGCAATTTTACCCTTGAAGTAACCAAAGCGGTCCAATTTTACCCTTTAGCGAATGTAATGTTGACACGTGTCGTCCACGTGTCAACATTACATTCGCTAGGGTAAAATTGGATTACTTTAAGGATAAAATTGTACAGTTGTTAGTTTAGGGTGCTCAGTGGTGCAGGGTGATTACTTGAAGAGCAAAATTGAGTCAGTGCCCTTTATTTATTTGATACTGGCATACTGACATTTTTTATTTGATACCTTTGATCAACTTTGGATATGCGTCCGCATATAACAACAGGATTCCTGGAATAAAACCTTCACTAGATAACGCATAACTCGCGCCTTCGTTTGTTAGCGGTGACGGTGCAATACTCTTACGTGTTGGATTTTTTTGATCAGCATCATACGTGTTGGATTATAAAAATCAAACTTTGATCTTTCCGTTTTAATTTTAGGCCTTTGTTTAAACTGACCATGAAAGAGACACCGGGTTCATTAAATATCAAATGAAATTAAATCATTGGAAGTATACTTTTGGTCCTTACATCAAATTCTAATTTAGTCTTTTATGTTTGAAAAATACACTTTTAGTCATTTTTTTGTTAATACCATTAGTTAAACAAAACGAAAATGTTAACTTAACAATTTTAAATATTATTTTATAATGAAATTGGACCAAAAATGATAAATTTTGAAAATATAAGAATATTTACACTCAAATATTTTAATCTGAACATTTTTTTTCAGTATTTGATAACCATTTAAAATTGTTAAGTTATCATTTTCCGTCAAGTTAAACTAACGGTGTTAACAAAAAACGACTAAAAGTATACTTTCCAAATATAAAGGACTAAATTGAAACTTGATGCAAACATAAGGGACCAAAAGTATACTTTAACCTAAATCGTTTAATTAAATGGTTAGAAAGTGAGCACTCATGCTGATATCCAGGTTGTGTGTTTCCGTATATTGTGAACCTTTGACTCTGTGGAGTATTGTTCACTAGTTTGCCTCTTTGATAACTTGAGTATGAAAATAATATTTCAAAAGCATTTTAGATATAAATTAAAAAGATCTGGGTAATAGATGCTCCTTCAAGGAAAATTCTAGGCATTTTCAAGAACCTTAACCCTTATTATTGAATACAATATATTAAATTGATTTTTATCGTGCAGCCTTGGATTTATTTTCTTATAGCAAATTCAACTACAAATAAGAACAAAATCTTGTGTACTCTAGAGACACCAGTATTTTAATTGGTAGAAATGGCTTATTTATTGTCACTCTAAAATACATATAATTCACAAGCTATGGATTAGTATTACTGAAATGATCTAGGAGAAAAAAATAATAACATGAGTGAGGATCATAGAGCCATAACGCAAGGAAGGAAAATAAGATACTTTGATTTCAGATGAAATTAAAGGTTTTGCATTCAACTCAAAAGTACACGGGCTAAATTGAAATGTTGTGCTAATAACAAGATATTTAGTTCTTCATTAAATATCTGGGTAAAAATTTCCATTTCAATCCATTAGAATTTCGTATGGTTCATTGATTTCTAATTTGATTTATCTTGATTACAGTTATAGCCTCCATGCCTGGCTACAAATCAAAGAATATGTCTATTGGGTTAGAAGAAGGACCAATGACACTGGATTTTGTTCTTGATCCATAGGTTGTAGTCAAAGTGGCTGTTCTACTAAGAACCAACTACATCCTTGAGAAGATGCACTGCATCAGCTTTGGACACCACGTGAATGCCTAAGCCATAGTTGAAGCTGTTGCTTGCTAAAAAATCTGCAACTACATTATCCTCCCGACTAATCACCTGAAGCTTAATGATCCACTGATGCCGCAGTAATTAACCCACTTCAGCAAACAAGTCAGCATACTCATGCAAGTCAGATACGCCATGCTCCAACCCCTCCACCACCAAAACAACATCACAAAATAAAGATACATGTCGAAATCCAGAATCCCATGCTTTCCTCAACCCCATAAGTAACCCCATAACTCTGCCTCAACGCTTGCAGATACATATACTAAATACATGAAGGCTTCTAAAACATTCCCCTCTAAGTCATGAACCACACCTCCACAACCAACAACTAATGAGCCTAAGGAGAACGCACCATCAACAAAAACTTTCACACCTGACTCAACAACTTGACTTAACCGACCATGCCTGAGAAAACTTCCATGACCACCTATAAATTTCTATGCTCGCATCATACACCAAACAATACCCATAGCCTCTGTCACACCTTCATCAACACTAGAACAAGAACCATGATGTACAACTTCGTTCCTTCTCCTCCAAATTAACCAACAACCTACACAAAAAATAGCCTTCCGATTTTCTATATCAGCCCTACAAGAGAAGTTCAAATTACTCTCTAACCACGTCTGTACATCACTCTCTCAAAAGTCTAGATCATGAATGGAAACCCCTAACTTGAGCAAAAACTCACGAGCCTTAACACAATTTCGCAATGCATGATACAATTCTCAATATTGGTTTTACACACCCAACAAACATCATCCAGATGGAGGTGACGATCATATAAAGACTCATTCATGAGCAACCTATCATGCAAAGAGACCCACATATGAAATTTACATCTTTGGGGAATATTAATTTTCCAAATAGCTTGCCAACTCCTTCCCTCCTGACCATGTTTAGCAATAGAATTGTAAGCAGATTTCACAGAAAAAGTACCACTCTTATCCAACTTCCATCTAGCTTTATACTCCTCATTCCTATGAATAACCTCAATCTCATCCTTAACATTCTCCCAAATAACTTTAATTCCACTCCACACTCTTGACCCCAGCTTCTATACCCGTATAATAGGGATCAAATCTTGACCACAATTATATTTACTTCTAATTATTCAGGCCCACAATGCATCCTTGTTATTCACCAACCTCCATCCCAATTTCATCATAAAAGTCTTATTCTGAAGAGAAGCATGACGAAGACACAATCCACCACACACTTTAGGAGAACAAACTTTGTCTCACGTCACCAAATGAGCTTTCTTCTTTTCACTTGTAGAACCCCATAAAAAATTCCGGGAACTCCTCTCAATCTCATCACAACAAGCAATAGGAATAACAGATGTTTGCATCACATGATTCGGAATAGTCAAGGCCACTGAATTAATAAGAGTATTCCTTCCTGCTAGAGACAACGAATGACACTTCCAGCTAGTCAATCTTTGGTTTACCTTATCCACCGTAAATTGGTACATTGACTTAGAAACTCTCTCATGATGAAGAGGAACCCCCAAATATTTACCCAAATCAGTAGACATATTAAATCCCAAACTTTGACTCAACTGAGATTTTATATTATGGTTAATATTACGAGAAAAGAATACCCTTGTCGCTCCTTCATTTACCTTTTGACATGAAGCATCACAAAACACACTAAGGCAATCTTTAATCAATTGTACCTGGTATAATCGAGATTCAGCAAAAATAATTAAATCATTAGCAAAAAAACAAATGAGATAATGACAGTCCCCCTTTATTCAAATGAATTGGTCTCCAGATGCCAGATGAAATATTTGACTGAATTAAATGAGCCAACTTCCACATACAAATCACAAATATATACAGAGACAAAGGATCACCATGTCTAATACCTCGGGAGGGATTAAAAATATTTGACTTACTACCATCCACAATAATTGCATAGAGGGAGAAGATATTGTCGCGCCCCAAAATTCTAAGCGTGACCGGCACGAAGTTTAAGGTATCTAAACTTCGTAAGCTATTTACATTAACCAATATCTCCAAACATCTATCATTTCATGCATTTAACTATATCATTTTCATCTTAATGCATATAAAGATAAATACACTAAGTGATTGAATGTATATATAAGTATTATTATTTACAATAATAACTAGATGGTATTCCCGAGCATCAGCTCGGGTAGCATTAACTTTTGAGGGACAAACTATACTTAACCTAGAAGGGGGAGACAGTAGCTAGAGTGAATTTATGCATGGTAAGAAA
Source organism: Mimosa pudica (assembly GCA_029929735.1). Classification (NCBI taxonomy): domain Eukaryota; kingdom Viridiplantae; phylum Streptophyta; class Magnoliopsida; order Fabales; family Fabaceae; genus Mimosa; species Mimosa pudica. The sequence continues at coordinate 1,586,336 of JAKELP010000051.1, read as the reverse complement.
GAGTAGTAAAACTACGAATTTCCAAGGTGAGAGAATGTACATGTAATTGGAAGGCAAATAGTTAAGCAAACGGAAGGAAAACACAACCTATACATTGATATTTTAAAGGAAAAGCAAAGTACAATGGAAAATGATATATTAAATGCTAACATTCCAAAAAAAAATCTACGAAAGCGAGTTAGAGGTAAAGTAAAAAAATGCATCAAATGATGAAAGAATATAAGAGTGAATTATTATATGTTGGAAAATATTTATTTAAATTTTGGGCTCTTATATTATGGATCAGAGGGAGTACTATTCTTTGGTGATAACGATAATAATATTACACTCCTTGTCCTTAAATATAATGTGAAAACAACCACTTTGTTTTATTCAAAAAAACTATTAAAAATAGATAAAATATTTATTTGTCTCAAATATATTTAATCTTCTAACTTTCTCTTTATTGATAAGATAAGATGTATAGGCAAAATAAAGATAGAGTGTGTAACAAAGAAAAGAAAGAACAAAAGCCTAATTGCAATATATAAAGTCAACAAAGTGCAAAAATGTAAAAAAAAATATTAAATTGTGATAGAAGAGAGGCAAATCATAATTTTTTTAAAAAATAAGACTATTTTTTTAAAAAAAATATTGTAATTAATTTTAGAATTTATATTTGAAATTTCCTATATATAATATAATATAAATAGAAATTTCCTATATATATAATATATAAATATAATATATAATATATAAAGGGACGGGATGTGGAGAAACACTGTTAAATGAACAGTGCACATCAATTTTCTTTATAAAGCTATTTATACCTTCTTTTGTTTTAAAGCACGAAGTGTTAATCCAAATTCTTCAATCTGAAATACAAAACAATATATAAATACGTGCAATCTCACTACATGACTTTTATTTAAATCCCCTAAAGATGGATAAGTAAATAAATAATATAAATTTGACCAAAAATAAACACTTAATAAATATAAAAATATGGAAACTTCAGTTTATTATCACCACACTTATATTTGAGAAGAATTGAGATAAAAGGGCAAAATTTGCATCACATAAAAAATTTATTCCTTTCAAGTATTGTAAAATCAATATGAAAATTCATTATTATAAAACATTTGTTTTCTATATAGAGGAACTGATACAAGCAAATAACAAGCGCAGCTCGAAATCTACAAGTCAAGAGCAGCCCAAGGGCCACGAAAAACTAGCGTAGATCGAGACTACGAAAACAAGCGTGGACACACAGTCCACGAGGGTAAATAACCAAGTGTGGCAAAACCTCGAAACAAGCGTGGACACACAGTCACACGAGGGTAAGTAGCCAAGCGTGACACAAAGTCACGAAAACAAGCGTGGCAAAGCCACGAAACAATCGTGACACGAAGTCACAAAACAAGCGTAGCTCGAGATTACGAATACAGGTCAAGCGTAACCCGAGTCTAGGAAAACAACTCAAGCGTAGCTCAAGTCTACGAAAACAATTCAAGCGTAGCTCGAGTCTATGAAAACAATTCAAGCGTAGCTTGAGACTACGAAAACAGATCAAGCGTAATTTGAGTCTACGAAAACAGTTCAAATGTAGCTCGAGTCTACGAAAACAGGTCAAGCGTTGCTCAAGACGACGAAAACAAGTCATGCGTGGTAAAACCACGAAACAAGCGTGACACGAAGTCACGAAACAAGCGTGGAAAAGCTATGAAAGAAGTGCATGTATATAACCCACGAGAATCAAGCGCTTTGTGTCTAGCGTCTCAAAAATATATATTTGTTCAAGAACATTTTCTCATTTTAAATCAACTCACCACCTCTAATAATACATATGTAGCAATATTCAAAATACCAGTGATGAATAGATTCAAGTTCTCCTAATTATGAAAAAATTAAAACTTTCACTTTTGCAATCCAATCCACTTCCAATAAAACCACAACTATTCAGATTCAAAATGAATTCAATAATCACATTGTTCCGATTTGAAAAACAAGTCTAGGGAATAAGAAAATATAAATTGATTGGCAACCCATATATCTGACCACCCATGCCAAATCTGAGGTGCATCACGGCCATACATTGTTTAACCATTATATTTTTGTGAATCTTTATTCAGGGTTTTAAAAAAAGGGCGAAGGGGGCAAAATTAGTCACCGTAAATTTTCAAATATTACATCAATTGGCCCTTGCTATTTTCATACCAGCAAAATTATGGCTATGCATGCAACAACTTCATACATAATCGACACTATCAAATCATAGATCCTGTGAACTTCATACTCATCAATTTCTTCTCTTTTTTTTCAGCACATAGACATCAATTTCAACCCAAGGAAATCGTATCAATCAAACATACTTCCTACAATCCTTTAGATTTTAATTCAAATTTATGGCTCAAACATGAATAATATTTGGACTCACAGCTAGAAGCAAGTTACATTCATTTGATGAAAATCAACTCATTATCATATAAAGAGAAAGTTTAAGGCATTGAGTTCCAAACTTTTAATTCCAGCCATAATCAAAGCCTAACATCAAAATATGACTTTTAAAATAAATCATCAAAACATCAACTTTTGATTTATTAGTTTCACCAATATTATATAAACCCCTTTTTAGTCATACTAATTTAAAACATTTGAACAATGTCAAACAGTATCTACAAAATACTGGACACTCCTCAAACTCTAACTCAAAGAAGAAAGAGAAAGGCTATAAAAACCAGCGGAGCCACAGAACAGTGATAAAAGAGCAAATCATTACTCATGTCATTCCCAAAACCATTCGGCTTTTGAGAGACAAAGAACATACGGCTTTAAACACATATGCACAGAAACATTTCAGTTATATCCATGATTTAAGCACACATGGATTACCATTCATTAGCATTTTGTTTCTTATATTTGAACTCCTTAGCTTTTCACACATTGTTCAAATTAAAATACATCAATGCTAGAACAAGGCGATAGAAACAATGATTGTGTGGATTGTATTTAAAAGGGCGAATGTGCAAAAATGATACTAAACTTTACCCAAAATTGTGTTTCTAATACTAAAGTTTTGCAAGGTGTAAAAATAGTACCAACTTGTGGCCCAGATGCAAATATAGTATTTTCACTTGAGGGAAAATAAAATTTAGATATGAAAAGACTCTTATGCCATCATTAAATTTTATTTCACTTGAGGAATGGGGGCATAACAGTTTTTTCATATCTAATTTTTTTTGATACATTAGAAAATAATTTCATATCTAAATTTTATTTCCCTCAAGTGAAAATATTATATTTTCACATGTCTCCCAAGTTGGGTACTCTTTTTGCACGTCGCGAAACCTTAATATTAGAGTCTCAATTAAAAAAAGTGTTCAGAATTTTTTTTTCTCTCCCTCGGGCTCATCAGTAACTCCCATCATGGTTCTTTGAATTGCGGCGGATTAAATATTTCTCATCTTTACATATAGGGGTGAGCCTTCTTTTCTGAGTGTTGTGTCCACGTTATTCGAACGGAGGCATTGCTCACACCTATCTTCTAGTTTCTTTTTCCTGAGAATTGTGAGGTATCTTATTGGTTGTGGAGGTATGGAGGTAAGAGGTAAGGAGCAAGCTGTTGGTGATAGAAGGAAGAAGATGTTAGAAGTCAATTTGGACTTGCGTAAGAAATCTACAAATACTACTGGCAAATCTCTTGTTGGTAGGATTATGACGGGCAGATTGCTAAACAAGCCTACTGTGGTTTCGATGATAAAAAAGGGTTGGCAATTGAATGAGGAGGTTGAAATTGGTGATTTGGATAGGGCAAAATCCATTTTCCTTTTCAACTTCAATAAGGAGGAGGATGTTGACCGTATCCTTAAAGGTAGACCTTGGACAATTCAAGGGCATTTGCTTAGTCTAAAAAAATGGGATGAGCATATGTTTCTAAGCGAAGTGGATTTTTTCTCTGCTCCATATTGGGTTCAATTTCATGGACTCCCATTGGCGGCCTTTGATGTGGAGTCTGCGAAGATAAGAAACACTACTGATAGTACGTGGAGAAGCCTAATATAGAAGGAAAAATTCAAAGAAGCTTCATTCGAGTTTGTAGTTTATTGGATCTTAGGGAACCTCTAATCCCTGAGTTCCTTGTTCCCCGAGAAAACTTGGAGCCAGCTAGAGTATCAGTGAAGTATGAGAGGTTTCAAAATTTTTGTTATGGTTGTGGAAGGATTGGGCATGAAGTTAGGAGTTGTAAGGAGAAATTAATATCTGAAGGTGGTGATGTTCATAGAGAGTTTGGCCCTTGGATGAGTGCTTTTGCTGTCAAAACTCATGAAAAAAATCTAGTGGTTTGTAAAGAGGGATGGGCTGAGGCAATGAAAATCATAGAATCTCCGGTCATCGGAGATGAAAGTCCAATGCCGGCGAAAGTCAATTGTTCAGTTTTGGAAGATGTTACTTTGCAGGCAGAATCCTCATCAAATCACAAGAATAACGGTGATCAGTTACAAGCATCAGATAAGGAATACGTTTTGCAAAAAGGCCATGATTTTGGGGATCTTTCTCCAAATAATAATGAGATATTAATTATTCCTTTCAATGACGTGAATCAGAATGAATCAAATGCTAGTCAACCTCCTATGGTGGGGCCCCAACTCTCTGACATTTTATGCCAAGAAAGCCCAAGATCATAGTGGCCCAAGATACGTGCCTTGTTAATTATGTAAATGCTCCAGCAAGCCCAACAAACTCTGAAGAATATGTTGTGGACCATCCTGACGAGATTGGAGATATGTCCAAGGCTTTAATCACTAGTCCAAATTTATTGTCTCCCATTTCTACAGTTACATTGGGGCTTATGCGTATGAATATTAAGAGGCCACGTATCAGTTCTCTTGATGAAGATAATCAGCCGAACAAAAGGAGATTTTTTTTGCCAGAACAAGTTGAAGAAACAACAGAAAAAGTATTCGTACTCTCAAAAATTCAATCAGACTTCGTCGCTCAGGAAGGAGGAATGAAGGACTTGTTTCTAATGAGATTGATTTTCCTGAAGGTGGGCTTGGCGCTAATCCAAACGGTAATGCCTCTAACTCATCTTCTTTTGCTTCAAACTCACAATGAATATATTATCTTGGAACTGTCAAGGCATTGGGGTGGCCTTGTCAGTTCATAATTTGAAGGAAGAGTGCCTTCGTCACAAACCCCAAGTGGTTTTCTTATGGTAAAAGTGGTGGGTTAGCTCTATGGTGGACTAGTGATGTTACTGTTAATATTCTGTACTCTTCTATTAACATAATTCATACGAAAATTTCTGCTGTGGCGTTTGATACACCATCATATGTTACTCTCGTATATGGGCCTCCTAAAGAACGTGACAGAAATCTTTGTTGGAATGAAGTTCGCCGTATTGCTAATGGCATCTCTGAATCATGGCTTTGTCTTGGAGACTTTAATGATATATTATGTCAAGAGGAAAAGTTAGGCGGTAATCCAAGGTCAATGAGGAAAATTCTCAATTTTCAATGTTTTGTGGCTGATTGTGAGTTAATTGATTTGGGATTTAATGGATACCGGTATACATGGTGTAATAAGCGGGAAGGGGAGGATACTATTTGGGAAAGGATTGATAGAGCTTTTTGGAATATTTTTCTTAGAGAGCAATTCCCTCAGTTGCATGTTTTTAACATTAATCCCTCAGGGTCTGATCACCATCTTTTGCTTATTAATTGTTGTTATAAGGGTGCTAAAAAGCAGAGCGATTTTAAGTTTGAACCAATGTGGGTTTCTCATCCGAATTTCACAGAGGTAGTGCGAAGAAGTTGGCAAAATGGTTTGAATAATTCAGCTAGTTCCAGTATATCTGCTTTTGCCTCTTATTTATCCTCATGCAGAATCTCTCTTATCAAATGGAGCAAAAAGGAATTTCCCAATGGAAAAAAGAAAATTGCTGAATTGAAGATGCTCTTATCAAATGCCTTGCAAGATCCTAGTGGTGTATGTATGCAAGAGGTGAAGGTAATTCAAGCTGAACTAGAGAAGATATTTGATCATGAAGAGCAATATTGGCGCCAAAGGTCTAGAATAGAGTGGTTAAAGGCTGGTGATAAAAATTCCAGGTTCTTCCATCTTTCAACTATAAAAAGAAGGCATCAGAATAGCATTTTGCAGTTAAGGGATGATGAAGGTCAGTGGTTGCATGATTCCTCAGAAATCAACAGCAATGTAGCAAAGTTCTTTCAGAATCTCTTTGTTACCAAGGGTGATCGTCCTCTTGCTGAAGCAGTGAATTTCATTGAGCCTAAAATTACAGATCAAATGAATGCCCATCTTGTGGCACCAGTTACCAAAGAAGAAGTCAAAGATGCAGCTTTCAATCTTGGAGGTACCAAAGCTCCTGGGCCCGATGGTTTTTCAGGTCAATTTTATCAGTCATCTTGGGAGGAGTTAGGTAACAGTATTTTCAATATGGTGGTAGAATTTTTTGATGGCAAGTCTTTTTTGAATTTGCTGAATGATACTAATGTGACTTTGATCCCAAAAATCATTAAACCTGAACATGTGTCCCATTTCCGTCCTATAGGACTTTGTAATTTTGCCTATAAAATTATTTCTAAAATTCTAGCAAATAGGCTGAGACTATGCTTAGATGAATGTATCTCTCAGAATCAAAGTGCTTTTGTACCAGGGAGAGTTATTCATGATAACATTATAATTGCTCATGAAGTATACCATTATTTGAAAAGGAAGAAAAAAGGGATGAAATATGAATTTGCTTTAAAAATTGATATGAGCAAAGCATATGATAGGGTAGAATGGGATTTTCTTGAGTTGGTGTTATTGAAGTTTGGGTTTTGTGAGGATTGGGTGAAGCTGATCATGAGATGTGTGAATTCTGTTACTCTTAACCTCTGTATTTCAGGAGAGAAAATTGCCTCTATTGCTCCAGAAAGAGGTCTTCGGCAAGGAGACCCGCTTTCTCCTTATCTTTTTATCCTGATAGCTGAGGTTCTAAGCTGTATGATCAACAAAAATCTGACGCTCAAGGAGTTGAAGGGGATTAAATTAAGCAATACATGCCCAGAATTATCTCACATATTTTTTGCAGATGATGCTTTGCTTTTCATGAGTGCTGAATCTGAGAATTGCATGAAGCTGGCTGCCCTTTTAAAATTATATTGTGATGCTTCTGGGCAGGAAGCAAATCTTGATAAATCCAGTGTTTTCTTCTCTCCTGTCACTCCTGAGGACATCAAAAGCAACGTGGGGCAGATTTTGGGGATTACAGAAGCCAGAGACCCGGGAAAATACTTGGGCATTCCTAGTATTTGGGGAAAGACAAGGAATCAGGCTCTTGCATATATCAGGGAGAGAGTTAGTCACAAAATTCAAAGTTGGAGGAAGAATACTCTTTCTTATGCTGGAAGGGAGGTGATGATTAAATCAGTTTTGAGTGCTATCCCAATTTATCCCATGTATTGTTTTAAGTTTCCAGAGAAGACATGCAAAGAACTTCATAGCATTATTTCTCGTTTCTGGTGGAATGGGAAGGGGGAAGGAAGTACAACATTCTGGAAGTCTTGGTCTTATCTTGTGCAGCCAAAGGAGAACGGTGGAATGGGTTTCTGGGATTTCATTACCATGAACGATGCCTTGCTAGCGAAAACAGCATGGCGCATTCAAAATAATCCTGATGATCTATGGGTTCGAGTTTTGAAGAGCATTTATTTTCCCAGAATGCCCTTTTTTGATGCCAAAAAAGGGTACAAAGCTTCGTGGTGTTGGTCTAGCATTATGGCGGGATTATAATTTTTAAAAAAAGACCTCTTTTGGGACATTGGTACTGGCACTTCTATTCGGATTTGGAATGACAATTGGATTCCTAATACCAAGCTGTCAATCTCTGAGGAAAATAAGAACCATCCACTTGTGAGAGAAGGTAGAGTTTGTGACTTGATCTCTGAAGGCTATTGGGATTTGTCTGTCATTAGAGGTTTGATATCTGATGAGAATGTAGCTGAAATTCTAAAAATCCCAATCCCGGTAAATGGTGTCCATGATAAGCTGATTTGGAGGGGGGCTGTAAATGGTGTTTTTACTGTAAATTTGGGCTATACTCATGCTATTACAGAGGCTCAAAAGCTTGATTTCAGGGCTGGTCCATCATGTCAATTATCAAAAGCAAATTGGAAACAGGTTTGGCATCTTAAAACTATCCCAAGAATCCAACATTTTATATGGCGTTGCTTAAATAATGCTGTTGCAACAAAAGCTAATTTGTTCAGAAGGAAAAAAGTACTTTCAGCTATTTGTCCTATATGCTCTGCTGAGGAGGAAACACTAGAACATCTATTTTTCCACTGCTCATGGACTAGGTTTGTTTGGTTTGGTAGTAATCTGAGTGCTCGGATGGATGTATCTAAAATAAAGAACTTTAATCAGTGGTGGCTCAACTTAATTGATCTGATCAGCAATATTGATATGATTGTGCTTTCCCATGTTTGCTGTACACTTTGGTTCATTTGGAAGAGTAGAAATGTTAAAGTTTTTGAGGAGCAGGAGCCTAATCCTTATGAAGTTCTCGAACTTGCTGCTAATTATAATCTCCAATTTTGGAAGGTTGATCCCACTGCTAGCCTGTCATGTCAGCATATATAATGAGAATAGTGATGTTCATTGGATCAAACCGTTGCAAGGATACTTAAAGATAAATTCTGATGCTATTTTTTCCCCTACATCTCCTCATGCTTTCATTGGCATATTATGTCGTGATGCTTATGGAAATTTTAGGTGGGGCTTCTGTGATAAGATCAAGTCAATTTCAGCCTTCATGTCTGAGGCTTTAGCACTCAAAAGAGCACTTATGTTGGCAATCGACTTGGGTCATGACAAGGTGTGCTTTGAATCTGATTCTAAGTACCTGGTTGAAAGTATTCAAGCCAAATGTCCAGATATGTATGATTGGAAGTGTAGGAGCATTATTCAAGATATCTTAAATCTCATGGCATCAAACGTTGGGTTCTCAGTTACTTTCCTACCTAGACTTGGTAATGCTGCAGCAGATTGCATAGCAGCAGAAGCTTGTAAAGGGGTGTACCCTTCGGGGTGGGTGTCTCAACCAACACTCCTTTTGAATTCCATTCTGACGGAGGATGCCCGGATTTTTGTTGATGTTCCTCTAGATGCTTCCATTTCCACTCGGCTGGGTGTTGGCTAAGATTTTTCTATTAGTTGTTTTTTTTAGCATATGTGTTTTATTTTCAGTTTGTTGTTTTTCTGAAGTTGACATTAATATTTACTCCTTTGTGAGTGTGATTGTATTGTTGAACTATTTTGTCATTTACTGATAATGAAAGCAGTATTTTCGATCAAAAAAAAATATTAGAAATGCAATTTTGGGTAAAGCTTAGTATCATGTTTGCACCTTCGCCCTATTTAAAATGTAGACAGGATTTTACTTCTGACTTTTACGTGAAGTAGTCACTTGTTAAGGGTTACTTCATAATTCAGATGATAAGTTCGAGAGTAGTTAAAAAATGGCAAACATTTATCCCTTTTTTGTGTGGTCATAGACTAGTTTTGTATTTACTTCTTCTGTACATGTAAAAATTGAGAGTTAAGGCATTGTATCCATCTCAAAAGTTTTGAACTATTTTTATTTTATGAGTTGCAAGTTAAAACCATTGTATGACGGACAATTATTTAAGTTTGGGTGTACCTGAATGAAAATATTGTTAGTTTTATATGATACTTTTGAATGATATGAATTCAATTTATGATCGAGGTATTCAATCATTAGTGCCTAAGTGGGGATACTTCTTTTACTCTTGAAGAGTTCAGGTAAAGGGATATCAAAACCTTCACACCATCAATGGTTAGGACGAAAACAACACCCAATCGCTTACAAGAAATTGGAATGGACAAAGATATTTTGAAACAATATATATAGAGATGATCCTGTTTCTTTCAGTTCCCTACTTTTGTTGTTTTTAATTTAAAAGACAGATATTTATTATGTATTCATGGGGCACGCAATTGTGATGATACTATGTGTCTAGCTATGCCATCTTTAGTATTCCCTTGCACGACGGTGCTTTGGTATATTGTTGAATTTCAACTTTCCAGTTGCATGGATTTAATTGACATATTTCCCACTATGTAAATTTTTTATTTTGATTATGTTATTGATATGGATGGTGAATTTGAGAAGAAGGGTTTGAACTGGATGTGGTAATTTTAAATTCGATTTGGATAGTTAAATTTGAGTTTAGATGATCAAATTTGTATTTTGATAGTTAATTAAATTTAAATTTGAATAGATAAATTTGAATTTGAGACACAGATTTAGATTTACCATGCAAACAATTCTAAAAGGTAACTTTCAAACTTCATGAATTTGTGGTTGAGAGTTGAAGCTTATAAGAAGTGGGTTCAAAATATTATTATCTGATTGAGTGAGTTTGGATGTTGTTGAGTATATTCCTGAGTTTTTTGTTTTGATATTTTGTCTATGGATGTAAGCTCATTGAAGAAACGAGCCAATTTTCATTTACTTTCCACTCAATTTCAGCTATTTCTCTACACTTCCATCTCAACAATTGCTTATATTAAGCTTGTATTACGCTTTTTCTCAACTAATAATAGGAGTGCTTATATTAATTGCTCCCTTCCATCCTTATATTTTTTTTTGTCAGAACCTTCCATCCTTATATGATACCTATATATGTGGTGAGTTAATTTAATTTCATTTTTTGTCAATATTCAAAAACTAACACATCTATTTGTCATTTCCACCTTTCCATCTATTTGTCACATCTATTTTATGCCGATAAGAAGGCTTTGAATTATTTGCACCATCAGTAGGGGCTGTTTGGTCATTTACTTGACAGAAACTTTATTTATTAATTCAAGTGGCATTCAATTATTTGATACTTTTGGTCGACCTGGATATATGTCCCATATAACAGACAAGTTTCATGAGATAAAGCCTTCACTAGATAACGCACACCTCGCCTCTTATGTGTTGGATTATAAAAATCAAAGTTTGATCTTTCCTTGTTAATTTTAGGACTTTGTTTAAACTGACCGTGAAAGAGACACCGAATTCATCAAATATCAAATGAAATTAAATTATTTAATTAAATGGTTAGAAAGTGAGCACTGATGCTGATATAGGTTGTGTCTGTTTCCGTATAATGTGAACCTTTGACTCTGGAGTATTGTTCACTAATTTGCCTCTTTGATAACATGGGCATAAATTTTACGAAATAATATTTCTAAAGTAATTTAGATATAAATAAAAAAACTGGGTGATAGGTGCTCCTTCAAGGAAACTTAGCTTCTAGGCATTCATAAACCTTAACCCTTATATTGAATACAAATATTAAATTGATTTTTATTGTGCAGCCTTGGATTTATTAACTTAGAGCAAACTCAACTACAAATAAGAAACAAATCTTTATGTACTCTAGAGACACCAGTATTTTATTAATTGGCAGAAATGACTTATTCTTGTCAATTTAAAATGCATAATTCACAAGAAAATGGTGCATAACCCTAGAAGCAATTAATTAGTTATAGTGAAATGATAATGGAGAAATAGTAATAACTTGAGTGAGGATCATGGAGTCATAATGCAGGGAAGGAAAATAAGATACTTCGATTTCAGATGAAATCAAAGGCTTTGCATTCATCTCATAAGTACACGGGCTAAATTGAAATGTTTTGCTAGTGCACAAGATATTAGTTCTTCATTGACTATCTGAGCAAAAAATTCAATTTTGACCTATTAGAATTTTGTATGGTTTATTGATTTATAATTTGATTTACCTTGAATGCAGTTATAGTCTCCATGTCTGGCTACAAATCAAAGAATTACGTCTATTTGGTTAGACGAAGGACCAATGACAGTGGATTTTATTCTTGATCCAGAGGATACAGTCATAGGGGCTGTTCTTCAAGACATATATGATTGCAACGTCAGCAATAAGTGCTGACTTCCCTCTGTTCAGTTTCTTTGGGATGCTCACTTGGAAGTTCACCTTGTATCAATTCTTATTTTAGTATTTATTTGTTTTATTCAAAGAAGAACTATTGGCGAGTCGGAGGGATCAAACGAATCGCTGTTTGATTTAAGGCTATATCTGATTTATTTGTACCAAAATTTTATTTGATACAATATTTGTACCAATTTTAATACTAGTAAGAGAGGTAAATAAATTCCAACCAAAAAAGAGAGGTAAATAAATAAAATAGGGAAAATGCCATTTAAATCCCTCCGAATATACAAAAGGACAATTCAGGAACTCAAACTTCCAAAAGGACCATGAAGGAACTCGGACCTAATTGACATTTCAAATTTATGTGAAAGGACAAAATTACCCCCATCATTAAACAAAACATTTACACCGCACCTGTTAACAATTGAACTTTGGGCATTAACAACTGAACTTTAGGCATTGACATTTTGAACGTAAGAATTAACTTCTTCGTTAACAAGATAACATTGGTGTAAATGTTAACACCACTGTTATCTTGTTAACGAAGAAGTTAATTCTTAAGTTCAAAATGTCAATGCCTAAAGTTCAGTTGTTAATGTCCAACGTTCAATTGTTAACAGGTGCAGTGTAAATGTTAACACCAATGTTATCTTGTTAACGAAGAAGTTAATTCTTAAGTTCAAAATGTCAATGCCTAAAGTTCAGTTGTTAATGCCCAACGTTCAATTGTTAACAGGTGCAGTGTAAATGTTAACACCAATGTTATCTTGTTAACGAAGAAGTTAATTCTTAAGTTCAAAATGTCAATGCCTAAAGTTCAGTTGTTAATGCCCAAAGTTCAATTGTTAACAGGTGCGGTGTAAATGTTTTTTAATGATTGGGGCAATTTTGTCCTTTCACACAAATTTGAAATGTCAACTAGGTCCGAGTTCCTTCATGGTCCTTTTGGAAGTTTGAGTTCCTGAATTGTCCTTTTGTATATTCGGAGAGATTTAAATGGCATTTTCCCAATAAAATATATCTTCATATAAAAAGCGTCTGATGGGTAATATATTTAAAACTATTGCATATGGTAGAAAGAAATTTAAAACTATTGCATCCCTAATTGTAATAATTTTTTTTTGATGGAAACCCTAATTGTAATAATGATTGTTGGATGAAGGCACAAAATTATTTATGTTAAATTGTAAAAGGGGCACCTAATAATGATAATTTTGAGGATACAAAAATATGCATGGTAAATGAAAATTGGGCACTCTATGGTAAATTGTGAAATGGTACTCAACACTATGATAAATTGTAAAAGGGGCACTCAACATCATGTTAATTTTGAGGGTGTAAAAATATAAATGGTAGACCAAAATGCTGCAAAGATAATAGAGTGCCAAATTTTGGTTTAAACTGTATATTTTTGTACCTGAAAATTACTATAGTGGTGGTGGTGGGTGCCCCTTTTACGATTTACATGGTATACTTTTGTACCTTCACCCATGATTGTTTTGTAGTTGAATCCAAACAAGCAATTTGGCACCTTCAATTTGTTTAGGGCAAAACCGCTGATATAATAATTAACTATTTCACTTTTAACAAAAATAATAAATGACTATTTTGTGCTGCATAAATATCTAATATTATGCAAAAATGATAAAATCGATGCTGGATGTTAATTTGTAGTCATGTTAAACCTTAATAATATTATTTTTCAAAGTCAAAATACCTTTCTACCCCTCTCATCAATCAAATCCCAAGCCTTCTTCCTCCTCCTCCCTTTACTCTTAAAACCAAAAACCACCTTCGTTGGGTTTTATTTGGAAGGGGCAGAAAAGTATTTTTACTTTAAAAATAATATCAGTAAAGTACTACACAACTACAGATTAATATCCAACATCGGTTTTATCATTTTTGCACCATGACGCAAAGTTGAATATTATTTATGCACCGCAAAATAGTCATTCATTATTTTTATCAAAACTGAAATAGTTAATTATTATATCAGCACCTTTGCTCATTTGTTTATATACTCTTTGCTTCGCTAGCTCATTGTCTCATTATTATGAGATAAATATGGAGATGATAATTTCTTTGATTTTAGTATTTTGTACATTCAAGTAAATTTTTAAAATCAACGAAGACAAAATAATGATAGTGAAGAACAAAATGTCAAAAAAGGGAAAAGGTGTCAAAATGATACTAAATTTTACCCATAATTGTGTTTTTAATACTAAAGTTTCGTGAGGTGCAAAAAGAGTACCCAACTTGGGGTTCAGGTGAAAATATAGTATTTTCACTTGAGGGAAATAAAATTTAGATATGAAAAGACTATGCCCATCATTAAATTTTATTTTATGAGGAAGGAATGGGGCATAAGAGTCTTTTCATATCTAAATTTTTATTTCCCTCAAGTGAAAATACTATATTTGCACTTGGACCATTGGACCCCAAATTGAGTACTCTTTTTGCACCTCGCTAGACGTTAGTATTAGGAACACAATTTTAGGTAAAGTTTAGTATCATTTGTGTACCTTCGCCCAAAGAAATAACAGTGAATAACTAATAGATTTGTTCCTTCTCTATTGGGAATATATTTCTATGATTATGCCCGAAACGATTTTTGATTTGATATGTCTAATGCTACCAAAAATTTTGATTAAAACCCCGCAAGTATACAGCTCATAAAATAGTAAAATCAAGGTCGATCCCATAGAGACTCAGACAATTAGTACTTAGGCATTAGAATTCCTACTTTCGTTTAAGTTGAGTAAAGAAAAGGAAATTGATTTTATAAACTAATGAAAAAGATTAATTAAGATCTAAAAGAAACTACGTTAATAAGGGTGAAATTCACGAGTATAAGGAACAACCTATGGTCACTAATCCCTTATCTGCTTCTTAGATTTTATTCCCACTAATTTAATTATGGGTTAATTCAACTAGCTAATCTAGACTACTAGTGTCTATAAATGTCTTTCGGTTTTCATCTATATTATGTAATGTCTTATTATAATTTACTAAGCCTAATTTATCCCGGTACCGCTCTAATGTGACTATGTAGGGCTTCTAGGTATATGTCTATCCTAGTCGCAAATCAGATTAAAAATCCAATCCTACACTATTTAATCTCATGGTCTATTTAAAATTCCCTCTTTCGAGTCCAATTATAAATTGTCTAATGGTGACCAATCACTAAACAAGTTAATCAATAATAACAAGATTAAATAAACTAATTAAAATTAACCATAACTAAATAGTGGGAAATAAAATATCTAAGTCACAAATAATTTCATAGTACCCTAGGTTGTAAGAGAAAATTAACCACATATGAGTTTCAAGTTAATCCCAACAATAATTGAAACTAGATCTGAAATCATAGTGCCAAAAGAAATTCTAATGAAGTAGTACCAAGTAGCACAAATTGCTCCCAAATCTGATTCCAAAGATTAAAGAAAAAATTAGCAACTGAAGCTTTGTCTCCTCGAGTTCAATTCTCTCCTTTGCTGCTTGTGCTCTCCTATGCGTGAATCCTCCCTTTACTTCCGTGAACTCCAGCTTCGTACTCCGTTTTTCAGCTCTCGTCTCCAGCTTGCTTCCCCCGCGTGAATGAGTATGTGTATCTATATCATGATGATGCCTTCCAAAAATAAGACAACAATCACCGCCTCACTTTCTTTCCTTTTTCTCAGTCCCTTTCCTAATTCAACGTGAGTGTGTATATATATTGAATATGCCTTCCCACCAAAGACAAAAAAATGCCGCCACACTTTCCTCTTTTCCTCCTTAGTTTCCTTTTCTTTTCTCTCATTTGTTTAGGAAACCAATCAGCTACTTTACTTCCTTTTTCCTGCGCATGTGTATATGGGTTGAATGATAAAGCCCAAAAGCATCCTTTTTAGTCCAGCACGTCCTTGTGTCCTTGTGTGTATATGCATATCTTCTGAGCTTACTTTTTCTTTCTTTTTCCTTCAATCAGCTTCTCTTTTGTTTCCTTTTTCTTTTCATGCATGAGTGTATATCAAAATTAAATCACAATTCTTTCCTTTCCTATTTCAATTCATAAATTCCTAAACATTATTTCACATCAAGAATCTTTTTAATTTCCTAACAAAAATCCTCTTATTTTGAATTGTTGACTCCTAAATATGATTAAAATATATGTGAAACTATACTAAAAACTAAAGAGTCATCAATGTCCGAAACATTTAAGAGATTGAATGATGATAATGATGATAACAAGCAAGTTTCATTCTACTAAGTGGAGTAAGTTACTTGGGCGAAAGTGCAAAAATGATACTAAACTTTACTCAAAATTGCGTTTCTAACGATAAAGTTTCGCATGAAAAAAAATAATATCCAACTTAGGGTCCAGGTGCAAATATAATATTTTCACTTGAGGGAGATAAGATTTAGATATAAAAAGACTCTTATGCCCTCCATTAAAATTTTATTTAATGAGGGATAAATGAGGGCATAACAGTCTTTTTATATCTAAATTTTATTTCCTTGAAGTGAAAATACTATATTTGCACCTGAAGCTCATGTTGAAGAATCTTTTTGCACCTCGCGAAACTTTAGTATTAGAAACACAATTTTGGCTAAAGTTTAGTACTATCTCTGGTCCTAAATATAAGACCTAATTGACCTTTTTTTGGAGAGGTTAAGGTTGCGAAATAGACTATTAAATCAGGACATATTTGATATATTATTAGATTATATAGGTAAAATAAATTAGTTTTAGGGAAAAGAATTAGATAAATCAATTTATAATTAACTTATTTTGCTTTTTTATGAGATTTTATAAAAAAGTCAATTAGGTCTTATATTTAACACCGGAGGGAGTATTATTTTTGCACATTCGCCCAAGTTATTTAGATTGTAGAGCACCATTGTATTCTACTATTAATAACCAATTTTTTGGTTTTGTTGATCAAGAAGTTGTGTTCAATAACGTACTAAACGTTCTCTTTGGTTTTTAATAGTATAAGTAGGAAAATCCACAACGTAGAACAACATTGTTTCTGCGATAGTACAAGTAGGGAAAAGCAGAAGAACTTTTAAACCGAACACCTCTCCACTTAGCACATTTTTGGCATAGTCCTATAAATTTCGACACACATATCCTATGATCAAGGCACTAAGAAACTGGTATCCCAAGTTATCACTGGACTAAAAGATGAAACTAATTCCCTCTACAAAATTGCTAATTTATTTAAGTTCCAAGATAATGTCACTGAAGAGTAATTTCGACAACTAAGCGGATTTGGAAAGATCACAGCGAAAGAAAGAAAAAAAAGATAAATATGATGGCATAAAAAATTCTTATTGCTGCTAAAACATGTCGAGTTCAACAAACCATACCTGCAGCACCATGAGCAAAATGACATTTATTTCCAAAAGGGCAATACCCAGTCAACTCCTATTTAGTACAAATCCTAGTTTTCCAATTAAAGGCTTTGAATTATTTGCACCACCACTACTACTAGGGCCTGTTTGGTAATTTGACAGAAACTTTATTTATTAATCCAAGTGGCATTTATTTATATTATTTCACCTTTCTCTTTGGCTTTAAATTCTCTCATTTTCTCATAAGGTTCTCATCAGTTCTCAGTTTTATTTTCTCTCTCGTTGACTTTTGTTCTCTGACTTTTGTTCTCCCTTCTTCGTTCTACTCTTGTCAGATTCCATCGCATCGCATCACAGGGTATCATTCCATCCCTTTCTCTTTTCTCAGACTTTTCATTTCTATCTCGTTATGTAACTTATGGTGCTCTCTGGATTCCAAACCTATATTGTGTTCTTATTATGTGACTCCTATGTGTTCTTCTTTAAACTATCTTCACTTCATCTCAGCTGAATCTTTGTCTTTTACTTCCGAATAAAGTGCTGGGCAAGAGGAAATAGAAGCTCTTGGAAATGCTGAATTTTTTACTATGTGAATCTAAAGTATTGTGCATCTTCTTTTTTTTTTTGAGTGAAAAGTATTGTGCATCTTTTTATTCTGTTTTCCATGCTTTGGTTATTGTTCATATTTAGGGTAAAGGTGCAACAATTCTCACCGTAAATTACTCTGGTAAATTTAAGGAGGCAAAACCGTATATTGTAAACTAAAATGAGACAAATGTAACCTTTCGATTAAGCATAGTTAAACAGACATTTTTTCAGACATGGAACCCACCATCAGTAAATGTCGTGCCAATTCCAAAATCCACTGTGAAAGTTGAAATGCATCCAGTTGAACCTTAAATCATCTTAAATGAACCCTGTCACACTTAGTTTATTTTTATTAATTTCTTAAAATATTAAATATAATTTGATTGAAAATAATTATTTTTGTTGTAAAAATATATTAAGAACTTTGAAATGAATAATAGGTAACTGAAAACTGTCCAAATTTAAACTTTTTCATGAAATGCGCTTTCTGGAATAATTATTTGTAAAACAAGTTGTGAATAAAACCTTTTAAAAACATAATGAAGTTAATTAAGATATGTAAAATAATTTATATTAATTTTATAAAGTAACACAACTTTTAAAATATATTTCTTACAACTATTTTCTACAATAAATGTTATCCTTTACTTTGAAGTTCTAACGTTTACCCTACAAAATATTATTTATAAAATACTTAGTTTTACATATATGTACATATAAGTCTAAATATGAATTCAAAATAATTATCAAGTGCATAAAGTCTCCAAGGTTTATCTCCTACAAACTTTATATATATTACATGCCAAAATAAAATTATACAAATTCCTTTCAAATATATATTAATAAAAATACAAGTAGTAGCAGTCATTCCTTCATTTCTCCTTTCCCTTCATCACTCCAAAATTCCCTATCTATTTGTACCTGAAACCAAATTTAACGCAGTTTACTTCATACACTCTAATTCATGCATTCACCTATATCTAATTCATTTAATCCTACTTCAGATAATGATAGTGATGCTCCTGTTGGTGATTACTACCTGTTAGTAAAACACTCATACAGGGCCCCTACCTTAACAATATATTTGTTACAGGTAGAATATTACATGTGCCTATTGCACCACCTCACTACTTATAGTAATATATTCACCTTTCGTAGTAGGCATATCTGACAGGATTTTCTAGGAAAAATAAATTCAATAACAATATGGTATAGGAGGTGCGACCCTCCTTATACCTGGAGTACTCCACATAAAATTTAAATGCTGAAAATAAACCCTACCAATATCTGAAGCAGTAATATTAGTGATGACAGAAAATAAACAAGAAATCCTAATGTGCATGAAATAAACCATTACCTGAACTCCAACCATTATTTATACATCAACAATAATTTTCCATAAAGGTGCCTCGGAAATTCCACCTCATTGTTATCTCTGATTTCACCTACCGTGGAACAAGGAATTTAATAACTATACTCGTGTGTGAGTGTGTATAAATATTTTCGTTCTCTCACGAATCCTAACATGTTTAATTAACACTACTCAACCCTTATGTAATTATTTCATTCTTTGGAATCAAGTTCTAATTCTCAAAGTTTATTTAATAATTAATTAAAGGTTTCTTGCTAGTTACAAGAATCCTTTAATCATTCAACAAGCATAAATCAAGTAAAAACTCATGAAAAACTTCAAAATTCCAAACATAGCGATTACAGCTTCACAATATTATTCTCAAAAGTCACAACATCATTTCATCCCAACAAAGAGTGTCAAACAGAAACCAATCAATACATGGATTGAGCAACCAATTTGCACATTAATAACACGATATTATTATAGTATAAACTCATAGAATTAAACGCATGTGCCTAGATCTAGAATAAAAAAAAATAACACTAGACACACAAAATCAACTAAACATTCACTTTAATATTTAGGGTCATGCTACACATAACGAAGTGCACAAACTCAGTAATAAATAACTGCACATAATGACCACAAGGAGTTCAAAATCATTATTTATAAACATCCATTGTCCAAACAGAATTTTTAGTCCCAAAATTAAAGAATCACAAAAACACTTTAAATCCCAACTCAAACATTATTATCAATGCAAATATAAAATCACACTAAGAAACAATTTGGAACGCACATATCAATTAAAATACAAATCTAACTTCCTCATTAATATCACAACATTTAATTGTTAATCATTATTTATACCAACCTAGATAACAATTATGAATTAGGTGCCACTTATTACCCATATATAACAGAAAAATAAATAAAGTTAACACCATCTCTTCCTAATCCTAAAAGGCCTAATTCCACATAAACAGGAAGAGAAATATTATAATCACAATATTGTCACTTAATGACCCAGACAAAACAAAACAGCACATGAACCAATCCAAAAAGTATTGAAAATTAAAGAAACATCCTCAACTTCTAGGTGCTCCAACTCAAGCAACTTAAAGACCCTCAAGAAATCCTTCATACACACTTATTATCTATCTAAATTAGAGTCTAAAATAACACTGCAGAATATTGGCCACAGCCAAGACAATCAAAGAAGGAAAAATGGAAAATCACATAACTCTTCATTCTTTTTAAAATTATCATGCACAGTTAACAAAATACATAAACAACTCTATATATTTTCAAGTTAAAGATAACTTTCTTAAACCTCAAAGAAACTCTCAAATTGGTCAAACCAAACCCTGAAACTATCAAGTAATTCAATCAAATTTGTATTTTACTTATATTCCCCATTAATCAAAAGGAGTAAGATTATACTCCCTCCGGTCCCTAATGTAAGAGCTAGCCGTCAAAAAAACGCTTCTTAAGAAAACATGTGAATGTTAGTTGGGTGTCTGGAGTTAATGCTTCTTTTCCAAAATTGCCCATATTTATTATGGTACTTTTAAGAGAGAGAAATACATAAACATTAATAAATATGAAAGAGAGTTAGGGGTAAAGTAGGAAAAATGCATTAAATGAGGGGAGAATATGGGGTGAGCTCTTACATTAGGGACCAAAATCATTCAAATTTTGGGCTCTTACATTAGGGACCGGAGGGAGTATTAATTTCTATTAACTATAATTCAAAGTCCCAACACCCATTTGATCCTCTCAAGATTCCTCATCCCGTTTTCAAAAAATAAGTATAGAAAGGTAAGAAATTCTCACCAATATTTATCGGGTTAAATAACAAATTTCCCTGGAAGTTTTCCCATAGGAGCATCCCCACCCTGAAAGTTTTTTTAGGAGCAATTAAGCCCGTGAAGTTTTATTTTGGGCATCTTTGCCCCTCTCTAACAGTCAAAGGATGTTGACCGTTACATTTGATATGTGGAAAAGAATCATGTGACACCTCATATTACACATGTTGGAAATATTGAGTGAGTGTGTCATAAGGAACAAGTCCCATATTGTTTGGGATTGTAGGGTCCAAATTATAAGTGAATTTGGATTCTTATATGAGTTAAGAGGAGGAATGAACTTGCATAATAGTGGGCCACTAGAGGCAAATCCGGCTAATATTCTCCACCCATTTTATGCAAAGTTAATAAACATGTTGGAGCACTTTATTATTATTCAAAGAGAGTTTTGTCTTGGAACTCAATTATTATTTTGTAAATCAAATGTTTGAAAAATAATAAATCATAAACTGATTTGGTGGATCAACATTAAGTGTTTTAAAACCCCACATCAAATGCATTTAACTTGCCTTACGTTTCTGATCAATAACATGTCTTATGTGGTGTATATGTTGAAAAACCTGTTTGCTTCTCAACGTTTAAGAAATTATTACCTTTTATGGTATGTTTTATGACTTAACGTTATGAGAATATTAATTCATTGATTTATTAATCATAAAGTGGTTTTTCAACGTTAACCATTTGATGAGGCTTATATACTGCGTGTGCTTTGTATCAATGAGATGATGAAGCTCAAGTTTTGGAGCTATCTCTTCTCCTCCTGCTCTTGAATATTTTATACCTTACTGAGTAAAAGATCTTTCGTAGTTCTGTTGATCCTTGCTATTTAGCAAGAAGGATCTGTTTTATCCTGGGGAGAGCCGCGTCCTAATAAGCTTGCCGGTGGTCGCGGAATACCTCTAAAGGTAAGTGTCCATAAGGACACGACTCAGATCATTTTTATTGTCTTTTTCATTGTTTGCAGGTAGAGCTGCTGATTGGATATGTCAATCAATTTTGTGGGGAGCTAGAAGATATCCATAGATTATTTGATGATTTGGAAGCTATCGCCAACAATCTTTAGAGGTATTCCTCGTGTTCTTTATCCAATGGAGCCGAACACTGGGATGCAATTCCGGCATGAGTTGATCTGGCGTCGGCATATTCATCAAATAAGGAGAACTCTAAACTTTAGTTTTAGTGGTGTTTTCTTTGTATTTTCCTATTGTGTAGGAACTATATACTTTGTCTCACATCTCTTTTTGTTATTTTGTCCAGGACACTTTTGAGATATATCAATTTGAGATGATATTGAATAAGTCTTTAGCAATTATTGCTAGAGATGATTTGTTCTAAGAGATGAGTCTTAGATTATGTTTATCTCCATCTTGGGTTAACTTTGAGATTTTATAAATTAGTTATTGGCTAAATTAGGCCAATGTATTCCTCATTCCTATGGTAGGATTGAGATGACGATTTGTAATCCTCTAGTGAGTTAGAGATGATTTGATGTAAGATTTTAGCCTTACATCTATTTGTTATCATCAAGGGACAAAACTGAGATTTTATAATGAAGAAGCCAAAATAGGCTACTCCTCATTCCTGTGTGGATTGAGATGATAATGTGTAAATCTCTAGAATTCATTGGGGCTAGAGATAATATGATATTTGAGTTTTTACTCAAAAGTGATATCTGGGTATATAAACCCAATGAAAATACCTTGTGAGATATGAAAACCAAATGAAAAGCTGCGTTGAGGCATATGATGTGGTATCATGGTCATGAACCATGAATGCCAAATTTGTCTCTTTCATAGAACTCTCTTGAGATCTCAAGACACATTTATATGTGTAAATGAAAACTTCTAGTAATAACAATTTACTGGAAAAGCAAGCGCAAGTGATGACAAGGATACCATGATAGATGTGATCATGTGAAAATACTAGGCACAAGAAACTTGTCTGGCATATTGCTCGGTCTTCTTCTTGAGGTACGCATACATGCGATTTGCTTGAATAAATTTGAGTTGTTATGGTATTTTGTTTTAAAAAGAACAATTCCATAATTAGTTTTAAAAGGCATATGCAAATATCAAATTTGTTTCAATGTCATTAATTCCGTGGTGTCATGATTTGAAGAGGAAAGGTTGTATTACTGGTAATACATATCATATTGTTGATTGAAAGTTTTTTTTTAACTTTTAATGTTGACTGTAAATAATTATTATTAGTAATCCCGTGCCATTATTTTATATGGTGAATTTATACTCTTTAAGATATGTCAAGGTAGAATCTGCTCATATAATGTCTATTTCCAAAATAGATATTTAGGATTATTGACTTACTTTTCTATATCATCAGTCATAATAATTATGGGATGATTGTTGAAAAAAAAGAATCATTATTGATTGATTGTTCACTGTGAACGCATGGGTGATTCATACAGTATATTGACATACGAATAATTGTGCTTATAAATTCATTATACCTTTGATATGAGTATTTTAACTTGAAGAAATACTAGTTTCTTACAAATGTAGTAATCTGTAAATAAAATTCTATTTTAATATTTGTTATTAAGTTACAATATGTAAGTTAGTTACTATTAAGAAATTGGTCTTATAGACTTCATAGTTACTAGTATATGTCTTCAAGAAATTGGTCTTATAGACTTCATATACCGACTTTCACACCTTAAACATAAAGTATACTGTTAATGTGTGTGACTGAATTATTTGTAATTATTATTATCATGATTTATTGTGGTTGACATCATAATAATTATTTCTTAATGAGATATTATGTGGTAATTATGGTGGTCATCAGTTGTAACTGATGGGATAAATGTGATTTATTATCAATTGGAAATGACTGTCATTTTGGAAAATATAATAGTGAATTATTATTTAATAAAGTGTTATAAATGCTGGACATTTTATTATAATGAGCATTCCGTTGGGGGAATTTAATTCCTCTGAATGAGGTTTTATTTTCAAAATTAATTGATTGTTTTTCTTAGAGTGTAGTAGTCACCTAAGAAATTATACATGTGAAGGGGTCACATTACATTGAAATTATAATTTTGTCATTGAGGACTTGATTATCATTAAATTGACAAATCAAAATTATTAAGTGTGAATGGAAAACATTGGTTGCCTGTTAGGAAGACAATATAATAATTGTTTTCTGTGACTTTGATAATATTTAAATATAATCTCCATATAATCTTTTGGATTAGTTGGTTTCCTGTGAAATGATATTTAACACATCATGCGATGAAATTTCAATCTAATTGTAATTTCCTAATTACTAAATATAGTTGAGATATTTAGTACTATAGTGTGTGCGATTTTAATGTGATTGAAATCACATGATTACTAAATATAAATGAGATATTTAGTATTATGAAAATTCCTAAAATGTGGGTGTACTTTGAAATATGTTTGAGGCTAAGTTGTTACAAACTTCTTAGTAAATATATTGGAGAATAACCTACATGTGTTGTCGATGAGTTGTGATTGTCAAATGACAATAACCATTGTTAAAATAACAATGATGTAAAAATATTTTGAAATATTTCAAAGTGTGGGCATGCCTTACATTTAGGATACCATATGCTTAATTATTTTGATTTTGTTAAACACTTTGTTTGAAGTGTTTTACTACTCAATTTGGGTTACAAATTTGTGAGAATTTGTTGAATAATGGATTAAGATGAATCCATGAGATATAGCTTTATGCTATATAAAAATTGAGCATATAGAAAACTCTCGTGAGGAGGGTAAAATATTCAAGAGATACCATCAATGATATGGTGTACAATGGATTCTTGTTGTATATATTGATATACACAGAAGTTAAATGAGAAAATCCACTAGTTTCCAAAATAAATATTTTGGATTATATCCAACACTTAGTGTTGATGTATTATATGTCAAATTTCTAAATATATGAGATATTTGGAATTGTGGGGGCATATATTGTAAATTGCCTTTGAAATTTTGAGACCAAATGGCTAAAAAAATTTTGGCAAATAAATTGGTGATAAACCAACATTTAATGTTGATGAGTTGTAATTTCCAAAAAAGGCAATAATCATTGTTAGAAGAACAATGGTATAAGTGAAAATTGTTTGAGATGTAATAAAAGCGCGCTATTGGGTCATCTCAATCAATTTTGTGGGGTCAAAAATTGACCTATCGGCCGTTAACAAAATCCTCGGGAAGTTATAATTAGTCGAGGGGAATGTGACTAAAGCCAACTTGAAATTGACAAGCGATGGCAACCCAACCTCTGTGATTGGTGATCCCATGAAGGAGGTTCAATGGGTAAGAACAAGTCGTGCGTCAGTTCTGCTAGCACTTATTGAATAAATTTGCTAGTCCATTCCTATGACCCGGAAAGTGCTAGATTGCATTTCTTTTGTGAGGCTGAGTATAAACTCTAAATGATTTCATAATCCTACGGGATGGTGTGCTCATTGCAGGCACATTTAATGAAATCACCTCTACGAATGTCTGAGTGGGGCCGCTCCTATGAGATCGTGGCGAAATCTCTAGAGCATTCGTTATGCACCGGGCACGCTCATGGCCGTCTTAACGGGCAAAAACGCATTAACATCGGAAATGTGGGGGTATAATCTGGCTCATAATACCTCTGGTATACGCCAAGAGTTGTGGGTTCATAGTCCATAGGACCACTCACTTCTCTGTGTACCAAGTATTATCGGTCTAGGTCTAGTTCATAGTCCCGAGGACCACTAGATACAATGATTATATTCATGTGTACTTAGTTAAGGCGTTCCTTATGACACATGTGGGGGATTGTTGGAAATATTGAGTGAGTGTGTCATAAGGAACAAGTCCCATATTGTTTGGGATTGTAGGGTCCAAATTATAAGTGAATTTGGATTCTTATATGAGTTAAGAGGAGGAATGAACTTGCATAATAGTGGGCCACTAGAGGCAAATCCGGCTAATATTCTCCACCCATTTTATGCAAAGTTAATAAACATGTTGGAGCACTTTATTATTATTCAAAGAGAGTTTTGTCTTGGAACTCAATTATTATTTTGTAAATCAAATGTTTGAAAAATAATAAATCATAAACTGATTTGGTGGATCAACATTAAGTGTTTTAAAACCCCACATCAAATGCATTTAACTTGCCTTACGTTTCTGATCAATAACATGCCTTATGTGGTGTATATGTTGAAAAACCTGTTTGCTTCTCAACGTTTAAGAAATTATTACCTTTTATGGTATGTTTTATGACTTAACGTTATGAGAATATTAATTCATTGATTTATTAATCATAAAGTGGTTTTTCAACGTTAACCATTTGATGAGGCTTATATACTGCGTGTGCTTTGTATCAATGGGATGATGAAGCTCAAGTTTTGGAGCTATCTCTTCTCCTCCTACTCTTGAATATTTTATACCTTACTGAGTAAAAGATCTTTCGTAGTTCTGTTGATCCTTGCTATTTAGCAAGAAGGATCTGTTTTATCCTGGGGAGAGCCGCGTCCTAATAAGCTTGCCGGTGGTCGCGGAATACCTCTAAAGGTAAGTGTCCATAAGGACACGACTCAGATCATTTTTATTGTCTTTTTTATTGTTTGCAGGTAGAGCTGCCGATTGGATATGTCAATCAATTTTGTGGGGAGCTAGAAGATATCCATAGATTATTTGATGATTTGGAAGCTATTGCCAACAACACATGTATCTAAAGGATGACGTGGCAAATATTAGTTTGCACAATCATCTCCTCCACCACACCCTCTGTACCCGCCCTCCTCTCCTTCGAGCTCGGCCTCGTCTCCTCCCTCCTCCACCTCTCCCTATCCTTCAACAACCTCTCCTCCTCCCTTTAAGTTACCAGCAAGAATGCATCAGAAACAAGAAGCCAACTTATTTTTGATATTATCTTATTATTTATTATTTATTTATATTAGAAACAAAAAGCCAATAATCCCTAAATCGAAGAAAGCAAACACGAAACCACTGCGGTCAAATAATTTTCAATAATTTTCATGATTTCTAACATTATGTCCAAAATTTTCTCTTTTATTCCATTTTACTAAACTTTGACATATAATTTATATTATCTATTCCTATTTAATTAATTTAATTATATTTTGTAGTAAAATTTTGGGGTGTTACAAACCCTAAACTCTCAAATCATTTCGACAAGAACTTATACTTCCCCAAATCATATGAAATCTACCAGTAATCATCTAAACCTAAACCCCAAAATCATTTCAATGAGGGTTCTAAGTGTTAGGGTTCGAAATGGGGCTGGTTTGATCTCTGAAGAAGTTCGATGTGTTGTGTGTTGTGTTGAACTGATTTTAAGTCTCAATACGTCGCGCTAACATATGTCACGTCAAAAAATTAACATCTAATGTCATATATTGTCACGTTAATAAGGCCTCCAAAATTCCTAGTCAATTAATTGTCAAACTTAATACCTCTGTTTGAGAAGGTTACATTTACCATAATTTAATTTACAATGTACAGTTTTACCCCCTAAATTTACGTGAGTCTCAAGTGCCCTTAAATTTATTGTTCATTTGTTTATCCTCTCAAAACGAATCTGAAATTCAACTGTTGCAGATTCCCATGTTTCTTTCTGACTTCAGCATAATTAGTTTTTACTGTGCTGCTGCTACTCTTTTCACTTTATTGATTCTTTGACTAACCCTTGCTTTGAAAACTCAAGTACAAAGAAAGATCTGGTTTTCATCAAAGTAGTAATTCAATCTCCCAACCGTGTAAAGGAGAATATGCGGCTCTTTGAATGAAGATCTTGAATTCCACATTAGTTGTGTTTCCATGTTGGCAGAATAAATTATCAATTTTAATTTTTTTTACCTTTTCAAGTGTCTTTCTGGTTGAAAAAATGGCTGCAAATCTGCAATTCATTATACCTCTCAATTCAAATAAATATTGTCTTTTACTAAACCACGTCATTGTGTTGTTTTCATAGGAAAAATAATAGGGTTAAATATCATTCTGGTCAACAAACTATTTCGAAAGGGTCAAATTGGCCAAAGAACAATAAATGAGCTCATTTTGACCGATGAACAATAAAAATGACTCATTTTGGCCAATAAACTAATGAAAAATACTAAAATACCCTTAAGTACCTAATTAATATAATTTCTAAAGATGTGGGTCGCACATTCAAAATAAAAATTACCACCCGGCCCCACCCATCCTCTCTCTCCTCCCAAATTCTAAACTGTCTCTCTCTCCTCCCTCACATCACTTCCCACAAACTCACCGCCGCCGCCCCCCCCCCCTCCATCAGCCACGTTTTCTACCATCAACCATTGTCTCCCATCAGCCACATTCATCCTCCATTGTGAATACAGTGACCACATCGAAGACGGCCGGCAAGTCGGCAACTGGAAATAGGAAGCGACCACCTTAAGGAACCAATGATGGAGGCCCACATTCGATATATATTTGCAGTGGTATTTGTATCACCCAAAAGACAAAACTAACTCCCATTGCCATGAAAAGTCTTGATCAATTGTTATTGTAGCCTTAACTTCGTTTTCTCCGGTAAATCAAGCTCAACCTCCATCAGAGTTCTTTTTTCTTGCCGCTCTAATTGCCACCATCAGAACCTCCATGACCTTTATTATTACCTCCCTCATTGTTACGGTGTTACCTCCACCTCCCCAGCCATCACCTTTATTATTATCTCTCCCTCTTCCCTGTCCCTTGTCTGCCCTCATAAGTTAGTAAATGATGAATAAACATTTCAAGTAATAAACACAGTGGAAGATGAACTTGGCCGATGGGGGGGAGGCAGTGAATTTGCCGGAAGTGATGTGAGGGAGGAGAGAGATACAGTTCATAAAAAGGGAGGAGAGAGAGAGATGGTGGTAATTTTTTATTTTGAATGCGTGACCCCACATCTTTAGAAATTATATTAATTTGGTACTTAAAGGTATTTTAGTATCTTCCATTAGCTTATTGGCTAAAATGAGTCATTTTTATTGTTCATTGGTCAAAATGAGTCATTTTATTGTTCTTTGGCCAATTTGACCCTTTTGAAATAGTTTGTTAGCTAGAATGATATTTCACCCAAAATAATATGTTTATTTATACATCATTATCTCGCTTTGAGGAACGATAGATCAAGTAGAAGGGATATCAATAGTTAGTCATTCTTTTCATAGGCAAAAATATATTTATTTAGCGTCTCTAATTTTGGATATTAATACTCCCTTCGATCCTTATATAAGTCACCAACCGCCACTAAATTTTGGTCCTTAATATAAGTCACTAATTGTCATTAACTAACTCATATATTAAATTTAATTTTTCCCAATATGCCCTCATCATTGAAAAAAGAAATTTCTTTAATTGAATTGACTTTTCCTCCACTTCACTTTGGTTTCCCTCATAAAAATAGAAGATTAATTAAGAGAAAAAAAGGTAGTGAGCCATAGTGATAAAGATGAGGGGGCAAAAATGGAAAACAAAAATAAAATAAGACCAATTTAATGATGCAACTTCCATTAACTTCTATTTTATGGTTTAATTTGCACAATTTGGGCGGTTGGTGATTTATAATAAGGACCGAATGGAGTATTTATTATTGTGATTTGCCATTCAAACATGAGATCTCATTTTAATTGTACTTCTTCATGAGACTCTAATTAATTCTCTATTAAAAATTATGAACATATTATTTTTCAAAAAACAAAATAAAATGTATAAGGTACAGAAATTTTTGTTTACATTTGATATTTTTATTTTGATATAATAGATTAATGAAAGAATAGGATTTTTAAGGGTAGTTTGAATAAAAAAATTAAGTTTCCATTTTTTGTGATAATGAAATATGTTTTAAAAAATATTAACAAATGAATATGGATGGAACATGCCATTGAAACTTTTCAATAACCTCAAAATTTTTTCCATTTGATAATTCCATCGTTAATCTAGATAATTTCATTAGTAATTTTAGCAAAAAAATTTGTCAAAAATTATCGAATATAGAAATTCAATTACACAATATCAAGAGGAAAGCCAAGTGTCTCTCAGAAGCACTTGAAACTCCAACCATGCTACAATTATCTCCAATATGCTAAATGACTCAGTTACACATGACTTTGTATAATGCTACAATATGACCAGCTTATAAGATTGCCATGGAGAACGAATGCATCCTGCGTCTAATTGGCAATGCATACTGCTAGTTTTCATACAAAGTGTAATTTTCCTATTTTTATACATTAAACAACTATTATCTCCTTTCTTTTATATTACTCCCTCCATTCCTAAATATAAGCAAGTATAATCTGGCGGGTTGGTGTGAGTGGTAAGTACTCTTGTCGTCCCTGAAACAAGTGGTTGGGGGTTCAATCCCTAACTCTTACGAATGGAGCAAATTCACAGCTGTCTACCCCCTATATGAGACTTCAGAACAACGAGAGATTAGTTCCGCTTGACACGCGAGTGGGGATACCCTTGAGTAACCTAGAAAAAGACTTGATTTACTTCTTAAAAATTATAAAAAGTTAAATAAGTTACTTATGAATTGATTTTCCTAAATTCTTTCTCTAAACGAACTTATTTGACTCATTAACTAACATTTAATGTAATGATACACAAGATATGTTAATATGAAGTGGTTTATTTAGCTTATGCTATGCTCCAAAAGGGCAAATAGATTTTATACCGAGGAATGGAGAGTAGTTATTTTCCATTATACTTTGAGCTACATTTCTTCAAAGAGAAAATTTTAATGTTGTCTAAGCAACCTCCAATTTTCGAAACCACTATATCCACTTACAGCCTATAGTCAAGAGATGAATTTAATTTGATAAATAAAAAAGAGATGAACTTAACGTTGCAATTTTTGAATGGACGATGATATTTTTCGCTTCTAGATTATAGTTTAGAGATTATTATCATTTTAGATTTTGTAAACATAAAAATAATTTTAAAAAAACTTCAAAAAAATTTAAATCTAAATCATCCATATTCAATCTAAATAGTTCAGAGTGGAGAAATACTCTTCCACTTTTCTGTATATTTAATATTAGCCTAGTTGTAATAGAAGATAACAACCTTCCTGTTTTGAACTATATACAGAAATTTTTGTCACTTCCAATCATTAAAACTTGTGTATTTTTCTGTCTGCTGTAGCTTAAATACCCAAGAAGAGGAAGCTATGTAGTTAAAGACATCTCCTTGGTGCGGTGTTTCGATGTATGAAGAAACAATTGGTAAGCATTCTTAAGACTTTTTATTTCATTCTAATGATATCATTATTAGCGTCTTGTTTGTTTATCTATTATTTAGTTTGCAAGTAAAGTATTATACAAGAGAAAATATTCCCATTTGTAGTAGTCCTAAAATTTTTTATCTTCTAAATTAAATCAACAAGGTTTATGTATTCATCTGTGTGATGTTATTCAATCCCAAAAAAATAGAGGAAGCTATGTAGCCAAACGCATCGACTTGCAATGTTTAAATATATATAACAATATTATATTGTTTTTGTTTCTTATTTCATTGAGTTCATATCATTATCAACATCTTTTTTCTTTTTATGTCTAACACCTTGTTTATTATTTAATTGATATTGTAGATCCACTAGTGTATAATTTGGGCAGTCTTAGGACTTTTGCATTTTTGGAGGCCAGGGTCAAATGGTAATTTTTTTAAATGATTGTTTTTACATTACGAAGATAAAATCCCAAGTCTTCCGCCCATAGTACTAAATCATATTTTTGGAGGTGTGTAGCACTAGTTATGCATTTTTGAATATGAACAATTTCAAACTGAAGTTTTGGTTAGCCTTGAGACTTTTTCATTTTGAAGGCTTAAAAGATAGCTTTTTTGACTCATTCATTTTAATTGAAAAGTAAACATCATAAACTTTTCGTAGAATTTTAAATCGTGATTTTTTTAATTCTATAAATTTTCGAAGTTAGCGCATTGATGTTAGAGGTAGTTGGCCAACGGAGTAAGAGAGAGTGTCTAGCTACCACGTGGGTGGTCGTGGTCACAAGGGAAAAATGTAGGGAGAATTTCATGTAAGGCCTTTATAGCCAATTGATGATTTGAAAGGACCAAAAGATTATGAAATTTCACTGTTTAAAGAACATCGTTCATATGGGATTTTTCCTTGTTTATATGACTTTTTCCTTGTTCATATGACCGTTTTACTTGTTTGTATGATAAGTGGAGTATGTGTGAGAGAAAAAGATGAAGGTGTGAAAGAAAAAAATTGCATTAGAGTAGAGAGAGTGTCAGCAGTGAGAGACTCTGGGAGGTTATTATTTTGTGTTTTATTGAGCATTGTTTATATGGTCTTTTCCTTTGTTTATATAAGCTTTTGCTTTGTTCATACAACCATTTTACTTGTTCATATGACTATGAAAGTGATTTAGCCTTTAGTCGTCCTTGGCTTATCAAACAAATTCAATACTCAATTCCACTAAAGTGTAGTGGTGAGTAAGGGTCAAATCCACAATTTAGGTCAATTTCTTGCAAGTCAAAGGATAATGTGTCACGCACATTAAGAGAATGAGTGAAGTTGATTTTCAATTAACAAGATACAATTAAAATGCTAAAAATCTAAGATATTACCGAAAGGAAAGATGTAGAAGTCAAGAGTTGGAATCTCCTCTTTCAAATCTCAATTTGTGCAAACTTAGGTAATAGGCCTCATGTGACAATTTCCTCTTAATCTAACTAGCTTAAATCGGCCAAAGCTTCTTAAACCTAAGAAACTTTGGCTAGTTTAAACTAGTTAATCAAGAAACCCTAGCCTTAACCTTGATACATATTCATAGGTGAGATAGAAATCAAAGCTAACTTCTAGAGAAATATTTCACTTCAAGTATCAACCAAAATGTAAACACATATGACTAATCTCATGAAGCTACAACAAGTATAAACCTATCACTCATGAAGTTCAAGATCTAGAGGCTAGGTTTACAAGTTTGAAGGTTAAATGAAGTTTACATGGAAATCTCCATATAAAATTCTAGTTCTAACATACCTAAAGACTTAGACATGAAAGAACTAAGATGTATACAAACTTGAAAACCTAGAAGTAGAAATTCTCACACAAGGCCGAATCCATGAAGCTCAATGCACAAATCTTGATTTGAAGGAAGGAGAGGAGAGCTTAGCCACTCATGGAGATGATGAAATGGAGGAGGAATGGTGAAGATGAAGCCATCTTTGAGTGGAAATGGTGAAGGAAATTTCGTTGGTGGTGAGGAGGAGAAGAGAGAAAATGAGAGGAAGTGAGAGAAAAATGTGTGTAGAATGAGAGGTGAATGTGAGGTTTTTGCTTATATATGTGGATTAACATTGGGATTAACTCCTAATGACATGCAAATTAATCCCAAATGTCATGTAAATGAGGCTAAATGGAGGGTGTAATCTCGGCCAAACACCAAAATGGGAGAAAAGAGAAGGTGAAATGGGGGTAAAAAGGTAATTGTAGGTGATAAATGAAGTGGGTGTGAGATAAATGAATGGCCTCTAAGCTTCCACCTCACTCCTTTACTTTATGCTCTTTTTCTCCTCTCCATTGTGCTTCAATTCTTGCCCTTAATGAAGCTTCAACAAGTTCAAATTTGAATTTGGAGCTCTTTTTACCCCTTTTGGAAAGATGCAAATCCCTTGTTTTTGACAAAAGGGGTAATTTTTGTCCTATACCTTTGCCTTTGCCACCTAGCCTCCTCCTTGCCACATAAGCACTCCCAAGGGTGTGTGGGGCCCAAGTGGGACCCCCCTACACAAAGAAAAGCACCATATAGTCAAATTGACCAAAATACCCTTGGTTTCTTAGAATGCAAGTAATAAGGCTAATATTTCCCAAATAATCACATATAAGCATATGCATATAAAATAACCAATAATGATCAAATATAACAATAAAATCTCACTAATTAAGCTCAATTGCACATGCTTAAACATATAAATTTCGGTCCAATCAGAAAGATGTATGAGAGAGGGGATACTTTTGTTTTGTTTTTTACTACATCTTAATTTCGTTTTAGGACCCAAATCCTTGAGTGATGTTTGTGAATCATTTGGTCGTTCTTTTGAATTAACTTGCTACACAGGTCTTCTATTAAAATTCTCCCAAAAAGGTATCTGATATATTACCATTAAATTAGCCAGTACAAAAATTGTAAGAATTTCTTTTTTTTTCACTGAAAGAAGACTTTATTGCTCAATACTATTTACATACGACGTATATGTGGTAGTTGCGGTAGTTCAATAGAAATCAAAAGCTTTCCTATAGTCATATGGTTTTACAGTACAAAGAGGCTGTAAGAGACAGCCTCCTTAACTCAGTGGGGAACTACTTTTTCTTGGCTGTCCAAATACTTATTTCTTGTTTTCCAAAGCCACTACAAAAGACACGGGTCATGCCGGCGGAAGAATTTCGCTACATTCCGGCGGTTCTAACCGCCGGCATGACTCTACAGCGTTTATCACAAACGCAGGCGAATTGAGCGTCAGAAAGTTACGTAGCTGCGTTTCTGAAACCGCGGGAGAGTTTTAGAAACCGCCGGAACGCAATTGGCGGGTTTTTTGAAATTTCCAGCTTTCCCGCGTTAACAACCGCGGCTATGTGTATGCTATTTTAATATTTACATGCCGGCGTTTGGAACCGCCGGCATGTTGAACTTCATATTTAAAAAAAAGCATTAATTTAACCATTATAAATAATGGTTAAAATTAATGCGAGAATAAGAAATGATAAATAACAAAATAATAAGAAATGTAAAATAACAATAAAAATATTGAACCATAAAATCAATCTGAGTTCTTTTATTATAATAAATCCAAATTTTTTATATTACAAAACCAAAAAACAGTTCAAAAATAAAAAGACTATTTCTATGGCTAAATATAGTTACTAACAGTTTATCATTAAAGTTTCAATGACAGAAACAAAAATATAAAAGGAAACTAAAACATTAAAAAAAATGTTTTTTTTTAAAAACTGTAAACAAAGGAGCTTTATTTTAAATAAGGAAAACTAAAACATTAAAAAAATGCTTTATTTTTGAAAATAGTAAACAAAAGAGAGGAAAACAAGTAGAGAGAAAGAAGAAGAGAGAAGATGGAAGAGACAAGAGGGAAGGGGCGAGTATAGAGTAAGGGAAGGCCAGTATTTATAGGTGAAGTTCGCTGCTTAGCGGCGTTTGTAAACGCGGCGGAGGTATATTATTATTTAAACATAGCGGCGGTTATAAATGCCGGCGTGCGATATTATATTTTAACATTTAAACATGCCGGCGGTTATAACCGCCGGAATGTATTTATTTATATTAAATATAAATAACGTGTCGGCGCTTATACACGCCGGCAAGTTATATTAAATATAACATATGGTTGCGGCGGTTGTAAACGCGGCTATGATATTACTTTTTTAAAAAATAGGAACTTTGGGGCGTTTGTGACCGCAGGCATGTTTTTATATTTTAAAAAAATTGAAATCTTTCGCACACTTCGAACCGCCGGTACGTTGACGAGGAACAAAATGAAAAATAGTGCCACATACCGGCGCTTACAAACGCCGGGTACGTGTGCTGGAAAAAAAAAAAAAGATTTCCTCCTGCGTGGCGGCGTTTGCTGCGCCGCTTTCCTGCGTTTGGGAACAACCGCCGGAACGCGAAACACTTTCCAGCGGTTTTTTTAAAAACGCAGCAACGTGGACGCTGGCGAGACGCGAATTTTTTGTAGTGAGCTTCCAACATATACTTCCAAATGTGGTGCACCAGGTTGTTCTGATAGGCGTAGGTTCTCCTTTAAACACTTCTTGAAAGGCTTAGCCAAGTAGTGCTGGGGATAGATGCAAAGGTATAGTGAGCTCCGATCCCAGCCGGTTTTTGTAAACTGACATGATCAGAGAAGGTTGACATCTTCTTGGGTTTGTCCAGAAACTTCACAGGTAGTGCCTATTGTCTTGTGTTTTCTTGCTCTCTCAATATTCCTTAGTGATCTATTTTCCATAAAAAAGTTAGAGGAAAATTCTAAGATTTGTCCTTTATTTTATATTACTCTCTCCATTCTTAAATATAAGATTTAATTTACAATTCTTAAATAAATTATAAGCAAGCTAAATAAATTACTTGTCTAAGTTGATTTATCTGAATTCTTGCTCCAAAGTACTCCTTCCGTTCCTAAGTACAAGATCACTTTCCCTAATTTGATTGGATTAAGGATGATATTTCCCTAATTTCCCTCTTTTACTTGTTTATTATTGATAAGTATTATTAGAATTAATTTGGGAAAAGTCGAAAAATGAACAAATTGAAATTTCCATTGCACATTGAGCCACATTTAAGAGAAAATTTTCATGTTATATACATACAGCTTCAAAATGCATTAGTTGAGGCTTAAAAAATGACATCCAGTAAATTTCTTCCGAGATGTAACATCGTACGCGTGCATTGATTATTTAGAACACAAATTAGTGTACCGCATTTTAGTTAATCTCATTTAATGTTAATTTCATTTTTTAAACCAATGAAAGTCAAATTGAAATAGGATGATAGACTAACATTAACTTTATTTCCATATTTAGATAGAGAGCTGCACTACTGACGTTGTAAAGAACGAAATCCAAAGTTTAGTGAATTTGGTGAAGCGTGAAGCCAAGTTTTTATGTTGTTATTCTACTTATGCTCGAGAGTTTGACGATAAAAAGAGCACATTGGAGAAAGCACTTGAAGATGTTAACAGAGCAATTGATAAAGCCAGTGGTGTTGCTTATGTTACATCCACAACAAGAGGATGGAAAGATAAAGCTGAAGAACTTGTTGCTGTTGACACTAAGAAGGAGAAATGCTTTAATGGATTATGTCTTAATTAATTGCTGGCGTCTATATCGGAAAGGCAAAGACTTGGCAAACCAGAGGATTCCTAATATTGACAAGCTTCTACAGGAATGTGACAATCTCAAAATAGTGGATGGTCCAGTTGAACTCCCAGGTTTAAAATTCAAACGTTTAGAAAATTTCATGCATTTTGAGAGTAGAAAATCAAAACATCAAGAACTTAAAGAGGCACTAGAATGTGAAGAAAGCAACATGATTGTATTAGTAGGCCCTGGGGGAACAGGCAAAACCTCAATGGCAAATGAAGTGTGTGCAGAATTGGAAGAATCCAAAACATTCAGTAAAATCATCTCTCTTGTTGTCTCTAAGCCTCCTGATTTCAAAAAGCTTCAACGTAAAATTGCCAGGCATTTGGATTTGAAACCACTAGATGGAGAGGAAGATGTATGCAACGACCAAATATTGAACAAAATTAGTGCATTCAAAGAAAAGCGCCTTCTTATAATATTAGATGATTTGTGGGAAAAGTTTGATCTCAGAGAAGAGTTGAGAATTCCTCTTCAGCACATGAAAAAATGTTGTAAAATATTGATAATCACCCGAATCAATGACATTTATGAAAAAATGGATTGTCAAAGGAAAACTATTCTAGAATCACTGAACGATCAGGAAGCATTGTTTCTATTCCGTGAGCATACTAAGTGCCTCTCTGATCTGGAGGGATTGGCAGGAGATATTGTGAAGCAATGCCATGGAGTACCAGTTGTAATTGTAGCTGTGGCGAATTCATTAAAATGTAAACCTCCTAAAGTTTGGAAGGAAGCCTTGATGAGTTTGGAAAAAGGCAACCCAATATTTAATGTTGCTGGTGATGACGATTTAGAGAAGGCCTATAATGGTTTAAAGTTAAGCTATGACAATTTGAAGAATGAAAACACCAAGAAGATGTTTCTGTTGTCTTCTTTATTCCCTGAAGATTTTGAAACTCCCAAGGAGATGTTAATCACGATTTTTCAAGGAAAGAACTTGTTTGGGGAAGTTAATGACTACTTTGAAAGAAAAAAGAAAAATACGTGATGCTATAGATGAACTCCTAGGTTCCTCATTATTGTTGAATGCTGAGGAAGAATGTGTAAAGATGCACGATTTGGTTCATGAAGTAGCCTTATTGATTGGAAAAGAACATGGTTTCCATTCCATTAGTAAACCTAAACAATCTATAACAAAGGACTCGCAATACTTTTCTTTGATAAATTATGATTTCCATAATCATTTTGATGGTAGAAACCTTGAGGTTTTACTTGTGCTTCTAAACTGCGAAGATGACGTTGTGGTACCTGATGCATTCTTTACAAATATGACAAAGCTCAAAGTTCTTCTTCTAGCAGATGTATCACTTAAGTATCTAATTTCAGCTCCATCACTGTTTTCAACTATTCAACCGTTGCATGGCATTCAAACTCTCCAGATACTGGGGTTGAAATTAAGTTGCCTCTTTGAGGTGGGAAAGTTGTCTTATCTTGAGACTCTTTGGTTTCAGTACTGCCTAATCATTGAATTATCTGCAGAAAGTGTTAAAATAGAGAAGTTGCAATTCTTACGGATAGAGGATTGTAGAATTGAGAAGGGTAATCCTTTCCAATTGGTTGAAGCATGCCCAGGGTTACAGGAGTTGATTCTTTTGAATAATTCATACGATGGCGTGGAGGAAGAGGATACAATTTCTCAAAATGTACCTTTTCATGAATGTTCGATGACCCGAATATGTTACAACGAGTCCAAACTTTCACGTTATATTGAAGAATATGGTCACCTGTCAGGATGCCTTCAACCTGGTAGTTATTCACAGTGTGGCATGTCTGAGGCGACATTTAAGAAACTTGCAAGAACAGCTGAGCTTCTTGCCTTAGAAAACGGGGATGTAGGAACAGAAGAAAAGAGAAATCTTATCCCTAACATTGTCCCACTAGATGCCAGAGGCAAAACTAAATTGGTCTTTCTCGAATTGAATGATTTTGATGACATGGAGTGCCTCACTGATGCTATGGACAATCGTCGTTATGTGAAAGCATTCTCCAATTTGGTTGAACTATCACTTTGGGATATGGGACTGAGAAATGCATTATTTCATGAAAACTATGAACTCCCTTCTCTTAAGGTCATGATTGTGAGGAATTGTTCACAATTGAGGTCAATTTTCCACCCATCAACTATTCAAAACCTTTTGCGTTTGGAAGAGTTGAAAATTGAAAGTTGTAATGAGTTGGAATGCATTGTCAAAGATATGAGTTCAGAAGAGCGAATTGCTGGTCATAATGGTGGCAAGAATCAAAATAGCTACGAGACTATGTTTCCAAAATTTAAAATTCTTGATATTTCTAGATGTAGAAATTTAAATATAATATTGCCAATCCTTCCTGGTGGAGACCTTATGGAAAGAATAACCATACAAGAATGTGAGAAGTTGAAACATATATTTGGTGACTTCCAAGATGTAAATGTTAAGCTCCCCTCTGGTATGAAAATAAAACTTGAAGGAGTAAGAAGTTTGATTAGTATTTTTAGGGGATATAAAAATAAAAATCGTATCTCTTCATCACTACAACAACAAGCATCTACTTCTTCAAGAGATCATTTGAAAGAGAAACTTTCAAGCTCCCAGACAAGTTCCTTTTCTTGGGCTCAAGTGTGTTGTTTCAAATCAAGAACCATAAGTGTAAAGGCAAATGACAAAGACACACCACAGGTATGCTCTGCTAAGCTCATTATTTATTCTTAATCTTATCTTGCATATATTTAAATCACTGTATACAAAGTATTGAAACAGACACCTTTATTAATTGACTTCAATAATACATGTCATGAATCAAAACTTATCTAACAGTTCAATTAATTTTTTATAAACAATTTGTATTTGTAGGAGTTACTTACATCAAAGGACTGTATTGATAGTCCTCCTGCAACCCTTACAGGACAACTATCACTTCATTTTGGTCATATCAAGGAGGTGAAACTTGTAGATCTTTCTTTAAGTTCTGCTTCATCATTATTCACTATATCCATGGCATCAATGATATCATGGGAAGAACTAATGATTAGAAATTCAAATGGGTGGAAGCACTTAGTAACGAGCGAAAATGATGATCATGAAGATCAAAGATTTAGCATATCCATTTTTCCTAAGTTAACAATTCTACAAATCTGGGATTGTGAGGACTTGGAACTTCTATTTTTATGTTCAATATCTATAAAAATTATAAGTTTGAAGTCCTTATCTATAGAAAGTGCTCCAATGCTAACATATATTGTTGGAAAATATCAGCATTCTCATTCTATATCCAATCAAAATCAGAATGATGAGTTGGTCTTTGATCTCCCTGCTTTGGAAGACCTTTGTTTGAAAGACGATCCAAAGTTCATCAGCATTGGTACCAAGAATTATAAGACGGAGTCACCATTTCTACATGTTTGTTCAAATGAAGAACGACTAGAATTGAAGTATTACTCTATTTTATCTTCTCTGTTTCGGTATGCCTACTTGCTCAGAAGTGAAATATAAAAGGAAAATTTACAAGACCAAGCTAAGCAAAGAAAAAAATGGAGATACCGCATGAGACATCTAAGATTCAAAAAAGAAATACAAAACCTGGAAAAAATGAATAAAAAGAGGATAAAACGGAGTAGGAAAAAAATTAGAATACAACAAGATAAAATCTGTAAATGCCTATTGAATAAAATGATTTTATCTTCTCATCTTGGTTGTTAAAATTGCAATTAATACCATTTTATTTGTGCCAATAAAACTATGCAAAATCAGTTAAGAAAAAACAACTTGAGGTGTGTGGTTGAGTGACAAGGACTCATTCACCAGTAACCAATTGTTTGAGGTTCGATCCTTGGCGTTGCATATGGAGAAATGTTAAATCTCTCAAACCAGCTATCCCACTCTTTGATGTTGTCGAGTGGGAGGATACCTTGATCATCAATAAAAAATGATTAAAAAATGATTTTATCTTCTCACTCTTGTTTTATGCAACAGCTTAATATGGTAATGCCTATTGAATCCCTTGCCACCATGCCTAACTTGAAAGTTCTTAATCCGGTAACTACTTCCAGCACAAATCTTGTTAGAGAATTGATACATAAACCAAATAAGCCTCCAACCGAATCATCATCATGTTACCTTGAAGTTAGGCAACATCATCACTAGACATAGGTAACACAAATATTTAAATGTTTATATAATGTAAACAAATAAAACAAAATACTTAACACACTTTCTCAAATTATAGTTACTCAATGGTTATTATCCTTTATATAATATCATCACTATCTCCTTAAAACGTGTAGCATTGAAGGCAATGAAAATATTCATTAAAGGAGCTAATTGACACATAGAGAAAGGACAATAGTAACAGTAAAAACTTAAAGATTTTATGTTTATATAGATTAAAAGAAAATACAAATTTTGGTTCTTAAATTTTAGAATTGTTGGTTTAAATATTTATTTCAATTTTGGTTTTAAGTTCATCAATTATGAGTCATTTATGACCATTATTAGTCTC
Organism: Mimosa pudica; assembly: GCA_029929735.1. Lineage (NCBI taxonomy): Eukaryota > Viridiplantae > Streptophyta > Magnoliopsida > Fabales > Fabaceae > Mimosa > Mimosa pudica. The sequence continues at coordinate 1,544,835 of JAKELP010000051.1, read as the reverse complement.
TAAACTTTGATAAAACTTAAAATATCAAGGACTAATGGTTACAAATGACACTAATCCGATTAAAATAAATTACCAATAAAAATGAAATTGCATGACAATTCAATAGTTGATATCATCTCCTTTGAAATTCATGAAGGAATAACCAAACGAGAAAAAATGTAAGGGTTAAAGAGCAAATTCCCCTTGAAAGTTTTCCTATAGGTGCATGCCACCCTTGGAGGTTTTTTTGGGTGCAAATAAGCCCGTGAAGTTTTTTAAGAGCAAATTAAGCCAATTTTAAACATTTATACTTATATGGACTATTTTACCCCTCTCACCTTCTTCCTCCACCAACCTCCCTCCCCCTCCCCCTCCCCATGATCCCACCCCAGAAGCCGTCGACCCTCCTCTTCCCATAAACTCTTAATTTAGCTGGTAATATACACTCAATTCCCATATCAATAATCAACTTACATCTTCCCAACCACAACTTCTCCAAGTTCACAAATTGAGCCACCGCAGGCCCGCCGTGTCTCATCTTCGTCGCATTAGACAAATCCATCTCCACCAATTTTTTACAATTCACAGCCAAATTAAGTAACCCATTTCCAGAAAAGAACTTAGACTGCGAAAGATCAATCCTTTTTATCGTTCCCTTGTAAGATTCAGCTACCTGCAAAGTTAAAGATTCAAATGGGCCACAAAAGGGTATCTTTTTAAGACTACTAGGAGTTGTTCTGTTCTAAAGGGTTTTAAGATTCTTCTATGTTTGGCTTCTATGGAGTGAAATGATTAACAGACCAAGGAAAATGATTTTTTGTCAAGTGGGTTTGATTCAAGGAGGTCTATTATTGTGAAAATGAGCTCCTCTGAGAGAAAATCAAATGAGTTTTGTGCTGTTGGGGATTTTTTCTTCTTCACAATGGCTTCTTAAAAGGGAAAAAGTTTTTTGAACATTTGCACAATTGAGAGCTGAAGATTAAAATAGTTGTGGGCTTCTTGAAAAAATAGTATTTTTCACTCGCATTACAATTTTTCTCTTCGGTTTTCTTTGATTTTGCTGACAATTTTCTTAGTAACTACTCCCTCCGTTCCTAAATATAAGATCACTTTGGTTAATTTGGGAAGATAAAGGAAGACAAAAAAATTACATAATCTTCCCAAAATCCCCTCAATTACTTAACTTTAAAAGGAGGAGGAGTTTTCAACGAAAAGAGAGAGTATGAGGATAGTTTGGGCAAAACTTGAGATAAAATAAGAAGTGATCTTATATTTAGGAACTTATCCACTCTCTCAAAGTGATCTTATATTTAGGAACGGAGGGAGTAATTTTTATTCATCAATTGTAGCTTATGTTGAAGAGAATAAGGGAGAGGGAGGTTGGTGGGGGAGGAAGATGAGAGGGGTAAAATAGTCCATATATGTATACATGTTTAAAATTGGGTTAATTTTCTACTAAAAGAAACTTCAAGGGCTTATTTGCGCCAAAAAAAACTTCCAGGGGTGACATGCTCTTATGAGAAAACTTCCAAGGGGAATTCACTATTTAACCCAAATATTAATAACAAAAGAATTATCAACCACTATAGGCATTATAACATATTGTTTTAACTAAAACCTCCCATTATATATTGGCTTGCAGGAAGTACATGCATTTACAAATAGAACTCCCTTGTTTCATGCTGCCCAAAGCCATTCGATTCAATCATTCAAACAAATTAGAAAACTAAAACTTGTGATGTGTGCAAACATAATATCGTTGCTAGCACTATCTACTGAATCATGTTTGTTGGAAGATTTGACAATCAAAGAATGTCATCAACTGGAGTTCATCATAGCAGATCAGGATATTGGTACAACTCGCATGCACAATTCCATCTTTTCAAAATTGAAAAAATTAAAAGTTTCGAAGTGCAATGCATTGGAATATTTATTCCCAGCAAATGCTTTTAGGTCCCCTATAAATTTGAAATCATTGATGATCAATTGTGCTGCAATGTTGAAATATGTGTTTGGAACAAGCAAAAATGAAGATAATTTGACTCAACAACATCAAGATAATCAAACACGCATCGATTTCCCTGTTTTGGAAACGCTCTCTATTATGGATGTGCCAAAACTTGTAAGAATTTATTCCAAAAACTATTATTTGGTAGCACCATTTCTATGGTCTCTCAAATGGGCAGCATTCCCAGAGTATACATTGAGATCTTCCAAAGGATTGTTAATTTGTTGGCATACAAAACAAAAAGAAACCGAGGTATATGACTATGCTTAACTTTCCCTTCCATTTCTATTTTATTGTCTAAATTGAAAGCATGATTAAATGTCATTTCTCTATTGCATTAATATATTTCTAGATGTTCCCTTTAAGAAGAAAATGTAATAATATTACATACACATTTTAGACTTTCTTACACTAAAAGAGGTCTTAATTATCCTGTATGTTTTGCACATGCATGTGTAAAAATCATGTCTATATCTAAACTTTAATTTGAATGTATTTTCTCGTCTAATATTTATAGTTATATTCTCCTAAACTTTACTAGATATTTGTTCAAGTTGGACTACCTATTTAAAGTTGGACGACCTATTTTTTATATTCGAAGCTGATGTATCTTATGTTGAGTTAACAGTGAATTGCGATGAACTTGCACAATTTGGTAGTTGAGAACTCCAAGATAGAACAAATGTTTAATGTGACATATATGGACACAGAAAAAACTGAGTATAAAGTTGAACCATTGACAGTAAGCTTAAAAGAGTTGCTGTTGCGAGGTCTCAATGAGTTGGTAAATATAAGAGTGGGGCCCAAGCATATCATATGTTTTCATTTTCTTCATAGACTATATGATTGAAGAATGCAAAAGGCTCAGAGCTATCTTCTCCACAGCTACAGTGCGAAGCGTTCCATATTTGGAATATCTATATATAGCAAAATGTGAGGAGCTAGTTCACATTGTTGAAGAAGATTATGAATTAAATGCTGACGATCATTTGTGTCATGAACCATGCTTTCCCAAGTTATCACAAGTCGAAGTCTCAAATTGTGACAACTTGAAGTACTTGTTTTGTATCACGATTTCTGGTATCCTTCCTAAATTATTGCAATTGACGATAAGGCATGCCTCTAAACTTGAGCATGTATTAATCAGAAAAGGTGAAATTCAAGAGATGTCCAAGACAGATGTGCTTCCAATACTACACCATCCACAATTTATAGTACTTCCAATTCTTAAGAGTATCTGCCCTGGGATCGATTTTCAAAGCATCGAATATTCTTCAAGAGTGTCTGGTTGTCCCAACTTTTCATTTTATGGTATGCTTTCAGATTATTACTTTATTCTTCAAAATTGAAAATTATTGGATGAGTTTTACTAATACTCCCCCCCTCTCTCTCTTTATTCCTAAATATAAGATCTCTTTCCCTAATTTGATTAGATTAAAGATGCTATTTAAGTTAGTTATTAGTACATGGTATTTACTAATTTACCCTAACCATATACATGTATTCTTACTCTCTGTCTCTTACTTGTTTATTATAGATAAGTTTTATTAGGATTTATTTGGGATAAAGTTGGGAAAATTAGAACATTATTTATATTTAAGAACAAATTGAAATTTCAAAAAGATCTTATATTTAGGAACAGAGGGACTAACTCTAAAATTTCTACTATCAGAAACTTCAACTACGTACTGAGCTTATCAGACCCAATAATTGCAGATTATAAGGTAGAAGGAGAAGCAGACAAGAAGCTTTCTTCACATCTGAGTTCTAATCAATCAATATATAAATATGGGAGACACATCAACACAAAAATACACAAGCAATCCCATATCCATCTCTAAGGTAAGTTTTCTATTACTAATGGCATAGTTTTAGTAGTTGATTGGTCCTAACGTTAAATATGTTATATTTTACCAATTAGTTGTTGGTTGAGTTGGTAAGTGGGTTGTAATCCCGGGAAGCGCTTTTATTGGGAGAAGGAGACAATTTTGCCTATGTGGGCAACGCTCCTACCCCTCGAGTCCGGATTAGTCATTTGGCAATAAGCGCCGGATTACAAGGCGGTTTTTAACAAAAAAAATGCTATATTTTTTTTTAAAAGATGTTAACCGAAAAAAGAATTTATTAGCCTTGTGGTTTGTCTTAAGTATGGTTAGTTGTTGTTCGGTCCAAAAAAAATTTATGGTTAGTTGTTGTAACCCATAGACACGTGGCGTGCTCTGAACTGAACGGAGTTACCCACTCTTACTCTATATATTGTAATCCTCTTACATTTAATGAAAAACCTTCCAATTTTGAAACTTCACTTTTCTCTAATTTCATGCTTCTAGCAGAACTTAATAGCACTACTTTACATGCCAACAAAACTATTTCTTTTTATTATTTTTTATTTAAAAAATTCGGCAAGCCACTCTCTATCATTTGAAAATAAAATGACCATCAGTTTATGATAAAAGGTGCCAACAAGTCCAAATCTGACTGCTATTCCTGGGAGAGACAATAGCCATGCAAGTTCCAAAAGTTTTGAAGAGCAACAGGAAGAGCAAGGTGGTAATATTTTGATATCTTAATATAATAGAAAATATTGGTTCTTTATTATGGCTCTACAAGCAAGTTAAAACCATCATTCATGGTCTTCAATGTTACTTTTTTATAACGTAACAATCGTTTTCTCATAGGTGAGCCATTTTTGCCTCCTGAATCAACTACAGTTCCATCCTAACATTATTGCTTCATTAATTTAGGATGATTCATTTATAATGGTGATTTTGAAACCACTAACAAGTGATAGAACTATGATTTGTTGTAGATGATGATACTAAAGCTTGTGATAAGTTTGATGCCCTTGTAGATGATGATGCTCAAGTTTATGATAAGTCTCATACATATTCAACCCCTTCATTTGAGGGTGTTGACAATGGAAATATCAAACCCCTTCATTCAACCCCTTCTATAATTCTAGAGTTTCCCTATTCTGCAGTTCTATGCCTATTCCCCTACTATTGAACATGTAGCATTAGTGAACTTGAATACTCTTTTTTGCAACTGTTGTGACTATTTATCATTCCTTTTTAGTTAATTTCACTATTCTTATTTTCTAATGTGATGGTCTTTTTTTGGTACCCAATTCAAACAACAAATTAATTATAGATTCATATTCAAGAACAGCAACCCCGACAACAACTTCTATTACTTCTTTGCAAGATGAATCCTCAAAGGTATGTAATGCTATTGTTGTTTTCTACCACAAGATTATTTATGTTTCATATCGCTCTCTGCATGAAATTTAGTACAATAGCATATGATTTGATCATTGGCTAGTCTGATTGTAAGTAACATCTCAAATCCATTTTATTTCTACATTTTTATGCATTCAAACTCAAGATTTCATATATAAACAACCATGGCTCGTTCAATTATAGGATCAACACTTGTTGGTCCTCTTTTTTGTAACTTTTCATTTTGGATGAGTTGGTAAACAAGAATGTGGAAAAAAGAAAAAACTGCAATGGGTCACATAAATAAACAATCACATAAATAAAAAAGTTCAAAATTTATTTAGGATTGTGTATGTGTGTATTGTTCTATTGTCTTAGAATTAACTGACTTAAATACCCATGGTTGTATAAAAATTATTGGAATAAGAACAAAAAAGGTACTTTGTTGAAAACAAAAAATCAAGCACCTTAACTTATAAAATGACGGCTTCTTCCAGCAATCCTATAATTTAATAAAGTTCTTATTTTGTGCTATGTATTGATAATGACAAATATTTCATTGTAGAAGGAATCGATTACTGAGAATCTCAACCCCCCATTCTACCAAAAAGCCCAAGTGTAACTATGAACTATTTTGAAGAAGGTAAGCTGTTAGCACCCTTGTCTCAAGTTTTATACAAGTCTCTTTTGGATTTATTTACATATTTTACCCTCATTAGTAGGTAGCTTGATATGTACTCCTAGACATGGAAGTGACATGACGGCAGTAAGTTCTATGCCAGCAGTAGGCAATGAATACAAGCCTTCCTGTCATGGAATACCTATCTTTTTACTTAAAATTAAATATGTCAAGCTTTGGTTCATTGACTATAAATTGATTTGTATACTTAATTTTTTAAAGGTGAGCCTGTTGTGCCACCAACTCCAATTATTGGATTCGGATTCTCTCCTCATCTTTCTCTCCTCATCCCTCCTAATTCCCCCATTTTGCCTATTGAAATTTATCTAAGAGTTCATAATTTGCCACTTATACTATTAAAAATAAAAAAAATGTATTATAATATATATAAATGAAGAACTTTAAAATTTTTTTATTTTTGAAAACTTTTTAGCATAAAAAATTTCAATTCTCTAAACCTATTCCATTTCAATAGAAGGATCTATACTTATCCAGTTAAATGTAAAATAACTGTAAAATAATTTTACAGTTAACTGGATAAGTGTGTATCTCTTATAGATCCTTCTATTGAATAGATTTAGATAGTTGAAATTAATCATTCTAGATAATTGAATTTTTTTATGTTAAAAATGTTTCAAAATTAAAAAATTAAAATTTCTTAATTTATTTTATATATTATAATACAATTTTTTTTTATTTTTAATGGTACAAGTGACAAATTATGAACTCTTAATTGAATTTCAATATGCAAAATGGGGGGATTATGAGGGATGATGAGAGAAAGATGAGGAGAGAATCTGAACCCTATTACATGTGAGCAGCAAGTTTTAGAATCAAGCTTTCCAGTGAGTCTTTTACCATCAAAATTTGTAATATGTTCAAATCATTAAATTACCATGTCCACCCCCTCTAAGTCTAGCTACTTATTATGGCGAGTTTTTTTTTCTGGTCTTCTTTAAATACTTCTCCTTCATTACCTTCTATTTTAGAACAATGTCATATTCCAAATTGCTTTATTCAGGGAGAAAAGACCAAGGGAATGTTGGAACCACTAACCAAGCTTTGCGTGAAGATTTAGGTACTGTTCAAATTTCATGTAAATCTTGTGCCCGTATAATTTCATACTTTTGCTTGCATTCTACTTGATTTGATTATATTCTTGAATATAGCTATAGTATTCTTAATTTTAAATTTATATAACGTTAACGCACTGGAGAATTTAATAATTTTGGTACGCCAGTTTAGTGAAGGTGAATTTTCAGGTATGACTCCTTCTATTTATGACAACAAATAATGATATGAGTTTGCCCTGAGGTTCAAGAAGTAGCTGCCATGATTAAAATATAGAGATTTAAGCTTGAATATATTTTCTTGCGACCTATGTGACTATTTATCATTCTTAATAATTGATTTCATTATACTGATGTTCTAATGTGATGGTTTCGTTTTGGGACCCACTCCAAAAACAAATCAATTCTAGATTCACAACCAAAAAGAGGACCTTTTGTTACCATTTCACAAGATGAATCCGCAAAGGTAATTCTATTGTGTTTTTCTAAAATAAGATTATATATTTTCATCTGGCTATATGCTTCAGATTTTGTACTATCGCATAGGATTTTCTTATTATTAAGTCCCATTCTGAGTAACTGATGACTCCCCATATTTAGTGGTTTTTAGGAAATATTTTATTGTATTTGGGGAGTCATTAATTAAATAAATAAGTGATTTTGTTGTGAATTGGAAAGAAAGTAATTCGAGAATTATATGAGTGATTCTTTTGGAAAATCTGAAATTTAATTGAAATAGGAAACTTAATATATTAAAAGAAATATTTTGATGAGAAGTTTCTTATTAATGAGATTATGTGATTGAGTCATTGTGATTATTTCCTATTTCTTTCTCATCATGAATGCAGATTTTAAAAAAAGGAAATAAAGAGAAAGGGGCATACAAGAAAAGGAAAGAAAAGAAACTTAGCATGCAAGGCAAAAGCAATATGGTGTTGGACTATTTTATTATAAATATACACATGCAATTGAGAAGAAAGGAGGGCTGGTCATAATTCTTCCAATTTCCTAAAGCCTAAAGAGTAATTCACGCAAAGAAAGAAGCAAGCAGTCGCGAATAGTGCTTGGAGACAATTCTTCCAATCCTTTGCACTCAAGAGACACGTGAACCTGAGAAGCAAGAGTGGTGTGCTATCATTCATCATCAACGCAATATCCTCCATTTATTCATCAACTTCAATATCAATTTTGGAGAGGAGAAGCAAGGCTGAACAATAGAGAGGGAGATTCCAATTCGGGTTCTTATATCTGTTTGTTTTCCTTGGAACTTGTGATTTAAACGTTTATTTGTTGTGATGATTTTGATGAACCCTATGTGTGGCTAATTTCTTTTACGACCTAGAGTACTATGAACTTGTTTGTAACTTAGTATTTTATTTCCCACTATTTAGTCATGATTAATTTGATTTAGTTTATTTAATCTTGCTTTTAGTGATTAACTTGTTTAGTGCTTGATCACCATTAGACATGTTTAGGGAATTTAGAATTGGACTCGGAAGAGGGAATTTTAAATAGACCATGAGATTAAATAGTGTAGGATTGGATTTTAATCTGATTTGCGACTAGGATAGGAATATACCTAGAAGCCCTACATAGTCACATTAGAGCGGTACCGAGATAAATTAGCCTAGTAAATTAGTGCAAGACATTGTGTAATTAAGCTAGACAAGGATGTAAGTGGACCGGAAGGCATTTATAGACACTAGTACTCTAGATTAGCTAGTTGAATTGATTCATAATTAATTTAGTGGGGAATAAAATCTAAGAAGCAAATAAGGGATTAGTGGCTCTAGGTTGTTCTTTTGACTCGTGAATTTCATCTGTGTGAATATTTGTTTTATTTTATTTTCTTAGATATTAGGTAATTAAAATCAATTTTCTTTTGTTTACTCAACTTGAATGAAAATAGGAGATCTAATGCCTAGTGTAACATCCCAAATTTTGATTAAGGTTAATTAGAAATTATTGTGTTGTTATTTAGGAAATTTGAGTTTTAGGGAGAAATTTATGAAGATTTATTGTTATTAAATGTTAATTTTTTGGAATTTAAGGAAAAAAAATATAGTTAAATAATTATTTGGAGTTGGAAACTTTCATAAACAAGTATTTTGGGGAATTATTTGATGTTGTTGATTAAAGTATTGACAAGTGATGTGGAATTGATGGAGGGATTTGAGAGATGAATGGAAGAAGAATTAACACGGATATATATATATATATATATATATATATATATATATATATATATATATATATATATATTACTGGTTTTAAAATGAGGTACCCTTTAGACGCCCTCGCTACCGCATATCTCACTGTTATAGTGAGTTAAGCGGTGATTACTGGGACAAATTGTCTCATCCCACGATTACTGACATTTTTGCAGGTATTCATGCACTGATGCAAGCAGCAGGAAAGGGAATTAGGTAGTAGAAGCTATATAGGCTATTTAAATTGTATATTGCCAATTTATATAGGCCTGCATTCGTTTCCGCATGTATATATATTTATTTATTGTTTAATATCAATTAGTTTTGTTTAATAACCATGTTAGACAAATCTTTTCTAACATGGTTAGCAATAAATTATCCATGATAGCAGTTGTACTGTATTAGTTTATTCTTTTCTATCATGGATAGTATTTAATCATTAGGATATTCTTTTTCTAACTATGATAGAGATATTGATATTATGACAATTCCTTTTTCTATCATAGTTAGTAATGATATTATTGAACTTAAAGAGATGTCACAGGTTAAATAGGGTATTAGTAACACATTGTTACAACTTGGTTATCAGTATTTGGTATACGATAACCTAGGACTGTGCTGCATTGCATATAGATTGGCAATATACATTCTTAGTATTCCCTTCCTTCTGTGCATCAATATCTGGCCTTTTGAGAGGAATATCACTCATCCCGTGGTGGGGAGAGAGTGATAAGTGCAATTGAATAGGTAATGTGGAGAGATTGAGAAGAATATAGAAAGAATAAAGAAATAAACAGATACTAATAAGAATTTAGGAAGAATAACGAAATAAGGATGATTCTCTGGGGTCTCGAGTATAATTATGTGCTAGCCATAACCATAGTCGAGGCATCATGAGATACCTTATTGGGTTAAGGGATTATGGAAACTTGAAAATAACAATTAATAATGAATGATAATGAATATGATGTGGAATAAGAAATTATTGACCTTGTTTCTTGTTTAGTTTGTTAAATTGTTTTGTTTGATTGTTTTAATCGAAATCCTATTACAATTATTGTTTGTTGGTTATTATTTGTGTTATTTAGATGTCCAAATTATTTATATTACTTGTTTTATTTTGTTGGTAAGTGAAGGATTTGTTGATTAATAGGTTATTTGATCTAATTGAATTTAATCATACTTTTATTACACTAATTGTTATTTGATTATTCTTAATTTGTATTTTGATAATTTATTATTTATTAATGGTTGGAGGACACATCACCATTAGTAGTGAAAGGTTGTTGCCCATTTATATTAAGTGGCTGGAGGCTTCCTCACTATACTTAGTGATTGGAAGCAGCCCCCTTAGTAATAGATGTTGGTAGCCCTCACTATTTCATGGATGGATGTCTTTGAAAGGTAAGTTTCTGTTCAAAAGTGATTTTTAACTGAATTGTTATGTGGTTAATTGTAGAAAATTTTAAAGTTTTGCAATCAATATTATGTTATTAGAAGAATTTGGTTATTGAAACTATGTGAATGGGAAATTTGTGGTAGAAAATTGTTGGTAAAATTGTGAATTGTAGTTGTACATGCAAATTGACTTCAGTTTGAGTGAAAGTTAGTGGTTAATTGCAAAGATATTGATTTATGTTAATTAAAGTTGTTAAGTGATGTTATTCGTGTTTGTAAACACTGAATTAATTCGGATTATATGAAGTTTGAATTATTGATTAATTAATAGTGGATTTTATTTTGTAATTGCCGTGTGAATGATGAAAAAAAAAATGATGTACAAGTAATAGATTATATGAGATTTGGCGACACAAATTGTTTGATTAATAAAGTTGTGACTTAAAGTCATGAGGATGAAGTTGATTACATGATGCTTGTCATTTGAAAATTTACTCCGTTGTGTGTATTTTCCATTTCCTATAAGTGTTATTTTTGAGTACATGATAAAATTTGAAACAAATTTTGATGCTGCTATTTGTATGTTATTATTAGGAACTAATTTGGGTGTTAGTTCCTATGTGTAATATAATTAGGTAATGTAGGAAAATAGTTCAAAGTTCATTAAAAAGAATAAATGCGGCTCGGATTGTAGGAAAGAGTTCATTTGATTTTCCTTATTTGGCTGAATGATGTCTCAAAGAAATGAGAACTTTTACTTAAATTAAGTATAGTTCTGTTAATAGTAGATTGATCCGTGGTTTTGGGATGCTTCAAACTTTAATTGAGGCATGATACAGGTAAATGTCATGTTTAGGTATTGAGTGGATTAAATTAAAGGTGAGGAAATTAAGGATTTATAGGAATGACCTTATTAAATATAGTGGATAAAGATAAGTGGGTATTTATAACTTGTAATGAGTTATGTAAAGACGCGAAATAAAGGCTGTCATTACTTGGAGTTTAATGGGAGTTAGGGTTCAAAATTTATAGGTTGTTTATAAAGGAGGATTAGGAGAATGTATCGGTTAGAATTTGGAATAATTGGAATCAAATGTTAGGAATTCATAATTTGAAGATTTTAGGAATTTATGGAATTATGGGAAATCACGATGGTGAGTTTGTATGGATTGAAATAGAGGTCATTGATAGAAGTTTTGACTTTAAGGATGAGGGTACTGTATCTTGGCTACGTACCGATTAGCGACTAGGAATATGACTTGAAGAGTGGGATTTAGGAATTTGTGCTTGAATTAAAGTTAAGGTGATTACTTGAGATTACACTGTGGGGTGATGACTTAGAATAATATATTGATAAGGTGAACTATTATGACTTGGTAATAGATTATCGCTAGGTTCTTATAGATGAGATTGGGATAATTGGAGTTAATAGTGAATTTTTAAAGTTGTGTTTATGGTTGAGCAAAATAGAGCAAGGAACTAGTAGAATGTAACATGTCAGGTTGGAAGTTTTACGAACGTTTTTCACTGATTTATTGATTTGAAAGCAATTAACCATGAATTTGATATTGAAGTTGATATGGATGACGGTATATTAAGTTAGAATCATGTGTTAAAGCTAATAATGGAATTTTATAGAGTTGTTATATAACAATTAGAAGCGAGATCTTGGACTATGATCAAGGAAATCACTAGAGTTTGAAGAGGAGGTTGTTGTCATTTATGAAGTTGGACATTAATACAAGTAATTTGAGATTAAGGTGGTTAGCAAATGAAGGTTAGCTAAGGAAAATAGAACGAAAATTGGAGGGTACTATAGATTAAATGAAGATAAATGGTGAAAAGAAGGTGTGGAGTACATGAGATTATGGTTAAATGGTTGTAGTTGACACGAGGAATGCAGAGTTGAATAGTGCATTTTTGGTATGTTAAATGGTATGTGGAGCGAATTTTGAGGACAAAATTCCTAAAAGGTGGGGTAAATTGTAACATCCCAAATTTTGATTAAGGTTAATTAGAAATTATTGTGGTGTTATTTAGGAAATTTGAGTTTTAGGGAGAAATTTATGAAGATTTATTGTTATTAAATGTTAATTTTTTGGAATTTAAGGAAAAAAATATAGTTAAATAATTATTTGGAGTTGGAAACTTTCATAAACAAGTATTTAGGATAGTAGATAATATTATAATGGAAAGAAGGGGATATAGTAATATATACAAACTTCTGGGCTAGAAATATAATTACGAATAAACCTTAGGGTAATTAAGTGTAATTTTCCCTAAAGTATATATATATATTCACCTTCTTCCTCTTCCTATTCATTTCTGAACCCAGCCTCCGAAACCTCTCCCCCCCCTCCTTCGATCTCCCTCTCCTTTCTCACCCTCCGTTCGAAATCCCGACCGCCACCGGCGACGGCGGAGCAAGCCATCAGCACGGCCTCTGCTCAACACTCCTTTCTCTCTCTTCCAAAAACATGTCTCTTTCTTCTTCCTCTTTTCATTCTCGCCGAGCATCAAGGAGGCCGCCGCCACCGCCGTCGACAGCGACGACGGAGAAGGAAGCTGTTGTGGCTTCCTTCATCTTCTTCTTCCCTTATTCCTCACCCAAGCTCGCTAGTGAGAGAGAGAACATGAGGTAGTTGATGTATGGTTGGCCGATTGTTGTGAGTGCTTTCCGGCGAGTTTTTCCGGCATGCCAGCAACGGCCGATGGTAGGGAAAGGTAAAGCTTCGACCTTTCTTATATTTTCTTGAGCTATTCTCCTTTCCAACGCGATTTCTCACTTTTTCCTTCCTTTATGGTTCGTTTTTCGGCATATCTCTACTGTGGCCGTTTTTCCGGCGAGTTTCACGGCGGGTCATGGTGGAATCCGGCGACATTGAGCTTAGGTAGCTAAAATCTTTCCATTTTGTTTTCTTTTCTGCTTTGTTGAATGAGTTTTGAGCGAGATCGATTTTGGTTTTGGGATTTTTAGGTTTAATAATCATCAAATGGAAAGCTCTAGTTGGATTGTTTGTGATTGCTTCTCTTCTTTCATGTTCAATCTGATTTGTTTGTTCTGGAAAGTTTTATTTTATGATTTAGGTCATTTAAGGGAAAGAGAATAGGATTTATGCAGCTTGAGTCAAATTTCTAAGAAGTTGTAACTGTTTGTTTAAAGTTGCTACTGCGTTATTTTGGCTGAAACTTTGTGTTTATGATGTTTGTTTAATTGGGCCTGTGATATTATTTGTATTTTCTGCTTTGATTTCAAATTATACAGGATTTGATTTTATCTCTGAGTGTAATAATGAACTAAAAGTAATTTTGGCATGCATGAAGTTTTGTTTGCATTGGTTAAGTTTTGATTGTGGTACATTGATAATGGTGTCTGTCTCCTTTTTGCTTTGCCCGAATTAAATCTGGGAAAGGCATAAAGGCTTCATTTTCTCTGGGGCTGGTTCTGTCATAATCTGATTTGGGAGAAATGAAATGGAAATATTTAGGTGTTGATGTTTTCCATGTAATTTTGTTTCAAGTGGAATGGCTTAAGACAGGATTATTTGGCTTAGTAAGCTTGCTGTGTTGTAACCTATGTTTCTTGAAATTAATAAGAGCTGCTTGAATCTGATTTAAAAGGATTTCTAGTGTATGGAAGCTTCAAGCTAAGTGTGTATTGAAGGGTTAGGACATATATATGAGATGTTATAGTGGTGGTTAAAATGGTATAAGAATGGGATGTAGTTTGATAGTCTTATGGTTATATTGCTGAAATTATTCTAAACAATTTCAGTTTTTGGTAAATTGATTTTTGACAAGATATTTGGATGAAGTTTGATTGTGGTAATATTGGAATAATGAAGTTAAGCATACTTTTGCTCAAGATTTTTAAGAATTCATCATGAACTATGCGAAATCGGTTAAGAATATAGTAGGGATTTCTTCAATTGCATAACTTGTGAAGTTGCTATTGAAATTTTACATGATAGAGACTTTAATTGAATGTGATTAGAATTAGGATAAGAATGACATATGTATGTATATGGTAGTTGTGGAAATTTATGCTATGAATTTTCTGGATCTTTGTTATGTATATGTATGTATATGAATGTGAGTTTCCAAATTTGTTATTCCTTTCTTTCTTTGCGCTGAAAAGATGCTTCTAAATATTAGTGAAGAATTGTAAAATGCAAGCTACGATAATTTTTGGACATGTGAGCCAATGATTTAAGAGGGATATCAATGAGTAAAAAAAAAAAAAGGTTGTATCTCTTTGGCTTGGTTTGTAATTGATTTCAAGTTGATTTGCCATGCAAGACCTTTTATCACACTAGTCTAATAGACTCTTATTTTTCTGATTTGAGATATTGTTATTTGGAGTATGAATGTACAAAGGGATGAACTATATGGTAATGTTTGCATATTTGACCGCAAATTCTGATCAATTAAGAGATATGTGAGTTTAATTGAGCTTGGAATTCGTAAGAATGCCATGTAACCTGATTTGAATGTGTGTTTATATGATTTGAAGGTTAATGCATGTGTGTACTATGATCATTCTACTCCTTGTTTTTCAAATGGCTGAACGAATACGGATAATGGGATTGAGATGAAGTGGATTAAAAAGTGTATATGAATGTTTAGGTATTTAAAGAAGTAATAACAATTGGGTCTTCTATTTTGGTTAAATTAGTTTGTGAGAAATTATTTTTCCTTCGCTAGGCTATTTCTGAAACATATGTATATGGTAGTCAAATGTTGTTGCATGACCAATTATAGGAATTCTAACTTATCAGCTTGGAAATGCAGCGAAGAGAGTTATAAATGTGTAGGATGATTAATAAAGCTGGTTGTATGGATGAATGAGCATGTAGTAATGATTTAGCTTCATTGATATTATATTGGATTATTGTTGTGGATTGTGAAGTAATATAAGCTGGCAATAACATGTGAAAGTGTAATGACTTACTATAATAGTGCATAAGGAAAGGGGATTGGGTAGTAATATGGGATACGAGAGAGACGTCGAAATATTATAAAGTGAAAAATGATATTGATTTATCATTGTGTATCATATCATTATAGGATTATATAATGGTGAAGATACTTGAAGGAAAATCTACAAGGAAATGGTAAGGAAAGGCAGTGGAATGCTAAAGGGCGACAGGTAATCACTCTTACCTTACTATAACATTGAGGGTGACGTTAGTTAGGGATTTTGTAAAATCCCTTTTCACCCTCTATATATATAAATTATCTTTTAAATGGTATTTTATACAAAACAGGCTATCGGGTGCCTTTCAAACACGATTATTTTCATATAAAAGATTTTGATACATTACATATGTAGTATCCTGCTGGTGATATTGTTGGACTGTGTATGGGAGTGTATAGATATTGGGATCTTGGTATTTTGATTTGACAGGGATATTGAGAGGTACAGTGGTTTGGGTGTATTGTAGGTTATGTAGAGAAAATTAAGGAGTTATGTTGATGAAATATAGAATAGGAATGGTGAGCATTGCATGACACTGATAGTACCGTCGGCCGATGTAACCTATCGATCTGCGCAATCGATAGGTTAATTGTACAGGTTCCTCGGATTTTAAAGGAACCAGGGACGTTTTCACTTTTTATAGTGCTCCCTTTTCAGGGACGTTTTCACTATTTAAAGTGCTCCCTTTTTATGCTTTCAGATTTGAGATTGGGCACAGTGTCAATCACGTTTATTTTTGTTGTTGAGTTTGAGATAGTGGTGAATTAGATTGTGGGGAATTATTTGATGTTGTTGATTAAAGTATTGACAAGTGATGTGGAATTGATGGAGGGATTTGAGAGATGAATGGAAGAAGAATTAACACGGATATATATATATATATATTACTGGTTTTAAAATGAGGTACCCTTTAGACGCCCTCGCTACCGCATATCTCACTGTTATAGTGAGTTAAGCGGTGATTACTGGGACAAATTGTCTCATCCCACGATTACTGACATTTTTGCAGGTATTCATGCACTGATGCAAGCAGCAGGAAAGGGAATTAGGTAGTAGAAGCTATATAGGCTATTTAAATTGTATATTGCCAATTTATATAGGCCTGCATTCGTTTCCGCATGTATATATATTTATTTATTGTTTAATATCAATTAGTTTTGTTTAATAACCATGTTAGACAAATCTTTTCTAACATGGTTAGCAATAAATTATCCATGATAGCAGTTGTACTGTATTAGTTTATTCTTTTCTATCATGGATAGTATTTAATCATTAGGATATTCTTTTTCTAACTATGATAGAGATATTGATATTATGACAATTCCTTTTTCTATCATAGTTAGTAATGATATTATTGAACTTAAAGAGATGTCACAGGTTAAATAGGGTATTAGTAACACATTGTTACACCTAGTTATTAATTGTCTGAGTCTCTGTGGGATCGACCTTGAACTACCACTTTACTAAATTTACGATCCGTACACTTGCGGAGTTTTTATCAAAATTTTGGTAGCATCAAGTTTTTGGCGCCGTTGCCGGGGACTCAAGGCAATTAGTTATTAGAATTAGAAATTCTTAAGTAGTTTTAGTTTGAGTTTTTTTTTTCTTTTGAAAAAATAGAAAGATGAACTTTTCAGAGCTTAATTATTATAAATGGTATCGATGTTATCACTGTGGAAATAATCATGTACCAGGAAATTGTCCATTTTTGCCTACCATAAATTATATAGGAGATGATTTCACTAGGAAACAAACTTATGTTGATGATTTTTCTAGGCCTAGTTGGAATTTTGAGCAGGATGAGTGTTGGAACCCACATGTTGATCCTTATTCACATGCAATAAACACACCCTTCATATCTTATTCACATGTTCAAGGAAACAATTTTGAGGATGGTGAAATCTCTCATAGAGAAGAAAGATTTGACATATTAGAAAGATTAGCCGATATGTGTTTGAAATGGCAAGAGAAATGTTTCAAAAGGTTAGACTCAATTGAGACTAAGTTTGAATCAAGAGTACAAAATCTTGTAGCACAGATGAGTCAAATGTGCAGAGACCTTGAAGAATTAAAACAAAATTCCTACTTTAATCATAGTTCCCCTTTGTTATCTAATGAGATTGAATATGATGGAGTTAAGGATAGGGATAACTTTGAAGTTGAAGAAGATTTAGAGGTTGTCTTAGAGCTTAAAACTGATTTAGAAGAAAGTGATGGGTGTCTGATTGATGTTCAAGATGTAAATTTAAATGCTTGTGATTCTGATATACATGTTGATGTGAGTGTTCCTATAGCTGCTTTGGATGATTCTCCTATTACTGTTGTGACTCTTACTGATGAGAGTCAAATTGATTTTATTGGATGCTCATTAATCTTAGAAAGACATACATCTAATTGTTTGTATGAGCATATTCTAATTCCTTTGAAATCAGTGATTGCTTGTTCTTTGAAATTGTCTATAATTGAAAAGGCACAAGTCATTACTTTGATTGATCACTTATACTGTTTGAAAAGGAATGAAGATGAGTTGATTATGGTTTTTGATACTTATGACTAAGATTTGTTTGGAAAGTCTGGCTGAAGACTTTAAACTTAGCGCTTCTTGGGAGGCAACCCAAGGATTTGGTATTTGATGCTTTGTTTTTTTTGAGTTTGTAGGATTTTTTTTTCTTTTGACCTCAAAGGATGCTTCAACTTGATCTTGATGGACTAGGAGCTAAGAGTGGAAATCGAGAAGAGGAAGGGGAGTATTCTTCTAACCTTTTCTTGATATTATTTGACTGAGAATTATTTTGGTAATGAGTGATGGTGCTTATTGATATATGCTTGTGTGATGATTAGTCTTAACTGTATGCCTCTTGAGTACTATGCTTGGTTGATATGAAAGTTGAAATATTTGTCATCTTTACACTTGCTATGGATATTTTTGTAATTCCACTACTTGTGTTACATGTTCACATTGGGGACAAAGTGACATCTAAGTGTGGGGGTATGAGGGTATCATTGTTCTCTAAAGATTGTCCTCAAGCTTTCATTTTGTAAAATTTTTTTGAAAAAAAAAAAATCTTTTTGCCAATTTTGGGATTGATTTGGACTTGAAATAATTGGATTTGATTAGACTTTGATCTCATCTTCTTTGAATGTAAGTGAAAAGGCAAGCTCTTTAATTTAGATAAATTACTCTAGTATGTCAAAAAGCCCTGTGAGGAATTTGAGCCTTAATTTTATTTTTTCATGAGTGAGTACATCTATTGTAATTTCCCCTCTAGAACTTGTCTTGAATCTCTTTTGACGCTCGAATCTCTTGCATGCACAAAAATGATTAAGGCCTTCGTTTCATAGCCAGTTTAGCCAAAAAGCCATCCATTTTACATTATTTCCATTGCTTAACCCCTTTGAGCCTACTTCTCTTTTAAAAAGAAAGATTGCATATTTTTGCCTTTGAATTCTTTTGATGCAATTTTTCATCTCTTATCTATTTCTTCCATTTACGCTTTGAAAAGTGTTATACTATATTCATATGGAAAGGGGTGAAGGAATCAGAAAAGAAAAAGGGGAAATATAGGTGTTGAAGAAAGGAGAAAAGAAAAAAAATAAAAAAAAAAGTGAAGGTGAAAAAGGAAAAAAAATCACACAAAGTGTGAAAAAAAAAGAAGAAAGAAAAGAAAAAAAAAGAAAGAAGAAGATGAAAATCGAAAGAATTGAAGAATTGTGGAGTTCAAAAGAGTCAACCCCTATGTGCTTATCAAGTTAAGTGATTCCTTCATTCCTTACTGTAATTGAAATGGTTTAGCACTTTTCAAATATACCTCCATCTCATTTTCATTTCATTATCCTACCTTTTTCATTACAACCCTTAAAAGTCCTTTTGATTTGTGTGTGCATTGAGATATAAGAATGGATATCGAGATGATAAACAAGCCTATGGTAGCTGGATTACATAGATGGAATTGAGTGAAACACATCCCCTATATACTTTGAGAGTAGAGTGTAAACACTTGACCAGTGAGGGACATGCTTTTGTGATTTATCTCTATCAAATTGATTGCTTGATTACTTGCATTTGGGGATGGTGAGAGAGATTTTTAAGAGGATTCATTTGTTGAGAATTTGAATTGATTCCAACTTTGTGATGATAAAATCTTGATTTCATTTTTGTGCTAATGTGTTAACAATTTGAAATCTTGAGGACAAGATTTAATGCAAGTGTGGGGGTGTGATGACTCCCCATATTTAGTGGTTTTTAGGAAATATTTTATTGTATTTGGGGAGTCATTAATTAAATAAATAAGTGATTTTGTTGTGAATTGGAAAGAAAGTAATTCGAGAATTATATGAGTGATTCTTTTGGAAAATCTGAAATTTAATTGAAATAGGAAACTTAATATATTAAAAGAAATATTTTGATGAGAAGTTTCTTATTAATGGGATTATGTGATTGAGTCATTGTGATTATTTCCTATTTCTTTCTCATCATGAATGCAGATTTTAAAAAAAGGAAATAAAGAGAAAGGGGCATACAAGAAAAGGAAAGAAAAGAAACTTAGCATGCAAGGCAAAAGCAATATGGTGTTGGACTATTTTATTATAAATATACACATGCAATTGAGAAGAAAGGAGGGCTGGTCATAATTCTTCCAATTTCCTAAAGCCTAAAGAGTAATTCACGCAAAGAAAGAAGCAAGCAGTCGCGAATAGTGCTTGGAGACAATTCTTCCAATCCTTTGCACTCAAGAGACACGTGAACCTGAGAAGCAAGAGTGGTGTGCTATCATTCATCATCAACGCAATATCCTCCATTTATTCATCAACTTCAATATCAATTTTGGAGAGGAGAAGCAAGGCTGAACAATAGAGAGGGAGATTCCAATTCGGGTTCTTATATCTGTTTGTTTTCCTTGGAACTTGTGATTTAAACGTTTATTTGTTGTGATGATTTTGATGAACCCTATGTGTGGCTAATTTCTTTTACGACCTAGAGTACTATGAACTTGTTTGTAACTTAGTATTTTATTTCCCACTATTTAGTCATGATTAATTTGATTTAGTTTATTTAATCTTGCTTTTAGTGATTAACTTGTTTAGTGCTTGATCACCATTAGACATGTTTAGGGAATTTAGAATTGGACTCGGAAGAGGGAATTTTAAATAGACCATGAGATTAAATAGTGTAGGATTGGATTTTAATCTGATTTGCGACTAGGATAGGAATATACCTAGAAGCCCTACATAGTCACATTAGAGCTGTACCGAGATAAATTAGCCTAGTAAATTAGTGCAAGACATTGTGTAATTAAGCTAGACAAGGATGTAAGTGGACCGGAAGGCATTTATAGACACTAGTACTCTAGATTAGCTAGTTGAATTGATTCATAATTAATTTAGTGGGGAATAAAATCTAAGAAGCAAATAAGGGATTAGTGGCTCTAGGTTGTTCTTTTGACTCGTGAATTTCATCTGTGTGAATATTTGTTTTATTTTATTTTCTTAGATATTAGGTAATTAAAATCAATTTTCTTTTGTTTACTCAACTTGAATGAAAATAGGAGATCTAATGCCTAGTTATTAATTGTCTGAGTCTCTGTGGGATCGACCTTGAACTACCACTTTACTAAATTTACGATCCGTACACTTGCGGAGTTTTTATCAAAATTTTGGTAGCATCAGTAACTCTCTACAAAGCCTTTCTACATTCATATGTATTCTAACTTAAGATCTCATATAACGACTATGGCTCTTAGAGCTTTAGGATCATCAGCTGTTGGCACTATAATTTCTTGTAACTTTTAAGGTTGGATGAGTTGGTCTACAAAATATATGGCATAAGAAAAAAAATGGATCTTCATTCACTTAAAGAATACCAAACGTGTGTGTGTGGGGGGTGATTTATTACTTTTGAAGAAATTGACTTAAAGATTTTCAATGGTATAAAATTTATTGGAATAAGAGCTAAAGAAAGTACAATTTTAGTTCATCTTCGTATAGGAAGGATTGCTCTGCAAAGATGGAGGAAAAGAAATAATTATTGTAAAGGATCATCATTCTTTTAGTAGGAAAGCTAGACTAGACATACAATCTACTAAATCAAAAAATGTGAATAATTGTTTTATTAAGGATTGTATTTATGCTTCAATGGTACATTATTAGCATAGAACAAACCAGCTCATATATCTATGGCGGTATGCAGGTTGCTGAAGTGAGAGCTGGGGAAGGTACTTCTTCATTAGAGATCCCACATTCAAGTTCATCAACTTATAAAAAGGTTGGTATTTTGGCTTCCCCTACAATTTTATAATTTTAAATATATGTTATTTCTATACTTATAATTATGAATGATTTATTGTACAAGGAACCTATTCATGTGAGTACCACACTAACGATGCTCCCTAGGAGCCCAAGTGAAACTGCCAAAACTTTTGGAGAGGAAGAGAAAGGTAAGGTGATAGCGTCCATATTTCAATGTTTAATTTAAGCTCCTTTGGTTACTAATTGTGAAATTTGTAGGTGGCTTGATAACCACACAAAGACATCCAAGTGACATGAAAGCAATTAGTCCAAAAGAGCACAAGACACCTGATCATGGTATATGTTGCTTTCTTAAAATATAATGAATCACTTAATGTTTTGATTCACTAACTAAATAACTATATACTACCTCCGGTCCTAAATATAAGACCTAATTGACTTTTTTTGGAGAGGTTAAAGTTGCGAAATAGACTATTAAATCATGATACATTTGATATATTTTTTGATTATCCATTAGGTTATAGGTCAAATAAACTAGTCTAAGTGAAAAATTAGGTAAATCATCAATTTATAATTAACTTATTTTACTTTTTTAGGATTTTCCAAAAAAGTCAACTAAGTACTATATTTACTTTACGACCGAAGGGAGTATATGCTTAATGAATATGTTGTTAATTGGTGACATTTTTGTGCAACCAGCGCCAAATATTTCGAGTGAGCAACCCACTGAGGCAATATCACCATTGAGTTTCACAACAACAAAAGCTTTAACAAGTCCCAAACAAACTCCCATGTCCACTTATGGTGAATTTATTTTGTCTTCTTCTGAAGCTTTTCCTTCATTATTTTATAATTTTATGAATTTTTCTTATTCTGTACGTTTAATAAATATCTAGGAGGAAACATCCAAGAGATTGTTGGAACCAGTGACTCGAATTCGCAAGAAGCTTTGGGAACTATTCAAATTACTAGTAATTTTCCTGTGCCTTTTCCATTACTCTATTCATTCATTGAATGAGTATTTTGGCTTTGTGATATTATATCCATCTTACTAATTACTAATTTTGATGGTTTTGGCAGGTCAACTTTCTGAAATCAATTTATCAGATATGGCTCCTTCAATTCATGACACAAATAATGGTTTCAACGTTATTTTGGAGAATGAAATAATCGCTATGATGAAACTAGAGGGTGATGAGGCTTCCAAGTTGAAAGAAGCATTTAAGACTAATCCACATCTTCTTCTTTCTCAGGAGGATCGAAGCACTGATTTGTTATGTTATTCCTATAAGGTGCTCTTAAAGATGTTGCACATTCTAGCCACTAAGAGCCCATTCACAATCACTGAGGCAGATAAGAGAATGTTGGCAAAGTATTTAAAGGATGCATCTATTCTGGGCTTTGACAATGATTGGCTTGAATCTATTAGAAACAAGGTGTTCAATTGTGATGCAACAGAAGTTCGTGACAAGCAACAAGTCCTAAAGAGTTTAGACAATAAGCTACAAGCCAAAAAGACAGAGCTTGCAAATGTTCATGATGAAGAGGTGAAAGCAGCACAATCATTAGAATTGGCTCAAAAAGTGTTGGAGGCGGCAAATAAAGAGTTTGAGGAATCTTATAAGGAGTTGAAGGCAGCACAAACCCAATTTATTGTTGCACAGCAAGAACATACAAAGAGAAGGACACAGCATTCACAACTTTTAGAAGAGTTCCAAGAAATTCTAAGGCAGAGAGAAGAATGTTCAGAAATTGTTGCTGCCAAACTTCAGCCTTTTGGCTTTTGACACGAATGTCATCATGTGTGCTTTGTATTTCATGTTTCAATTTCACCCATTGTCCTAATTTGTAATATTGTCGCACTTTTGTTTGCCCAAGGACCATCGTGCCCAACATCATAGACTCGAACCCCTTGTGGATATAATAAGGGTTATTTTCGACTATTAAGAGTGTATTTGGGAGCTGCTTTTGGGCTAGAATAAGCTGGTTGGTGTCGGAGAAGCTATTTTCTTCAAACTTGTAATGTTTGGGTGAAGCTTTTGGTGGCTGAGCTTCAGCCTTAAATGAACGGCTGGAAGAAAAGCTGAATAATTGAACTTCTTTTGCTTTCATTTGTGGGGTTTGAAAAGGTACATGTGAGATGAGTGGGGCCGGAAGGGAAGCCTCTCTTTCTCTCAATACGAAGTAAATTAAATGTGTGCGCGTGTACTGCTTTTGCAGTACGTGAAATCAAAACAAAGGCTTGTGGATTTTGTGAACAGGATTTCTGAGAGATGGTTGATAATCAAATAACACTTGTATGTACTCTATTAAAACTATATTTGACCCTTATCCTTATCCCTATAATATAATTTGATAGTACATTATTTTTATATACTATTAAACTATATTATATAATAATATAATTTATACTCAAATGCTAATCTAATTAATTAAACCTCTAATTGTTTAACAACACATACTATATTTGAATGTAAATAATAAAAAAATTTATTTAATCCAACAAACCTAAATAATTTAATACCAACAATCTTTATAATTCTAAATTATCCATCACAAAATGTCATGGCAATATGTGATTGAGATATATGTTTTACGTTTGTGCCGGCAAGATCCATGCATGACACTCATCATGTGTTATGTAATTCAATAATCCAAATATAGATAGACATGACCTCTAATATATATGCATATTAATATACTAAATTTTCCTTATTTTCAATTTTTGAAAACTTTATGCAATTTAATCTATTAAAGTTTTGTAATTTTAAATTATTGAAAATATATGAATATTTTAATTTTGTATTATTCAATAAAAATTATGTTTCCATCTAAAATGACTCTTTAAAATAACCATCCAAAAATGTTTGTTAAATTCAGCTTGAAAAAGCAGTCACTTTTGTAACTACAAATTCAAATATAAATCAATTTACACGATCTAACTTTTATCCAACTGTCTTCTACAAAAGTAAAGTTGAAAAAAAGACACTTTTCCACTGTGATCTTCAAACACACACTAAGATGTCATCCTTGTGTGTAGTTTCAGTATTTTAGTTACTTTCAATATGTGTGTTTTTGTTATATAGTATTGTTATATAAATATGTAATGTTTTGTCATATCATTGGTCTCTGAGTAAGACAATTATATTTTATATTTCAAAGAAACTGAAGATAGATGTGGTTAGCGACTTAGCGAGTTGCTTGTTTTTGCTAATCTAAGTTTATATTTATAATAGATGATAATTAAACCAATCAAGATGTGATCAGAGACTCTTCGAGTTAATATAACCTTATTTTGGAAGTTTATGGTCATTCTTTCTCAAATAAATAAATAAACACTTCATATTGGGCGGCACACTTTTTGACAAAAGACAACCATATTGTTTACCCTTAATCTACTATACACTTTAAAAAGCCTAGTTACGCATGTATTTGTACTAGCAAAAGCCAATACCTTCCATATCTAAAAGCATGGATGAAATCATTTCACTACAAGAGTAAGATGGCCAAATTCAGTAAACTATATCTTCAATAGTATGACAGTTCAATTTTCTAAAACCAATTTAATTAATTTAACTAATGTGTTTAAATATCTTTGATAAACAAATGAGTTTTTTTAAAAAAAAATGACCATGCAACCAGTTCATCTGACTTTTGAATATATCAAAATTTTTTGCTGAATGTTTTTTCGTAGCAATAGAAAACTGGCAAGGAAAATGAGTTTTCTGTTCATGATTCTCTAGTTTCGGCTACTTTCTTCATTGATTCTTTTAATGGTAAGCGTGTTTTTTTGTCAAAATTTATTTGGTTAAAGCTAAAGCAGCTACTTAAGAAGTAACATAAAGAAAAGAAACAATCATGGTTACTGTCAACGGTTTTTTGATGTCCTTGACATAAATCATCATAGATTGTACATGATTTTTTTGATATATTGAATGTATATACATATCTTTCCACTCAAAAAAAAAAAAAAAAAAAGAAACAATGGGAGTGGGAGAATCAGATTTTTTTAAAAAAATATTCCTACGGGAAAAAGGCATGATAAAAGGAGTTATTTATAACTACTATTAACAACTGCAATAGTCTTCATTAACAAGTGCTAACAACTCCTTGGGACCTCTCTGAAATTAAGTCTCTTATCTGGGATTTAAGTGCATTTGTCCCTTTAAAGTACTTATTTAGCACTTTAAGTATTATACAAGAGAAAATATTCCCATTTGAAGTAGTCCTAAAAGTTGTTATCTTCTAAAATCAACAAGGCTTATGTATTCATCTCTGTGATGCAATTCAATCCCCAAAAAAAATAGAGAAGCTATGTAGCCAAACGCATATTGTAGTGTTTAAATATATTTAATTATAACTGTATTCTTTTGTTTTCTTATTTCAATGAGTTCATATCATTATCCGCATTATTTTCTTGTCCTTTATATGAATAGCATCTTGTTTATTATTTAATGGGTAAGGGACCTAATCTGCCCCTGAAGTAACCATCAAGGAGCACTGAGCACCCTAAACTAACAACAGGCCCGTATCTGCACTCCAAGTAACCAAGGTGTTTAAAAACTACCCCGGTTTGACGGTCAACAACGTTTGACCGTTAGTATGCATATGTGGACGCCACTTGGAGACCTGTTTTGCCACCCGGCGCCTTGTCATCGCCACGTAGGATAAGTTAATGTGGGTCCCACATTAAATAAAAAAAAAATCCTCCCCTCCCTCTTCACCTCCCACCCACCGCCCCAACCCCCCTCCCCCGCCTTCACCTCCCTTCCCAGCCCCCCCACCACCAGCCCCACCCCCCTTCACCTCCCTCCCTCACTTCACCACCCGCCCCACCTCCCTCCTCCTGGCTCCGCGATCTCCTCATCGGCACCGTGGCCGTGGACCTCCACAACCTCCTCCCTCCGTCCCCCAAGCCGCAGTTGGTGGCCCTCCAGATACGCCGCCCCTCTGGCCGCCCCAGAGGCATCCTCAACATAGGCCTCACCCTCCTCCCCTCCTCCGCCAACACCACGCCTCTCTATTCCGACCTCAGCCCTTCCACCCTCACCGCCGATGAGTATGATTCCAATCTCAAACCAAACCTCTACGCCCGCAGCCAAAAGGATGACTCCTTCTCCATCATCACCAACGACTACGCATACCATCCCACCACCCCTTCTTATAATAACAACCAACAAGCTTCTCCCCGTGGCTACAATAACAATGAAGCCGGGGCACCGCAAGGCAAAGGAATGATAATCAACGCAAATGGGTCTCTGTGCTCTGACGTGGGGCCCTCACCGTCGGTGGTGGCGGCGGCAATTGCGAATGGGCTGTATCCGGTGCCTCTGGGATTGGATGAGTGGCGGGAGAAGAGCGGTACGGAGGAGATTGAGAGGTGGAGGCGGGAGGTGCCACTGCCGCTGGTGTACCGGACCCTGAGGGGATCGCCCAGGCAGAATGGGAGGAGGGTGAGGAGTAAAAGTGGGTTGTGAGGGAGGGAGAATTTTTGAGTGAAACAGAGGAGACTCTTCCTTCATAAGAAAAATCCTAACTGGGAAGGGAGGTGAATAGGGAGGGGAGAATTTCTTTTTTTTTTATTTAATGTGGGACCCACATTAACTTATCCTAAATGGCGATGACAAGGCGCCGAGTGGCAAAACAGGTCTCCACGTGGCGTCCACATATGCATACTAACGGTCAAACGTTGTTGACCGTCAAACCGGGGTAGTTTTTAAACACCTTGGTTACTTGGAGTGCAGATATGGGCCTGTTGTTAGTTCAGGGTGCTCAGCGCTCCTTGGTGGTTACTTCGGGCAGATTAGGTCTCTTACCCTTATTTAATTGATATTGTAGATCCACTATTGTATAATTTGTATTGTATACTGTATAGCTGGATAGACTGACCATACCCTTATATCCATGTTATATAATTTGCTAGCTGTCATTTCCCCCCCTTTTGTTTGACTTTAATAAGTTCTCTCGTTTTCTCTTGGTTGTCATTCTCGATCAGACTCATTTTCTCTTTCTCGTTGACTTTAAGTTATGCGATCCATCGCATCGCATTTTTCTTTCCTCCTCCCTCTGGACTTCACTCATTCTTATCATCACACCTTGCATCGCTGTCCACTTAATTCTGCTTTTCTTCATTATTAAACGGTCAGCTTCTCTCTTCTTTAGCTTCCATGCATCTTGTTGGCGCTTCATGCTTTGCTGTCTCTCCACTCTTAAAAATTTCCATTTTCAGTAACTCTTTCACTCTTACATTACATTTTCTTTTATCATAACTCTTTCACTTTAAGTTCTCTCATTTTCTCTTGGTACTTGGTTCTAAGATTCATTTTCTCTTTCTCGTTGACTTAAACTTCCACCTTCTTCGTTCTTCTCTAATCAGATTTCGTCAACGCCATCTCTCTTCCTCACAGAACCCCACTAGATGATTGCTCACACCATTCCATCGGTATCGCAGGGTATTATTCCATCTCTTTCTCTTTTCTCCATTACATTTCTATTTCGTTATCTTTTGTGTTCTCTAGATTCCAAACCAATGTGCTTGGTGGTACTTTTGGAGACCCTAATCTAATTTGAGTATTATGTGTTTGTTCGTTTTCAAACAATCATGACTTGATCTCAGCTGAACTTTTGTCTGTTGCTTAGAGATCTGAGGTCGTCGTTTTTAGACACTTTCTTTTCTGTGCTTGACTAACCCTTACTTTGTAAACTCAAGTACAAAGAAAGTTAAAGTCAATCTCCCAACTGTGTAAAGGAGAATATGTTGATCTTTTGATGATCATAATATCTCCATGCAAGAGAATTCATGTTTGAATAATCCTAAGAAGTGGACATCTCTTCAAGAACACATGCTATTTTTAATGGAATTAAGACAAAATTCGTTGAGACTTACAAATGAATTTTTTTTTATTACATGCAAATGAAATTTATATATTAAGTATTTATTGTATTGTTATATATACATCGGTATAAGATAATAGTAAATGTTAAGTTTTCATATTTCTTACAAACTCATCAAAATAGGGAGTATTATATAGAGTTCTTATGGAAGAAATATAATTAATATTATTTTCCACAAAATTGTAAATAACAACTTTTTTGGCCTATTAATAACAACTTTTATCATGTTGATTACAATTGATAAGATCTTATTTTTATCAACATGAGATCTCTAATTGATTCTCCCTTAAAAATAATGAACATATTATTTATTAAAAAATTAAAATTAAAATGTAAAAGATATATATATCAATTTTTGTTTGCATTTGATTTTTTATTTTGTTATAATACATTGATGAAAGATTAAATTTTTAACGGTAGATTCAATAAAAAAAATTATTTTTTCATTTTTTACTAAAATGAAATATTTTTTTAAAAAATATTAACATATGAATTTTGACTAGAATTGAAATTTTCAAAAATTTAATACAAAATTTTTCTTTTGACGAGTCCATCTTTATTCCCTCGATTTTCATTAATAATTATAACGACAAAATTTGTCAAAAATTACCATAACATAATATCAATAGGAATTCCCAGTGTCTCTCTGAACCACTTGAAACTCCAGCCATGCTACAATTATCTCCAATAAGCAAAATGATTCAGTTATACATGACTTTGTATAATGCTACAGAATGATCAGCTTACAAGCTAGCCATGGAGAATGAATGCGTCCTGCGTCGAATTGGCAATGCATACTGCTAGTTTTCATACAATGTGTCATTTGCCTACTTTTTTTTACATTAAACAATTATTATCTCATTTCTTTTATATTACTCCCTCCATTCCTAAATATAAGATTTACTTTATTTCTTAAAAATTATAAAAAAGTTAAATAAGTTACTTGTAAATTAATTTATCTAAATTCTTTCTTCAAATTACTTCATCTGTTCCTAAATATAAAATCATTTTCCCTAATTTGAATAGTTTAAGGAAGTTAGTTCATGATATTACCAATTCATCCTTACCATATACTTTTGTCCCCACTCTCTGTCTCTTGTATGTCTATTATAGATAACATTATAATGTTTAATCTGGAAAAAAGTTGAGAAAAATTAGAAAATGTCTTATATTTAGGAACAAATTGAAATTTCAAGATAATCTTACATTTATGATCCGAGGGAGTATTATATTTGACTTATGAACATATAATCTAATGAAACACAACATAAGTTAATATGAAATGGTTTGTTTTGCTTACTCAATCTCTCCAAAAAGGGCAACTACATTTCATACCGAGGAATGGACCGGAGAGAGTAGTTGGTTTACATTATACATTGAGCCACATACCTTCAAAGAGAAAATTTTCATGTTGTTCTAAACAGCCTCCAATTTGAAACCACTATATACATACAACTTCAAAATATATTAGTTGAGGCTTAATGAATGACTTCCAGTAAATTTCTTCCCAGATATAACATCGTGTATTAATTATAATTATAACACAAATTAGTGTACATTTTGCCCGTATTTTAGTTAATCTCCTTTATTTGTTAATTTTTTAAAACCATTATTGTGGGTATATTTCACAATCAAAGTCAAATTAAAATAGGGTGATAGACTAATATTTACATTATCATATCAGATGGAGAACTTCGCTATTGAACTTGCAAAGAACGAAATCCAAAGTTTAGTGAATTTGGTGAAAAATGAAGCCAAGTATTTATGTTGTTATTCAAGTTATGCTTCAGAGTTTCAGAAGAAAGAGGGCTCATTGGAGGATGCACTTGAAGATGTCAATAGAACAATTGATAAAGCCAGAGGTGTTTCTGATGTTACATCTACAGCAAGAGGATGGAAAGATAGAGCTGAAAAACAAGTTGATGTTGACACTAAAAAAGAGAAATGCTTTAACGAGTTGTGTCTTAATTGTTGGCGTCAATATGGGAAAGGCAAAGACTTGGCAGAGTGGACTCAAGATATTGACAAGCTTCTACAGGAACGTGACAATCTCAACATAGTGGATGGTCCAGCTGCTCTTCCAGGTTTAAAATACCAATGTTTACCAAATTTCATGCAGTTTGAGAGCAGAAAATCAAAACTTGAAGATCTTAAAGAAGCACTAGAATGTGAAGAAAACAATATGATTGGATTGGCAGGTGATGTGTTTCTTTCGTCCCTAAAGTAGTCAATTAAACTAGGTCTAACTAAGAATGTGATAAAGTGATCGACAACCTTGGTCATTCTCCTGGGTAGTAGTCTATGAGTTTATCTCTAAGAATTAAAATTAGGTGAAAATGCAATTAAATTATGGACCTAAACTAATATGCAATTCTAATTTCCAAAATTGCTACTAATCTATATGAATACAAATGCAATTTTAGGGTTTATATTTTATGAAGAAATAAAATCCTAATTAAGATACTAGTTAATAACTAAGAAAATTTACTTTGATTCAGTTATGATGAATAGGAAAAATAAAATCTTAATTAAGATACTAGTTAATAACTAAGAAAATTTACTTTGATTCAGTTACGATGAATAGTAACAATTCAGGATTTGAAATATAATGAGAAACTAACAATTAGACTAATGAGAAATATAATGTATGAAATTAATAAATCTAATTTCCAATATATTATATGGGAAACCCACATACAACACCTCTTCTTCAATCAGAGAACTTATAATGGACTAAAAGTTAGATAATTAAATCTATTAAGATTAACACAATTTAATTTAAGTAGTTTTTGAATATTTTGGATTTTCCAAGTAAACAATCGAATAATAAGAAACCCAAATTTGTAATGAAAATCACATTGGCAATTAAATTAATAAGGAGAACTCAATTATAAATCTAACTGACAATGGTTTTTAAATATAAAAACAATAAATTAAGAATTATCCACATATAAATCAAATCCAAAAAGTTAATGAGTCTAAAACTAGACTATTCCTAGAAATCCTTCTTTAATTTTCTGGATTACTTCTGCTTGGATTTTAACATTCTCTCCTATATCTACAAGACTTAGATAAGATGTGATATATCTAGATTTTAAAAATATTAATTTAATCACACAATATCTAAACAAACATATAGTTCATTTTGTATATTCAAATATCTCAAAATTAATTCAGATTTCACCTGTATCTTTATATTGACTAATAAAATAAATATATTATAGTTAATTCAAATTAGCCTAAATAATAGGAAAAATGTGGGATACTAGATGTTAAATTATGGGTTCATTAAAATGAATGGATTGGCAGGCCCAGGGGGGACAGGAAAAACCTCAATGGCAAAACAAGTGGGTGCTGAATTGGAAGAATCCAAAATATTCACTAAAATCATCTTTCTTGTTGTCTCTAAGCCTCCTGATTTTAAAAAGCTTCGGCGTGAAATTGCGAGGCATTTAGATTTGAAACCACAAGATGGAGAGGAAGAAGTACACAAGGACCAAATAATGAACAAAATTAGTGAACTCAAAGAAAAGCGCCTTCTTGTAATACTAGATGATATGTGGGAGATGTTTGATCTAAGAGAAGAGTTGGGAATTCCTCCTTAGCACATAAACAAATGTTGTAATGTATTGATAACCACCCGAATGGATGACATTTGTGAAGAAATGAATTGTCAAAGAAAAATTCTTTTAGAATCACTGAACGATAAGGAAGCATTGTCTCTTTTCCTTGAGCATAGTAAGTGCTCCTCTGATTTAGAGGGATTGGCACGAGATATTGTTAAGCATTGTCATGGAGTACCAGTTGTAATTGTAGCTGTAGTAAGTTCATTAAAACATCGACTTCATATAGTTTGGAAGGAAGCCTTGATGAGCTTGGAAAAAGGTAATCCAATACTTAATCTTGTTGGTGATGGTGATTTAAAGAAGGCCTAGGAAGGTTTAAAGTTGAGCTATGATCATTTGGAGAATGAAAATATCAAAAAGCTTTTTTTGTTATCTTCTCTATTCCCTGAAGATTTTGAGATTCCCAAGGATACTTTGATCACGATTTTTCAAGGAATGTGCTTTTTTGAGGAAGTTAATGATTACTTAGAAAGAAAAAGAAAAATACGTGATGCTCTAGAGAAACTCCTAGGTTCCTCATTATTGTTGAATGCCGAGGGGGAACATGTAAAGATGCATGATTTGGTTCATGAAGTAGCCTTATTGATTGGAGTGGAACAAGGTTTTCAATCCATTAGTAAACCTAAACAATCGATAACAGAGGGCTCGCGATATTTATCATTGTTTACATATGATTATCAAAATCACTTTGATGGTAGAAACCTTGAGGTTTTACTAGTGAGTGTAGATTGTCAATATGATGTTGAGGTCCCTGATTTATTCTTTAGAAGGATGACAAAGCTCAAAGTTCTTATTTTATCAAGACCACCATCTTACTACTCTCGAGTTTCAGCTCCATCACTATTTTCAACTGTTCAATCGCTGCATGGCATTCAAACTCTCCAGATAAATGGCATGGTATTAACTTGCCTCTTTGTGGTGGGAAATTTGCCTAATCTTGAGAGTCTGTGGTTTTGTGGCTGCACAATCATTGAATTATCTGTAGAAAATGTTGAACTAGAGAAGCTGCGATTCTTACGGATAGAGGATTGTATAATTTTCAAGGGTAATCCTTTTCAATTGGTTGAATCATGCCCACGGTTACAGGAGTTGATTCTTTTGGCTAATAAGTATGATGGCATGAAGGAAGAGGAGACACTTTCTCAAAATGTAAATGAATTAGAGATATATCAAATATCTTATGATGCATCTGACCATTCAAGTGATTTTGAAAAATATGGTTACTTGTCAAGATGCCTTCAACCAGGAAATTATTCAGAGTGTGGCATGTCTGAGGCAACATTTAAGAAACTTGCAAGAACAGCTGAGCGTCTCGCCTTAAAAGAGGGAGTTGTAGGAACAAAAGGAAAGAGAAATCTTATCACTGACATTGTCCCACTAAATGACAACCGCAAAACAGATTTGGCCATTCTCAAATTTGCATGCTTTGTATGATATGGAGTGTCTCGTTGGTGCTATGGACAATCACTTTCATGTGGTGAATGCTTTCTCCTACTTGGTTGAACTGTCTCTTCGTCAAATGAGACTGAGAAATGTGTTATTTGATGGCAACTACGACCTGAGTCATCTTAAAGTCATGATTCTGAAGATATGTCCAGAGTTGACATCAATTTTCCACCCACGCACTGCTCAAAGCCTTTTGCAATTGAAAGTGTTGACAATTGATGATTGTGATGCGTTGGAGTACATTGTAAAAGATATGAGTTCAGAAAGAGAATTTTCTGGTGATGATTGTGGCAAGGATCAAAAGAGCCACGAGTCCTTGTTTCCAAAATTTAAAATTCTTAAAATTTCTAGATGTGGAAATTTACAAATAATATTCCCAATCCTTTCTGGTGGAGGTCTTATGGAGAAAATATCCATAGATGAATGTGAGAAGTTGAATAGCATTTTTAGGGAATATAAAAATCTCATTTCTTCATCACTACAGCAACCAGCATCTACTGCTCCAAGAGATAATTTGAAAGAGAAACTTCCAAGCTCCAAGACACGTTCTTTCTCTTGGGCTCAAGTGTGTTGCTTCAAATCGAGAGCCATAAGTGAAGAGGCTAATGACATAGAAATCCCACAGGTATGCTTATCTCTCAACACTATTTTTGTCTTATTGATCTTCCATACTTTACATTGTTGTAAGCGAAGTGATAAAACATGCAAGCATGTTTATTAATTGACTTCAATAATACATTCCATGAATCAAAAACCTATCTAGTGGTTTAATTAATTGTTTATAAAAAAATTGTAGGAATCACTGACTTCAAAGAAATGGATTAATGATCCTACTATTTCAACTCTTACGAGACAATTAGCACTTCATTTTGATCATATCAAAGAAGTGTTTCTTTCAAACTTCTCTTTAAACTCAGCTTCAACAATATTCAATTTATCCATGGCATCAATGATATCATGGAAAGTAATGGAGATCAGCTTTTTACGTGGATTGAAGCACTTGGTAACGAGCGAGAATGATGATTATAATGATCAAAGATCTTGCATATCCATTTTCCCCAAGTTAACGAAACTACTAATTTGGGCGTGTGAGGACTTGGAACTTCTATTTTTCTCTTCAATATCTGTAAAAATCAAAAGTTTAAAGTCCTTAATTATCAAAAGAGCTCCAAAGCTAACGTTAACATATATTATTGGAAAATATCAGCATCACCATATATCCAATCAAAATCAGAATGATGAGTTACTTTTTGATCTCCCTGCTTTGGAAGACCTTAATTTAGCATATATACCAGAGTTCATCAGCATTGGTGCCATTAATTATAAGACGAAGTCACCATCTCTACATAGTGTTAGTTCAGATGAAGAACAACTGAGTTTGAATAACACAAAGGTAATACTCACTTTTATCTTTTATGTGTCGATAAATAAAAATTTTAATCCTTTTCAATAACATTGTTCGATTATTTAAAAATATGCTGGAGAAATGAAGAAAAAAAGGTATGATTTTTTAAAAATATCTAATGCAAATAAATAGCATTGTATATTTAAAGCTTACAGTTTGGTTGCAGAAAATTAATGTTTTTGTTTAAGTGCAAGAGTGATTTATTTTACTGATTGTTTTCACATTATGATTATAGAAAAAAATTTGATTTATTATGCAATATTGTATATTTTGGATTAAGAATGATTTATCTTCTTGTTAATACATATCACATTACTTAATTGTGTTCTAGGGATTGGATGCATCTTCAGATAGAGTCCCTCATAATTTCCATTTAGTTCAAAGTTTTTTGGTGCAATCATTCAAGAATGTTAAGGAGATAAATCTTTTTGATTGCGCGAACTTAATATCATTGCCATCTCTATCCATTCCAACATCAACATTTTCTTTGAAGTCTTTGATAATCAACAATTGTCATAATCTGAAGTACATTGCAAAAGATGAGAGAGATGCTCAAGTAGATAAGAATGACTGTTCTATTTTTCCAACACTTGAAAACTTGTATATTAATAATTGCAAGGAGTTGAAGTTTTTATTTGTATCAGCATTGTCTGATGGTCTTCAAAAACTGAAGTCTTTAACTATCACAAGGGTTCCTAAACTAGAATATCTTGTCGGGAACTACCAGAAACAGCCACATTCATGCAATCATAATCCAATGGATGATGAGCTTCATTTCACTCTCCCTGCTTTGGAGACCCTCTACATCTATGATGCACCAAATTTCAAGAGCACTTTCCCCAACAATTATAAACCGGTGCTTTCATCTCCTCAAAATGTTCAGGTGTGTCATTGCATCATTAAAATCTTTCACTATATATTATTTATAACATGGTACGGTGAGTGTTTTTTACACTGTCTAACACATTGAATTGGACAACTACATATAGGTGCACTTCAAATTGTTTTTAGTTTTTTGAGTAAAGGTGCAAAAGTAGCCACGGTAAATTTCAAAATGGACAACTATAGCACCCCTAATTTGGATGGGGCAAAACCGGCCTTTGAAAATGAAAATGGTACAAAAATAAGCACACCGTTAAGTTTCAACTAACTGCCGTTAGCCTTGGTGTGGGGCCCACAATAATTAAGCCACGTGGATGACACACAGCAAATGGAATGAATCCATGTTGGCAATACATGCCAAGTCACCAAATCCCCAATGTCAAATACCAAAACCCTAATCCCAATTTCAAACACAAAAACCCTAATCCCCAATTTCCATCCCCACACCCCTGTTCCTCGCGAATGTGAAGAGGTGTTCTTCCTCCTCTTCTCCTAACCCGAAACCAGGAACCACGAAGGAAGGTGTTCTTCTTGCTCTTCTTCTTCTTCTTCTTCTTCTTCTTCTTCTTCTTCTTCCATACTCGCGAGCATGAGGAGCTGGAACACGAGGTGTTCTTCTTCTTCGACGAACCAAACGAAGAATGGTGGTGGGTTGAAGAGCTGCTCAATGCCTTCTGCTTGTAGCACCAACCACAAGAGGAACCCGGGTCCAAGAATACGAAGTCAAAATCGGGAGGATGAATATGAGGGCCCGAAACGATTCTGCCATTGTGGTGTTGCTGCTCCACGTTGGACCTCGTGGACCAATTGGAACCCTGGGAGGAGGTTTTTTGGATGCCGATACTATTACCAAGTAAGTTTATGTGGTTGATGCACATTAAGTGTTTGTTAAAAGGGCTAACTCACTCTGCTTCTCAGTTGCAACATTTGGACATGATTGATGAGATAGTGTTTGTTAAGTGGTTGTGAAAGGAAGTAACAATATAATTTTGTTATGGAATGCACAAAAGTGTTTGATAAAATGTCAAAGAGAAGGAAATGGTTGAAAATGACAGATTTTGGAATGTGATTGTAGGTGTTTGATAAAATGTCTTAGAGAAGGAAGTTGCAATGTGATTGTAGGTGTTTGATGAGATGACAGATTTAATTGAGTTTGATGTTTATGTGTGTATGTGATAGAATTTTTATGGTGTTTGCTTTGATGTGTAGTGGGTGCTGGTCATGGTTGCTTAGTGATGTTGAATTCCTCTATAATGTGTACTCAGTTTATGTTGTTTGTGTGTTTTATAGGAGGAACATTGCAATTTCTTTGACTGGTACGATGATAAGTTTAGGCAAAGGGAACTCGAGGTGATAAAGATGCTTCTTGATGAGACTGAGATGGTGCATGGAGATGGTGTTGATGATGGTTATGATGATGGCCGATACTTCTTGGAAGAGCTTGATGCAATTCATGGTGAACTAAAGAAGATGAGGAATAGTCATGATCTGAATGCAAAACAAGTAAAGAGGTCTGAGTTGAAGTTCAAGATCGCCATGGGAACATTGTTATTGACATGGGTGTTTCTATTTGTTTTGTGCCTAGGCAAAGCTTAGTTGGTTTGTCTTGTTGTAATTTAGCCATAGGGCATTATCTTAACGAATTC
The DNA here is from genome assembly GCA_029929735.1 of Mimosa pudica. Classification (NCBI taxonomy): domain Eukaryota; kingdom Viridiplantae; phylum Streptophyta; class Magnoliopsida; order Fabales; family Fabaceae; genus Mimosa; species Mimosa pudica. Next base: position 1,507,150 of record JAKELP010000051.1, on the reverse strand, counting down.
ATGCTGGGACCCTTGAGACAAATTATTTTGAACTTGTGCAAGCCATATGGACTTGTTTTGTAAGCCAATTGGCGATGGTTGCTTGAAACATGGTTGTGGTTGTGGTTGTGTATGCAAACTCAAATTAATGTTAACATGAGTCACCCTTGGTTTGTTAGCCAATTGTTAAGTTATTGTGTAAATGAGTGATTGATCATTTATTAAACTCAAATTAACATTAATTAATTTCACAAATAGGTAAGAAATGAAGTGAAATTAAGTGTGTGTGTGCACAAAAGATGATAAACATGAAGAGAATTCATGAAGGAACTAACATAGTGGTTCAACAAGATGTCATCATATAGAACTTGCTTGCAAAAAAAGGTGTCCATAAAAGGCACATTACATTGCTGTCATGAATATTCAGCTTTGTCTAAAGTTAAGTGCATCAAGTTAGATGGTCTTAAATGCCAAAAAAAGATAGAGTTGGTGGTTGGTAGACATAACCAACCATACCCATATTCTGTTTGCCCAAAAAGACATAGCTTGCTTCCAACAAAACATAGCATCCAAGCAGACATTAATTACATATAAAAAGGAGGTCCAAAACACCTATACAAAATCATATTCCAAAATACAAGACAGTTTCAAGCCCCCTCATGATACTTCATGCCGGATCTTGTCTTGGAGACCATATTATCCCTTTGCTTGAGGAGTTGACGGGTAGTGATGATCCTACTTCCACATTCTTGGAGATTTGGTGGGTGGATTGGATTTGATGGTGCAGTTAGTGGTTGCCTAATCGGAATCTTCCTAGTAGCCTGGCTGTAAGTGTGCTTTTGAGTGTTTGACTTTGCCATCCTCATTGCCTTCTCGTTTGGAATGAGGAATTTCTTTCTACCTTGGTATTGGTCCTCCACTCGTGCAGCCGCGGGTCCATGTTTAAGGACAGTTTGAGATGGCTGGGCAGGCTGCAATATGCATACATATATCAGCATATATCAGCCCTAAACATATTCAGCATACATATTCAGCATAGTTGAGCATATATCAGCATATATCAGCATATATCAGCCCTAAACATATTCAGCATATAAGTACATAAGCAGCATACATATTCAGCATATAAGTACATAATCAGCATACATATTCAGCATATAAGTACATAATCAGCCCCTAATATACTTACATTGTATATGTAAGCCCCAGATTTGGCATCATACATTACACCCATCCCCCCCTGACCAGGTGGTATGTTAATGGCGCCAACTGGAGCCCTACGAGAGGCGGGCCTACGTCTTGAATACACATTGCCTCCAGTCGGATTTGTCCTTGACTCTTGAGTGGCAAGCTGAGACGATGGAAGGTTTGTCACACTTTGGGGCTGAGATGATTGAGCTGATGGAGACGGGTTGGTGATGCTTGAGGGCTGGGGTGGTGGAACAGCAGCATCGGGAGCAGTGGTAGAGCATGATGCCACGCTTGAAGGGGCCTATACAGGACAACAACAAATGTAAACTATGAAGAGTACACTTACCATTAAAATGGAAAGAAGAGTACGCTTAAGTTTACAAGTTTAGAAGCCTATTCTCTAGAATTTTATAGGACCCTTCAACAAAGTACAAGGAAAAAAGTTCATATTTGAATAAATGTCACGGCATGTGCAATATGACAATATGCATAAAGATAGTACTAACACATGTTTGATAGTCACGGCATAAAGATAGTACTAACATATGCAAAAAGTTCATGTTTGACAGTCACGACATGTGCAATATGCATAAAGATAGTACTAACACAGCAAGAAATATAAAGCAATATGCATAAAGATACATAAAACATACCTCTTTAAGTTTTTTGCATGTGCGCTTGTAGTGGCCCTCCCCACGGCAGAAGCTACATTTCTGGATTTTACCACGAGTGGATAATTTGTCCGGCACTGGCCTTGGATTTTGAGCATTTTCATATGACTTTTGTACTGCAACACCCTTGTTCACCCTCCTATCAATCTCTTCAGTTCTCACTCTTTTCTCTTTGGGTCTTCCAGGCTGGGTGCAGATGGGAGGTGGTAGAAGGGGGTGCTCTGGTGCCTTATTCCAAAACTTGACACCTCTCACAGGCTGGAACTTCTTGGCATAGCTGGCTATGTATGTGGCCTGGTGATAGTATCTCGATATGAATGTTATTGGCTCAACCTTCGCATCAAGCATTGCACATATTGCATGCTGGCTATGTATGTGGCCTGGTGATAGTATCTCGAAATGAATCATCACTGATCTCAGGCTCCACATCGCTGACCACAGGCTCCACATCGACCATCTTACCCTTCCCCTTCGCATCCATTTTTTCTGCTACAAGGAAATTTATAAACAATCATTATCTCAGCAAGTAATCATCATTTCTGCAAGTTATACATGAATTTAAGTAATACAAGTTCCAAAACAAAAACATCACAGTTCAACTAAACAAAAAATCACATCTCCATACCAACTCAGCCATTGTAAGCAAGGAAATAAACCAATTCAGAGCTGCGAACCCCCAAACTATCCTAGACTCGTTGGATTTTTTATGCCCAAAAGTTAGGGTTTTGTAGTCACATGAAAAAAACTTCAACGCGAGCTCTCAAATCCGCCCTCTCTAACATCTCTAATAGCAGAAAACCTAAAGTGTCTTTAAAGTGTGTGCACCAAAAGTTGAAATTTCTAAAAAAAACTGACTATTCATGGCAGAAACAAGGAATTTGTGGTCCCATTTCACACTTACTTGGCTTTCCTCTTGTCGTTTTGCCCTTGGACCGAATCCTTTCACGTGCTGCTTCAACGTCACGACCTCCCCCACGCGACCTCTCCCCACGCGAGCTTACACACCTCACCACAGCTAACACACGCGAGCTTACACACCAGACCGAAGCTTACTAACGCGAGCCATGGGTTTCAGGGCATGTGGCTAGGGTTCGCACCTTTGTGGCTAGGGTTCATGAGATGTGGGTTCGAATTTGGTGGTGGATGTGGCTAAGGGGTGGCTAGGGTTCGCACGCAAGTTATGGAGATGGGGCTTTTTGTGTTTATGTTGTTTTGTTTCTCTTGGCATGTGTTGGCAGTATACATGTGTTGTGTTTGTTATGTTTATGTTGTTTTCCACGTCATCAGACACATTTAACCACATCACCAATTTTTCCCACGTCATCACGCCATATCAGCATACCCGGTCAACTCACAGTCAAAGTTAACCCCTCTGTTTCAGAGTGACAAATTTGTACCATTTTCATTTTCAAAGGCCGGTTTTGCCCCATCCAAATTAGGGGTGCTATAGTTGTCCATTTTGAAATTTACCGTGGCTACTTTTGCACCTTTACCCTAGTTTTTTACACATGGATTGCTCTGTTTTGTTAATGTTAATTAAAAGCCGTATATCAACTTATACATAAGAAGCATGTCCACCAAAATTTGAAAAAACTAGCTGAACTTTTCCATTTGTTGACTCAATCTACTGTAGACAAGGCTGGTTTAGGCGGGAGATTAGTGTTGTTCGGTTGTGTTTTGATGCGTGTTCTGTAAGATTTAACGTAATGGACTGCATGTTGTGAAGTAGCTTGCATGAAAAGCTAAAATGCATTGTTTGGTGTGTACGAATATAATATAATTATATATCATTAGCTAAGGAAGTAGATAATAATATTTTTTTCCATTACAAAAGTCAACGTAAAAAGCACTATTCCTTTTTATCGGGTTTCTACTTCATCAGAAAACATAACCACGTGGTTGCTTCGGCATACTCACGTGAGCAATGCAAGCCTGGATTTGCATTATAAATACCCATCTCCTCCTCCGTAAAGTGGCGACATTAGTTGGTTCATTTTTCTTGTCTTTTAACTTTTCATTTTGTAAAATAGCAAACCTCCCTCTTACCATGCAACCACCCGTGGAAGCCAACATTTCTGAATTGTCCGCCGGTTTCTCCATAAACTATATCATTGTCAATGTTGATCGGATCTTTGTGCGTGAGTCTGTCAAGCTTCTTGAGGACCCTCAAAGAGTTGTAAAGGAATACGAGTCGTTGGACATGCTTTGTTGGGATAGGCAGGTGTGTTGCCGTTACATAAGATTATTTCTTCATTGAGATAAAAACATTTGTTCCTACGTTTGTGTTATGTTGCTTGACCAATGTATTGTTATGTGTTCATCAGGGTGCTCGTGTGGTTTGTTCCCTGGCTAATCTGGCAGCTGTTGATGCTTACGGCGAGACCCTTAAACCAAAGAAAACGTACATGTTTTCACGTTATTTGGTGATTGAGCCTGGCTTTGGTGTTCATGGCCGATTCCATATACGCTTGGATGAGCATAGTCATGTTAACCTTATGAGCGAACCTTTCGTTGATCGTGTGTTCAACCTATGTGCACCGAATGAGATTCGGAGGACCCCGACCTCTATAGGGTCTATATATGGTTGTATTCTTTTATATATAGCAAGCTTTGTTTGGGTTGTCTTTTACTGAGAAAATGTTAGCTGATTAATGCGTTTGCGTTATTTTTCATGGACTTATTAGATGTTTGTGGCTTTCTCCTCTATGCATCTGAGGTTGTTTTTAATCGTCACGAAGAGTATGTTGAGAAAGAGTGTGTCGTGCTCCTTGGGTCGTGCTTGGAGGGGTCCATCAGGTGATGAGTATTTCTCTTCTGTGTATATAGTTCGAGAATTATATTGATGTTAATTGTTTTTTTTAGGGTTGCATAAGTATTATTCCTTATCATTTGACAGTGAGTTTAGGGCAGCTGTTGTCATACATATGTTTGGGACATGGGTTGAGTATGAAAGTTATAAGTTGAGGAAAATGATGAACAAACGTCAGGGAAATCCATTCATACTTATCAAGCATGTCCGTGCTGACCTGCGACAGGACACTGGTGACTGTTTACCCATTCAATTTATTTCTTTCTTTGAACCATGACGTAGACAATCTATTCAAGATATGTTCATCTTTTTGTTTTGCAGGGAATATTATTCTCCACTCTGTGTTGGATGCAACGAAGGTTGTAACTGACATTCACATTCCAGAAGTGATCGAGAAGAGGGCACAACTTGTGTCAAAATAAAAGTTGTAATGATGTATTAGTGATATAATTTTGTTGTATGAAATTTCTTTAGTTGTACGTTTGTTGGGATATAGTGTTTCTTATGCTGCACTTTGGCCTGTGTGCAGTCAAAGAGAAGGGGCTGAGGAATTCAACATGGCGTGCTGTTTTGGCCTGTGTTGCCGTTTTATTCGTTTCCCCATGCATAGGTTAGCGCGCCTTAATCAGCTTTAATTATGTTGTCGTTTCTAAGTGATGTGTATGCGTGAAGTAACTGCTGCAATTAATGTGGGCTTTACTTTCGAGCATATTAAGTGAAGTGTGGATAATAGTATGTCAGCAAAAGCGTGACCCATACTTATCTTCTTTTCATACTCAGTTAGTTTTTATTGGATTCATGTGTGAAGGTATTATATATGAACTGGACCTCCCTTTTAGTTACCAGTTGTTCTAATTGGAACAATTATTTTACATTTAAAAGGCTTATTCCTTTGATTTTGGGGCAAGTTTATAATGTTTTGGGTATAATTATCCTGATGAATTAACTCTCATTTATGAGATGAATATTTGTTATTATCTTGGGATACTGAAAACACCTATAGCTTGGAGGGCTGATTTAGAGAAAGTGGGTTTTCCTTTTGAAGTCCTATTATGTTATATGTATATACAAGTTGGACATAAGCTTAATATCTTAGTAAATATTTAGTCAGTTATGGTCAATTATATGTAGCCTTGTCTAGGGTGAGAAGCATGAATGGATTGAAGATTTACATTCCTGGTAATGCAAAGGGTAAAGACAACTGTACAATGAATGTTGTATATAAGGAAGTTTTTCGCAACATCTACGATGGCAATGGTGAGCAGGTACATTTACTAATCTATTGTAAAATATGGTTAACAATTATCATTTCAAAAAATATGATGACAAAGCTACTCTGTACTCTTCATTTAGTAGTTGTGTTTTGGTTGTTCATTCAAGTTATTCATTGTGGTGCACAATTTTATGCTAGAGCTTCAACAAGGATGTGTGCAGGATGATTGTTGAGTTGGTTAATTCATGCAGTACCAAGCAGCACAGATTTTTTTGTTTGCTAAGTTTGATGACATTGTGACATTTACCTAAGACAAAGTATGAATAGGTAGCTTCTGTTGATCGATAGCTGAATTGTGCTCTGTTAATCAATATATGTAATGTACGATTGTTTTTTGAGAGAACTCTTTAAAGTAGGTTTGTTGCCGCGCAAAGCGCGGCGGGAGTTTTCCTAGTTTGGTTAAAAATGAAACTTTTATATTAATTGCTCCCTTCCGTCCTTATATATGACATCTATATATGTGGGGAGTTAATTTAATTTTTGCCAATATACAAAATGCATGCCTCCTCAACAATGATTAATGGAGAGAGGGGGAGAGAATATAAAACAATGATTAGAGTATTATAGAAAAACAATGGGACATACAAGTGCATAAACTGTGATGATATGAGTGCCGTTTTGATTGAATTATAAATACGAGTAAGATAACGAGAACAACCCCTAACAATGAAATTAAACTAAATTTTATATGAAATTAAGAAGAGTTAATACAATTTTATGTTCTTTAAGTTCAAAATTGTTGGTTCTAATCCTTCACTTTTTAGTCAATTTTGGTTTAGATACTAACTTTAAAATAGATGTTTTGGGTTCAATAATTCTGTACTAGTTATAACCATTAGTCTATAAACTTTAATAAAAACTTCAAAAATTACTCATTAATGCTTATAAATGGCACAAATTTGATAAATAAAAACGCACCGATTTAAAGTTCATGGACAAAGTTTATTAAAAAATTCATGGACAAAAGCAGAAATCACATGAAAACTCATAAAATAAAATAAAATTTTAAACTTGATCGACCAAAAACAAAATTGTGAAAAAGTTGAAAGATCAAAAGAATTGTCAATCCCTATATCTAATGTATTTTTATGTAGGAGGCACATGCATCTACAAATGGAGTTCCCTTGTTTCTTGGAGCCCAAAGCCATTTGACTCAATCATTGAAAAATATTAGAAAAATGGATCTTGTGGAGTGTGCAAACTTAATATTGTTACCAATATCCATTGAATCATGTTTGTTGGAAGATTTGACAATCAAAGGATGTTATAAAGTGAAGTTCGTTGTAGCAGATGAGGAAGATGGTGGAACTCACATGAACAATTCCATCTTTCCAAAGTTGAAACAATTACACGTTTCAGAGTGCAATGCATTGGAATATTTATTCCCAGCACATGCTTTTAGATCCCCTATATATTTGCAATCTTTGGTTATTAGATGTGCTCCTATAATGAAATATGTTTTTGGAAGAAGCCAACAAGAAGATAATTTGACTCAACAGTATCAGGATAATCAAACATGCATCACTTTCCCTGTTTTGGAAACACTTTCTATTAGTGATGTGCCAAAACTTGTAAGCATTTATTCCAAAAATTATTATTTGGTAGCACCATCTCTTGGGTATCTCGATTGGGCCGGGTTCCCGGCGTACACATTGAGATATTCCAATGGATCATTCATTTGCTGGCATACAAAACAAGAAGAAATAAAGGTAACTAACTGACTATGTTTAACTTTTCCTACCATTTCTACTTTATTGCCAAAATTAAAAGCATGATTAAATACAATTTCTCACTATTGCATTAATATAGTTCTAGATTTTCCCTTTAAGAAGCCAATGTACTAATATTACAAACACATTTTAGACTTTCTTACACTAAAAGAGGTTTTAATTATGTTGTATGTTTTCACACAAGCCCGTTTGAAAATCACATCTATATCTAAACTTTAAATGTATTTTCTGATCCAATTTTTATAGTTTCATTCCCCTAAACTGTACTAGAGATTTGTTCAAGTTGGATTACCTATTTAAAGTTGGATGACCTATTTTTTGAATTCAAAGCTGATGCATCTTATATTTTTTGAATTCAAAGCTGATGCATCTTATAATGAGCTTGCACACTTTGGAAGTTGGGAACTCCAAAATAGAACAAATGTTTCATTTGACGCACATGGAGACAGAAAAAAATGAGGATAAAGTTGAACCATTGAAAGTAAGCTTAAAAGAGTTGGTGTTGCGAGGTCTGAGTGAGTTGGTAAATATATGTGTGGGGCCCAAGCATATCATATGTTTTCATTTTCTTCAAGAGCTAAGAATTGAAGAGTGCAAAAAGCTCAAAGCTATCTTCTCCACAGCTACAGTGCGAAGCGTACCAAATTTGGAATATCTTGATATATCAGGATGTGAAGAACTAGTTCACATTGTTGAAGAAGATTTTGAATCAAATGTTGATGATCATTTGTGTCATGAACTATGCTTTCCCAACTTATCACGAGTTGAAGTCTCAAATTGTGACAAATTGAAGTACTTATTTTGTATTACGATTTCCGGTATTCTTCCTAGATTATTGTATATAATGATAATTGATGCCTCTGAACTTGAGCACGTACTAATCAGAAGAGGTGAGATTCAAGAGATGTCCATGAGAGATGTGCTTCCATTACTAGACTATCTGAAACTTGAAAAACTTCCAATTATCAAGACTATCTGTCACGGGATCGATTTTCAAATGCTGAAAAACTCTTCAGAAGTAGATGGTTGCCCCAACTTTTCATTTTATGGTATGTTTTCAGAGAAGTAATATATTCTTTATAATTCAAAATTATTGGGTGAGTTTCATTAATAAGACTAAAAATCCTACTACCAGAAACTTCAACTACCGAACTTCAAGAAGTAGAACCAAAAATTGCAGATTCTAAAGTAGAAGAAGCAGACAAGAAGCTTTCTTCACATCTGGTAAACACATCAGCACAACAATCCACTAGTAATTCAATATTCCTCCCTAAGGTAAGTTTTCTACTACTGATGTCATTGTTTTAGTAATCGATTGGTCCCAATGTTAAATATGCTATATATTTTTAAAAAGATGTTAACGGGAAAAACAGATTTATTAGCCATGTGGTTTGTCCTAAGTATGGTTAGTTGTTTTTCAGTCCAAAAACATTTATGGTTAGATGTTGTAGCCCATAGACACGTGGCGTGCTTTAAATTGAAAGGAGTTACCCCCTGTTACTCTCTTACACTTAATGACATGCCTTTCAATTTTGAAACTTAACACTTTTCTCTAATTTCTTGCTTCTAGCAGAACCCAACAACACTTTATGTGCCAACAAAACGATTTCATTTTATTATTTTTTTTATTTAACAAATTCAACAAGTCATTCTCTATCCCTTGAGAATAAAAGACCATTGTTTTATGATAAAAGGTGTCAATTCAAACAAGTACCAATCTGACTGCTATTCCTGCAAGAGACAACAGCCATGCGAGTTCCAAAAAATTTGAAGAGAGAAAGGAAGAGCAAGGTGATAATATTTTGTTCTCTTAATTTAATACAAAACCATCGTTCCTGGTCTTGAATGTTACTTTTTGATAACATATATAATTATTTTCTCATAGGTGAGCCATTTTTACCTCCTGATGAATCAACTATTTCAAGCGAACAAACTTCAGAAGCAAGCATGCCATTGAATTCTTTGTCACCAAAGGCTTCAACAAGAGGCACAAAAGAATCTCCTTCATTTATACCTCTCAAGCCTTCTGAAAGTTTGTTCCTTTGTTGTCATCTTTCGGTGTTATTTCTTTCAAATTATATTTAGATAGTTTCCATTCTAACTTTGCTTCATTAATTTAGGAGGATTCATTTATATAATGGTGATTTTGAAACCACTAATACAAGTGATTAAACTCTTATTTGTTGTAGATGATGATGCTAAAGCTTGTGATAAGTCTCATGCCCTTTTAGATGATGATACTCAAGTTTATGATATGTCTCACACACATTCAACCCCTTCATTAGAGGGTGTTGACCATGGAAATATCAAACTAGCAGGCATGACTCAATAGTTTGCATATTCTACATTTCTATTTACCTATTCCTCTACTATTGAACATGTAGCATTAGTGAACTTGAATATTCTTTTTCACGACTGTTGTGACTATTCATCTTTCCTTTTAGTTAATTTCACTATTCTCATTTTCTTATGTGATGGTCTTTTTTGGAACTCAATTCAATAATCGATTATAGATTCACATCCAAGAACAGCAATCCCGACAACATCTTTAGTCATTACTTTGCGAGATGAATCCTCAAAGGTATGCAATGCTATTGGTTGTCTCTACCACAAGATGATATATTTTCATATTGCTATCTGCATGAGATTTAGTACAAATGTACAATAACATATATATGATTTGATCATTGGCAGTCCAATTGTGAGTAACTATCTCAAATCCATTTTTTACTTTTATATGCATTTGAACTGAAGATTTCATATATAAAAAATGCAATGGATTATCCATTACCTAAACAAGAAAACCAGAATTACATACAATCACATGAATGAAAAAATTAAAATCTTATTCAAGATTTTGTGTGTGTGTGTGTAGCTTTATTATCTAAGAATTGACTGACTTAAATACTCACAGTTGTATTAAAATAATTGGAATATGAACCAAAGATGGTGCTTAAAGATCAAGCAACTTAACTTAAAAAATGACAGCTTCTTCCAACAGTGCTAAGTCTAATAAACTTCTTATTGCTATGTATTGATAATGTCGAATGCTTTATATATTGTACAAGGAACCTATTATTGAGAATCTCAACACCACCAGTCTACCAAAAAGCCCAATTGCAACTGTGAACTTTTTTGGAGAAGGTAAGATGTTAGTACCTTGTCTCAACTTTTATACCAGTCATCTTCACTTACATATTTTGGCCTTATTAGTTGGTAGCTTGGTAACTAACGGTAGACATGGAAGTGACATGAAGGCAGTAAGTCCTTTGCCAGCAGTAGGCAACGAGTACAAGACTTCCAATGACGGTATACCTATATCTTTTTTCTCAAAATTAAAGTTGTCAAGCTTTGATTCATTGACTATATATATATATACACGTAATTTGTTATAGGTGAGCCTTCAGTGCCACCAAATCCAATTATTACAAGTGAGAAGAAATCTTCAGAAACAATCATACCAGAGAATCTTATACCGTCAAAAGCTGAAATAAGTCCAACTCAAATTACCATGTCCACTTCCTCCCAGTCTTATGGTGAGTTTTTTAATTGCATTCTTTCAATATTTTTCCTTCATTATTTTAGTTTTAAAACAATTTAATTTTCTTATTGCTTCATTAAGGGAGAAACTACTGCCAAAATAATAGTGGAACCATTGGCCAACCTTTACATGAAGTTTCCGCTACTGTTCAAATTTCTAGTAAGCCTTGAGCCCTTACCACTATACTCTTTCCGATCCTAAAATTGTGGGAAATAAAGGAGAATAGGTAAAGTCTGATATATTGATCTAAGTATTAGGCTCCATTATATACTACAAGAGACCCCCAATCAAACTCATGATTATAGGGATTTACATGATACATAAAATAAAAAAGATTCTACCCTAATTTATTTTCCTAATCAAATCATATCATTTCCTTATTCTTATAATCCATAATTATGACGTAGATTTTACTAATAGAAAATTAAAAACATAATTCCAACAATAAGACCTAGTTGACTTTTTTGGAAAATCCTAAAAAAGAAAAATAAGTTAATTATAAATTGATTTACTTAACTTTTTCGCTTGGACTAGTTTATTTTACCTATAAACTAATTGATAATCTAAAAATATATCAAATATGTCATAATTCAATGAATTTCACAACCTTAATCTCTCCAAAAAAGAAGTCAATTAAGTCTTATATTTAGGACTGGAGGAAGTATAAGTTTTCTTGTACTGTACTTGATTTGATTATTTTATTCAATAAAGTTATTTTTACTCTTATGACCCGTTTGGTTGTAAGAAAGAAAGTTAAGAATTAGAAATGGAAAGGGTAAGAGATGGAAAGTAGGGTAATGATGAAAGAGTAAAGTTTGTGGGCCCCAGAATAAGTGTGAGATGGAGAGAAAAAACTTGTGGGTCCCAGGATATATGTAAATGATCATATTACCCCTTAACTTTTTAATTATTTTCAACCTACTTTCTTTTACATCTTGCAACCAAACAAGCTCTTAATTTTATGTTTTATAACTCACCTCGCTATGTTGATGTTTTTGTTAGGTCAATTTGCTGAAAGTGGTTCTTCTGGCATGACTCCTATATATGATACCAATAATAATTTGAGTGTGGATGAGGTGCAAGAGATAGCTTCCATGATGAAAGCAGAAGATAATATGAGGCTTCCTTGCTCGCAGAGGCACTAAAGACTCATCCACAACTACACCTTTCTTCAGAATTTCGAAGCACTGAGTTGCTATGCTTCTCATACAGGGTCTTGCTAAATATTTTGAATATTTTGACTACAAAGACCCCTTTCATAATAACAGAGGAAGACAAAAGATTATTGGCAAAATATTTAAATGATGCTTCGGTTCTAGGCTTTGACAAAGATTGGCTTGAGTCAATCAAAATCAAGGTCTTCAATCATGATGTATCTGAGATTCAACGCATGCAACATGTTCTTAGAGATTTGGGCAATAAGCTAGACATGAAAAATACAGAACTTGGAATTGCTCATGATCAAGAGACAAAAGCTGCACAGTCAGCAGAAATGGCCTACAAATGGTTAGAGGAAGCTCAGTCACGTTTCAACATTGCACAAAAAGAGCATGCAAACACTTAAGTTGTGTGCATTATTCTCTACTGCTACAAGAATGTCAGGAAATTCTAAAACAGCGAGATCAATGTTCGGAAGCAATTGCTGCTAGATTCAAGCCGTTTGGTTTTTAACATAAATGCCATGTGTATTATGGTAATTGATTGATGTTTACATACATTGTGCTTATTATCGACTTTTATTTCCAAAAGAAAATAAAATTGTACTGTCACATACAAAGACTTACCATTGTTGTGGTACTTTCATGTGAACAAGGGTCATAATCATCGTGAATGTATAATACCAAAAGGATCATCCTTAAGTGTTTTCTCAATCTCAGCTTTGCCAATATAAAAATGAATGGACAAAGATTATTTTTCTTTCTAAACCCCTTATGTAACATTGAGTTACTAATTCCCTAATTAACCTGTGATATCTCTTTTAGTTCAATAATATCTTTACTAACTATGATAGAAAAAGAATTGCAATAACATCAATCTCTATCATAGTTAGCAAAAGAATATCCCAATGATTGAAATGTTATCCATGATAGAAAAGAATAAACTAATACAGCACAGCTGCTATCATGGATAATTTATTGTTAACCATGTTAGAAAGGATTTGCCTAACATGGTTAATAAACAAAACTAGTTGATATTTAACAATAAATAGATATATACATGCGGAAACGAATGCAGGCCTATACAATTTGGCAATATACAATTCAAAATAGTCTATATAGCTTCTAATACTTAATTCCCTTTCCTGTTGTCTGCGTCTGTGCATGAATACCTGCAAAAATGTCAGTAATCGTGGGATGAGACAATTTGTCCCAGTAATCACCGCTTAACTCACTATAACAGTGAGATGTGCGGTAGCGAGGGCTTCTAAAGGGTACCACATTTAAAACCAATAATATATATATATACATGTCAAGTCTTTCATTCATCATTCAAGTCTCTCCGTCTAAATCAACTCAAATTCATCATCTCTACTTCCCACATATCACTCAAATCCCTCAGTCAATTCCAAGTCAACTCAACAGACAAAAATAAACGTGATTGACACTGTGCCCAGTCTCAAATCTGAAAGCATGAAAAAGGGAGCACTTTAAATAGTGAAAACATCCCTGAAAAAGGGAGCACTATAACTTGTGAAAACATCCCTGGTTCCTATACAATTCGAGGAACCTGTACAATTAACCTATCGATTTGCGCTAATCGATAGGTTACATCAGCCGACGGTACTAGTAATCAGTGTCATGCAATACTCACAATCTCTATTCTATATTCCATCACCATCGCTCTCAACAATCTCAACTCAACATATAACACTCTTTTCTATCCTTATCACCTCTTAAACCACTACCCAACACTATCCCTATATACATTTCACGCCATTCCAGATCAATGGCCACCACCAGGCAGGATAATATATATACAGAGTTTCAAATTTCTTTATATGAAAATAATCGTGATTGAAAGGCACCTGATAGCCTATTTTGTATAAAAATATCTTTTAAAGATAATATATATATATAGAGGGTGAGAAGAGATTTTACAAAATCCCTAACTAACGTCACCCTCAATGTTATAGCAAAGTTAAGTGTGATTACCTGTCGCCCTTTTGCACTTTGCGCATTTTCCCATCCTTTCCCGATGTCTCACAACCACATCACAATCAATCCTATAATGATGTAGTATAGAATAATAAATTAGTATCATTTCTACTTCATAATATTTAACGTCTCTCTCGTATCCGCATTACTACCCAATCCCATTTTGTTTATGTCATTTTAATGAATTTTATAGATTCTAATGTTGACACACACACACACATTAAAACCTTTCTGATATTATTTTCTAAAGTAAAAATACATTTTTACCCCCCTCACAATTAAAACTCAACCCTTCTTCCTTCCACCTTTCATCTTCCCATGCTAACTAGTATCAGTAAGGTTTTAATTGGGAGGGGCAAAAATGTATTTTTCACTTTGAAAATAATATCAGAAAGGTTCCACAATAACTACAAATTAACATCCAGCACCAATTTTATCATTTTTGCACCGGGTCACAAAATTAGATATTATTTATGCACCACGAAATAATCATTTATTAATTTTGCTCAAACTAAAATAGTTAATTATCATATCAACGGTTTTGCCATATATTCAATCTAAATGGCCTAGAGTGGAGGATTGTCATCTACTCATCTATGCGACGAGCACCAAAACGATTCCACCAAGAGATTAGATATGATATTGGTGGGGTATATCTTGATCTTATTAGGCACCCTTAGTTGGTAGATAATTTCATTTTCAAATTGTAAAATAAAAAATGCATAAATTGATATAGAGAAGATTGACTCTTTTTCTTGGAGCTTATATTTTTAGGGTGCCTGATAAAATTTAAATTTTCATTACAATTTGAAATGTTTTCTTGTAACAGGTCACATTATGTAACATAACCGGTTGGATTCATCTAATGGCTTTTTCGTATTAAATCAAATTGATAGAGTCCACTTGTCATCAATTAATTGTACAACATATCATAAATACACACGCACACGCACACGAAATTCCTGATGAGTTTCATTCAAGAAAATCTGTTTTTATACCTATGCCAATGATATGGGAAAAAGACAAAAAATACTTTTTAATTTCAAGATCACAATAACTATTTTTTTAAATGTATTAACAATCATTAACATTTGGAAAAAAAACAATCATTAACAACTTAAAATTACCAACTTAAAAATAATTATCTCAAAATTTGAAAGTTTCTTTTTTTTCATTATCTCAATAATATTTGGCATGCAAAAATATTACATATTATGTGTGAAAAATAATGGATAATCTGGTATGTTTATTTAATTATATAAACACGAACATGCTGAAAGCCGCTAATATTACACAATATGCAATTTTTTCGAGGAGTTAAGTTATAAGTAGTCCAGATGTAGTAATTTGTCTAGTTCAAATATGCACACGTTAATCTTTGACCTGGAGTTAGAAATCTCCATCGTTCATTGACTTCATTCTTCGCAAGCTTTCTTGGCTCATTTATGTTATATCTTTAATTATCATAACAAAAAGTAAAGAGTAAATGTGCAAAATTATATACCGTAAATTTAAAACTTGACACCTATAACTCTGGTAAATTTAGGGGCAAAACCGTACACTGTGAACCAAAATGGAAAAAAGTAACCTCTTTGTTAGCAGCAGAGTTGAACGGCCATTTTCCAGACTTGGCCCCACCATCGGTAAATGATGTGTCATACATTTAAGGGTGCAATATGTTGATGAAGCTTTATTTTTTTCAGATGAGCTTTATTTTTTAGATGATTACGAAGAAGTATGGTGGATTTCACATGATTTGGGGTTCTATTTGGTTTCTTATCGAAACGATTTGGGGGTTTAGGGTTCGTTTCAAGTGATTTAGGATTCAACTGGATGCATTTCAACTTCCACGGTGAATTTTGTAATTGACACGTCAATTACAGATGATGGAACTCACGCTTAGAAAACGTCTGTTTAACTCGTCCTAACGGGAGATGTTACTTTTGCCCCATTTTTGTTTGCAATGTACAATTTTTCCCCATTTTTGTTTACAGTGTATGGTTTTACCCCTTAAATTTACCAGAGTTATAGGTGCACACTTTTAAATTTACAGTGACTATTTTTTCATCTTTGCCCAAAATTAAACTAAATGATAACGTCAAGCCAGGGGCAATTTGTCTAGTCTCAACAGAAAAAGGATAAGTGCAAATGTGCAATGCATATTCCAAAGTGGTGATTTAGAGGAAGACTTGCTCTTGCTCTTGCTCTTGCTCTTCCTCTGCCAGTATTGCCAGTATTGACTCAATGATGATGGTTCTGCCAGTATTGATGTTTCTTCCTGTTTTGTATTCATTGGTCACTCTATTCTTCCACAAATTAAACGAGAAAGGGGGCATAAACAAAGCTTTTGACGCCATCTAAATCTTTTTCAATAGGTAAAAGTGCATCCTGATTGTATTTATTTTCATTTTGTACTCATATTATGACTTGCTTCTTAGACATTTCTGTATATTTAAATTATGCTCCTAGAAAGATAATTCTTCATGTTTTGAATTATGTATTGATTTTTTTGTTTCTTCCAATTATGAAAACCTTTATATATAATTTTTCTGTGTGTGCTGAAGCTTCAATACCCAAGGAACAGAGGAAACTATGTAAAGGTATCTTCTTCCGGTGTTTGGATGTATGAAGAAACAGTTAGTGTACATTCTTATTCTTATGGCTTTTTATTTCAAGTGTTCATATCATTATTAGTATCTTGTTATTTTTCTAATATTCGGCACTAAATATAATGTCACTTTGACTTTTTTGTGGAAGTTAAATAAATAAATTATACCACTAAATTATAACATATGTCGCATGTAATTAGATGATAAGTTAGTTTATAGGGTTAAGGTGCATTTCTAGTACTCCACAATATGACAAAGTGTACTTACAGTAATACACAATTTTGGGGTGCATTTGTGGTAAGCAAGAATAAATATCGTTGCCCCTATAATAACTCCGTTAAATAAGTCATCTTTGACCGTTAGGAGTAACATTTGACAGTTAAAAGGTGACATGGGGAGGAATTATTAATGACGTGGCAATGACTGGACGGACATGTGGCAATGCATGCTGACTGGATTAAGTTGTCAGGCCAAATTAAATTGAAAATATTAATGTAGGGTCCCAAGGGACCTCACTTTAATATATTTGAAAAGTGAAAAGACAATTTTACCCCTAGCCTTAATAAAAAAATACACCCCACCCACCCCCTTCACCCACCTCTCACCCCTCCCCTTCTTCACCCACCCCTCACCCCTCCCCCTCCCCCACCGCCACCTGCCCCCCTCTCCTCCTTCTCCCCCCTCCACTGCTACCAACCCTCCCCTCCCCCCACCCCATCCCCCACGCTGACCCCCCTCCCCCCTCCCTCTCTCCACCCCGCCCTCGCCACCGGCCGATACACATGCGACGACGAACCCACCGGAACACTCGAATCACTCACATCCGATCCCGACGGCCCCGACGGACTTCCCGGAGACACCAAACCGCCGACGTATGCCCCAGTCTGAACCTCCTTTTATTGTTTTGTGTCTTATTTCCGGCGACATCTCCAGCGAGCATCATCAACGGACACTTCCGTTTCAAGGTGGAGTTCCAGTGGTTTTTAATGGCGTTATCGGTTCGGCTGGAGAGGAGCCTTGCGATGGTGGCCCACTTATTACCGAACCTCGCGTGAGCTCTGATTATGGCGTCGTCTTCTTCCGGCGAGAATGGCCGGTGCTCGACGTGGGGGAGGGATGGAGGGGGAGGGGGCAGCGTGGGTGTGGAGGGGGGAGGGATGACGTGGGAGAGAGGGGGAGGGTTGGTAGCAGTGGAGGATGGGGTGGGTTTAGCAGTGGAGGGGGGAGAAGGAGGAGAGGGGGGGCAGGTGGCGGTGGGGGAGGGGTGAGGGGTGGGTGAAGAAGGGGAGGGGTGAGGGGTGGGTGAAGGGGGTGGGTGGGGTGTATTTTTTTCAACTTTTGGGACTTTTCTAGTATTAAGTCCCTTGTGAGGGACCTCAAATTAATTTTCCCCTCATTTTTTTTCTTTTTACAGTGAATTTTATGCTTTTGTTTTTTTTTTCAATTTAATTTGGCCTGACAACTTAATTCAGTCAGCATGCATTGCCACATGTCCGTCCAGTCATTGCCACGTCATTAATAATTCCTCCCTATGTCACCTTTTAACAGTCAAATGTTACTCCTAACGGTCAAAGATGACTTATTTAACGGAGTTATTATAGGGGCAACGATATTTATTCTTGCTTACCACAAATGCACCCCGAAATTGTGTATTACTGTAAGTGCACTTTGCCATATTGTGGAGTACTAGAAATGCACCTTAACCCTAGTTTATATGCTGAATAAACAAATTTTGAGGGAAAAAAGTAACTATAAATAATTTAAAGTGATTAACATCGCATTCTTAATTTTTTTCAAGAAGTGAAAGTGGATTTATAATTGTAGCAGAGGGAGTATTTAGTTTTGTAATTCAAGTTGTATACAAGATAAAATATCCCTATTTGAAGTAGACCTAAAATTTTTTATCTTCTAAAATCAACAAGGCTTATGTATTCATCTGTATGAAGTTCAATCCTGTAACATACTGTTACTAAATCCCTAATTAACTAATGATATCTATTTTAAATACTATAATCTATTTACTAACTATGATAGGAAAGGATTTTCATGATATCAACATACCTATCATAGTTAGAAAAAGAACATTCTAGTGAATAAAACATTATCCATGATAGAAAAGGATTTTCCTGATACAATATAAATACTATCATGGATAATTAAAAGTTAACCATGTTAGAAAGGATTTACCTAACATGGTTAATAAACAAAACTAATTAATATTAAACAATATATAAATATATATACATGCGGAAGCAAATGCAGCCCTATAAATTGTCAATATACCCTACACAAATTAAATAACTTCTACAACTTAATTCCCTTTCCTGATGTTTGCGCCTGTGCATGAATACCTGCAAAAATGTCAGTAATCGTGGGATGAGACAATTTGTCTCAGTAATCACCGCTTAACTCACTATAACAGTGAGATGTGCGGTAGTGAGGGCGTCTAAAGGGTACCACATTTTAAAATCAGTAATAAATATAAATCCGTGTCAACTTTTCTTCCATTCATCGCTCCATTCCCTCTGCCAGATCTAAATCAACTCAAATCCATCATCTCTACTTTCCATATATCACTCACAATCCATCAGTCAATCCCACATTTACTAAATGTCATTTCCTCAGTCTCCAATCTAATGTTACTACCACCAAAATTCTCACACTCACCTATAGATGCATTGTGCCATCACAGGGCATTCAAGCATCTAATCTTCACTATATGATTTGACACTGTGCCTCTCTCTACAAGGAGGAGGCAAATTTCACTCTCTGGCAATCCCCAGAGAGAGAACCCCAATTCTGTTTTCCATTGCAGAATGGGAACGGTTGGGCTCTCAAATGCCTTAACAACCGTAGGGGCGGTTGGGCTCTAAAATGCCTTAACAACCGTAGGTCACTTCTCTCAATAAGTTGACCTATGATCCCCGATCCAATCAATCCGAAAAAGATCAATACAAATAACTGTCGATCGGCCAATCGACAGTTATCATCGCGCGATGGTACATATAAAAATCAGTGTCATGCAATGCTCATCATATCCCTATCTATCTCATCCACCATATTCAACTTCCAACCACAATTCATTATCACAATATCAAACTCAGCATCTCATTCTCATTCTATTCTCAATTCTCTCAAAACCACGGTCATAATTCGGTACCTATATATATCTATCACACTATCCAAGAACTACCACCACAACCAACCAGGATAATATAATATATGTATTTGTTTATAAAATGTGCCACAGTCCTTTATATGAAAATAATCCAATTTGAAAGGCACCCAATAGCCTATTTTATATGAAAATAACTTTTCAACGATAATATGTGTATATATATAGAGGGTAAGAAAGAATTTAAGAAAATCCCAACTACATCACTCTCAATGTTATAGTAAGGTTAAGTGTGATTACCTGTCACCCTTTAGCACTCAGTTGATCTTCCTTACCATATCTTTGTAGATTTCCCTTCAAGTATCTTCACCATTATATACTCCTATAATGATATGATACAAATGATAAATTAATATCATTTTCATTGTATAATACTTTTACGTCTCTCTCGTATTCCATATTACTACCCATTCCCCTTACTTACATTTCCTTTTCTGCAATTTATTTCAATCCGAATCAATACAATTCATTTTACTTGTAATCACATCAATAAGTAAGCATGCCCGATGTCCTATACATACACATTAACCTTTTTACAACCACAAGTCATTTTAGTTTAGGAATAAGACAACCAATAGCGATAACTATCAGCCATAACCATAGTATAACAAAGATAGGAACAGACTATATTCTTATTGTTCACACGTTAAATAACAACCAACACCAAGTCTTATTTCAAGGTCATTATGCTATCTTCCTGAATCAACCAACATTTGGAACAAGTGTAGTTTCAGATTAGCCACCAACTTTATATTCATTAATCACAATCATTATGCACATACACATATCCCCAAAGTTAACCATTAGGTGACTCGTGTTTAGTTTAATTCAAGTATCACATAAAACAAATCACTTTATTAAAACAAGGCAAGAATTTCCTAAGTCAATAATGCACATCACAACAATATATTCCTTGTAATAAAACCATAAAAGCACCCAGCCTGCAGAGAATCTTACCAAAACAATGTACTTAACATAATGCAACAGACCCATGAGGATCAAAGAAAAGTGCAAGCTTTAAATTCAGATTTGTAGATCTCTTGATAATACTCAAGAATCCTATTTAGAAACTACATTTCATACAAGCATCCATTTTACCAATAGCAAAACTTCAAATTACGGGACCTTACCCTTCAAGAATAACACTTCACATACCATACATACAACACCATAAACAAGCAGTATTCTTAATACTAAAACCGACAACTTTAGCACCATGAATAACAAATCTTCCCATCAAATCTTTACTTCAAATCAAACACTTGTCCAATTTTGTACTACCTAAACAAATTCTAATGTTTATCTAGATACGTTAAGTCCCAATATAATTAATTACAATCATCAGCCCAAACACTTATTACTCCATCTCATTCTCCTAACTACCACTTCATCTTTCATCAAAAACCTTTAAGCGCTTTACCTTCCTAAATCTCTTGGCTATTACTGTACCAAATTTCAGAAAATTTCTAATCACACGTGCGAGCACAAAACATCAACAATCTTTCAAACAAATCCTTATTCACAGATTTCCAATAGAACTTCAACATGTACAACAAGATCTCAATTCCATTCTTATCCTATTACATTCCATATTATAAAGAACATAGCAAGAAGAGGGATAGGTAATAGCTGAACCAATAAAGAAAAATATACATATCAAAATTCACATACTCATTGTCAAGAAATGAAAAACATATATTTCCGAAACTCCACAAAACATCCCAAACACTGCTGCATTATGCAGCAGAATCAGCAGCAAAAACTGGTGCAAAATAGAAGAAAATGGGGCTGAAAAATTGAACTAAACATAGGTAAATACAGCAGCAAAGTTTGGTGTTAAATGTAGGGAAAAATAATGTTTTAAAATAGTATAAAGGGCTAAACAATCTATACACACATACACCCATTTACCACGCTACCAACACTGTCTAAAACAACACAACACTGCACCAACATCAAATCATTTGGACCAAATACAAAGGTAGGAGTAAAAATTCCAGAAATTAACTAACAATCTTCAAGCATAAATTATCCTTCTTTTCATTAATTTAATTAGAATGAAACCCCAAAGCTCCCAATTTCATTTGCCATTTGAACACAAAAATTTAGCTTCCACAAGAACTCACATATACATCTTGAATCCCCTTCAAACCTTAACTTATTAACACTTTAATTTTTCTCAAACTTCATTCTTACACCAAACCAAGCAATCCTAACCTATAGTTTAGTTAGAAACCACTCCAATTTCATTTTGGGACAACTAAATTCAACTCAACCAGTATAGGAATTGATTTACATCAAAACCCCCAAATTTTCCTAATGAAGACCTAACAAAATCTCATTTAATACTTCTAAGTTTTCATTAACATTTTGAAAGATGACCAGTAAGTTCTAAATCAGTTTCATTTGAAACTTCCAGCCCCAAATCTATCAAATCCCTATGAATTGAACCATACCCAAACGTGGGATTTTTAAGCAAACTTCACAAAATCAACACAACACCCAAATCACCACCGAGAATACAGTAGATTAAAGCTCAATGTACTCTTTATGTGATTTACCCAAGCTCATAAAACCCCAAATCAGAACCCTCTGAACTCGCCAAGATGAAGAAAAACAAATGGAAGGAATAAAGATGGAAGCTTTACCTTCCGTACAGCTGTCCGCCGTCGATCTCGCCGTTGTGGTTGCCGGAAAACAAAAGAAAATAAAGAAACCCGATGGAAGTGAGGGAAAAATGAAGGGAACCGAAGTACAGAGTGAAGAAATAGATCGCTTCAGGCTAGGAAGGAGAATAAAGAGGAGAAGCAGCTTCGGTAGGCAGCTCCCCCGTCGCCGTCGCCTTCCTTGGTGGCCGGCGAATCCGTTGGGACAGAGAGGAGGAGGGATGAGTTGGGAGAAAAAGAGAGAAGAGAGTGAGGTCGGGTTTGATGTTATGAAGGGGAGGGAGGCCTTGTTTGGATAGGAAATAAGAAAGGAAAAAGAGAAAGAAGAAATTTGGGTGTGTACATTATGGTTTTGAGAGGGCAAATCCCCAAATTGTCCTTCTACCTTTGCTTATATACTTTTCATTTTACATCCTCACATTAAAGCAAATTGTAAAACTAATCTACATTCCAAACTACATATTATCTCCTCCCATAATATTATTTATATCCTAGAGTATTTTCTTTAAAGTTTTAATTTAAAACTCAACTACTAACTATTTTTCTTTAATTTAAATGAAAAATAAGTATATTACTTCCTTAAAATATATTTATCCCCATTTATATATTTATAATGGCTTCAATTTATTAATGACTCCTAATACCTTAATTAATTCTTTATTACCTCTAATTTAAAAATTGGGATGTTACAAATCCCCAAACAACAGAGGAAGCTATGTAGCCAAACGAATGCAATGTTTGAATATATAAAATAATGGTCAGTAAACATTATTTTGGTTTTTTATTTTATTGAATTCGTATCACTATCAGCATCCTTTTTTTATGAGTAGCATCTTGTTTAATTTATTTAATTAATATTGTAGATCCATTAGTTTAGCTATCAAAAACAAAATTGTACAATCCATTAGCAGTATACTTTGTAGTGTGTTGATAATCTCTCGTAATTCACATGTTTCTGAAGCAATGGGATGCCAAAGGATGATTCAACTAGAGATGTTGACTGATAAGGAAGCATTAAAACTTTTTGTAATGCATGCTAATACTTCCTCGGGTCGAATGAATGGTATGTCACAGAGCATTGTGAAGCTGTGTGGAGGTCTATCGGTCGAAATTGTAGCCGTAGCAAGAGCATTAAGAAATCGGCCTTTAGAAATTTAGAAG
Organism: Mimosa pudica; assembly: GCA_029929735.1. Classification (NCBI taxonomy): domain Eukaryota; kingdom Viridiplantae; phylum Streptophyta; class Magnoliopsida; order Fabales; family Fabaceae; genus Mimosa; species Mimosa pudica. Next base: position 1,483,190 of record JAKELP010000051.1, on the reverse strand, counting down.
GAAGCTTTGAAAACCTTGATTTATATACTTCCTTTCGTTATATTTTTCTTATACATTCTCTCTCATATTTTTTCTCACTCTCCCCAACCCAATTATAAATAAGGGCATAGTTAAAAAGACAAATATATTTCCTACATATTTATATTTATTTGTTAGAAGATTGGCCGAAAAAAATGTACACACATGTCTTTATTTTGTTTGAATTAGAGAATTATACTAACCATTAATTTTGTGTTGAGGGAACTGTGGGATTACTAATCTCTTATGTAACACAGGTAATAGAGAAGCGCCTTCAAACTTTGACAGGTCTTATAGTGTGTGACTCCAAAGTAGAATATATTTTTAATGACACATTTGAATGTTGAGAAAAGTTGGGGAGACCCGGTGACATCAAGCTTAGAATACTTGACATTGCCAAATCTAAGTGAGTTAAGGAGAGTATGTGACGGCCCAAAAAAATACTCTGAGCCTCAAAAATCTCAAGAAACTAAAAATCATAGCATGCCAAAGGCTAAAAACAATATTCTCTATCTTTGTAGTTTATATTGAGAAGCCTACCAATGTTGTGGAAACTGGAGTCATTTGAATGTGAAGATTTGGTTAACATTATTGATGAGGATAATGTGGTCAATGCTGGTGATCATTTTACCTCATGAACCACGCTTTCCAAAGCTACATGAACGTCATGTTAAATTAAATCTTGTAACTACTTGAAATACCTATTCTCTGTCTCAGTCTCTGGTTTCTTTCTAGTCTAATGTTTTAGAGTATAAAGGAAGCCTCTAAAAAACTTGGATAAGAGTTTTATAACAGACACGAGCACACCTTACATCAATCCATGAAGTGATGCCTTTGACGTGTACCTTAGTTTTAACCAGCAATGATTCCAAGAAATTTAGACCAGACAATAATTTATTACCGAAAATGCTGGGATTATGACCAAGTTAAACACAGAAGTAAACAATGACAACAACTCTCTTCCACCCTCAAATTCCAAAACGTTTGCCAAACCAACAAACTTATGTCGATATACCATAAAAAAGACATCAATACCTTCACACCATCAATGGTCAGAACGAAAACAACACTCAATCACTTACAAGAAATAGGAATGGACAACGATATTTCAAGACAATATAGAGATGATCTAGTTTTTTTCAGTCCCTACTTTTGTTGTTTTAATTTAAAAGACAGATATTTTTTATGTATTCATGGGGCTACTATGTGTCTATGCCATCTTTATTATTCCCTTGCAGGACGGTGCTTTGATATATTGTTAAATTTCAACTTTCCAGTTGCATGGATTTAATAATTGTGACATATTTCCGACTATGAAATTTTTAATTTTAATTGTTATTGATATGAATGGTGAGCTTGAGAAGAAGGGTTTGAACTCGATGTGGTAATTTTAAATTCGAATTTGGATAGTTAAATTTGAGTTTAGATTATCAAACTTGTATTTTTATAGTTAAATTTGAATTTGAGTAGATAAATTTGAATTCGACACACATATTTACTATGCAAACAATTTTCAAAATTAACTTTCAAACTTCATGAATTTGTGGTCGAGAGTTGAAACTTATAAGAAGTGTGTTCAAAAGATCATTATCTGATTGAGTGAGTTTAGATGTTTCTGAATTATTTGCACCATCAGTAGGGGATGTTTGGCAATTTCTTGACAGAAACTTTATTTATTAATTCAAGTGGCATTTATTTACTTGATACTTTTGATCAACCTGGATATATGTTAACGACATGTTTCCTGGGATAAAGCCTTCACTAGATAACGCACACCTCGCACCTTCGTTTGTTAATGATGAGTTCGTGACGGTGCAATCCTCTTATGTTATAAAAATCAAAGTTTTAGGATTTTTTTGTTTTATTCAAAGAAGAATTAGAGGCAATTCGGCGGGGATCAAACGAATTGCTGTTTGATTTGAGGCTATATCTGATTTATTTGTACCAAAATTTTATTTGATAAATTATTTGTACCAATTTCAATGTATACTAATAAGAGAGGTAAATAAATAAAACTATATCTTCATATAAAAAGCGTCTGATGTTGTAATGTAGTTAAAACTATTGCATATGGTAAAAAAATAAGTTAAAACTATTGCATCCCTAATTGTAATAATGATTGTTGGGTGAAGGCGCAAAATTATTTATGCTAAATTGTAAAAGGGGCACCTAATAGTGATAATTTTGAGGATACAAAAATATACATGTAAACGAAAATGAGACACAAATCTCGTAAATTGTGAAATGGTACTCAGCACTAATAAATTGTAAAAGGGGCACTCAACATCATGTTAATTTGGATTTGGATTTTTTAAGCCTATATTTTCTAAGCATCTCTAAGCCTCCCTTCATCCTCATCATACTTTTCATCTAATAGCTCACAAATTGACACATGTAACATTGAAAAAAAAATATTCTCCTACACCCACCCCACCATATCTCTCTCCCCCATTCCTAACAACTTCCCCATTCATTTCTCTCTCCCGTTCAAATCTCCGTTCAAGCTACTCGTCGGCCTCCAACCACCATATCTTCATCAACAGCCACCTCCACCACCGACCACCACCTTTCGGCCACCCCCACCGTCGCAACCCTCTCGCTCTCTCTACCGTCGCCGCCGCCTTCCACGAGCATTTGACATCCTCGACATCGGCCACGACATCAGGATCAACCGCCACCGACCACCTGGTCAGTGGTGGCTGTCTAACCGTCGTGGTCAGTGGTGCCATCGTAGTCGGTGTTGAAGACGCGGTGTGGAAGGCTGCAACAAAGGAGGAGGATGTGGCAGCAGAGGAGGAGGATGTGGTGGCGGTGGGAGGGGTGGAGGAGGGTGGGAGGTGGAGTACGAAAGTGAGGTGGGAGAGGGGTGGTCGGAGATGTTGAGGGGGAAGAGAGAGAGAGAGAGAGAGGACTGTGGGGGTGAGTTTGATGTTACATGTGTCAATTTTTTTATACAGGTTACATGTGTCAATTTACAAGTCATTAGATTGAAAGAAGGGTGAGGATGAATGAAGGCTTAGAGAGGCTTAGAATATATAGGCTTAGAAAATGCAGATCCTGTTAATTTTGAGCGTGTAAAAATATATATGGTAAACCAAAATGTTTCAAAGATGATAGGGTGCCAAATTTTGATTTACAATGTATATTTTTGTACCTGAAAATTACTATATTGGTGTGTGCCCTTTTTACAATTTACATAGTATATTTTTGTACCTTCACCCATGCTTCACCCATGATTAGTTTGTAGTTGAACCCAAACAAACAAGCAATTTGGATTCAGGTATCATAAACAAATGTTGAAATTATTTTTGTACCTTCATAAACAAATTTCTAATTTTTTTTTGTACAATGTATATTTTATTGAAACTAATTTCTAATTTATTTAAGCAATTTATAATGTATATTAGAAACTTAGAAAAGTAATTTTGAAAACTAATTTCTTCTACAAAATTTCTAATTTATTTAAGTTCCAAGAATCTCACGGGAATAAAAGTAATTTGGACAACTTAGCGGATTTGAAAGGATCACAGCAAAAGAAAGAAACAAAAGATAAAGATGATAGCATAAAAAATTCTAATTGCTGTTGAAACATGTGTTAAGTTCAACGAACCATACCTGCAGCACCATCAGCAAAATGACATTTATTTCCAAAAGGGTTATACCCACTCATCTCCCATTTATTTTAAATTCTAGTTTTCTCCGATTAGAAGATTTTGAATTATTACTACCAAGTGGCATTTACTTGACAGAAACTTTTTTTATTAATCCAAGTGGCATTTACTTATATTATTTCACCTTTCTCTTCCGCTTTAGGTTCTCCCATTTTCTCTCAATGTTCTCTTCTCAGTTCTCAGTTTCATTTTTTCTCTCTCTCGTTGACCTTTGTTCTCCCTTCTTCGTTCTTCTCTCGTTAGATTGCATCGCATCGTAGGGTATCATTCCATCCCTTTCTCTTTTCTCCATTTCATTTATATTTCGTTATGTATCTTATGGTGCTCCCTGGATTCCATACATATGTGTTCTTATTATGTGCCTGTTATGTGTTCTTCTTCAAACTATCTTCACTTGATCTCAGTGAATCTTTGTCTTTTACTTCCAAATAAAGTGCTGGGCAAGAGCAAACAGAAGCTCTTGCAAATGCTAAATTATTTATTATATGAATCTAAATTATTGTGCATCTTTTTATTCTATTTCTAGGCTTTGGTTATTATTATTCCTTTTTTTTATCTTCTAAAAAAGAATCTGAAGTTCAACTGTTTCTTTTTTACTTCATTAAATCTGAAGTTCAACTGTTTCTTTTTAGACACTTTCTTTTGTGTGCTCGACTAACCCTTACTTTGAAAACTCAAGTAAAGCAGAATATATATGTGGCTGTTTGAATGGACTTGAATTCAACATCAGTTGTGTTTCCATGTAGGCAGAATAAATTATCAATTTTATTTTTTTTTACCTTTTCAAGTGTCTTTTTGGTTGAACAAATGGCTTCAATTCATTCTACCTCTATATTCAAATAATATCGTCTTTATTAAGCCATGTCATTGTGTTATTTTCATAGGGAAAAAGTATGTTTATTTAGACATTATTATCTCACTTTGATGAATGATACATCGAGTTCGAGTAGAAGGGATATCAATATTAGTCTTTTTTTTTTGTTAATCACCATCTGGTTTAATTCAGACTCGAGAGGAAAGAGTGTTGCCCACATAGGCAAGGTTGTCCCTGCTCACGATTCTAGGGATTCAAACACGCGTTCTCATCGGGGTTGTAGCTCACTTACCAGCTCAACCAACTATACAATTGGTCAATATTTAGTCATTCTTTTTAAAAAAAGCATATTTATTTAGCATCATCTAATTTAGGATATTAATATTTGTTATTATGATTTGCTCATTTAAACATGAGATCTCATTTTAATTGTACTTTTTCCATGAGACATTAACTAATTCTTTGTTAAAGTTTTATTTACATTTGATATTATAAAATGTATAATATATATAAAGTTTTATTTACATTTGATATTTTTATTTTGATATAATAGATTTATGAGAGATAGATTTTTTAAGGGTACTTTGAATAAAAAAATCAAGTTTCCACTTTTTGTGATAATGAAATATGTTTTAAGAAATATTAACAAATGAATCTTGACGGCACATTCCATTAAAACTTTTCAATAACCTCAAAAGTTTTTTCCATTTGATAATGTCAACGTTAATCTATAAAATTTTAATTTACCAAAAAAAATTTGTCAAAAATTATGGACTATAGAAATTCAATTACACAATATCAAAGCGGAATGCCAAGTGTCTCTTGGAAGCACTTGGAACTCCAACCATGCTACAATTATCTCCAATATATGCCAAATGATACAGTTACGCATGACTTTGTATAATGCTACAACATGACCAGCTTACAAGCTTGCCATGGAGAATGAATGCATCATGCATCAAATTGGCAATGCATACTGCCAGTTTTCATACAAAGTGTAATTTGCCTATTTGTAAACATTAAACAACTACTATCTCGTTTCTTTTATATTATTCCCTCCATTCTTAAGTATAGGATATGATTTACTTCTTAAAAAATTCTTAAAAAATTATAAAAAGCTAAATAAGTTGTAAATGATTCTCTAAATTCTTTCTCTAAACTAACTTATTTGACTCATTAACTAACATTTAATATAATGATACACAAGATATGTTAATATGAAGTGGATTATTTAGCTTATGCAATGCTCCAAAAGGGCAATTAAATTTTATAACGAGGAATGGAGAGTAGTTGGTTTCCATTATACTATAATTTTAATGTTGTAATTTTTAAATGGATAATATTTTTCTATTCAAGATTATAGTTAAGAAATTGTTGTAATTTTAAATTTTGTAATAATAAAAATATTTTTTTAAAAAAATAAACTTGAAAAAATTTAAATTTAAATAATCCATATTCAATCTAGATAGTTCAAACTAGAGGAGTGTTATATACTCATCCACTTTTCTGTGTATTTAATATTAGCCTTGTTGTAATAGTAGATAACAACCTTCCTGTTTTGAACTATATACAGAACTTTTTGTTTCTTCCAATCATTAAAACTTGTGTATTTTTCTGTCTGCTGTAGCTTAAATACCCAAGAAACAAAGGAAGCTATGTAGTTAAAGACATCTCCTTGCTATGTTTGGATGTTTAAATATATATTACAATATTCTTCTTGTTTCTTATTTCATTGAGTACATATCATTATCATCATCTTTTTCTTTTTATGAATAACATCATGTTTATAATTTGATATTGTAGATACACTACCGTATAATTTGGGCAGTCTTAGGACTTTTGCATTTTAGGGTAATATTTTTAAATGATTGTTTTCACATTACGAAGATAACATCCCAAGTCTTCCATAGTACTAAATCATATTTTTAGAGGTATGTAGCACTAGTTATGCAATTTTAAATATGAACTCTTTATTTTCAAACTGATGATTTGGTTAATTAGCCTTGAGACTTGTTCATTTTGAAGGCTTAAATGATAGCTTTTTTTGACACATTTATTTTAATTGAAAAGTAAACTTCGTAAACTTTCCATAGAATTTTAATTCGTGATTTTTTTTTAATTCTACAAATTTCCGAAGTTAGCGCATTGATATTAGAGGTTGTTGGCCAATGGAGTAAGAGAAAGTGTCTACCATGTGAGTGGTCTTGGTCACAAGAGAAAAATGTAGGGAGAATTTCATATAAGGACCTTTCTAGCCAATCGATTTGTAAGGACCAAAAGATTATGAAATTTCACTTTAAGATTTGGGTCCTCCAATGAAATTAAATTTGTCATAGGAGAGAGAATGTAAGAGGGCTACTTTGTGTTTTAAAGAACATCGATGAGAATTTTCCTTGCTTATATGAGTTTTCCCTTGTTCATATGACTGTTTTAGTTGTATGTATGACTATATGTGGAGTATGTGTGAGAGACAACGAGGTTATTATTTTGTTTTTTATTGAGCATTGTTCATATGGCTTTTTCCTTTGTTTATATAAGCTTTTGGCCTTGTTCATACAACCATTTCACTTGTTCCTATGACTATGAATAATGTTTGAGAGAGGGGATACTTTTGTTCTGCTTTTTTACCACAACATCTTAATTTCTTTGGAGGACCCAAATCCTAGAGTGATGTTTATGAATAATTTGGTTCTGGTTCTTCTTTTGAATTAATTTGCTACAAAGGTCTTGTATTAAAATTCTCCCAAAAATGTATCTGACATGTTACCATTAAATTAGCCACTACAAAAATTGTAAGAACGTCTTTTTTTCCCGTCAAAGAAGACTTTATTGCTCAATACTATTTACATACAACGTATATTGTGGTAGTTGTGGTAGTTCAATAGAAATCGAACGTTTTCCTAATGTCATGCTTTTACAGTACACAAAGGCAGTAAGAGAGGGCCTCCTTAACCACTCAGTGGGGAACTGCTTCTTCTTGGCTGAACAAATACTTATTTCTTGTTGCCAAAGCTTCCAACATATACTTCCAAATGTGATGCACCAGGTTGTTCTGATAGGCGTAGATTCTCCTTTAACCACTCCTTGAAAGGCTTAGCGAAAAAGTAGTGCTGGAGATAGATGCAAAGCTATAGTGAGCTCCAATCTTAGTTGATTTTTGCAGACTGACATGATCAGAGAACATGGTTAACATCTTCTTGGGTTTGTCCTGAAACTTCACAGGTAGTGTCCATTGTCTTCTGTTTTCTTGCTCTCTCCATATTCCTTAGTGATCTACTTTCCATAAAAAATAGAGGGAACTCTAAGATTTCTCCTTGCAATAGAAGTCATGTTTAAATAGTACTAGACATCACTGCATGAACAAAATCTATTTTTTATGGAATTAACCACTGACAGAATTCGTCGAGAATTACAAACGAAATTTATATATGAATAATTTATTATAATTTTATATATACATCAATATAACATAAGAAATATTAAGTTTTCATATTTTTTACCACATAAAAATAGGGAGTATTATATAGAGTTCTTGTGGAAAAAAATATAATTAAAATTTTTCACACAAAGTTATAAATAACATCTTTTTTGGCCTATCAATAACAACTTTTATCTTAGTGATTACAATTGATAAGATGTTTTATTTACCAACATGATATCTCTAATTAATTCTCGCTTAAAAATAATAATGAACATATATTAATTCAAAAGCTAAAATTAAAATGTATAAGATATATTAATTTGATTGGATGAAGGATGTTAGTTAAATTAGTTTTTATCACATGATATTACCAATCCACCCTAACCATATACCTTTATCTATACAGCTTCAAAATGCATTTGAGGCTTAATAAATGACATCCAATAAATTTCTTCCCAGATATAACATGCATCATGCATTGATTATAATCAGAACACAAATTAGTGTACCTTTTGCTCCTATTTTAGTTAATCTTCTTTAACTTTCATTTTTTAAACCATTGTTGTTGGTATATTTCACAATGAAAGTCAAATTGAAATAGGATGTTAGACTAACATTAATTTTATTTCCATTTTTAGATGGAGAGCTTCGCTACTGATGTTGCAAAGAATGAAATCCAAAATTTAGTGAATTTGGTGAAGCGTGAAGCCAAGTATTTATGTTGTTATTCTAGTTATGCTCGAGAGTTTGACGAGAAAAAGAGCACATTGAAGAAAGCACTTGAAGATGTTAGCAGAACAATTGATAAAGCCAGTGGTGTTTCTTATGTTACATCCACAGCAAGAGGATGGAAAGAAAAAGCTGAAGAACTTGTTGCTGTTGACACTAAAAAGGAGAAATGCTTTAATGGATTATGTCTTAATTGCTGGCGTCTATATGGGAAAGGCAGAGAATTGGCAAAGCAAAGGATTCCAGATATTGACAACCTTCTAGTTGAACGTGACAATCTCCACATAGTGGATGGTCCAGTTGATCTTCCAGGTTTGAAATTCAAACGTTTACCAAATTTCATGCATTTTGAGAGCAGAAAATCAAAACATCAAGAACTTAAAGAGGCACTAGAATGTGAAGAAAGCAACATGATTGTATTAGTAGGCCCAGGGGGAACAGGCAAAACCTCAATGGCAAATGAAGTGGGTGCGGAAGTGGAAGGTTCCACATTTAGTAAAGTCATCTCTCTTGTTGTCTCTAAGCCTCCTGATTTCAAAAAGCTTCGACGTGAAATAGCTAGGCATTTGGAATTGGAACTACACGATGGAGGAGAGGAAGACGTATACAAGGACCAAATATTGAATAAAATTAGTGCATTTACAGAAAAGCGCCTTCTTATAATACTAGATGATATGTGGGAGAAGTTTGATCTCACAAAAGAGTTGGGAATTCCTCCTCAGCACATGAACAAATGTTGTACTATATTGATAACCACCCGAATCAATGACATTTATGAAAAAATGGATTGTCAAAGAAAAATTATTCTAGAATCACTGAACGATCAGGAAGCATTGTCTCTTTTCCGTGTACATAGTAAGTGCCCCTCTGATTTGGAGGGATTGGCAGGAGACATTGTGAAGCATTGCCATGGAGTACCAGTTGTACTTGTAGCTATTGCCAGTTCATTAACATGTCGGCCTCCTAGAGTTTGGAAGGAAGCCTTGACCAGTTTGGAAATAGGTTACGCAATATTTAATATTGCTGGTGATGATGATTTGAAGAATGCCTACAATGGTTTAAAGTTAAGCTATGACAATTTGGAGAATGAAAACGCTAAGAAGTTGTTTCTGTTATCTTCTCTATTGCCTGAAGATTCTGAGACTCCCAAGGAGTTTTTTATCACAATGTTTCAAGGAGTGGGCAATTTTGGGGAAGTTTGTGACTACTTGACAAGAAAGAGAAAAATGCGTGATGCTATGGACGAACTCCTACGTTTCTCATTATTGTTGAACGCTGAGAAGGAATGTGTAAAGATGCATGATTTGGTTCATGAAGTAGCATTATTGATTGGAGTAGAACAAGGTTTCCAATCCATTAGTAAACCCAGTCAATCTGTAACAGAGGGCTCGAGATATTTATATTTGAAAAATTATGATTTTCAAAATCACTTTGATGGTAGCAACCTTGAGGTTTTGCTTGTGGTTCTAGACTGCAAACATGATGTTGTGGTCCCTGATTCATTTTTTACAGATATGACAAAGCTCAAAGTTCTTCTTTTAGAAAATGCATCATTTTACTCTCAAGTTTTAGCCCCATCATTGTTTTCAACTGTTCAAACACTGCATGGCATTCAAACTCTCCAGTTAACGGGAGTTGAATTAAGTGACCTCTTTACAGTGGGAAAGTGTCCTAATCTTGAGACTTTGTGGTTTCTTGACTGCTCAGTCATTGAATCATCTGTAGAAAATGTTAAACTAGAGAAGTTGCGATTCTTACGGATAGAGAATTGTAGAATTGACAAGGTTAATCCTTTTCAACTGGTTGAAGCATGCCCAGGATTACAGGAGTTGATTCTTTTGAGTAATTCATACGATGGCTTGGAGGAAGGGGATACAATATCTCAAAATGTAACTTTTCCTGAATTGTTGATATATCAAATATCTTACGATGAGCCCAAACTTTCACATTATATTGAAAAATATGGTCACCTGTCAAGATGCCTTCAACCAGGTAATTATTTCGAGTGTGGCATGTCTGAGACAACATTTAAGCAAATTGCAAGAACACCTGAGTATCTTATATTAGAAAAGGGGGATGTAGGAACAGAAGAAAAGAGGAATCTTATCCCTGATATTGTCCCACTAGATGATGGAGGCACAACTAAATTGGTCATTCTCGAATTGAATGATTTGGATGACATGGAGTGTCTCATTGATGCTATGGACAATCGCGTTCACGTGAAAGCATTCTCTAACTTGGTTGAACTATCACTTTTTTGTATGGAACTGACAGATGCATTATTTAATGAAAGTTGTGAACTCCCTTCTCTTAAGGTCATGATTGTGCAGAATTGTCCAAAGTTGAGGTCAATTCTCTACCCATCTACGTTTCAAAGCCTTTTGCATTTGGAAGAGTTGAAAGTTGAAAGCTGTGATGCGCTGGAATGGATTGTAAGTGATATGAGTTCAGAAGGGGAAATTGCTGGTTATGATGGTGGGGATCAAAATAGCTACGAGAATTTGTTCCCAAAGTTTAAAATTCTTGAAATTTCTAGATGTGGAAATTTGGAAATAATATTGCCAATACTTCTTGGTGGAGGTCTTATGGAAAGAATAACCATACAAGAATGTGAGAAGTTGAAACATATATTTGGTGACTTCAAGGATTTAAATGTGAAGCTCCCCTCTGGTATGAAAATGAAACTTGAAGGAGTAAGAAGTTTGATTGGTATTTTTAAGGGATATAAAAATCCTATCTCTTCATCACTACAACAACCAACATCTACTACTTCAAGAGATAATCTGAAAGGGAAACATCCAAGCTCCCAGACAAGTTCTTTTTCTTGGGATCAACTGTGTTGTTTCAAATCGAGAACCATAAATGAAGAGGCTAATGACAAAGAGATCCCACAGGTATGCTCTACTCGGCCCATTATTTATACTTGATCTTATCTTGCATATATTAAATTACTGTGTACAAAGTATTGAAACAGGCACCTTTATTAATTGACTTCAATAATACACGTCATTAATCAAAACCTATCTAGTAGTTTAATGAATTTCTCATAAAAAATTTCTATTTGTAGGAGCCACTTACATCAAAGGAATGGATTGATACTACTACTGCAACCCTTACAAGACAACTATCACTTCATTTTGATCATATCAAGGAGGTGGAACTTGTAGATCTCTCTTTAAGTTCTGTTTCAGCATTATTAACTATATCCATGGCTTCAATGATATCATGGGAAGAATTAAAGATTAGAAATGCATATGGATGGAAGCACTTGATAACAAGCGAGAATGATGATCATGAAGATAAAAGATCTTGTAGATCCATCTTCCCTAAGTTAACATATCTACAAATCTGGGATTGTCAGGACTTGGAACTTCTATTTTTCTCTTCAATATCTATAGAAGTTATAAGTTTGAAGTCCTTATCTGTCCAAAGAGCTCCATTGCTAACCTATATTGTTGGAAAATATCAACATCCTCATTCTATATCCAATCAAAATCAGAATGATGAGTTGCTCTTTCATCTCCCTGCTTTGGAAAACCTTTGGCTGGAAGACGTTTCAAAGTTCATCAGCATTGGTACCAAGAATTATAAGGTGGAGTCACCATTTCCACATAATGTTTGTTCAGAGGAAGAACAACTAGAATTGAAAACTACAAAGGTAATCCTATGTTTTATCTTCTCTGTTTCAGTATGCCTACTTGCTCAAAAGTGAGAGATATAGGGAAAACTTACAAGACCAAGCTAAGCAAAGAAATGAAGATACCACATGAGATGTCTAAGATTTAAAAAAGAAATACGAATCTTGGAAAAAATTAATAAAAAGAGGATAAAACAGAGTAGGATAAAAATTAGAAAACGCAAGCTAAAAGGAAGTCTCCCATTGATTTCCTTTTAGTTTGCATTCCCCGTTACCTCCACTTCATAGCCCCCCACCACCACCATCAGACGGCAACGACTCACTCACCCTCAAAGACCCACGTCACCTTCACCAAAGGCAACGACTTTGTCACCTTCACCCACGTCGACTCCGCCTTACTCGCCCTCAAAGACCCAACAAGAAAATCAATGGCAGGGTCACCGTCACCCAGCTCGCCGCCGCCGGCAACACCGGAAATTGCCCGAACTCCGCTGACATTTACGTTGCGAACGTGCCTTTGGAGTTGCCGGCGGAGAAGTTGTCGAAGTTGCCGTCGGAGGGTGGTGGGGGGGGCTATGAAGTGGAGGTGACGGGGGTGATGGTGGGCTGTGGAGGTGAAGGGGGTGGTGGCCGGCTGTGGAGATGGGGGAGGGTGGGGAGATTGGGCTGTGTTTGGAAGGGATGAGGAGGGAGGGAGGAAATTATTTTTTATTATATGTGGGCCCCACATAAATATATCTACGTGGCGACGGGTGGCAAACATTTAACCACGTGGCAGCCACATACGCATAGTAATGGTCAAACATTATTGACCGTCCAACCGGGTAGTTTTTAAACACCTTGGTTACTTGGAGTGCAGATCCGGGCCTATTGTTAGTTCAGGGTGCTCAGCACTCCTTGGTGGTTACTTGGGGGCAGATTAGGTCCATTACCCATTAAATAATAAAGAAAGGATAAATAGTATATAAAGTGGGAGGGAAGTTTCATTTTGGTGGGAATGCAAACTTAATCTACTTATAATCATAATATTTAACAAGGATATGATATTTTTTGGCCAGTTAATTGAAAAGCAAGTAATTTATAAACTAATAAGGAAGAGTGAAGGGGGAAAATTATGCCCATTATGGTATTTTTTTTTCAATTTTTAAATTTACAACACTTTCGATTTACATTATATATTTCTTAAAAACTCATGATGTATTTTCTTCATTTCCTGATCATCTTTTCAAATAATCAACGAAAGTTTTTTTAAAAACTGTAAGTTTTTTTGGTCTTAGAGTATCAAGTCAACATGATGTCTTCTCTTCACAATATTTAGTAATTTATATTTTTTCTTTTCTTTATCTTTTCTCTTTTCTCTATTTGTGTTTCATTGATCGGATGTTTATAAATGAAACAAATTTAATTTAAATAAACTACCGATTTGAAGTTTGTTGACAAAACTAAAATTACATTACAATTCAATAATTGACATCATCTCTTTTAAAATTCATGGAGGAATAACAAAATCGAGAAAACCCTAATAACAAAGAATTATTAACTTTTTTTTGGTCGAGAACAAAAGAATTATTAACCACTATAGGTAATATAGCATATTGCTTTAACAAAATCCTCCCATGTATGATGATTTATTGGCTTGCAGGAGGTACATACATCTACAAATGGAATTCCCTTGTTTCATGCAGCCCAAAGCCTTTCGATTCAATCATTCAAACAAATTAGAAAAATAGAACTTGTGATGTGTGCAAGCATAATATCATTGCTAGCACTATCCACTGAATCATGTTTGCTGGAAGATTTGACAGTCAAAGGATGTCATCAACTGAAGTTCATTATAGAAGATCAGGATATTGGTGGCACTCGCATGCACAATTCTATCTTTTCAAAATTGAAAAATTTAGAAGTTTCAGAGTGCGATCAATTGGAATATTTATTTCCAGCAAATGCTTTTAGGTCCCCTATACATTTGCACTCATTGGAGATCAATTGTGCTCGTAAGTTGAAATATGTGTTTGGAAGAAACGAAAATGAAGATAATTTGACTCAACAACATCAGGATAATCAAACACGCATCGATTTCCCTGTTTTGAAAACACTTTCTATTGAGGATGTGCCAAATCTTGTAAGCATTTATTCCAAAAACTATTATTTGGAAGCGCCATCTCTAGAGTGTCTCTGTTGGGTAGGATTTCCGGGGTATACATTAAGTTTTTCCAATGGATTGTTGATTTGTTGCCATACAAAACAAGAAGAAACAAAGGTATATGGCTATGTTTAACTTTGCCTACCATTTCTACTTTATTGTCTAAATTGAAAGCATGATTTAAATACCATTTCTCACTATTGCATTAATATATTTCTAGATTTTTTTTTAAGAAGCAAATGTAATAATATTACACGCGCACACATTTTAGACTTTCTTACACTAAAAGAGGTTTTAATTATCTTGTATGTTTTCGCACATGCATGTCTGAAAATCACATCTATATCTAAACTTAACATGTATTTTCTCATCTAATTTTTACAATTTTATTCTCCTAAACTTTACTAGAGTTTTGTTCAAGTTGGACTACCTATTTAAAGTTGGACGACCTATTTTTTGAATTCGAAGCTGATGCATGTTTGCAGGTAATTGCGAAGAACTTGCGCACTTTGAGTGTTGAGAACTCCAAGATAGAACAAATGTTCAATTTGACGTATATGGACACAGAAAAAAATGAGGATAAAGTTGAATTATTGATAGTGAGCTTAAAAGAGTTGGTGCTGCGAGGTCTCAGTGAGTTGGTAAATATATGTGTGGGGCCCAAGCATATCATATGTTTTCATTTTCTTCAGCAGCTAAGGATTGAAGAATGCAAAATGCTCAGAGCTATCTTTTCCAAAGCTACAATGCGAAGCGTACCAAATTTGTATTTTCTATATATATCAGGATGTGAAGAACTAGTTCACATTGTTGAAGAAGATTATGAATCAAATGGTGATGATCATATGTATCATGAACCATGCTTTCCCATCTTATCATATGTCGATGTCTCAAATTGTGACAAATTGAAGTACTTGTTTTGTATCACGATTTCTGGTATCCTTCCCAAATTATGGAAATTGACGATAAGGCATGCCTCTGAACTTGAGCATGTACTAGTCAGAAGAGGTGAGATTCAAGAGATGTCCATGAGAGATGTGCTTCCACAACTACTCTATGTGGAATTTGAAGAACTTCCAATTCTCAAGAGTGTCTGTCACGGGATTGATTTTCAAAGCGTGCAAAATTCTTCAGTTGTGGATTGTCCCGAATTTTCATTTAACGGTATGCTTTCAAAGAAGTAATTTATTCTTTAGAATTGAAAATTGCCGGATGAATTTTATTAATAACACTAAAAATCTTACTATCAGAAACTTCAACTACCATGCTTGAAGAAGTAGACCCAAAAATGGCAGATTATAAGGAAGAAGGAGAAGCAGACAAGATAAATCTGTGTTCTGATCAATATATAAATATAGGAGACACATCAACACAACAATCCACAAGTAATCCAATATCCCTCTCTATGGTAAGTTTTCGATTACTAATAATGCCATGATTTTAGTATTTGATTGGTCCCAATGTTAAATATGCTATATTTTTTTAAAAATGATGTTAACGGGAAAAATGAATTTATTATCCATGTGGTTTGTCTCAAGTATGGTTAGTTGTTGTTCAGTCCAAAAAAAAATGTATGGTTAGCTGTTGTTAACCATAGACACGTGGGTCTCCACTGTTACTCTATATTGTAAACCTCTTACACTTAATGCGTTTCAATTTTGAAACTAAGCACTTTTCTCTAGTTTCTTGCTTCTGGCAGAACTTAATAGCACTTTACGTGCTACAAAACTAATTAATTTTTATTATTTTTTATTTTACAAATTCAACAAGCAGCTCTCTATACTGTGAAAATAAAATAATCATTGATTTATGATAAAAGGTGCCAACAAGTCCCAATCTGACTGCTATTCCTGAGAGAGACAACAGCCATGCAAGTTCCAAATGTTTTGAAGAGCAAGAGAAAGAGCAAGGTGATAATATTTTGATCTCTTAATTTAATAGAAAAGATTGGTTACTCTACAAGCAAGTTAAAACCATCATTCATGCTCTTCAATGTACTTTTTTATAACAATTGTTTTCTCATAGGTGAGCCATTGTTGCCTCCTGAATCAACTATTTCAAGCGAACAAACATCAGAAGCAAGCATGCCATCAAGTTCTTTGTCACCAAAGGCTTCAGAAAGAGGCACAAAAGAATCTCCTTCATTTATACCTCCCAAGCCTTCTGAAAGTTTGTTACATTAATTTAGAATGATTCATTTATAATGATGATTTTGTAACCACTAACATGTGATAGAACTCTTATTTGTTGTAGATGATGATGATGCTAAAGCTTATGATAAGTCTCATGCCCTTGTAGATGATGATGCTCAAGTTTATGATAAGTCTACAACCACTTCATTAGAGAGTGTTGATCATGATAATGGAAATATCAAACTAGCAGGCATGAT
The DNA here is from genome assembly GCA_029929735.1 of Mimosa pudica. Lineage (NCBI taxonomy): Eukaryota > Viridiplantae > Streptophyta > Magnoliopsida > Fabales > Fabaceae > Mimosa > Mimosa pudica. The sequence goes on along the minus strand of JAKELP010000051.1, from coordinate 1,466,368 downwards.
TCTAGAGTTTCCCTATTCTACAGTTCTGTTTACCTATTCCTCTACTATTAAACATGTAGCATTAGTGAACTTGAATATTCTTTTTTGCAACTGTTGTGACTATTTATCATTCCTTTTAGTTTATTTCACTATTCTCATTTTCAAATGTTATGGTCTTTTTTGGTACCCATTTCAAATAACTCACATTCAAGAACAGCAACCCCGACAACTACTTCTGTTACTTCTTTGCAATACGAATCCTCAGAGGTATGTAATGCTATTGTTGTTTTCTACCACAAGATTATACTACCTCTGGTCCTAAATATAGGACCTAATTGACTTTTTTTTAGAGATTAAAGTTGCGAAATAAGTTATTAAACGATGACATATTTAATATATTTTTAGATTATCCATTAGTTTATAGGTAAAATAAATTAGTTTAAGGGAAAAAGTTAGGTAAATCAATTTATAATTAACTTATTTTGCTTTTTAAGGATTTTCCAGAAAAAGTCAATTAGGTCTTATATTTAGGACCGTAGGGAGTATATTTTCATATCGCTATCTGCATGAAATTTAGTACACTAGCATATGATTTGATCATTGGCTAGTCTGATTGTAAGTAACTATCTCAAATCCATTTTATTTCTACATTTTTATGCATTCAAACTCAAGATTTCATATATAAACAACCACGGCTCGTTGAATTATAGGATCAACACTTGTTGGTCCTCTTTTTTGGAACTTTTCATTTTGGATGAGTTGGCAAACAAAAATGTGAAAAAAAGAAAAAACTGCAATGGGTCATCATTATCTAATCAAGAACAGCAGAGTTGCATACAATCACAAAAATAAAAAAGTTAAAAATTTATTTACGATTGTGTGTGTGTGTGTTATTCTATTGTCTTAGAATTAAGTGACATAAATACCCATGGTTGTATAAAAATTATTGGAATAAGAACAAAAAAGGGTACTTTGTTGAAAACAAAAACTCAAGCACCTTAACTTATAAAATGACGGCTTCTTCCAACAATCCTATAATTAAATAAATTTCTTACTTCTCGATCAAAAAAAAAATTTCTTACTGCCTGCTATGTATTGATAATGACAAATACTTCATTATTGTAGAAGGAATTTATTACTGAGAATTTCAACTCTCCCATTCTACCAAAAAGCCCAAGTGTAACTATGAACTTTTTTGAAGAAGGTAAGCTGTTAGCGCCCTTGTCTCAACTTTTATACATGTAGTCTCCTTTGGCTTTATTTACATATTTTATCCTCATTAGTAGGTAGCTTGACATGTACTCCTAGACATGGAAGTGACATGACGGCAGTAAGTTCTATGACGGCAGTAGGCAATGAATACAAGCCTTCCTGTCATGGTATACCTATATTTTTACTTCAAATTAAATATGTAAAGCTTTGATTCTTTGACTATAAATTGATTTATATACTTCATTTTTTAAGAGCATGTTTGGATGGAAGAAAGGAAAGTAAAGAATTAGAAATGGAAAGGGTAAGAGATAGAAAGTAAGGTAATGATGAGAAAGTAAAGTTTGTGGGCTCCAGGAAAGATGTGAAATGGAGAGAGAAAACTTGTGGGCCCAGATATATATGTAAATGACTAAATTACCCTTAATTTTTCATTTATTTTCATCTCATTTCTCAACTTTCTAAGCAACCAAACATACCCTAAAGGTGAGCTTTTTTGCCACTAACTCCATTTATTACATGTGAGAACGAAGCAAGTTTTAGAATCAAGCTTTCCAGTGAGTCTTTTACCATCAAAATTTGTAATAAGTTCAAATCATTAAATTACCATGTCCACCCCCTCTGGGTCTACTTATTATGGCGAGTTTTTTTTTTTTTTTGCTTTTGTCTTCTTTCAATACTTCTCCTTCATTACCTTCTATTTTTAAACAATGTCATATTCCAAATTGCTTCGTTCAGGGAGAGAAGACCAAGAGAATGTTGGAACCACTAACCAAGCTTTGCATGAAGATTTAGGTACTGTTCAAATTTCATGTAAATCTTGTGCCCGTATTATTTCATACGTTTGCTTGTACTCTAATTGATTTGATTATATTCTTGAATATAGTTATAATTTACTCTTAATTTTGAATTTATATAACGCACTGAAGAATTTAATAATTTTGGTACGCCAGTTTAGTGAAGATGAATCTTCAGGTATGACTCCTTCTATTTATGACAACATATAATGACTTGATTTTTCACTGAGGTTCAAGAAGTAGCTGCCATGATTTAAGTATAGAGATTTGAGCTTGAATATATTTTTTTGCTACCTATGTGACTATTTATCATTCTTAATACTTTATTTCATTATACTGATGTTTTAATGTGATGGTATCGTTTTGGGACCCACTCCAAAAACAAATCAATTATAGATTCACAACCAAAAAGAGGACCTTTTGTAACTATTTCACAAGATGAATCCGCAAAGGTAATTCTATTGTTATTATCTACAATAAGATTTTATATTTTTCATCTTGCTATATGCTTCAGATTTTGTACTATCGCATGGGATTTTCTTATTATTTAGTCCCATGGTGAGTAACTATCTACAAACCCTTTCTACATTCATATGTATTCTAAATAAAGATCTTATATAACGACCATGGCTCCTACGACTGTAGGATCATCACGTGTTGGCACAATAATTTCTTGTAACTTTTAAGGTTGGATGAGTTGGTCTACAAAATATATGGCATAAGAAAAAAAAGTAAAAATGGATCTTCATTCACTTAACGAATACCAAACTTGTGTGTGTGTATGTGTGTGTGGGGTGATTTATTACTTTGAAGAAACCGACTTAAAGATTTTCAATGGTATAGAATTTATTGGAATAAGAGCTAAAGAGGGTACAATTTTAATTCATCTTCGTATAGGAAGGATTGCTCTGCAAAGATGTAGGAAAATAAATAATTATTGTAAAGGATCATCATTCTCTCAGTAGGAAAGCTAGACTAGACATAAATCTACTACATTAAAAAATGTGATAATAATTGATTTATTAAGGATTTAATTTATGCTTTAATGGTACATTATTATTAGCATAGAACAAGCCAGCTTATATATCTGTGGCGGTATGCAGGTTGCTGAAGTGGGAGCTGGGGAAGGTACTTCTTCATTAGAGATCCCACAATCAAGTTCATCAACTTATAAAAATGTTGGTATTGGCTTCCCCTACAATTTTATAATTTTAAATATATGTTATTTCGATACTTATAATTATAATTATGAATAATTTATTGTACAAGGAACCTATTCATGTGAGTACCAAACTAACGATGCTCCCTATGAGCCCAAGTGCACCTACCAAAACTTTTGGAGAGGAAGAGAAAGGTAAGGTCATAGCGTCCTAATTTCAATGTTTATAGCTCCTTTGGTTACTAATTTTGAAATTTGTAGGTGGCTTGATAACCACACAAAGATATCCAAGTGATAAAGCAATTAGTCCAAAAGAGCACAAGACACCTCATCATGGTATATGTTGCTTTCTAAAAATATAATGAATCACACAATGTTTTGATTCACTGTGTGTGTGTGTGTGTGTGTGTGCGCGCGCGCGCATGCATGCTTGCTTAATAATGAATATGTTGTTGGTGACATTTTTGTGCAACCAGGGCCGAATATTTCAAGTGAGAAAGCCACTGAGACAATATCGCCATTGAGTTTGGCAACAACAAAAGCTTTAACTAGTCACAAACAAACTCCCATGTCCACTTATGGTGAATTTATTTTGTCTTCTTCTAAAAGTTTTCCTTCATTATTTTATAATTTATAAATAAATTTTATTCTGTATGATTGATATCTAGGAGAAAACATCCAAGAGATTGTTGGAACCAGTGACTGGAATTTGCAAGAAGCTTTGGGAGCTATTCAAATTACTAGTAATTTTCCTGTGCCATTGCCATTACTTTATTCATTCATTGAATGAGTATTTTGGTATGGTGTTATTTTATCCATCTTACTAATTACTAATATGATGGTTTTGGCAGGTCAACTTTCTAAAATCAATTTATCAGATATGGCTCCTTCAATTCATGACACAAATAATAGTTTCAACGTTATTTTGGTGAAAGAAATAATCGATATGATGAAACTAGAGGGTGATGAGGCTTCCATGTTGAAAGAAGCATTCAAGACCAATCCACATCTTTGTCTTTCTCAAGAAGACCGAAGCACTGATTTGTTATGTTATTCCTATAAGGTGCTCTTAAAGATGTTGCACATTCTAGCCACTAAGAGCCCATTCACAATCACTGAGGCAGACAAGAGAATGTTGGCAAAGTATTTAAAGGATGCCTCTATTCTGGGCTTTGACAATGATTGGCTTGAATCTATTAGAATCAAGGTGTACAATTGTGATGCAACAGAAGTTCGTGACAAGCAACAAGTCCTAAAGAGTTTAGACAATAAAATACAAGCCAAAAAGATAGAGCTTGCAGATGTTCATGATGAAGAGGCAAAAGCAGCACAATCAGTAGAAATGGCTCAAAAAGTGTTGGAGGTGATACATAAAGAGTTTGAGGAATCTTATAAGGAGTTGAAGGCAGCACAAACCCAATTTATTGTTGCACAGCAAGAACATACAAAGAGAAGGACACAGCATTCACAACTTTTAGAAGAGTTCCAAGAAATTCTAAGGGAGAGAGAAGAATGTTCAGAAATCGTTGCTGCCAAACTTCAGCCTTTTGGCTTTTGACACGAATGTCATCATGTGTGCTTTGTATTTCATGTTTCGATTTCGCTCATTGTCTTGATTTGTAATATTGTCGTACTTGTGTTTGCCCAAGGACCATCGTGCCTGACATCATAGACTTGAACCCCTTGTGGATATAACAAGGGTCATTTTCGAATATTAAGTGTGTATTTGGGAGCTGCTTTTGGGCTAGAATAAGCTGGTTGGTGCCGGAGAAGCTATTTTCTTCAAACTTGTGATGTTTGGGTGAAGCTTTTGGTGGCTGAGCTTCAGCCTTGAATGAACGTCTGGAAGAGAAGCTGAATAATTGAACTCCTTTTGCTTTCATGTGTGGGATTTGAATAATTTGTTTATTTGAGATGAGTGGGGCCGGAAGTCACTGCCATCTTTTTTATTTTGCAAATGAATGGGACCGGAAGCCTCTCTTTCTCTCAATACGAATTAAATTAAATGTGTGCTCGTGTATTGCTTTTGCAGTACGTGAAATCAAAACAAAGGCTTGTGGATTTTGTGAACATACAGCATTTCTGAGAGAGATGGTTGACACTTGACAATCAAATAACACTTGTATGTACTCTCAGTCGTATGTGTGTTTTTGTTATATAGTATTGTTATATCAATATGTAATGTTTTGTCACATATCATTGGTCTCTCTGTAAGACAAATATTTTATACTCCATCCGGTCCTAAATATAAAATATAAGACTTAGTTGACTTTTTTGGAAAATCCTAAAAAAGAAAAATAAGTTAATTATAAATTGATTTACCTAATTTTTTCACTTAGATTAGTTTATTTTACATATAAACTAATGGATAATCTAAAAATATATCAAATATGTCGTAATTTAATAACATATTTCTCAACCTTAATCTCTTCAAAAAAAGTCAACTAGATCTTATATTTAGGACTGGAGGTAGTATTTCAAAGAAATGAAGATAGATGTGGTTAGCAACTCAGCGATGGCCAGTTGCTTGTTTTTTCTAATTTAAGTTTATATTTTTAATAAATGATAATTAAACCAATCAAGATGTGATCAAAGACTCAGCGAGTTAATATAACCTTATTTTGGGAGTTTATCGTCATTTTTTCTAAAAACAAAACACTTCGTATTGGGCACACTTTTGACAAAAAGACAACCATATTGTTTACCCTTAATTAATCGACTATACATTTTAAAAAGCCTAGTTATGCATGTATTTTTACTAACAAAAGCCAATACCTTCCATATCTAAAGGCATGGACGAAATCATTTCACTACAAGTAAGATGGCCATATTCAGTAAACTCTATCTTCAATATATAACAGTTCAATTTTCTAAAACCAATTTAATTAATTTAACTTATGTGTTTAAATATCTTTGATAAACAAGTGAGTTTTTTTTTTTTTAAAAAAAATGAATATGCAACCAGTTCATCTGACGTTTGAATATATCAAAATTGTTCCCTAAATGAATTTTTGTTGTAAAAGAAAACTGGCATGAAGGAAGTGACCTAGCTTTCTATTCATGATTTTCTAGTTTCGGCTACTTTCTTCATTGATTTAAAAAAGCGTGTTTTTACGTCAAAGCTTATTTGGTTAAAGCTAAAGCAACTACTTTCGAAGTAATATAAAGAAAAGCAACAATTGGAGTGGGAGAGTCACGTTTAAAAAACCTACGAGCAAAAGTCACGATAAAAGTTCCGAGTCTGATGCGTTATTCAGAACTATTCATAAAAGTATGATAGTATTATGTTTCATAAGGGATGTAATTGTTTTGCAACATAATGGATGCAGACCCTTGAAAAAAGACGTGTGTGAAACGAAAGAAAAAACATTGAAAAATTTCAAGAGAAAAGGAAATTCAAGGATTTGTTCAAAATAGAGTATTATGGTTCGAGAGAGAGTTAGAGCATGCACTCGGACACTGCAGTGGAAATGTGTTGAATCAAGAGCAGATAGTAAGAGCTTTTGTTATGGATGCTTTATTTTGTCTCCGGCCACTTAGAAAAGGTCAAGTGTGCAAAATAGGCATTGTGATGAAAAGAAAGCATGCTTGGTTTCTAAGTTTGCTTTCAAATCCAGGCTTTTTACCAATTAGTCCTAGTAAAGCTTCCAAAAGACGACATAATTTTTGAAAATATTTTATGGTTAAATTATAGTTAGAATGTTTTTGTTTACATCAAGTTGTATTTTTTGTACATTGAATTTGAAAAGTGTGCATTAATGTTTTTTATAACGACATCAATTTTATTTGATAAAAAAATGTTAACTCAACGAATTTAAGTGGTTACCCAAAAGTTTAGATTAGATATAATAAGGAGTTATCCATGATTACTATTAACAACTGCAATAGCTAATGTTTGTTCACTCCATTTTTCATCATCCCTAGCTCTATACTCATTTTCATTGTCAAGATAAAGTTGAAGCATATCCATTATTCTTGACATCTTCTCTTGACTGGAACTAGACTCATCTAAACTATTAGGTGATATTTGACATTGTGGTGCATATGAAGGGAAAGAGTAATTTGGATCCCTAGACAATAAATGTTCATGATTTCAACTAAGGTTAAAAGAATCATCATGCAAATTAGCTTGAACCTTAGGAAAATCATCCTCTACAAAATTCATGGTTGATAAATGGGGCATTGCTCATTATAATGATTATCTCCACAATAATGACAACAAATGTACTCATATTGAGTTTGAAAAGCATTAGGATCATAATAAGAAGTTGGATAATTATTATCATGCTCAAATTCAGCCCTTGCCCCATTAGTCCACCAATGATAGTCCATGCGCAAAATTCAAAGAAAAACTAACAATCACAAAGACACACAAAAATAACAAATATACACATGAACACAAGAAAAAACTACAATTCTACAAAGAAACACAAGAACAAATATGTACAAACTCAAGCTTAAGCTACTAGTGCTATAATCAAGATTGACCAAGGATGGTTTTGGGACACAAATTCCTGGCAACGACGCCAAAAACTTGTTCGCTCCGCAAGTGCATGGGTCGCGTCAAGTAATAAAGTGATAAGAAAAGTATCGTTCCCACAAAGATTTGGTTCCAAAACCCGGTCAAGTAATGATTATCGCACTCTCGCCCAATTTGAGTGATTCAAATATCAAGATGTGAAGGGTAACCATAAAAATAAATAAGAAAAACTATAAACAAGTGATTCTCCAACTTCAAGGGTAAATGGGGACTTAAGATTATTTATCCCCCTTGTATTTCCTAACCTTAAAATGGTCTCCTCTCACAATTGCTTTTAATGACTATATATGTGTTAACCTAGGGTTCACAATGTACTTGTAAACGCTCCGTCGAGTCAAGAACAAGTGTTTAATTCTATTAATCATGCAATCTCTTGTCACAATTAATAAAACCCAATTTTTAAGCTTCAACCTTAATGTGGCTATGCAAGGTCAATAAGTATATCTCTATCTTATCAACAAAACCATTCATTTGTCATGCAAACTTCAAGTTCTTACACTATTTCACTCAAGTTCTACACTTAACCTAGCTCTCTCAAGTCATAAGTCAAATGAACATATCAACTAAATGGTGATCAAGCATTTAGAAGCATTAGGGTTAGAGTGAAATAAACACATATATAACATTAATCACAAAAGGAAAGGAAGAATCAAGAGTTAATCCATACAAGGGTTCAAAATAATTCTAAAACAAAGTGTTTAGCTACTCATGTTCAAAGGAAAAGATACAATAATATTCATAATCATTGAACAAAAGTAAGGGAAGAAGAATGGAGAAGAAGAACCAAGATGTGAAGCATAAATCTCTTCAAAACTTCAAAATCCAACTCAATCTCCACCAAGCTCCATGCCCTAGCACACCCACAAGCCCCCAAGTGGTCCAAGAAGTGAAGAATGAAGAGTCTCGTGCGTTTTTGGCCTTTTAAACTCTAAAACTCAGTGTTGTGAGTTTTGGTAGTTTCTGTTCGCGAGTGTGCCGCGGCATAAAATAGTGGCAGAAACCTGTGTCGCGGCACAGTTCTTCTCTAATGCTCAATTAGGTGCAATTGTGCCGCGGACCATGCCGCGGCTTAAATTCTTTCTTGCAAAATTAACCTCTTCTCATGCGAATTCATGCTCCTCAATCATATTTACCTTCTCAAATATTTGCCTTCAATTCCTTAATACAAAAATACCTTGCAAAATAACAACTTTGACAAAAATGAGGAATAAATGTGCAACCAAAAGTATCATGCATCATTCCTATAGTTTAGCCTCTAATATATGTATGAAATCTCCAAAAAGTGTATATAAAATCAAATGAATCATGCTAAAAAGTATGAATTCCAAGACATTAACAGTGAACAATCTAAAAGTGAATTAATGTCAACCCAGAACAGTTTAAATGAAGACATGGTCCAATCATGAACCAAACCGTTTTATTCCAGCTCATTTCAACTCTTAAAAGTATGCTTAAATAACTTACAAATCAACACTTTACTGCAACATTTCAAGAGATTAATCCAGGTTATAATTATTCCTGAAAAATATCTCAAGGACCAAATTATATCACAAAGTAGTTCAAAATATTAGACATATATGAATAAAAAGGGTATTAAGTACAAAAAAAAGGATGTTGAGCCCAGCTTAACTTAGTGCTTGTTTGGATACATTTCCAAAAGCTATTCTAGCTTCAAACCTAGGTTTCACACAATGACATCCAAACACTCAATTTTTTTTGGATAAGCTATTTTGAGAAGATAAGCTAGTTTAGGGTTCCAAAAGCTATTTTGAGTAAAACTACATTTTTCTCCTTTTCCAGTTGAAAGCTTCATTCTCTCATTTAGGAAAAACACTTATTTCAAATAAAAGAAACATGAAAAGTTATTCATCCTAACTATTTTTCATAAAAATTATATTCTACTCAAAAGTTATTTTTAAAAACTATTCTCAAAAAGCTTAATCTAAACACTCTCATTTCATCAAAAGCTATTTTTCAAAAAAGTTATTCTACTCAAAAACTATTCTCAAAAAGCTATTTTTCCAGAAGCTATTCTCAGAAGCTGAATCCAAACAGGCCCTTAGATTGAAACGAAAATCAGTCATTTAATTCTACCATGAATTTAGTGTGTTATTTTATTTACTTCGTTTCCATGCAACATGTATATGCCCATACAAATATATTTTGAAAGGTAAAAGTGCTGATTTGATAATTAACTATTTCAATTTGGACAAAACTAATAAATGACTATTTCGCGGTGCATAAATAATATCTAACTTTTTGAACCGGTGCAAAAATGATAAAACTGGTTTTGGATGTTAATTTGTAGTTATGTGGAACCTCTCTGATATTATTTTCAAAGTGAAAAATACCTTTTTACCCCTCCCAATTAAAACCTTGCTGATACTAGTTAGCATGGGAAGATGAAGGGCGGAAGAAAGAAGGGTTGAGTGTTAATTATGAGGGGTAAAAAAGTATTTTTACTTTAGAAAATAATATCAAAAAGGTTCCATAAAACTTCAAATTAACATTTAGTACCATTTTTATTATTTTTTGCAACAGGTCACAAAGTTGGTTATTATTTATGCACCGCGAAATAGTCATTTATTATTTTTGTTCAAATTGAAATAGTTAATTATTAGATAAGCACTTTTGCCCTATTTTGAAAGACAATATGAATGGACCCAAGATCAACTTTGTTGAGATATCATTAGTATATAATTTCATGTATACACATACATAAAATTAAGAATCAATTTAAAGTTAAAACAAGTAAAGTGAAAATGAAAATTTATCTTAAAATAGTGAAAGATGGAATGTTGTCCATATGTCATGGGGAAGTGAGTTGATAAGGTGTTTTTTTCACCATTAAGGGGAGTCCCTTAATCCCGGGGGCGACTCCAGACTAGTCGTGTTGGAAATTAAATTGAATTCTCGATAGACTAGATCTTTCGATTACAAAATCCAAATCCGACGACGGCCTTCAAAAAAGAAGAGTAATTCCAATAGCTGGTCAATTTAATGTGGAAAATAAGTATGGAGTATTATTTATTAAATCAAATAAATGATTTAATTCAATAAAACTATTTATTTAATCAAATAAAAGATTTGATTGGTTCATTCTAGATTACATGGATTAAGAAATCCTTTCACGGTCGGATTTGAATGAAAGGATCGGATTTAAATGAAATCAATAATTTTGATTTCAACAGTGAGGTTGCTATCAGTGTAAAATTCTTAATCCCTTAACCAATTATTTAATAAAAGTGTTCCAATCAGCTAGATACATACTCCAATGAGAGTTTTCTCTAACTTTACTTCTCATGGTTTTCCTGAGAGAGTGATTTATTATGCGAATCAAACCCGAGTTTTAATAACCCGAATCTACATGAGCTACACTCATTCTTGGATCCAAGTTTTAATTTTTTTATCACAACTTTGTTCTTGTTTTGCCATATGAACTCTGTTCAGATTCAGGTTTGGGATCAAAAAAGCTCGTGGACTGGTAATAAATTCCTTCAAGTCGGGTTTCAAAGAGACCAGATACCCGAGGACTTTTACGGGAAAAAAGTCCTGATGACTGAAAATTCAAAAATTGACTTATTCTTGCCACGAATATCTTGACTAACTATAAACCTTTTATGGCCTGCAGATTTATTCACAATTAGAATCAAATAGTCCTACTACCATTGGAAAGGGCTAATAGCAAACCAAAATTCGATACCATTGCTGGGGTATATGCCTACATTTTTCATAAATGTGATTGTCTCCAATAAGATAATACATATGTCTTAAAAAGAGGTTAAACAGTCCAATTTACAGACAGCATTTAGAAAAGTCGTACATTATAACAAGCTTGGGAGCAATCAACACACGCAATTGGCAACTTTTATGATTCTCCCAATTCAAAGTTCTTATTATAACACTAATTTGAAGAAACTATTACGCATGTTATTTCTCACTGATCTGCATGTTCATGTGTTGGAGCTAGGCTTCAAAGATTCATCCTGGAGGGCGACAACACAATGTCCAAATTTCAGAATGAATCAAATAAAAATGTACGACAGATTTATGAACTGTAATATATGAAAAATAATTCAGAAATTTGTCATGAAATGGACTACTAATCAATGGATAAAGCACAAATGTACAATCATCAAAAGAATGGCATTTGAAACCTTATCTCAGTTAATTGATTTTCAACAGAAACATTATTTTCCTAACAGAGCTTTTAAGGTATTTAGAAGGGAAGAGGGAAGTACATGATATTCAAGAAATGAAGGATCGGGAAGTCAGTGACACAACCGATGACTAGAAGACTCAGGAAGATATTGAATGATTGAGAGGCTCAACTAATAAGGTTGATTTTAAGAATGAGGAAAATAAGATATACAAGAATAGTTGGTTCACAACCATACAACCATTCAACATAGAATATCAAACTCACTGAAGCTCATGAAACAAAGCAACATAAATCGGCTTTATAGGTATGTGGAGTTAAGGTATTAGCATAGCCATTCAAATCAGATTCATATTGTGCTATCTAAAGAAGGGTGAATAATACATATAGAATTTCAAAGCAGACTAAATTATGAAGGTGATGAGGGTTCCAAAATGGATGGACTAGGAAAGGATAACCAGATCGCCACATAACATTCAACTAAGTTAAGGACATCAGTCAATTCAGGTAACTGGAGCGGAATGTTTTTTCACAAAACACAAGGGTGAATTTTGAACTGCCCCAAACATAAGGTCTGCATCAATCAATTACCTTAACACAAATGTAGATATAATGGACATCTGGATTTTTTCCAAGCGCATGCTCCACTGAGCTTCCATCATCATTGAGTGGAATAGGATTAGTCAGCTCCCAAACTGGACCACTAGATTTCTCTTCTGATGCAAGTTTCTCTGTACAGAACAATAGTTGATCTTTCCGGTTAATGAATTTTTTAACTTTGAAGAGCAAGATTTGAGATGCATGCTATTTTATAAAGCAGTAACTTAGAAACATAATAATTTGAGTAGCAACATGGTGGACCTTGTATATTACATAAAACCAGAAATGAATTGCATTATTTATGACAATAAAAAATGCTGCTTCCCATAGATTTCATTTTTTTTTATTGATACAAATAGATTTCATATTTTACATTGATGACATTCAAAAAAATGGGGACACAAACAACTAACAACTATGTGCCTATCATTTCAGCATATAACCACCAAGAAACTGTTCAATGGTTTGAACCCTGAATAACAAAAATCTACCTATTTATCACTAAATCCAAATTTAGTTTTCCCTACAATTGAATCTCTAAAATTCAAGACGCAAGAATAAACAACAAAAGCATGCTTCGAAGAACCCAGAAGAATAAAAATTCAAGAGGCAACTAAAAGCCTAGGGATAGTATGTCTTAGTCACACAATAACAGGCAAATAAAACTCAGAAGAGCAAAAGATGACAGCATCAGAACCCACCTATCACGTGAAGCTTTATATTCCATGAGCATGAATCTTTGAGCAACTTTAAGCGATACGATGGAGCTCCATAGGTCACCTGAAGTATTTACAAGCAATCAGGGCAGCTTACAGAGAATTGAAACCACATTTCGTCATCATACTTGAACTCAAGTTAATCAGGGATAGTCAAACAATTTTTTTTTAAAAAACAAATGGTATAATTACCAGAATGTAAACTCCTTTATCCTTGAGAACCCTATAGTGTGTCATCAACTGCTTCAATAATGGTGAACAGATCAAGAATAAAAATTGTAAAATCAAATCTCTAAAGAATTCTACTTATTTTGTTCATGGTCTTATTATACCTCCAAATCTCTTGAAGCATCTTAGTGGCATTTTGTCTTGAATTAATTCCACACTGCAAAAAAAGAAAAAAAAAAAAAAACGCATGAGCAACATTCTTCCCCAAAAGTTTAAGTTGTACCACCTGCAATACTCACCAAGAGAGAATCAAGAGTCCCTGAAACACATAATTAAAAACTATCAGCTTGTTGCTTATTGTCCAACATGAAAAGCCAAAAGGGCAAAAAAGGAAATTGATGGCGTACCTTTATCAATAACAGCACCAAAGGAATCTGATTCAAATTCATTCATATTCCGAACATCCATTTGCATATCTAACTAGTTGATAAAGAATTTCAGTTTTGGCTATTCACAAGAAAGTACCATATTGCGATCAAATAACAAATTCCTATGTAAATCTATAATGAATGCGCATCTATATGCCCCAGACTTCAAACAGCACAAAAAAATAAGGATACATTTCAACTGGGAACGATTCTGATATTTGTTCTGCATAGCTTTAATAACCACAGAGGATATATCAATGTTGACAACATCTTCATAACCATCGTCAACCATGCCTTCACTAAATGCTGTAAATTAACAACGCAATCAAAATTATAGTATCAAAATTGGCAATTTTAAAATGCAAAACCAAATTAACAAAATACTGCCTCCATTCCTAATATAACAGATCACTATTAAATTTCAATTTCTTTCTAGATATAAACCATTTTTAATTTTTCTTAACTTTTTCCCAAATAATGTTCATCTATATCTATAATAAACAAGAGATAGAGTGGGGATAAAGATATATGTTTAGGATGAAGTGCTAATATTATGCACTAATAACTAACTTAACCAACATCTCTAATCTAATCAAATCAAGGAAAGTGATCTTATACTCCCTCTGTTACTAAATATATAAGCTAATTGACTTTTTTAGAGAATCCTAAATTAAAAATTGATTTTCGTCAATCTTATCTCTAAACTAATTTATTTGACTTCTAAACAAACATATATGATCTAATAATATACCCCTTCATTCATAAATATAAGATTACTTTCACATTTCAATTTGTTCCTAAATATATTATTACTTTCTAATTTTTTTTAAAATTTTCCCATATTAACCTTGGGCATGCATATATATGATAACAAGTAATAGAAATAAAGGTTCACGGTTAGGATAAAAGGTAACATCAAGTGTTAATAGCTACTTTAACTAACATCTTAACAAACATCAAAATCTAATCATGTTAGGGAAAATAATCTTATATTTATGAATGGAGGGAGTATAAAGTATAAAATATGTTATGATTAACTGGTTCATTTCCCTTTCTCTCTCTCATGTCCAAAAAAAGTCAATTAGATCTTATACTACCTCTGTTCTTAAATATAAGATCACTTTCATAATTTGATTAGATTAATGATGTCACTTAAGTTAGTAGTATTATCACATGATATTACCATTTCATCCTTACCATATACCTCTATAGTATACTCCTCCTCCATCTCTATTATCACATGATATTACTATTTTATCCTTACCATATACCTCTATACGCCTCCTCCATCTCTTACTTGTTTATCATTGATAATTATTATGAGGTTAATTTGGGAAAAAGCTGGGGAAAAAAATAGAAAGTGATCTTATACTCCCTCAGTTCCTAAATATAAAATCACCTTTGAAATTCAATTTGTTCCTAATTATAAGATCAATTTCTAACTTTTCCTAACTTATTCCCAAATTAACCGTATAATATAATGCTTATCTATAATAAGGAGAATGAGGATAAAGGTAATATAGTTGAGATAAATTGGTAATATCAAGTGTAAATAAACAACTTAACTAACTTCCTTAATCTAATAGGGAAAGTGATGTTATAATTAGGAACTGAGAGAGTGTGAATTCAATTGTACGTTGTTTCTGTTTGTGTTTGGATTTGAAGAAAATATAAAGAAAAAGGAATTGAATTGAAAGGAATGAGGTACCGGAATTGCCGGAACCGACAACGAGGATGGGAAGAGGGCGGCGAGGGACGTAGAGAGTGATGATGGGAGCTAGGGATTCGTACTTTTGGTACCAATCGAAGGAAAGAGGCTCGTTGGAATAGCGATTGTCCCAGTACCACGTCTCGCCGTAGGCCTGCGTCGCCGGCGCCGTCGACGACGAGCTCTCCTTCGACGACGTCGTCATGGATCTGAAAAGGAATTGGAAGACAAGAGAGAGAGAGAGAGAGAGATGAATGAATGTATGTGAAGCACTAAGCTTTGGTTTGCTTTGTTAATGGGGTTTTTCAGATTTTGGAATCATATAAGCTCAGTAGCTGGGCGGTTGCTTCCTCAAACTTGGATCTAGAAGTTAGGCCATTTTTTTAATGACTTTCTTCTTCTTTTTTTTAAATCACCGCTCATTAATCCGGCTCTTATTAGCAACCGACTAATTTGAGCTCGAGGTAGTAGTATTGCACACATAAGTAAGGTTGTCCCCTTTCCAATGAAAAAGCTTCCCTGGATTTGAACATGTGTTCTCATCTGTAGTTAGGGGTGTTCACGGGACGCGACGAGATCGGGACACCCCTATCCCGTGTCCCGTCTCATCCCGAAAATTTTCGGGACAAAAATTTCCCGTCCCGAAATGCCTCGGGACGGGACGGGAAAAAGTTGAACACCCTTAATTGTATTCTTCTTACCGGCTCAACTAACTACTCATTGGTCATTTTCTTAAATGACTTTAGAATGTATAATTGGATTATTATTTTGGGCAAAGGTGCAAAAATATGATTAAACTTTACCCTAAGTTGCATTTCTATGACTAAAGTTTCGCAAGGAGCAAAAATACCACTAAACTTGGGATCGAGGTGCAAAACTATGATTTTTGTCAACTATGACGGTGTTGACCGTTAGTCTTCGACTTGTAGGATGCTGAGTGTGCAATAATGACCATGTGGCATGCTGAATAGACTATTTATTGGTGTTATGTGGAATAAGGGGTAAATGTATTTAAATACATTTACCCCTTATTCAGCATGTCATATGGTCATTATTGCACACTTAGCATCCTACAAGTCGAAGACTAACGGTCAACACCGTCATAGTTGACGGAAATCATAGTTTTGCACTTCGATCCTAAGTTTGGTGGTATATTTGCTCCTTGCGAAACTTTAGTCATAGAAATGCAACTTAGGGTAAAATTTAGTCATATTTTTGTACCTTTACCCTATTATTTTTGTTTATTGGCGAGGGGTAGATTACTATAGCTTAATTTTCATCTTTTTGTTTCTCATATGTTTAGTCGTTAAACTTTATGTTGTAATAATATTAATGGTAAAGGTAAAATAATATCTATATATTTCTTTTTTTTTTTTTTGCAATTGAAGAGTCTTTTTTGTTTTTTTGCAATTGAAGAGGCAAACACTCATGTCTTAAGGTTACATGTGAGATTGAATATGCAACCTCACACCTAATGGGAGATTTCATATGATTGAACTACAAGAATTTTATTAATAACTATATATTTCTCAAAAAAATGTTTCACAAAATATCAATGTACATGTTTCTATAAAAAGCTGATCCTTTAAGATGGGGCAAAAATGGTACCTCTATTAAACACTAATAACATCCTTCTTTTATAAACTAGTGGCTGACCCCGTGCGATGCACGGGGACGTTGTTGTGTAATGCGATCTAATATAATCACTTGATATTAGGTTAAGTAATAGTGAGTTATAATGATTTTCGGAATTTTTCTGAATCTATGTTTTATTTTTTTCTCTTTTAAAACTTTTTAAAAAGTATTTTCCGATGTATTATTATGTTATTTTTTTTATTGGTAATGGTTTTTGTAATCACAATTCACCAAAGAAAACACTAATATAATCTTTTGTTTGCGAATGATATGAACAACTGGCATGAATAAACACCATGTACAGATAGGTTTCTATCGCTTGAACTTAGGTTAAGTATTAACATTGTTATTGGTCTTAGAAGAACGTGTATAAGACCATTGAAGTGTAATTTTAATTATGTTATGCTTTTAGTTATTTTCAAACTTAGTTTAAATTTGTTTTTCTAACAATAGTGAGTTAAATTGATATTTGGTATTTTCCAAAATCTACGTTTTATTTTTTATTTTTTTACAACCTTATAATTTTTTTTCACTATGTATTTGTACGTCATTTATTTTTTTGATATTGTTGTGGGTAATTATACTGAAAATAGGATATTTGAATTTTGTATCTACTACTAATCCAATGACATGTCTTAATGTCTGTATAAATAGTAGTTTTTTTCTTAGATGTACTCCTCTTAAAAAGAAAAATTAAAAATTAAAAAGCGCAACAACAAATCAACGGATCAGAATAAAGCAAATTTGATGCGGAAATAATTTGGTGAGCAAATTAAATTGTTCTAATCGAAGCTATATCATGAATAGTATTTAAACTACCATTGTTATACAAAAAGTATTTAAAATACTATAAAAACAATATAAGAGTTAAACTGTATCACAACCTCCCTATCCAATCCCCCCCACCCCCTAAAATAAATAAATAAATAAATAAATAAATAAATAAATAAATTTCTCTGGGCATTTCCCCCATTCAAAAGTTCGCTTGAACAAAATAAACTGGTCTTTGCAAGTGTTCATTTTGTTATATTACAAATAAGATGCTTTCCCAGAAATAAATTAGTTTAATCAAAAATTATATTTTCATAAAAATAACTTTTAATTTTGTCAAGTTATTGTGTCTATTATTTCCAAGTAATTTTAATTTATATTATATATAATATTTTAAATTTGTTCAATAATCGAACTCGCCCATGTATATTGAAACAAAAAAGTCAAACTCCATCTCCAACGTCCTCATCCAAACCTCCAGGCGTTAAACACATATAGAACATGCAGATCTTTATTTGAGCATGGATACATTGTAACTTCCCAATCTATTAATTGCTGTTAAATTTAAATAAGATGTTACAACATTAAGCTACAATTCTACTTACAATTCAACTAATGAAAGTTAAAATACATGAATATATCAAGGGGTAAACTTTAATCAAGCATCAACCATCTTTTGTTTCAAGATGGGTGACCCAATGTTCATTGTTGTTGATTCACTCAAGTTTGACACAGTTGGAAGACCTGCATGTCAATAAAAAAACTTAGGGGTCGTTTGGTTCGCTGGAAGAGGTTTTGATGGAAGTGGAAGTGGAAGTGGAGGTGGATGTAAAAGTGGAAGTGGAGGTGGAAGTCTGGTTTTAATGTGTCTTTGGTATGCATGAAGTGTATATGGAAGTTATGTATTTTTTTAATATTTATATATGTAAATAAATTAGGAATTTCCTAAAATGCCCTTAAATTTCCTTTCTCATCATCTTCTTCACTCTCAATCCAACTCACCCCACCACAACCCCACCACCACTACCATTTGACCACCACCAAGCCCCCACCACCACCACCACACCCTACACCACCCTTCCTATACTAATCTTAACTATTAAAAAAAAAAGTGGGGCTTCTTTCACCAACTCACTACCACCACACACACCACCACCCACCTTACCGAAGCTGCCGCCGCCATGCCCACCACCACCACACCCACTACCACCGAACCCAACACCACCACACCTACCACCATCGAACCGACCGCCACCACCACCACACCCATTGCAAGTTTCATCATCGATGGAGAATAAAGGCAAAAGAGCATTCATCACCATGGTAACAAGAAGGTGACATTGGAGCATCGGAGCAGTCGCCGTCGCTGTGGTGGAGCGCCGAAGCTGACGCCGGCGACGACGGAGCCACGGCGAGAAGACACCTTCAGTGAGTCATTTTTCAGCTTGTTCCTGAAATGGTGGCGGCGGCGGCTGACGACAGGACGCCGCCGTTAACAGAGGAGGAGGCCACGACGGTGAAGACGGTGGTGGCTAACAGAGAAGGAGGAGAAAGAGGGAAGGAGGAGAGATAGAACGGAAGGAAGGAAAGTGAAGATAGTACGGAGTGGCGGCGGCGGCGTGGCGGCGGCGGCATGGCGTGGCGGTGGGTGGCCGTCTGTTTGGCGTCCATGGGTGCATGGGGGAAGGAAGGAAGGAAGGAAGGAGATGAAGTCTCTGCGTGGTGGTGAGGGAAGGAAGAGAGAGAAAGAAGAGTGTGTGGGATGATAAAGTGAGGACAGAGTTGGAAATAAGCAAAAGTCTTGAGGATATTTTTGTCAAAAAGAAATGGGTTCCTATGGAAGTGAACCACTTCCATAGGTTTTGGGGTGGAACTCATTTTGGGGTTTTTGATGGAAGTGGAAGTGGAAGTGGAAGTGGAGGCCACTTTCCACCACACCAAAGACACTAAGGGGTCGTTTGGTTCACTTGAACTGAGGGTAGGGAAGTGGAAGTGGAAGTGGAATCCATCATTTTTGTCTTTGGTGTGCATGAAGTGGCTTCCACTTCCACTTCCAATTCCATCAAAAATGATGGAAATGGGTTCTCTACCTAAACCCATGGAAGTGAGATGAGCTCCATGGAAGTGAAAATTTATGGCCATTATGCCCTCACATTTTCATTCAATTCACTATTTTACCCTCCATGTTTTAAGTTACCTCTCTCTTCCTCCTCCCACTCAACAACTTTCACTGCTGCCACCTCCTTGCCCAGCACTTCCACGCCCCGCCGCCACCTTCTGGCCGAGCCCCTCCCCGCCGTCGCCTCTGCCTCCATATCGCCTCCAGCCCAGCCCTTCCACGCCACCTCCTTACCCAACACCTCCTCGCGCTGCCACCACCTTCTGGCCCAGCCCCTCCCCGCCCCGCCCCCTCTGCCTCCGCCTCTGCATCGCCCTGGCTCAGCCCGCCCCCGCAGTCGCCTCTGCATTACTCCCGCCCCAGCCCTTCCCCGCCGCCGCCACCTCATTCAACAACATATTCCTCACATACGTGGTGAGGTTGGAGACTCTTCGGTGGGAGGTTCGGGGACGACGGTGAGGCCGGAGTAGTGGTAGACAAGGTTGGTGGTGTTTCTCTTGAGGGGGTGCGTGGACCGCCGTCAACCACTGCCGTCAGCCGCCGTCGCCACCTCAAGAACAAGTTGAAAAATGAGTCATTATACTATTGTGCTCGATTAAGGCCCCTCATCTCAGTGATTGTACTGTTGCCTTGAAAAATTTATGGCTCGATTAATGAATTGTTAGACCAGACATGTTAGATTATTGTGGAATGGTGGTGGATTGGGGTTTGGATAAAAATATGATGGAGGTGGTGGCTGTTGATTTTTTGGGGAAGTTTTTTTTCAAGGGTATCTTAGGAATTACATATTTTCTTTCCATATATAAATATAAAAAAATATCTCACTTTCATCTACAATTACTCCACACCAAAGACACATTAAAATCTCACTTCCACCTCCACTTCCACTCCTACATCCATCTCTACTTCCACTTCCACTTCCATCCAAACCTCTTCCAGCGAACCAAACGACCCCTAAATGGTGATTTCCACTTCCACTTCCACTTCTCTACCCCCAATTCCAGCGAACCAAACGACCCCTTAGTATATTGTATAAAAATCAAGAGCATGTAAATTAAGAAACTATAAAATTTCATAATGGGCATACTCACATGGATCACCTTTTATTTCAACCATGTTATTCTCCGTGGCAAAATTTGATCATAACAACACAAATTAACTTTCAACCATGTCAATGTAAGAAAAAGCTCTAAACAATGAAGCAAATCCCAAACCATGCCTCTATCCCATCCCTAGCACTAAATATAATTTATATACTATCAAGAACTTCAAAAGCAATTTATAATTATTCCATACATTATTCCACTGGATTTGCTTCCTTACTACTATCATGATGTGTTTGGTAAAAAAAGCTCAGTTTAGATAGATTTATTTGACTATACAATATAAATGAAAAAATGAGCTTAGCTACATGTACAAATTAGTTATAGATTTACTGAAACTCAAATTTAGTTCATCCTAGTCACTTTATAATTAAAATTATAGATCACATGCACCCACACACTTCACTGAAAATTCAAATATGATAATGATGCAGTTAGGATATTCTATCCAGCCATTTCACAGACACAGACAAATTTTGCACACAGGAAAGTGTAAGACAGTGTTCTCACACCTCTTCTGGTGTTAAAGAGCAACAACCATTCAATCTTGTTTCAGCTGAGTTTACTTTTAATTTCCCCCTTGACAGTCCTTGGGAAGAATTTAAAGGCATAGAGAAGAAATGAGATGCTGAGAAAGGTTCAATGAAAGTCAGCAAAAATATTATAAAACTTGGATAATATACCTGGAAAAGTTCAGCTCAGTATTGATATGCTAAAGCTTCTTGTCATACCGGGGTCATATGCAATAAATGGCTGAAACATCATAAAGCAAGTTTCACTTGATTGAAACAAAATGGCTGAAACAAAATGAGAAATATTGGAGCAAACTAAACAATGTCAGCACACTTCACACTGGATTGAAACTTGGAAAATTTAGCCTCATTCTGTCATTCTTAGAGTTCCTGCACCACAATGATATGGACTGTTTTAGGCCTATTAAAATTAAAAGATTGAAAGAGAGAGAGAAGAATCTATAAAAAGGAAAATTATCCATAACACGATCAAATGCCATTCACTGAAAATGTGGTTCTCATATGACATGTACAAATGAAATCATAAGTAAAGAATGAGTTTGGCTGATGAAGAAAAATTGTGGAGATGAATAGATGAATGAAATATCCTGTTAAATTGACTTCTCATTTGCACAACCTTCTGATATGTAGATGCTGCTTAGAACAATCCTAATTAAATCTACTTAAAATGCAGCCAATGATAAAATACTTTTATCAAATTAGCAAACATAATACCACAATAGTAATAGATAAATACAAAACCAAAGATTAAGATTGAAGGCATGTACACGATAAAGACTTGAATTTGCTACAAATTAGGACAAAATTGTGACAGAAATCCAGGCTTGACATACCTAGAGCAAGTTCAAACCTGGATTTCTTCAGCCAAAAAGCAACAAAGAATTATGCACTAATAAAAAGAAACTATGATCATAATCAACAAATACTGATTGATGGTTGATAGAAATGCAACATTTCTAGATATATAGTTGATTGCAATAATAAAAAAGTTTGAAGCATGCACATACTCATGTTGGCGATGATTGAACAGTGAAATACAGAAAAAATCATAAGCTCAGGGAAAAAAATGTTAACTTAAACATGTAATAATGCACAAAAGAATGAACTAACACATACCTAAATTCAACTTATGTCCAATAAGATTTGTAAAAAAAACAGTTTTAAACATTCATATAATATTTGTTAGCCTCAATTGAAAACAGTTTTATTCCAAACGCAGTGCAAAACTAAAATCATAGTAATCCAACATGAAAAATATCACAACAATTCCAAACAGCATTCTGGTACTTATTAGTACCATTTATAACCCAAAAAATGAAACTAACTTATGAGTCCAGTGATGAGAGCAAAAACACGGGATGAGAGGAGAGCCAACAAATCCTTCAATCCAAAGAAATCGTACAAACAGGCCCAATTTACCCATCTATTTAACCTGTATAATAATAAGTTCAAACATGCAATTTTACCAGCTACATTTTCACCCATTCAGCAACATCATAAAGCAAGAAATCAGAATTTTCCAGCTACTCAATAAGTTCAAACAAAGGTTCACATGCACATGAAGTTATGCTAAGTGTCTAATACTCTAATAATTATTGAAACTCCAGTTTTGATTTTCTAACTACAAATAAACCAACTTTAATGGTTATGCTTGTCGGAGGATGCTGGTGATAGGATTGGCCCATAGCTACCACAAAATTGCTTTCAAAATCATATCACTCTTATTATTTAATTGTAATCTGATTCTGTTATTTCAGTATCTTATTTGGATATATTATCATTTAGGTAACACACCTAGATTTTCGAAACACTCACCCAGAACTTTTGGATTTTATGCCCATTTTTTTTTGCCATTTGATGCACCAAAGCTTGTTGATTTTTGCTTAGAGAGGCATCAAAGTTGTATTCTGTGGATTGTAAGAAAAACACACTCATGCAGAAACACGCAATTAAACAAAAAAAGAACACATGGATGTAAGAAGTAAAACAGAATCACAATCCAAAAAACCCCTCAAGCATATTCCAACAAAAATACACAAAAAATCACAAATAAAAAAACCCAGTAATCAAGTTGGTTGCTTTCTTATGCCAAAGCACACTAATGAGAAATCCCACATCAGAAAACAAATGCACACAACGAAAAACATGATTTTCAATGAACTTATCCCAGTTGTTGCAAGACATTGAACCTAGGATCATTCGTGAATGATTTTCAATTGCCCACTTTCTCACTTTTTCCATAATAGAGAATCCCATGAAAAAGAAGAATAAGAAGAAAAAACCTTTTTTTCCATTGCTTACTGCTTACTGGGGTGAGTGGAATATCATGTAGGCTTTAGCTACACTTTACAGGTAATCATACTCAGATTGAAAAGAGCAAACTTGTCTTCATCTCAATTCATGTGGAGTCTGTGTAAGCACAAAAGACCCAAATTATTATGATGAATATATAAACAAATTGACATAATCACAGCACCAAAATCATAACTCCCCATAACTGCAGCACTAAGCTGAAGACTCTCAACCTCAAAACACAACCTCTCCCTCATACCATGATCCTTCAAACCAACCCGAAATGAAACCCCAACCAACAAACACTCAAATTACTTTAGAAAGTGAAGAATATACATAATATAATTCCTTCAAAATCCCAAACCCCAACTTGAAATCGCTATAATCGAAAAAGAGAAGGCAAAAACCGAATAGGGAAGGCTCACCTCATCGTTGCCGGAGGTGGCTGGTCAAGAAAGGAATGGGAGAGAAGGGGGAGAGGATGTTGAGGTCAAAGAGAGAAAGGTAAAGACGATGGAGAGAGTGGTGACATGAAGATGAAGATGGAGAGAGAGTCGTTAGAATCTGATAAAACACCAAGAAACAATGAGGGACATTGGGAGGTGAATCAATATAAAGAATTGACGAGGGACATTGGAAGGCGAACCAAGCGGAAACCAAAGAAGCAGAGAATATTAAAAACCAACAACAGGAATTGCTCTCCGCCCACACACACTGTCACGAACCACTCATAATTAAAGTAAAATTACTAAAATAATAAATTTCCGGAGATGTCCAGAACAATCCGGAATAATCCGGAACAGTCTAGATCATTCTGGAACATTCTAGAATGCTCTAGAACACTCTGGAATCTTCTAGAATTTTCTAGAAGAAAGTGGAAGCATCTGGAAGATCCTGGAAGCTTCTGGAACTCTGTGGAAGCTTGTAGAGCTTTATGGAGAATCCTAGAGTATTCAGGAATATTCTAGAATAGTTTAGAATATTGTAAATAGTTAGAGAGATTGGTAGAATATTCTAGAGAATCAATTGTAACCGTTAGATCAAATAGATCTTAGCCGTCCATTGAGGAGGTGGAATTAGTATAAATAGGCCTCACCACCTCTCATTTTCAACCATCCAAAGTTTGAGAGCTCTTGCAAGTCTTTGAGAGAGATCAATAGAAGTTCCTTTCTTTGAGATCCAAGTTCCTTCTTAGTACTTAACTTCCATTGTGAGTTAAGAGAGAGGCTGACTAGCATTCAAGAGAGGGAAGTTTGCTAGTGCCGCACGTGACGGTTGGTAGAAAACACCAAGTCCGTGACAGTTGGTATCAGAGCGCAAGGTTAAAGGTTCGTTGGAACAAAGAGGGAAATGGAAACCGGGAGCAACACTTCTCAGGTGGAGAAGGTAGTCGAGAAGAAACAAAAGAGCCAGAGATCTCGTTCGAGGGAACCCATGGAAGGATTCGAGACACGGCTAGCCAAGGTGGAGTTGGCCATAGTTGATGGGGAGGAAAGGTTTGAGGAGGTTGGACGGAACATGGAGGAGTTCCGTGAGGAGGTGCTAACCGCCATCAACAAAGTACTCGCCCAATGTCAGGATCGGGTAGATTCCATGGAGGAGTCTCATAGGGCTGAAGTTTCTTCGCTTCGTGTGGAACTCAGTGAGGTCAAGGAGGAGCTCGCGTTGTGCAAGAAGGCACTTGCACATGATGTTCCATCAACGTCTGAGGTAAGGACTACTCCCTCTAGGGTTGATGTTCCACGACCCAAATCCTTTAAAGGATCAAGGAACGCGAAGGAACTTGATAATTTCCTGTGGAGTATGGAGCAACACTTTAGGGCGCTCATCATCAATGATGACGCCTTGAAGATAGATATGGCAAGTCTCTACCTCGAGGACATCGCAATGGTATGGTGGAGGAGGAGACAAGGGGATATTGAGAAGGGCACATGCACCATGAGTACATGGGATGATTTCAAGAGAGAACTCAAGAGGCAGTTCTATCCAAACAATGTTGAAGAAGAAGCTAGAGCAAAGCTAAGGCGTCTTCAACATAAGGGAGGCATCCGGGACTACGTGAAGGAATTCACAGAGGTACTTCTCGAAATCCCTGACTATCCTGATAAAGAAGCTTTCTTTACTTTTATGGATGGTTTACAAACTTGGGCTAAGTTGGAGATACAAAGACGGGGTGCTCAAGATTTAACCACCGCTATTTCCATTGCCGAGTCTCTTATCGAATTCAAGAAGCCGGAGAAGTCTAAGCCAAAAGATAAGAGCGGCAAAGGAAAGAGTGGGGGAGAGTACCACCGAGGCAAGGAATCAAACTATAAGCCCAAGGGTGCTAAGGAGTACAAGAGTGGGGAACACCCACCACTTAAGTGTTTCCTTTGCGAAGGACCACATAGGGCAAGGGATTGCCCAAAGAAGGCCAAGCTCTCTGCCCTAATTGAGAGAGAGGAGCAAGAGCAAGAAGAAAGGAGGGTGGGATCCTTACAACTTCTTAACGCCATCAAGGCTAAAGTTGAGGTGCCCAAATTCGGAGAAAATGGGCGCTTGTTTGTGGAGACTAAGATTGGAGGAAGTACCGTGAAAGCACTTGTGGACACGGGAGCTTCCAACAATTTTCTGCGAGTAGAAGAGGCAAAGAAGATGGGGATCCCTTATGAGAAGAAGCAAGGATGGCTTAAGGCTGTCAACTCGGAGCCGAAGGCCACCTTTGGAGTTGCAAGAGAAGTGAAGGTGAACCTAGGAGATTGGAGCGGTCTCATGGACTTCTCAGTAGTCACCATGGATGACCATCCAATTGTTTTAGGTATGGAGTTCATCGACAAAGTTAAGGCAGTTCCCATCCCTTTTGCAAACACTATGTGCATCTTGGAGGAAGGCAACATGCGTCTAGTACCTCTAGAGCGTGAAGCCCGACTTCAAGAGAATCAGATTTCAGCTATGCAGCTTTCCAAGGGAATCTCAAAGAAGCAGCCGACCTACCTCGCAGCCTTGAAGGAGGAGGTAGATACCCCGGCCATGGAAGATGCTCCTAGGAGCATTGAACGTGTCCTTGAAGAGTTCAAGGATGTGATGCCACCCGAGTTGCCTAAGAAGTTACCACCTAAGAGGGAGGTGGATCACAAGATCGAGTTGGTACCTGGTGCAACCCCGCCAGCGGCAGTGCCATACAGCATGGCGCCTCCGGAACTTGAGGAGTTAAGGAGGCAGTTGAAGGAGTTGGTGGACATGGGATACATACGTCCATCAAAAGCACCCTATGGAGCGCCGGTATTGTTTCAGAAGAAGCATGATGGGTCGCTTCGATTGTGCATTGACTATCGGGCGCTTAACAAGATCACTGTGAAAAACAAGTACCCGATTCCACTCATTGCAGATCTCTTTGATCAGCTTGGTCAAGCTCGATGGTTCTCTAAGTTGGATCTAAGATCAGGGTACTATCAAGTAAGGATAGCCGAAGGGGATGAACCGAAGACCACATGTGTGACGAGGTACGGTTCTTTTGAATTTCTGGTTATGCCCTTTGGACTCACAAATGCTCCAGCTACCTTTTGCACTCTCATGAACCGAGTCCTACAACCCTTCTTGGACAAGTTCGTGGTGGTGTACTTGGATGACATTGTCATATATAGCAATACATTGGAGGATCATGTCCAACACTTGAGGCAAGTCTTCCAAGTGTTAAGAGAGAATGAGCTATATGTCAAGAAGGAGAAGTGTGCCTTTGCTCAACGAGAAGTCACCTTCCTTGGGCACATTGTGGGAGAAGGAAAACTACGAATGGATGGGTCTAAGGTACGAGCTATACAAGAGTGGGAACCGCCAAAGAAGGTAACCGAACTTCGTTCTTTCCTTGGTTTGGCTAACTATTATCGGAAGTTCATACGAGGTTACTCTTCATTAGCCACACCCCTCACCAATTTATTGAAGAAGAACAAGGCTTGGAATTGGGACAAGGGTTGTCAACAAGCCTTTGAGAATCTTAAGGAGGCCGTGATCCAGGAGCCGGTGTTGGCCTTGCCCGACCACACCAAACCATATGAGGTGCAGACTGATGCTTCGGACTTTGCCTTAGGAGGAGTCCTAATGCAAGAGGGTCATCCAGTAGCTTACGAGAGTCGTAAGCTAAATGATGTGGAACGAAGGTACACGGTCCAGGAAAAGGAGATGACGGCCGTGGTCCATTGCTTGAGAGTTTGGAGGCATTACTTGTTAGGAACCAAGTTCGTGGTGAAGACTGATAATGTTGCCACGAGCTACTTCCTTAAGCAAAAGAAGCTTACACCAAAGCAGATAAGGTGGCAAGCTTTCTTAGCCGAGTTTGACTTTGTGATGGAGTATAAGCCAGGGAAAGGCAATGTTGTGGCCGATGCGTTGAGTAGAAAGGCCGAACTTGCTGCCATCACAAGCCCAAATTTTCCTATGGTAGAACGTCTTAAGGAGGGACTTGAGCAAGACTCACAAGCCAAAAGTTTGATGGAATTGGCAAGTCAAGGGAGGACGCGCCGGTTTTGGCTTGAGGATGGGATGCTCATCACCAAGGGAAATCGAGTATATGTGCCTAAGTGGCAAGGCTTAAGGAAGGAGATCATTAAGGAGTGCCACGACTCAAGGTGGGCTGGTCACCCAGGAGTTAGGCGAACTTTGGCACTCATTGAGCGAGCATACTATTGGCCCCAGATGCGAGACGATGTGGAACTATATGTGAAGACTTGTCTTGTGTGCCAACAAGACAAGATAGAGCAACGCCCCACGGCTGGTTTGCTTGAACCACTACCAATTCCGGAGAGACCATGGGAGAGTATTTCCATGGACTTCATCACTTGTTTGCCGAAATCCGAGGGATGCAGCAACATTATGGTCGTGGTGGACAGATTTAGTAAGTACGGAGTATTCATTCCCGTGCAAACTAAGTTCTCTGCCGAGGATGCTGCACGATTATTTTTCAAGTATGTGGTGAAGTATTGGGGCATTCCGAAGACTATAGTGAGTGACAGGGACACTCGCTTCACGGGAAGATTTTGGATGGAGCTCTTTAAGATCATGGGATCTGAGCTCAACTTTTCAACAAGTTTTCACCCACAGACAGATGGTCAGACGGAGAGGGTGAATGCACTATTGGAGCTCTACTTGAGGCACTATGTGAGTGCCAGTCAACAAGATTGGGCTAAGTATCTAGACATCGCTCAGTTCTCCTACAACTTGCAAAAGAGCGAGTCTACGGGGTCGAGTCCATTTGAGTTAGCTACCGGACAACAGCCATTAACCCCACATACTCTAGCCGTTGGTTATCAAGGCCCAAGTCCTGCCGCATTCAAGTTTGCCAAAGGGTGGCATGAGAAGTCTGACTTGGCGAAAGCTTACTTGGTCAAGGCAGCAAAGAAGATGAAGAAGTGGGCCGATGCGAAGAGAAGGCATCTTGAATTTGAGGAAGGAGACCTGGTCATGGTGAAACTCCTTCCCCATCAGAGTCGGCGGTTTGCCAAAGTTCATAAAGGGCTAGTAAGGCGTTACGAGGGACCGTTTCCAATTGAGAAACGAATTGGTAAGCTAGCCTACCGCTTAACCTTGCCTTCACACTTGGAGATGCATCCTGTTTTTCATGTGAGTCTTTTAAAGCCATTCCACGAGGATGAGGATGATCCAAGTAGAGGCGAGTCAAAGAGAGCGCCAACTGCCATCACTACTGTACCAGAACGTGAAGTTGAAGAAATTTTGGCACACCGAGTAATCCCACGACGCGGGAGTCATCCAAGTTATGTGGAGTATTTAGTCAAGTGGAAAGGAGCTCCCGACAGTGAGGCAAGCTGGGAACATGAACTTACATTATGGGATTACAAGGACTTGATCGAGGCATACCGGAGAGATGCGCTGAGGACGTCGCCATATTGAGTGGGGGAGAATGTCACGAACCACTCATAATTAAAGTAAAATTACTAAAATAATAAATTTCCGGAGATGTCCAGAACAATCCGGAATAATCCGGAACAGTCTAGATCATTCTGGAACATTCTAGAATGCTCTAGAACACTCTGGAATCTTCTAGAATTTTCTAGAAGAAAGTGGAAGCATCTGGAAGATCCTGGAAGCTTCTGGAACTCTGTGGAAGCTTGTAGAGCTTTATGGAGAATCCTAGAGTATTCAGGAATATTCTAGAATAGTTTAGAATATTGTAAATAGTTAGAGAGATTGGTAGAATATTCTAGAGAATCAATTGTAACCGTTAGATCAAATAGATCTTAGCCGTCCATTGAGGAGGTGGAATTAGTATAAATAGGCCTCACCACCTCTCATTTTCAACCAACCAAAGTTAGAGAACTTTGTAAAGACCTTTGAGAGAAATTAATAGAAAGTTCCTTTCCTTGTAAATCAAAGTTCCTTCATATTACTTAACTTCTTTTGAAAGTTAAGAGTAAGGCTGACTAGCATTCTAGAGCGAGAAGTTTGCTAGTGCCGCACGTGACAAATTGGTATTAAAACCAAGTCCGTGACAACACGCACGGGTAAATACTAAATAGGGGCAGAAAAATATTTGACACAGTTCATAACATTTAACAACCAAATA
The DNA here is from genome assembly GCA_029929735.1 of Mimosa pudica. NCBI lineage: Eukaryota > Viridiplantae > Streptophyta > Magnoliopsida > Fabales > Fabaceae > Mimosa > Mimosa pudica. The sequence goes on along the minus strand of JAKELP010000051.1, from coordinate 1,435,896 downwards.
CGATTATATTTTTGTCAAAGCACATATCTATTACCATGCTTCAATTTGGTTTTGTCAATCTAAAATTAACTTTATTAGGTTCAAATACGATTATATGATTATATCCTTACGGAAATGAAGTTCTTATAGGAAAACTTCTCATTATTGTCTATACTCCTAAACCAAATTACTTTCGTGAGGACAAGTCACAAAACCATAAGAAACAAAAAAAAAAAAAACTTAAAAATACACATAAAACTATATAAAATCCAAATGTTTCCTTCCCAACTGAAAACCAAGGAAGGAGACACATTAAACAAAACTCTTACAACAATGAGAGAATAGGTTAGAGTGGAGGAAGCCAACCCTATAGAAGCTTTGGTAAAAATCTAATCCCAAATTTCGAACTGCATATACATTAATGGTGAACAAAGTTGCCTACCACTATACCAGCAGCAGTTGGTTTACATTTTACATATTTGTATAAAAGTGTTTCATACCTGTTTAATTAAGGGAAAAAGACAAATAAATACCTCTGAATGTCCAAAAGGACAATTAAGGAACTCAAACTTCCAAAAGTACAAGTAAGTAACTCCGAATTTCAAAAGGACAACTAAAGAACTAGACAATTGTTAATCATTATGTTCCAGTTGTTAATAGTTATGTTCCTGTTGTTATTTTTTCTATTTGAAAATTTGAGTTCCTTACTTGTCCTTTTGGAAGTTTGAGTTCCTTACTTGTCCTTTTAGACATTCGGAGTATTTATTTGTCATTTTCCCTTTAATTAACTTCTAAGATATTTTCTGTTTTATATGGTTAACGGATAAAAAAGGACCTCACAATAAATTCCACTCATTATTTAATTTTCCAGGTGATACTTGTATCATAAAACTCAATAATCGGCCAAAAGGGATCATTTTCATTTTAATTTTGTTTTACACTCAATAAAAGCCTTATTATTTAAAACTAATAATTGAATAAACAATAAATAAGTAAACTCACAAGATGTACGTCGGTGACATGACATTGGAAAGTGGAAAGCAAACAGAATCTCTCCATTTCTTCACAGGAAACCTGAACCGTTCACTGAAATAAATATTCGAACGAAGTTTGCTTTGAGAAAATCAAACCTCTTCATTATTCCTAGTAGACTTAACTATTTTCTAACTTGCTTAATCATATTCATTTTATCAAATTCTAAACCCATGGAATCTGATCTCACCCTCAAGTCTATCTGTTACAATCCTGGTTCCCTTAAGCTTCTTGATCAGGTTTCTTCTCATTCAAATCACTACTTGTTATATTTTATATATATATATATATATATTGATTTCACTGTGTTAAGCTGCTCCTAGGAAGTGAGAAACTATAGAATGATGCTAATATATGTGATTTTTATGTTTGTTGAAGTTATTGACACCCTTTAGAAATCTTTAGGTGTGAGTGGTTGGTGATTTTAGTTTAAATTTACATTTATATCATACCCAAAGAATCAAGGATCAAATTTGATTATGTTGTTTACAAGAACTTGGGAGAATGTTAAGGGGTAATCAATTATTGTTTATTAGAAGCATGCTGTAACCTTTTTTTTTTTATGAAAAGGTTGTGTTTTGTTGTTTTATTTCTTGAGTTTAGCATTCCCTTTGTTGCAAAATTTTTACTTGGTGTTTTATTTGGTTTGTTTTACCTTTTGCTGATTGTTCATTGTTGTGATGCAGAGAAAGCTCCCTCTAGAAAGTGTTTACTTGGACATTCAGAATTCAACAGATGGCTGGTAAATACTGCAGTTCTATTCAAACACAGGAAAATTTTACATACCATGTCCCGAGTCTCGTCCTTTGTTTTGAATGAAAGATCTAATGTTGTGCTTATATATAGGAATTCAATTTGATTTTTCTATTTGATCTGTGTTGGTATATAATAATAAACATAAAGAGTTGGTGAATGATAGGGCACAATGACGTCTTATGATCCATATAGCCGACCTCATGTAGTGGGATAAGACTTTGTTGTTGATATTGTTGTTGTTGATCTTTGTTGTTATAGTGCAATAGGCAGTAACAAAATTCTTTAGTGTACATGCTTGTTGAATATATTTGACAATCAGACTTGGTTCTCTACTTCATTTCTCTCAACATTTTTATATTATTTGTGTGAGAGGGTTGGATGAATGGATTTTGAATAAAGTTGATCTATAATATAGATTTTCTTGAATTGTAATTTATAAAATTATTGTGATATTGATTTATAACTTTTGATTATCATAAACTCCTTTGAGTAGCTTATGCTTAAACCTATGTTTTACCTTGAAAAATATTTAACATTTTATAGAGGTGTTTGGATCATTTTAGGTTTTTCCACATGTAGTTGATTATAAATTTTAATCCAAACGTGCACTATATTGCTTATCAATTTCAATCAATTGTTGGAGTAACCAAAGAAACGGTTCCTTTAATTGAAAACATTGTTCTTCCCTGTTGAATATTTAAAATGCCTATTGAATTATGATATTTATTTTTTAAGTCAGTGGGTCCAAATATCTAAATGTTCATGACCTCCCCAGGCATGCCATAAAGGATATGGTGGTCCGTGGAGCACCTGCTATTGCTATTGCAGCAGCACTTTCTTTGGCTGTTGAAGTTTTCAATCAAAAGGAATTTAATGGGTCACCCGGTGATGCAGCTTCCTTCCTTGGACAGAAATTAGATTATCTTGTCTCCAGGTATAATCAGTCCTTTGAATTATATTGAGACACTAATCCATGTGTTTTAAAAGTTACGTTATGGAATTTTGAATTTATTATCTGCTGAGTTACCTAATTAGAATTTGGAAGTTTAAAGCTAACACTCTACTTCAGCAGTTGTAGATGTCTATATGAAACTTATTACAAGCAGATGATTGCTGGCTAATTTGTCGTTTCAATCTTTAGTCGGCCAACTGCAGTGAACCTTTCAGATGCTGTAACAAAACTAAAGGAAATCATATCTAAGGCTGTTGTTTCTACTACAGAGGCCAAAAGTGTTTTTCAGGTAATTTTGTTTACGTAGTGATAAAGGAATGGCAAATAAATAAGGTTAAATATTGTGCCTTTCCCCCCTCTTATCAGTGCTATGACTTTTGAATCCATAATTTTGAGGGGCAATTTGGTAGGCATATATTGAAGCAGCTGAAATTATGCTGGAGGATGATGTTGCCTCAAATAGAGCAATTGGTTCTTATGGAGCCTGTGTCATTCGACAACAAACAGGGAAACAAAAGCTTTCTGTCTTAACCCATTGCAATACTGGAAGGTTCTTAATAAAGTGTCTTCCCTTTACTACTTTTTACTATGGTTAAATCATGGAACTCTACTTTTGTTGATTGGCTTCATAAGATGAGGGCTTTTAACTTGACTGCAATTGTGTTTTTTGTTTATTTCTCAGTCTTGCAACTGCTGGATTTGGTACTGCTCTGGGTGTAATTCGTGCACTTCACAATGATGGCGTTTTAGAAATGGCATATTGCACAGAAACACGTCCATTCAATCAGGTGACTGCTTTATATGTTGTTCCAGAATCTATTTAACCATTGAGTTTTGGTAAGAGAAGGTGTATCAACTAAATCAATGATATTATGCTTTGTATGTGCTTTACCCCTACTTTGATCTGAATCACTTACATGGTGTGTAAACGGAACCAAGGCAACCTAATTAACTATCCTGCTTTTAAATAGTTCACTTTCAAACTTGAAAATGAATTTTTGAGTGAGAGCTCATGCATTTCTGAACATTGCATGGATGTCATGTAGTTTATTATTATAGATAATTTAGCACGAGTTTCTTAGTATGCTTTTTCCTAGGATCAAGGTAACTGTGGAATTTGTTAAGTGAACTAGTTTTGAGGACACATTTCTAACTTTCCGTAATGGTTGATATTTACATTTTCCTCCATTTATGAAGAAATCGTGTCTCTATTTATTATATCTCATGAATTGTGCTAGTTATTTGAATGAATTGAATTTTATGCTAGCCTAATGTAATATTTATTTGCAGGGATCTAGGCTTACAGCCTATGAGTTGGTGCATGAACGTATACCTGGAACTCTTATAGCAGATTCTGCAGCAGCTGCACTTATGAAAGCTGGACGAGTAGATGCCGTTGTTGTTGGGGCAGACCGTGTTGCATCAAATGGTGCTTCAAAAGTCTAACAAATATAATTTTTCAATTGGATCTTTTTTCTGAAGTTGTAAAAAATCATCGGATTGATCATTCTCATCATTGCATTTCTCATTCAATTATCGTTGCAGGTGACACAGCCAACAAAATTGGAACCTATAGTGTTGCCTTATCTGCCAAGTTTCACAATGTAGCCTTTTATGTGGCTGCCCCTTTGACTTCCATTGATCTATCTCTTTCTTCTGGACAAGAAATTGTCATTGAGGAGAGGTCTCCAAAGGAATTGTTGAATGCCCGTGGAGGACTTGGAGAGGCCGTTGCAGCCCCAGGAATTTCTGTGTGGAACCCTGCATTTGATGTCACACCGGCTAGTCTGATTTCTGGTATCATCACAGAGAAGGTCCGATTCACCCTCTCTTGTGTTCTTACAATTCCATGTGAATTTATAATGTTGTTCAGGAAGTACAAACAACTCTTTTAGTCCTGATAGAGGGATCAGTGACTTCACCTGTCAAATTCCGTCTACAAAACCATCAGAATAAGTTTATCTGAAATTATAATCCCCATCAGAATGAGTTATAACATTTTGCTATGATATCTGAAAGATTAGATTAAACTTAAAAAGGTAGCATCGCCTCATTGGGTTGTCATTGTTGGTTCTTAGTTATCGTTTTACATGCTTAGCATGACCAAGTTTTATATTTTTATTGAACTACATAGACATAGTATTTGGTATATTACTAAGTTTACTTCAAGCATTGTTGGACTATGGCGATTGGCGAGAGTGTTTCTTTATCTTTTCCCTTTCTTTTCATTCTTTTATGGTTTCATTTCATTTTGATCCAACCATTTTGCATTCTGTATTTATAAGCAGGGTGTCATAACCAAGACAAGTGATGATACATTCGACATAAAAGCTTTCGCACAAAAGACTGGTTATGCCAAGAGTTGAAGTAATGGTGGAGTTTGATGATAGTGTGTCATTAGTTCTCTGCTTTGAAAACAATTTGTCAATAGAGAACCTCGACTCTGGAGGATAAGTTCATGATGACATGCTCAATATCCGGTACCATCTTACAATTTATAGCTACAAGCAACATTCAGAAGATTGTTGCATGAGTAATAATTAGCCCTGCAAAACCTGTAGGGACTAGTAAATGAATGAGTATATTGAATAATGTGATTAGATGTGGATCCTATGTATTGCACAAGTGTTTAAGGAATGAGTTGTACTATTTATTAACAGTGTCACTTGTAAGAGATTTTATAATTGATATTTGATTTGATAATAATGAGTGGAGAAATACATAGTTGATTATGTCTGCACACTTGTGAATTATACCACTTACTCAGGTATGTCGGTCAGTTTGGATGGATGAAATTGTGATGGTGAAAGGGAATTGGAAATGAGTGTAAGGAGTAAAAGATGGAAAATAAAGATAATGATGAAATGTAAAGTTTGTGGGCCCAGGAAAAGTTTGAGATGGAGTGAGAAAACTTATAGGGCTCGGAATATATATAAATTACCATTTTCATTTCCTTCCAAGCAAACATAGCCTAAGCGTTTTGATTGTGTGGACCATAAAAGCTACAAGAAAGGGGCATCTTGGAGTTAATAAAGATATATTTGTCAAATTCTTAAAATATGTTGCTTTGTTTTTTTGCCAAAAAAATATGTTGCTTTGAATATCTATAAATACTGGCAAAAAAAAAAAGAATATCTAAAAATACGTACAAAATGAAATAATAATGTCAGTTTGGCTTGATATTTGAGACATGGTAATATTGATTACTTACGGTATGATATATTACTATATGATGGCCTTTGCTCTTGTTTGGTGCGGATGATGTATTGTTCAAGTTTATAGACTCTTCATTGAAAAATGCTAATCAAGTGCCACATTGTTGTTCATCGACTTTCCACCAATCATCTCCAATAATTTCTTCTGAATTTTTCATATTAGTCTTGAATTTTTTGTACCCTGAAATTTTCAGTATTAGCTACCTCTGATAGAAGAATAATTTGACCTTCCTCATCTAAATGTGTCTCTCTTTCTCATGATTTTGTTGCTTATTAGGGAAATTTTGTGATGAAATTTCCCTGTTGATGTGTCTTCCATGAGGTGGTAGAGAACATGTTTAAACACTTCATTCACGGTGTCTCAAATTCCAAAGGGACCTTGTACTATCCATATTAACTAAGCAAATATGGATAAACACGTTGTACAGTCTGGTGGGTAATTTGGTGTATCTGAAATTCTTCTTTGGACTCATAAGTGAATTAATTATGTTTGGTTGCAAGAAAGGAAAGGAAATGAAATGGGTGAAATGAAAGTAAAGAAATGGTTAGAATTGACAGAAAATGAAATAAAGGTTGGATTGTTTAGTTGACACATGAAAGAAATGGAAAATGTGATTGTTAGGTTGAGAAAAATGTTTAATTTTTTTATGAAAATATTCATTGAAATGTCCGAATTGCCCTCAGCGTAAAAAAATAAAAAGAAATGAGCTGCAATGTTATCATCGTTCGCATTTTACTGAGCCTTCGACAGGTCAAAGGTGGAGCTTAGTCATTTTACATGGCTGCGAGGTCGAATATGGTTGCTAGAAATATGGGGATTGATCAATGGGAGATTGAAATTGGTAACTCTCTTTGAGCATGGCAGGCGGAAAAATGAAGTTCGATCTATCGGAGACAAAAATGGGTAACTCTTTTTAACATGGCCGCCAGAAATGGGGATTGAATATGTCTGCTAGAAACATGAAGATCGATCTATGAGACACGAAAATATGTATTTCATCAATTATTTTGTATGAAGCGTTTTGGATAACTTGTGTTGACCTTTGGGTCTTAAGACTAACCATCTTGATATTAATGGTTCGTCTACTAGTAATGTTGATGATGGGGGGAGTGAGAAATTTCAGAAGCGGAGACATGAAAAGTGTTGCATTATCTGTTTTTATAACAATCTAAAATCGAATGTAAATAGTTAAAATTGATTTTAACTATCTAAAATCGAATTCAAATGTATTGTTGAAATCGATTGTAACTATCTAAAATCAAATGTGAACTGTTAAAATTGATTATAACTATCTAAAATCGAATGTAAGCTGGTAAATTAGAATTTGGCTATGCACGAGGTTTGCGATTATCCTATTGAAAATAGTTTAAAAGGAACATGGAAAAAGCATAATGAAAGTCCCTTATTTTCGTATCTAAGGCAACATTTCGTAACACCCAAATTGGGAGACGAAGGAAATCGCAGTCAAGAGAGCGTTTAGGGCTGGAATGCAAGAGGTTTCTTCTCTTCATCAAAGAAAGAAACTTCACATAAAGAAGGCGAAGGTAGGAAATAGAACAACAACAATGAAGTAAAGGGAATTTGAGTGCTTTGACTTTTCGGTCATAGCCTGAATTTAACTTCCCACTATTTTGTCATGTAGCTGCTTTCCTAACTTTAAAAGAAAGCTTGTGGGTCCAAGAAAATGAGAGATTGAAGATTATATGCTCCAAACAGTCAACTTATATAACCATCGAAATGTCAAATTTTCCTATTATTTGATATTTTCTTTCCTAAAAGTAAACCCACACTTAGTCTCCTGTGAGATACTCCATTCGTTCCTAAATATAAAATTACTTTGGTTAATTTGGAGAGATTAAGGAAGGTTTTCCCATGAATTAGGATTACATGATCTTCTCAAAATACCTCTCACTTAAATTTAAAAGACAAATAAGGATTTGAGAGAGAAGTGAGGAAGCTAAGAAGTATAGGGGTAATTTGGACCAAAATTGAGACAAAATAGAAAGTGATCTTATATTTAGAAACTTATCCACTTCCCCAAAGTGATCTTATATTTAGGAACGGAGGGAGTACTTTTCAAGGAAAGAATTTGACTTTCTTAGCCACTTGATCAGTAATTTGATTTGTACACTTGAAATTTTCAGGACTTAATAAAATTTAAGTGTTAGATTATATGTATGAAGGACAAACTTTTGTTAGAGAATGCATTACTTCCAATACTTCCAATGCCAAATGGGCAAGATTATATTCAAGGATTTAATTTTGCTCTAAAGCATTGTTTAGGAGTATAAAACAAATTAAGTGATTATTTAAGCAGTACAACCTGTTGAATATCATAAGTTTGAGTTTGATCGGTTTTAAGAAGTTCAAGAATAAATATACTTTATCCTAACTTTGGAGTCATATACTAGGAAGTTAATAGTGGGAACAGTCAAAATCATGTTAATTTCATTGTTAACGATGATTATTTCTTTCCTCAATGGTTTGCGAGCAAGTCATTATATGGTACGAAAAAGTTTGTCATCATCAATGGAATGTAAAGTGTTGCTGATAATAAAATTGTTAGGATTTATTGAACAATTAGTTCTATTAAGGTAAAATTGTTTTAAAAATCACTCAAAAAATAAATAATCCATATATTCGGATAACAAATATTTATAAATTTTATATTTTGTCCAATCATGAAGTTAGTTTGTGCCTACAGCTACAAGTATCATAACTGTCTTCATTGTATACATGACTGGTTTGCAAATTGAAATTTTAGACAAAAGAAATGTTTCCGAGATTTGGAAATGATTCAAGTTTGATTCCTTCAATTGCATAGGGGCAGTTATCAACTTGCATATTTATCATACGTGTGTATTAGTATTTTAGTTTGAAGATGTGCCTTTATATGTTGAAATTAATATATCTCAATATTTGGGGTATATCAATTATACTTTTTTTTGGATGAAATATCAATTATACTTTGACAAGAAAAAGAAGCATCATACCAAGGGCCTTGTAGCCCAGTGGTATGACATATCCCCTTTAGGAAGGGAGGTTGCGGGTTCGATCCCGCTTGTAACCTCAAGTCATTAGTGTTTACCCCTTTAAATCAAAAAAAGAAAAAGAAAAAGAAGCATCATATATAATTTCAAACCAATAGCCATCAAAGGTTAAAAAAAACAAAAGCCAACATTAATTTTGCTAATTGTTTGCAAAAACATTAATTTCGCTCATTAATCAAATTCATTAACCTGATTTCCAACCTCTCTCATCTGTGTGAATTGCTGTTGGGCCAATCACTTTTTTTTATAATTACAGCCCTACAGATTTCAAAGAAAAGAATTGAGTCTAAATTTAATGCTCAAGTAACACCTGAATTAGATTTGGTCGACAACTTTATTACATAATTTGTCATTTAATTTATAATCTGAAATAAAATACTCCCTCCGGTCCTAAATATAAGACCTAATTGACTTTTTTGAAAAATCCTAAAAAAAGGCAAAATAAGTTAATTATAAATTGATTTACCTAATTTTTTCCCTTAAACTAGTTTACTTTACTTATAAACTAATGGATAATCTAAAAATATAGTAGTATTGAATATGTCATGATTTAATCTAACCCAAGCCATGCTGCTATCATGGACCTCAAAGCATCAAATGTTATTCCCTCCCTCATTGATTTTATCTTCAAGTAACCACCATTATATTGCACAACGCCTTCAGCTTTAATGTCAAACTTCCCTCCAATATGGAAATAACAACATAGTTCTTTAACTTGATGTGTCATTTTTTAACTTGATGTGTCATTTTTGCTTCCCTGTAACATGCCGAATAACCACAATAACATACGTATTAACCACTATCGCATGCATTTTAACCATCGAAACATGCATTTTTATTTCGAAAATCTAATCAATGCAACAGTGAATGAACATCTATTTCACCATCTTCATTACATCTAAGTTCACCTGAACTTCTTCTTCCACCATTAAATTCCAGACAAGGTTTTAGGGTTATACAATACATATACATAATTTTTCTATTTCATACCCTAAAAGACACAATGACCAAACAAATTTGAAGAGAGTAGTTTTTCAATCTTCATCTTGTATTAGCTTTTCTTTTGATCATGAATTATTATGTCCACAACAATTTTCAACACAAAAAGGAAGAAGAAAACAAAGTTGTTCATGTGTAAATAAATCCTAACCTCAACCCAAGAAGGATAAATACCGTAGCTCCGTCACCCAATGTCCACCGCCGTTAGCTCCATCACCGTCACCGTCAACGTCACAGTCACCGTTAGGGCTTTGTGTTCATTCTCTGTTTCATTTTTGCTTAGTGTGTGGGCAAAGGTGTTTTTTCTTTTTGTTTAATGTGTGGAATTCATGTTTGGTTGTGTTGTAATATACTATTACATTAGTGAAGGGCACTTTAGTCTTTTCACAAAATTAGATAATTTGTGTTAAATTCCAATGACCCAACTTGGGCTTTCAACAATTTACCCACCTCAATTGTCCAAGTCCCAATTGGACAAGTTTTATATGTCATTTTCCCTTAATATAATATTTTGCAACCTTAACCTCTCCAAAAAAAAGTCATCTAGGTCCTATATTTAGGACTAGAGGTAGTATTTGAAATCTTCCATTAACAAAACTAGTACCACTCTGTTTAAATTAACTTCCCATTTTACACAATTTCCATTATAGTTTCTGATTTATCATTTATGTAATTGTTGGACCCCCGTTAGGTCTTATTGGGTCTGGATCCTCAATAGCAGCCCAAACGGAGAAACAGACACGTTTAGGGCCCAAGACTCATGCTTTCAACGGTTATAATTTACACAAGGATGAGTGAACCAGACGCCCACCATTTTCGGACCAGTCACCCACAAATATCGGAGCACGTGCAACGACCACCATCCATAACTGAAGCCCACTATTTCGCAGCTACCATATGGAAGCCTAAGCTATAAAAGGAACACTGACTCGAGAAGAACCACTACGAACAATTCACGGCAACCACTCAACTTCTCTCCTCACTCCGATCTTATTCTCTTTAAAAGCTTCACTCTGATTATTGCAATTCCTTAGCTCTAAGCTCTATATATTGTAATCAGGCCTTAGACGCCTATCTTGTACCACCTTTGCCGATGACCCTATTATTTGTACTCAATCATTCATCAATAAAATCTTCTTATTTCATTTATATCATAAAGTCTCCCCTAACCGAGCATCAACAGTAATCTTCAACGGGCCAAAGGATTAAGAAAACCTGATGTTAAGCATAAACACAGCATACATATTATACATTATACACTTAAAGTCTCGGGTGAATTATGACAACCGCATAGGCAAAAAGATTAACAGGAGAACCACAAAAGGAACGAAAGATTAACAATAAATCAGTTATTCAATATTGCTCTCTAGAAATTATGCAATCTCTTGCCAAAAACAGCTCTAGTCTGACCAAAATTTCACAAAGGCATCTACAAAAGCTCTGAAAACAGCCAAAATTGGGTTAATTTCTTGTTTCTTTGAATGTTCGGGTTTCCCATCCCATGAGTCTCTGCATGAAAACCATATAGAGTTAAATTAGCTGATAAAAAAATTACTAAGCAACAACAGCTCACATGTGAATTACAGGACATTCGAGATCAACACAATAATTGAGATACAAATATCAAATATGCTTACAGATTGATTCTTTCTAAAGTTGGGTTGCTTTCCTGTGAGTTGCCACCAAGTTGACCATTAATTCTACGCTCATTCATATTCTCATGCCTTTCTTTAGTAGTTGACTCCTCCTCGGTAAATGTAAGGGTGGGAGTCTTGGCATGTAAGCCATCTTGTATTTTTGTCTGTCAATACATTTGTCAATCAGAGAAAATTCAATGTGGAAGCAATCCATCTAAATTTATCATCTTGCAAATTACACTAAGCAGTCCACACTTTACACTCTCATTTTCCGCAACCATTCATCTCATTGGCTCTCTAATTAAAAACTGTGGAGTTATATATAATTGTTTTACAACTGAAAGTGGTTACAGCTTTCTACACGTTTTAGTAGCATAATGTATATCAATCTCAATAAGTATTGGGAAATCTAAAAGGAAGAAGCTTATTTGGAAGTTCAGATATTCAGAGTATACGATGAAGACATATGCATATGGCATATAGATATGTTGATGCACCAGAAAACTTAAATGTGACGGTCAACATGAGTCACTAGCTTTAGGTGCTAAATCATGCAGACAACAGTTCCAGGCATGCACAAATCAAAGTCAATAGCGAAATTAAATAATTCAGTAATAAATAAGACATTAAAGAAAGAACATAAACCAAACCTCTTGCATAACAAATGATCAAAAAGAAAAAAATAACCTAGATAACATGTAAAAAATAACGAAAAAGAGAAAGAAAAGAGTACTAAAAACTAGTAAATTCTTAATCCTCAACACACTCTGAACAAGCATTCTCTATTTGTACTACTTATAAACATCATCTATCCACTTATCTGAATAACAGAAGTGATTACAATGTTCAATTAAAATGTAACAGACTAACTAATAGGCACTTAATCCTAATGTCACATATCAATAGGTAAGTGCGTCTACCAGATCACAGTTGAAAAATTAAAACTTAAATAAATTGACCTTAGCATCAGATGTGGTTTGACTTAGCTCAATGACTTCAGCCGTCAAAATATTGCTTCGATGAGGTGCTTTAACTTGAGGGTCAGCACATGTTTCATTGTCATGAGCAACATGTTCTTTGAGGGCTGACTTCATTGTGCTTTCGACCAATGTATGTCCAACATTTTTCCCTTCATCCTCATTACCAGAGCCAGATGTATTTCCAAGGTGATCCACAGACTTCTCATCAAGTACATTAAAGTGCTTCATCAATTCAACACCCTCTAATTCTGACTTTTCCTTTCTCTTCAAGTCCAAATTTTTTGTTTCATTTTCTTGAGAATTAATTATGCCTTTGAATTCTTCAGAACCTCCTATTCCAACGACTGTGCTTGTAACGGACCTTAATGGAAAAGTCTCTACAACCACATCTGCTGTAACAGGGCTTAAGTTAGTTACAGGAATTACGGAATTACGCATAACATCCTCTGGGGTTGCCAAACATTCCTTGACTTGACAGTCAGGACTACTTGCCTCAACAGATTCCTTGTTTGTATCATCTACCTGGCTATTGTGACTGAAATTTCCATTGCTAAGCACTTCAACCGGTTTCTGATTTGCCTCATCAATATGGCTACCACTAATTACATTTCCATTTTCGTAGGCTTCATTGAATTCCTTGTCTATTACACCCACCTGAAAACCATTGAGTGCATTCCCATTATCAGAAACCTGATCCTCAACTTCCATATGCTGCCTAGAAAGCATTTTGTCACTAGTATCCTGAACATTGACTGCCTCGATGTGGTTTTCATTTGGAGATGCAGCAAAGTAAGTATTAGGATTTACAGCAATTGAACCTAGTGGATCTTGTTCGAAAACCTGATCAGAGGGAAGCTCCTCTAAAGTGAATTTAGCAGGCCCCAACACTCTATTCTCTTGGATTATATCTCGTACAATCTCCCGTACTGTGTAGAAAGAGCCACCGACTTCCTTGTGGGTAAGATTAAGTGATGGGAAGCTTCCATTGTTAGACTCTTGGTACCTGAAGCAATGTTAGAAGAGGCACTGCATTCAATAGGACACTGGCAAAAGAGCTTCGATTGAAAGTAAAGTAAATGGTAGAAGAGCAAAAGATTGAATGATATCAAATATCATTAACTATACTAAATACAATTCTTCAGTAATAAACCAGTCATATTAACATTAACAATAGAGTAATACCGAGATTTCAGTCTACGTGTGCCATCAAACCCATCCAAATACAGTCAGTCAGATACGGAAATCAAATGATGATCAATTTCAATATAATACAAACGAGTTGTAAGAGAAGGATAGCAAACGGGAGAGAAAGAGAATTTATTTAAATGGAAAGATTATAGGGAGGTGTCATAGCCAAATTACATCCCCCTTATTTACATACTACCTTAGAACTCATTATCTAACTCTCCCTTTTAGCACAATTATATATCAGAATTCTTGCATCAAAACGGTAGTCAAAGCAGGTTATTAAGTTAATGACCAGCCCAAATTAGTACACTTCATGCTTAGAAAATAACTCCCAAACCTCAAACAAAAAATGGGCATGGTTATATAGGAAAACTACCAAAGCAAAACATTAGACAGGAAATTTAAATTAACCACAAAAGAACATATAAAAAATGTTCATGAAAGTGTACGAGGGTCAATCCAGTTTTAGTATACTAGGTAGTCTAACCTCTGCTTTATGCAGAGAGACTAATTCGATCCCACGACCTCAAAGTCCACAATAAGCGGGCTTATCGTTGAGCCAAGACGGCCTTTCATCCATGAAAATGTATAACTCTCAAAAATCATCAATACAAGTAAGCCATGACTGATGCGAACCCACGACCTTAGATCCCAAGGCAAGTGAACTTACCATTGAGCTAAACCGGCCCTTTGTTCATGAAAATGTATAACTCTTCAAATTCACCAATACAAGTAAACCATGCCCAACTACTCACTAAAATTGGAACCATATTATATGCCATCAATCCAATGCATTGCAGACATTATTCACCACATGCATCCACACATTATCCCAGAACAAAAATAAAAAATGACCCACACATCAATACTCACTAGCAACCAATACATGAAAATTTCATGAAAACAGCATGGAATGTAAAATGTGGAAATGGAACAATTAATTGGCAATGAAATGAAAGCTATGAGGAGAGTGAAGTATACTTGTTGATGAAGGTCTCAACCATTGCCTTCCTTTCCTCTTTGGAGCGACGGATTCTTGATTTTTTGAGTTCAGAGTGATTGCGGTTGGCAAGGGCAAAGGTTTGGCCATGGCAGGCACCTTTTACAGACATAGCATACATTGTGTGTTAACAGAAAGCAAAAGAGCACATACTATACCAACTATTAACTATATAGGAATAGGAGGAGTGGTAGTATATATGAGAAGGCAAGGAAGATGAAGAGGAAGAAGGAGAAAGCTAAACCCTAAACCCTCACAAAACAAAATGGAGTGTGACTAAGAAGGAGACGAGAGGACTAGTAGTCTAGTACAGTACAGGACTGAAAGTGGCCTTTGGTGCCAAAAATGTTTTTTGTTTTTGTTTTTTTTTTTCTGGGAAAATCCCAATAAATCCCTTCCACTACCAAAAGAAAACTACCCCACCTTAACACCCATTCTCTTCTCGCAATTTGTGTTTTAGGATGGGGGCAATTTTGTCTTTTCAAAAAATTTTAAAATGACAGGTAGGTACTGGTTCCTTCATAGTCCTTTCGGAAGTTTAGATTCCTCACTTATCCTTTTGGGTTTTGGGAGGGATTTATTTGAGATTTTCCCTTTGTTTTTTGACGAGTTAATATACATTCATGATAACAAACAATTACTAATGTGTCAATTTAGTCAACGAACAATAAATTGTCTCAATTTGATCCATGAACAAAAAAGGGAAAATTAATTTGTAGTCCCTCACAAGGGACTTAATAGTAGAAAAGTCTCATAAAGTCCATATATTAAAGTAAAGTACCTTCAGACCTCACTTTAATATACTTCAAGTACAAAAAGACCATATTGCCCCTTTTTCCGTGCTCATGAACTTGTTATACGTGTGCATGACCTTGTCACAGACTCACAGGGAGGGATAATCCAATCTTTTTGTATTTGAAATATATTAAAGTATGGTCCCTAGGGACCCTACTTTAATATGTGGAGTTTATAGGACTTTTCTACTATTAAGTCCCTTATGAGGGACTACAAATTAATTTTCCAAAAAAAAGTATCACAGACTTAGGAACAATATAATTCGATTGTGAAAAGTCTCTCTTACTCTTCATCAAAACAAAAAAAAATTGTGGTCCCACGTTTGCTCATAAAAATGTCTCCATCTTCCTCACATCTTTTATGATAAAACGTGCGACCCACGACCCACAAAATTCTTTATGAGCAAATGTGGGACCCACAACATTTTGTTTGTTTAATTTGTTTTGCGATGAGTGGTATGTGAGACTGTTCACAATTGAATTACATTGCTCATAAGTCTCTTTGACCAATGTGATATTTTTTTTTCATTGGCCAAATTGTGACAATTTATTGTTTGTTGGCCAAATTGACACTTCACTAATTGTTTGTTGGCCAGAATGTATATTAAACATTTTTTGACTAAATGGCATAAAGTGCTAATTGTATTTTTGCATGCTAGAGCCTAGATCCCTCACAAGGGATTTATTAGTAGAAAAGTCTCATAAACTCTACATATTAAAGTAGAGTCCCTAGGGACCTTACTTTAATATACTTCAAATAGAAAAAGACCAGATCGTCCCTCCTTGTGAGTCTGTGACAAGGTCATGAGCAGGGAATGACGAGGTTATGCGCACGTATAACAAGATCAAATACAACTCTAACAAGGTCAAGACTCACCCTGTGACAAGTTAATGAGCAAGCATTGACGAGGTCATGCGTAGGAATGACAAGGTCATGCGTAAGAATGACAATGTCATGCTCACGTATAACAAGTTCATGGGCAGGGAAGAAGGGGCAATTTGGTCTTTTTGCATTTGAAGTATATTAAAGTAAGGTCCTTAGGAACCCTACTTTAATATGTGAAATTTATGAGACTTTTCTACTATTAAGTCCCTTGTGAGGGACTACAGATTAATTTTCCCTTGAAGTAAAGGTCGGTTTATTTACAAGAAAATAGGAAACGTAAGGAAATGACATTTTTTTACCATGTAAGAAAATGACTTGAGAGTAAAGGAAATGAAGGATGACTCGTTTGATAGACATATGAAAGAAATTGAATTGAAATGAATTTTTTTAGTGATATGTGGAAATGACCATATTGCGCGTAATGATTATTGTTAATAAAAATTATATCTAAATTTTAAAAAAGAATAATTAACACAATATATTATTTTAAAATTTAATAAAATATATGTAAATGAATGAAGATTCAAAAGTATCACCATTTTTCAAAAAAATGGTCCTATATTTAATAATTAAAGAATAAAAAATAGTAAATCAATAAAAAATATATAATAAAATGATAAAATTGCATTTTATTAATAAAAATTGAGTATATAGGTTGTCTCAACTTATTAGGTGTAGAAAATTTGAATTTTATAAACAAATTATACTAATTATGATTTCAAAAAAAATATTTAACATTAATGAAAATTTATAATTTATATACTAAATGCAAAAAACAATGCTACCAAGTGATTTGCAATATGATCAAAGGTGTCAAGGGGGAATTGGTTAATCATCAGTGTAGATTCATTAGCAAGAAGTAATTCACTCTGAGTAGAGAAAGTGTCATCGAGAAGTAATTCACTCTATGATTAACCAAGAGCCATAGATGACAAGAACTGCCAGAAGCTAAGCAGTTGCAAACCAAAAAGAAAGCAAAGTAAAACAACAAGCAAGCACACAAACTAAGGGCCTGTTTGGATTTAGCTTATGGAGAATAGCTTATGGGAAAATAGCTTTTGAGTAGAATAACTTTTCTGAAAAATAGTTTTTGATAAAATGAGAGTGTTTGGATAAAGTGTCAGCAAAATAGCTTTTTAAATGTCAAATCACCAAAAAGGACAATTTTAATACAAGGTAAAGCCTATTTATAGGCAACAATAGAATACTCTAGAATTAAGAAATAACCTAATAATTGGTGCATTAATGATAATTGACATTTTGAATTGCACCTTCCTAAAAGTAGATGACTCTTTCTTGAAGGAAAAGTCAGCTTTTCAAAATAGGAAAAACATAAAAAAAGAATATAATAATTTCAATGACCTAATGTGTTATTTTATGGAAATAAAATAAAAGACTCAAATAAAAATTAAATGCATTCATATTTGATACTTATTGATTTGGCCAACAAGTCACTCTTGCATATCCTCCAAAGGGTGATTTCTTCAATATGGACACCGCATGGGCCTTGAACATCATCAAGTTAGGCTTCTAACATTGTGACCACCTTTCTTGGATCATTCAGAATGTTGGCCTTCCATCCTTTAACAGTGTCCACGTCATGCTCTTCATCAGCAAATCTTTTTTAGTTTAACATATGTTGTAATTTAGAAAATTATTGTAGTGACAGATGAATCAAGGGGATGTAGCTCAAATGGTAGAGCATTGTTTATGCAAACACTGGTACGAGGATCGATACCTCGCATCTCCAATTTTACATTTTTAATCTGAAAATTAATCTCCCATAATTCAATCTTACTCTAATCGTTTTTAGTACATTTATATTTATTTTGGAAATAATTTTCTAATTAGTATAACGAAAAATAATTTAGTTTTACTTTTGATTTACTATTTAATGTAAAATTGTGATACTTCGTGCCTTATGCGTCTTTTTCAAAACACGTTGACAATGATTGAAAAAGTTTTTTGAAGGTGAAATCATTTAAATACAATAGATCATCAATATTTTGATCTTGAAAGTCAAAAACAAATCTTCTTTAGTATAACGTATGTTGTATTTTAATACAAGGTAAAGCCTATTTATAGGCAACAATAGAATACTCTAGAATTAAGAAATAACCTAATAATTGGTGCATTAATGATAATTGACATTTTGAATTGCACCTTCCTAAAAGTAGATGACTCTTTCTTGAAGGAAAAGTCAGCTTTCCAAAATAGGAAAAATATAAAAAAAGAATATAATAATTTCAATGACCTAATGTGTTATTTTATGGAAATAAAATAAAAGACTCAAATAAAAATTAAATGCATTCATATTTGATGCTTATTGACTTGGTCAACAGATCACTCTTGCATATCCTCCAAAGGGTGATTTCTTCAATATGGACACCACATGGGCCTTGAACATCATCAAGTTAGGCTTCTAACATTGTGACCACCTTTCTTGGATCATTCAAAATGTTGGTCTTCCATCCTTTAACAGTGTCCACGTCATGCTCTTCATCAGCAAATCTTTTTTAGTTTAACATATGTTGCAATTTAGAAAATTATTGTAGTGACAGATGAATCAAGGGGATGTAGCTCAAATGGTAGAGCATTGTTTATGCAAACACTGGTACGAGGATCGATACCTCGCATCTCCAATTTTACAGTTTTAATCTGAAAATTAATCTCCCATAATTCAATCTTACTCTAAACGTTTTTAGTACATTCATATTTATTTTGGAAATAATTTTCTAATTAGTATAAAGAAAAATAATTTAGTTTTACTTTTGATTTACAATTGGGTTAAGGTGCATTTTTAGTGCTCTAGAATATAGCAAAGTGCATCAAACATAATATACAATATTGTGGTCCATTTGTGATAACCAAAAATTATTTTTGTTGCTTATTTAGTAACGACGTTAAATAAGTCAAGTTTGACCGTTATGTGTCAAATTTTGACCGTTAAATTGTTGGGGTAAAGGAACATTTTTAGTATTATAGAATATATAAGGAACACCAAACATAATATACAATATTTTGGTCCATTTGTGGTAACCAAGAATTATTTTTATTGCTTATCTAGTAATCTGTTAGCTAAAACTAACTTTTGTAAGATAAAATCTGATGTGGCATAATGATGTAACATATTCTGTATGTTGAAATGACAATTTAAGGAATATTTTTTTTAAGTTTATAACTATGTAATAAGATAGAAGTAACTCTTCTTCAATTACATCATAGAGTCATTAATTCAGGTCGAGCCAGTATGACCAGCCTGTTTTAACTCAGCATGGCCAACCTGTTTAGTTTATGATTCTTTGCTTACTTTTTTATACGTGTAAAATACTAATGACTTATCTGTTCATACATGCATGATACTAGGATAGTCTATGGATCTTTATAACTTTGTAGTGTTTAATTATATGACACTTTGAGTAATATCGTAATTTAGTTGTTTATGGTGTTTAAATATTGTATATTATGTTTGGTGCTCCTTACCATATTCTAGAGTACTATAAATGCTCCTTTACAGTTTTACCCGACCATTTAACGGTCAAAATTTGACAACTAACGGTCAAACTTGAATTTTTTAACGTCATTACTAAATAAGCAACGAAAATAATTCTTGGTTATCACAAATTGACCCACAATATTGTATATTATGTTGGATGCACTTTGCTATATTCTAGAGTACTAAAAATGCACCTTAACCCTTTACAATTTAATGTAAAATTGTGATACTTCGTGCTTTATGCGTCTTTTTCAAAGTACGTTGACAATGATTGAAAAAGTTTTTTGAAGGTGAAATCATTTAAATACAATACATCATCAATATTTTGGTCTTGAAAGTCAAAAGCAAATCTTCTTTAGTTTAACATATGTTGTATTTTATAAAATCGATTTTGTGATTGAAGAATCAATAGGATATAGCTCAAATGACAGAGCATGAATTATGGAAAACACTAATAAGAGGAACGATACATTGCATCTCCAAATTTTACATTTTTATACCGAAACTAAATCTCTCATTATTCAATCTTTCCGTAAAGTGTAAACGTTACTAGTAACTTCAAATTAATTTTGGAAATAATTTTCTAATTAGTATAAAGAAATATAATTTAGTTTTGCTTTTGATTTACAATTTAATGTAAAATTGTGATACTCCGTGCATTATGCGTCTTTTTCAAAGTACGTTGACAATGATTGAAAAAGTTTTTTTAAGGTGAAATCATTAAAATACAATATATCATCAATATTTTGGTCTTGAAAGTCAAAAGCAAATCTTCTTGAGTTTAACGTATGTTGCATTTTGTAAAATCATTGTAGTAATTGATGAATCAAGGGGATGTAGCTCAAATGGTAGAACATTGTTTATTGAAACACTGGTACGAGGATCGATACCTCGCATCTCCAAATTTATATTTTTATTCTGAAACAGGATCTCCCTTAATTGAATCATACTGTAAACATTATTAGTAACTTCAAATATATTTTGGAAATAAGTTTTCTATTTAGTCTAAAATAAAATAATTTAGTTTTGGTTTTGATTAACAATTTAATGTAAAATTGTGATACCTCGTGTCTTATGCTTCTTTTTCAAAATATGTTGACATTGGTTGAAAAAGCATTTTGAAGGTGAAATCATTTAAATACAATATATCAGCAATATTTTGTCTTCAAAGCCAAAAGCAAATCTTTTTTAGTTTAACATTTGTTGCATTTTAGAAAATCATTGGAGTGACTGATGAATCAAGGGGATGTAGCTCAAATGGTAGAGCATTGTTAAGGCTAACACTGGTACTAGGATCGATACCTCGCATCTCCAATTTTACATTTTTATTCTGAAACTTAATCTCCCTTAATTCAATCTTACTGTAAACGTTATTAGTAACTTCAAATTTATTTTGGAAATAATTTTCTAATTAGTATAAAGAAAAATAATTTAGTTTTGGCTTTTTTTACATTTTAATGTAAAATTGTGATACTTCGTGCATTATGCGTCTTTTTCAAAGTTCGTTGACAACGATTGAAAATGTTTTTTTGAAGGTGAAATCATTAAAATACCATATATCATCAATATTTTGGTCTTGAAAGTCAAAAGCAAATCTTCTTGAGTTTAACGTATGTTGCTGTGTTACCTAGATTTCGGATAATCTAAATAACTTTAATAAAATAAACATACTATGGATCTAATAACGATTGGTTAACATGATATATGAATAAAACAGATATTACCTATTTCGAGGTATGACCCTGATCTAGAATTATCAAGCACGTAAGCTAGATTCGATAATATAAACGATAAATAAGAATTAAATATAACAATCATGAATTATGAGTTGGAAATAACAGGAATGATCAGAGATATGACAAGATATGATAAATAATAAGGAATAACTGAGATATTATGCAATAAGAACTGGAACAATAAAGTATAAACAAATATTAATGGATAGAACCTGACGAGCTTCATTGAATTGGATAATCAGAGTACAAGATGAATAGCTGGTTACAAGGAATCTCTCAATACAAGAAAGTAAAAAGTGATCTTTCTCTTGCTCTCAGATATTCCGTACTCTAAACCCTAAATTGACTTATCTTATATAGCCTAGGCGGTCCCACTTATTTCTCTTAACAGTAATGTCAGGTGTCCGCCTGAAAGAGCCGTTTAGTTGCCAAGTCCTTAGCATGTCCGAGTCTTCAGCTCGAGATCGCCGCCTGGTTCCTCGGACAGTTATCTCCACTCAACCACCTTCCAACTGTTTCTCCTTCCACCTTCCGCATTCCTTGTTCCACGTGCACCCTCTCTCATATTTATGTTCGTCCACTACTTCCAATTAGTTGACTTGGCGTCTGTTGGGCTTCTTCTGTATTGGGCCAATTTAGAATCCAGGCCAGCGAGCTTAGAGTAACACATTTACTCCCCCAGCTCCACGTGTCTTGCTCTGGAAGGCTCGGGGAGGTGCGTTACTTAACATTCCTGGTCAGGGCGAGCGGTTATTAGGTGGTTATTAGAAAAATTTGAATTTGAATTTGATTTGAAAAAAAAAGTGACCCGTTAGATCAGACGCCCGTTTTTAATCAGATGCGCCCTGACCGTCGGATCGACTTGTCCTTTCATATTTCTTAGTTTAAAAAGCCCTCTTTCCCTGTCAGACACCATTTTTTTCTTATCTCCACTCTTTCAACTTCTTTTATGGAAAGCTAGTCTCACGTGCGCTATACTTCGGATTCTTGAACCCCAGATGTTGTCAGGTGACTCCTTCTCTTCTGATTTTACTCTGCATTTTGTGTGGTTTTCTGCGCTTTAGTTGTTTCTTTCTCATTCCCCATTATGGTTGGAACTCGTAGCAAATTGGCCGCTTCCTCCTCTTTTGCCAATGTACCACCATCCCCCATGGATAATAAGGGTCAAACTTTCGAAGGTTTTGCCCCCATTCCGGAGTCCTTAAGGGAAGTTACTAAGGATTCAGATGTTATGGACGTTGACGCCCCTTGCATTCTGACCCCTAAATCCCTGGCGCTTCTGTGTTCCAAAAAGGGGGTAAGTGAGAATCTTCTGGTTAGGCTTCCTGAAGGCGAGGAACAACTGGATTGGTATAGTAGCAACTGGGCAACCATCTGCGTCGATTATTTCCCTTTAAGAAAAATCATTCCTTTACCCAAGTTAATCCTGGATTTATGCCTTACTCTCGACATGGCTCCCTCCCAGTTAATGCCTTCTCTGCGGTTAATAGTATTGTCCGTTGAAGCTTTATGTGAGAAGTTTGGTCTGGAATTTAAGTTTGGTGATCTGATGAGGTGCTACACTATTCAAAGGAATAGCCCTGGACTTTATACCTTTCATGCTCGTAACAAGTTAGAACCCCTGATTACTGCACCTGCCGATCTGGAAAAGCAGTGGAGGGGAAGGTTTGTGTTTGCTCATAAGTCTGCCTTGACAGGCTCTGATGTGAATCTGCGCACCCAATGGGTGAATCTGGGTAAATAATTCTTTCACTTGACCAATTCACTTTCATATTTTGAGTGTTAGTTTCCTTACTTGGTTTCTTCTGTCTTGCAGAATCAGTTGGAAAGTATTTTAGACCTCCTTCTGAAGATTGTTCTGATGATCGTATTGAAGCTTTCAGGAAGCTTCCTTTCAATGAGAGAAATTGTTCTTCCATCTTTAGCCAAGGTAAGGCATCTATTTCGTCTCCCTTTATTTTTTTTATCTGGTATTTGTCATTAGCAACTTAGCACCTGAAATTACACGCTATTGTTTATCAGAGATCAAGTATGTGTATGAAAGTGTTATAGCTCTTCAGGAGGATGTGAAAGTAAAGATTCCACCTAGGCCTTCCTTCAATAAAAGGCTTAGGTCAAGATCAGGATATTCTTCTGGGTTAAGTGATAAATCCCCTGCAAAATCTGCTAAGCTTGGGTCAACAAGCTCTGAGCCTATTAGTGTGGATGCAATTAGAGAAGGTTCATCCATACCTGAGGAGGCTGAGATAGTGTCAATTTTATCTGACTCCCCTGAGCGAAAATCAGCTACTAAGACAGTGGTGAAGCATCGTACTGCTTCACAGGCCAAGCAAAGCAAAGCTGTGTTAGAATTCGACAAAGGCAAGTCAAGCAAGGTAGCATTAGAGTTTGACAAAGACACCTCTGTTTACTCAGGGTATGATTTGATTCGCAAGGAATGTAGCAAGCTTCTCTTTGACCAGGATCGCAAAGCTGTTTTCTCGATGAAAACTAGTGGCTCTGACCATGTTTACTCTCAAGAGACCTTAAAGGTAAGCCTGTTGTAAGCTAAACCCATGCTTTTCCCAACATGTTTTTCGCTTTGCATTCTGATTAGTATGTTTTTGTATCAGCTTTTTCAACTATCCCTGTCCATGGAGGATGATTTGATCATGTACAAAACATTAGCTGTGTCTTGTTCCTTGAGGATAGAAGAGCTTGAGCAGATGATAGAAGAATTTGAGCGGAGGCTCAATGAATCTGAAATCCTCCACAAGGAAGCTTCAGATAGGGCAGTCAATATGGAAAAAGATCTTACCTTAATGCTTGAGGAACGGGACAAAGCTTATGCTGAATTTGAGGTTGTTTCTGGGGGGAATTCTGATCTGGTGCTGAAAGTTGCTGATCTGGAGCTTGCTCTGGCCTCCAAGGAGTTGGCGCTAGAGCAGATGAAAGCTGAGAGTGATGAAGCCCGTATCATTAGTCGAAATGTTAGTGCCAGGGAGTTGAGTACATCAGAGGAATGAGGCTTAAGGGCATCAATCACCATGGCTTAGGAGTTTAAAGATGAGAAGTCTCACCTATGGAATCTGGAGCTCTGGAAAAAAGAATACGAGGCAAAGTTTGGGCCTTTACCCCAAGATTCTGATGATGGAGACAACATGTCAAAGGGAGGCGAGGAAGTCAGCTTCAATCCATTTTGTAAAGTAGTCAGTGACCACTAGTAAGTAAGTCAGCTTTCCAGGCGCTGTTGGGAGCTTTCCTACTATATCCATTCCCTAGCGCATGAAGGGCCAAACTGGAGCAATGGAATGCAGGAATTCTGGATGCTGGTGCTTAGCTAGAGAAAATTTTTGGCAAACGTCACATCGGGAAACCAGGGTGGCTGCATCCTAAGCCAAGGTTGGCCAGAATTAACCAGTACGTAATGTTTTTCTGATTAAGCTTCGGGCTCCAGAATGATCTCCACATTGTCCTTCATGGATTTCTCTGAGAGCTGCGTGAGCTTCCTGGGAACCAAGGCAACGAAGCATGGGACCTATGAAAGATTTCTTATATAGGATTCCTTCATCCTCATAGAATCTGACGGCTCGAGCCTTAATCCTTCTGGCTTCATTAGTATCATTTGGTAAAGTTCCGGTTGTCAAGTACTTTAGTATGGGAAAACGCCAATCCCCAACTAAATTATTTGAAAGAATTGATCCTGCACGAATCAGGGTGGAAGACTCTGAAAGGTGAATGATAGGGATAGCTCTGGTTCTGTCTGACGGGATAGATGACCCGAGGTTGGCCAGAGCATCAGCTCTTTGGTTATCTTCCCTTCCTATCTGAGACACTTTGAATTCCACAAAGTGATTACTCACTGCAGTAACCAACTGATAATATGCTAGCATTCTGGGATCTTTGGTTTGATATGTTCCCTATACCTGACGGGTCACCAGCTGGGAATCACTTCTGATTTCTATCTGTCTTGCTCCAAGTTCAATTGCTACCTTCAACCCATGGACTAAGGCTTCATACTCCGCTTCATTGTTGGTAGCTCGGAAGCTGCAGTGAAAAGCTTGTTCTATGATATCTCCGGTGGGAGATTGGAGTACCACTCCCAATCCAGTTCCTTTAGAGTGGGTAGACCCATCAGTATAGAGGATCCATAAGAATGAATGGCTTTTATCAGTTACTGAGAATATCTCGCATATTATCTCTGGATTACCTTCTGAGCTGAAGTCTGAGATAAAGTCTGTTAATGCCTGAGACTTAATGGAGGTCCTAGGTAAGTAAGAGATGTCAAACTGACTAATCTCTACTGCCCACTTAACCAGCCTTCTGGATAAATCTGGTTTGTGCAGGACATTTCTGAGTGGATGAGAGGTAATGACCACGATGGGATGACACTGGAAGTAAGTCCTAAGCTTCCGGGATGCGATGATCAGGGATAAGGCTGGGAATATCTGGTCTCTATGTCCAGAAGGGTCTTACTTACATAATACATAGGCAGCTGTTTGCCTGATTCCTCTTGTACCAAAACAGCGCTGACTGCTTTATCCGATACTGACAGGTACAAGTATAATAGTTCTTCAGTTCTAGGTTTAGATAAGAGAGGGGGACTTGTCATGTAAGCTTTTAGGTCTTGTAAAGCTTTCTCACAATTTTCATCCCACATGAAGCTGTTGTTCTTTCTGAGAACTTGAAAGAAGAGATGACATTTGTCAGATGATTTTGAAATAAATCTGTTGAGTGCAGTTACACGTCCTATGAGCTTCTGGACTTCCTTCGCGTTTTTTGGTGAAGGAATGTTTAGTATAGCTTTAATCTGAGTTGGGTGAGCTTCAATCCCACGTTGAGATACAAGGTATCCCAGGAACTTGCCTGAAGCTACTCCAAAGGCGCATTTCTCAGGATTCAGCTTCATATTGTACTCCTTCAGGGTGGTGAAGGTCTGCTGCAGATGCTCGACATGGTCAGCAGCTTTCACAGACTTGACTAACATGTCGTCTATGTAAACCTCCATGGTTTTTCCGAGTTGCTCAGCAAACATCTTGTTGACCAATCTCTAGTAAGTTGCTCCCGCATTCTTCAACCCGAAAGGCATCACTATGTAACAGTATGTTCCCCTTTCAGTGATGAATGAGGTCTTTTCCTAGTCATCTGGGTTCATTTTGATCTGGTTGTATCCTGAGAATGCGTCCATGAAGCTCAGGAGCTGATGGCCGGCAGTTGCGTCTACCATCGAGTCAATGTGTGGTAATGGAAAAGAATCTTTAGGGCAGGCTTTATTCAGGTCTGTGAAATCTATGCACACTCGATGTTTCCCATTCTTCCTGGGTAACACCACCACTTTTGCTAACCACTCAGGGTAATGGACCTCCCTGATGGCTCCTGTAGAGATAAGCTTCTCCACGTCATTATTGACAATCAGGTTTCTTTCTGGGGCGAATTTTCTTTTTCTTTGTCTTACTGGTTTTTTGGTGGGGTCTACATTCATGTGATGCATAATGGTTTCTGGATCAATCCCAGTCATATCAGAATGTGTCCATGCGAAGCAATTCTTATGCTGGGATAGGAAGGTTAGGACCTGTTTTTTAAGTTCAGGATCTAAGCCTGCTTCTATGGTACTCGCTGATCTGGAAAATGAGGGTGTTGGGCGGTTGCCTTCAAGGCAGCCTAATAGCATTCTCGGGAGGTGCGTTGCTGACCATGTATAGTTTTAACTCCCCAAGGGGTATTGAACTTAATACATTGGTGCAGTGTTGAAGGAACATCTTTCATTTTGTGGATGAAAGGCCTCCCTAAGATGGCATTATATGAAGATGGACAGTTCATGACGTGATCGGTGAATTTCACATTCATTCCTGCTACTGTGGTTGTTATGTTAATGATCACCTTGGACTGGTCAGCAGCTCCATTCCCAAATACTAGAGCTGTGGGATAATAAGACATCTCGTCCTCCAGGTTCATTTCTTTTACCGTGGCTCTGTACAGGATGTTAACTGAACTCCCAGGATCAATCAGGATTCTTTTTACCTGGTAGTCAGCTATTTTGAGTGTAATGACCAGCGCATCATCATGGTTTCCAGGAACTATTTCTTCATCTAAGAAAGTTATTGGTCCAGGTATGGCTTCCCCCTCAGCCAAGTGGAGCTCCTGAGGCTCCATAGGGAGTTCTCTGGTGTGCCTCTTGGCTGCTGAGTACGTTACAACACTAATGTCTGATCCACCTGCGATAAAATTGATAGTTTTTACCCCAGGTTGCGGTGTTTATGGCTGTTTTGATGGACCTAGCTGTGAGTTTTCTGGAGGTTTTTTATCAGGTTTTTTTAGTAAATCAGTCAGATATCCTCCTTTCAGGAGTTCTGCTATTTGTATTCTGAGTTATATGCAATATTCAAATCGTTGCCATAATCTTCATGAAAATCACAATATTTGCTTTTGTCTCGCTGCTCTGGGCTCGTCAGCATTTTAGGTGGCCACCTCACGGCGTCCCCGAGTTTGTACAGGCCTTTGACGAGCTGAGTTGCAGATACATTGAAACCTCTTTCAGCAAATGTTGGAGGTGAATCCTTCTTTGGTTTCTCAGCTTGCTGAGCATCATTGGGTTCGTTCCTATTTGCCGTAGGATAAGGTTCAGCTCTCCACCTTTTCTTGTTTTTCTTCTTTGCGCTTTTGTGAGAGCTAGATCCATTTTCTTTGCCTTCTTCGTCAGGTTCGTAGTAGGAATATCTGGCGGCATAATCTTCTTCCCATCGCATCTGATCCTCAGTTTTGCGCATTACCTCAGCGTAGGTTTCACATGAATGTTTCGTCAGTTCTTTGTAGAGGTCTAAGTCTACAAATATACCTTTACGGAAGGCATTGATCGAGGTATCTTCATCAGGTTTATCTATGGTAAGCCTTTCTGCGTTGTAGCGGGTGACCCAACTGCGAGTGGTTTCCCCCCGATACATATGCATCCGGTATAAGTCAGTTGAGGTTTTCTGCATCCTACGGCTGCTGGAAAACTGCTAAGTAAATTGATCTTGAAGTTGAGCAAAGGATGATATGGATCTAGGGCAATTTGATGAACCATTTCAGGGCTGGTTCTATCAGACTCATACCAAACCCCTTGCACATGCAAGCTTCTCTGGCTGAATCTGAGATGGGAGCTGCGAGCATCCTTTGTTTGAAGTGAGCCATATGCTTATATGGGTCACCTGTTCCGTCATATTGATTCATTGTGGAATAGGTGAACCTTTTCGGGAGATGAGTTCCTGTGATCCACCTTGCAAAAGGTGAGTCAGCATAACTCGTCTGGGCGTACTTAGGAGTTGGTCTTGGTGCTCCTCGGACTTTTTGAATTATCTTCTTTAATTCCTGAATTTCCCGTTCCATTCTGGTGATTTCAGGATCTTTTTGGGTGTGGACATCACCTGAATCTCTTGATTTTGATCTTGAGTTCGAGGTAGCACCATTGCTGGAACTTAGACTCTCTTCAGGTTCTGTTCTGAATCTCTCGTGTCGTGATCGAGAGTGGCCACGATGACCACGAAGAGTCTTGGTTTTCTGCTCATATTGCTTCCCTGCTTTGTGATCTTTCGATTCTTGTTTCTTTCGTTGCCGTTGGAACTCAGTTTGATGAGGAATTTTGGTTCTTGGGCTCTGGAAAAGGCGAGTTTTACAGCTTCCTTTGTTATTTCGATTTGGGACATGAGCCATACGAGCAGCGTAGTCTCGTATGTCTTTGTTCAGGGACTCAATCAAGCGAGTGAGATAAGCTTGCTTTTCAAACAACATACGCATGTTTTGCATTGTTTCATCTTCATGTTCGAAGTTTTGTTCGTCATGATCATCTTCATGACCCTCTTCATGATCCTGTTGTGAGTTCTCACCCCTTCTTGTTGATGTTCAGGTGGTGTTTCAGGTTCTGGTACGTGGTCCTAATGGTCTTCAGGTTTAGCTTGTTCATAAGCTTCTTCATTTGGAGGAGGGGGTTAGAATGGTTTGCTGGTTGGGGTATGAGGATCTTCCTCATCCATCGGGACAACAGGGCTATGGTGATCAGACATGTTGAAATTCAGGTAGGAGAGTGACTTACAGTCGAACTCCTCACGGTTGGCGCCAAAATGTGTTACCTAGATTTCGGATAATCTAAATAACTTTAATAAAATAAACATACTATGGATCTAATAACGATTAGTTAACATGATATATGAATAAAACAGAGATTATCTATTTCGAGGTATGAACCTGATCTAGAATTATCAAGCATGTAAGCTGGATTCGATTATATAAACGATAAATAAGAATTAAATATAACAATCATGAATTATGAGTTGGAAATAACAGGAATGATCGGAGATATGACAAGATATGATAAATAATAAGGAATAACTGAGATATTATGCAATTAGAAGTGGAACAATAAAGTATAAACAAATATTAATGGATAGAACCTGACGAGCTTTATTGAATTGGATAATCAGAGTACAAGATGAATAGCTGGTTACAAGGAATCTCTCAACACAAGAAAGTAAAAAGTGATCTTTCTCTTGCTCTCAGATATTCCGTACCCTAAACCCTAAATTGACTTATCTTATATAGCCTAGGCGGTCCCACTTATTTCTCTTAACAGTTATGCCAGGTGTCCGCC
Organism: Mimosa pudica; assembly: GCA_029929735.1. Taxonomy (NCBI): domain Eukaryota; kingdom Viridiplantae; phylum Streptophyta; class Magnoliopsida; order Fabales; family Fabaceae; genus Mimosa; species Mimosa pudica. The sequence goes on along the minus strand of JAKELP010000051.1, from coordinate 1,405,593 downwards.
TGAAAGAGACGTTTAGCTGCCAGGTCCTTAGCATGTCCGAGTCTTCAGCTCGAGATCGCCGCCTGCTTCCTCGGACAGTTATCTCCACTCAACCACCTTCCAACTGTTTCTCCTTCCACCTTCCGCATTCCTCGTTCCACGTGCACCCTCTCTCATATTTATGCTCGTCCACAACTTCCAATTAGTTGACTTAGCGTCTGTTGGGCTTCTTCTGTATTGGGCCAATTTAGAATCCAGGCCAGCGAGCCTAGGGTATCACAGTTGCATTTTGTAAAATCATTGTAGTGACTGATAAATCAAGGGGATGCAGCTCAAATGGTAGAGCATTGCTTAATGAAACACTAGTACGAGGATCAATACGTCACATCTCCAAATTTATATTTTTATACTGAAACAGGATCTCCCTTAATTGAATCATACTGTAAACGTTATTGGTAACTTCATATATATTTTGGAAATAAGTTTTCTAATTAGTCTAAAATAAAACAATTTAGTTTTGGTTTTGATCAACAATTTAATGTAAAATTGTGATACCTCGTGTCTTATGCTTCTTTTGAAAATATGTTGACATTGGTTGAAAAAGCCTTTTGAAGGTGAAATCATTTAAATACAATATATCAGCAATATTTTGTCTTGAAAGCCAAAAGCAAATCTTTTTTAGTTTAACGTATGTTGCATTTTACAAAATCATTGGAGTGACTGATGAATCAAGGGGATGTAGCTCAAATGGTAGAGCATTGTTAATGCTAACACTGGTACGGGATCGATACCTCGCATCTCCAATTTTACATTTTTATTCTGAAACTTAATCTCCCTTAATTCAATCTTACTGTAAACGTTATTAGTAACTTCAAATTTATTTTGGAAATAATTTTCTAATTAGTATAAAGAAAAATAATTTAGTTTTGGCTTTTTTTACATTTTAATGTAAAATTGTGATACTTCGTGCATTATGCGTCTTTTTCAAAGTTCGTTGACAACGATTGAAAATGTTTTTTTGAAGGTGAAATAATTAAAATACAATATATCATCAATAATTTGGTCTTGAAAGTCAAAAGCAAATCTTCTTGAGTTTAACGTATGTTGCATTTTGTAAAATCGTTGTAGTATTTGATGAATCAAGGGGATGTAGCTCAAATGGTAGAGCATTATTTATTGAAACACTAGTACGAGGATCAATACCTCGCATCTCCAAATTTATATTTTTATACTGAAATTGGATCTCCCTTAATTCAATCCTACTATAAACGTTATTAGTAACTTCAAATTTATTTTGCAAATAATTTTATAATTATTCTAAAGAAAAATAATTTAGTTTTGTTTTTCATTTACATTTTAATGTAAAATTGTGATACTTCTTGGCGTCTTTTCAAAATATGTTGACAATGGTTAGAAAATTATTTTGAAGATGAAATCATTTAAATACAATATATCAGCAATATTTTGGTCTTGAAAGCGAAAAGCAAATATTCTTTAGTTTAAGGTATGTTGCATTTTATAAAATCATTGTAGTGATTGATGAGTCATGAAGTTGTAGATCAAATGGTAGAGCATGATTTATTGTAAACACTAGTTCGAGGAACGATACATCGCATCTCAAATTTTACATTTTTATACTGAAACAGGATCTCCCTTAATTGAATCATACTGTAAACGTTATTAGTAACTTCACATTTATTTTGGAAATAAGTTTTCTAATTAGTCTAAAATAAAATAATTTAATTTTGGTTTTGATTTACAATTTTATGTAAAATTGTGATACCTCGTGTCTTATGCTTCTTTTTCAAAATATGTTGACATTGGTTGAAAAAGCCTTTTGAAGGTGAAATCATTTAAATACAATATATCAACAATATTTTGTCTTGAAAGCCAAAAGCAAATCTTTTTTTAGTTTAACGTATGTTGCATTTTAGAAAATCATTGGAGTGACTGTTGAATCAAGGGGATGTAGCTCAAATGGTAGAGCATTGTTAATGCTAACACTGGTACGAGGATCGATACCTCGCATCTCCAATTTTACATTTTTATTCTGAAACTTAATCTCCCTTAATTCAATCTTACTGTAAACGTTATTAGTAACTTCAAATTTATTTTGGAAATAATTTTCTAATTAGTATAAAGAAAAAAAATTTAGTTTTGGCTTTTTTTTTACATTTTAATGTAAAATTGTGATACCTCGTGCATTAAAATTGTGATACCTCGTGCATTTTAATATAGAAGGGCAATAATTTACACGCCTACAACTTCCCAAGACAACAAGATTAAGCTTTTTAGACCCCACAAGAAACCGGACCAGCAACATTATCGTTCCCCCATGAATAGGGATCCCAAAGAAATCTCAAAGATCGAAGCTTTTTCAGAAATGGGGTTGTGGGTAATGAAGTTCCAATACGAAGAGTATTGAAAAGAACGGTTTTTTATTTCAGGCCACTAGCTTGTTTGGCTGAAAAAGCAGGAAAATCTAGTTTTTCCTCAAACCTAGGTTTTGGACTCTTAAACCTAGGTTTTTTCCGAAAATAGCTTTTTCAAATTTTTTTGAGTGTTTGGGAAAATTTGGCTCAAACCTAGGTTTAGTTGCAGAATAGCTTTTTTAAAAAGCATCCAAATAGGCCCTAAGTTTATTAGTTAGTAAGATTATTAGTTAGTAGTCTAGCATCAACTCGAATTGTCACAACACTACTCTTTGTGTGGCAACCATTGTTCAATTCTCCACAAATGACAAATATTACCAAATAAAAGACTCAAGGGATCAACAAAGGCTAAGAAATCTAGCTTACACTCTTAAATAAATAACACTGCTAAATTAGAATTAGTTTGAAGTCGTTAAGAGAAAAGGAAAATTGCTTTCTTTTAGTGCTTCTAAGGAAAAGTTAGACCAAAAATTACTTATGGGACATCTAATCCCCACTTGGTGAGGGTGCTGGGAAAGGAATATACTAGGCAACCTAGTCTATACTTTTTGCACACTGACTGATTCGAACCCACGACCTCATACCCACACAGCAAACGAGCTTACCGTTGGGCTAAACCTGCCCTTCTATATTAAAGATGTGAGTAATGTGGATTAATTAGTTTCCCACTTCAACCCATGGCATTATACATGTTAACCTTCATGTGCTAAAAGCCAATAAAGAGTGTGGCTCATGTCACAACCATATGCTACTTTCTAAATTATGACAATAGATGGTTTGGATATCATCTTCAAATATGACAATTAGTTCCAAAACAGGTAGAAGGTACTGCTAGTGAGCATCCAAGTGTATCCAGGGAGGAGGAGATCAGACCATTGAATTTGGGATCAAAGTTGTCAAACTCGTGGAGATAAGGTAAACTCGGATAGGTAGACTCGAATCGTAAACTCGTAATAGTTTATTTTTATAAAAAAACATGTATTTCTTTTATATAATTAAATAATAGAAAAAATAATAATAAATTGATTTGAATTTATTTTAAATACAGATAGTAGATTTAAATATATCAATATTCATATTATATCAATATCAATAGATAAATTTCTATGAAATTCATATTTAAATTCATTGAATTTTGTCAATTAAAAATAATTAAAATGAGTTTAGAAGCAAGTTAACACAATTTTCTGTAAGATAGAAACGTAAAAACGGTGAATTCACAATGTAAACACGTAACCGAATTTTCAAATACTAAGATTTTAGGTGACTCGTAACACCTTTTGTTTAGGTAGTATCGTAAAACGGTAAAATTGGAGAGTCAACTCGCGAGTTTGACAACAATGTTTGGGATTACACCAAGGGTGTGAGCTGTCACAACTTCATATTTACAGTAATTACTTTGGCTAAACTCTAAACTAAGCATTTAATTTTAAGAATTACTATCAACGTGAAATCAAATATTCACTTAAACTCCACGGTTAATATTATTCTCAATAAACACAGCTAGCCATTACATTAACTTCACATTCATAACCTCTCGCCATAATTCCATATTTACTCTAAACTACAAATGTTAGTAACATTTGTTACATCCCAAACTTACTAACCTAGTTACATCCCAAACTTACTAACCTAGTTACATCCCAAACTTACTAACACTTAACATACATAGAAACATGTACAGATACATTACAATTTCAAAAGGACTAAACTCTAATATATACATGTCCTCTAAAATATATGCTCCAGGTTAGCATGTATTTACATTGCTTTCTCATGACCAAATCCCAATGCTTCACCTGCACACATTTAGTGGAAACAAAATAAGATAAAACATCAAGTATCACTATCGAGTATATTAACACACTGTAATCCAATTGAATATAAATTAGAAATTAAATTTTTTCCATAGACAGATCTAACATCTTCATCTGGACATGCATTGCTGGATTAAGAAACAGAAAAAGCAAAAAATTGGCACTATTAAACCCTAATTAAACCTGATAATTAAGGACACAGGTGGATGAAATTACCTCAAAAAGATGTACTTGATTACACTTTAATCTTTTTCCGGACAAATGCATCACCGACACCATTGTTGTCCACATTAAGACCAGAAAATATAATTGAAAGACTGAGGTGGAGAATGAAATGATGAACAGGACAAGTTTTGTGAAGCTTATCCATTATTTTGGCTTCACTTTCATACCATCCATGCAAGAGGAGAAACAGATAAAGAAACCTCCAGGAAGTATTTTAGGTTGGCAATAATTGACATCACAGAGGCAATAGGCGTTAAAATCCAACAAGTCTTTTAGGTGACAGGGACGAGATTAAAGGAGTAAGATTAAAAGAACAAAAGCAGAAAATCAAGAATCAGCTAAACTAAAACATGTGCAGGTGACAAGAGGATTGTCAGGCTACAAGAGGAGCAAAACATTTGATTTAGATGCCTCAGAGCCGTGAATATAATTTCACCCAATTTCTGGGGTTGGCAAAATGAGTCAAAGTAAAGTGATCTTCACTAGGGATCTTTTTGGAGGCATCATTTTCCTGTGAAGCCTTTGTGCAAAGGTAAGATAATGACTGCAACCATGAAACTAATATTGGTTTCCGTATGACATCATCAGATTCAGCCACCTGTGAATATAACTCATTGAGAACCATAGTTTGTGCATCTTTTGGTAACTTGATAATCAGCTGCGCTAACAACTTCATTAAGTCCACCAAGACCTAAGAAGCAGTAAAAGGTTTAATTAAATTAACTCAAAATAACATCATCCATTGAACATGAGGGTAATACAATTTCCAGCACAGCCAATATAAAGCACTGAATTATACAATAATTTTATCAATCCACCTTGATTGTAGGTGTCAATCTTGAATCTTGCATGGCACAAGATACCTCATTTTATAGTAAATTGAAAAACAAAGATAGAGTAGATCTCACGAAAATTGGGGAATAGTCCCCCCCCCCAAAAAAAAGGTTGAAAATAAGTGAGAATAATCTAAATTTTTGTACAAATTAAGTGCTGGTACTCTACAAGTTTTATACACATGGAGTGACAGTTTTTTTATTTTAGTCCTTCTCACTAATGAACTTTTTAATGGGGGATGTTCCCCAATTCATATAAATTTCAAATGATTGGCCAATCCTATGCTTGCCAACCATACAAAAAAAAAAAGATGGAAACGAAATCATATATAGTCATAAGAAATTAAAAAATAACGTACTTGAATGTCCACCAAAAAGACTATGTGCAAAAGCAAGTCCAGTAATCTCTTGCAAGGCTCAGTCTCCCCCTGCAGCTTTTTCCATGCATCTGTGTCATTAGTAAGGACTTCAGCACAGAGCTTATCTGCCTTGTCAACAAGACTGTAGATGCAATAAAATATGGAAGGACTTCCAGCGGGAAGATGTCGAACAATGCCTACTACTCCAGAAGCCATGCCCTCAAAAGGAGTTATGCCTGGATATCCCTGTATTTATGTTCCATAAAACATTAAAACTGTTTTCAAGTTATCAGTCTCAGATTTAAGACCTAAGAAACAGTTGGTTAGGATACCAATAAGGATCTTTCTATATAATAGAAAACAAGTTGCTCCTTCAATGATAAACTCTCGTTCATTTCAGATTCTTCTCCCAAAGAGATAAATGCCATAAACAGAGAATGTGATGCCCGAGCTACTTTTTCATTTGGGTGTTCCAGATATCTAGTTTAACTTGAACAAGGAAAAACAAATTGTAGCAAATGATCATTGGACAAGAAGACTAACATATGTATATAACAAAAACACCCAGTAACATTATTTTGATGTAGGATACAAGAACATTGTTGGAGCTACCATATTCTGGAATACATCGCTTGGCAAATGCTCAATACAAGTTGGAATGACTCGTAGATAAAACAAAATGCGAGCTGTCTGCACCTCATCCTTTGACCATATGTATTTGATTTTCTGGTCCAGAATAAAGTCTAGGAGACATTTTAAGTTTTATTATAAGCAAAATAATCAAAACGAAAGAAAATAGATTAGGTTTTCTCTAACAAAACCACACCTGGACTATTTGTCAATTCAACATAAGAAGGCATGGACTTCACAAAAGATGCGCAAACATGCTCATTCACCTTGACATTTGCAACCACCTTACGAACTATTTCTATATACTCTGGCAAACGGACATGACGAAAATATTCCACACAAGAAAGTGATACTAATATCTTCAACGAGACATCCATTTGCATCTCTGGGGTGAACTTGGAGCTCAACTTGTGCTTTGTAACAGCAAATGCAAAAACCACAATCATTAAAAAAGCAGATTCGGCAATTTTCCCCAAACCCTCAAGGTATTTATCTTCCTTGCCTTTAAAAAATAGAGCTACTTGCCTGTATCCATTGTACACATCTTGACAGTATTTCCATATAAGATTTTCCACTACATCCTTATTTTCTTCATCTGCTGTGACATACTGATTGCAGAAGATCCCTGTTATGGCTCCAGCTTCCTTGAACAGTATATTATCTAGATGTTCTTTTATCTCAGTTAGCTTCAATCCACTAGAACCTCTTGACAATTCAAGTGCGGATTTGCACATACACGGCAATGGAAGTATTTCAGATAACAATGCCAGAGCAAGGCAGACAAAAAATGAGGAATGACCGGAAAACATCCCAGTTCTAGACAGTGCTAATGAGACACACTGAAGCAAAAGTCTGTCGCTAAGATCATCACACAAAATTGACATATCAGGTCTCAACATCCTTGAGGACATACTGTCAGCTAAAGCTTCCATAGAAACAATTGCAGAAGCCCTCACTTTAGAGATGGTATCAAATTTAATATTGTCTGTCATATATCCATTTGAAGCCTTCACAACTCCTGCCGCAGCCATGAAAACAGCAAATGGAGCATAGTTTACGTTATGTTTCTGAAAAACTTGACAAAGCATTTGAACCTTATCCAAAATCTGGAAATTAACCAAGTTTGACATGACCCAATCAACCAAGTAAAGAATCATCAATCCTTGAGAAATACTGCCTTGAGGTCCATTTTCCTTGCCCCAGATTTCAAATAACAAGTCAATTATTGAAACATTATGCAGTGACACAGAAGATGACAGAGCATACCCTATTCCTGCCAGAACATCAGGCACAAGGTCTGTATATAACCCAACTAATTGATACTCCTTTACCAACAACCTAGACAGTAAATCCAAGCAGGTTGTTCTGGATCCTTCAGATGAAGAGTGCACAAAAGAAATGGCACCAAGTAGGAGAATAACCCCAGAAAAGAAAAAGGGATCTCTTCTAGAATCAAATTGAATAGAGACAATGTGAGAGAGGACCTCCACTGCTGAATCAACAATAGCTGAAGAAGGCTTAAAAGTTTTCCTCACCCATATATATAAAAGTCTAAACACCAGTGGATAGGACTCAAAAGGAAGGGAAATATTTGGAGATGAAAGAATGGAAATAAGCAGCTTTGCCTGGGGGTCTGCCACATGGAGAGATGTTTGAGAATTGACAAGTATTTTAAGTGATTGCAAGTGATGGACACTAAAAGTCTCATATTTAAGGGAATTCCTAAGGTCAGCCCATGCTTGAATAATAGCTCTAGCAGATGGGGAATTAGAGTTGCTAGAATTCACTTTGCTAGTGGCACCACATTTGTTCCTCAACCATTCCTCCAAGAAGAGAATGTCATGTTGTTTTGACATATTGTCAAATGCTAATACTGCAAAAGGAGTAACAAAATTGATGAAACATCCATCAACACTATCATCACGTAGTTACAAAATTCAGCTCTATGAATTTAACTTCTATACAAAGCAAGCAAGCTAACCGAAATCTGTACAGAAGTGGTCAGCCAGCACTGACCAACATAGGGGCAGGACATTAAGAAAACAAATTAAGACCACTAAATTATAACATAAGTCACATGTAATTATACTATAAGCTAGTTTATAAGTTGAATAAATTAGTTTTGCTGAAAATCGATAATGGGGAAATCCCAAATAAACGACAGATGACAGTTAAATTTCAAAATCATTTTAACCAGTTGAATAACAGAAGTAACTAGTCGAGTAACGACATTTACTACACAAAATCTCCTTTATGTGATTTTGAAATTCAACTGTCATTTGTCATTTATTTGGGATTCCCCATAGATAATTACATGAAAATTGAAGTAACTAATTTTGCATATAAAAATTCATTCAAAAACGTCAAATAATTAGGAGAAGCTCCCATATTACAGTAAAAGTAAAAGGGTAACAGAGCATGGAGTCTTTAAACTTATTAATCCAACTACTCATTCTGAATTCAAAGAAGCAATGATAAATGATGACTCTAATATAGTCCTATCAACTTTACTCACTAATTCGAACAACTAATTACACATTTTGAAAACTCCTAAAAATCTAAACGTAAATAGGAACCTGGTTCTGAAATAGTAGAAGGTATGAATAAGGAAGAAGGAAGGTGGTAGAGGGGACTCACTTCAGCTTCCTCGTGTGGAGAGATGATGTTGATGACTTATGTGGGGAAAAGGAAGGAAGTAAAGAAATTTTGAGAGGAATGACGAAATTGCCCTTTTCCAAATAACCATAACGAAATTGCCCTTATACAAATTACATTATATGTTAATTTGTAAGTCATATGAATAAAATTAAAGTCAATATTAAGCCATATCAATTTAACTTTCTAAGCATTATCCTAAAAAGTCAAAGTCAACTGGTCATACTTTTTTTATAAAAAGACAAAATGATATTAACTAAAGAGGATTACATAGTTCTAACAATGTCTTGGAAAAGAAAAGGAAATGCTGTAAAATGATAATCTCAAAGCAAAATAATTGAAAGTAAAGTAAAAGGGCGGATGAGAACGGCAACATCTCGAGCAATGGTATGTGTGACCGAAGGAGCCCAACAGTTAAAGTCAATGCTACGCTCATGAACATTCCAAACAGTGAGACGCTCCTTAGGCAAACCAGAATAGTGTATCCAGCTGAGGACAGAACAAAAACAACTCAGGGCAAAAAGATTTCTAGGAACGGTAGTACGCTTCCATGTGAAAGTTTGAAGATGAGACCCTTCAAAACTAGTCCTTATATATTTATTAATTAAGAGTGGGATTTTCTAAAATGATTTCCAAAATCTAGTCCTTATATCAAAGCAATATATATTTTCTTCCTCTTTAGATTTCATAGATTGTCAAACTACTTTCCTCCAAATTTTCAGATTAAATCCTCCAACTACTTTTCTTCAATTTATTAAAAATATATGCTTTAAAATTCTAAAAGTTATTTTAAATGTTATTTATAAAGCTTTTTAATTCCTAACTTTATGTCAAGACTAATTTCTATTTATTGAGGTTAAAAATATACTGATCCCTGTTGTTTGCACATCAACTTTCGATTTGGTCTTAAATGTTTGGAAATTACACTTTTATTTCCATTTGTTAACATTATTAGTTTAACTTAAATCTAATTGCTGAATGAGGTAGGTATTATGTTTATGCATATTGTCAATAAAATTCTTTGTCAAGCAAGTTTGGCGAATTGTTCTGGATGAAGAATCCTCTTTATTAGACACTAATCCATTTTATTAGACACTTCTATGGGTAAGAAGTATATACAATAGTCAAAGGTCCAATGCTGAACCGGCCATTGGTTTCCGATGACTCCAGAGAATCGCCGCCGCCGGTGAGGGTGGTGAGGCTGGGGAAGGAGGAAGGTTGAAGAATTGAAGAGAGAGAAGAGATACAAGAGAGAGGGAGAGAGATAGATATGGTGGAGTGAGGTGTTGGAGAGTGTATTAATTGTGAACAATTAGATCAAATGAACACAGACACAGACACCATGGAATGAGAGAATAGGAAGGGATAGATGAGAAGGAAATAGAAAGGTTCCCTTGCCCATCCAACTCTCGGGTGGATCGAAAAATAAATTTTTATTGGTTCAACCACCTATTATTTAGAGTTTAGACAGAGAATTTTATCGAATGATCTAGAAGAAAGGTTCGAGATTCGTAGAAATAATTCGGAATATCTGTCCAATCATAATACACCAAATTAAATCACATAATTTGATTTAAGGAAGAAACTTGTATAACATATAATAAATTATTCCCACCATTTTCTCATCTTAAAATTACTCTTTCATCATTCCAATTGATTTTCTTTCTATAATTGAACGATGTGATTTGATGTCTTCTACTTGGGCAAACAACTTGATGCTGCAGGTTCATGTAACATTTTTTCTTTATCAGATAGTAGTATCATGTAAGCCTTTCAAGTTGGACTAAATAGTAATTCTTAGTTGAATTCAATTCTTTATATCCTTGCCATCTAATTAATCACAAAGCAAACATTTTTGGCATGAACAAAATATCTTACTCTCTTGTGACACCCTAAAAGAATATTTGGCTAAAGAAAAATTCAAATATCCAACTTGTTAATTTTTTCTTATAAATTCAAAAATATCTACACCCTAAAAGTGCGTGATAAAACTGAAGCTCTATATTAAGCTTAAAATGGGTTTATATGGATTAATTTGACTACAAATGACATAGTTATGACAAAATAATGATTTGATATACTCTAATAACAATAATTTCTCTTACTAAACACATTACATTAAAACTCTGATTGTTCATACTCAGCTAAGATCACCTGCAATAACATTGTACACGCGCGCGTGTATAAAAAGTCCAAGCAAGAAGCAGCCCACTGCATTACCCACCAAAAAGAAAAGCAAAAGAAAAAAAAATAATTCAGAAAAAGCCAATTATAATACCCAAAATACCCCTCATATCTCTCCTTTTCTTCTTCTTCTCTTCTTCCACCTTCTCTCTCTAGATTTCTCCTTCCTTTCCTTATTTGATCACACTTTTCCCTTCTGGATCTGCCATTTCCACCTCCCACCAACTTCACTTCTGCTTCACCAACATCTTCAATACCTCAAATCCCAAAATCAACCAAAAAGAACAAAACACCAGAAACCCCTTCTGGGTTTCATTCAAGTTCAGATTTTGACTTCTGGGTCTGATTCAAGTTCAGATTTTGACTTCTGGGTTTGATTCAAGTTCAGATTTTGACTTCTGGGTCAATCTCAGATTGTGAAAAAAACAAAAGTTTGAAGCTGAAGCTGAAGTTGGAAGTGAAGTATTTATTTATTATTTATTTATTGAAGACAATAACAATAATAATAATAATACCATGAAAGTGCCTTGCTGTTCGGTTTGCCAAACGCGGTACAACGAGGAAGAAAGGGTCCCACTTTTGCTACAATGTGGCCATGGCTTTTGCAGAGACTGTCTCTCTAGAATGTTCTCTGCATCTCCAGATACAACCTTAGCCTGTCCCAGGTGCCGCCACGTGTCCACCGTAGGCAACTCCGTGCAGGCCCTACGCAAGAACTACGCCGTCTTGGCCCTCATCCACTCCGCCTCCAACGCCTCCGGTTCGAATTTCGACTGCGACTTCACCGATGATGATGAAGAAGGTGGTGGCAGTGGTGGTGGTGGTGAAGAATATGTTGATAATGATGAGAACTCGGTGGTGGTCCGCCGCGGCGGCTCGCAGGCGTCGAGCTCGGGCGGCTGTGGGCCGGTGATAGAGGTGGGGGCCCACCAGGAGTTGAAATTTCTGCGGCGGCTGGGCGAGGGGAGGAGGGCGGGTGTGGAAATGTGGACGGCGGTGATTGGTGGTGGCGGCGGAGGTGGGCGGTGCCGGCATCAGGTGGCGGTGAAGAAGGTTGTGGTGATGGAGGAGATGGATTTGGAGTGGATGCAGGGGCAGCTCGAGAATCTGCGGCGCGCTTCGATGTGGTGTAGGAATGTGTGTACATTTCATGGGGTGATGAGGGTGGAGGAAAGTTTGTGTCTTGTGATGGATAGGTGTTATGGATCAGTGCAGTCTGAGATGGTGAAAAATGAAGGAAGGCTTACTTTGGATCAAGTCTTGAGGTTTTGATTTTAACTAATTTTGTCCTAAGCATTTTTCTATCTTGTGGGAATTTTGGTTGGCCTGTAAGATGTTGTTGCTAAACTTAGTAACAAGGAATTAAAAAGAAATTAGATTGTTTTTATTTTGTAATACTCCCTCCAGTTCTAAATGTAAGATGGGATTATTTAGTTTGATTATATTCAGGATGTTAGTTAGTTCTGAAATGTAAGACATGATTACTTAATTTGATTATATTCAGGATGTTAGTTAAGTTAATTAAAGTCACATGAGTGCACCATAAACATCTACCTTTATCCACACCCTCTGTCTCTTACTTCTTTACATGTTTGTTATTTATGATTGAGGACCATTCATGGGGATAGTTTGGGGAAAAGTTTAAAAAATTAGAAAGAAGTTTTATATTTAGAACTAAACTCACCCCAACAGGGATCATTTTCCTGCTGTCTTTGAGCTTTCCTATGGCCTGATTTGAAAACAAAAGAAAACTTGAGTAATTCTTGTGGAGACTATTTTATCAGAACAAGTAAACGTATACTTTGATTTCATATGTTCTTATTCATATAATTTAGCTAGCTTGAAGTCAAGTATATGGAATTTGTATTCTCCCTAATTCATGCTAATTTTACATGACGACGGTAGTGATGCTTTTTTTTTATCCAAATATAGATATGGGGCAGATATTGCTAGAGGTGTGGCTGAGCTTCATGCTGCCGGTATTGTTTGCATGAATCTCAAACCGTCCAATCTTCTTCTTGATGCACATGGTCGAGCAGTGATTTCAGATTATGGACTTGCTACAATTTTGAAGAAGCCTTCATGTCGGAAAGCCCGACCAGAATGTGACAACTCTTCAAAGATTCATTCGTGCATGGATTGTATAATGCTCAGCCCACATTATACAGCTCCAGAGGCTTGGGAACCTGTGAAGAAGTCATTAAATTTATTCTGGGATGATGCAATAGGTATATCTGCAGAGTCAGATGCCTGGAGTTTTGGTTGTACATTGGTCGAAATGTGCACGGGTTCTGTTCCGTACGTGGAGCAACTCATTCTTTATTCATAAACTTTTGTTTCTTGTACCCAATATCTATATTGCATATATTTAGTAATTCTTAGTCAAGGATTTTGCTTTTACAGCTGGTCTGGTTTAAATGCGGAAGAAATCTATCGTGCTGTTGTAAAGGGAAAGAAACTGCCTCCACAGTATGCTAGTGTGGTTGGTGGGGGAATACCGAGAGAATTGTGGAAGATGATTGGAGAGTGCTTGCAGTTTAAACCAGCCAAAAGGCCTAGTTTTAATGCAATGTTAGCAATATTTCTTCGTCATTTGCAAGAAATACCACGTAGCCCTCCTGCAAGCCCTGATAAGTAAGTTGGAATGTTGTAGCATTGATTTATACCTTATAAGAGTTAGTGTCATGGCATCTGGTTGGGAAGCCAAAGAATGGACTATATGGATTTTTATATTTATGTATGAACTTCCTTGTGAACGGGAGTGACATGCACAATCTTTAATGATATTTAACTGTCATAGTGCTATTTTTATCCATGCAGTGACTTTGTTCAATCATCTGTGTCAAATTCGGTAGAACCTTCCTCGCTACCTGAGCCAGAAGTTCCACGAGAAAACCCTAACCATCTTCATCGACTTGTGTCTGAAGGGGATGTTAGAGGTGTTAGGTAAGTCAGCTTGACAAGTTACATTTGTTCTGCTTCAACTTGCTTTGATTAAGCCTCATTTTTTCTTACTCATTCTATTCATATGTTCTCTCCTTTTTGATACAGAGATCTTCTTGCAAAGGCGGCATCAGAAAATGGTAGCAGCTACGTATCTTCATTATTGGAAGCTCAAAATGCTGATGGACAAACTGCTCTTCATCTAGCTTGTAGACGGGGTAGTGCAGACCTTGTTGAAGCTATTTTGGAGTACGGAGAGGCAAATGTAGATGTCTTGGACAAAGATGGAGATCCTCCTCTTGTTTTTGCTTTAGCGGCTGGATCTCCAGATTGTGTCCATAGCCTTATAAGAAGAAATGCTAATGTAAGGTCTCGGTTGAGAGATGGCTTTGGCCCTTCTGTTGCCCATGTGTGTGCTTATCATGGACAGCCAGATTGCATGCGGGTATGTTTTTATGTGAATTTTATTTTGATTCTTATCTGTCTTTTTTTAGTTTTTTTATATAATTTTTGTCAAAAAATAACAGGAATTATTGTTGGCTGGAGCGGATCCTAATGCAGTGGATGATGAGGGAGAAACTGTACTGCATAGAGCAGTTGCTAAGAAGTACACAGACTGTGCTCTTGTGATATTAGAAAATGGAGGCTGCAGATCAATGGGCATCTTAAATTCAAAGAATCTGACGTAGGAATTTATGTCCACTCATCACTTGCGTGTTTTGGATCGAATCCATCGCTCTTCTTGAGCTTAGGATATGCATGCTTACTAGTCCAGACATACAATAATAAATTTTATTTAACTTCTGGGAAATATAATAACAGCCTTTTTATTTTAGTGTGATGTGGCTCAAGCTGTCTCATCTTTTACCTATGTGATGTCAAAAAGATTTTTTTTTTGTAAATCATTAATCATTAACTGAAGGTAATTTCTGTGGACAAGAGAGGGTTAGAATTTTGTATTTCAATTATGATTAGGATTTTATTAGGCGGATTATACCCTTAAGTGTAGAAATTTGGGAATTGATTCATCAAAAGCTCCTATGGGATTTATGAAGAACGATCATGTGATATGATTTTGATTTGAGTACGTCAATCTTCACAAGTTTAGTTAAGAAGAAGAGAAAAGTTTGAATAGAATCACTGTCTTGCTGTGTCACCTTCCGTTATGTGTTTATTAATATTAATGGTAGCAGTTCAAGTACGGGAGTAGAATAATTAATATAAGCAGAGCTTCCTCATTTATGACTTATATTATTTTAATGAACCAGGTATACTATTCTAAGTGCTACTTCTAATGATATTCTTAGTCCCAATTAATGCTTGTTGCTAGTCCACCTAGGTCCCAAATAAGAGACTTAATTTCAAAGAGGTCCCAAGGAGTTGTTACATACTACTTGTTAATGAAGGCTATTGCAGTGTTAATGGTAGTCATTAGCAACTCCTTGGGACTTTTTTATAATTAAGTCTCTTATTTGGGACCTAGGTGCAATTGTCCCTATAACTTTTTGGGCTGCTTATTTGGATTGAGACTAATTTAGAAAGGAGCATCGCTTGAAGCATCTTTTTCTTTAATTTGATTCAACATTCAAAAAACTGTGGGAGTTTTGGGTTTTTAGATTCCCAAGGTGACTTGTCCTAATTTAGTTTCTCAGTTTTGAGTGTAATCTTATACTGTACTAGCTAGTTTAGCACTTATTAAGAGTGAAACTATGTTCCTTCTATTTCTAGCCCTTTTTAAAGCCCAGACCATGAACTTTTGTTACATGCTTCAGTTTCAAATGTTCATATTAGTTACCGATGTTAAAGACAGATAAAGTCCTTTATTATTGGGCATATTAAATTCCTTTTATTTAATGTGATTAATGTAACATTGCTGTTGATTTTGAAATGTCTTTGTTTAAGTCTCATGAAAACATGGACATCTGTTCTTACTGTTATGAATTTTGATGTTACAGACCACTGCACTTGTCTGTGGCAACATGGAACGTTGCTGTTGTTAAAAGATGGGTGGAAGTTGCAACTCCTGATGAGATTGCTGATGCAATTGACATTCCAAACCCTATTGGCACTGCACTGTGCATGGCAGCTGCTTCAAAAAAAGACCATGAAACTGGTATCTGTAAACTGAAACTTTTGTGTAATAGTGATTTAAAATTTATTTGTTAGACATGTCATTATTTCCTATTTAAATGCTGTCTTTTTAATATACTGAAAATTTGGCTTCAGTTGATTTGATTAGTGATGTTCTATGATGCTGAGGAAAGTCTTACAACAAACACAAAGTGTTGAAGATGTTATAACTGCATCTGTTTTAAGGGGCTAAAAATTTCCTATTTTTCTATCAAGTTGCAATAGATAGTCATTATTCCTTGGTTTTGCGCAATCAGGAAAGTTATTTGTGAAAATAATCTGTTATAGAAGGAAACAAGTTGAAAATGAATAATTTTATCGTTTGGGTGCAACTTGCTGTTCAAAAATGACCTGTGTTTGAAGAAACCTCTACATTCATATTTTCTACTTTTGGATCCTAACAAAAGTAAAGCCCCATGATTTAATGAATTTGATGGGCATTCTTGACTCTTTTAATTGTTCTCAATAGACTCAGTGCTTGGAAATATCATTTCAAATGATTGCAAATATAGGTGTTTGGGCTGTCATTTATATTCTATGGCCTTCTCCACTAATTACTTGTGAGATTTTCATATTTGTAGTTGTCTAAGTTGATATTTGCTACTTACCTTTCAGTGATGATTTCTGGGGCTGGCCATTAAGAAATTCATCTTTTGGAACTTAAATATCATTTCCCCCAATGGTTTTCATGTGTTGACACTCTTAATCATTGTTAAATCAGCTGAAATCTTTATATCTAATTAAAAGCGTGAAGACGAAAATTTGGAGTGAGAAAGAGTGGGGTACTCCATGTCTTCAATTTTGTTGTATCTAGCAATTACTTTATGCTTTCAATTTTTTAAGTTTTAATCCCATTTGAGTGCTATTAGACTATACAAAATGATAACTGTCACCGTCATTGATTTTTCTTCTCTCTCTCTATATCCATCACGTTTTCTTGTATTTTTAATTCCTGAAATGTTTTCTTGGATCATTCACCTCATTTTTCAAGGTGTTTGTTTCTGTTTGAATGTGATAACATGTCTTATAATTTTTGTTGTGGTTCCAAACATTTTTACTATGCTTTAAAAAAAATTTTGACACCAAAGTGCCTTTCCTTTTAAAACTTAAGCGTTTGTAACCGTATTTAATCTACTTGCCATTTTTAGCACACCTATCAATGTTGTTAACTAGAATGAGAATGAAGGCTTAGGTTTGTGATATATAGAATGGTATAACTACTGACCAAATGTTGGTTTGGTTAGGAGTGTATGTCCTTGAGTTTGATGACTCATTGCTGTCTTGTTTAGTTATATCTTCTGTCATCTGTTAAATATTGAACCCAACTGTGAGATTGTATGAAAACCAATTATGTAATCTCTTCCGTTTATTAATCTAGTTAAAACATCTGATCTTGTTTGTAAATGCCAAATGTAGAGGGGAGAGAATTGGTGCATATATTGCTTGCTGCAGGAGCAGATCCATCTGCTCAAGATACACAGAATGGGCGGACAGCTCTGCATACAGCAGCCATGACTAATGATGATGAGTTGGTCAAGGTCAGTTAATGATTAATGATTAATCATATCTCGTTGGTAGTTGAAGTGCGCATGATAAACAATAATGGTTTGTTTCTTGGTGTTTTGAGTAGGTTATTCTTGCTGCTGGTGTTGATGTGAACATCCGCAATGTGCACAACAGTATACCTCTTCATTTAGCTCTAGCTAAGGGGGCAAAATCTTGTGTTGGATTGCTTCTATCCGCCGGGGCTGATTATAATTTGCAGGTTTTTTATTCAAGCCATCATTTTTGCCGTATCATGCATAATATTACTTACAAAGATATAAAATTGGCATCTTTTGTTGTGTCATTTGATCAATGAAGATTGTGCTTTTGGCAAGGGATTTTGTGTTCTTTTGTTTTTTGTTTAAATATTTGTTACCTCTCTCATTTATCTTAACTGTTTCGGTTTGTCCACGTTTGGTTAGGAACTGGTCTACATTATATACAACTTACCCGTCACTCAATTGAATCTTTGTGGCAGCCCCTCTTTGTCTGAGTTATTTAAATGTAGTGAATTATATCACATAAATTCATAAGAACAGAACATGCAAAAAAGGCATGCAATGGAATATTGAACATATTGCCCTATGTCGATACTTCTATGTAGGAGTGGATTGTGAATTTTAACACATGAGCATGTATCTGGAGTTGTTTCTGGCCAATGAATATATCAGGAGTTTATTGCATATTACTTTGGAAGGTAATTATTTTTATTACCTGTGATTGGAAATTCTGATATTGTTTATTTTGTATCAGGATGATGATGGTGACAATTCTTTTCACATAGCGGCAGAGACAGCTAAAATGATTCGTGAAAATCTTGATTGGCTCATTGTGATGCTGAGAAACCCTGATGCCGATGTTAAAGTGAGAAACCACAGGCAAGTAGTCGTGCTACACCAACTTTTTCCATTTTATGCGCACTTATATATGACTCAAACAGATGCAATGCTTGAAAAGCTTGTCAAATATTGTGGAACTGAAACTCCTAAAAAATTCATGGTTTGATCATTTAAACTTCTTGGCTACATTGAGTGCCAATGTACGATTGTAATTATTGGTTATTTGCCTAACAGTGGCAAGACACTACGTGATATCTTAGAGGCCCTTCCTCGAGAATGGATATCTGAAGATCTGATGGAGGCACTAGCCAATAGAGGTGTTCATCTATCTTCTACAATGTATGGGAAGTCATCTGTTTCTGCTATTATTTTTTATTTTGAGGATATGATATCCAGTGTCAGCTTGGATATGTGTAATATATATTATAATGTGTTGACTTTTGAATATATTTAGATTTGAAGTGGGAGATTGGGTGAAATTTAAAAGAACCATCACAACTCCAACATATGGGTGGCAGGGTGCTAGACAAAAAAGTGTTGGCTTTGTGCAAAGCGTTCCTGATAGGGAGAATCTCATTGTGTCTTTTTGTTCTGGAGAGGCTTGTGTTTTGGCAAGTGAAGTTGTAAAAGTCATTCCATTAGACAGAGGCCAACATGTACAGCTCAAAGAAGATGTGAAAGAGCCCAGGTTTGGCTTACATTGATGCTACATCATGATGTGTGTGCTCAAGTTTATGTGTATGTGCATACAGTATTACTAGTCCTCGATGTATTGAGGTTATAACTTAAAGCCTTTTCAATTATGCAAAAATATCCGCATAACTGTTATATGTAAATAAGCCTTTGGGTTATCAAGTCATTTGAGTTTTGACTAACAATGTTACTGCCTTCTATTTTCTTTTGCATGATACTTTTGTTATAAAAAAGTTTCTTAACTGTCATTGTTGTTTTCTGCCATCTTTTGACATTTCCCTTTAGAAAAACAAAATGTGAGTTCTATCCCCTCAGCAAATGAAAATAAGTGAAAGGTTCAAAAGGGTAGATAACCATCTCACTCAGATCTGAAAAGCTGAATTTATACAATCTCTGGTTTTGAAATCCATACTCGTCTCTTGGAGTGGTTTATAAATAATGTGAAAGATGTCATTACAAAACCATTCTCAGTTCATTAAGTTGGATAGCATGTTCATACATGTTTATCCTTTTCATTCGGAAGGTTTAATACTTTGGCCTTTAATCTCCATTCAGGCTCTCTTGTTTTTTTTGTTGCTTAGAAGTGGAAAAAAAATAGAGAAAACCCATGTTTGAATGAAAATCTCTTAATTATTTTTTCATGCATGACAGATGCTTATTCTCTTGGCAAGCTCTAATATCAAGTAAAATAGAAAAGCCCATTTGTGACTTGACTTTTTATCTAGAGCCTCATACATTTCATAAGTTCTTAATGTTTGCTGCCTTTTTTCTCTACATTATTAGTAACTGATTATTTGTGTTAGGTTTGGATGGCGTGGACAGTCACGTGACAGCGTTGGCACAGTTTTATGTGTTGATGAAGATGGGATCCTCCGTGTAGGATTTCCTGGAGCATCAAGAGGATGGAAAGCTGACCCATCCGAAATGGAACGGGTTGAGGAGTACAAGGTTGGAGACTGGGTTCGTATTCGTCCCACTCTTACATCTGCAAAGCATGGATTAGGGTCTGTGACACCAGGAAGCATTGGTATAGTATATTGTATAAGACCAGACAGTAGTCTCTTAATTGAACTGAGCTATCTTCCGAATCCATGGCATTGTGAACCCGAAGAGGTTGAGCATGTTGCTCCTTTTAGGGTAAGAAAAATGTGGATTTCCATTTTCCTTTCATTAAAAAGTAGCAGTTATTTAGTAGTGTCTAACCAATTCTTGATAAATCACAGATTGGTGATCGAGTTTGTGTGAAGCGATCTGTTGCAGAACCTAGATATGCTTGGGGTGGTGAGACACATCATAGTGTTGGAAGAATAAGTGAGATAGAAAATGACGGTTTGTTAATAATTGATATACCAAATCGACCCATACCTTGGCAGGCTGATCCATCTGACATGGAGAAGGTGGAAGATTTCAAGGTGGCTATTCCTGTTGTTTATTTGCTGCCATTTTAAGTTCATCGTCTTAACTATTTATTGTCAGATGCTTGATATATACTCCGTTTGTTCCTAAATATAGGGTCTATTTACTTAACTTGAGTAGATTAATGATGTTAGTTTAGTTTGAATTGTGTGTTATTACCAAAATACCATAACCACATAAATTTATTTCAACCTTCCCTCTCCTTTATTATTGAGAAGTATGAAAATCTGGCAAAAAAGAGAGAGAGAGAAGTATGAAAAGAAATAGCTTGGGAAAATCTTAAGAAAAATAAGAAATAGGTGTTATGTTATATTAAGGAACCAAGCCCTGCCCAAATAGGTCCTATATCTAGGAATGGAGGTGGTAATGTTTTTCCTATTATTATTTATAATTATTTTTGCTGAAACAGGTTGGAGATTGGGTCAGAGTGAAAGCTTCAGTGTCTTCTCCAAAGTATGGATGGGAGGATATTACAAAGAGCAGTATCGGGATAATTCATAGTTTGGAGGAGGATGGGGATATGGGTATTGCCTTTTGCTTCAGGAGTAAGCCTTTCTGTTGCTCTGTCACGGATGTGGAGAAGGTTCCTCCTTTTGAGGTGGGGGAAGAGATTCATGTGATGCCATCTATTACTCAGCCGCGACTTGGATGGTCAAACGAGTCACCAGCTTCTGTTGGAAAAATAGTGAGAATTGACATGGATGGTGCTCTAAATGTAAGCCTACTAATTTTGTTTTTCATATATCTAGCACCAGATATCTCATGTTCTCTAGCTGAATTAAATCTTTTGACGTGTTATCCAAAATGATAGCTAAATTTCACATTGGTATTAAGTATAGGTATTTTTCATGGATAATAAATGTCATGCAATGTTGTTCTAGTAGGGATAGGCATTTGTTTTGTTTAGTTGAAGCCAATAACTTGAGCCGTATAGGCCATGGAATTAACCATTCATCAGAGTTATTAGTTGTTATTGCTGCTAACAGGTTGACATATAGGCCTGACCACCCTTGAGAAATTAGGTTGACTGAAAGAGTGGTGTCACTTTTGATACAAGGAACTGAAAGATTTGCAGTGGCTAGGTTTAAGGAGTTCATTTCTAAATTATTAGGGTTGTGATTTTACTATTCTATGCAGGTGAGAGTCACTGGCAGGCAGAGCTTGTGGAAAGTGTCACCTGGAGATGCAGAACGACTTCCTGGGCTTGAAGTTGGCGATTGGGTTCGCTCAAAACCAAGCCTAGGAAATAGACCAAGTTATGACTGGAATAGTGTTGGAAAAGAAAGTATAGCTGTTGTGCATAGTGTACAGGATTCTGGATACTTGGAGTTGGCTTGCTGCTTTCGTAAAGGGAAGTGGATCACTCATTATACAGATGTTGAAAAGGTTCCTAGCTTTAAAGTTGGGCAGTATGTTAGGTTCAGAACTGGTTTGGCGGAACCAAGATGGGGCTGGAGAGGAGCTCAACCTGAATCTCGAGGTGTTATAACCAGTATACATGCTGATGGAGAAGTTCGGGTGGCTTTCTCTGGTTTGCCAGGTTTGTGGAAAGGAGATCCCGTGGACCTTGAGATTGAGCACATGTTCGAAGTTGGAGAGTGGGTGATGTTAAAAGATAACGCCAATGACTGGAAATCTGTTGGACCGGGTAATGTTGGTGTTGTACAAGGAATTGGGTATGAAGGTGACCAATGGGATGGAAACATTCATGTGGGCTTTTGTGGGGAACAAGAAAGGTGGGTAGGGCCAACCTCCCATCTTGAAAGAGTTAAGAAACTCATTGTTGGACAAAGGGTTCAGGTTAAGCAAGCTGTGAAACAGCCAAGATTTGGGTGGTCTGGACACACCCATGCTAGTATTGCAACCATATCAGCTATTGATGCCGATGGGAAGCTTCGAATATACACGCCAGCCGGATCGAAAGCATGGATGCTTGACCCGTCAGAAGTATATTTGATTGAAGAGGAGGAGCTCCAGATCGGAGACTGGGTCAAGGTCAGAGCATCTGTTTCTACCCCAACACATCAGTGGGGTGAAGTAAGCCATTCAAGCATTGGGGTTGTGCATCGCATGGAAGATGATAATCTGTGGGTGGCATTCTGTTTTACAGAGAGGCTATGGCTTTGCAAGGCATGGGAAATGGAAAGAGTTAGAGCATTTAAAGTCGGGGATAAAGTAAGGATCCGAGATGGATTGGTGTCACCCCGGTGGGGATGGGGAATGGAGACACATGCTAGCAAGGGACAGGTGACTGGAGTAGATTCAAATGGTAAGCTAAGAATTAAGTTCCGATGGCGGGAAGGTAGGCCATGGATAGGAGACCCCGCTGATATCGTTCTTGATGAGGACTGATCTTGGACCCCATATTTACGTCATTTGACATTTGTATCATAACTTGCTTTCACTCATTCAGTTATTAAGCCTATTGTTTTTTGGGGCCTAGGCATTGTGCAAAGAAGTTGAAAGCTTCCTTCTCCTTGCTTCCAGATGTGATCTGAACTGAAACTACTTAAGATTTGACAGTTGAAAAGCAGTTTTAACTGGATCTACCCTTGCTATCAAACATTTAGTAAATGGTTGGAATTGGGGAGAAAGGAAGGAAACTCGGTTTGCCACGCCAGATTGTTGTTGAAGATTTCGAGGCAGATGCGGTGAAATTTGGCAATAGGTCATTCATTCATAACTCATAAAAGCATGTATTCCCAGATTTTGAGGTATATATACGTTACATATATTATTGTACAAATTCTCTTCTGATAGACTTCATTCTTTTTTGTTTTTTTTTTCCCTTGTTAACTCACCTTAACTACTGAGTCGCATTATTTTTTTTTAATGGAATAATGCCATCTGTAACATACTCCTATTTCCTAATGGTTTTGTTTTCATTGGAGTTGGCTTAACTTGAAGTGACCACGGCCATGACATTGTTCCTCACTCTTAATATACTCAAGTCTTGAGGGCACAAGGAAAAGTTGGCCCAAATTTATTATATTTTTTTTGTACAACTGATGTTACTACTATAATAACGTACTACAGTTCAGGGAACTAAATCCTAATTTCTCTTGTGCTACCACAGTCTTCATATGAGAAGGACATGCATCCAAGAACAAGGAGATTGAAATACCCTCCTTTGCAAGTGCATGTTCTATCTGATTTTGTTCTCTGGAGAAATGGTATATTTGCAATGCCCATTTATTTCCTTCTCATTTAGTTCTGAGCATGCCACTCAGTTGTTTTTCAGTTTCTTAAACCCCAGATCTTGTGCCTTTGATTATGGCCCATTCCAATCCCCATAATCTATGTTAATGGAACGAGATACAACTCCATCTACATTAATTTGACCCTATTGAATGGTGGTGGTTTCCACTCTTTATATTTCCACTAGAGGGGTTCAATTCCAATTTAACTTCCTGTAGCTGGACAATGGAGATAACTTAGGAGTAAGGATATGCTGGTTTTAGGAAGTCATTACCAAAGCTTTAGTTGCCAAATTAGGTTTCAGCCATCCTTGATACAGTCTTGTATATTGGAGTTTGTGGACTCATTGGAACTTCCTCTAGAAAATATGTGCTTTTAATTGTAAGCATTTCTTTATTAGTGGCGCTTGATGAGATATCTCTCCTTACTTTAGGACTAGGGAATTGCATTGTGATTGATTTTTTAATCACTTCACATGGAATAATTGCTGCCAATTTGACAGTCCCAGTCCCAGGAACTGTGAGCAATTTCTTGGCTACTTTGCTATTTTCTTCTTTAATGGGAAGTGACTGGAGTTACATATTGGGAAAATTAAATACAAGTCTCTGGTAAGGGACATAATACTGGAAAAGTCCCAAAAATTGAAAAAATTAGAGTTCCTTGGGACCTCACTTTAATTATTTATGAATGTGTGGGCCCACATTTAATAATAAAAAAAGCCACTCACCTTTTCTCTCTCCTCTACTTTAATTAAATGTAGATTTTTTTATTATTAAATGTGGGCCCACACATTCATAAATAATTAAAGTGAGGTCCCAAGGGACTCTACTTTAATTTTTTCAATTTTCGGGACTTTTCCAGTATTATGTCTTTTACCAGGGACTTGTATTTAATTTTTCTTTACATATTCTTGATTAAACGACCCTGAAACAGTCAATAATAAGTGAAGAAAGTAAACATGATACAATCCTGAATAATCCACTTAGTGATCTTATCAACTATGTTCTTTTGTGTGGCAATGAATTTCCAAAGAGGAGAGTCACATGGGTAGGCAATTAGTAAACTTTCTTCACTTGTATTTGCTAGATAAGATCTTAGATCATAGCCTTTTAGGGCCCAATATACTCCCTCTAATTCTCATTATGATATCACGTTGGTTTTTTTTCTGAAATTAAAAACATAAAATAATCAGTTTAAATTGTTTTTAGTTATTTTTTCTACTCAAAACTATCATTTTTTCCCAAACTACCTAGAAACTAATTACATGTGATATGTTATAACTTAGTGGTTTAATTTGTTTTCTTACAAAAAGCCGAGGTAATCTTATATTTAAGATTAGATGGAGTATTAGATTATTTTTTGTTTATATAAAGTTGTTTAAGGTCATCAACAACAAAAATAAAATTGGGAAAAATCTCTATCATTGTAAGTAGTATATATAGTTGGCTCTCTTGAGCTTTACAAGACCAGTGATCGGTAGGATATAAAGTTTTAGTAAAAAAACATTTGAATTATTTTAAATAAAATTGACACCTTAGAAGACAAATTATGTAGTTAAGACTAGTTCATCTTTATAAATTAACAGATAATTTAATTACATGTAATTTGTATTAAAATTAATTGGATTATTTGGCTTCTGTTTTTTTTGCATTGATACTTACACATGAAAGCCAACTGGATATTTTATTTAAAAGATGGGAAGCAGTATGTATGAGTAAGAGTTATAAGTGTATTTGGCTCAACACATGGAAAAATGACTTATTTTTAAGTTGACTTATTTTTAAATCAGTTAGAAAATAAACTCTAGGTTGACTTATTTTTATGTTTAGATAAACTTTGAAAAGTGACTTATTTTCCCATTACTCAGAAACATGTTTGGATTATTTTTTGTTTAAAATAAGCTTATTTTTAAGCTAACTTATTTTTAAGTCACGTAGAAAAATAAGCTAGCTCATTTTCTGAAATAAGCTACCTTGAGTAGCTTCTAAATAAATTGGCTTATTTCAAATATGCCGAGTGAAAAATACTTTTAGTCAAACAAAAAAAAGTCGCACACCCAAAATAAACTTGTTTATTTCTAAAAAAAAGCTGAGCCAAACACACTCTACAAACTTAAGCAAGAGTTGGTGAAATTGATGCAATAGGTAAAATTCACTGCATTGGTAAGTCTATATAAATTGTGGGTTTTTTTTTGTTTGCCTTGAACGCTCCCAATCTCCATCACATTGTACGTTTTCTCAATGTTATTTATGAGTGAGCTGCTTCATTGATCAATAATTATACTGCCCATTTTTTAGTTTTACTGATATGACTTAACTTAGACTTAAGAATTTGGCTTTCTAGAAAAATATTCAGCCACTAGATGAGTCGAAGAGCTGGAAAGGTCAGTAAGTCTGTCACAATCAACTCGAGGGGCTAGATAATGAAGATAAATACAAGGGCAAAGGTGCAAAAATGATACTAAACTTTATCCAAAATTGCATTTTTAATACCTAAGTTTCACGAGGTGCAAAAAGAGTACACAACTTGAGGTCCAGATGTAAATATAGTATTTTGTAAACCTAGTGGCCACAAAGTCCAGCTCTGCCTCGCTACTTGAACTACTTTCTGAGTTGCTCCTCTTCTTCCCGGTCACTACATCCTTCAAGGATAACTTTGGGACTACGAGATTCTTCGCAATCTTACTGCCGAATTCTGAGATCACAATAAAATAGAAGTCAAAATCTAACCAGAAACATTTCAAACAAAGCAAAGAATAACATAATCCATACCGAGTCCAAAGATATAAGTACGCCTGTCCTCCGGAAGGGCCATGATGGCTGCAATCAAGTCACTGCAATTGGGTGTGGGAGCAATCTTCTTGTCTTCTATCCTAACTACACAGACAGACAAAAACCAACGATGACATAAATAAAAAAAATCCTTCCCTAAAACATCCCTCGGTTTACAAAACCAAAATGACATCTTATGAGAAATGTTGTAGAACTTACATAGATTGTTCCACTCAGTCCTTATATCGTCACCATTCGGTATCAAACACTTCTTGTGCACCACTATAAACCTTCGCTTCCAGCGCCTTACTGAGTCCTCCAGAGTAACAAACAAATGCTTTGTTTCACCCCTCAACAAAGTAAACAAACCACTTGATTTCCTCTTAAAACTAGAACATTGCAACAACTCTGCAAGGGAAAGTTTCTCATCCCAATCCTTGGTGATAAACTCCAGACTTAGGATGACAGACCAAACCGCTAGCATCAACTGGGATAGTGCTAATCATAAAAGTGGCAGATTTCAAGGATTAATTTTGGGAGAGGAAAACACGGGAATATCTTTAGATAATCAGCACAAAGTGTGGTCCAGTCGCCGCTCCCCCAGTCCAGACGCTCTTCAGGCTTAGAAGACCTAATCAATAAAGCCCTATCAAGCCTGTATTCATCCGGAAACGCAGCCACATCGTCTTCCGTGAGTTTGGGCGCTTCATCATCACTTCGTTTCTCCATCAATTTCCCGTCTCTCAGTTTCTCATTAAATTCCTCCAGGATGGGGTCAAAACATTTCAACGTGATTCTTTTCGATGTTTCGAATGATGGATCTGCACCAATTGAAGATATGATCTTTTCTGCAAATTAACGACGATCTTGAGTGCGATGTTGTAGTAGAATAAACACACAATTGTACAAAGAGAACAACTAGTGACTCAAGACCTAGCAAACATATAAGTTTCTAAAGATTCCTTTCAACTCTCCTAATATTGCTAATGCCCATTTCGAGAATGTTCACAAAGAAAAAGGACGATGCAACGACCTAATAAATTCAAACTTAAAAAGTCAAACTTTAGATGAAAATGCAACTTCACCCCGAGACTTTTAGGCTTCCACAAAATTTGCCAGAACCAGAATGTCAGAAATGTGTTTGAGAAGTAAAATTATAGATTCAAAAAGATGTCTCGGGAAACGGCGCAATCATATATTAGATGTTTGTAAGAAATATGAAAGCTTTGTAAGAAGGGAGCTTTGTAAATCATATATTAAGGTGTCGTCTTATTTACACGATCTACAACTAATCTAATCTAGTAAGAAGGAGCTTTGTAAGAAGGTAGGTGTTATCTAAAGTCATCACACAATAAATGCTCTTATAAGCAGCTGAAAAAAAAACCAATCAACCAAATATTTGATTTTGACATGCTTTGTTATAAATATTTATGACAAAAGGAAGACCAGGCAGAAAATTAAAGGATTATGAAAGGGTAAAGTGAAGGAAATTGGTAAGAATATAGTATATACCGGTTCTCATCAAGGTGTCATAACTAACTTCATGCAACTGAATTCTTTTTGCAATCACATTTTTGAGCCACAGAAGCACCATTCAATATGGTGGTCATGTGTATAAATCCTTGAATTCTGTTCAAACAAAGTGAGACAGTACCGTTAATTCTGAGATGTTGGTAATTTCGAAATCAAACAGAGTGGTAATAGCAAGTGGATTTTATCTCCCTTAAGAGATAAGTTTTCCACTTAATTATCAATCAATTTAGTTGAACAGTTTTCCAAAAATTAAATCCCTCGCTCCCTCTGTGTGGGATCTTTTTCTTTTTTGTTGTTTCGTTTTTGCATTGATCTACTTAATTATTAATGCAATCTAATGTCTTTGAAATAAATAAAACAAAATCAAGCAAATATTCTAAGCAATCCTATTATATAATAATAAATCTAACTTTTAACCTGCAGTTCATATATGATAAACAGAACCCAAACATTAATTTAAAGAATGCAAGGTCTTTTAACAGAATCCAGGAAACTTTTAGTAACATCTCGATCGGGGAAAAAAGATTCAAACTTTTTTAGTCTTTTACTAACCACTTGAGGAAGAAAGACTCCAACTTTTTACTAACATAAAAAATCCATCTTGAAGAAAAAAAACTCATCTACAAGAAGAAAGTTTCTAACTTTTTTACTAAAATGTAAAGACATACAACAATACAACATTTTGAAGATGAAAGACTCTAATTTTTTGCTAAAAAAATAAAGACTTACAACAGTACAACATCAGGAAGAAGAAATAATCTACCTTTTCATTAAAATGAAGACTCCAGATATTGAGAAAAAGAATCTGAGTACTAAAACAGCAAGTCAAGCAAGATAGAAGTGACGATGACGAGAAGAGCAGTTTTTTGGACTTGAGTTTAGGATTCTAACATTATGTTTGAAGATTGAAGAATGTGAAAATGAAGCATGATAGAGGATTAAAGTTTAAGTGATTCATGGCAGAGAGAAGGAAACTACTGGGAAAGAGTGAAAGATGTTTGAGTATTCTCTCTCATCATCTATGAAGGAATCACGTGGTGTATGTAAAGGATTTTTTTTAAGTATGCCTCACATTGAGCCACGTGTTCCTTTCTACATTTGTGAATATATATAATCTTTTAAAAAATATATGGAGTAGTATACTACTCCTTCTCCTAAATATACTCTCTCCGGTCCCTAATGTAAGAGTTAGCCGTCAAAAAAACATTTCTTAAGAAAACATGTGAATGTTAGTTGGGTGTCTGGAGTTAATGCTTCTTTTCCAAAATTGCTCATATTTATTATGGTACGTTTAAGAGAGAGAAATACATAAGCATTAATAAATATGAAAGAGAGTTAGGGGTAAAGTAGGAAAAAATGCATTAAATGAGGAGAGAATATGGGGTGAGCTCTTACATTAGGGACCAAAACCATTCAAATTTTGAGCTCTTACATTAGGGACCAGAGGGAGTAATAACTAATTGACTTTTTTGGAAAATCCTAAAAAAGGAAAATTAGTTAATTATAACTTGATGATTTATCTGATTTTTCTATTAGACTAATATATTTTGTCTATAAACTAATGGATCATATAAAAACATATCAAATAAGTCATAATTTAATAACCTATTTCGCAACCTTAATCTCTCTAAAAAAAGTCATCTAGATCTTATATTTATATTTAAGACCAGAGGTAGTATATGTTATGAGTTGGGTAAGACCGGGCCTTTTGGTCTGAAAGGCTAGCCCAACACACGGTCTCGCCCGGATTTCGGGTCAAAAACCGGTCCAGTCCAGTAGGTGGTCGGGCTCTCTTTCCTCTTTTCGGGCGGGACAAGACTGGAACGGGTCGGGTTGACCGGGTTGCCAGACCACTTGAACAGCCCTATTTCAAATAAAGGAGCTGTTGAAAAGGAGTTGGCAAATCAAGCTCCAGTAAAAATAAATATAGGAAGGGACGGAGGAAAGCTGATCTGGCAAAATCCTTCTAAGGAACTAAATCCTAATTTCTTATGTGCTACCACAGTCATCATATGATAAGGACATGCATCCAATGGTGGAAGTCTCACAAGAGCAAACATCGTTCTTCGGGATTACACCTCCATAATCAGACACTTCTCTCCAGTGATGATCAAATATTGCAGATGTCAATCAACTTTTACAGCTTTTAATTTAAATTCCTGTATTTCTTATTTTCTATCATTGTAAGACTATTTAAATTATCAATATACTACCTCCGGTCCTAAATATAAGACCTAATTGACTTTTTTGAAGAGATTAAGGTTGCAAAATAGGTTATTAAATCATGACATATTTGATACTCCCTCTGTTCCTAAATATAGGACCTAGATCACTTTTTTGAAAAATCCTAAAAAAAGCAAAAATTAAATTACTTATAAATTGATTTAGCTAATTTTTTCTCTTAAACTAGTTTATTTTACCTATAAGCTAATGGATAATCAAAAAAGATATTAAATATATCATCATTTAATAACCTATTTCGCAACCTTAATCTTTCCAAAAAAAAGTTATCTAAGTCTTATATTTAGGAACGAAGGGAGTATCTTTTTAGATTATCCATTAGCTTATAGGTAAAATAAACTAGTGTAAGAGAAAAAATTAGGTAAATCAATTTATAATTAACTTATTTTGTTTTTTTTTTAGGATTTTTCGTAAAAGTCAACTAGGTCTTATATTTAGGACTAGAGAGAGTATCATTTTTCAAAAAAAGAAAAAAAGGACATGCATCCAAGAACAAGGAGATTGAAATACCCTCCTTTGAAAGTGCATGTGCTATCTAGGGGTATAAATGAGCCGGGCCGAGCCAGGCTTTACCTAAATAGGCTTGGGCCCGTAATGCAAAAGGAAAACATAGGCCTAGGCCTAGGCCTGTTTGTAGGCTTTAAAAAAAAGCCTAGGTCTGCGAAAAATATTACAAGTCTGAAAGCCTTTTTAAAAGCCCACTTACAATGTAGGCCTTAAAAAGACTTCAGGTCTTTTAAAAGCCTACTTCAAATTTAGGCTTTTAAAGGCCTACATATCAAGTTTAAAAAGACCATAAATATGACACATATCAAGTACAATGATAAGCACAATAAACATGTCAGACCTTTTATTATTACAGTTTAAAAAGGCCTACTTACTAATAATAATATTATTATTTTATTATTACTTATTAGTAATACTATAAAATAGATCAGACCTGAAAGCTTTCGAGTCAGGCTTTAGTGAAATAGACCTGGCCTTTTTAGTTAAAAAGGATTTTAATTAGGCCTGAATCTGACCTATTTATTAAAAAGGCCGAGCCAGGCTGGACCCTAAATAGGCTGAGTCATAGGCCGCCTGTTTATGGCCTGGCTCATTTACACCCCTAGTGCTATCTGATTTTGTTCTCTGGAGAAATGGTATATTTGCAATGCCAATTTATTTCCTCATTTAGTTCTTAATTTGCAAGAATTGCAAAGTGCATTCCGGATTCCGGAATACAACCAGCCAGCATGTCACTTAGTTTTTCTTCAGTTTCTTAAACCCCAGATCTTGTGCCGCGTAGAGGCCTTTGATTATGGCTCATTCCAATCCCCAAAATCAGCCATGTTAATGGAACGAGACACAATTTCATCTACATTAATTTGACCGTATTGAATGGTGGTGGTTTCCACTCTTTGTTTCTACTAGAGGAGTTTAATTCCAATTTAACTTCCTCTAGCTGGATAATGAGTTTGTGGACTCATTGGAACTTCCTCTAGAAAATATGTGCTTTTAAATTTAAGCATGCCCTTGTTAGTAGCGCTTGATAATATATCTATCCTTACTTAAGGTATAGGGAATTGCATAGTGATTGATATTTTAATCACTTCACATGGTATAATTGCTGCCAACCTGACAGTCCCAGGAACCATGAGCAAACCACTTGGCTACTTTGCTATTTTCTTCAATGGGAAGTGGCTGGAGTTATATATTCTTGATTAAACGACCCTGAAACAGCCAATAATAAGTGAAGAAAGTAAACATTATACCATCCTGAATAATCCACTTAGTGACCTTATCAACTATGTTCTTTTTTGTATGGCAATGAATTTCCAAAGAGGAGAGTCATCTGGGTAGGCAATTAGTAAACTTTCTTCACTTGTATTTGCTAAATAAGATTTCAGACCATGGCTGTTTAGCGCGCAATATACTCCCTCTAATTCTCATTATAATATCACGTTGATCTTTTTTCCTCAAATTACGAACATAAAATTATTCAGTTTAAATTGTTTTTAGTTATTTTTTCTACTCAAAACTATCATTTTACTCAAATTACCTAGAATCTAATTACATGTGATATGTTATAACTTAGTGGTCTAATTTATTTCCTTACACAAAGTCGAAGTAATATGTTATAACTTATTGATCATAGATCTCCTTCAGTATCAATCATCAAGAGTTCTCGTTGGTCTTCTTCTTCTTCTTATGAAAGGACTCCACACTTTTTGATTAACTCTCCTTACCAACACATCACTTGACTTATTTCAATATGCCTAAACCATCCCAAACGACTTTCTACCATTTTCACTTCAATTGATGTTACTCCACCTTTTCCTCTATTATGATAATTGTGGATCATATATGTTATTGTATGATCACACACCCTTCTTAACATTCCATATAAAATTGGCTATCTGATAAAATATTCATTTTACCTTACGCTGCATGATCACATATAACCTGAGTAACTTTATTCCTTTTATATATCACCTTGCTTTGATTCTATTATCACATCACCATCAATTTAACAATTTTTTTGTATAATTGAGCCCAAATATTTAAATTTGTACAACTGTGGCACAACCGAGTCTCCCGACATAACTTCTATAATGTTAAATGTTTGTTTCTTATGGAAACAATTGTCCATAGATTTGTCTTGCCCAAATCAATGAAGATAAATAATTATATAATTTTTTTAAAAAAATTAAATGACATCAGACATTAGAAGATTATAAATAATTGATTTAATCTCAACAGCTTGAAATTTAGGTGACTAGCTTGAGAATTATGCATGTGAATTTAATCTCTATTTGCATTTTTTTTTCGTTTATGTGGATTATGTATATCACTGATGTAATTGAGAAAATTACAAAAGTGACACTTGAATTTAAGTTGGACAAAATGGGGTCTCCATTCTCAACTAGGATAAATAAGGGATAGTCCCTAATTAACACACATTAAGTATTTCCAAAATATGAGTGTGGTCACAAAAGAGTTATGGCTGATCAGCATCCTAGCTGAGAGTGGAATCGAGCCTTTCCCTGAGCCTTAGAACCTGAGGATATTGTGGATTGATTTCCAAATATGTGGCATTATTATAAGATATCACCGATGGGGTTCGGTGTTCTGGATCACGGCAGACAACAACATAATGTATGAGCATAAACACTTTACTGTTGTTTTCCATAGCAGCAGCAACATCCCTGTGGACAGCTCATATAAGAGAGGCCCTCAGATAACATTAATTTCAGCCTATGCATAATGCAATTTGAATGCAATATAACAATAAAATTTAGGGAACGAGACACATAAAGCATTCCAATAAGAAAAACGACAATTGAAGTTGCTAAATTGTGGAAATAACAAGTTAGATCATAGGCACCTAATATACATTAACAATTTTGGGGAAAAGACTAAAGTGCACTTAACTTATCAAATATTACAACACAACCAAACATGTAATCCCACATGACAACTAACATATTTGTCATGTACTCTTCTATTATCAGCCACATCATTAGTTATACATTAACAATTTTGTGGAAAAGACTAAAGTACCCTTAATTTATTGTAACATATTTGTCATGTACTTTTCTATTATCAGCCACAATCCAAGATGCTCCCGTAGGTCCTACATGTCATAAATATTATTAGTGTCATTTTTTGACAACTAACAAAAAAGGTTTCAACACATATCGGGTCCAACCGGGCAGCTACGTTGGCCGGCACACGTTTGTGTAGAATGCTTTTGTAGCTGCCCCACTCAGCTTCCACCACTTGCTTTATCTAGCTGGCAATCTAAAACTATACAAGGTTGACATGGCGTTCCACCTCATTCAGCGCAAAGTGCTCACAAAAAAAAAATCTGCAACACCTATACCCACATATCAGATAACACCACAAGATATAAATAAAGAGCTAATGTAAACATATGCATGTTAGAATATATAAAAAACATACCAGTACAAGATATAAAGAACCTCCTACATAAAAATTTTCACTTTTCTTCTTCTTTAGATTGTATATTGAGTCATCTCTCTATGAAGGTCTTTCTATATGTGTGCGTGCGGCCAATCATATTGATCAAGTCTTGCACTAGTGTTGTGCACAACCTTTACCAGACGCTTGCTGACGTCGAGGCTTGCATATGGACATAAAAAGTCCCAAGAGTATACATCATACATAGCAAATTAAACCCAAGTTCTTCCTTCGCATCCTTTATCAAACCCAATTCTACAAACATCGTTCCCTGAAATTTTGACTTCAACTTCCTGTTTGTTGTATCATCTTTTGTATATCCAAACTTACCTCTTTCCCACTACAAGGCAATCGAACGAGATCCCTTATATATGTCACAAATTTCTTCTTCGTTACTCCCCTAATCCACAGTTCTTGTGTTGGTGGATTATAACCTTGCAGAATGACAACAAGAAAGCTTTGTGAAAGCTTTAAGCTTTGTAAGCTAAGGAGATGGACAAAACCAAGGCTTTTGGCCTGTTCCGTCCACTTTGCACTAGTCCCTATTACCTCAATCAACGCCAAAAACTCTGCGGTGAACATCTAGTGAAGATAGATACATTACTCTTCACCACCCGTCTTTGCGGCCTCAAATTCTCTGCTTTTTTGATATACTCCGACCTTACATCATCTGTTAAGGAGTTTTAATCATTGAGAACATAACTATTCAAGTTTATTCCTGATTCTCTAGTTTTCTCTATTCGCGTGGAGAACCACTTCTTGCTAAAAAGGTTGAGTCCAGTAATCCTAGAAGAGGCGCTCTCTTCTTTATCGCCATTTTCTGCAATATAGGCTCAAATAAAAAACGTGATTATCAGAAATGACCATTGGGAGTATGGGTGTTCAAGTATGTCCATACCCGTTGAGCCTGCTTGTACGCAACCACATTTTCCCCATTTAAGCTCGCCCATTTAGGACCTATCACATTTTTACACGGGTATGGGCATATCCATGCCCGTTTATCTTACATGGGTACGAGTATGGGCATACCTACGGGCATGCCCATATCAGTTTAAATGTCCATTTATGATTTTTTAAATTTTTTTGATATATTAATCTTATTTTACATCACTCCCTCCTTGTAACTAATTTTATTTTGTTGGTATTGCTTAGTTAGAATAAGATAAAATTCAAAGTTTATTGAAAATTGAATGCATGCTCTACTCTTTGTGGGGATTTTTGTTAGATACTTTTCAATTTTTTTGAGTTAATCTTACAAGGGCCGCCCATTTAACTTTGTTGCCCGCCTGTTTATGTTATACGGGCACGGGTACGAGTATACCTACAGGCGGCCCGAACCCTCCAGTTGAACACTTCTAATTGGGAGGAATGTATGAACTCGAGTAATATATTGATAAAAAATTGAATTGCAAATATTACGTACCGTTTACTTGTCATCAAGGAAATGAGGTATGATATCTCTCCATAATTCCAGTTATTCCCATTATATTCACAATATGAGTCATGTAGCATTTTGTCCTCAAAGCCTTTCACCAGATTCCCTGATGAGTTGTTTTTTCATAAGAGAATAGTAAACTATAATTGTCATATCACCAACATCCTTTGATTTCAATCATTTTCAAAACCATAACAAAACAAACAGATCATATAGTGCACTGATAAGTATTTACATGTTTTCACACACACACAGACACGGGCATATAGCTATACTAAATGTATGCCTAATACTTCAAACCTCACATTGAATTACTAAAAATAAAAATCAAATCTAATAAACTTAACCATGCCTTTGTTAAATAGAAATCAAAGAAACATCAATATGTAAGGACTCAAGTAGTTCCCATTGACTAGCACGACAGTGAATACCATTCAACATGCTTAAATCAATCCAAAATTGTATTCATAATTACAAAGACTCAACCTTAATCAAGTATAACTCTTACTATAGAAAAACATCAAAACTGATGATTACGGAACCAAACATTAGCATTATTACCAACAATGAAATGTCTTAATTTCAATTTTCAATGTGCAGTATCAACTACTCCCTCTGGTCCTAAATATAAGTCAAAGTTGACTTTTTTTGGAGATGTTAAGATTACAAAATATGTTACTAAATTATGACATATTTGATAAATTATTAGATTAGTCATTAGTTTATAGGTTAAACAAACTAGTTTAATGGAAAAATTAATTAAATCAATTTATAATTGATTTATTTTGCATTTTTAGGATTTTCCAAAAAAGTCAATCGTGACTTATATTTAGGACCGGAGGGAGTATATACTAAGCTTTACGCAAAACAGAATAAGCATTATATACCCATCTTTTATCTTCATGAACTCAGCAAAACAAATCAGGATAGAAAAATCCAAGCTTTAAGCTTTAATGTAATCCTAGAAATCCAATGTATCAAAAAATAAATAATCCTAGGAATTCCATCCATCGAATCTCCAAAAAAAGAAAAAGAATATGGATTTGCAGAACGAGGAAGAAACAATGGAGTTCAAAGGTAGGTTAAAATCTTATCGCACACATATAGATATATTCGATAATGTAGGTTGAGATGTTAAATCATACTTACACAGACGTTGAAGGTGGGCTAGAGTTCTAAAAGAAAGTGGTGGCGTTTGAATTGTGAGAAGAATGAGTCTAAGAGTGAGATGCAATCGTCCACAAGTGGGGATGTGGAGGGGAAGGTTGTCGGAGACGCCTTGCCCTTGTGGTCGACGACGGCGAATGCGATGCTCTGTTGGGTGAAGATGATGACAGAGAGATGAGGGAGACAGCGGGGCCGATGATGGGTGGGGTTTGCGGCTGGGTGGGCTAGCTAGGGTTTTTATGGTTGTTTTGGGAAGGAGGGATGAGTAAGTTTTTAAGGGCACATTAATCTTTTCCACAAAATTGTTAATATGTATTAGGTGTCAATGACCTAACATGTCATTTCAACAATTTAGCAACCTCAATTGTCTTTTTACCAGATGTGAAGACTTTGTGTCTTTTTCCCTAAAATTTACCATCCACGGACAAATTAAGGAAAAACTAAAGAAGCTGAAGAATGGTACTGGACTTAACTAGTGGCCCCACATATTGTGAAGGAAGGAATAAAATTTTCTTTTAAAACTACCTTACCAGGTGTTTTTAACTACATAACTTCCTTTGTTTCTTGGGTATGCCATACCCATAAGTTATCATTTACTTTTTTATGGATTATCATCTTAATTATGTCTCTTCCACAGAACCTATATAGAACCTATATATAACGCTCCCTATTTACAAATATTTGAACGGAATATGAAAACTTTGTAAGAACGGAGCTTTGTAAATCATATATTAAGGTGTCGTCTTATTTACACGATCTACAACTAATCTAATCTAGTAAGAAGGGAGCTTTGTAAGAAGGTAGGTGTTATCTAAAGTCATCACACAATAAATGCTCTTATAAGCAGCTGAAGAAAAAACACAATCAACCAAACATTTGATTTTGAAATGCTTTGTTATGAATATTTATGCCAAAAGGAAAAGCAAGCAGAAAATTAAAGGATTATAAAAGGGTAAAGTGAAGGAAATTGGTAAGAATATAGTATATACCGGTGCTCATCAATGTGTCATAACTAACTTCATGCAACTGAACTCTTTCTGCAATCACATTTTTGAGTCCTCTCACAGAACCACCATTCAATATGATGGTCATGTGTACAAATCCTTGATTTCTGTTCAAACAAAGTGAGATAGTACAGTTAATTCTGAGATGTTGGTAATTTCAAAATCAAGCAGAGTGGTAACAGCTAGTGGATTTTATCTCCCTTAAGAGATAAGGTTTTCCACTTAATTATCAATCAATTTAGTTAAACAGTTTTCCAAAAATTAAATCCCTCGCTCCCTCTGTGTGGGCTCTTTTTTTTTATTATTTCGTTTTTGCATTGATCTACTTAATTATTAATGCAATCTAATGTCTTTGAAATAAATAAAACAAAATCAAGCAAATATTCTAAGCAATCTTATTATAGCATAAATCTAACTTTTAATAGAACCAATGAAGCCTGAGAGGCTCAGGCCAGACATGTTTATTGAAAGTGGAAATTAATAATAGTGGGTGAGTGAAGAAACAGCAAAGCATGATGCACCAACAAGATGCATGGAAGCTAAACAAGAGAGAAGCTCACCGTTTAATAATGAAGAAAAGCTAATGTAACAAAAAAAGCTAAAGAATAGAGAACTTCAGCGTTTAAAAATGTGTAATATGTGTGCACTCAACAGAGACCCAACTACATGCACTACGAGATTGTCCTCTAGCAAAGCAAGTATGGAAAGATTCAAAACCAGCCTATAAGGAACCAACGTAAGGAAGATGAGAAGAAACCTTTCCAGTAGAGTGCTGGTTTATGTGGAAATGGAGAAACCAACGTGTCCAGCAAGAGGAGCCAAAAAAGTATATACTTCACTATCTATGTGCATACCAGAACAAATGGTCAGGTGGTGTTTACCATGAAGAACAGAAATAGGTTGAAGGGCTCATTTTGTGTTGGGAGAAGGGATGTAGAAAAGTTGAAGGTGAATGTGACGCGACGCTGCACAACTGATCAAAGACTTGAATTCAACCAACCCCTCATTAAGTCTCACCAACCGATGCAGTCAAGTCAAGGAGCTGTTGAAAAGAAATGGCAAATCAAGTTCTGCCACGTCTATAGAGAAAGTGATCAGTGTGTAGATGCCTCAGCAAAAATAAATATAGGAATGGACAAAGGAAAGCTGATGTGGCAAGATCCTGCTAGGGATGTTTTAGAAATTGTAAGAGAGGATCAAATGGGGAAGTCCATCATGCGTGATGTTAGTCTCCTAGTGGCCCTGCCCAATATTTCTCACCAAGAAAAAAAGATGGGTCCAAAATCCCACTAGTGGCTGCAGCTCCAAACACAAACATAATATATTAGAAAGTGCGAAAGTGCCGATCTAATAATTAACTATTTCACTTTGAGCAAAAATACAAAAATAATAAATGACTGTTTTGCGGTGCATAAATAATAACCCACTTTGTGACCCGGTGCAAAAATAATAAAACCGGTACTAAATGTTAATTTGTAGTTTTGTGGAACCTTTCTGATATTATTTTCTAAAGTAAAAATACCTTTTTACCCCCTCACAATTAAAACTCGATCATTCTTCCTTCCGCCCTTCATCTTTCCATGCTAACTAGTATCAGCAAGGTTTTAATTGGGAGGGGGACAATGTATTTTTCACTTTGAATATAGAAAAAAAAATAAGCTAGGTCATCCTATAGTTTAAGGAATTTTTGAAACTTTGGTTTGTTGGGTGGTTTTGGTTATTTTGTTTCAATATTCTAAGCCTATTATTGTTTCTAATTGTGTGGGTTTCTTCAATTTGAGCATATTTGAGCTTATATAAGTTAGGTTTGATGATGAATTCAAAGATGATTCATATATGTTTATTTGTGTTTATCTATGATTGTGAAATCG
The DNA here is from genome assembly GCA_029929735.1 of Mimosa pudica. NCBI lineage: Eukaryota > Viridiplantae > Streptophyta > Magnoliopsida > Fabales > Fabaceae > Mimosa > Mimosa pudica. The sequence goes on along the minus strand of JAKELP010000051.1, from coordinate 1,365,730 downwards.
AAGAATTGTGAGGATATTGAGAAAATTGAAATTTTGATGTTTAAAGAGAGGGAAAATGACAAGTAAACATTGAAAAATGGCTTGGGTGTTGTGTTGGAAGTGATTTAGTATGCTTTTTTTTTTTTTTGGAATTGGACATGGATTATGGATATTGATGTCTTCAATGTTAAATCTAGTAGTTATCATGATACACCCCTTTTGGCGAAGGCTTGAATTTGGGATGATTGTGATGAAGGATAAAAGGGAAAATGTAGTTGTATATTTTATGGGTATTGTGAGGATATTAATTATATTTGAGTGGGTAAACGATGAACTTTTATTTAGAAGAATTGTGAATAGTTTAAGGATAGTATAAGTGACAAGTTGTGAAAGAAAAAGGAATTAGGTTCTTCAGTTGATTGGTGGTTTAATAGTTGAAATATGGTTGATAGTGGATAATTATAATGCTATATGATATTGTTCATGGAAATGTTATTAGATTTGAATTTTTGGTGTATCAAGAGAGACCTTTATGGTTCTTTCAAGGGATTAATTAGTAGGATAATTTAGAGCAATGTAAAATCATTTTATGATGTGATATAGAAAAAAATATTGATCAGAGTAATTTTAGGTGATTGAAAATGGTTGAAAATGACAATTGCAAAATATAACTTGGCCAAAGTGTGAATTAGGAAGTGACAATGTAATGAAACGCGGGTATGACACTACAGCGTTTTTTTTAAATGCCGGAAAAAGTACCGTCGAAAAGTACCATACCGGCGGCGTTTTATAGAACGCCGTAGAGTAGGACAAACGCCGAAATGTTTCATAAAAGATATAAATTAATATCACACATACCGGCGTTTTTCAAAACGCCGATATGTATTTATATTAAATAATACAAACCGGCGTTTGAAAAAACATCGGTTTGTATTTTTTAAAAAAAAAACCTACTTACCAGCTTTTTAGAAATGCCGATAAGTGTTTCTGAATTTATAAAAAAACTCTATTTTCTGCCCTAATTTATAAAAATTAAGGCGGAAAATAGAGGGTAAAAAATAAAACACAAACTAGACAAATGATAATATTAAGAATAATATGTAAATAGGCAAACGAAATAAATGATAACAAAATAATTACATATAAATTAAACAAAATTGTTATACATAAATAGATAAACAAAATATGGCCCCAAAAATATATAAAGGTTGATATAAGGAAATAAAGAAAATAAGAAGAAAGAGAAGGGAAGAAAAGAGATGAAGGAAGAAATAAAGTTGGAGCCGGATAAAATGGGGGAAGAGGTATTTATAAGAGAAGATGAATCTTACCGGTGTTTTTGCTAAAAATGCAGTTAAGTTTTTTTAAAAAATTCAATTCCCCACATTGCACGTTTTAAAAAACGCCGCTATGTGGTTTTTACTTTTTAAAAATTAAATTTTCCACATATCGGCGCTTTTAGAAGCGCGTGAAACGCTGCAAATGCATTGTGGCGCTTTTAGAAGCGCTGAAAGCGCCGCAAAAGCATTACAATGCTTATTAGTAAAAGCATGACAATGCTTTTGCGGCGTTTCAAAAAAGCGCCGCAAAGCTCTTTCGCCGTTATGTGGTTTTTATTTTTAAAAATTTATATTTTTCACATATCGGTGCTTTTAGAAGCAAAAGCTGTGCGGCGCTTTTAGAAGCGCCGCAAGCGCTTTGTGGCGCTTTTTAAAGCGTTTTCGGCGCTTCGAAAAGCGCCGCAGAGCGTTTCCGGCACTTTAAGCACTTCTAAAAGCGCTGCAAAGCGTTTGCATGTAATATTTTATTTTTAAAAAATAAAATATACATAGCGACGCTTTTAAAAGCGCCGCTATGTGGGAAAATTAATATTAGAAGCGCCGCAATGTTGGACATTTTTTAATAAAAAATAGTTGTAGTAGAAAGAAAATAAATTTTAAATGAAAATTTACATAGCAACGTTTCTACATAGAGAAACCCTGATAAAGAACGCGGGTATATTTGCGGTAAATGCGCGCCAGTTTCTTCCCGTGTTTTGAGCACCTACTTTCTGGCCTTTGTTTCAAAAACGCCGGTATGCTAGTTATTACCCGCGTTTTTACATAAAACGTCGGAAAGCTTGCGCCTATAAGCAGCAATTTTTTTGTAGTGTCATTTGAGGTTAATGGATAGTTTCTTAGGGTGAATTTATTCTAATGAAAGTTTTCCATTGAAATGGTTTAGTGTGATTATGGTTTGAAAGAGTTGAGTGTTATGTGTGGAATTGTGAAACATGAAACTTACATGCTAAGTAAAAATGATGTTTTAGACAATTTAGATAATCACTCTCACCTCACTACCTGATTGTGTGTGATAGTAAGAGTATGATTAAAATGTATTAATTGAGGAATATAATTAATAGGATTTTTTATAACAAAATTGATAGGATTTGAGAGGTGAATCTAAGAGATTTTGAGGAAAGAAAAGAATGGAGATTTGCGTTATTAAATGTCTTGAGGATGATTGTTTTTATAGGTTTGGTATGAGTTAAATTTAATTTAATCAAACCAAGTAAATAAAATTATGTCTTGTGCTAAATCCTGAAGTGTCAAGTTAATGTGTCTTGACTAATGTATTAATCAGTTGCACATGTGATTATATTAATTGTAGACACCGTGAAATTGAATGAGCTCGGGGTCTACACTTTTTTAGTATTTCATTTTGATTTTGGAAAACTCAAATAACCACTCTCACCTCATTACTTGATTGTGTGTGATGTTGGGATTTTCTTAAAATCCCTTTTTATATATGTATACATCTTGCAGTGGAAAAGTTAGACTTCAAATGATATGTTTATATTAAAGAGCTTCTTGGGTACTTTTGAAAACCTCATCTACTTTCATATAAAGAAATGTGATATATTATAGTACTATTTTGTTTCGTTGTGTTGAAATGATTATTTTCAAGTTAATATATTATATGTAGTACCCGGACTGGTGGTTGTAGTGATTATCACGATTTATTGCAGGTGTTGATAATAATAGTTGTATGACACTGAAAACGTACCGTTGTGCGATGTAACCCACTTGCAACACAAATCAGTCATTTGTACCAATTCTTTTGATTGTAGATAGGGACTCACAAATATCTTGATTGTAGCTAGGTACTGTATCATTCCCCTTTCTGATTGTAGACAAGGGGATAGTCCATTCTGTTTATAGACAAAGGGGATCTCCATTTTGATTGTAGATAAATGGGGATCTCCATTTAAATTGTAGACATATGGAAATGTGTCTCCTAATTGTAGACAGTGGCACTGTGTGACACAATTTATTTTAAATACTTGTACGTGAAAATGGTTAATTATGTAGTGACACAATTGATATGTTTGTAGTGATATGATGGATATGCATATTATGTGATGAGTAGATATTTTTTAAAAATGGTACCTTTAGGAGCTCTGCTAACCCAGTCATACTCTTTATTGAGTTGAGTTATAGTTAATGAAACCTTAAGGGCTAGAGAATAATTAAGATGTGATGTACCATGTGATTGATGGAGTTTATCCAATGGAGATATAAAATTTAGAGGAAAATGACAAAAAATTATACTTAAATTTGAGTTGGATAAAATGGGGTCTCCAATTACAATTTGGACAATAAGAGATAGTTCTCAATTTGTCCTAAATGAAATTTGTGACTGTGTTAAAAGAATAGTTAATAGCGATACAAGAGTAGCTAACTACGATACATGAGTAGGTTGATTGCCGCATTTGGGCCTCTAGGAGGTTGATTGGCAGGAGGAGTAGGTTGAGTGACAGGGCGAACGACTGGTCCTAGATGAATGTATTGACCTCCCTCTCCCTCAGACATTCCTTGACGGGCCGCAATCTTTGCCAACATCCGTCGTGACCTTTCTTCAAAGTCTTCCGCGTGCGACTCTTGTAGTGGAATGTTGTTTCTTCCTAGAAAAATATGAGAAAATTAGGAACGTTCAAATGATTGATTGAAATGAGAAGAAATAGAGAAACTCTGTTTACTTTACTTTTCATGATGTCGGAAAATGCCCTTTTCTAGTTAAACTAAACTTGTGAGTTACATTAGATATGCCTCTGTGGGCTCAATACTGGTTCACACTCCACAGGAATGATACATATGGGAGAACTGTGGACAAAACTGAGGGGTTTCATTTACAAGATATGATGATTTTAGAAAATAAAAAAATTTACGGCTACTTCACATGGGAATGTGTTCTCTTGTATAATGCTTTAAGTGCAAACTAAATATTAGATAAATAAACAAGATGCTAAAGAGTGAAATAAAAAGCCATAAGAATGCATACTAACTGTTTCTTCATACAATCTAATGTCATTTGGGTTAAAGAATGCAGGGGCAACTTACCAAAGATTAGTGATGGGCCCCCAAATATGTTCAGACATACATATAAGAGAAAGCACCTTAAACAAGCCCACCATTCGGCCCAAGTCAGCAAGGAAGGGCCCAATGAGGAAGTTAGTGGCTGAGAGGGGATATAAGGATTCACACGCCTAAGGAAAGGATATAGGAAATAGACTTGGCTTATTGGAGAGCTCCTAACCTCTATAATTGTTAGGATAGTCAGTTATGCTTTTATTTATTTCCTGCCATTGTCAGTGTATTCAGCTTTAGTATTTTCTGTTTCAGCACTATTCCATTACTGTAACTTCCTTCTCCCACCTTATTGGAGAAGGCTTGGTTGTTATTTTGCCTACATATATATTAAAATATCCTTTCCATCACCGAGTCCCATCAATTGGTATCAGAGCAGACCGGTTCTGTGGATGGTTTTGACGAGAATGGAAGCACGAGTAGAACAGCTAGAGAGGACGGCGCATGATTTACAGGACATGAGACACTGTGTAACTGAGTTGCAGAGAAGCGGACAAGAAGCCAGAGAACAAATGGCGGCCATGCAGGCTTCTTTGGTCCAGATGAGAGAGCAGAGTAACGCGATACTGAGGTTACTGGAAGAAGGAAATCACCATCAACGGGGAGGGGAGCATAGAGAAGAAGGGGAACGCCAGGGCGGAGGTGGCGGCCATGGCGACTTTGACAGGGACGGACAGCGATTCCGTCGACTGGACATGCCATTATTTGATGGGGAAGACCCCCTGGGGTGGACCTTCCGGATGGAAAGATACTTCGCCGTTAATGGCATTCCTGAGGCTGAACGACTTGACGCTGCGGTGGTCGGCTTCGAGGGCAAGGCCCTTAATTGGTTTCAGTGGACTGAGACAAGGGCACCCATGGCGTCGTGGGCAGAGGTGAAGCAAGGGGTGATCAAACGGTTTCATGAGACACAGGCGGGGACCACTCATGAGAGGTTGGCTGCCCTCCAACAAACGGGTACAGTGTCAGAATTCAGAGAGCAATTTGAGCTGGTCTCAGCCACCTTGGCTGACGTGTCGGAAGCATCCTTAATGGGAATATTTATGAAAGGACTCAAGGATGATATTAGAGCTGATGTGAGGATAATGAGGCCCACTACTCTAGGGGCTTTAATGGATACAGCTGCTGACATTGAGGGAAGAAATTGGGCCTTGGACAGGGTGAAACAACAGAGGGACTCGAAGTTGGGCCGAAGAGACCAGCCCACTTCTCGCTGGACTTTTCCCCAAACCACCCAGCCCAGGGTGATAGCAGCAACTGAGACCTACCGGGCCCAGAACACCCCACAAGGGCCAGCTCGCGTGGCCCAAACCCAGACACTTGACAACTCTAGGGCGACGTCCAGAATAGCCACCACCCCACTAAAAGTGGTAGCGGCAGTAGCACCCGAGGAACACGACGGCTATCGGACGCCGAGGCCAACCGTCGCCGAGCACTTGGGTTGTGCTTCCGTTGCGAAGAAAGGTGGGCCCCAAACCATCGTTGTCGCGATCGCCAACTTCGCTTGTTGATAGTGGAAGACGACGAAGTGGATGCGAAGAGATTCAGGAAAGGGACTTCGCTGAACTTGAGCTCGAGGAGGAAGAGAAAGGGTTGAAGTCGATGGAGCTCTCTCAAACGACCCAGTTGGGAGTCTCTAGCTACAAGTCCATGAAAGTCTGGGGAAGAGTGAACGGCAAGAACGTCATAGTTCTGATTGACAGCGGCGCTACTCATAATTTTATTTCTCACCAACTGGTGAAGGACGCCGGCCTTAAGGTGACACCCACCAGAATTTACTCTGTGGCAGTAGGTGATGGGCGACGGGTGAGTACAAATGGAAAGTGTGAAGAGGTTCATTTGGAGCTTCCTGGGTTAGAGATCATTCAGACGTTCTATCCCTTCACGTTGACCAACATCGACTTGGTATTAGGGGTGGCCTGGTTGGAGTCCTTGGGAGAGGTGAGAGTCAACTGGGGTCAAATGTATATGAAGTTGAAGCGAGGGAAAGAGTGGGTGCAAGTGAATGGGGACCCCTCCATCACTCAAATGCCTATTAGCTACAAGGCATACCGACGTGCAATCAAAGGGAAGGCCCAAGGCTATGCGTTGGAGATCAACGTGTGTGAAGCTCAGCTAGTGCAGGAAAGTGGGACGGACCCACGGTATGTTTCCCGAGTCCATTCAGCGATTACTTGGCAAGTATCTTGAGATTTGTAAGGAGATGGTTACCCTGCCCCCTCGACGGACTCAGGATCATGCAATAATCCTCAAGCAGGGAGAGCAGATCCCCAATTTACGGCCCTACCGTTACCCCTATGCCCACAAGGCTGAAATTGAACGCATGGTGAATGATATGATTGCGTCGGGAATCATACGGCCGAGCACTAGTCCATTCTCTAGCCCTGTGTTGCTGGTGCGGAAGAAGGATGGGAGCTGGAGATTTTGTGTTGATTATCGTGCTCTCAACAAGGCCACAATACCAGATAAGTACCCCATCCCTGCTATTGATGAGTTATTGGATGAATTGGGTGGTGCTAACATTTTTTCTAAGCTGGATCTCAAGGCCGGGTATCACCAAATACGCATTAGAGAAGGAGATGAAGGGAAGACAGCTTTTAGAACTCACGATGGCCATTATGAGTTCCTTGTAATGCCCTTCGGATTGACTAATGCACCCTCTACTTTTCAAGCCCTCATGAACGACATCTTTCGTGGTATATTGCGACGGTTTGTGCTAGTCTTCTTTGATGATATCCTCGTATATAGTAAGGATGAAGTGACTCACATGAAACACCTTGAGGCTGTCTTTGATCTCTTAAAACAGCACCAGCTAGTTATCAATGCCAGGAATTGTTTTTTCTTACAGCAGCAACTTGAATACTTGGGGCACATAATCACTAGAGAAGGGGTGAAGGCCGATCCTGCCAAGATCAGCGCCATGACTTCTTGGCCGACACCCAGAGACATCAAGAGTTTGCGGGGATTTTTGGGACTAACGGGGTATTACCGGAAGTTCATAAAAGGGTATGGCAAGATTGCAGCCCCCCTAACAGCTTTACTAAGGAAGAATGCGTTCGGTTGGGGAGAAGAGGCTCAAGCCGCATTTGATGATTTGAAGAAAGCAATGGTGGAGGCACCAGTTTTGGCTATGCCGGACTTTCAGCTACCCTTTGAGATTGAGGCCGATGCGTGTGGGGTGGGAGTTGGCGCCGTACTCATGCAAAATGGGCGCCCCATAGCCTATTTCAGCCAGCAATTATCCAACCGGGCACAACATAGTTCAGTATACGAGAAAGAATTGATGGCCATAGTTTTGGCCATAAAGAAATGGCAACACTACTTGGCTGCACATCCCTTCATCATTAGGACTGATCAAAAGGCTCTGAAATTCTTGTTGGAACAACGGGTGATATACCCTGACCAGAAAAAGTGGGTTTCGAAGCTTATGAGCTACAAGTTTGAAATTAAATACAAGCCGGGGCGTGAAAACAGAGCCGCTGATGCCTTATCACGGCGGGAGAATTTTCATATGGCATTACAAGCTGTATCTATGTGGCAGTATTCGGGTATGGAGGAGTTTGAGGCGGAGGTTGCCAAGGATGACAAACTAGCTTCGGTTTGGAGACAAGTACTGTTGGGAAAAGATGTTCCCCCTGGTTACACCCTCAAAAATGGGTGTCTAATGTATCACGACCGCTTAGTACTTCCCCGTAATTCCAGCAAAACCAAGGATCTGATTTTCGAGTTCCATCACTCGCCGATGGGAGGGCACTCGGGATATCTCCGGACATACAAGAGGATGGCCGATGTAGTATACTGGGAAGGGATGAAGGCGGATATTCAAGAACAGGTAGCCCGGTGTGAGGTTTGTCAACGCAATAAGTATGAAGCAGTGAGCCCAGCGGGACTCTTACAACCACTGCCGATTCCTCAACAAGTATGGGAGGATATAAGCATGGATTTCATTGTGGGTTTACCAAAAGCGCAACGGTTTGACACTATTTTGGTGGTAGTAGATCGCTTGACTAAGTATGCTCACTTTATTCCACTGTCACACCCTTATTCGGCCAAAGATGTCGCCGATAAGTACATAGCAGGGGTTGTTCGATTGCATGGATTCCCTAAGTCAATTGTTTCTGATAGGGATCAGGCGTTTGTTAGTACCTTTTGGAGGGAGCTATTCTCACAGGCAGGGACCTCCCTGAAGTATAGTTCCGGTTACCATCCACAAACGGACGGCCAAACGGAGGTGGTCAACCGAAGCTTAGAGACCTATCTAAGATGCTTCACGGGTGAATGTCCTAAGAGATGGGTGAAGCTGTTACCTTGGGCCGAGCTTTGGTTTAACACGACCTACAATCGCTCTTTGGGCACTACCCCTTTTAAAGCTTTGTACGGAAGGGAACCACCCACCATCCTGAAGTGGCAAAGCGATGATTCTATGGTGGCCGAGGTGAATGCCCAGCTCAGAGAACGGATGAAACTTTACAGAAGCTTAAGTCACATTTAGAACAGGCCCAAAATCTGATGAAAGAACAAGCTGACCGAAAAAGAAGAGACGTGGTGTTCAAGAAAGGGGATTATCACTACAAAAAAAACGGCGCTTTTCGGCGTATACCTTCCGGCGTTTTCATCAAAAACGCCGGAAATGGCATGCCTTCCGGCGTTTTCTAAAAAACGCCTAAAAGAAACGCCGTAAAATTTGGCGCGCGCTTCCCGCCTTCTTTCCCCCGCACACATACCGGCGTTTGTGGACACAAAAACGCCGGTATGTATATTTTAATCAAAAAATTTGTTATTTGCTTTTCTTTTTCTTTTTTTTTGGAAAAAAATAACACATATCGGCGTTTTTCATTCTTAAAAACGCCGGTAAGTATTAAATAATATTTTTTTGAAAAAACCATGCATACCGGCGTTTTCTGGAAATGCCGATAAGCGTAAGAAAAACGCCGGTAAGTATTAAATAATATTTTTTTGAAAAAACCATGCATACCGGCGTTTCCTGGAAATGCCGATAAGCGAAAGAAAAACGCCGGTAAGTATTAAATAATATTTTTTAAAAAAAAACATGCATACCGGCGTTTCCTGGAAATGCCGTTAAGCGTACGAAAAACGCCGGTAAGTATTAAATATTATTTTTTTAAAAAGCATGCATACCGGTGTTTCCTGAAAACGCCGCTAAGCGTATGCAAAACGCCGGTAAGTATTAAATATTATTTTTTTAAAAAAAAAAACATGCATACCGGCGTTTCCTGAAAATGCCGCTAAGCGTATGAAAAACGCCGGTAAGTATTAAATATTATTTTTTTAAAAAAAACATGCATATCGGCGTTTGCGAAATCGCCGGTAAAATAATAATACAATATCACTTTCCGGCGTTCCCATCATAAACGCCGGTATGCTTCACCTTCCCTATAAATAGCGATGCTCCCCCCTCATTTTCCCTTGCTCATTCGTTTCTTACTCCTTCCTACTTCTTTCTATTTGTTTCTCAGCGATCATTATAAATAGTGGTGCTCCCCCCTCATTGCACATTTGGTGGTTGCTTATTTTCATATCTCTTTTTATTTATATTTGCTTCATTTTTGTTTATTTTTATGTAATTGTTAATTTTTATATTTGATATACTTTAGTTGCTCTTATAGGTATTATTTTCTTTTAATATGTGTAATATGATTTTTCTATCATTATTATTTATTAATATTTTTTATTTATATCTATAATACTAAATTTTCGTCCCAATTTAATGTTAAATTGGGACGAAAATTATTTTTTTTAATAATTTTTAAACACTTTTCGGCGTTTCTGCAAACGCCGAAAAAGTTTATATTAAATAATAGCATACCAGCGTTTCATCAAAACGCCGGTATGTCAATTATTAAAATAATGGACATACCGGCGTTTCCCCGAAACGCCGGTACGTCTGAATATTATATTATTTTCTGCATCCCGCGTTTCGGCGTTTGTGGGTATCCTACGGCGTTTGTAAAAACGCCGATGTGCTACTTTTCCACGTTTTTTTTTCGGCGATTTGCAAAAATGCCGTAGAGTTGTTTCGCCGGAAAAACGCCGGAAAGAGGCAAAAATAAACGCCGGTAAGCGGCAAGTGTTTTGTAGTGTATGTGTACCTTCGGATTCACCCGTATAAATTGAAAGCTTTGGCAAAGAGGCAGCATGAAAAACTATCTCCCCGGTATTATGGGCCTTATGAAGTGCTTGAATGCATCGGAAAAGTAGCCTACAGGTTGAAGCTACCAGAAACAGTACGTATTCATCCCACTTTTCATGTGTCTCAGCTAAAGAAATCCCTATCCAATTCGATTCAAGCCCAGCCCCTCCCAAGCTTTTTGACTGAGGATTATGAGTTACAAGTTCAACCAGAGAACGTACTCCAAACTAGAAAAATGACAGATGGCAGTACATAAGTGCTCATTAAATGGTTTCAGCTCCCTGATTGCGACAATACATGGGAGGAAGCTGAAGTCATAAACTCCCAGTTCCCTGACTTCCACCTTGAGGACAAGGTGAGACTTTTAGGGGAAGGAGATGATGGGCCCCCAAATATGTTCAGACATACATATAAGAGAAAGCACCTTAAACAAGCCCACCATTCGGCCCAAGTCAGCAAGGAAGGGCCCAATGAGGAAGTTAGTGGCTGAGAGGGGATATAAGGATTCACACGCCTAAGGAAAGGATATAGGAAATAGACTTGGCTTATTGGAGAGCTCCTAACCTCTATAATTGTTAGGATAGTCAGTTATGCTTTTATTTATTTCCTGCCATTGTCAGTGTATTCAGCTTTAGTATTTTCTGTTTCAGCACTATTCCATTACTGTAACTTCCTTCTCCCACCTTATTGGAGAAGGCTTGGTTGTTATTTTGCCTGCATATATATTAAAATATCCTTTCCATCACCGAGTCCCATCAATTAGTAAATACAATGTTTTATCAGCATTTGGGAAAAACCATGGAAGTATATATAAATAATATGTTAGTTAAGTCGTTAAAATCAATAGATCATATTAGTCATTTAAAACAGACTTTTGATTTGCTAAGGGAATATAATATGAAATTGAATCCTGATAAATGTTCTTTTGGAGTTCGATCTAGAAAGTTTTTAGGATATCTAGAAAGTTTTTAGGATATCTTGTCTCTAAGCGAGGAATTAAAGCAAATTCGTCGCAAATCAAGGCAGTAATGGAAATTCTTTCCCCTCAAAGTGTCAAAGATATTCAAAAGAGGATAAATATTATAAATTATTTTGTTGTGTTGTGATTCATGACAATTGAAAAATGCAATTTTGCCAGGGAAAATCAGAAGAGAAAACAGCAATCTAACATTGATTAGCCGAAAAGAAAATGTTCACGAAACATCCAAGGAAATAAATAGTGGGGTACAGAAGTCAGCAACAACATAAAAACAGGTAGAGTTTTAATTGATGAAACTTAAGTAGATGGAGGAACAACATTAATAATTAAGAAAATGTGTGTCTTCATTCTGAATTGGGGGACTAAGAGGAACATCTTCAGAAGTTGGAGTTGGGTTATCATGGAAAGTGGCGTGATATTCCTCGATGAGAGCATCAGGATTTCAGTCCACATGTTTCCCCGCTTTACATTCTCCTGCTTGAGGTCAATTATCTTCCGCTCAAGGTCTGTATTCTTCTGCTTCTCTTCATCAATAGTTGCATTAAGGGCATTGATGACCTCCATTTTGCGAGCAGATTCAGATTTTGAAGAGGTAACAATATCTTCTTTCTTTTTAAGCTCTAGCTAGAGAATTTCCTCCTTCTCAGCAAGTTGGGCTAGTAAGAATTCTTTTTCCTTTTGCATATTAGCACTGACCTGATTCTTGTCTGCTTCTAACTTGGAAAGTTGTTCTTTGAGGACTGAATGCTTCACCTCTTCCCTAAGATAAGATAGGAATTCAAGGGTCTGAAAACAAAAACAGTTGTTAAAAGAAAGTAACATATAAAAGGATAATGAGAGGTGAATTAACAAAAAGGAAAAAGAATTTACCAAAAAAGTATGCCTCATCATGCTTTCAATGTTGTCTCCTCAAGGTAGGGATTGAAATGTAGCTTTGTCAATGGGAGTTGGCAGTTTTTGCAGCTCAGGAAGGGTCTTGGCCCATGCAGTTTTTTCAAGCCCAGATGATTCAGCGGGCAAGGCAAGCCCATGACGAAGCCAGCCCAAAACGGCCCAATTCGCCTGAGATAAGATCTGGACATTAATTTCTTTGACCGGTAACAGCCTACAAACGACTAGTAACTGCCACATTGATGAAGATTAAAACGGATAAGGCTATTAATCTGAGGAATAACTACAACAGAAATATACTCCTGAAGACTATATATAGCACCTAATGTCATGTATAATGATCATCGAGTACTAATTGAATATTGTACTTGCTATTGTTCATTTGTGACAGTTGACCAAGTCTAAGCGACTAATTCTTTGTACTATCCTTGTGATCAATACACTCCATTATTTTCAATAGAGGTTCAAGTTATTAGTTTGCTATCTGATAATTCGTGCATCAACAATGATCTACAACTAATCTAATCTAGTAAGGGAGCTTTGTAAGAAAGTAGATGTTATCTAAATTCATCACACAATAAATACTCTTATAAACTGCTGAAAAAAAAAACGCAATCAACCAAATATTTGATTTTGACATGCTTTGTTATAAATATTTATGACAAAAAGAAGACCAAGCAGAAAATTAACGGATTATGAAAGAGTAAAGTGAAGGAAATTGGTAAGAATATAACGATAGGGAAATATTATGCCCAAATAATATTTCCCGAGAGATCATTTAACAATATGAAATTAAAATTGAAGTAGAATTAAGACATATTAGTTGAATTGAAGTTGACAAAATATTTACCTTTTAGGTGGATGTGGAAAATTCATAGATGGATTTGAAAAAGCAGAATCAAGCACTTGTGCATCAGTAGCTGTTCCTTCCCAACCCGCCAACACAAACGTGAAACACATATCCCAATCACAAACAGCCAAGACATTTTGTGTTGGATATTTTTTTATGCCAATAAATCTTCGTTTTTTCTTTTTACTTACTATACATTCAATGTGAGTTCCATCTAGTGGACCAATAGCATTTTTGTAATATGGGAATTCTTTTTGTATCCTAGGGTGGCATGATCAAAACTCAGGATCAAGAGGTTTGATGTTATCTCTTGACAACTTCACGCAAGCATCAAGCACCTTGTAGAACACCTTGCTAATGGTTTCTCCAGAGTGGTGAAACAATATCTGTGATACACTATTAGAAACTCCATTACCAACCGTAAGTAAAAAAATGACATCCATCTCTTCAACTTTAATGTATAGTAATTTCGAAATCAAACAGAGTGGTAATTTCGTTAATTCTGAGATGTTGGTAATTTCGAAATCAAACAGAGTGGTAATAGCAAGTGGATTTTATCTCCCTTAAGAGATAAGTTTTCCACTTAATTATCAATCAATTTAGTTGAACAGTTTTCCAAAAATTAAATCCCTCGCTCCCTCTGTGTGGGATCTTTTTCTATTTTGTTGTTTCGTTTTTGCATTGATCTACTTAATTATTAATGCAATCTAATGTCTTTGAAATAAATAAAACAAAATCAAGCAAATATTCTAAGCAATCCTATTATATAATAATAAATCTAACTTTTAACAGAACCAATGAAGCCTGAGAGGCTCAGGCCAAACATGTTTATTGAAAATGGAAACTTTTAAGAGTGGGTGAGTGAAGAAACAGCAATGCATGAAGCACCAACAAGATGCATGGAAGCTAAAGAAGAGAAAAGATCACCGTTTAATAAAAACAAGCATTTTACCCGTGCGTTGCACGGGAGGTAAATATTTATTTATCTTATAAACATTACAAGTGTATTAAATTAAAGTGATCAAATATTCAAAAAACTAAATCTTTATAAGAATTCCATATAGTTGATGTATTATCCCCCAAAATATTGTTGTACTTCAAACATTATTATATAGTTGTTAATCATTTTATAAATTTTGAGAAATTTGGTGTATATTGTTTAATTTTTCACTTAAATAGTTACATTAGATAATTTGTTAGGCGATGAATTTGCTCAAAAATCCTAAGGGACTAAAGATGATGTAATACTAAGACAAAGCCAAGAAAAATACAAAACAATGATGTAATACTAAGGGACTAAAGATGGGGATCTAGAGATTACTATGTCGAGTGGTATTCAGGTGATGATGTCTCCAGAATGTAAAATTATTGTGATCAATTGCACGGTAGGCCACTTCCTTGGACGCTCTTCAGAAAAGGTAGGCCAATAGGATCTGAAATTCTAGAGACTGACAAAAGGTAGGCAATGCAACTGACAAAATAGCACCCTAAAATAAAAGGAAAACCTGTCAAGTTTCATAAAATATAAAAAAAAGTTCAGAAATTTCGCTCAACCCCATCTGTGAAAATCCAAGTAAACCATCAAAAGGAACATTTTTTCACCATGTAATCTTTAATGTAAGCGAGACATTCTTTGAAGTTGAAGATATCTTGAAATCCTGCAAGAGAATGCATCAGTACTAAACTGCCAAGTAACACCCTAAAACTATTGATCGTTTTATTTTGAAAATAAAATTATATGAGTGTTTCATAAAACTTAGGGCGCTAAAGTTTATGGACAGACATTGTGCACATCTAATTTATGTAAATTAACCTATTTCAGAATTGAAGATGCATCCAGGTTGATCAAGTGATAGCAGTAATATGCATGTGGAAGATTGTTTGTCACAGAGCATCAGACTTCCCCAATCTATAAGCTCCAATGTCTAAACAGAAATAACTAATACTCTGTTAGATAACAACATAGCTTGGATGCCAAATTTTTTCTATGGATGTCTGATTGATCTACAGATATACTGAACACATGTACAAATTGTCATTTGTATAATAAATCTACATTTATAATAGGATTGCATAAATCATTTAGCTACACTTACATCGCATCCGGAGTGTCAAGCTTGCATTTGATTCTAGTACCATAGAAACAAAATAAGGTAACAGTCAAATACTCACGTTTGATCAATAATGTAACAGTGTTGCTGCATAATTACTGATGGACAATTCTTGTAGCATGAAACCTGAGTTAATTAGCGTTTACAAATCTGAACACCCGCACCATATGAAATTGATTACAATACTTTGCCCATTAGCCAGTTCTTAATTTAAAAAACATCAACACAAATTTGTGTAATCAAATTCGGTCATAGCCAAGTAAAATAGCATTCCATTAAATCAGTGTCAATAATTGTTAAATCAGTAATTTGTCTAAGATGAGTAGTTTATTAGACACATTAGCTTGTTTAAATGACTGTAAACCTAAGCAAGCGGGGGAGATGATTCTTACCAGTTTAGTCATTGTACTGTTAGATCTACAAATTAAAAGGGAAAAAAAGCAGATGATCACATAAGCACCAGAAATATAAAACAATTAGGACTCACAAAAGGTATCGTGGGGGCCTTGTCACTGTACAAAGCTTATAGTCAGAAAACGAAAAATCACGAACGCCTACATAGCCAAGCCAACGTATCATACTGATTTCAAAAATTAAGCAGAATAAATTAAAGTTCATATATTTACAAATGATTTAAAAATAAGAATAAATGGAAGAAAGCACATCTACTACTAAATAGTGTTACATTTGATGACTCTGTTAAATGTTATGGAGAAGTACCAAGAGAGATTTCCCCAAGGGAGAGGTCTCCTTTTGAGTTTTTTTTGTTGAATCTTGAATATAAATGCTCCTTTTGAGGCTTCTTCATATCTTTGTTTCTGAAAAGGGAAAAGTAAGTAAAAGAGAAGGATGACAATAGAGAAAACAAAATAAATTAGGGTGTTGGTTGAAGAAAACAAAACGTAGGGTGAAGAGCCTAATTTCCAAAATAAAGCCTTGGCAAGATCTACTATGCCTCGCACACATACTCGAGTTGCAGACAAAATAAAGGTGCACAGTAGTGAAGATGACCACAGCCACATGCTCCCTCATCACAACTATCTCCTTTGTAGAAAGGAAAAAACTTTAGTATTTTAGGGAAGTAAAAAGAATGGGGAAGACTCACCAGAAATGCAGCTACAAACCATCCGACGGCAACAACTTTCCGTTTGCCATCGTCCTGGACGTCTCCTCCACCGTGCTTCAGGGTGGGATGTGAAGGAAGAGAGAAAGGAAGGCCTATAACATAGTGAAGGAGGAGGCAAAAAAAAGTGGTGGTGCAAGAAGTAAAATATTAAATTAAAAAGGTGAGTATTGAGGAAGCCATTCTAGGGAAGCATGAGCGCATGAACATTAATGAAAGTTGGTGGTAGTTAGTTGAGAACATTGGAAACGGAAAGGACACTTGTATTTTCTTTAGAAAGATAATATAGTTTTTTTTAAAAAAAAAGCAGCAACATATGACAGTGATGGCACAATGAAGCAAAAGTGTTGTAAACCGGATGCACAATGAAGCAAAAGTGTTGTAAACCGGGGGGGTTAGGCAGGGAAAATAGAGATAGATATTAGATGTGTAGTATGTGTGCACCCAACAGAGACCCAACTACATGCACAACGAGATCGTCCTCTAGCAAAGCAAGTATGGAAAGATTTAATATGTGTATACCAGAACAAATGGTGAGGTGGTGTTTAGTGTTTAGTATGCATGAACAACAAAGAGCATTGAGAGAAATAACTTGAAGGGCTCATTTTGTGTTGGGAGAAGAGATGTAGAAAAGTGGAAGCTGAATGTGAATGTGAATGTGACGTGACGTGCAGAACAGATCAAATATTTAAGTCTCACCAACCCGTTCATATTCTTTTTTTTTTATAAAAAAAATATTCAAATCAAGGAGCTGTTGAAAAGGAGTTGGCAAATCAAGCTTCAGCAAAAATAAATAAATATAGGAAGGGACAGAGAAAAGCTGATCTGGCCAAATCCTTCTAAGAGGTTTTAGAAATTGTCAAAAAAAAAAAAAAACATTGTAAAAGATAGGGCTGTACAAAGACCGGGAAAGACCGGGTTTAAACCAAGGTCTACTCTGGTAATCACCTCGGGCTGAACTTTCTAACCCGAAGTCCGGTCCAGCCCGATGGAAAACCCGACCATAATCGGGTTGGGCTAGACCGGGTTTGTGGTCTAAGTTGGATTAGTTCAGTCCTTGTAAATAGCCTGCACTTCATCTTGATCAAAAAAGAATCAAAAGGTTACCTATTTATTAACATCTTGAGCCAAAAAGAATTATTTTGAAGGAAAAGGACTTCTTTTTACTAAAAAAAAGACTTACAACCGTACAAAATCTTGTAGAAGAAAGACTCTAGCTTTTTGCTAAAAAAAGAGATTTTCAACATTCCAACAGAAAAAAAGACTTGACTTTTTACTAAAATGATGACTTTTTACTAAAATGAAGAACAACATACCAAAGATTGAGATAGAGAATCTGAGTTTGACACACAGCAAGTCGAGCAAATGATAGAGGTAAAGTGATGGTGAGGAGAAGAACCGAAGAGATTTGAAACTTTGATGTCGTGTTGTTTAATGAAAGAAGGAGAGTCAGACTAAAGATTAAAGAGAGAGGAAAGGGAACTAGGAGAATAGCTTTAGACTGTGAGGCATTGAGCCGTGTGTCTGCTCTTGAGAGTTGAGAGAGTGCAGAAACATCACATATGAGGAAAATAGAACATTGAAAAAAAATGCATTTAAAAATATTTTTGGTAACTGAGTAGATGTACTCAAGAACTTGTCAGACACCCATAGAGATCACGTGGTGCTCTTTGAGTCTTTGGAAAGAAATATCTCTTTGAGTCTTTGGAAAGAAAATATTTCTATAGGTATGGCTCTCATTAAGGCACGTGTTTGCATGTAAAATTTTAAAATATGTAGTTTAATAAAAATATATACTCCCTCCGTTCCTAAATATAGGATCTAGATCACTTTTTTGAAAAATCCTAAAAAAAACAAAAAATAAGTTAATTATAAATTGATTTACCTAATTTTTTCTCTTAAACTAGTTTATTTTACCTATAAGCTAATGGATAATCTAAAAAGATATCAAATATATCATGATTTAATAACCTATTTCGCAACTTTAATCTTTCAAAAAAAAAGTTATCTAGGTCTTATATTTAGGAACGGAGGGAGTATAATATATGTTTTTGGTCGGGTTGGACTGGACTTAATGGTCCGATTAGGGGTGAGCAAATCAAACCGAAAACCGAACTGAATTGAATTTGGTTATTTCGGTTTGGTCAATTCGGTTTTCGGTTCTTATTCGATTTTATAATTCGGTTATTTAGGTATTCGGTTCGGTTTTTATAAAAAATAATTTGGTTAGCCGAATTATTAAAAAATAAACCTTCGGTCCTAAATATAGGACCTAATTGACTTTTTTTTGGAGAGATTAAGGTTGCGAAATAGGTTATTAAATGATGACATATTTCATATATTTTTAGATTATCCATTAGTTTATAGGTAAAATAAACTAGTTTAAGGGAAAAAATTAGGTAAATCAATTTATAATTAACTTATTTTGCTTTTTTAAGGATTTTTCAGAAAAAGTTAATTAGGTCTTATATTTAGTACCAGAGGGAGTATTATTTTATCATATTTTTCTTTGGATAAGTAAAATTTAGAGTTTAAATTTATAATTTTTGTATTTCTTCTTTTAAAATAAAAATGATATGCAATATATCAATATAAAATGTTGAGTTTTATATGTTGAAAATGAAAAAAATCGAATTTATTATAAAATAAACAAATTTTGGTTTTTTCGGTTAAAACCGAAATCGAACCGAATTAGTTCGGTTTTCGGTTTTCATGATTTATACAATTTGATTTTAGGTTATTTTGGTTTTTACCGAATAACTGAACCGAATGCTCACCCCTAGGTTTGATATGACTTCGGGCAAGAACCCGGTCCGGTCCAACAACTGGTCGGGTTTAAATCCTCCTTTTTAGACTGGACCAGGCCGGGTCGGGTAGACCAGGCTTCCAAGTTTGTTGAACAGCCCTAGGAGAAACCAACAAGTCATGCAAGGGGATTTTCAAGCGCCTGAGGAGCCAAAAAAGCATTTACTTCACTGTCTATGTGCATACCAGAACAAATGGTCAGGTGGTGTTTACCATGAACAACAGAAATAGGTTGAAGGGGTCATTTTGTGTTGGGAGAAGGGATTTAGAAAAGTTGAAGCTGAATGTGACGTGACGCTGCACAACTGATCAAAGACTTGAATTCAACCAATCCCTCTTCAAGTCTCACCAACCGAAGTCTCACCAACCGATGCAGTCAACCCAAGTAGCTGTTGAAAAGGAATTGACAAATCAAGCTCTGCCACGTCTATAGAGAAAGTGATCAGTGTGCAGATGCTTCAGCAAAAATAAATATAGGAAGGGACAAAGGGAAGCTGATCTAGGGAGGTTTTAGAAATTGTGAGAGGATGAGAATCATGAGATGGCGAAGTCCACCTTGCGTGATGTTGTAGTCTCCTAATGGCCAGCCCAATACTTCTCACCAAAAAAATATTGGTCAAAATCTCACCACAAGCTGCAGCTCCAAACACAAAGATATTATATTTAGAAAATCACAAATATCAATTATTTGTTGCAAGAGTATTAAGTTAAATGTTGATATATATATTCAGGGAGTTTGTGTCATATATTTGGCGTTATTTCCAAAACAATGAAACTTCGTATATTGGTTGAAAGGAGGGCAGTTTTATTATTTTTTAACTTCTGTCGTGTGTGTCAGCACGTTAATTTCAAGCGTGATTGAAGGTTCAACATCAGAAACCTTACGCAGAAAAAAAGCTTGGTTATCCTATAGTTTATGAAATTTTTGAAACTTATGGTTTCTTGGATGATTTTGGCTATTTTGTTTGAATATTCTAAGCAGTTTCCAATTGTGTGGGTTTCTTCAATTTGAACATATTTGAGCTTATACAAGTTAGGTTTGATCATGAATTCGAAGATGGTTCATATATGATTATTTGTGTTTATCTTTGATTGTGAAATCAAAGAATTGTGAGGATATTGAGCGAATTGAAATTTTTGTGTTTAAAGAGAGGGAAAATGATATGTAAACATTGAAAAATGGCTTTGGGTGTTGTGTTGGAAGTGATTTAGTATGCTTTTTTATTCTGGAATTGGACATGGATTATGGATATTGATGTCTTGGGTGTTAAATCGAGTAGTTATCATGATACACCCCTTTTGGCTAAGGCTTGAATTTGCGATGATTGTGATGAAATATATAAAGGAAAATGTATTTGTATATTTTATGGGTATTGTGAGGATATTGATTATATTTGAGTGGGTAAATGATGGAGTTTTATTTAGAAGAATTGTGAACAGTTTAAGTAGAACCGGTAATATGGGTCTGGCCCGTTGGGCCGGCCCGTTTTCATGCAAACCCGAGGAGGGTCGGGCTTGCCATTTTGGAGGAAAAAGTGGGGACCGGGCCTATAAGGGCCGGCCCTTTAGGGCCGCGGGTCTGTGCGGCCCGGCCCGTGGGCCGACCCGTATTTATAGGCCCGCCTCCCAATTTTCTTTTTTAAAAAAAATTATTAAAATTGCATTTACTCTCTCACTAATTCTCACTCACACGCAGAGTCACTCACACCACACGCAATACTGAAACCACACAACACAAGACTATTATTGTTATTGTAGTTGAATGTTATTGTTTAATGTTTATTTAGATTTTTATTTGAAGACTTTGTTGTTTATTTTGACTATCAGATTATGTGTATTAGTGTATGTTATTATGTACTTATTAGACTATGTTATGACTTATAATTATATTTATTGTGATGTGGACTCAGCTTTCACGGGAAGGAGAGCTTGTCTCTCTCTTGTCTTTGCCGGAAACCACCACCCAAAACCCCCTCCACCTTATTTTCCGGCCTCTTCCTTGATGGTTTCTCTTCCTTCTCCCTTTGTGGCAAGTTCAAAAAGTTTGGAGAGCTTGTCTCTCTCACCACCATAGTTTTTTTCCAAAGCCGTTCGCTGTCCACGTCTCCGACCACTGCCGACAACTGCCACTACCTCCGTGTTTCAGATCTCCTCCTCCTTACTTTTTTTGTGTGATCGCCGTTGTCTCAGTTTTCTCCTCAACTCTGCCCAAAGACCCTTGTCACCACCGCCGACCTCAGCCGTTGCCGCCGCCGTGACCTCTCACCGTCGTCATTCCTTTCCTCCACCGCCGTGACTGAATCCTTTTTTTCCTCACTACCTTTTTCCTCCGCCGCCGTTGATCTCTCATCCACCTCAGCCGTTCGTCGCCGTTCTCTTCCTCCGCCGCAGCTAGTTTAGCGCAGATCTCGTCCACCACCACAGCTCTCTTAACCACCTTCGCAGATCTAGTCCTCCGCCGCCCAAAAGCTTTCTCCGACTAATTTCTTCAGATCCATTGCCACCAATAGCTTGCCTCAGCCTTCCTTGTCTTGCTCTGAGTACCTATTGGCCTTGCATGCAAGCTCTCTTTCAAGATCCTGCCCTTCTTCTTCCCCTTTGTCTCGATCAGCTCAAAGTCACCATGCATGCCTCCTCTGATTATGCCTCTCATAATAGAATTTTTTTAAAGTTCCTCATGCTTTCAAGATTCTGAGAGGAGCTTTCCCAAGCTGTTGATTTGGTAATTTTTGCCGTTGTGGTGAACAATTTTTTCGATCAAGCTCGATATCTCGCAAGGAGCTGCTGTTATTCCTCCGGTTTCTCATCCTTGAATCTCAGTCCTCTTCATCAAGCTTCGGTGCTGGGTATCTTGCTGATAATTCATCAATATTTCTTTGGGACTGCCCTGTGATTGGTATTTTGGGAGTGAAATTTTTCTGTCATGGACAAATATTTAATGGCTAATGTTGTGGATAAACGCAAGATTCATGCATCCAAACTTCAAGCTCTAATTATGAGACATTGGAAGCTTAGGGGATGGATTTTGGTAGCTCAACAGTTTCAAAATTCTTTCACACTCCAGTTTCAGTCTAAAGAAGACCTGTCATTCATACTTAACCATGGTACATGTCTTTTGCAAGGTTATTTCATAATTTTGAGACCATGGTACCCTAAAATGCCTACGATTGATGTATCTGCTTATGACTGTTCTCTATGGGTTCAAGTTCATGGTTTACCCAAGATTTATTATAATGAAGAGATAGCAACATTTTTAGGCAATAAATTGGGCAAGTTCATTTGCTATGATGGAAGAAGTTTTTCTAATGACTTTGGCTTGCGTTTCGAAATTTATCTCCCAAAGATGGGATTTGATTGTTGCAATTTTGACAATCTTTTCCTGGTCGATGGCCAAATTAGGAATATCTCTCTTGTCTTGGAACAAATAGGGAGATTTTGCCCCACCTGCCTATCTATTGGGCATGTTGCTAAATATTGTCCATCTGTCTCCCTTTCCCATTTTCATGCTACAGTTGAGAGGGTTGGTTCAAAATCTGGCAGAATGGAGTATGATGCCTTCTTTGAATGTTATACCTCAAACTTTCAAGATAATGGGATCAAGATTGACTTTGAGTTGAGTGGGCGGATAAGTAAAAGAAAATTGGAAGATCTCCAGGTTGAACTGCTTGATAGCAAACGTCCTCGTCGTCCTTTCTCTCGCAAGCGTAAGAATGACTTTCTACCATTCTCTACTACCTTACTGTTCAAAAAGGCGAAGGCTAGCCCCTCAAAGGAAGTGAATGTCATTATGAAACAAAATTTCCTTGGTGATAGAGATTCTCTTAGTGAGGGTGACCATAAACAATCAGGGAAATGTAAAAGCCTCTACACCTTTGTGTCCTGCTTGTCTCCGGAGGTTATTAATGAAGTGCCTGTAACTCGAAAAAGTTGTAAACGTTCAAAAGTTATTTTTGAAGCTTCTTTAATGGATAAACAGTTTCAGATGACTGTGAGGTTATTGGGGAAAAGATTCAGACCTTCTTATGTAGAGATTTTTTCTGATATTTCTCTATTGAAGACGCGCAGGTTAGCTCTTTTTATTCCTCAGAAATCAGGTGATTCGGGTATTAGCAAAGCGAATAGAAAACGGAAGATCACTCTAGTCAGCAAATGTCCTTGCTCTTCCAATTCCTTCACTCATGTTACAAAATTCTCAAGAAAGCGGAAGATGTTGAATGTTATCAGTGACTGTTTGGTATTAGAGACAGATAGTAAAAGGCAAAAGACTCAGGTTTCAGTATTTGAATTGAAAATTAAGACCTCCCTCGACCTGTTTAGAATGAAAAAGGGAATTTTCAAAGATGTATTGAGGGGCACATGTGCTGTGCAGAAGTTTTGTGATCTCCCTTCAGAATCTCTCTCAGAAACTCTTAGCACTCACTCCAGCTGTGAAATAAACAGCTCTCTGAAGGGTTTTAGTGAGGTTAAAAGGAAAAGGAAAAGGTTCCTATCAGTGGAAGATTTTCAATCTCACTCTATTCCGAAAAAGATACGGTTGATGCTCAGTGGTGTTACTCAAACATCATTGCCTTCCTTCCCTCTTCTATCTGTCTATGTTTTAAAGCTATCAGTGACTCTCAATTCTGTCAAAGTGGCTAGGGAAGCAGCCCAGGAAAAGCTTCCCCAGTCACCATGAAAATCTTAAGTTGGAACTGTCGTGGATTTAGGAAGACCACGGCAGTTCAAAGATGTAGAAAGATTGTTCAATCTCACTCTCCTGACATCATCTTTCTTTCTGAAACCAAGCTTCCTGTTAATAGCGCTTCTACATCGCTAGTTAATTTGGGTTTTGACCACTTCTCAGGCACGGATGCAGTTAACTTGGGTAGAGGCACTATAGTTGCTTGGTCCTCTTCCTTCTCTGTGGATATTCTTGTATTGTCTCCTAACGTTTGTCATTGCAAAGCAACTGATAATGCAAGTGCTCTCTCTTACTACTTATCATTTGTTTATGGTCCCCCTTGTTCTTCCGATCATCATCTTCTTTGGGATTGGTTCTCCTCCATCCTCCCTGAAATTGATTTACCTTGGCTTATTGTTGGGGACTTCAACCAACTTTATAGTCATAAGGATAAATCAAATGCTAAAGGATGTTCTAGTCATATGACAAAATTCTTTGACTGCATGGAGAAATGTAATCTCATCAAGTTGGCTCAAAAAGGTCCAAAGTTCACATGGTCAAATAATCGAAAAGGAAGTAATTTAACTCTTGAGCGACTTGACATGGCTTTCTGTAATCAACAATGGGTTTCTCTTCACCCACTCTCTTTTGTTGACACTCTTGCAATCGCAGCATCTGACCACAGTCCTATCATCGTCAACACCATGCTTTCAAAGCCTAAGCGCAGACAGTTGAAATTTGAATCTTATTGGTATTCTTTTAAAAAATGTAAGGATATCATCAATTCATGTTGGGCTAATTCTTTCAATGGTTCTTCTAGCTTCAACCTTCAATGTAAACTTCAGTCTACCCTTTCTACATTACATTCTTGGAGTAAGGAGCAGGTTGGTAATATTCCTCATCTAATTCATGACCTTGAAGAAAGAATAGCCACTATCTCATCATCAATCTCTTTAGATGATCCAGAATACTGGCAAATTGGAACTGAGCTCTCAGACCTTAAGCATGAACTGGAGTTTCTTTATGATTGTGAATCAAGTTTTTGGTCTCAAAGAGCAAAACTCAACTGGCAAGCTTTTGGCGAAAGAAATACCAAATTCTTCCATTCTTTTGTGAATAGGAGGCATGCCAGGAACTCCATTGTCAAACTTAAAAACCAGCAGGGTGAATGGACGTCTGATCAGAATGAGATTCAAAATTTGGCTGTTTCATTTTTCTCAGACATCTTCAAGGATACTGATTCCTTGCCTCTTCATACTATCTCAGATCTTTTGAATGCTATGTCTGTCCCTTCTTTGGATGACTCAGATACCTTATCTCTCATGAAAACAATTTCTCCTCAAGAAGTCCGAGAAGCAGTATTTAGTTTTCCAAAAAACAGTGCTCCAGGACCAGATGGCTTTCATGCTGAATTCTTTCACAGAAACTGGAGTCTTGTTCACCAAGATGTATATAACATGGTAATCAACACATGGAACACTGAATTTCTGTTGAAATCCATGAACAAGACCAACATTACACTAATCCCCAAGTCAGATCACCCTCAGAGTTTCAAAGATTTCAGGCCTATCAGTTTGAGTAATGTAACATACAAAATCTTCTCTAAGGTGCTTTGCAACAGACTCAAACCTATTTTAGACAGGCTTATTGCTCCCCACCAGAGTGCTTTTCTCAAAGGTCGTTTGATTTCTGACAACATTATACTTGCATCAGATTGTCTGCACCAGATACATTCTTCTGGCAAAAGAAGAAAGAAACTTGCTGCACTTAAGGTTGATTTTTCTAAAGCCTTTGATAGACTGTCATGGAAATTTATTCTTGCATGCCTTCAACGAATGAATTTCCCTATCAAATGGCAACGATTGGTTTATCAGTGCATCTCTACAGTGGAATACTACATTCAGCTTAATGTTCAAATTTCCTTCGCAATTTCTCCCAGCTGTGGTATTAGACAGGGTGATCCCTTGTCTCCCTATCTGTACATCATAGCCTCAAACATTCTATCTTGCATGATTCACCAATCGGAATCACAAGGCTTATGGAAAGGAATCAAAATCTGTAAAGAGGCCTCAGCCATCACCCATCTGCTTTATGCTGATGATTCTCTTTTTTTCATGGAAGCTAATAGCGTCAACTTCATGCACGTCAAACAGCTTCTAGATTGTTATTGCAGATGGTCAGGACAAAAAATCAACAGATCCAAATCAGTCTTGGTCTTTAGCCCTAGCACCTCTCATGAGGACAGAACTGATCTAGCTGGATTATTTCAAATCTCTTTTTCTCCCAAATTGGGTAAGTACTTGGGCACTTGGATTGACCCAGGGAAACAGCGATATGAAGTTTACTCGCAAGTTCTTAATGCTGTCAGTAAACACACCGCAGCTTGGAAAACCCAATTATTATCTCAAGCCTCGCCCCTCATGTTGATTAAATCAGTTCTCTCTGCTGCTAATATATATCAGTTTTCATGTATCAAATTTCCATCCTACATCTGTCAGAAAATTGATAGTAAATGCATTGATTTTTTCTGGGGTTCTTCGGAGGATCAAAGGAAGATGCACCTTCGGGCAAAGGAACATCTTTTTCAGCCTATATCTTCAGGAGGTTTAGGACTGCGCAGCACTGAAATTGTTAATCAATCCCTTCTTGCAAAACAATTGTGGAGGATACTTTATGCTCCATCCTCTTCCCTGTTAGGATCCACACTCCAAGTCAAGTATATGAACATATCCTCGAAAGATATATTTAAACAACCATACAATTCATCATGGATTTGGAGAGGTATTCTCAGTAGTAAGGCAATCATCCTTGATCATCTCAAATGGTCAGTTGGTAATGGTCTTTCCATCCCAATCAACCACCATCTTTGGTGGCCAATGCAATCAGGATCTCATTCTCAAGATTCTTATCTAAGAGTGGCTGATCTACTTCTGCATTCTCGCTTCTCATGGAATCCTATTCAGTGGAATTCATCACTTGTTCGCTCCCTTTATTCTCCTCAGGATGCTGCGAAAATTCTTGCTACTCCAATATCCCTTTCCAATTCAGATGACTTCCTTAGTTGGCATGGCTCTCCTACTGGCACATACACTGCAAGAAAAGGGTTTCAATTGTTGTTCTCCTCTTCTAGGACATTCTCACTTAATCCCTTTTGGGAACTGTTGTGGTCACTCAATATGCCAATGAAAAATCTTCTTTTCATTTGGAAGCTAATGCATCAAGCAATCCCTTCTAATGATATACTGGTAAAACATCACTTGCAGGTGCATTCTCTATGTCCTTTTGGATGTGAGCTAGAAGAATCCATTGAACACATTTTTTTCTTATGCCCACTTGCCCGGGCAGTTTGGTGTGGAACCCTCTCCATCAAGTCAGAATGGAGTTGTTTTAACTCCTTCAAAGAATGGTTCATTTCTTCTATTCTCTCTCTTTGGCAGGATCAACATTTAGATGTCATTATGAAGATGATTACTCTTGTAAATCAACTCTGGATGTTGAGAAACAACATAGTCCACAATGGGTCTCCTGCCTCTCCTTTAAAACTCATGAGTCAAATTAATCAAGCAACATCTCTCAACTTGGTTGCTTTCTCACACTCTACTGAATCTCCGCAATTGGATTTGTCTCCTACACAGATAGATCGACTTTCCATCCTAAATCATTATGTCTTCCACCATGATTGGAACATCTTTCTGCATCGTTTTCATTCAAGTTCTGGTACATTTTGTAACCTGCAGATCTTCTTGCAATCGTCCCTTGTCCACTGCTTCACTTGGCACAAAATCAAGCATCAATCCTCTAATTTCCTCCTTAGATGTGTCAGGGCTGCCATTCATTGGATTCAAGACTCTGACCTGTTCTGTGTAGGTCATTCTCTTGCTGTTTATTCGGATCCCTCCAGCCATCTCATGTTATCTCAATTCAGTAAGCAAGCTGATATTGTTGGGAAGGATATCTACTGCATGCTTAACTCTTTCATTAGTTACTCATACTTTCAAGTAAAAGTTGAACTACTCTGTGATTTTATAAGGGAGCACATTGCTTTTCATGCTTCTATGTCTTTTTTCATTTAAGTCTGTAATATTGTTAGATACTTTTTATCTTATTTTTAATGAATTGTCATTTATACAAAAAAAAAATATTTATTGTGATGTTATTAGATGATTTTATTTTGCTAAAACCGTAAAACGCAAAGGGAGAACAAGGTGGAAAGAGGAAAAAATGGATTTAGGAAAAAAGATTTAATTTTTTTTAAAAAAATGAAAATGGGCCAGGCCCTACGGGCCAGGCCCGGCCCGATGGCATGAGAGTCGGGCCTTGTAATTAGGGGTATAAAATGGGGACCAGGCCTAAGTGGGCCTGGCCAGTTTAGGCCCGGCCCTATGCGGGCCGGCCCGTATTCCCAGCTCTAAGTTTAAGGATAGTATAGGTGACAAGTTGTGAAAGAAAAAGGAATTAGGTTGTTGAGTTGATTGGTGGTTGTTTTTTTTGAACTGAATTGATTGGTGGTTTAATAGTTGCAATATGGTTGATAGTGGATAATTATATTGCTATATGATATTGTTCATGGAAATGTTATTAGATTTGAATTTTTCAAGGGATTAATTAGTAGGATAATTTAGAGCAATGCAAAATCATTTTATGATGTGATATAGAAAAAAATGTTGATGAGTAGTTTTAGGTGATTGAAAATGGTTGAATGACAATTGCAGAATGTAACTTGGCCAAAGTGTGAATTAGGAAGTGACAATATAATGGAGAGGAAAAGTTCATTTGAGGTTAATGAATAGTTTCTGGGGGTGAATTTATTGTAATCAAAATTTTCCATTGAAATGGTTTAGTGTGATTATGGTTAAAAGAGTTGAGTGCTGTGTGTGGAATTGTGAAACATGAAAGCTACATGCTTAGTAAAAATGATGTTTTAGACTATTTAGATAATCACTCTCACCTCACTACCTGATTATGTGTGATAATAAGAGTATGATTGAAGTGTATTAATTGAAGAATATACTTGATAGGATTTTTTATAAAAAAATTGATAGGATTGGAGAGGTGAATCTAAGAGACTTTGAGGAAAGTAAAGAATGGAAATGTGTCTCCTAATTGTAGACCATGTGACACAGTTTATTTTGAATACTTGTACGTGAAAATGGTTAATTCTGTGGTGGCATGACTTGTGGTATAGTTGGTATGCTTGTGGTGGTATAATGGATATGCATATCATGTGATGAGTAAATATTTTAAAAAAATGGTACCTTAAGAAGCTATGCTAACCCACTCACACTCTTTATTGAGTTGAGTTTTAGTTAATGAAACCTTGAGGGGTACAGAATAATCAAGATGTGATGTACTATGTGATTGGAGTTTATCCAATGGAAGATATAAAATTCAGCACGCGACTCGGCATCCTATTAACTAAATGAGTTGCATTAAGTATAGCTCCTTGTTTTAGAACAACACAAACGAAATATGTGGGCCTATTGTAAGGGAATAGTGTAAACAGAATGACTAGAAAAGAAACTGACGGGGTTGTGTCTAACAAAAAGTGCTACCCCAAATAATGGTTCAAATCTTCAATGAGCACACATTTAGTGCTTAACAATGTTTCAAACATGATTATATTCAAAAATAGAACAATGTACTCCACAAAAAAGACTAGGAATAGGAAAAATTGAATTGTGTGAAAGACTCCCATGAACTCTTACGAGAGCAACGACAGTTATAAGATTGAGAATTACATAAAATCATACCAGAGTTAGTGAAAAGCATGTACATCATGTAGCAAGAATTACTTGAACTAATATGTCTATATAAGCCCAAGGTGTATCAACAACATTTGATGCTCAGTTAACCCAAATACCAATGCTCATTTCCATATGATGGATTACCTAGAAATATATTTATGGACAACAACAATGTACTTCTAGCTAGAGATACAAGTCTCCAAGTGATAATATACCCCATACAACCAATTTTCAAATTCCGATTGATGGAGCTAAAGAAAACCAGATCTATCTCTTGAATGACCAAAAACTAATCATGTGATTTGCTATCAAGTTTTTTAACCAAGACATCATATGACTATATTGTAGCATCGCTTTATATTTTTTCATTGAATAATCTGATAGCAAACACCTAAAAGATTTTAGGTTAGTTTAGTAAGTTGAGGTGAATTGTCCCTTGTGCCTTTAAACCCATTCTCATGCCATTTGCAGAAACAATCCAAAGCATCCCTCATCCATGCATGTCGACAGCTTCCAAGTGCTTCTGATAAAGAGAGCCAATTCCTGTTTCTAAACTTCTTCTCAGGCCATGAATTAAGCTCTTCCTTAACAAACAGCGCAAACATGGCTGCCTTACACAATCCTTGTGGATTGAACTCATCTTGGTGGGTCTTACTCCTAAACTCAAAGTAACCAAGAAAACCCTGAAACCCACCACAAATATCAGCCATAAAAAGATAATTCCCAACAGAACAACATTGAAAAACCGAATTAATAAACAAATAAATAGTTGTTTCAATCTATATAAAAACCCTAAACGATAAAATCAGTTTAAGTATTATTTCAATCTTACATTTTCCATTAGGTCTCCCCGAACTCCTGCTTCTTCCATAGATTCTCTTATAGCTGCCTCCTCAACAGTTTCATCATTCTCCCAACCTCCCTTTGACAGAAGTAACATAAAAAAAAGCAGATCATAAGGTGGAGGCCAATGGAGTTCACCAAAGTTGATTTCAACCAAAATAACTTACTAAAGGAAAAACATATATAGTAGTATGACGTTGCAGACTTGCAGGCTATTCATTACAAGGCTGCATAATCCTTTCCAGTAGAGAACACCATAAGTATAGGAACTCATCAAGACTTACATAGGATTTTATGGTAAACTTTCAATTAAATCTTCACTTATTCTATGGGTCTTCACTTTCAAGCACAATAACATCTAACTCGACACATTGTTTCATTTCATGGCAATGATTTATAAGAACTAAAATACTAAAATGACAAAACACAAATCAAAACTATAAAATTAATTTTAGGCACAGTACCTTCACGAACAAATTCAGTCTCACAGGTCAACCATTTAGCCATTGACCTCTACCATAAATCAATCTTCTAACACAACCTTGTTTTGGAATCCCATTATGCCCTCATATGTTGTGATTCAGTTTATTAAAACAAAGAGCAAACAATGCTCATGTCGTACCAACACATGCTACTGCTCTCGTCAAAAAATGCCAATGGATTTCCTAAGATTACAAAATTATGTTGGTAGAAATAGTTTTGGTGGGAAGGAAAATGTATCAATCTGCAAACAGTCTTATGCAATGATAATTATAGAATAGAAAGGTAAGAATTATTTAGTGAATTTCATACAAATAAAGCACATATTTTTTAAAAAAGATTTTGGACGGTGAGGAAGATTTCATGATCGGCCAACCACTTGAATTCAACTAAATTTCAATTGATAAAAAGGGTTTCCCAATCATCAGCACTACATATATTCTTTGAAAAGATTTCGCACCTACCGACTTGCATAGGTCAATTTCAGTAAGGATTTCAAGCAAAAGGCAGCAATCTTATTTATTCAATGTACCATTTTTTATCACAACAGTTGTAGAACTTTCTCATTGATGAACCTAAAAGATCCTGTACCAAGTTTATCAAGGTCCTTATACCAATTTTTTCTAGCCTTTTAAAACCAGTAGCCAGTGGAGAACTTCAACAATTGAAGCTCATGACATTACTATGCTCAGGATATACTACAAAACCTATGAGAATGAGCTACTTATGTTCTCTAACTCTATGTTTGGATGGGAAGAAAATTAGAACGGAAAGAATACTAAGAGAAAAACCTCCAAATAAAAGTAAGAAATTTTAGTTTTTGGGACTTTTCTGTCCTGCTATCCTCTGCCCTCTTATTTTCCTCTCATGTTCCCTTCCATCGAAACATAGGGTAAAATATAAATTGTGTTTTAGTCACATATATCAAACATTAATTGTTAATGATTTATGCTCACAAATGGAAGGCTAGACACTAAAATAAATAAAAAAAATGAATGTTAAAAAGTTTATACCTTTGGAAACAAAAGGCCAGGTCCACTAGGTGAGCTAATCATAAGGACTTCAACAGTCTTCTCGGAATTAGCATTATGAACATCAGAACTTCTATACCTAAATGGAACACACCTGCAACAATTGCAATTGGCAAAAGATTAGTACTGGAAGATCAGGAGTTTCAATTGGAACACTAACAGTTTTTTTGCCTAAATGTCGAGAAATTAAATAACCATGCACTGTACTGGCAAAACTGCTTGACAACAGTACTCTAGAATTCTGTTCTATGTATTGATAGCATGCAAATACTCATTGAACTATACCAAGTTACATCAAATCTTAACCTCCATCAACTAATTTGTTTGATTTGTAGGCCGTGATACGTAAACCTAAAATAAAGTACAAAATACAATCTAACAAGATCTGCCATAGTGTGATCCCTAAAGCCTCAAAACAGGAAAAATATGTCAAGATGACAACACTATTTGACATTCTTAGAATCTCCTTCCTAGCACCTAAGTTAAAAAATCCAAAATAGTGTGCCCTGTAATGGAGAGACACAGCATCCATATTACCATGATTGGGCAAGGTAAATTTCTACACCAAAATCCAGAGCTCCTTTGAAAATTTACCTTGGAAAAGTTACAATTTAATTTTTTCCTCAGTCTGAATTTATAAGAGCATCCCAACTAAATTAATACATTTAATAGTTAAAAAAACCAACCTACTTATAAAAAAAATGGAAGAAAAAATTGTTCTAAAATAGTCCCCCACACACAATCATTGAAGCATATAGGTACAAAATTCAATGACTCAATGTGTCCTATCAACAAGAAAAGTCCTTCATAGTCCTTCAGCATTGAAAATATGTTTTAAGCTTTAAAATTACAGGCAAGACATTTCATCAGGCAAATAGAATATTCCAGTAAATAGCCCCACAAGACTCATAATATTAAAAAAAAAAACTAACAGTCAATCAATCCATAAATATATAAAAGAAAAGATCAACCTCAAAATATATTACGAAATAAAAACAAAATTCTTAACAGGAGAGACATGTCTGTGAAAATGACATTTCTTATTTCTACCTAACATCATCCAATAAAACAAAACAAAAGCGAATAAGCAAAATAAAAGAAAACAAAAATAAAATAAAACAAAACATAAACCTCATTCATATATATAATAAAAATGAAGAAATTGACAAAATTACCCAGCGACTAGGCGATATCCATTCTCGTAACGCTGCTTAAGGCGACCCGTACGAGCAACCAAATCAGACATTATAGACAAAAAAAAACAAACAAACAAAAAATCTCCTCCAGATACAAAAAAAAATCAGATCAAGCGATTCCAAAAATACGAATTCCTCCAATGATGCACATTGTTTGGATTAGAGGATAGGAATGGAAGCATGAGGAAAAATGGCTATTTGTTTGTTTATTTGTTCAGAGAATTGGTTGATGATTAGGGTTTTTGGCTCCAGAAAATGAAGAAGAAGGAACGAACTGAAACGAACGGTGGGGTCCGTTGGAGATGTGGGGCCCGCATAAAGGGAACGGTGTGAGGGGTATTTATTAGAGAGGAATGCAGCGAATGGGGTGCGGACACGTGGCGGATTTGATGTGATTGGTTAGGTGTTGTGGTGAGGTTTGGTAGTCTGACGTGGATGTGATTTGTTTTTCTGTTATTATTATCTTCTCAATGGTGGGGTTCAATATGTAGGAAGATCTTCCACGCCCTCATTTCATTTTATAACCAAATTTACTTTATTTGGATCATCTACAATTTAATGGTGTGTCTTCTATGTCATGAACCATGGTCCATAACCACTGCATTATCTCATGGAGATGCTTCCTTAAATGTTGCGATTAGAAGTTTGGAATCACAACTATGTGATACTCTATAGGAATTTAACATTTGCGAAAATGGATGAATGTCCAATCTCTTTGCTAGTTAGCTAAAGCAAGACA
The DNA here is from genome assembly GCA_029929735.1 of Mimosa pudica. Taxonomy (NCBI): domain Eukaryota; kingdom Viridiplantae; phylum Streptophyta; class Magnoliopsida; order Fabales; family Fabaceae; genus Mimosa; species Mimosa pudica. The sequence continues at coordinate 1,331,742 of JAKELP010000051.1, read as the reverse complement.
ATAGGTTTGGAAACATGATCTATCTTATATATAAAGGGAGGGCTAAAAGCAGGAATTCTAGGAAGCCACGTAAACACTCTCTCTTACTTTCCATCTATTAACATTCACGTAACCACCCACTAACTCTATCTATTTTTAGAAATAAAATTGCTCATAATCACATTCTCTCTCCATCTATTTTTAGCAAAAACAAACCCACATATAATTATTTATTAAACCCTTTCTGATTTTTCTCTAAATTATAATCCCTTAATTATCTCCTATAAATTCTTTTACAAAAAATGTGCTTATATATTTTAAGATAAAAAAACTGACATTTGATTTTTCTCTCTAATTTATAATTTCTCCTTAAATATCTCCTATAAATTCTCTCCTTTATTTGATGTGGACCCAATAGGAACCTGTCCTAGAAAACCCAGAAATTACGAATTGGATTACAAAACACGGAAGCTAAAAGAAAAACTAGAAGAAGATAATGATCAAGAGACTAGGAACCCAAATAAACACACGTTCCAGAAAACGTTGGGTATATTAAACCCAACACCCAATGGAAACCGGCTCAAGAACTCCAAGTATAGAACACAAGAGTCGATCAATCCCTTATGTCAGGTAGTATCCTCACAAGAATACAAGATAGCAAGTACGCTAACAAAATAATTCATTCAAATCTGAGCAACCAGTACAAAGGTGTAGCCTATATATTGGCAACAATAGTTCAGCAAAAGAAAACCTAAGAAATAAATGTTATTGATGGTGCCTTAATGATAAATGATTAATCTGATTGGCACCAATCAATCATAATAGATTAGGACATAATTTAAACTTGGTTTGCAAGTAAAACCACCTAGGGAAATAGGAAACTAAGACAAAGTATTTCAGAATAGGAAATAAACAGTTTTCTCAAACAAGCATTGACCAAAAGGCCTTATTCAGTGGAAATAAATTAGGAAACATCCTAAAAACGTGAATCAATCATTCATACTCCTCAAGCACGCCTTTGAGATGATTATTTCAGTTTCTTGGACGTCAATTATGCTCCTCCTCCAAGGCACATGCGTCTCACATGATATTTTAAGTGAATTCTTCATTTTGGACTGCACATGAGCCTTGTACATCAAGCTGATGGGCTTCTGAAAATGTCACCAACTTTGCTGGGCTCTTCTTGGACATAAGGAAAGATGACTCTTCTAAATAAATAGGCTCCATCTGATTAAGCTCTCTAGTCAAGCAATTCAAGGCCTCTTTCATAGCTTTGGTCCTTGCTCTTGTCATTGGGCCTCCAATGCCTTGTAATGGATCTCTTTGACTACTGGACTTCCTCCCATGATCTTTTCCTCCTTGTTCAGTGCCTTTCTCCTCCTTTGAAGCTTTCTCACGTTGATCTCCATCATTATTTCCTTTAAAAATAATCAAAAATAATCTTTTTTTTCATGACCTTTTAAATTATTTTTCTATCTTGTTTCTCATGGTTTTGCTTATTTATTATTAATCATAAATATTTGGATAACCTATTATTTCTCTTATTATTCCTACTTTTTTTTTGCACCAACTGAACGTAACTTATGAAACTATTTACACATCCACTAATACTTTGCCCAAAAATAACTACCCACTAACACCACCTCTACATTTAGTTACTCAGTATTTTTTCCAATTAACATATAATAAATACTTGTATAAATAAAGTGGAATGTACATTTTCTATCAAAATATTTTGATTATAAAATCTTACTCTCAACAAAACATATGAATTTGATCAAAAAAACAAAACATATGAAAAAAATCTATGAGAACCTGATTAAAAAATATTGTGCAATGTATTCATTCATTAGTATTTGTTACATTTTGATTGTATAATATGTTCAATAATTAGATGATCACATATTTGCTTTAAAAAACTCTAATGAAGGAAGCTAGCGGGTTGACGTTAGTGGTAAGTACTATTGTCCATTAAACAAGTGATTGAGAGTCATAGTTAATGGAGTATAAATTAAATGATAAACAAGTGAACCCGCGCATATGTGTGGGTCCAGTACTAGTTTTTTAAAATATGTGCACCATTTGCCAAGATGGGCGCCCTCATTTTTCATTTTTCCTAAAACATTATTTGGTAAGTGTTAAAGATCATATTTGCTCCTTAAGTATGTGCGATCATAAAGCTCCTGAAAGTATTTTTTTTCGGTCTAAATTTGGCGCGAAAATTTGTATAAAGGATCATATTTGCCCTTGAAGTATATTTAAATGGTCATATATACCCTAGAAGCATTCATGAATGGTAATATTTATCCCTACATTATATAGAAAATCATATTTGACCGTTAAAATTTTAATTGTAAAGAGCGAATATGAACCTCTTGTATACTTTAGGGACAAAAGGGCCAAAAAATACTTTAAGGGTAGATTTGATCATTCATGTATACTTTATGGGCATATATGATCCTTTATGTATACTTTAGAAGTAGAAGATATGATCTAACCATTTTTTTTAAAACAATGAATCAAATATTAAATATATTAAATATATCAAATAATGTAATACTCCTACACCAAAACAAACTGTGAGCGGTGTTTCTTATGAAAATTGGGACTATTCCATATAGATCCAAAATAAGAGACTTAATTACAAAGAGGTTGCAAGAAGTTGTTACCAGTTATATATATCACTTGTTAATTAAGGCTATTGCACTTGTTAATAGTAGCTATTAACAACTCCTTGGGATCACTTTGAAATTAAGTGTCTTATTTGGGACCTAGGTGCAATTGTCTCAAGAAAATTGGGTTGATTAGCTTGTTGAATTTATTTGGAGTGATAGTTTTTCAACATGGCTCATATAAATTTGTCTCAAAACAACCGTACCACATATATATACAAGTGTTTAGAAAATAGTAACATATTTGACCTAACCTTGTTTCTCTAGTCTCACTAGATTTTTATAGCTATTCTTTAACTTTTTTTATAGCATAACAAAACAAAATAATATATGCATTATTCCATCCCATGTTTTAGCATTTGTTGTACCATGTAACAAACATACTAGTATTAAAAAATATCAACTTTATTAGGCTCATAATTAAGCCTAGGTTACCCCTGCCCAATAGAGGAATTTGGGTTCCATTCTTGCTCCAAGAAATTGCCGATCTTAGGCGTGAGCAAATCTCACCGAAAATCAAAAATCAAACCGAACCAAATTGAATTTGGTTATTTCAATTCAATTATTTCAGTTTTCACGTCATTTTTTTAAAATTTTGGTTATAACCAGATATTGAAAATTAAAAAAAAAAAGTTTAAAAATTATTATTTTATCATATTTTTCTTTATATAAATTAAAATTTAATGATTGAATCTATAACTTTTGTTTTTCTTATTTTAATTCAAAAACAATATGAAATATATCAATATAAAATATTGAGTTTTATAAATTAAAAATGAAAAAAAATTAAATTTAATATAAAGTAAAACAATTTCTAGATGACCGAGCTAGACGACGCACTAGCAAGGCCCAAACTTGAAGCTTTTATAACCTCAAACCCTATCTCTATTCCTCACTCTTTTCCATTTCGCCGCCATTAACTCTTCACAACTACACAACCTCGTACTCTTTTCTTCCACTACAATCCTTGTACTTCTTCCCTTCGTCTCTTTTGTGTCACGGCTTTCTCTTTTAACCCCCAAAATTTTGTAAGTCACAAGACTTTAGAATCCACACATTTTTCTCACAAAATCCACATGCAAATTAATTGCTAAATATGAATAAATATTGATAATTTCCTCTGGTTTTTATCCGTTATGTGGCTTTTGATTACTGGGTTGTTGTTTGTTTCAGATAATTGAGACCCCACAAGGAGGCTAAATGTGTGAGACAAATATGGGTGAAACTGGAGAATCTGATGAAAGACCTATTTTTAGAGATATTAGACGCTATTACTGTCAATACTGTGGCATCTGCAGATCCAAAAAGACCCTTTTAACCTCTCACATGAATTCTTGTCATAAGGTACTTCTCTTCCCATGTTTTCGTTATTAGATTATTATTATCATGGAAATGGAAGTCATTGATGAGTGTGGTCTATTATTTTATCTGTTTTTTTTTTTATCAGAGTCTATTATTTTATGTAGTTAAATTTGAGAGGTCTAATTATTAGAGAACGTAATTCTGGGAACTAGGATTATCAATCATTTTAGTGGAGATTATTACAATTTTGTCCCTTTTTTGGGGTGATATGTTGATATTTAATCCGATTGTTTTTTATAAATTAAAAATTTGATTATAGTTGTGATCTTTTGATGTTCTTAGGAGGAGTTGGAAAGAGACAAGGTGGATCAAGATGAGGAATCTGGGGGAACAAAATCCAACACTTGTAAGGAATGTGGTGTGAGCTTTAAAAAACCAGCTTATTTGGTGCAGCACATGCTTAGCCATTCTCTTGAGGTATTTGCAGACATTTTGATTATTATTAACAGCTCGTGTTCTTAACTGTAATTGCCATCAATGCAGTTTTGAACTAGCTTGTATTGGTGGTTCTGAAATTTTGTTTGAGATTGTATAGATGAAGATAATTCAGTAAACCATTGGTTCTAAACTAAGCAAAACCTTTCCAATCTTGCTATTTACCACTGTTGATGTTATAGAATTGATATTCTATAATGAAGAATTTAGAAGAATAGGAAGGAAGAATCTTAGAGGTTTAACTGTGCTCAAATTTCATTTCAACTCATGAAGAAGAAGTTCATTCTTTATTTCATGGTGCTCAAAGTGTTTAACTGTGCAAATATCATACACCCTCCTCTTGAAAGATACAGTTGCCACTTTCACTTCAAGACTTCCATAGATATACTTGAGAGATTTGAACAATGATTTGATTATACTCGTGCAATCTGTAGCACCCTGAATTGACAATCAGGTTTCATCATGGTTAGCACAAACTGAATATACATATTTTGCAGGAGAAATATTTATGCCATCAGAAATTTATGCATATTGTAGCGTGAAGCATTGGATCCCCAACAGAGAACTCCAAAATGCATGAGGCAGATTCTATTGACTTGATGGATTAGTATCAAGAGGGAGACCTCTTGAGAAGCTCCATCATGAATGCCTCGGTCACGCTGTTTAATGAGGTTGGCAATCAGTGTGCTTCTGTTGTTTTAAATAGAGCAAGAATGACTTTTAATTTGTTCAAACTTAACAATTATTTCAATGATTCAGAGGCCATATGTGTGTTCTATTGATGACTGTCAAGCAAGTTACCGAAGAAAGGATCACTTGACTCGCCACTTTTTGAAGCATAAAGGGAAAACTTATAAATGTCCAATTGAGGACTGCAACCGTGACTTTACTTTCCAAGGAAATATGACCAAGCATGTTAGAGAATTTCATAAGAATTCAACACCTGCAAAAGTTGGAACTCAAAAGCAGCATGAATGCCCAGAACCTGGATGTGGAAAGGTTTTCAAATTTGCTTCAAAGCTACAAAAGCATGAAAATTGTCATGGCAAGTTTTATCCTGTTTAGATTTCTCGATCAATTTTCTATTGTTTGTCAGATGCCTGTTAATTGGCCTTGTCTCGAAACTTTATTTATCTTTGAGTAAGTTGATCACACTTCTAAAGACTATCTGTATTCTGCAGTTAAGCTGGAATCTGTAGAGGTTGTCTGCTTGGAACCTGGCTGTATGAAACATTTTACTAATGTCCAGTGCCTTGATGCCCATATCAAAACCTGTCACAAATTTATAACCTGTGAGACTTGTGGGAAAATGAAACTGAAGAAGAATATCAAGAGGCACCTCCGGGCGCATGAAGAAACTGGTCCTTCAGCAAAGGCATTTAAATGTGAACACAATGATTGTAGCAGTGCATACACCACTGTAAGACATTTCTACTCATTAGATTGTATGGTGTACATTTAACGCACTATTTTGATTTAAAGTTAAATATCAGTGATTTGCTTTTTTGCTTGTATTTTACTTCTAACTTAACCTTATTTTGGTTTTCGCTGACAGAAATCCAGTCTTCAGAAGCATGTAAAGGCTGTACACTTGAAAGAAAAGCCATTTGTGTGCCGCATTCCTGATTGTGGCATGAGATTTTCCTACAAACATGTGAGGGACAACCATGAAAAAACTGGGTTACATGTTTATACACGAGTAAGTTGTTATTAATGATAAGTGTTATGATTTTTGGAAATTATAATTTTTGTTTTGTAAGAATATCTTGTATGGTTTCTGCCTCGCTGCAGGGGGATTTTGAAGAATCTGATGTACAATTCAGATCAAAGCCAAGGGGAGGGCGTAAGAGACAGTGTCCTACAGTAGTAGATATGTTGGCTAGGAAGAGGATCACTCCTCCCAGTCAATTGGTAAATTGTTTATTTGGAGAGGATATAAATAATGTCTGCTAGAATTTTTGCAAGTGGTATATATGAGCTTTGTAATCTGTAGGCAGCCCCAATTAAGTAGAATTTTTTGTAATTTAGGCATAAAGATGAGATGGCTAAGAACTATAATTTGCATTCCACATTGAGCTTTGTAATCTGTAGGCAGCCCCAATTAAGCTCTAAAGTTGAATGTAGGGGATTTTCACCAATTGATTAAAATATAGTATTGAAGTTCTTAGTCATTACGGTATATGTAGGTGGCCGTGCATTGTAATTCTACTTGGGATTAAGAATGAAGCTGAAAGGCTTTACACTTTCTTGCTTGAAAAAGATCGGATTTTTTTCTGGTTTTTCTTTTGTGATCTTTCTTGGTGTAATCATTATTAAGATTAGAATAAAATGTCTTGACCTAAAATTAATCATAAAAAAGTAACATTAAGAGCATTAAAGTAAACTGATTCTCTGTAAAACATATTTAAGTTAAAAAGTCCAAGTTAAAAGGTCTAATTGACCATCATTTCCTTTAACTGGGATTTGAATTGTCAAACAATGAGTATAATAACTCGCCATTTATCAAAAATGTTTTCAGAAGTTTCAAACATCGCATTTATTTATTGAAAAAATGTTGAGAATAATGAAAACAATTTTACATAATCCAAAAAATTTTCTTTAAATAATCTCAGCTAAAAATGTTGGGGAAGATTAATAGTAGGGTTAAATATTATTCTTGGCAATAAACTATTTTGAAATGGTCAATTTGACCAACAAACAATAAAAGGTTCCATTCTAGCCAATAGATAATAAAACTGGTTTATTTTGGTCAATGAGCTACCTTGGGAAAAAGACATAAAGCTTTTCCAATTGGTAAAAGGACAATTGAGGTTGCTAAATTGTGGAAAGGACAAGTTGGGTCATTGACACCTAATACACATTACCAAATTTAGGGAAAAGACTAAAGTGTCTTTGACTTATCAAGCTTATTACAACACAACCAAACATGTAATCCCACATAAAACACAAAATGAAAAAATGATCCCACACCCCCTTCTGAGTAGAAAACAAAATGAAAATAACAGAGAATGCACAAACAAGCCTAACAGTGATGGTGTCGATAACGGCGACGGAGCTAACGACGACATAGACGGCGGTGGCCTTGGGAGGTATTTATCTTTCTTGGGTAGAGATTGGGAGGTATTTACATATCAACAACTTTGTTTTCTTCTTCCTTTTTGGGCTGATAAGTGTTGAGAACTATAGTAATCCATCATCAAAAGAAAAGCTAATACAAAATGAAGAATGAAAAAACTACTCTCTTCATGTTATAGTGATTATTCGACATGTTATAGGGAAGCAAAAATGACACATCAAGTTAAAGAATTATGTTGTTACTTCCATGAAGTTGGTCGCACCCGAAGGTCTTCCTGGAATCCAAACCCAAGTTGAAGTTTCATGTCATTTGTGGACTGTGGTGGTTTTTTTGGAGTTACAACATTGGTTGTATGTGATTATCCCATATATGTATTGTAGGGAAATCAATAAGGTCTATTTTTTGGAATTACAACATTGGTTGTAGGTGATTATCCCATATATGTATTGTAGGGAAATCAACTAAGTCTATTTTTTGGAGTTACAACATTGGTTGTAGTGATTATCCCATATATGAATTGTAGGGGAATTAACTATGTTTATTTTTTGGAGTTAAAACATTGGTTATAGGTGATTATCTTATATTTTTTGAACTGCATGTTTGTTATGTAATTTTTTGGTTATATATGACCATTAAGTTGTAATTGAAAATGGTGATTGTGGTTAACTTTAGAAACGTTGTTGTGGTTAATTGAGATGATGATATAGTTAATATGTGTATTTACGTAGTAAATAACGATGATGAAATGGTTAAATCATAGCACGTCCCCAGGCATCTGGCAAACCCACCTTTAGCCTCAAAGATGATAATGTGGTTAATGGGGAAAATGACATGGTTAACTAGGATGTTGCAGTGGTTAAAATGGAAAATGCAATGCTTAAATCATAGCACGTCCCTATGCACTTGGCAAACTCACCTTTAGTGTGTAGTTAAAGGGGAAGATGGTGTGGTTAATTTGCACGTTGCAGTGGTTAAAATGGAAAATGCATTGGTTAAGTCATAGCACATCCCTAGGCACCTGGCAAAAGGGGCGGGCAAACGGTTATTCGGTTCAAAACCGAAGCGAAAACCGAAATAACCGAAAACTAAATAAAATGAAAACTGAAACCGAAACCGCAATAGTGAACAACCGAAACCGAAACACTGCAATGAAAATCGACACTAATTAGGCTTTTCACATTTTTTTGTGATATTACAAAAAGGTAATGGACCAAATCTGGCCTCCAAGTAACCACCAAGGAGCGCTGAGCACCCTGAACTAACAACAGGCCTGTATCTGTACTCCAAGTAACCACGGTGTTTAAAAACTACCCCGGTTGGACGGTCAACAACGTTTGACCGTTACTATGCCTATGGGGCTGCCACGCGAGCACCTCCTTTGCCACCTCTGCTTGTCATGTGTGTATTTTAAATGGACCTAATCTGCCCTCCAAGTAACCACCCAGGAGCACTGAGCACCCTGAACTAACAATAGACCCATATCTACACTCAAAGTAACCAATGTGTTTAAAAACTACCCCGGGTGAACAGTCAATGAAGTTTGACCGTTACTATGCCTATGCAGCTGCCACGTGAAGGCCTGTTTTGCCACCCGGCGCCTTGTCATCGCCACGTATGATATGTTCATGTGGGTGGGTGGAACCCATGCGCCTTGTCATCCCTGTTATTATTATAGGTGGAACCCACATGAACATATCTTACGTTGCGATGACAAGGCGCCGGGTGGCAAAACAGGCCTTCACGTGGCGGCCGCATAGGCATAGTAACGGTCAAACGTCATTAACCGTCCACCCGGGGTAATTTTTAAACACATTGGTTACTTTGAGTGCAGATATGGGTCTGTTGTTAGTTCAGGGTGCTCAGTGCTTTTGGGTGATTACTTGGAGGGCAAATTAGGTCCATTTAAAATACACACGTGGCAAGCAGAGCTGGCAAAGCAGGTGCTCGCGTGGCAGCCACATAGGCATAGTAACGGTCAAACGTTGTTGACCGTCCAACCGGGGTAGTTTTTAAACACCTTGGTTACTTGGAGTACAGATACAGGCCTGTTGTTAGTTCAGAGTGCTCAGTGCTCCTTGGTGGTTACTTGGAGACCAGATTTGGTCCATTACCCTTACAAAAAAATTACAAAGGAAACCGAAAAATCGAAACCGAAAGCTGATAAACCGAACCAATAAGCTCCCTAAAATGAAAACCGAAAAGTATGGGAAATGGAAACCGAAAATAAAACTAAAAACCGAAAATGAAACTCATTTGGTTCGGTTCGGTTTTCGGTTTTCGGTTAAATTTGTCCACCCCTACCTGGAAAACCCTTCTTTAGCCTCAGGGATGTTAATGTGGTTAATGGGGAAGAATGTGTGGTTCATTTGGATGTTGCAGTGGTTAGTTGAGACATTGCAGTTGTTAATAACACTGTTGCAAGCGTTAATTTATAGCAAAGCCCTACATAGCAATGATTGTCTGGGAAAACATGTGAAATATGATTACAAAGAGCTACATTACAATGCTCCAGTATTCTGTATAGTAAATCAAATAAATACATAATAGTCCACTTGAACCACACAATTCTATAGTGGTTTTTAACTGCCTAAACTCATAAAGTTTTTAACAAAATAGCCTGACAATGCTATATCAGTCGATATGCTCATAGTGCATTCATCTGCCTCTTTGATAGTGTAGGCTCATCGAGAAATGTCAATGTTTTTTCAACTGCAGGGCAAATATTATCAGAACCTTTCAAAAATTCTGATATACTCTTGTAACAGAAAACATGGCCACACATCGTAACAACTAGATTTTCAGGTGGGTCCTGTGAAAACAATAGTACTAGAAGAATCAGTTTCAATCTCTATTTTAACAAGGTTTACTAATGTAACATTCTGTTACTAAATTCCTAATTCACTAATAATGTCATTATCAATTCAATAATTCCTTTACTAACTATGATAGAAAAAGATTTTCCATAATATTAATATCGCTATCATAGTTAGAAAAGAAATTCCTAATAATTTATTCATTATCCATGATAGAAAAGACTTTACCTAAAACGATACAAGTGCTATCATGGATAATTTATTGATAACCATGTTAGTAAGAATTCTCCTAACATGGTTATAAAAGAAGGGCGAAGGGGCAAAAATAGTCACCGTAATTCTCCAAATGGACAACTTTAGCACCCGTAATTTCGATGGTGCAAAACCGTACATTATAAACCAAAATGGAACAAATTTAGCACTCTTAAACAGAGGTGTTAAGTTTGACCGTTAGTTGACTGGGAATGATGATTTGGCATGATGACGTGGCGAAATACGGAATTATGTGTCACAATGCATATGACATGGCAAAAAAATAAGCATAAACATGTCATAATGGGGCCCACCCTAATACATATGTTAACTAAAAATAAAACAAAAACACTTGATGCCCCAACAAAACAAAACACAAACATAACACACAAATTTTACTCAAAGAAACATTAATCAAAACTTAGGCCAACAAAAAAATCAGATCTAAGAAAAGAACCCTCAACACATAACACAACAAAAACTCCATCATCACCACCGGAATCCACCGTTCACCGCCCGACCGCACCGCACAATATCCACCAGGCCGTTGAACAACGGCAACCTTTGCTACAAAAATTCGTCGTTAGCAACGTTGATGACAAGGAGGGGTTTGCGATGGTGAGCCGAGGGAGAAAGGGTTGCGAAGCATTGGCCGACGGCGGAGAATGTGGTTCGGTGGCGGTGATTGGAGAAGAAAAGGGAGTGACCGGGGACAATGGTGGTGCTTGAAGGTGAGAAGGGAGATGGTCCGATGACTGGTGTGAGGGGAGAGAGAGACTGATGTTAATTGGATGTTAAAGGTGGGGTTTTTTAAATGACACGTGGCATACTCTGAAAGGTGATGTGGCAGGGCTTCCCAACGTGGATTCATTTTACTTGTTGACTGTCATGCCACGTAGGTTAATGAATGTGGGACCCACGCAAAAACACACGTCTGTTAACTTCAACTTAACGGCGTGGCTAGATTTGTCCCATTTTGGTTTATAATTTACGGTTTTGCACCATCGAAATTACGGGTGCCAAAGTTGTCCATTTGGAGAATTACGGTGGCTATTTTTGCCCCTTCGCCCATAAAAGAATCGCCTAATACGTCTGAAGAACACTCATGTTCTATGGCAACAATCTAACTATGTTGGGAAAGAGATTCTCCTAACATAGTTAGCAGAGAAAACCACAATATACTTACAATTAAACAATATAAATGATACAATAACAATTATCTAACCATGTTAGAAAGGAACCATCTAACATGGCTAGGAAAAGAAACTACATAACACTCAGAAATAACACTCATTCAAAATGATGCATCACCAACGCACCATATAACCATATTAGGAAAGAATTTCCTAGCATGATTATTCCGAACACAGGTATCTCTTAGATACATCAAACGCAAATATCTGACTTAACTTGTCAGTATCACAAAGCACAATTATTCATCACTAATTACAATCCTCTTATACATCCATGTCTGTAAATGGGGATTACCTTTCCATTAACAGACAATTGAAAAAGAGATTGTCTTTCATTACCAGACCAATCTCCTGTAACAATTATCTCCATGCAGTTCATAATCAGGAAAAGGGATTGCCTTTCCATTATCAGGCAATTCTCCCTAATGAATAATCCATATGCAATATATAATCATTCATCACACTAACAAGTGTGTAATAAAGCTACAACTGTCACATTATGACAGTATCAATAAGTCAACAGCAATCAATAGAAACAACTAACACGTTTTATTCAAAACATTACAACCAAATGCGGAAGCGGATGCAGCCTAATCAAATGACAATATATAATCCTAATAAATCACCACCGGCCTACTCACTGTCTAAGTGTAGGCCGAGCAGCTCCTTCCCTTTCCTTTCTGCCTCCCTCTGGCATGATCACCTGTAAAAAAATATAAAGGGAATGGGGTGAGACAAAACTATGTCTCAGTAATCACTACTTTTCTCACTGTGAGACTCAGAAGTGGGGTAGTGGAGCGTCTATAGGGTACCACAGTTTTCAAAACCTGCATAACCACATAATATATACACATATATTCAGTACAGATACATACATCTCTCAATAGACAAAAATAAACGTGTGTGACACTGTGCCCGGTCTACAATCCGAAAAGCATAACAAGGGACCACTCTAATCAATGTGAAAATCCCTGGTTCCTTTACAATCCGAGGAACTCGTACAATTAACCTATCGATTTGCGCAAATTGATAGGTTACATCGGCCGACGGTACTAATAATCAGTGTCATGCAACATACAAAAGATTTATATAAATATGAATATATATAAAGTACAGTTCAGTTGAAAGGTACCCTATAGCTCACGTTTAAATATAAAATAATCTGAACTCGTTTCATTTATTTATTTATATATATATATATATATATATATATATATATATATATATATATATATATATATATATATATATATATATAAGTAGAAGAGGATTTTAGAAATCCTCAACTACCGTCACCCTCAGTATCACAGTCAGTTAAGCGTGATTACCTGCTAAACCTCACTGCAGAAGATATACACAGATAACAATTGCCCTCACACTCCTCCTGAAAGACCACCGTCTACAATAATACCACCAACAACAAAAAGGGTAAGACACTTTACAAGTGACTTTATCTCAACAACTTAATTAAACTTTTCACCAACACCACCTTTGCATAAAAATTGGCCATTTCCAAATAATTCTTCATACCATTCAAAAATTCACCATAAACCCAAACAACCTTTTTTAACCAACCAAAGGATCCTTCCATTGACACTTTAGCTCAACTTTTTAAACAATTACCCTTAATAGCAAAAATTATAAAAGTGCTTCAATATAAATATCACATCTATGTCCTTTCCTCCTCCAACTTCCCTTTACTAATCCTTTATAATATCAACCCTTTCAACCTTCATCATCTCTTGAAGAATTTATAACATTACCCACGATAACCAAACCATCCTTTAAAACACTTAAATCACTAGTAATCAATACTTTAACTATCCCACTTCCTTTCAAACCCCAATCTAGCCAACATTAGCATTCCAACATTAATAAACAACCTTTAATCTACCAAAGCCAATTCAAATCAACACTTTGACTAACAAAATCCCTTACAAACACCAATCCCTCTAAAACCAACCTTCCAACATCACCAAATAAATTTCTTGACCGCCAATTTATTCCAATACTCCTTTATGAACAAATCCTAATTCCATAAAGTCATAAAATGTCCATAAAATTCCCAAATAACATTCCAACTTCAAAAACAACAAATATGCCCACAAAACTTCAATTAACAACTTCCAAATCATTATGCTAGCTTAATAATCCTAAAATCCCAATTTTTCACAAAAACCCTAACTTAAAGGAGAGAACTTTAACCAAAAATCAAAGTCATACGATGATCGGAGGACTTACGGAGTTCAACACTGAGAAAGAGAACCTCGTCACCGCAGGCCGCCGCCTAGCTCGCCGGAAAACATCTCCCTTGGGTGGTAACCGAGTTAAAGTAAGAGAAAGGAAAGGGAAAATGAGAAATGAAGTTGGAACATGAAGAAATCACCAAAAAGAACTAGAGAAACTATCACCTACCTTCACCACAACTCCCTTCGCCGGAAAACTAGCCGCCGCCGCCGGAGAAAGAGCGCGCACGAAAACGCACACACACACCCACAGATCGGACTCTTGCTTCACGGGTCTATGAAGAGGAGAAGGAGATAAACCAAAATGAGGAAGCTTTTTGGGTAAAGAATGGCCAAATGGTGAAGTGTGAGGAAGAGAAAAATGAAGAAAATGGGGGCGTGTTTGGAGGACGCGCGCATAGAAAGGAGGAGGAGGGAGACCGTGTTTTTCTTAAGAGAAGGAAGGAGGGGCGTGTTTGGATGGGGAGAAATAAGGGAGGTTTTTGATAATTACTGCCTAAACTTGCCATAGTATACTCTTTTTGATTTAAAACCACTTAAACCAGCCTCCAATCTTCTTAAACTTCATAATATTTTGAGTTTCCCCATTCTCCCATATTTCAAATTCTTTATATGCCTAATTAGTTATCTGCATACTTAATACTTAAAATTCCAAAAATATTTCCAAAATCACAAAAAATTCCTAAAAATTCCAAAATTCCCAATTTCTCCATTTATTATTTCCTAAGATACTCTCTAATCCTATATTAAAATTTTAGGATGTTACAACTAAACTATGACAGAGTAAGTTAAAAATTCCAATGAGAAAATTCTAAAATAAATAATAGCTATGTCAATAAGAAGCTTTCATGATAGAAATAAACTCACACTGCAAACACCACATATGGTAAAAGATGTTTCCAAGCAATTGAAAAGATTGATCAGCATATCTCCCTTGGAAGCATTTTTGCCATTTCAACTGAAATTCCCCCAACAACATCAGAAGAATGATCTTTAACTAGAAATGGGTGATCACAGGCTTGACGCAGATGCAAAATCATTAAAAGAATATTTGCATAATTTTGCTTAACAGTACCACCACCAGCATATGTCTGCAGTGTACAAGCGTGTTATTTCAAGATTATGTTCAAGTAGAGAAATCAGGTCCAAAATAACGCATTTCACCCATAAAACAAGGTTAGGGTCCATGTGGAAAAGCTAGAAAACCATTTTACATCCAAAAACAAGCATCATCACCATCATCTGCATCATCATCATCAAAATCTGAAGAAGCCAGTAGAAAGAGATTATGATGAAGAAGGTGGAGGAGGAACTAAGTTTGTGGTGATGATGGCTTTGGAGAAGTGTTCTTATGATCCAAGAGAGGATTTTAGAGAATCCATGGTGGAGATGATAATGGCAAATAGTTTCTCTACAATGGAGGAAAACCAGAAAAGTATAAACAAATGACCCTCTATTTTTCTACTTACCCATTTACTACAGTGAAGGAATAAATGACAATCGATGGAAAGACTCCCACAACAATTTAGGACAAGGAATAACATAGGTCTCTTCCCATAACAAAATAAAACAAATAAATCTGTAACAACAATGAAAAACGATTCAATGATTTATCATAATCACTTCTACATTAAAAAACACTCTCACAAGAATTTTATCAAACACTTGGTAGGCAATAGCACATGAAGATATAAGATTGACCACAATAGGATGAAAATAAAATTTGCAGCACAAACCAAGAAATATGAGTAGAATATATTCCCAAAGTTGAGGGGAATGAGCATAATAGTAATCGCACATCACACTTTGAGGAAGTTAGCGAGAAATGAGCAATGAGGAAGAGAAAATGAACGAAGAAGAAGAACAAAAGGAGAATAGAAGGAAGGAAACTTACCCACTGTTCTTCTAGCTCATCGCCGTCGTTCCCTGACCTCGCCACCGTGCACACCGCTGAGTTCGTCAGAATCGAAAAAGACAAAAGGAAGCGAGGGACAGGGAAAGAACATGAGAGAGAGGGAGGAGGGTGGTGGATTTTGATGATGACGATGATGGTGAAGTTGAGGAAGTAAATGGAAGGAAATGAAAAGTGAAGATGAAGAAGAATGAAGAAGATGAAGTATACATTTCCAAAAGCTATTCCGGCTCCCAAACCCAGGTTTCACACAAAGGAACTCAAACACTCAATTTTTTGGATAAGCTATTTTGAGAAGAAAAACTACATTTTTCTCTTTTTCCAGTTGAAAGTTTCGATATCTCATTTAGGAAAAACACTTATTTCAAATAAAAGAAATCTGGAAAGTTATTCATTAAAACTATTTTTCAAAAAAGGGTAATGGACCTAATCTGGCCCCCAAGTAACCACCAAGGAGCGCTGAGCACCCTGAACTAACAACAGGCCCGTATCTGGACTCCAAGTAACCAAGGTGTTTAAAAAATACCCCGAGTTGACAGTCAACCACGTTTGATCGTTAATGTGCTCACGTGGCCGCCACGTGGGTTACATTTTTGCCACCCGGCGTCTTAGAAATTCCACGTAGATATGTTTATGTGGGGCCTACTTGTAATAAAAAATAATTCCAACTCTCTCCCTCTTCATCACTCTCACCTAACCAAACAGCCCCCACCCAGCGCCTCCCCCTCCATCCCAACGGCCCCCAAACACATCTCCCCCCACCACCGCCCCGCTCTCACCAAAGCCCCTTCATCCTCCAACCGTTCATATACACACAACCCCCTCGTCCGCCTCCACCACAACTTCTTCTCCGACCCTGGCCTTCGGCTTAGGATCCACCGCCCCATCTTCGGCCGCTGCTTCTCCTTCTCCGGCATTCGGCTTCGAACCCACCGTAGCTTCTCCTTCTCCTTCTCCCGCATTCGGCTTCGGACCCACCGTAGCTTCTCCTTCTCCCGCATTCGGCTTCGGATCCTCCACCCCACCTTCTTCCAGTGGCGCTGCCGCTTCTTCCACAGCCCCGGCCTTCAGGTCGGATCAACCACCATGCCGCCTTCTTCCGGTGGCGCTGCCGCTTCTTCCACCGTGCCGGCCTTGGGGGCTGTTGGGATGTAAGGGGAGGCGCTGGGTGGGGGCTGTTTGGTTGGGGTGAGAGTGATGAAGAGGGAGAGAGTTGGAATTATTTTTTATTACATGTGGGCCCCACATAAACATATCTACGTGGAATTTCTAAGACGCCGGGTGGCAAAAATGTAACCCACGTGGCGGCCACGTGAGCACATTAACGGTCAAACGTGGTTGACTGACAACTCGGGGTATTTTTTAAACACCTTGGTTACTTGAGGTCCAGATACGTGTCTGTTGTTAGTTCAGGGTGCTCAGCACTCTTTGGTTGTTACTTGGGGGCCAGATTAGGTCCATTACCCTTGAAAAAAAAACTATTTTACTCTTAAGTTATTCTTAAAAAGCTATTCTCAAAAAGTTTAATCCAAACGCTCTTATTTTATCAAAAGCTATTTTTCATAAAATCTATTCTACTCAAAAGCTATTCCCAAAAACTATTTTCCAAAAGCTGAATCCAAACAGACACAAAGAATGAAGAAGACATCATATTTTAGAATGAAGAGGAGGAGGAAGTGTATAAGGGCATTTGCGTCTTTTCTCATAATTTGATCATTTTAGTTAAGTTCCAATAACCCAATTTGTCTTTTTTACAATTTAGTAACCTCAATTATCCTTTTAGCAATTGAGAAGACTTTATTTGTCTTTTTCCCAAATACCTTTGAGACTTAATTAATATAATTTCTGAATATGTAGGTATCACCTTTAAAAATAAAAAATATTCACCCCTATCCCACCCTCTCTCTCCTCCCTTCTTCCTCTCATCCATCGTCCCGCGATATATTGTATATTGTATTTCAAGAACAAAATATTAGCTCTTGGCTTTCAAGAACAAATTATTGCTGATATATTGAATTTAAATGATTTCACCTTCTAAAAACTTTTTTAAGCATTGTCAATATATTTTGAAAAGACCCATAAGGCCCAAGTTATCACACTTTTACATTAAATTGTAAATCAAACACAATATAATTATTTTATTTTATCCATATTAAAAAAACTAACTCAAAAGTAAATTTGAGGTTATAAATAACCTATAAATATGTATAAAATGGAGATGTGATGTATCGGTCCTCATACCAGTGTTTTCACAAACAATACACTACCATTTGAGCTACATCCTCTTGATTCACTAATCACTACAATAATGTAGTAAAATGCAACATAGGTTAAACTAAGAAAGATTTTCGTTTAGTTGTCAAGAACAAAATATTGCTAATATATACTCATAGTATTTAAACGATTTCACCTTCAAAAGACTTTTTCAACCTTTGTCAATATATTTTGAAAAATATTTATATGACACAAGGTATCACACTTTTATATTACATTGTACATCAAACACAAAAGAAAATTATTTTGGTTTATCCTTATCAAAAATTTATAAATAAAAACAAAACCAAGTTATAAACTACGTATACAATGATATTATATTAAGGGATATTCATTTTCAATATAAATATGTAAAAATGTATATGCGAGGTATCAATCCTCGTACCAATGTTTATATAAATAGTGCCCTATCATTTGAGCTATATCCCCTTGATTCACCAGTCACTACAATGATTTTATAAAATGCAACACACGTTAAACTAAAGATTTACTTTTGGCTTTCAAGAGCAAAATATTGTTGATATATTGCATTTAAATGATTTCAACTTCTAAAAACTTTTTAAGCTTTGTCAACATATTTTGACAAAGACCCATAAGGCTCAAGCCTCAAGGTATCACCCTTTTACATTAAATAGTAAATCAAACACAACAAAATTATTTTATTTTATACTAACTAGAAAACTTAAATCAAAATAAATTTGAAGTTACAAATAACGTATATAATAGGATTGAATTAACGGAGATTTAGTTTCAGTATGAATATGTAAAAATGGAGATGCAAGGTATCGATCCTCGTACGAGTGTTTACAAAATATTGCTGATATATTACATTGGGTAAACGATCAAATTTGACCCTAAAGTTTACAAAATGGATGAATTTTGCCCTGCAATTACTCAAAGTTAATTTTGACTGTTTGTAACAATCTGTTACTAATTCCCTAATTAATTCAATATTAGCTTTACTAACTATGATAGAAAAATGATTTCTATAACATCAATAAATCTATCATAGTTAGAAAAAGAATTTCCTAATAATAATCTTTATCCATGATAGAAAAGAATAAACTAATACAACCTGAACACTATCATGGATAATTAATCGCTAACCATGTTAGAAAAGAATCACCTAACATGGTTAGAAAAAGAAGCTGCCTACTACAATTCTTCGACTATCTAACAAAATCAATACAAATAAAAATATGCGGAAGCGAATGCAGCCCTATACATTTTTGGCAATATACATGTCTAAAATAAACTAAACAACCTTAAAACTTAAGCCCTTTCCTGTTGCTCGCGCCTGTGCATGATCACCTGCAAAAATGTAAGTAATCGTGGGGTGAGACAACTTGTCTCAGTAATCTACTACTTAACTCACTATAACAGTGAGATGTGCGGTAGTAAGGGCGTCTAAAGGGTACCACAGTTTTAAAATCAATATATATATATATATATATACAAGAACCAAGCATTCTTCCATTTACCATTCCAGGCCCTCTGTCACGTCCAAAACGAATCAAGTCCATCCTTTCTACTTTCCAAATATCACTCAAAACCCCTCAGTCAATTTCCACATAGATAACTTCACCATCCAATCTCCAAATCCATGCAGTCATTATTATAAATTTCATACACATAGTTCTCAATCCACCTTCTCGGCTCTCATCCATATACAACCCTGGTGCTCTACTCCCAGTGAGGGGTCCCAGTCTGTCTCAAATCAGAAAGGGAGCAGTCCCTGTCTCAAATCAGGTGACTGCTGGTCACAGTCTTAAATCTGTTGACCATTATAAATAACCGTTGATTGGCCTATCAACCGGTTATCATCGCGCGATGATCCTTATGTCTCAGTGTCATGCAATGATCACAATTCTTTTCAACATCCCAATCACAACCTTTGATACTTTCCATCAACACAACTTTCCAATTCCTCAATCCGAAAGTATGATGCTCCCAATCCATATCACTTTTCAATACCCTGTCAAGTACCAATTATATATCTCCACCACCACTATCACTTTCTATAATAATCTGTCAAATACCAATCATATATCCCTACCACAACGGTCACTTTCTGTCGATATGGCCTATTTACACCGTTGTCCAAGCATTACACCCATATACCTCACCGTCCAACCACCACCAGACAAGATAATAATATATATATATAACGTATCAAATTCTTTTTTACCATAGTAATCGTGTTTTAAAGGCACCTGATAGCCTGTTTTGTATAAAAATAACCTTTAAAGATTTTGAGGGCTAGAAAGGATTTTGAAAATCCCAACTAACGTCACCCTCAATGTTATAGTAAGGTAAGAGTGATTACCTGTCGCCCAACAATTTACGCGATTTCTTATCCTTTCTTTCTTGATGCCAAACAAGCTACATCTCAGCCAATCCTATAATGATATAATATAGGATGATAAATTAGTGTCATTTCTACTTCGTAATGTTTAACGTCTCTCTCGTTCCTATGAAATTACTACCCACACCTTAAGGATTTATCTAAACATTAATTATTTCTCCATGTATAGAGTTAAACCAACACAACAAATAATTTAGCAATCAAACATAAAGCATCTAATTCAAAGTTAACCGAATCTTAATTCAAACATTAATATGCATCATTCCTAATAGACATAAAACACCACGCTTATGAATCTTTTATTTCGGCTTTCCATTCTCTTATTCTCCCTATCCATTGTTCAACCAGAGCACCAAAATTAACAATCTTTAACATCAACAGGTCATATTAATTTACCAATCTATTAGCTATGCAAAACTCAAGTCTTGTTGTGTATACAAAATTCAGCATCACAAGCACACCGATCCAGCTGCACAATGCAACCAGCAAAATTAGGATTACAAAACCTTCCTAAACACACACACACACACATACGCATATTTGTAGCCTCTTTTTGATTATAATTCTAACAACCTGTATAAACATTTGTTTCAGCGAGAATCATGCTAAACATGGTTCCGACAAAAATGAAAGAAATACATTTAGCCATGGCAAGAACGTGAAACACAATTTAAATAACCTTCACCTATTTCACAGAATTTAGCATACAAGCTTTTCAATATATAAACCAGACTACTTTCTACCCTTACCAATCATAACATCATTCACACTTCAAACTAATTAGTTAAAATAAATAGATCTCCAAATGAAATGCAATTGAGACACTACAATAACTTCAAGCACTAATTCATGCATTCATATTATCAATCATCATTATTGTCCATTCAGTTTATTTATTGCATAAAGGAACAGGGAAATATCATATTTAGTGTATACACATCTTCATTGTATTGATATATTAGCAACACTCCTTACCTAAACTTGTTCAATTCCCACATTCAACCATATCAAAGCTCAAAATCAACAAGGAATCCATGAATACAAGCTAATTCTTCCTTTTAATTGAAATTGAAACATATAGCATACATACAACATCCTTTGGACCATACAACTATAAAAGCACCCACATATGCTTCATACATACACCAAAATAACCTATAATAAGATTTTCCAAACATAAACCGAACTGCAAGAATTACAAAACCATTCCCCTTTTCATACATCTAAAGAGTACAAGATAAAAGTCAATCTGCAGTGACCAATAGGCATATAATGCCGCAGATTTCACCCAAACATTTACAACAACCCAAAATTGAGCCACAAATCAGTCCAACCACTATATAAGAGTAACGAAAATTCCATAAGACTTAACGAATCAAATATGCATAGAAATATTTTTACTCCATTACACTTCAACATAACTTAATTAAAGATTTGTGCCTTAGAAAAATAATCCCAATAAAATCATTCATCAGTTATTAGTCATACTTGAAACAAAACATAAGAAACCCCAAAAGTTAGGGTTTTTGCATAAACTTCACAAAATCTTAATCAACATTCAAATAATCATCAAATTGCTTCTCAAACACTACAAATAGAATCTTAATTTCAATTTGATGTATTACCTTAAGTCAAAAACACAAACCCAAACTCAACAAGTTTCAGACTTAGTTTCATCAACCATTCCATATAGTTAAGAACAAAAACTACAAGAATTGACACAATGCACCACTTCATATCTTAATCAAACTAAAATAATCATTGTCAAGTATAATGAAACATGAATCACATGGAGAAACCCAAAATGCAGAGCATACCCAAGACCTGAACATACATGTACTAATACTATTTTAACTATATCTATCTATCAATCACACATACAAAGGTAAATTTCAAAAAGAACCATTATTTTTCTTGTTAAATCCTTCAGCCATGACAAGAGAAAACCCCAAACTCCAACTGACCCAACTATTTACAAATCTTCAGCTCAAACCCTAACTAAAAATCTCTTTAATCGGCCAAAAAGAGAAGAAAAATAGGAAAAAGAAACCCACCTAAGTTCAACCACAAGTCTGCTTGTTTCACCTGAGCTCACCGTCGCCGGAATCAGCCTTCTTCTCGCCGGAAATCGTCCTCCATTGTATAGGTCGAAAAGAAACCAAAAGAAAAAGGAAACTATAAGGAAATGAACATCGAAATAATAGTATAACCTGAGATATGCTAGAAAGGTTGAACCTTTACCTATTCTCGCCGGAAAAACGAAGAATACGACGGAAAAGAGAGATTGAGAGAGAGATGGGCTCGGGTGAGGAAAGCAAAACGCGAATAGAGAGTTTGGGTAAGGAGGTCGCGCCGACGACGGCTCCCACCGCCGTCCCCGCCGTTCCCAGCGGCGGATGAAGGAGTGAAGAAGAAGAAAAATCGAAGGGGAGGGGGAGGAGAGGTGTCGGCCGAAAAATGAGAAAGGAAGGAGAAGAGAAGTGTATGTAATTAGGGTTTGAGGGAGAAAATTACAATTTACTACCCTAATGTTTATTCTTAATTATATTTTTAGCCCAAAAGTTTATATATATTATTGTTTCCCTTTTCTTTCCTTCGTAACATTATCTACTATCCCAAACACTTGTTCATGAAAGTTTCTAACTCCAAATAATTATTTTAACTATATTTCCTTAAATTTCAAACATTAAGATTTAATAACAATAAATCTCCATAAATTTCTCCCTAACACTCAAATTTCCTAAATAACACCTCAATAATTTCCAATTAACCTTAATCAAAATTTGGGATGTTACAATTCTCCCCACCTTTTAAGAATTTTGTCCCCAAAATTTACTAAACATGCACCTTAAACAAAGAAAATACATAAGTCCACCTTCCATTCCTCATGTTAACTCTAAAAATTTTACTACAACTTAATACACTAATCATCATCCTTCATCATTTATCCTCATTCAATCTATATAGTAATCACCAATACTCATTCCACTTCTCCTAGCTCACCCTCACTTACTAACCACTCTAACCTCGAATCATTTGTATTAAAGTCCAATATCATACATGACAACAACATCCTCTTCAAAATCTAGTGGTTTCCTCAATCATAATCCAAGATCTTGCTTCGAATTGTTAGATAGCAACTCCCTAAAATTCCATTTCTAACTTTAGCTTATGATTCTAACTTAATATACACTTATCCCCAACAACTTCATCGTTAGATTCGTGGTTGATCACCTTCAAGTCCAATAAATCAGTGAGAGACATTCGCTAAACTTCCAATAATGACATATTTCACTCTACTACTTTCTTTGTTTGTTTTGCTAAACTATAAGCACAATTTAAATTTCATCACTAATTCATATCATTCCATTCTCGTCCAAAAATCCTAATGTTAACATATCACCAAGTCATAATATTTTTCAATATCAATACGCTACTCTAAGTCATGATCCTAAAGTGTACTACTAAGTAATCACCCTAACCTCAAATTAAAGCATAAGTTTCTAAAATTTCATTCTTAAGCCAAATTTTCGGTTACTCATTGATTTATAGCCAATATATAATATTCTAATCCTTTAAGACAAAACTTCTCTAAATTAACTTTATTTCAATCCATTCAGTTCGACAATCGCGATTTTCCATAATACTCTAAATTTCTCAGATCTTCATTTCATGAATTCCTTCCATTTGATTACCAACTATTCTACATCCTAACTGATACAGTCTCCAATTCCTTCTTTATAACAAACCATAAGTTTTGAACTCAACTCCTACTAAATTCCATATAATTACATCTTCTATTTAGCGCCCTTATCAACTATATCAGACAAAATCATTCCAATAATTCTTAATTCTTCTCCGTTAATCAACTTAATCTCTATACATGACGACTTTCTCTAACCTGCCTCAAAAACAATTTGAAACATCATAAAATCAAAATCAGTTTACAATTCCTCTTCCTTTAAACCATTTATCACACCATTCTGCATACTTTCACCAAGATCATCTCCTAGTATTATACCACTGAACAACGAGAACTAAAAAAAAATGGAAATCAACTTCATCAATACAATCAAAAATCAACATTCACAACCAAAACTCAATCATAATTCATATATATATATATCTTCATATTTACAATCATAATCGACGTCAAATCAAATCTGCACTGCATATTAGAAATCATGTCCATCA
This sequence comes from Mimosa pudica, assembly GCA_029929735.1. Classification (NCBI taxonomy): domain Eukaryota; kingdom Viridiplantae; phylum Streptophyta; class Magnoliopsida; order Fabales; family Fabaceae; genus Mimosa; species Mimosa pudica. The sequence continues at coordinate 1,306,969 of JAKELP010000051.1, read as the reverse complement.
TTCCATAACTACTTTCCAATTTTTAACCAACTTCGTATTAAACCCAAATCAACCTTGTTTTAAATTCAAATAAAACAATATGATGATAACAAGTTCTGATAATATATTCGCAATTTTACCAACCATGATCCACTACAAATTCCTCATTCACATAGTATCAATAACCAAATTCTTCCAATTACATATAATTAACTTGCGAAACTTTTCAATTTTCTACAATTAACTACATAAAAATTCAATTAGCAATCACTTTTGAACAAAAACTTACCTTATAATTTCGTGTAGTAATGGTGAAGAGACATCGACTCATGAAGTAAGAGGGCTACCAACATCTATCTATTATTAAGGGGGCTGCTTCCAATCACTAAATATAATGAGGAAGCCTCCGGCCGCTTAATATAAATGGGCAACAACCTCTTACTATCCATGACAATGTACTCTCTAACCATTACTTGGTGATAAATAATCAAAATATGTTCAAAAACAATAGCATATCTAATGTTAAAGCTCATAAAACAACAATTTCGAGAGAATTTTATTCCAAACAATATAAAAGCACAAGTCAAATCATCAATAAATCAAACAATTTACTGAACAAAATAAGAAACCAGGTCAATACTTTCTTATTCCACCGCCTAAATGTCACTATATATTGTTATTTTTGAATTATTTTAATCCCTTAACCCAATAAGGTATCTCACGATGCCTCGACTATGGTTATGGCTAGCACATAACTATACTCGAGACCCCAGAGAATCATCCTTATTTTCGTTATTCTTCCTAAATTCTTATTAGTATCTGTTTATTTCATTATTTTTTCTATATTCTTCTCAATCTCTCCACATTACCTATTCAATTGCACTTATCACTCTCTCCCCACCACGGGATGAGCGATATTCCTCTCAAAGGCAGATATTCATGCACATAAGGAAGGGAATACGAAGAATGTATATTGCCAATCTACATGCAATGCAGCACAGTCCAGGGTTATCGTATACCAAATACTGAAAACCAAGTTGTAACAATCTGTTACTAATTCCCTAATTAATTCAATATTAGCTTTACTAACTATGATAGAAAAATGATTTCTATAACATCAATAAATCTATCATAGTTAGAAAAAGAATTTCCTAATAATAATCTTTATCCATGATAGAAAAGAATAAACTAATACAACCTGAACACTATCATGGATAATTAATCGCTAACCATGTTAGAAAAGAATCACCTAACATGGTTAGAAAAAGAAGCTGCCTACTACAATTCTTCGACTATCTAACAAAATCAATACAAATAAAAATATGCGGAAGCGAATGCAGCCCTATACATTTTTGGCAATATACATGTCTAAAATAAACTAAACAACCTTAAAACTTAAGCCCTTTCCTGTTGCTCGCGCCTGTGCATGATCACCTGCAAAAATGTAAGTAATCGTGGGGTGAGACAACTTGTCTCAGTAATATACTACTTAACTCACTATAACAGTGAGATGTGCGGTAGTAAGGGCGTCTAAAGGGTACCACAGTTTTAAAATCAATATATATATATACAAGAACCAAGCATTCTTCCATTTACCATTCCAGGCCCTCTGTCACGTCCAAAACGAATCAAGTCCATCCTTTCTACTTTCCAAATATCACTCAAAACCCCTCAGTCAATTTCCACATAGATAACTTCACCATCCAATCTCCAAATCCATGCAGTCATTATTATAAATTTCATACACATAGTTCTCAATCCACCTTCTCGGCTCTCATCCATATACAACCCTGGTGCTCTACTCCCAGTGAGGGGTCCCAGTCTGTCTCAAATCAGAAAGGGAGCAGTCCCTGTCTCAAATCAGGTGACTGCTGGTCACAGTCTCAAATCTGTTGACCATTATAAATAACCGTTGATTGGCCTATCAACCGGTTATCATCGCGCGATGATCCTTATGTCTCAGTAGTGTCATGCAATGATCACAATTCTTTTCAACATCCCAATCACAACCTTTGATACTTTCCATCAACACAACTTTCCAATTCCTCAATCCGAAAGTATGATGCTCCCAATCCATATCACTTTTCAATACCCTGTCAAGTACCAATTATATATCTCCACCACCACTATCACTTTCTATAATAATCTGTCAAATACCAATCATATATCCCTACCACAACGGTCACTTTCTGTCGATATGGCCTATTTACACCGTTGTCCAAGCATTACACCCATATACCTCACCGTCCAACCACCACCAGACAAGATAATAATATATATATATAACGTATCAAATTCTTTTTACCATACTAATCGTGTTTTAAAGGCACCCGATAGCCTGTTTTGTATAAAAATAACCTTTAAAGATTTTGAGGGTTAGAAAGGATTTTGAATATCCCAACTAACGTCACCCTCAATGTTATAGTAAGGTAAGAGTGATTACCTGTCGCCCAACAATTTACGCGATTTCTTATCCTTTCTTTCTTGATGCCAAACAAGCTACATCTCAGCCAATCCTATAATGATATAATATAGGATGATAAATTAGTGTCATTTCTACTTCGTAATGTTTAACGTCTCTCTCGTTCCTATGAAATTACTACCCACACCTTAAGGATTTATCTAAACATTAATTATTTCTCCATGTATAGAGTTAAACCAACACAACAAATAATTTAGCAATCAAACATAAAGCATCTAATTCAAAGTTAACCGAATCTTAATTCAAACATTAATATGCATCATTCCTAATAGACATAAAACACCACGCTTATGAATCTTTTATTTCGGCTTTCCATTCTCTTATTCTCCCTATCCATTGTTCAACCAGAGCACCAAAATTAACAATCTTTAACATCAACAGGTCATATTAATTTACCAATCTATTAGCTATGTAAAACTCAAGTCTTGTTGTGTATACAAAATTCAGCATCACAAGCACACCGATCCAGCTGCACAATGCAACCAGCAAAATTAGGATTACAAAACCTTCCTAAACACACACACACACACATACGCATATTTGTAGCCTCTTTTTGATTATAATTCTAACAACCTGTATAAACATTTGTTTCAGCGAGAATCATGCTAAACATGGTTCCGACAAAAATGAAAGAAATACATTTAGCCATGGCAAGAACGTGAAACACAATTTAAATAACCTTCACCTATTTCACAGAATTTAGCATACAAGCTTTTCAATATATAAACCAGACTACTTTCTACCCTTACCAATCATAACATCATTCACACTTCAAACTAATTAGTTAAAATAAATAGATCTCCAAATGAAATGCAATTGAGACACTACAATAACTTCAAGCACTAATTCATGCATTCATATTATCAATCATCATTATTGTCCATTCAGTTTATTTATTGCATAAAGGAACAGGGAAATATCATATTTAGTGTATACACATCTTCATTGTATTGATATATTAGCAACACTCCTTACCTAAACTTGTTCAATTCCCACATTCAACCATATCAAAGCTCAAAATCAACAAGGAATCCATGAATACAAGCTAATTCTTCCTTTTAATTGAAATTGAAACATATAGCATACATACAACATCCTTTGGACCATACAACTATAAAAGCACCCACATATGCTTCATACATACACCAAAATAACCTATAATAAGATTTTCCAAACATAAACCGAACTGCAAGAATTACAAAACCATTCCCCTTTTCATACATCTAAAGAGTACAAGATAAAAGTCAATCTGCAGTGACCAATAGGCATATAATGCCGCAGATTTCACCCAAACATTTACAACAACCCAAAATTGAGCCACAAATCAGTCCAACCACTATATAAGAGTAACGAAAATTCCATAAGACTTAACGAATCAAATATGCATAGAAATATTTTTACTCCATTACACTTCAACATAACTTAATTAAAGATTTGTGCCTTAGAAAAATAATCCCAATAAAATCATTCATCAGTTATTAGTCATACTTGAAACAAAACATAAGAAACCCCAAAAGTTAGGGTTTTTGCATAAACTTCACAAAATCTTAATCAACATTCAAATAATCATCAAATTGCTTCTCAAACACTACAAATAGAATCTTAATTTCAATTTGATGTATTACCTTAAGTCAAAAACACAAACCCAAACTCAACAAGTTTCAGACTTAGTTTCATCAACCATTCCATATAGTTAAGAACAAAAACTACAAGAATTGACACAATGCACCACTTCATATCTTAATCAAACTAAAATAATCATTGTCAAGTATAATGAAACATGAATCACATGGAGAAACCCAAAATGCAGAGCATACCCAAGACCTGAACATACATGTACTAATACTATTTTAACTATATCTATCTATCAATCACACATACAAAGGTAAATTTCAAAAAGAACCATTATTTTTCTTGTTAAATCCTTCAGCCATGACAAGAGAAAACCCCAAACTCCAACTGACCCAACTATTTACAAATCTTCAGCTCAAACCCTAACTAAAAATCTCTTTAATCGGCCAAAAAGAGAAGAAAAATAGGAAAAAGAAACCCACCTAAGTTCAACCACAAGTCTGCGTGTTTCACCTGAGCTCACCGTCGCCGGAATCAGCCTTCTTCTCGCCGGAAATCGTCCTCCATTGTATAGGTCGAAAAGAAACCAAAAGAAAAAGGAAACTATAAGGAAATGAACATCGAAATAATAGTATAACCTGAGATATGCTAGAAAGGTTGAACCTTTACCTATTCTCGCCGGAAAAACGAAGAATACGACGGAAAAGAGAGATTGAGAGAGAGATGGGCTCGGGTGAGGAAAACAAAACGCGAATAGAGAGTTTGGGTAAGGAGGTCGCGCCGACGACGGCTCCCACCGCCGTCCCCGCCGTTCCCAGCGGCGGATGAAGGAGTGAAGAAGAAGAAAAATCGAAGGGGAGGGGGAGGAGAGGTGTCGGCCGAAAAATGAGAAAGGAAGGAGAAGAGAAGTGTATGTAATTAGGGTTTGAGGGAGAAAATTACAATTTACTACCCTAATGTTTATTCTTAATTATATTTTTAGCCCAAAAGTTTATATATATTATTGTTTCCCTTTTCTTTCCTTCGTAACATTATCTACTATCCCAAACACTTGTTCATGAAAGTTTCTAACTCCAAATAATTATTTTAACTATATTTCCTTAAATTTCAAACATTAAGATTTAATAACAATAAATCTCCATAAATTTCTCCCTAACACTCAAATTTCCTAAATAACACCTCAATAATTTCCAATTAACCTTAATCAAAATTTGGGATGTTACAATTCTCCCCACCTTTTAAGAATTTTGTCCCCAAAATTTACTAAACATGCACCTTAAACAAAGAAAATACATAAGTCCACCTTCCATTCCTCATGTTAACTCTAAAAATTTTACTACAACTTAATACACTAATCACCATCCTTCATCATTTATCCTCATTCAATCTATATAGTAATCACCAATACTCATTCCACTTCTCCTAGCTCACCCTCACTTACTAACCACTCTAACCTCGAATCATTTGTATTAAAGTCCAATATCATACATGACAACAACATCCTCTTCAAAATCTAGTGGTTTCCTCAATCATAATCCAAGATCTTGCTTCGAATTGTTAGATAGCAACTCCCTAAAATTCCATTTCTAACTTTAGCTTATGATTCTAACTTAATATACACTTATCCCCAACAACTTCATCGTTAGATTCGTGGTTGATCACCTTCAAGTCCAATAAATCAGTGAGAGACATTCGCTAAACTTCCAATAATGACATATTTCACTCTACTACTTTCTTTGTTTGTTTTGCTTAACTATAAGCACAATTTAAATTTCATCACTAATTCATATCATTCCATTCTCGTCCAAAAATCCTAATGTTAACATATCACCAAGTCATAATATTTTTCAATATCAATACGCTACTCTAAGTCATGATCCTAAAGATTACGAAGTAGAAATGATATAATATAGGATGATAAATTAGTGTCATTTCTACTTCGTAATTTTTACTTCCGGATGGACTAGGACTAGCGCTCACGGATGAACGTCTCATCCCCCAGCGGCAGCAAGTACTTCACTAAGTCATAACTCAGTCTAAGAACATTAGTTGTATAAAATCCTTGAGACTAAGTTAGGATGCAACCGGTTGTGAATTTGCTTCCGATTGCTTAGTGACTAGCGCTGGCTGTTGATTTGGACAACACTGAGCGTCAGTGAGTATAATATGATCATAACCCAACATCCAGTGGAAGTGCTTCCGAATGTGGATTGCTTCCGGATGTAAGAGAGCTCCCTTAGACTAAGTGAACTCCCACTGCATGTGAGTATGTGCTATTATTGTTAAGACTAACGTTCAAAGTGCAATACACTGAGTGATGTTGCTTCCGGATGTGGACCTGCTTCCGCAAGCAATCAGAATGTCAGAACGTCCAGAGCAATGCAGTGTCAGAGTGCTTTTTGGCAGAGCAGAGTTGTCAGAACTACTTTTCAGAGATAAAGCAAAGTCAACCCTGCTAAGCATTAATGAAGCAATTAATGGGCAAACGGTAACATGGGATAAACAGTCATATTCAAACGGCTAACCCACCTACCAAGAGTGAGAATACTTGAAGACTATATAAACAAGCTCATCTTCATTTATGAAGAACTTTGACATCTTGAAGAAAGCTAGAGTGAGAAACTGAGAAAATCCTTCAAGCATTCAAAGCTGCCCAGAAAAGCGAAAAAGCATTTAACACATTGAGAGTTCTTTTCATCTACTTATCTTGTACTCTTTGTAGTTAAGTATCTTCATTTATTAAGAGCATTCATTGTACTTAAGTGTGTAACATTATCCGTTCTTAAAGAGAACTAAGTTTAGAAAATCCTTTATTTGTAACGGTTGAACCCTTGCAGGTTGTAAGGGGGAGTGAGTCAGAAAGGTTGCAAGTGAACCTGTGTAAAACTTGTGGTTGTAAGGTTGCAAGTGATCCCGTACTAAAACTTGCGGTTGTAAAGGTTCCAGGTGAACCCGTTTGTAAAACCTGGGAATAGTGAAACTCAACCTGGGTGGTTGAGAACTCGACGTAGGTCAGGTAGACTGAACCAGTATAAAATCTTGTGTTTCATTGTTTTAAGTTTTTATTTGGTAGCACAATTCACCCCCCTCTTGTGCATCCACCTCTTTCATCGTGCCTTTTGCGTCTTTTTCAAAATATGTTGACAATGGTTGAAATATTCTTTTAAAGGTAAAATAATTTAAATACAAAATCTCAGCAATATTGTGGTCTTGAAAGCCAGAATCATATACAAAATCTCAGCAATATTGTGGTCTTGAAAGGCAGAATCAAAGTTTGACGTATGTTGTATTAGATAAAACAATTGTAGTGAGTGATCAATCAAGGGGATGTAGCTCAAATGGTAGAGCATGGCCATGCGAGCCTCGATACCTCGCAACTCCAATTTTACATATTTATTTTGAAACTGAATCTCCTTTAATTCAAACCTACTACTCTACACGTTATTAGAAATTTCAAATTTTTTTGGATATAATTTTTCTAGTAACTACCTTATAAAAAAACTTTTGTTTTACTTTTAATTTACAATTTAATGTAAGATTGTGGTACCTCGTGCCTTTTGCGTCTTTTTCGAAATATGTTGACAATGGTTGAAAAATTCTTTTGAAGGTAAAATAATTTAAATACAAAATCTCAGCAATATTGTGGTCTTGAAAGCCATAATCATAGTTTGACGTATGTTGTATTTGATAAAACAATTGAAGTGAGTGATCAATCAAGGGGATGTAGCTCAATTGTTGTATTTGATAAAACTTTTGTTTTACTTTTAATTTACAATTTAATGTAAGATTGTGGTATCTCGTGCCTTTTGCGTCTTTTTCAAAAAATGTTGACAATGGTTGAAATATTCTTTTAAAGGTAAAATCATTTAAATACAAAATCTCAACAATATTGTGGTCTTGAAAGCCAGAATGATAGTTTGACGTATGTTGTATTTGATAAAACAATTGTAGTGAGTGATCGATCAAGGGGATGTAGCTCAAATGGTAGAGCATTGCGATGCGGGCCCTGGTACGAGGATCGATACCTCGCATCTCCAATTTTACATATTTATTCTGAAACTGAATCTCCTTTAATTCAAACCTACTACTGTACACGTTATTAGTAACTTCAAATTTTTTTGGATATAATTTTTCTAGTAACTACCTTATAAAGAAAACTTTTGTTTTACTTTTAATTTACAATTTAATGTAAGATTGTGGTACATCGTGCCTTTTGCGCCTTTTTCAAAATATGTTGACAATGGTTGAAATGTTCTTTTAAAGGTAAAATCATTTAAATACAAAATCTCAGCAATATTGTGGTCTTGAAAGCCATAATCATAGTTTGACGTATGTTGTATTTGATAAAACAATTGTAGTGAGTGATCAATCAAGGGGATGTAGCTCAAATGGTAGAGTATTGCTATGCAAGCACTGGTACGAGGAGCGATACCTCGCATCTCCATTTTTACATAATTATTAGTGGACACGTTATTAGTAACTTCAATTTTATTTTCGATATAATTTTTCTAGTAACTACCTTATAAAGAAAACTTTTGTTTTACTTTTAATTTACAATTTAATGTAAGATTGTGGTACCTCGTGCCTTTTGCGTCTTTTTCAAAATATGTTGACAATGGTTGAAATATTCTTTTAAAGGTAAAATCATTTAAATACAAAATCTCAGCAATATTGTGGTCTTGAAAGCCAGAATCATAGTTTGATGTATGTTGTATTTGATAAAACAATTGTAGTGAGTGATCAATCAAGGGGATATAGCTCAAATGGTAGAGCATTGCTATGCAAGCACTAGTACGAGGATCGATACCTCGCTGTACACGTTAATAGTTTTGAAAATACAAAATCTCAGCAATATTGGGGTCTTGAAAGACAGAATCATAGTTTGACGTATGTTGTATTGGATAAAACAATTGTAGTGAGTGATCAATCAAGGGGATGTAGCTCTACCTAGCATCTCCATCCTATTTACAATGGTTGAAAAATTCTTTTGAAGGTAAAATAATTTAAATACAAAATCTCAGCAATATTGTGGTCTTGAAAGCCATAATCATAGTTTGACGTATGTTGTATTTGATAAAACAATTGTAGTGAGTGATCAATCAAGGGGATGTAGGTCAAATGGTAGAGTATTGCTACGCAAGCACTGGTACAAGGATCGATACCTCGCATCTCCATTTTTACGTATTTATTAATGGACACGTTATTAGTAACTTCAAATTTATTTTGGATATAATTTTTCTAGTAACTACCTTATAAAGAAAACTTTTGTTTTACTTTTAATTTACAATTTAATGTAAGATTGTGGTACCTCGTGCCTTTTGCGTCTTTTTCAAAATATGTTGACAATGGTTGAAATATTCTTTTAAAGGTAAAATCATTTAAATACAAAATCTCAGCAATATTGTGGTCTTGAAAGCCAGAATCATAGTTTGACGTATGTGTTATTTGATAAAACAATTGTAGTGAGTGATCAATCAAGGGGATATAGCTCAAATGGTAGAGCATTGCTATGCAAGCACTAGTACGAGGATCGATACCTCGCTGTACACGTTAATAGTTTTGAAAATACAAAATCTCAGCAATATTGGGGTCTTGAAAGACAGAATCATAGTTTGACGTATGTTGTATTGGATAAAACAATTGTAGTGAGTGATCAATCAAGGGGATGTAGCTCTACCTAGCATCTCCATCCTATTTACAATGGTTGAAAAATTCTTTTGAAGGTAAAATAATTTAAATACAAAATCTCAGCAATATTGTGGTCTTGAAAGCCATAATCATAGTTTGACGTATGTTGTATTTGATAAAACAATTGTAGTGAGTGATCAATCAAGGGGATGTAGGTCAAATGGTAGAGTATTGCTACGCAAGCACTGGTACAAGGATCGATACCTCGCATCTCCATTTTTACATATTTATTAGTGGATACGTTATTAGTACCTTCAATTTTATTTTCCATATAATTTTTCTAGTAACTACCTTATAAAAAAACTTTTGTTTTACTTTTAATTTACAATTTAATGTAAGATTGTGGTACCTCGTGCCTTTTGCGTCTTTTTCAAAATTTGTTGACAATGGTTGAAAAATTCTTTTGAAGGTAAAATCATTTAAATACAAAATCTCAGCAATATTGTGGTCTTGAAAGGCAGAATCAAAGTTTGACGTATGTTGTATTTGATAAAACAATTGTAGTGAGTGATCAATCAAGGGGATGTAGCTCAAATGGCAGAGCATGGCCATGCGAGCCCAGGTACGAGGATCGATATCTCGCAACTCCAATTTTACATATTTATTTTGAAACTGAATCTCCTTTAATTCAAACCTACTACTGTACACGTTATTAGAAATTTCAAATTTTTTTTGGATATAATTTTTCTAGTAACTACCTTATAAAAAAACTTTTGTTTTACTTTTAATTTACAATTTAATGTAAGATTGTGGTACCTCGTGCCTTTTGCGTCTTTTTCGAAATATGTTGACAATGGTTGAAAAATTCTTTTGAAGGTAAAATAATTTAAATACAAAATCTCAGCAATATTGTGGTCTTGAAAGGCAGAATCAAAGTTTGACGTATGGTGTATTTGATAAAACAATTGTAGTGAGTGATCAATCAAGGGGATGTAGCTCAAATGGCAGAGCATGGCCATGCGAGCCCAGGTACGAGGATCGATATCTCGCAACTCCAATTTTACATATTTATTTTGAAACTGAATCTCCTTTAATTCAAACCTACTACTCTACACGTTATTAGAAATTTCAAATTTTTTTTGGATATAATTTTTCTAGTAACTACCTTATAAAAAAACTTTTGTTTTACTTTTAATTTACAATTTAATGTAAGATTGTGGTACCTCGTGCCTTTTGCGTCTTTTTCGAAATATGTTGACAATGGTTGAAAAATTCTTTTGAAGGTAAAATTATTTAAATACAAAATCTCAGCAATATTGTGGTCTTGAAAGGCAGAATCAAAGTTTGACGTATGTTATATTTGATAAAACAATTGTAGTGAGTGATCAATCAAGGGGATGTAGCTCAAATGGCAGAGCATGGCCATGCGAGCCCAGGTACGAGGATCGATACCTCGCAACTCCAATTTTACATATTTATTTTGAAACTGAATCTCCTTTAATTCAAACCTACTACTCTACACGTTATTAGAAATTTCAAATTTTTTTTGGATATAATTTTTATAGTAACTACCTTATAAAAAAACTTTTGTTTTACTTTTAATTTACAATTTAATGTAAGATTGTGGTACCTCGTGCCTTTTGCGTCTTTTTCGAAATATGTTGACAATGGTTGAAAAATTCTTTTGAAGGTAAAATAATTTAAATACAAAATCTCAGCAATATTGTGGTCTTGAAAGCCAAAATCATAGTTTGACGTATGTTGTATTTGATAAAACAATTGAAGTGAGTGATCAATCAATGGGATGTAGCTCAATTGTTGTATTTTATAAAACTTTTGTTTTACTTTTAATTTACAATTTAATGTAAGATTGTGGTATCTCGTGCCTTTTGCGTCTTTTTCAAAATATGTTGACAATGGTTGAAAAATTCTTTTGAAGGTAAAGTAATTTAAATACAAAATCTCAGCAATATTGTGGTCTTGAAAGCCATAATCATAGTTTGACGTATGTTGTATTTGATAAAACAATTGTAGTGAGTGATCATTCAAGGGGATGTAGCTCAAATGGTAGAGTATAGAGTATTGCTATGCAAGCACTGGTACGAGTATCGATACCTCGCATCTCCATTTTTACATATTTATTACTGGACACGTTATTAGCAACTTCAAATTTATTTTGGAAATAATTTTTCTAGTAACTATAATATAAAAACAATTTTGTTTTCTTTTTATTTTTAATTTAATGTAAGTTTGTGGTACCTCGTGCCTTTTGCGTCTTTTTCGAAATATGTTGACAAGGGTTGAAATATTCTTTTGAAGGTAAAATAATTTAAATACAAAATCTCGGCAATATTGTGGTCTTGAAAGTCATAATCATAGTTTGACGTATGTGGTATTTGATAAAAAAATTGTAGTGAGTGATCAATCAAGGGATGTAGCTCAAATGGTAGAGTATTGCTATGCAAGCACTGGTACGAGGATCGATACCTCACATCTCTATTTTTACGTATTTATTACTGGACACGTTATTAGTAACTTCAAATTTATTTTGGATATAATTTTTCTAGTAACTACCTTATAAAAAAAACTTTTGTTTTACTTTTAATTTACAATTTAATGTAAGATTGTGGTACCTTGTAACATCCTAAAAATTTAATACAGGATCAAGGAGTGTTTTGGGAAATAATAAATGGAGAAATTAGGAATTTTGGAATTTTTAGGAATTTTTGGTGATTTTTGAGAACATTTTTGAAATTGTGAGCAGTAAATGTGCATATAATTAATTAGGAAATTGAAGAGTTTGAAATATGAGGGAATGTTAAAGGTAAAAATATTTTTAAGTTTAAGAAGATTGGAGGCTGGTTTAAGTGGTTTTAAATCAAAATGAGTACAATATGACAAGTTTAGGCTTTAATTATCAAAAACCACCCTTATTTCTCCTTAACCAAACACGCCCTCCCTTCTTCATTATCAATAAAACCGACTTCCTCCTCCTCCTTCTCACCCGAAAACCTTCCCTCCTCCCACCGCCTTCTTCGTTCTTCTCCCTTCTCCGGCGACGGCGGCGACGGCGCCGTCCGTCTCACTCCTTCCCTCTTCCTCACTGAAACCCGTCTCCATTTTCTCTCCCTTGCGTCCTCCTTCCTCTCCCGTCAAGCTTCTTGCTTCGCTCAGCCACCGACATCGACGGTGAAGCCGTTTTCCAGCGTACTGCTGCGGAAGTTAACGGTAAAGTTTGGACCTTTATGGTGTTTTTGAACTATATTCTTTTGAGTGTCGATTTCTCACTTCTTCCTTTCAACAAATGCGAGCCTCCCTCTGTCCCTTCAAGCTTCCTCCATTCTTCTCTGTTTTCCGGCGAGAAAACCGGCGGCCCCAAGCCCAACACGTGCAAGATTGCGATTCAACTTCGGTGAGCATCTTTCTTGTCATGCCTATTTCACTTTCACTGAATTTTTGGGCGAGTTTGAGAAGGGAAAATCGAAATGGGTTTAAGCTTGGGTTTATGAATCATTTAAAGAACATCTTAAAACTTTGATTTAGGATAACTTGAGGGATGATTTGAACATTAATTAAGGTTTTGTAAAGTGTATGCAAAACCCTAGAAATTGGGGGTTTCAAATCCACGGGTACTTTGGGTTCAAACTTTTAAAATTGTGGTTGTAGGAGTTTATTTGAATGCTATTATGGTGCTGGAAGTCAGATTATTTGAAATTCGAAACAGTTTTGCAAAATTCTCTTTCTTCTCATATATGGCCGAATGGATTGCTATGAAATTTGATGCTCAAAGCTTTTAATTGTTATTATTGCTGGAGTTCATTGAAAGAATATGTAAAATGCATGTTTGATTTGTGTAGATTCTATAGGATTCATAAATTTGTTTATGTATATTAGTAGTCTTTGCATGTGGTTGTTTATAGGAAGTTAGATGCATGTTTAATTTCTTGCTAATACATGTGATTCTAAATTCTGACCCTATTGATTTTTATTTGGGAATATTCTAAACTTTGTTTTGTTGTGATGTTCGATTTATGGAATTTTGATTTTCAAGAATTAAAGGTGTTGGTGGTGATGTCATTCTTTTACTCTACTTTTGGGTTTATTAGGTCATGTAATTATAATTCTTTTAAATTTACTTGTTATACCTGTACTAATTGAAGATAGGTCATGTTTCTTTGAATTCAGGTCAAAAGTGGGCCAATGAATTGAATACTAATGAAGGTATATTGAAATAGGATTTTAGTCCACCATGTTTGGAAACTTAAGAAACCTTAAGATGCATGTTTTCTTTGTTTTGTTTTGATTGCTTGTTCTGGTTGATCTTAGCGTCTTTTCTACCTTGGTTTTGTTTCAATTTTCTGGATTGTTGGTTTAAGAAGAAGGACTTATGTAGGATATATTTATTATTGTATGCTGATTTTGGAATTAGGCTTATGAGAACAATTTATTTGTGGTCATTAGTGCAAGTTTGGGGTATTGATCATGATTTCAATAAGAGCATAATGTTTGCTTGATGAATGGTATGTTTAGTTTTTCGGTTGAACTAGGTAAGTAGGTGTGTAATTAAAATTTAATGAGTGTTGGCGTGGTGGCAGATTGTAATTGAAGTTTGATTAAGGGTTTCAAAGTAGTGAAATTGTTAAGATCTTTAGGTTTTCTGTACGTGGTGAATTATATTCTGTTTTGATTGAACATTGGTTTGTTGTGGCTGGAAGGTGTCTAATTGGCATTTTTAATGTGGTAGTATCTTTGTTTGCTTGATTGTTGAAGTGGTTGAGTTTGTTTGGTTTATGTTTGACACTTGATTACTATGAATGCATCTTGTTTTTGTTTGAGTTGATTTCTTCTAAAATAAGGGAGCATATGAAATGATTGGTATTAAAGAAAGTGGATATTAAAGGTGAATCATATATTATATTTGGTGGTGGGAATGTAAAGAAATAAAATGGTTCTCGAAGCTGGAAATGTTAGAATATTTGAAGTTGTGTTTAGACATGTATATCCTTACTAGTATTGTTAGAACTTCAAGATACTATGAGAATATAAATATTTCATATTATAAAGGAATTGATGCTTGATGTTTAATAATTTCCTAAGGATAGGAATGTTTGATTTGGATACATAATGTTTTGATAAAGGTTGGAAGTAATCATGAGATGGACTTGAGAAGTGTTTTGTGAACTTTGAAGTGCTTATGATTGGTATATGTTATGGTTTAAAGTTGCTTGTGATAATATGAAATTGAGCTTGAAGGAAAGACATTGGATTATTCTATGTGGAATTTTTAAGTTGTGAATGACTTGTTAATGACTTGTTAATGTTTAAAGTAGCGAATTTGGACTTTGAATGATTGTATAAATAGTTGAATTAAGAATGGGGATTTGGGTAGTAACATATGAATACATACGAGAGAGAGACGTCAAAGTATTATGAAGTGAAAATGATATTAATATATCATTATGTATCATATCGTTATAGGAGCATATAATGGTGATTATACTTGAAGGGAAGGAAACGGTGAGGAAAGGCAGTAAAGTGCTAAAGGGCGACAGGTAATCACTCTTAACCTTACTATAACATTGAGGGTGATGTTAGCTAGGATTTTCTAAAATCCTTTCTCACCCTCTATATATATATATATTATCTTTGAAAGGTTATTTTTATACAAAACAGGCTATCGGGTGCCTTTCAGACACGATTATTTTCTTATAAAGAAATTTGAAACACTACATATATATTACTCTGGCTGTGGTTGGTATTGATCTGGAATGATTGTGAAAGGTATATAGATAGGTATAGTGTTAGACAGTGACTTGAGAAATTATGGAAATAGAAAAGAGTGATAGATGTTTAGTTTGAGATTATGGTGAGCTATGTTGTGGAAAACATGAAATGTGAGATTGAAATATTGAATGAGGTTGAAGTTGATGGAATATAGAATAGGTATTGTTAGTATTGCATGACACTGATTATTAGTACCGTCGGCCGATGTAACCTATCGATCTGCGCAATCGATAGGTTAATTGTACAGGTTCCTCGGATTTTAAAGGAACCAGGGACGTTTTCACTTTTTATAGTGCTCCCTTTTCAGGGACGTTTTCACTATTTAAAGTGCTCCCTTTTATGCTTTCAGATTTGAGACTGGGCACAGTGTCAATCACGTTTATTTTCGTCTGTTGAGTTGATTTGGATTTGACTGAGGGATTTGAGTGATATGTGGGAAATTGAGATGATGAATTTGAATTGAATTAGAAGGAGGGACTTGAATGATGAAGGAAAGACTTGACTTGTTTATATATATAGTATTGGTTTTAAATGTGGTACCCTTTAGACGCCCTCGCTACCGCACATCTCACTGTTATAGTGAGTTAAGCGGTGATTACTGGGACAAATTGTCTCATCCCACGATTACTGACATTTTTGCAGGTATTCATGCACAGACGCAAGCAGCAGGAAAGGGAATTAGGTAGTAGTAGTTATATGGACTATTTTGAATTGTATATTGCCAATTTGTATAGGCCTGCATTCGTTTCCGCATATATTTAGATGTATTTGATATTATTGAACATTAGGTTGTTTATTTTTCTAACCATGTTAGGTGATTCTTTTCTAACATGGTTAGCTATTAATTATCCATGATAGTATTCAGGTTTTATTAGTTTATTCTTCCCTATCATGGATAAATTATAAAAGGATTAGAATAATCTTTTCTAACTATGATAGAGATATTAATATTATGGAAATTCCTTTTTCTATCATAGTTAGTAAAGAGTTTAATGAATTGATATAAATATTATTGGTTAATCAGGTAATTAGTAACACTATGTTACATACCTCGTGCCTTTTGCGTCTTTTTCAAAATATGTTGACAATGGTTGAAATATTCTTTTAAAGGTAAAATCATTTAAATACAAAATCTCAGCAATATTGTGGTCTTGAAAGCCAGAATGATAGTTTGACGTATGTTGTATTTGATAAAACAATTGTAGTGAGTGATCGATCAAGGGGATGTAGCTCAAATGGTAGAGCATCGCTATGCAAGCACTAGCACGAGGATCGATACCTCGCTGTACACGTTAATAGTTCTGACAAAGGTTGAAAAATTCTTTTGAAGGTAAAATCATTTAAATACAAAATCTCAGCAATATTGTGGTCTTCAAAGGCAGAATCAAAGTTTGACGTATGTTGTATTTGATAAAACAATTGTAGTGAGTGATCAATCAAGGGGATGTAGCTCAAATGGTAGAGCATGGCAATGCGAGCCCTGGTACGAGGATCGATACCTCGCATCTCCAATTTTACATATTTATTTTGAAACTGAATCTCCTTTAATTCAAACCTACTACTGTACACGTTATTAGAAATTTCAAATTTTTTTTGGATATAATTTTTCTAGTAACTACCTTATAAAAAAACTTTTGTTTTACTTTTAATTTACAATTTAATGTAAGATTGTGGTACCTCGTGCCTTTTGCGTCTTTTTCGAAATATGTTGACAATGGTTGAAAAATTCTTTTGAAGGTAAAATAATTTAAATACAAAATCTCAGCAATATTGTGGTCTTGAAAGCCATAATCATAGTTTGACGTATGTTGTATTTGATAAAACAATTGAAGTGAGTGATCAATCAAGGGGATGTAGCTCAATTGTTGTATTTTATAAAACTTTTGTTTTACTTTTAATTTACAATTTAATGTAAGATTGCGGTACCTCGTGCCTTTTGCGTCTTTTTCAAAATATGTTGACAATGGTTGAAAAGTTCTTTTGAAGGTAAAGTAATTTAAATACAAAATCTCAGCAATATTGTGGTCTTGAAAGCCATAATCATAGTTTGACGTATGTTGTATTTGATAAAACAATTGTAGTGAGTGATCAATCAAGGGGATGTAGCTCAAATGGTAGAGTATAGATTATTGCTATGCAAGCACTGGTACAAGTATCGATACCTCGCATCTCCATTTTTACATATTTATTACTGGACACGTTATTAGTAACTTCAAATTTATTTTGGAAATAATTTTTCTAGTAACTATAATATAAAAACAATTTTGTTTTCTTTTTTATTTTTAATTTAATGTAAGTTTGTGGTACCTCGTGCCTTTTGCGTCTTTTTCGAAATATGTTGACAATGGTTGAAATATTCTTTTGAAGGTAAAATAATTTAAATACAAAATCTCAGCAATATTGTGGTCTTGAAAGTCATAATCATAGTTTGACGTATGTGGTATTTGATACAAAAATTGTAGTGAGTGATCAATCAAGGGGATGTAGCTCAAATGGTAGAGTATTGCTATGCAAGCACTGGTACGAGGATCGATACCTCGCATGTCCATTTTTACGTATTTATTACTGGACACGTTATTAGTAACTTCAAATTTATTTTGGATATAATTTTTCTAGTAACTACGTTATAAAAAAACTTTTGTTTTACTTTTAATTTACAATTTAATGTAAGATTGTGGTACCTCGTGCCTTTTGCATCTTTTTCAAAATATGTTGACAATGGTTGAAATATTCTTTTAAAGGTAAAATCATTTAAATACAAAATCTCAGCAATATTGTGGTCTTGAAAGCCAGAATGATAGTTTGACGTATGTTGTATTTGATAAAACAATTGTAGTGAGTGATCGATCAAGGGGATGTAGCTCAAATGGTAGAGCAATGCTATGCAAGCACTAGCACGAGGATCGATACCTCGCTGTACACGTTAATAGTTCTGACAAAGGTTGAAAAATTCTTTTGAAGGTAAAATCATTTAAATACAAAATCTCAGCAATATTGTGGTCTTGAAAGGCAGAATCAAAGTTTGACGTATGTTGTATTTGATAAAACAATTGTAGTGAGTGATCAATCAAGGGGATGTAGCTCAAATGGTAGAGCATGGCAATGCGAGCCCTGGTACGAGGATCGATACCTCGCATCTCCAATTTTACATATTTATTTTGAAACTGAATCTCCTTTAATTCAAACCTACTACTGTACACGTTATTAGAAATTTCAAATTTTTTTTGGATATAATTTTTCTAGTAACTACCTTATAAAAAAACTTTTGTTTTACTTTTAATTTACAATTTAATCTAAGATTGTGGTACCTCGTGCCTTTTGCTTCTTTTTCGAAATATGTTGACAATGGTTGAAAAATTCTTTTGAAGGTAAAATAATTTAAATACAAAATCTCAGCAATATTGTGGTCTTGAAAGCTATAATCATAGTTTGACGTATGTTGTATTTGATAAAACAATTAAAGTGAGTGATCAATCAAGGGGATGTAGCTCAATTGTTGTATTTGATAAAACTTTTGTTTTACTTTTAATTTACAATTTAATGTAAGATTGTGGTACCTCGTGCCTTTTGCGTCTTTTTCAAAATTTGTTGACAATGGTTGAAAAATTCTTTTGAAGGTAAAATCATTTAAATACAAAATCTCAGCAATATTGTGGTCTTGAATGGCAGAATCAAAGTTTGACGTATGTTGTATTTGATAAAACAATTGTAGTGAGTGATCAATCAAGGGGATGTAGCTCAAATGGTAGAGCATGGCAATGCGAGCCCAGGTACGAGGATCGATACCTCGCATCTCCAATTTTACATATTTATTTTGAAACTGAATCTCCTTTAATTCAAACCTACTACTGTACACGTTATTAGAAATTTCAAATTTTTTTTGGATATAATTTTTCTAGTAACTACCTTATAAAAAAACTTTTGTTTTACTTTTAATTTACAATTTAATCTAAGATTGTGGTACCTCGTGCCTTTTGCGTCTTTTTCGAAATATGTTGACAATGGTTGAAAAATTCTTTTGAAGGTAAAATAATTTAAATACAAAATCTCGGCAATATTGTGGTCTTGAAAGGCAGAATCAAAGTTTAACGTATGTTGTATTTGATTAAACAATTGTAGTGAGTGATCAATCAAGGGGATGTAGCTCAAATTGCAGAGCATGGCCATGCGAGCCCAGGTACGAGGATCGATACCTCGCAACTCCAATTTTACATATTTATTTTGACACTGAATCTCCTTTAATTCAAACCTACTACTGTACACGTTATTAGAAATTTCAAATTTTTTTTGGATATAATTTTTCTAGTAACTACCTTATAAAAAAACTTTTGTTTTACTTTTAATTTACAATTTAATGTAAGATTGTGGTACCTCGTGCCTTTTGCGTCTTTTTCGAAATATGTTGACAATGGTTGAAAAATTCTTTTGAAGGTAAAATAATTTAAATACAAAATCTCAGCAATATTGTGGTCTTGAAAGGCAGAATCAAAGTTTGACGTATGTTGTATTTGATTAAACAATTGTAGTGAGTGATCAATCAAGGGGATGTAGCTCAAATGGCAGAGCATGGCCATGCGAGCCTAGGTACGAGGATCGATACCTCGCAACTCCAATTTTACATATTTATTTTGAAACTGAATCTCCTTTAATTCAAACCTACTACTCTACACGTTATTAGAAATTTCAAATTTTTTTTGGATATAATTTTTCTAGTAACTACCTTATAAAAAAACTTTTGTTTTACTTTTAATTTACAATTTAATGTAAGATTGTGGTACCTCGTGCCTTTTGCGTCTTTTTCGAAATATGTTGACAATGGTTGAAAAATTCTTTTGAAGGTAAAATAATTTAAATACAAAATCTCTGCAATATTGTGTGTTAGAATCTTAAGTTTTGATGGTGACTAAGGTATGATATGGTCTAGTACTTAAAAGAACATAATCAACACTTAGGAAGGATTAGATGACATGGTTAGAATCCTGAGTTAGATCACTTGCGAATGCAAGATCACTTCCGGAAGTATTAGCACTAGAGCTCGCGGATGGAGTACACATCCCATAGGGGACGCAAACGGAAGCAAGTGAGACACTTGGTTAGAACCCAGTCTAGATTGCTAACACTGAATCCTAAGTTAAGTCACAACCGGATGCGGATTCACTTCCGGATGAATTAAGACTAGCGCTCACGGATGAAAGACTCATCCCACAGCGGAATCACAACCAGATGCAGAATCACTTCCGGATAGACTAGGACTAGCGCTGGGAGTGAATGATTCATCCCCCAGCGGCAGTGAGTAACTCACTAGGGAATTAGCTTAGTCCATGAAGCATTAGGTACACAAAACCTTAAGACTAAGGTATGAGTCAACCGGAAGTGAAATTGCTTCCTGTTAGACTTAGACTGGCGCAGACTGATAGAATAGATATCACCCCAAGCGTCAGTAAGTTTACCTCGTCAAGTGAAATTGCTTCCTGTTAGATTTAGACTGGCGCAGGTTGATAGAAGAAATATAACCCCAAGCGTCAGTGAAAATGCAACGTCAAGTGAAATTGCTTCCTGTTAGACTTTGACTGGGGCAGACTGATAAAACAGATATAACCCTAAGCGTCAGTGAGTTTACCTCGTCAAGTGAAAGTGCTTCCGATAGCTTAGTGACTAGCGCTGACTGTTGGATTGAAGGACACTGAGTGAGAATGAGTAATAGTGAACAAAATCCTTCATCCAGTAGTTTTACTTCCGGATGTAGAAGTGCTTCCGAATACATCATAGACTAAGAGGACTAACGTTCAAAGTATACAATACACTAAGTCAGAACATAGTCTAAGTAAGACTACTCCCCATAGCAAACTTCCCACAACATGTATAGTTCTTACTATATTTGATTATATATATTGCTATGTTGGACTAACCAGTATGTGCAGAACTTAGTCACACTTCCGTATGCAAATGGGCTTCCGGATGCAAAGACTCTTGGCATTGGATTTCAGAGATTAACACTTGCAGAGCAAGATTGCCACTTCCGGATGAACGATGATCATCCGTCAATAAGATTACAAGAGTAAACGTCACATACTCAGAAGTCAGAATGCTTTTGTCAGAGCAGAGGTGTCAGGACTACTTTTCAGAGATAAAGCAAGTCAACCCTGCTAAGCATTAATGAAGATGTACCTCTCAACGGTAACATGGGATTAACGGCTATATTCAAATGGACATATTCAACCTGCCGCCCAAGCCTTTGAAGCCAAGTATAAGAAGAGGGTTGGAAGAATAGAGCATATTATCTGATATATCATCTTCTACATTCCTCTCATCTTTTACTCTCAGATCTAAAATTGTAACATTCTTAGAGAGTCATTCATTTGTACTTAAGTGAGTAACATCATCTACTCTTAGAGAGAGTCATTTGTACTTAAGTGTTTATCAAAATCAGTTCATAGAGTGAACATATCATTAAACCCTCTAATTGATAGAGGCTGTTCTAAAGCTTGTGCTTGAAGAACAGAATTGTTATCTTACAATAGTAAGGGGGAGCATTTAGAGGTTGTCTAAATCTCCATAGGTTGCAGGTGATCCCGTTGTAAAACCTGTGGTTGTAAAGGTTTGCAGGTTAGCCCGTGATAAAACCTGTGGGTTGTTAGGTGAACCCGTGTTCGTAAAACCTAAAGTGTAAAGGCTTTCTTGTGCCTGGTTCAAACAAGAAGTTTAGTGGATTGAAAATCTCAGGTGGAGCCTGGGGACTGGATGTAGGTCTGGAAGTGACCGAACCAGGATAAACTCACTTGTGCATATTTTGCTTATTTAAATCTCACACCAAGCACCACACCACTACATACTCACTTGTGCTTGGGATGATTCATCGTCACTCTCATCAAGCACAAGGAGTAAAGTTTTAAAAAGGGAAAATTATAAGTTTTTATTCTGCCACCCAATTCACCCCCCCTCTTGGGTGACAGCCACGCATTTCATTTGGTATCAGAG
Organism: Mimosa pudica; assembly: GCA_029929735.1. Lineage (NCBI taxonomy): Eukaryota > Viridiplantae > Streptophyta > Magnoliopsida > Fabales > Fabaceae > Mimosa > Mimosa pudica. Next base: position 1,284,546 of record JAKELP010000051.1, on the reverse strand, counting down.
CAAGGTCACTTGTTTAAAGGATCCAACGATCTCAAGTGCAAAGACCTAGGCTGACTTGGGTTATAAAATGTGCTTTAAAGGTTTTGATCATACTATCCCACCCGTGTTAGAAAATACTGATTTTTATTTATGGAAGGGAAGGATGAAAAGTTTTATACTATCCACGGATTTCAAAATGTGGGATGTTTTTGAAAAGGACTTTGATTTCAAACCAAGAGGAAACTGGACTGAAAAGGAGAAAAATTTGTTTTCCTTAAACATTAGAGCAATGCAAATTTTATACAAAAGTTTACCTGACAATGATTTCCAGAAAATTAAACATTGCTCTAATGCTAGAGATATTTGGAACACTCTTGATCCTATGTATGCTTCTAATCAATTTCTTGAAGTTAAAGCTGTCCAAAGCTCATTATGTGCTCCCTGCAAATCCACCTTTGATGAGCTGCTGGATGGTGATATAGAGGAAGCTAGCATCAGTGAAGAGAGTGTCAATCTGTGCCTAGAAGATTCAGAAACTGAAGAAAATAAGGTACCTGAACTTGAACCTTCTGAATTGCAAGACATTTATGATGAGTTACATATTGAATTCTGTAAACTTGCAAAAGAAGTTCTAGGCTTAAGAAAAAGGAATAGGAAACTTGAAGAACTTATCCTTTCTTCTACAACCAAGGAGTCCAAGGTTCCATCCTTAAAGGAAGAATTTTCAAAAGACCCTGAGACTTCAAAAGTTGATTTAAAAGAAAACAGAGTCTTTGAAAACAGAATTGACCAACAAGATAATGATAGGAAATCTCATTCTGAATATCATTCCATTATCTGTCATTATTGTGGTAGATCAGGTCATATTTCTCACACATGTAGTCTTAAGAAAAATTTACATGTGAGAAATAAATTTGTATGGATCCCTAAAGGACAAGTAAGGTCCAGCGCTAACCATGTAGGACCCAAGTACAAATGGGTACCAAAACTCCCTTCCAGTGCCTTACTTGTGCAGGAAAGATCAAGAGTCTCCCTTGCCCAAAAGAAGAGAGCTCGTGGTGATGTCACTGCTGCAACCACCTGGTACAATCATAAGAAGCAGTCGGCAACCACAAGGGACAATGGTTCTGTCTCAAGGATGAGCTATCACAAAGTTCCATTCAACTATCCTGAGAAGAACAAGAGAGAGTGGATTCCTCGATCAACATTGAAAAGGCTCTTGAATCCTACCTCTCAGAAGAAAGTGCTTCGGACCAAGGATAAGTATAGAAGATCTCCTTGGGTAAGCAAGGGATCACTTAGCAACGAAGCATTTGATAGTAAAATCTCCTATGCTGATGTTAGATGGACTTATTGAGATTTTACATTAAGCATCCTAAGATGTGAACATTGTATTAATCATAGAAGAAAGCTTAAAGAAATTAATAATGTTCATAATCCACATGTTGTCCATGATTGTCTTGATCAAAAACCTTGTATATCCTTGTGCATATAGTCATGATAGATTCACCATGCCATACACATAGCAAGTAATCTCTAAGTGCATGTGAAGTATATACAACCTACAAACTGACCTTCAGATCCAGACTTGGATACAAAAGGAAGGAACTATCTGATATTTTGTAGGAAAGGCAATTCTGAGGTTCAGCAAAACAAGGGTGAAGAAGACTCTGGCCTCGTTGATTTTTAAAATAAAAAAAAAATAAAAAAAAGGGGGATCTCCTCCCTCGGTGAGCCATCAGACAGTGAAAAAGAGTCAATTGCTGATCCTAAGAATGTTCTGAATGAACAAGAAGGGAAAAGGGAAAGCTAGGTCAAGCCAACCTCAAGACCCCAGCAACCCTGTCTGATAAACTCAGAATTCCCAGTTTGAAGGTTGAGATCAAAATGTTTATCTCCCTCACGGATCCATTACAATAGGAGATGCATCAACATTTGAAGGATCTGTTGAATTTAGTGAGACTGTTGATCTGAAAAGCCATAGTAGAACCCCTGGAGCTTCAACAGATTTTTGTCCAGATCAATCAATCAGAGTTAGATGAGTTATGGGCTAAAATGAACAAGGAGCATGAGCAAAATCAGAGAGAGATAGGCTAAGATAGCCATCCCTCGGACTTGACCAGGATGTCACTGCTGCCCTCAGAAGGGAAATTGAAATGAAGCGGATTGCCCAAGAAGGAAGGCTCGCCCTTGGGGAAGCCATCTGATTCATGTGCCCCCAACAGTCTGCTAGCACAGAGGCAAGCTTGAGATAACGTTGAGTGATCAACCTACGGAGATACCCTCTGCTGAGCCTGTATCTCCGTCTGCGCCAGCACCCAATCTGATTGAAGAGCTGTGTATGAAGTATGGGTTCAAGAGGCCAGAGATGCCAGTGGTAGTGATCACAAAGTGAATTCATCCCTCTGCACCAGCTCCAATCCATCCTATTAGCCTCAGCAAGACTCAGGACTGTACCTCATCTGAACAATTAGTCAAGTCTTGATAAGCATTCGTCACGCATAGATATTGGTGTTGCTCTGAAAATAGAATCCTTGCATTGCCAACCAAAATCAAGCGAGCTACTGCTTGATGCGAATGGAGCTATGGTGATATCATTCTTACCTTCCTCTTTACTTGAATAATCACTTGGGTAGTAAATGCATGATAGGCTCAACAGCTTTTATTTCTCTGAAACTGATATGATTTCCCTTATCTGTGATGACCTTATTTTCTGTAAAAACGATCCTATCATATCAAATTCATTTTCTGATATAATGCATACTGATTTTACAAATTCAAGAAGTCTGACACCTTGAAACTGAACTTTCTTCAAAACCTTCTGAATTTGTGCATGCTGAATCATTGTGTTCCAAGATTTTTGACATTGTTAAGAAGATTCAGAACTAGTTTCAGAATTTTGACACTAAAACTAAAAACCTTCTTCAGGGTTTTCATATGGTGTCTAAATCGTTTTACTCATATATGCTTAGTGAATCCTTTTAAGGGCACCTCTCATGGAAGAAAATAGTTTATGCATTCACCTTGATTTTTGAAAGATCCTTTTTGAAATACAAACTTTCAAAACAGATTCCGATCCTCTTTAAACTTACATGACAACCATACCTCATGATAGCATTCAAAAGTTATTTCTGATTTTCCATTTCATGTGGTATCTCGTGCATCAAGTTTTTCAATGCATAAGCAGCTATGGTTTCGAGAACAATACATCCCTCTTAATTACATCTTTAAGTTCTCAATCTACTAATGATCTCGGTTCAAGTTTGTGGTTTAAGAATGTTGACACAGATTATTGAAGCTTGAACAATGAGAATAACCAAGAGAGAATGGCAACGAAAATGTCTCTTATCAAGATGTGTGGAATGGCTATACTAAACCTGAGAAACTCTCGCCAATACACATGAGCATTTCTATCCCTTACACATTCTGTTGTGAAATTTAATGGATAGTCTCTCTCTTGTCTGACATGCATTAGAAATCTTAGGAAATGCCTTGAATTAAACTCTGCTAGATCTGTAAAACATGGCATAGTATCACAAGCATGCTATAATCTGTATTAATTTCAAGCTTGTTGATATCCTAAGAACAATGAGATCACACTGAGCATATCTAGAAGAACTTGAGCTAAAGTTTGGAAATTATTCTCGTAATCATATGCTGAGATTTGGTTGTTTTTGTAAAACGGAATTAGTCTTAAAATCAAATTATTTTGTGAGGATGAAGATTTTTTCAAAATTTCATTGTGTTAATAATTCACATGTCTTCATGATCTAACATGAACATCCTTGAGGCATATTTATTGAACTATACTTGCTTATGAAACTCTGAAAATATGTCACCTGTTTGATACTCTCTGTACTATAACATTGATATTTATCTATGAGAGTATAAATAGAGTTCATGTCTTGATAGTGAAACTATGTGAACGTATAGACAATTTCAAAATTAGTTTTCACATAATCATTGCTCATATTTTCTTAAACCAATTAGCAAGCATGATTTCTTAAAATTATTAACTTGTGCTGATTAACACAGATTGACTTGAATGTCCAGAGGATGGTCTCCAATGTTAAATCTTAAGTTCTTTCACTGACCATCAGGAAGCACCTGTTTCCTCAAGCACATGAAGGACCAATCATCAAGTTTGAGCAAGGTTGCTTTCGCAACAATCAGCGCTTTCGATAGCAGGCCAACTATTGAACCATGGGAAGAGTAGAGTGACTGCCCAGTCATGTCTGCTTGTGGTTGTAGCTCAGCTTGCCGAAGCGAATCATCAAAGCACTTGCGCTAGGGGTTTCCACTTGCGATGGCACACCTCTTGAAGATGTCAGGAAGCATGCTTATCTGCATATGATTCAGATTCATGAGTCTAATAGAGTATGAGGATTCCTCATCTGTGGTAACATCTACACCTGACCATCTCTTATATATGATGCATACATGGCATTGGTAAGGGTGTCAATTTAGGATGTTTTTCTCAATCTGCATTGACTTCAAAATCATTCACTGTCTTAGAAAATCATCCTAGCTCACACATCTGTATCCTTTATATGACACGCTGGAAAGTAATTGATAACATACCTCTCTTATATGCTTCCTTTCTTGATTTTGTGATGATTAATCTTAATATAGAAGAGAAGTAGATGGACATTACTCGATAATGATCCCTTGAAAATAGAGAGTTACATGTTGTCATCGATAATAAACTCTTGAGATGCTGTGATGCAATTTGTTTGGAAATTACTTTTGGCATTTTAATCTCACAAATTTCATTTGATTTGGTTTCATTTCATATGGTATCACAAATTTCACTTGGCATTCAATCATTTCATTTGATATCACAAGTTCAAACTCACATATTTCATTTGATTTCATTTGGTATCACGAATTTAAAATCACAAATTTTCAATTGATATCATAATCATCATTTTAAACGCACCAAAATTATTTTGATATCATGATTAGCTATCCTACATAATGTTTAGGGAGAATACAATCATTTAGGATCATGAATCATTATTGTTATCCCTTGTTAATTCTCGTATGTTGTATTGAATAGTCTAGAACAAATCTTTATTAACGGTACATATGGAGAAATATTAGGTTGAAAGCCCATTCCTAGGAGAACGATAGAAGTATCCTCATCCCTAAGGCTAGCTTGCACTTGTTGAATTTTGATGAAGCCAAAAGGGGGAGAGAGATGAGATATAAGATGTCTAGCTAGAGATGAGACATGAGATGTCTAGAGCTGAGAGATAAGATAAGATATCTAGATATCCGGGGAGAGAGCTGGGAAAAGAAATATAGCTCTGGGAGTGATCTAACTTTAATTATGTTCTCTAGTCATCTATGTGTTTGTCATCATCAAAAAGGGGGAGAATGTTAGAATCTTAAGTTTTGATGGTGACTAAGGTATGATATGGTCAAGTACTTAAAAGAACATAATCAACACTTAGGAAGGATTAGATGACATGGTTAGAATCCTGAGTTAGATCACTTGCGAATGCAAGATCACTTCCGGAAGTATTAGCACTAGAGCTCGCGGATGGAGTACGCATCCCATAGGGGACGCAAACGGAAGCAAGTGAGACACTTGGTTAGAACCTAGTCTAGATTGCTAACACTGAATCCTAAGTTAAGTCACAACCGGATGCGGATTCACTTCCGGATGAATTAAGACTAGCGCTCACGGATGAAAGACTCATCCCACAGCGGAATCACAACCGGATGCGGAATCACTTCCGGATAGACTAGGACTAGCGCTGGGAGTGAATGATTCATCCCCCAGCGGCAGTGAGTAACTCACTAGGGAATTAGCTTAGTCCATGAAGCATTAGGTACACAAAACCTTAAAACTAAGGTATGAGTCAACCAGAAGTGAAATTGCTTCCTGTTAGACTTAGACTGGCGCAGACTGATAGAATAGATATCACCCCAAGCGTCAGTAAGTTTACCTCGTCAAGTGAAATTGCTTCCTGTTAGATTTAGACTGGCGCAGGTTGATAGAAGAAATATAACCCCAAGCGTCAGTGAAAATGCAACGTCAAGTGAAATTGCTTCCTATTAGACTTTGACTGGGGCAGACTGATAAAACAGATATAACCCTAAGCGTCAGTGAGTTTACCTCGTCAAGTGAAAGTGCTTCCGATAGCTTAGTGACTAGCGCTGACTGTTGGATTGAAGGACACTGAGTGAGAATGAGTAATAGTGAACAAAATCCTTCATCCAGTAGTTTTACTTCCGGATGTAGAAGTGCTTCCGAATACATCATAGACTAAGAGGACTAACGTTCAAAGTATACAATACACTAAGTCAGAACATAGTCTAAGTAAGACTACTCCCCATAGCAAACTTCCCACAACATGTATAGTTCTTACTATATTTGATTATATATATTGCTATGTTGGACTAACCAGTATGTGCAGAACTTAGTCACACTTCCGTATGCAAATGAGCTTCCGGATGCAAAGACTCTTGGCATTGGATTTCAGAGATTAACACTTGCAGAGCAAGATTGCCACTTCCGGATGAACGATGATCATCCGTCAATAAGAGTACAAGAGTAAACGTCACATACTCAGAAGTCAGAATGTTTTTGTCAGAGCAGAGGTGTCAGGACTACTTTTCAGAGATAAAGCAAGTCAACCCTGCTAAGCATTAATGAAGATGTACCTCTCAACGGTAACATGGGATTAACGGCTATATTCAAACGGACATATTCAACCTGCCGCCCAAGCCTTTGAAGCCAAGTATAAAAGGAACATCTACATTCAGAAGAGGGTTGGAAGAATAGAGCATATTATCTGATATATCATCTTCTACATTCCTCTCATCTTTTACTCTCAGATCTAAAATTGTAACATTCTTAGAGAGTCATTCATTTGTACTTAAGTGAGTAACATCATCTACTCTTAGAGAGAGTCATTTGTACTTAAGTGTTTATCAAAATCAGTTCATAGAGTGAACATATCATTAAACCCTCTAATTGATAGAGGCTGTTCTAAAGCTTGTGCTTGAAGAACAGAATTGTTATCTTACAATAGTAAGGGGGAGCATTTAGAGGTTGTCTAAATCTCCATAGGTTGCAGGTGATCCCGTTGTAAAACCTGTGGTTGTAAAGGTTTGCAGGTTAGCCCGTGATAAAACCTGTGGGTTGTTAGGTGAACCCGTGTTCGTAAAACCTAAAGTGTAAAGGCTTTCTTGTGCCTGGTTCAAACAAGAAGTTTAGTGGATTGAAAATCTCAGGTGGAGCCTGGGGACTGGATGTAGGTCTGGAAGTGACCGAACCAGGATAAACTCACTTGTGCATATTTTGCTTATTTAAATCTCACACCAAGCACCACACCACTACATACTCACTTGTGCTTGGGATGATTCATCGTCACTCTCATCAAGCACAAGGAGTAAAGTTTTAAAAAGGGAAAATTATAAGTTTTTATTCTGCCACCCAATTCACCCCCCCCCCTCTTGGGTGACAGCCATGCATTTCATTGTGGTCTTGAAAGCCATAATCATAGTTTGACGTATGTTGTATTTGATAAAACAATTGAAGTGAGTGATCAATCAAGGGGATGTAGCTCAATTGTTGTATTTGATAAAACTTTTGTTTTACTTTTAATTTACAATTTAATGTAAGATTGTGGTACCTCGTGCCTTTTGCGTCTTTTTCAAAATTTGTTGACAATGGTTGAAAAATTCTTTTGAAGGTAAAATAATTTAAATACAAAATCTCAGAAATATTGTGGTCTTGAAAGCCATAATCATAGTTTGACGTATGTTGTATTTGATAAAACAATTGTAGTGAGTGATCAATCAAGGGGATGTAGCTCAAATGGTAGAGTATTGCTATGCAAGCACTGGTACGAGTATCGATACCTCGCATCTCCATTTTTACATATTTATTACTGGACACGTTATTAGTAACTTCAAATTTATTTTGTAAATAATTTTTCTAGTAACTATAATATAAAAACAATTTTGTTTGGTTTTTTATTTTTAATTTAATGTAAGATTGTGGTACCTCGTGCCTTTTGCGTCTTTTTCAAAATATGTTGACAATGGTTGAAATATTCTTTTAAAGGTAAAATAATTTAAATACAAAATCTCAGCAATATTGTGGTCTTGAAAGCCATAATCATAGATTGATGTATGTTGTATTTGATAAAACAATTGTAGTGAGTGATCAATCAAGGGGATGTAGCTCTACCTCGCATCTCCATCCTTTTTACATATTTATTCTGAAACTGAATCTCCTTTATATCAAACCTACTGTACTCGTTATTAATAACTTCAAATTTATTTTGGAAATAATTATTCTAGTAACTACAATATAAAAAAAAACTTTTGTTTTACTTTTAATTTACAATTATAATGTAAGATTGTGGTACCTCGTGCCTTTTGCGTCTTTTTCAAAATATGTTGACAATGGTTGAAAAATTCTTTTGAAGGTAAAATAATTTAAATACAAAATCTCAGCAATATTGTGGTCTTGAAAGCCAAAATCATAGTTTGACGTATGTTCTATTTAATAAAACAATTGTAGTGAGTGATCAATCAAGGGGATGTAGATCAAATGGAAACTGAAACTGAATCAAGGGGATGTAGATCAAATGGAAACATCTCCATTTTTACATATTTATTCTGAAACTGAATCTCCTTTAATTCAAACCTACTACTGTACACATTATTAGTAACTTCAAATTTAATTTGGAAACAATTTTTCTAGTAACTACAATATAGAAAAAATTTTGTTTTACTTTTAATTTACAATTTAATGTAAGAATGTGGTACCTCGTGCCTTTTGCGTCTTTTTCAAAATATGTTGACAATGGTTGAAAAATTCTTTTGAATGTAAAATAATTTAAATACAAAATCTCAGCAATATTGTGGTCTTGAAAGCCAAAATCATAGTTTGACGTATGTTGTATTTGATTAAACAATTGTAGTGAGTGATCAATCAAGGGGATGTAGATCAAATGGTAGAGCATTGCTATGCAAGCAATGGTACGAGGATCGATACCTTGCTGTATACATTAATAGTTTTGACAATGGTTGAAAAATTCTTTTGAAGTTAAAATAATTTAAAAACACAATCTCAGCAATATTGTGGTCTTGAAAGCCATAATTATAGTTTGACGTATGTTGTATTTGATAAAACAATTGAAGTGAGTGATCAATCAAGGGGATGTAGCTCAATTGTTGTATTTGATAAAACTTTTGTTTTACTTTTAACTTACAATTTAATGTAAGATTGAGGTACCTCGTGCCTTTTGCGTCTTTTTCAAAATATGATGACAATGGTTGAAAAATTCTTTTGAAGGTAAAATAATTTAAATACAAAATCTCAGCAATATTGTGGTCTTGAAAGCCATAATCATAGTTTGACGTATGTTGTATTTGATAAAACAATTGTAGTGAGTGATCAATCAAGGGGATGTAGCTCAATTGTTGTATTTGATAAAACTTTTGTTTTACTTTTAATTTACAATTTAATGTAAGATTGTGGTAATTCGTGCCCTTTGCGTCTTTTTCAAAATATGTTGAAAATGGTTGAAAAATTCTTTTGAAGGTAAAATCATTTAAATACAAAATCTCAGCAATATTGTCGTCTTAAAGGCAGAATCAAAGTTTGACGTATGTTGTATTTGATAAAACAATTGTAGTGAGTGATCAATCAAGGGGATGTAGCTCAAATGGTAGAGCATTGCGATGCGAGCACAGGAACGAGGATCGATACCTCGCATCTCCAATTTTACATATTTATTCTGAAACTGAATCTCCTTTAATTCAAACCTACTACTGTACACGTTATTAGTAACTTCAAATTTATTTTCAAGTAAATAAATCAAGGGGATGTAGCTTTACCTCGCATCTCAATCATTTTTACATATTTATTCTGAAACTGAATCTCCTTTAATTCAAATCTACTGTACTCGTTATTCATAACTTCAAATTTATTTTGGAAATAAATTTCGTAGTAACTACAATATAAAAAAAACTTTTGTTTTACTTTTAATTTACAATTTAATGTAAGATTGTGGTACCTCGTGCCTTTTGCGTCTTTTTCAAAATATGTTTACAATGGTTGCAAAATTCTTTTGAAGGTAAAATCATTTAAATACAAAATCTCAGCAATATTGTGGTCTTGAAAACCATAATCATAGTTTGACGTATGTTGTTTTTGATAAAACAATTGTAGTGAGTGATCAATCAAGGGGATGCATCTCAAATGGTAGAGCATTGCTATGTAAGCACTGGTACGAGGATCGTTACTTCAAAACTACTGTACACGTTAATAGTAACATCAAATTTATTTTGGAAATAATTTTTCTAGTAACTATAATATAAAAACAATTTTGTTTTCTTTTTTATTTTTAATTTAATGTAAGTTTGTGGTACCTTGTAACATCCTGAAAATTTAATTCAGGATTAGAGAGTGTTTTGGGAAATTTTGGAATTTTTAGGAATTTTTGGGATATTTTTGGAAATTTTGAGTAATTAATGTGCATATAATTAATTAAGAAATGAAGAGTTTGAAATATGAGGGAGTGGTAAAGCTAAAAATATTTCGAAGTTTAAAAAGATTGGAGGCTGGTTTAAGTGGTTTTAAATTAAAAAGAGTACACTGTGGCAAGTTTGGGCTACAAATTATCATATAACTCCTTTATTTCACTCAACCAAACACGGCCCTCCCCCTTACTATAAATACCGGACTCCCTCCTCCCTCCGCCTCCTTCGTCTTCGTCCTTCTTCTCTGCGATTTCCGGCGGCCAAGGCGCGGCGGCGCCGACCTCTCCCACAAGCCCATCATCTGCTTCATCTTCTTTCCTTCTTCTTCCTCACCGAAACCTCACTCCCTCGCGTCTTCTCTCCCCCATTTCTTCTTCGTTCTCCGACGAGCTACGGCGGTCGACGGCGGGAACAACGTAAAGCTCCGACCTTTCTAGTATGTATCAGACTAAACTTCCATTTTAGAGTTATTTCTCATAGTTTCCATTCTTTTTCCAAGTTCTTTTCACCCTACCTACGGTGATGACCGATTTCCGGCGAGTTTTTCCGGCGCCGGCGATTTTGTTTCCGGCTTGGAGGGCGGTGAGAGGTAAAAAGCTTTGATTTTTCTTGATTATCTTGAGTTGTCCTTCCATTTCCAACGTCGTCTTGTCATTTTCTCAACTCTCCTTTCTCTGTTCAGCTCGGCCGACCAATTTCCGGCGAGCTACTTGACGGCGGGCGGCGGTGGTCATTGTTTCTCTCATTTTGGAACTTCGCAAGTAATTCCTATAACCATTTTCTTCTTTTGTCTGCGAGTTTGGGAGAGTGATCAAGTTAGGGTTTATGACTTGGATTGAATCATTAACAAATAGGATGTTTAAAACTTCAAATTTGTGGATGTGTGTCTGGGTATTCTGTTTGTGATGTTTTGATGATATTGAATATAATCCATTGTGCTTCTTTGATAAATTTCTATGCTTGGGTGGCTGTAAGTGATGACAGTATGATGTTTTCATTGGGCAATTGAATCTGTCGTCTTAGATACTGTTTGTAATAATTGTGCGCAAAGATTTTGGGTTAAATGTTTAAGTAAATTTAAGCAAAAATTATAATGAAATGGATGAGTTGTATTGCATGTTCTATATGTGAGTTTTGTTTGATTTTAGATTCTGCACTTTCCTTTCTCCATTGACAAAATTGGATTTTGGATGCTGCAAATTGGTTTTCTATCTATAATTAAATGAAACATGTTTGAGTCTTGCTTATTGCAACTTTCAGTTTCCTAAGGCATATTGTCTCTTTGGTTTTCTGCTTCTAGTGTTTAATAAATTGTGGGTCATAGCTTTGGATGAAGGACTATAATTCTTCAAGTTATTATGTCCAATTTGCATCTTGAAGGTGAAATTGATTATTGTTGTTGTTTGTTGGAACTATGACGGTTAATTGATTTTAGCTGTAAATTAGATGTAATCCATGAAGGTGAAAAGCTTTGATTACCTCTTTACATGTATATGCAGTATTTGAGAAATTTATTATGATAAGTGAAAATCTAGTTTCTTTTCTGGCGTGTGTGTGCTCAGTTTTAGAGAACAGAGTATTAATTGGAAGATTTGGTGGAATTGGGGAAAAACACTAACTATGGAGTTTAAATTTGACATGTTCTTGGAGGGTTGAAGCTTATGTTTTTGAAATTATGATTTTAGTAATATATATTAAAATCTGAAGTTTGGCTTTGTAAGTGGTGGTAGTTCGAGTTTAGACTGTTTTATTGTGATTTCTATGTTTTATTGCGTGTGGTCATTGCGTGTTGAGATAGAGAATGAATTTTTGAATGTATGTGCATTTAATAGATGGTAAATTCTGGTTTATATATTCTTTCGGAAGATTCTATATACTCCCCCGTTTTTTTTATTCGATTCCTTGTATGCTTGCTATGTAAATAAGAAAAGAAAAGGACATATATATGTTTTGTTATATGTACAATTTGTGTTTGAATACTTATCGTATGCAGGAATTAGTTTGATGGTGGGTTGTCCTTGTTATGTACTAAAGTATGTTTTTGTGATGATTCTGATTTTGGTTGATATGTTGCTAAAGGTTCAGGTCTAAAGTAAATGGGATAGGAGAGTTTATTTTCTTTGTTTTGGCTTGATTAGTGTTCATTATTGGTAATGATAAAAATTCAGTTTGAATAAGGACTTGGGAAGATACCAAATTTGTGTATGGAGGTTTGTAATAGAACAGAAACCTTGCTTATGATTATGTGTGTGTGTGTTTTACCTGGCCAAATTGTAATTGAAGATATGATCATTAGAATATGAGTAGAAGAAATTGACAGTTAGAAATGATAGTGGTTTTGAATTATGAATTCAATGATTGGTTATGGTTGTATTTAGGTGAATTTAATTGTGTTGATTTGTATAGTGTTAAATGGAAATGTATGCTTGTCGTTCCTTGGCTTTTTGTTCATGAATGTGAATTATTGTTGAAGTTTACTAAAAAGTAATGATTTCTCACTTTAGTTGGTGATAATATGAAATTGAGCTTGAAGGAAAGACATTGGATTGTTCTGTGTGGATTTTTAAGTTGTTAATGACTTGTTAAGGTTTAAAGTAGCGAATTTGGACTTTGAATGATTGTATAAAATAGTTGAATTAAGAATGGGGATTTGGGTAGTAACATATGAATACATACGAGAGAGACGTCAAAGTATTATAAAGTGAAAATGATATTAATATATCATTATGTATCATATCATTATAGGAGCATATAATGGTGATTATACTTGAAGGGAAGGAAACGGTGAGGAAAGGCAGTAAAGTGCTAAAGGGCGACAGGTAGTCACACTTAACCTTGCTATAACAATGAGGGTGACGTTAGTTGGGATTTTCTTAAAATCCTTTCTCACCCTCCATATATATATTATCTTTGAAAAGTTATTTTCATATGAAATAGGCTATTGGGTGCCTTTCAAACTGGATTATTTTCGTATAAAGGACTGTGGAATATTTTGTATACATATACATATATTATATTATCCTGGATGGTTATGTTGGTAGTTCTTGGATAGTGTGATAGAGATATAGGTATTGAATTATGAGTGTGCTTTTGAGAGAATTGAGAATGGAATGAGGATGATATGTTGAGTTGATATTGTGGATAGTTAGGTTGAGGGAATGAATTGAATAGTTGTGAATGACATTGTGATGTCGAAGAAAATTGTGATGGAAATGTTGAGATTGTGGATGAGATTTGATAGGGATATTGTGAGAATTGCATGACACTGATATATTTATGTACCATCGCGCGATGATAACTGTCGATAGGCCAATCGACAGTTATTTGTACTGAGGATCCTTTTAAGATTGATTGGATCGGGGATCATAGGTCGACTTAGTGAGAGAAGCGACCTACGGTTGTTTGGCATTAAAGAGCCCAACCGCCCCTACGGTTGTTTGGCATTAAAGAGTCCAACCGTTCCTGTTCTGTAATGGAAACAGAATTGGGGTTCCCTCTCTGGAGATTGCCAGAGAAGGAAATTGTCCCCTCATTATGGAGAGGGACACAGTGTTAAATCATATAGTGAAGAATAGATGCTTGAATGCACCGTGGTGGCACAATGCATCTTTAGGTGAGTGTGAGGGCTGTTGTGGAAGTATTAGTTGATTGGAGTATGGAGATGATGAATTGATTTGGTTTGAAGGTGATTGTTGGACTTGAGTAAGGAATGAAAGAAGATCTGGATTTATATAAATTTTACTATTGTTTTTAAAACTATGGTACCCTTTAGACGCCCTTACTACCGCACATCTCACTGTTATAGTGAGTTAAGCGGTGATTACTGGGACAAATTGTCTCATCCCATGATTACTGACATTTTTGCAGGTATTCATGCACAGGCGCAAACATCAGGAAAGGGAATTAGGTAGTAGTAGTTATATAGACTATTGTGAATTGTATATTGCCAATTTGTATAGGTCTGCATTCGTTTCCGCATGTATATATATTTATCTATGGTTTGATATTTATTAGTTTTGTATATTAACCATGTTAGGCAAATCCGTTCTAACATGGTTAGTTTCTAATTATCCATGATAGCACCTATTATGTATCAGGAAATTCTTTTCTATCATGGATAGTATTTAATCATTAGGAAATTCCTTTCCTAACTATGATAGGACATCGATATTATGGAAATCCTTTTTCTATCATAGTTAGCAAAGAGGCTATTAGATCTAAAATGAATATCATTAGTTAATTAGGGAATTAGTAACATAATGTTACATACCTCGTTCCTTTTGCGTCTTTTTCAAAATATGTTGACAATGGTTGGAAAAATTCTTTTGAATGTAAAATAATTTAAATACAAAATCTCAGCAATATTGTGGTCTTGAAAGCCATAATCATAGTTTGACGTATGTCGTATTTGATAAAACAATTGTAGTGAGTGATCAATCAAAGGGATGTAGCTCAAATGGTAGAGCATTGCTATGCAAGCACTAGTACGTGGATCGATACCTCGCTGTACACGTTAATAATTTTGACAATGGTTGAAATATTCTTTTAAAGGTAAAATCATTTAAATACAAAATCTCAGCAATATTGGGGTCTTGAAAGCCAGACTCATAGTTTGACGTATGTTATATTTTATAAAACAATTGTAGTGAGTGATCAATCAAGGGGATGTAGCTCTACCTCGCATCTCCATTTTTACATATTTATTCTAAAACTGAATCTCCTTCAATTCAAACCTACTACTGTACATGTTATTAGTAACTTCAAATTTATTTTAGAAATAATTTTTCTAGTAACTACAATATAAAAAAAACTTTTGTTTTACTTTTAATTTACAATTTAATGTAAGATTGTGGTACCTCGTGCCTTTTGCGTCTTTTTCAAAATATGTTGACAATGGTTGAAAAATTCTTTTGAAGGTAAAATAATTCAAATACAAAATCTCATCAATATTGTGGTCTTGAAAGCCATAATTGTAGTGAGTTTTCACCCAAGGGGATGTTGCTCAAATGGTAGAGCATTGCGATGCAAGCACTGGTACGAGGATCGATACCTCGGTCTCCATTTTTACATAGTTATTCTGAAATAGAATCTCCTTAATTCAATCCTTCTGTGTATGTTATTTTTAACTTCAGATTTATTTTGCAAACAAGTTTTCAAATTAGTATAAAATAAAATAAATTTGTTTTGTGTGTTTGATTTACAATTTAATGTCAAATTGTGATACCTCTTGCCTTATTAGTATTTTTCAAATTATGTTGGCAATGGTTGAAAAAGTCTTTTGAAGTTGAAATCATCAATATTTTGTTCTCGTCATTCAAAAGCAAATCTTCCTTAATTTTACTTAACGTACTTTGCATTTTATAACATCATTGTAGTAACCATTTATTCAAGGGGATGTAGCTCAAATGGTAGAGCATGGTTTAATGAAAACAATGGTACGAGGATCGATACCTCGCATCTCCATTTTTACATATTTATTATGAAATTGACTCTCCTTTAATTCAAACCTACTGTTCACGTTAGTAGTAACTTTGTAAGATTGTGGTACCTCGTGGCTTATGCATCTTTTTCAAAATATGTTGACAATGGATGAAAAACTTATTTTGAAGGTAAAAGCATTTAAATACAAAATCTCAGCAATATTGTGGTCTTGAAAGCCAGAATCATAGTTTGACGTATGTTGTACTTGAAAAAACAATTGTAGTGAGTGATCAATCAAGGGAATGTAACTCAAATGGTAGAGCATTGCTATGCAAGCACTGGCACGAGGATCGATACCTCGCAAATCTATTTTTACATATTTATTCTGAAATTGAAAGCCAAAATCATAGTTTGACGTATGTTGTATTTGATAAAAAATTGTAGTGAGTGTTCACCTAAGGGGATGTTGCTCAAATGGTAGAGCATTATTGCGATGCAAGCACTGGTACGAGGATCGATACCTCGGTCTCCATTTTTACAAAGTTATTCTGAAACAAAATCTCCCTTAATACAATCCTTCTTTGTACGTTATTTTTAACTTTAGTTTATTTTGGAAACAAGTTTTTGAATTAATATAAAATAAAATAATTTTGTTTTGTGTGTTTGATTTACAATTTAATGTAAAATTGTGATAGCCTTATTAGTGTTCTTCAAATTATGTTGACAATGGTTGAATAAGTCTTATGAAGTTGAAATCATTTAAATACAATTTATCATGAATATTTTGTTCTCGTCAATCAAAAGCAAATCTTCCTTAATTTAACGTACTTTGCATTTTATAACATCATTGTAGTCACCGTTTATTCAAGGGGATGTATCTCAAATGCTAGAGCATGGTTTAATGTAAACAATGGTACGAGGATCGATACCTCGCTTGACAGTGGTTGAAAAATTCTTTTGCAGGTAAAATCATTTAAATACAAAATCTCAGCAATATTGTGGTCTTGAAAGCCACAATCATAGTTTGACGTATGTTGTATTTGATAAAAAAAATTGTAGTGAGTGATCACTCAAGGGGATGTTGCTCAAATGGTAGAGCATTGCGATGCAAGCACTGGTACAAGGATCGATTTCTCGATTTCCATTTTTACATAGTTATTCTTGTTAGAACACTACTAGAAAATAGGCCTTTCACGACCATAATTAACGACTAAAAAGCCAATGTTGGTCGTTGATAAAAAACGCGGTGGCATAACATGTAAATAACTGTCCAGGCGGAGATCTTTCACGACCACATTTGTATATGTGGTCGTGGAAGGGTCCCCTTCCACGTCCACACATTTGTATGTGTGGACGTGGAAGGGGAGACCCCTTTCACGTCCACACTCATAGTGAGTGTGGACGTGGAAGGGTCCCCTTCCACGTCCACATTATGTATAATGTGGACGTGGAAGGGGACCCTTCCACGTCCACACTCACTATGAGTGTGGACGTGAAAGGGGTCTCCCCTTCCACGTCCACACATATAAAGGTGTGGACGTGGAAGGGGACCCTTCCATGACCACATATACCCAAGTGTGGTCGTGAAAGGTGGGCAATTTTTTTCCCACTGGCGCCAATGCCCTTTTTTATTTCCCTCCAACAATTTGGCACTCACTACCACTTTGGCACTCACTCTCTGCGCCTCCCTTTCTCTCTTCTTCTCTCACACTTTGGCACTCACTTATCTCCGCCGCCTCTCTCCTCCCTCTCTCCAACCACCGCCGCCTCTCTCCTCCCTCTCTCCAACCACCGCCTCGCCCTCGCCGCCGCCCTCGCCTCTCGCCCTCTCTCAGGTAATATCCACTCCTCCCTCCCTCTCGCCTCCCTCCCTCTCGCCTCGCCCTCGCCTCCCTCCCTCCCTCGCCTCGCCCTCGCCTCCCTCCCTCCCTCGCCTCGCCCTCGCCTCGCCCTCGTCTCGCCTCTCTCGCCTTCGCTTTTTTCTGCCGAGAGTTTTACTCCCCTCCTCCCCCTCCCCCTCCTCCTCCCTCCTCTTCAAGATAATACTCTCTGATTTTTTTTTTACTTTTCGCAGGGCATTTTGGGGACAAATTAATTGGGTTTCTTTAAGTTTTTTCGCTACATCTTCAACATCAACTTCTGTTGCTGTTTCAGCGTCAACATCCTCCCAAGTTAAGGTGAGTTTTTTTTTTATTTTTTGTTTTTTTATTTTTCTCTCATTGTATTTTCTTTGTTTTTTTATTTTTTGTATTTGCTTTTTAATATAGTTTGTGCCCACTGTAAGACATTTTAAGCATTGAAATATTGTTTGACTGATTTTATAAGCTCAATGGAATTACTGATTTTATTTGGTTTTGGTAATAGATTGTTAATTGTTATTTTGATTATTGTGATTATATTTGGTTCATTTGCTGGCTTAAATATTGCTTCTATTGTTGAATATCAAATTCTAGCTTTTGGTTTGTGCATTTGTGGTAAATTCTGATTTGCACTTAATTTGGTACACTGTTTGGTTGACTATTCTGGACATTTTAAGAGTGTTTTGGGCTGCTCTATTTAGCAATAATTGCTGGAAAAAGCTTGTTTTCTTTGCTGGAAGGGGTAGTAAAAATTGCATGCAAATAGACTCTAGTTTCTTGGAGAGGTTGTTTTTGGTTGTTGATTAGGATTGTTTTAGGTTGCCATAGATAGTCCTCTGATTGGTTCAATTGTCTTCTATTCTTTTTAATGAAGACAAGTGTATATACATATTATACGCATTACTCCAATGGATCGTGCTTGGATGGATGCTTTGCGAACTAGTGAAGAATATCAAAACGGGGTGGAGAAGTTTATTGAATTTGCCAAAAGAAATGTGGCGAGTAAGAATGGAAAGTACCTGTGCCCTTGTGTGAAGTGTGTGAATGTTGATCGCAAGAGCCTTGACTCTATAAGGAATGACCTTATTTGTGAGGGGATCAATCGCCGATATAGGAAGTGGATTTGGCATGGGGAATTGGGAACTGCAGATGTTACGTGGAGCTGCAGATGGGCCTTGATTGCGGCACTCTTTATTTCGCCCCCGTTTTGAATTGGTAATGAGTTATCTTTTACACAATATTAAATGTTATGTCTTAGGTTAATTAACATTTATTTTCACTTATATCTTTCAGTGGACATTGGACTCTGGCTATACTTTGCCCGAAAGAGTTCAGGATTTTTTGGTTTGACTCTTTAGAGGGATTTATTAGCAACGATCACAGAAAAGTCTTCCACAAGTAAGTTTCTCTTTTTTTTTTACTTTTATGGTTGATAATAATATATCTTTATACTATATATAACATTATTGTTATGATTTTGTCTCTTTTGAAGAGGAATATTAAAATGGCATGATGCTCAAGATACTGATTATTACACAGCTAGTCAGACTTCGATTAATGTTATAAACGTAAAGGTAAAAGCAATTTTTATATTCATTTTCATTTATATTGCTTTTAGTCATATCCGAACTACCATGATAATTGCTGATATTATCTGTGATTTATCAGTGTCCAAGACAGCGGGGCGCTGTAGAGTGCGGATACTATGTCTGCAAATACATGCTGGATATTGTATATCAAGATCAAATTAAGCAAGGGAGGAAATTCCAAAAGGTATGCACACTTCTAACATATATCTCCAAGAAAATAGTGATTTCTAATTGTAAGTGGTACTTTCCTTGTCTTTTTTAATATTGTTTAATTATGTTGCAGCTTTTGGAAGGACTTTATGGACTTAGTACTGACTCGTTTAAACAAGATGAAGATATTGACTTTGTACGAAACGCACTTGCAGAATTTTTAATCACTATGTGAGGCAGAAATTGTATAGGCTTAGATTGTTGTAGCTAAATTTTGAACTTATATTACTAGTAAGGCAAAGATATAAAACTTAGATTATGCCTTTTGTATTTTGTTGTCTAAGTAATAAGGTAATATTTATGGGATACGTTGTTGCAATTGCTCTGGTATTCTGTATTGTGCTGTAGTATGGTATTGACAGTGGTTTGTAAATGATCTGCAAGAATGCAGATGGCTATAAAATGCATTTACAAAAAGTAAAAAAAAAAAAAACCCCCCTTTCACGTCCACACATAAGGGAGTGTGGACGTGATACCCTATCACGTCCACACTTAGGAAGTGTGGACGTGATAGGGGGGACCTATCACGTCCACACCTTATAAGGTGTGGACGTGATAGGTCCCCCCTATCACGTCCACACTTCCTAAGTGTGGACGTGATAGGGTATCACGTCCACCTACCACGTCCACACTTGATAGGTGTGGACGTGGTAGCCTCTTAGTAAGAGGCTACCACGTCCACACTTATCAAGTGTGGACGTGGTAGCCTCTTAGGAGGCACCAAATTTGGTGCCTCCTAAGAGGCTACCACGTCCATTTTTATCCAACTGTGGACGTGATAGGTCCTATCTATCACGACCACAAACATGTGGTCGTGAAAAACACACTTTTTTACGACGCGGGATTCCACGACCACCTATTTGTGGTCGTGAAAAGCCCAAAATTGTGGTCGTGAAAGACCTTATTTCCAGTAGTGGAATCTTAAGTTTTGATGAAGACTAAAATATAAAAGAATAGACCAAGTACTTAGAGAGCAATAGGTTAACATAGGATCCCAAGTAAGAATGCAACCGGATGTGGATTTACTTCCGGATAGACTAGGACTCGCGCAAGCGGATGAATGATTTATCCCCCAGCGGCAGCGAGTAACTCACTAGGGAAATAACTTAGTCCATGAAGCATTAGGTACACAAAACCTTAAGACTAAGCTATGATTCAACCGGAAGTGAAATTGCTTCCTGTTATATTTAGACTGGCACAGGCTGATAGAATGGAATAACCCCAAGCGTCAGTGAATCAGCCACGTCAAGTGAAATTGCTTCCTGTTGGATTTCAACTGGCGCAGACTGATAAAATGGAAATAATCCTAAGCGTCAGTGAGATTACCACGTCAAGTGAAAGTGCTTCCAATAGCTCAGTGACTAGCGCTGACTGTTGAAATGAAATACACTGAGCAAGAGTGAGTAATAGTGAACAAAATCCTTCATCCAGTAGTTCTCACTTCCGGATGTAGAAGTGCTTCCGGATACATCCTAGACTAAATGACTTCCCACAGCATGTATAGTTCTTACTATATTTAATTATATATATTGCTATGTTGGACTAACCAGTATGTGCAGAACTTAGTCACACTTCCGGATGCAAATGAGCTTCTGGATGCAAAGACTCTTGGCATTGGATTTCAGAGATTAACACTTGCAGAGCAAGATTGCCACTTCCGGATGAACGATGATCATCCGTCAGCAAGAGTACAAGAGTAAACGTCACATACTCAGAAGTCAGAATGCTTTTGTCAGAGCAGAGGTGTCAGGACTACTTTTCAGAGATAAAGCAAGTCAACCCTGCTAAGCATTAATGAAGATGTACTTCACAACGGTAACTTGGGATTAACGGCTATATTCAAACGGTCATATTCAACCTGCCGCCCAAGCCTTTGAAGCCGAGTATAAAAGGAACATCTACATTCAGAAGAAGGAGAGAGAATAGAGCCTATTGTCTGAAACATTGTATTCTACATTCCTCTCATCTTCTACTACTCTCAGATTTAGATTTGTAATATTATTAGAGAGTAATTCAGTTGTACCTAAGTGAGTAACATCATCTACTCTTAGAGAGAGTCATTTGTACTTAAGTGTTTATCACAATCAGTTCATAGAGTGAACATAATTGTTATCTTACAATTGTAAGGGGGAGCATTTAGAGGTTTTCTAAATCTCCATAGGTTGCAAGTTAGCCCGCAAAACTTGTGGTTGTAAGGTTTGCAGGTGAGCCCGTTGTAAAACCTGTGGGTTGTTAGGTGAACCCGTGTTCGTAAAACCTAAAGTGTAAAGGCTTTCTTGTGCCTGGTTCAAACAAGAATTTTAGTGGATTGAAAATCTCAGGTGGAGCCTGGGGACTGGATGTAGGTCTGGGAGTGACCGAACCAGGATAAATTTGCTTGTGCATCTTTTGCTTATTTAAATCTCACACCAAGCACCACACCACTACATACTCACTTGTGCTTGGGATGATTCATCGTCACTCTCATCAAGCACAAGGAGTAAAGTTTTAAAAAGGGAAAATTATAAGATTTTATTCTGCCACCCAATTCACCCCCCCCCCCTCTTGGGTGACAGCCACGCATTTCATTTGGTATCAGAGTCAGGTTACTTGTTTAAAGGATCCAACGATCTCAAGTGCAAAGACCTAGGCTGACTTGGGTTACAAAATGTGTTTTGAAGGTTTTGACCATACTATCCCACCTGTGTTAGAAAATGCTGATTTTTACTCATGGAAGGGAAGGATGAAAAGTTTTATACTATCCACGGATTTCAAAATGTGGGATGTCTTTGAAAAGGACTCTGATTTCAAACCAAAAGTAAATTGGACTGAAGAGGAGAAAAATTTATTTTACTTAAACCTTAGAGCAATGCAAATTTTGCACAAAAGTTTATCTGACAATGATTTCCAGAAAATTAAACATTGCTCTAGGGCTAGAGATATTTGGAAAACTCTTGATGCTATGTATGCTTCTAATCAATCTCTTGAAATTAAAGCTGTCCAAAGCTCATTTTGTGCTCCCTGTGAATCTATCCTTGATGAGCTACTGGATGGTGATATAGAGGAAGCTAGCACCAGTGAAGAGAGTATCGATCTCTGCCTAGAAGATTCAGAAACTGAAGAAAATGAGGTATCTAAACTTGAACCTTCTGAATTGCAAGACATTTATGATGAGTTACATATTGAATTCTGTAAACTTGCAAAAGAAGTTCTAGGCTTAAGAAAAAGGAATAGGGAACTTGAGGAACTTATTCTTTCTTCTACAACCAAGGAGTCCAAAGTTCCATCCTTGAAGGAAGAGTTTCCAAAAGACTCTGAAATTTCAAAAGTAAATAAAGATAGAGTCCTTGAAAAGAAAACTGACCAAGATAATGATAGGAAATCCCATTCTGAATATCATTCCATTATCTGTCATTATTGTGGTAGATCAGGTCATATTTCTCACACATGTAGTCTTAAGAAAAATTTACATGTGAGAAATAAATTTGTATGGATCCCTAAAGGACAAGTAAGGTCCAGCGCTAACCATGTAGGACCCAAGTACAAATGGGTACCAAAACTCCCTTCCAGTGCCTTACTTGTGCAGGAAAGATCAAGAGTTCCTCTTGCCCCAAAGAAAAGAACTCGTGGTGATATCACTGCTGCAACCATCTGGTTCAATCATAAGAAGCAGTGCGCCACCATTAGGAACAAAGGTTCTATCTCAAGGACGAGCTATCACAGAGTTCCACTCAACTATCCTGAGAAGAACATGAGAGAGAGGATGTCTCAATCAACATGGAGAAAGCCTATGAATCCTGTCTCTCCTAAGAAAGTGCTTCAGGCCAAAGATAAGTATAGAAGATCTCCTTGGGTAAGCAAGGGATCACTTAAGGTTGAAGCATGCAATAGTAAAATCTCCTATGCAAATGTTAGATGGACTTATTGAGATTTTACATCAAGCATCATAAGCATGAACATTATATCGCTTATAAGAAATTTCACACAATGTTCATAATCTACATGCTATCTATGACTATCATTATCAGAAACCGTGTATAACCATGTGCATATAGTCATAGTTGATTCGCAATGCCATATTCATAGTGAATAATTCTTAGGTGCATGAGAATCACATACTTCTTACAAACTGACCAGTCAGATCCAAGTTTGGAGACTGAAAAATGGGAAAAAGGAATCATTTGGTATTTTGTAGGAAAGAAGATCCAAAGGAACAACAATATTCAAGATCATACCTGATCTGAGCAATGTGTCAAATCTGAATGAGCTGTTGGTCATACTAGGCTTCGAGTGCTACTACTCCTGAAATTGAAAAGATCAAACAAGCTACTACTTGACGCAAATGCAGCTTTGATTATGAAAGCTTGAGCGATATGGATGCACAAGAGAGAACATCAACAAGGATGCTCATGAGAAGAAATGGCTGTTCTGAACTTGATCTTGAGAAAATTTCGCCAATCTCATATGAGTATTTCTTTCCATTACTCATTCTATACATCTTAATGGATAGTCCTTCTTGTCAGACCTGGATTAGGAACTTTTAAATTCACTTTGGCAAAATTTGTAAGAGTAGTGAGATCACATTAAGCATATTTGAAAGGACTTGAGATGAGATTTGAAAACTACTGTGATCATATGCTGAGAATTTGGTTGATTTGTAAACCTGATTTATTCTTAAAACTAAACTATTCTCTTGACTGTAAGGCTTTTAGAACTTCATTGTGTTGACAATTTACATATCTTCATAATCTAGCATGAACATTCTTAAGGCATATTTATCGAATTATGCATGTTTATGAAACTCTGAAAATATGCAATCTATTCTATACTCCCTGTACTATCACACTGGTATTTATCCAAAAGAGTATGAGTAAAGTTCATGACTTGAGAGTGAAACTATGTGAAATTGTGAACAAAATTTTCAAAATCTGTTTTCACTTTATTAATGCTCTTGTTTACCAAACTATCACTGAGGGTTGATCAATTTATCCTTATTAAGAGACATTTGGGAATGTCTAGATGAAGTTTAATCTTCAGAGAACATCTGTACTTAATTATTAAAACCTGCCAACTGTGCTAACTTAGGCATCGAAGTGCCAACCTTGAGTTTTTGCAGGTCCCTCAATGTTAAATCTTAAGTAAGTACAACCGGAAGCAAAACTACTTCCGGATGCTCTCGTGCTGGCGCTGAATGACTACTCAAGGCAACCAAGAGCGCCTGTATAACCGGAAGCAAAACCACTTCCGGATGATTATTTGCTGGGACTGAGTGTTGAAATAAAGCAAGCCAGAGCGCCAGTGCCAAACAAAGGGACACGTCACTTCAGAAAACGTTTCAACTTCCTCTATGAGACGTTGTGCCTTCTCTGACTAATTGAAGCAACACGTGTCATCAGGTGTGTCGTTCCAACTTAAAATCTTACGTTACACAATGTGTGAAAATTTGAAAGAAGATGTCCATTTAACCCTCAGAAGTTTTACCTATAAATAGATGTCATTTTTCACTTTCACCTTTTACTTGCATCAAATTCACTTTAACCATTCTCTCTGAAATTTCTTCATCTTCATCTGTGTTCTTCGCATTCTTCGAACACTCTTTCGTATTTCATCTCTTCTCATAAATTATACCACACAAAAATGGTCGGATCTCATGAATCCAACCCAGTTACACAGAAAGCCTCTTCATCCAAGCAACACAAGTCGAAATCTGGGAAATCAAGTCACAAACATTCTGGCAAATCTGGGCATCGTGAAGAACATCACGATGAACATCATGAACACCATGAAGGTTCTGGGCAAACACTGGGGCAGGATGAAAATGTTCAGGGTCAGCCTGAAACCTCTGGTAGAGTGGCAGAACAGCCAGTGGCTTCTGAGAATGAGCAAGCAAGAGAAGCCCAAGGAAAAGGAAAGAAGAAGAAGGTGCAATTTGCTGAAGAGCCTTCTTCCAAGAGGCAAAGGGTTGAAGAAGACGACCCTACAGTGTACAGAGATGGGGCATTGGAGTCAATTGCTGCCAAATTTGAGACGTCCGTCCCCTACTTCAACCATGGGCTGTTCATCGATCTGGACAAGATTGATGAACTAGGGTTTCCCCATCTGCGCCCTTACTTGGAGAAGTATATGCCTTGGCTGGGCATCAACCAGGACTACAACGTCAACGTCCTGCGAGTCTTCTCCCAATCCCTCTCTGGCAAGGCTAAGTACAAGAAGGTGGATGGGAAAGAGCAAGTCCACAAACTCTCCTTCACAGCCACTGTAAGGGGGAGGACCATTCAGGTTCACTTGGAGGACCTTGAATGAGATGATGGGAATCACAGAAGAGGGTATGAATGAATGGATCTACCCTGAGTCTCTCAAGTACAGCAAGGAGGAACTCGAGGAGTTGTATGGCACCAATAACAAGAAGGTATCCAAGATGTCTGATTCTAACAGGCTCTTGTACTACGTCTACTCCCGGATAATGACACATAAGGGAGGCAACTTCAACGAGTTCACACTGTTGGACAACCCTTGGTTCCCCAGACTCCTCTCCCGCAAGCCATTCAACCCCGGCCAGTTGATCTGCCTTGAGCTTCAGCGCTGGATAAATAATGACAAGTCTGGCTACCTTCCCTATCCCACTATCATTTCCCTCCTCCTTGAGAAGCACCTGATCAAGGCCACATCTGCCGTGGAGGAAGAAAATGTAAAGTGTAAGCCTCTGGGAGCAACCAACATTGGGAAGATGGGCATCAAGTACATCAAGCCTGCTAAGCCCACTCGCTCAGGATCACAGGCCGAGAGCGCCTCTCAGACTTCAGTCCCCTCTACATCTGGTGCAGGGGATCAAGAAGTGGACTCCCATGCTGGGCCAAGCCGTGCTGCAAGAGTGCCAGCCTCTGTTAGGGCTTTTGCCGAGGAAGTAAAGGAAGAGCTTCTATTTAGGCTGCCTGAATCCTTGGTGGGTCCTCTCCGTGCTGAGTGTGACGCTGGTTTCCAGCACCAAGGGGAGCGGATCCAGCGGCTCGAGGACAGAGTGGGTCAGATCGAGAATCACCTTGCCAGGGTGGATGCAAAGTTAGATCTCATCCTCCAACACCTACAAATTCCCCAACCATCACAAGGTAACCTACCACCTCCTCCTCCTCCTCAAAACCCACCTCCTCCTCCTCCTCCTAATCACCCTCAACTTCCCCCTCCTCCTCCACCTGACACTCAACAACCTCAACCACCACCACAAAATGACCAGCAACCCCCACCATCACCAAACAATGACCACCAATCCCCACCTTCACCTACCCATGACCAGCAAACCCAAGACTCACCTCAACACTCTCCACACCAAACCCAAGACTCACCTCACAACTCTCCACGCCACTTCCCACTAAATTCTCCATCTCCACCTCCTTCACCCACTCTCTCACGACCTGACGCTCCTACACGCTCTCCACTCCGTCTCTCCAACCCTACCCATCCAAGCACTAGCCTCATAGGATCTGACACAGTCATTCACCCCCTCAGCCAATTCTATAGAGAATATCCCCGCCTTCAACCACTCACTGATGACCATTTACCATTTTCCCCAGCCTCCAACTACAAGGAATACTCTTCTACTCATCCTTTTGAGGGTCTTTTTGTCACCTCCAATTGGTTCCCCAACCCTACCTCATCCGACCCCACCTCATCACCAGAAAGTACCCAATCTACCTCCTCCCCAGAAACCTCACCCCAAAAATCTCCACCCTCCTCGTCCTCAAGTCCATCCCTGGCCCTCACCCTCTTTGATGATGCCAAAAGGGGGAGAGATGTAATGACCACTCATGCAATGACCACTCTGCGCTTGTCAATGAACACAAGGGATGTCCTCAGCCAGCCATCCCTCTGGATTGAGGAAGATATAACAGCAGCACTTCGCCGCGCTGTGGAGTCTCAAAGGCTGGGTGGTGCAGAAAGCCTTATAAGGGGACAGGCCATCCGATTCATGCAGCAGAAGAAAGCGGCTGAGCAAGGACCACAATGGGATATGGTAGTGTTTGGACAGAATGATCAATCTTCGCAACCTGAGTCATCATCAGAGCCTCCTCCAGCTAAAACAAGCAGAGAAATTGTTGAGGAGATTATGATGAAGTACGGGCTGAAGAGACCCAACCATCCTCCCATTGTGATAGCCAAGCCTGTTCCTGCATCTACTGGGCAAGATTCTGAGATCTCTTCATCTGAACAATCTTCTGATCCTCCTTCCTCGTCTGAGCCAACAGCCAAATTCAGTGAGCCCAGAAAGAAGGCCGTTGCTAGAAGACGTGCCAGGAAGATAATTGCCTCCACTGAATCTGATGAGAGTGAAGAAGAGACTCCATCTGACCTACCTGAGCAAGAAACTTCATCTGCCCAGGTTGGGCAAGAAAATCTAGTGGTTCAAGCAGTCCCAATTCTGAAGGAAGTCAAATTGGAAATTGAAGACATGACTCCTGAGGAATTTGAGAAGTTTGGATTCACAGACAAGCTATCTTTTGGTCAGATGGCGTGCCTCGATGCTGACAGAGCTAGTGCCATGCCCACTCCTCCAATTAGCAAGAGCAAAGGGAAGAGTAAGGGGAAAGGGAAAAGGAAAGCCTAGGAAGTTGAGGAGGATCCCAACTTCCCTGTATGGAATGTGAAAATCCGGGCAGTTCACTATCCCAATGGAGAAGTCTCCTACTTCGACGATGCTACAGGGTTCCCTGGGTATGAAGAAGTAGAAAACATGAAAAGGGCATTCGAGGAATCTATTGAATCAGAGAGGCTCAGAAGGGAAAGAGATGAAGAAGAGCTTCAGCAGATAATTGCCCAGATAAACCAGAATGAGCGTGAGGCCGAGTTAGCCCAACTACAAAAGGAAAATGAAGAGAGGCAAAAAGAGAGGGAGAGGAAAAAGAAACACAAACCCTGAACCCCCAATCCAAACATTTTCTTTAACTTAGAAATTTTTCTTTCTTGCATACTTTCATAATTGCTTAATGTTATTTACTTGTATATGTTCCTTACTTGTAAATGTTATTTGATTGTATACTCTGACTTGTAACTTATGTTTGACAATAATATTTGTCTAAGTTACTTGTTCTTATCTATTGCCTTTAATCTTTTGCTAAATCCTTCCTTATGAACTTAATCGATAGAACTAAGTTTGTCATCATCAAAAAGGGGGAGAATGTTAGAATCTTAAGTTTTGATGAAGACTAAAATATAAAAGAATAGACCAAGTACTTAGAGAGCAATAGGTTAACATAGGATCCCAAGTAAGAATGCAACCGGATGTGGATTTACTTCCGGATAGACTAGGACTCGCGCAAGCGGATGAATGATTTATCCCCCAGCGGCAGCGAGTAACTCACTAGGGAAATAACTTAGTCCATGAAGCATTAGGTACACAAAACCTTAAGACTAAGCTATGATTCAACCGGAAGTGAAATTGCTTCCTGTTAGATTTAGACTGGCACAGGCTGATAGAATGGAATAACCCCAAGCGTCAGTGAATCAGCCACGTCAAGTGAAATTGCTTCCTGTTGGATTTCAACGGGCGCAGACTGATAAAATGGAAATAATCCTAAGCGTCAGTGAGATTACCACGTCAAGTGAAAGTGCTTCCGATAGCTCAGTGACTAGCGCTGACTGTTGAAATGAAATACACTGAGCAAGAGTGAGTAATAGTGAACAAAATCCTTCATCCAGTAGTTCTCACTTCCGGATGTAGAAGTGCTTCCGGATACATCCTAGACTAAATGACTTCCCACAGCATGTATAGTTCTTACTATATTTAATTATATATATTGCTATGTTGGACTAACCAGTATGTGCAGAACTTAGTCACACTTCCGGATGCAAATGAGCTTCCGGATGCAAAGACTCTTGGCATTGGATTTCAGAGATTAACACTTGCAGAGCAAGATTGCCACTTCCGGATGAACGATGATCATCCGTCAGCAAGAGTACAAGAGTAAACGTCACATACTCAGAAGTCAGAATGCTTTTGTCAGAGCAGAGGTGTCAGGACTACTTTTCAGAGATAAAGCAAGTCAACCCTGCTAAGCATTAATGAAGATGTACTTCACAACGGTAACTTGGGATTAACGGCTATATTCAAACGGTCATATTCAACCTGCCGCCCAAGCCTTTGAAGCCGAGTATAAAAGGAACATCTACATTCAGAAGAAGGAGAGAGAATAGAGCCTATTGTCTGAAACATTGTATTCTACATTCCTCTCATCTTCTACTACTCTCAGATTTAGATTTGTAATATTATTAGAGAGTAATTCAGTTGTACCTAAGTGAGTAACATCATCTACTCTTAGAGAGAGTCATTTGTACTTAAGTGTTTATCACAATCAGTTCATAGAGTGAACATAATTGTTATCTTACAATTGTAAGGGGGAGCATTTAGAGGTTTTCTAAATCTCCATAGGTTGCAAGTTAGCCCGCAAAACTTGTGGTTGTAAGGTTTGCAGGTGAGCCCGTTGTAAAACCTGTGGGTTGTTAGGTGAACCCGTGTTCGTAAAACCTAAAGTGTAAAGGCTTTCTTGTGCCTGGTTCAAACAAGAATTTTAGTTGATTGAAAATCTCAGGTGGAGCCTGGGGACTGGATGTAGGTCTGGGAGTGACCGAACCAGGATAAATTTGCTTGTGCATCTTTTGCTTATTTAAATCTCACACCAAGCACCACACCACTACATACTCACTTGTGCTTGGGATGATTCATCGTCACTCTCATCAAGCACAAGGAGTAAAGTTTTAAAAAGGGAAAATTATAAGATTTTATTCTGCCACCCAATTCACCCCCCCCTCTTGGGTGACAGCCACGCATTTCATTTGGTATCAGAGCCAGGTTACTTGTTTAAAGGATCCAACGATCTCAAGTGCAAAGACCTAGGCTGACTTGGGTTACAAAATGTGTTTTGAAGGTTTTGACCATACTATCCCACCTGTGTTAGAAAATGCTGATTTTTACTCATGGAAGGGAAGGATGAAAAGTTTTATACTATCCACGGATTTCAAAATGTGGGATGTCTTTGAAAAGGACTCTGATTTCAAACCAAAAGTAAATTGGACTGAAGAGGAGAAAAATTTATTTTACTTAAACCTTAGAGCAATGCAAATTTTGCACAAAAGTTTATCTGACAATGATTTCCAGAAAATTAAACATTGCTCTAGGGCTAGAGATATTTGGAAAACTCTTGATGCTATGTATGCTTCTAATCAATCTCTTGAAATTAAAGCTGTCCAAAGCTCATTTTGTGCTCCCTGTGAATCTATCCTTGATGAGCTACTGGATGGTGATATAGAGGAAGCTAGCACCAGTGAAGAGAGTATCGATCTCTGCCTAGAAGATTCAGAAACTGAAGAAAATGAGGTATCTAAACTTGAACCTTCTGAATTGCAAGACATTTATGATGAGTTACATATTGAATTCTGTAAACTTGCAAAAGAAGTTCTAGGCTTAAGAAAAAGGAATAGGGAACTTGAGGAACTTATTCTTTCTTCTACAACCAAGGAGTCCAAAGTTCCATCCTTGAAGGAAGAGTTTCCAAAAGACTCTGAAATTTCAAAAGTAAATAAAGATAGAGTCCTTGAAAAGAAAACTGACCAAGATAATGATAGGAAATCCCATTCTGAATATCATTCCATTATCTGTCATTATTGTGGTAGATCAGGTCATATTTCTCACACATGTAGTCTTAAGAAAAATTTACATGTGAGAAATAAATTTGTATGGATCCCTAAAGGACAAGTAAGGTCCAGCGCTAACCATGTAGGACCCAAGTACAAATGGGTACCAAAACTCCCTTCCAGTGCCTTACTTGTGCAGGAAAGATCAAGAGTTCCTCTTGCCCCAAAGAAAAGAACTCGTGGTGATATCACTGCTGCAACCATCTGGTTCAATCATAAGAAGCAGTGCGCCACCATTAGGAACAAAGGTTCTATCTCAAGGACGAGCTATCACAGAGTTCCACTCAACTATCCTGAGAAGAACATGAGAGAGAGGATGTCTCAATCAACATGGAGAAAGCCTATGAATCCTGTCTCTCCTAAGAAAGTGCTTCAGGCCAAAGATAAGTATAGAAGATCTCCTTGGGTAAGCAAGGGATCACTTAAGGTTGAAGCATGCAATAGTAAAATCTCCTATGCAAATGTTAGATGGACTTATTGAGATTTTACATCAAGCATCATAAGCATGAACATTATATCGCTTATAAGAAATTTCACACAATGTTCATAATCTACATGCTATCTATGACTATCATTATCAGAAACCGTGTATAACCATGTGCATCGTGAAATTTCACATCCAGCACCGGTTTTATCATTTTTGCACTGGATCACAAAGTTATATATTATTTATGCACCGTGAAATAGTCATTTATTAGTTTTGCTCAAACTGAAATAGTTAATTATTATATCAGTGTTTTTGCTCCTTAAATAATTGAATGAGCAATACCTAATAATGTCAATTAGTTAATTAGACTACTTAGACTAAAACTATTGCTTTAATTTTTTTACATTAGAACTTGGATTTATGACTCATCATTTAGAAGCTAAGAAGATTGCCCAATTCATCAAGAGACTTATATTTATTTGTCAAGTTTCACATCCAATTTACTTATTTTCTTAAATAATGAAAAATCCCGAAAAAAAGTAGCTTATCTAATCAAAATCTAAAAAACTCTAATTTATTAGTTTTTTATACATTTAATTACTGCAGATCATTAGTTGGTCGACTCTACATGTGACGATCAAAGAGAACACCACTTATACAATTCTTGGTTAATATAATTTTACATTGGCACCCCAAAGCAAATCCGTAAATGTACAAATCACTCATGAAGCTTCTTCAATCTCTCTAAAAAAATAACTAGATCATCTATTAAAGGAATTTATTAATACTACTTGAGGGTCCACGATGGGCAATGGAGACATTTAAAAATATAAATTCCTGGGAATTTCAGTCATTTAAATATTTAATAGTTAAAAAAGAATTTAATTTTGTCATTCAACATGCAATGTAATTTCAGAATACTTTCAATGCCTCATTCTGTATGTTTAATTACTATAGAGAGCGGTAACGAAAATCTTCCTTGAAGGAATCTCATCACCTTTACACAGATCCACCTAATCTTGATTTGATTCTGGCGTCTATCTTCATCGTTATGCGTTGCATTTGTTTAGGAGTTATTCAACAGCCAATTTTTTTGCTCAAAATCCATTTCTAAATTATTTCATAAAATTCCAAAGTTACATAAATTTATTTTTGAATCGCTTCCCCCGGTGTCCCACACCCTTCGGGTGCAGACTAATCCGGAGTCGCCAGCCGGGATTCCCATAAACGGGGTGACTGACTTCCCGGAGGTTCAAACTTGGCACCGTTGGGCTAAATGGCGGGATCCACACCTTGGGGATCCACTTCAAACCATCAAGCTACGCCCCCCGGGCTTACATAAATTTATTTATCATATGAGTAACACGTTGGGATAAGATTTTGGGAGAATTAATTAGAGATACCATGAAACAAAGATAATTAAAGTGAGGTCCCACAAGTTGTAATTACAACTTCTAGAGCTAGCAATAACAACTTATTGGTCTCACATAACAACTCATGGGACCTCACTTTAATTTTGTTTCTTACACAAGACTTGTAATTAATTGTCCCTAAGATTTTATTGTTATTGATGATTAACAAGTCTAATAAAAGGAGTCAACATACATAATATTCATTATCTATTAGTAGCTGAGGTAATTGATATATTGTTTTTCATCTAGTTGATATTGATCTTATTTATAGACCTGTAGTATATTTTTGTCAATTTTTTCAAAAAATAATTCTTAATATTCCCTCAGTTATAATTTATAAAAATGTTGAAAATTTGTTAACTTGTGTTCTCATTTTATGTGTTGATCCTAATACGTTATTTCTTTGTTCCAATTATGTAGTCACATTGTTCTCATATGTGTCTTTGAATATATGTTAACTTATGTTGTCATTTTATGTGTTGAGACTATTGGCTATGTAATTGTTGAATTTCATATTTATGTTGTATTGGATATAATTTGTTTTATTTTTCTCTTCATTTGACATTATCTCTGAGTGTTTATAGATTTGATCGTATATCATTTTTTGTGGTGATTTATTCCAATGAGCTTATCTTGATTATGTCATTTATATGATTGATTTGATTTGACTATGTTGTTGTTGAGTTTTTTTCTCTAAGGATTTAAGTACTTCCATCAGTTAATCAGTAGTATACTATTATACTATTGATCCAAAATAATCTCATTAGTGAAATTGGGTAAAGTTTTATAAGTACGAAACTTTGACTATAAGCTAATATTAACTAGTTATTAGAACCCAAGAGTAAGTAATTTGGATGGAATCAAAGCTATTCTTTTGAACTAAATTCTTGTTAATGTCAAATTATAATTAGGCTAAAGTATACTTTTAGTCCCTTATATTTACATAAAGTTTCAATTTAGTCCTTTATGTTTGAAAAGTAC
This sequence comes from Mimosa pudica, assembly GCA_029929735.1. Lineage (NCBI taxonomy): Eukaryota > Viridiplantae > Streptophyta > Magnoliopsida > Fabales > Fabaceae > Mimosa > Mimosa pudica. The sequence continues at coordinate 1,250,498 of JAKELP010000051.1, read as the reverse complement.
ACTTTTAGTCTTTTTTGTTTACACCATTAGTTTCACATAATGGAAATATATATATATATATATATATATATATATATATATATATATATATATATATATATATATATACTTTTCAAATGTATACTTTTCAAATATAAAGGACTAAATTAAAGGACTAAATTAAAACTTGATGCAAACATAAGGGATTAACAACTATAGTAGTCTTATTACGTTGTATTTGGCAAAATAGCACATTTACAGCATTCGAGCCTGATGCTTTTGAAGCACTGATAATGATAATAATAATAATAATACTTGTAATCCAAAAAATAATATTATTACTACTATTATTATATTATTGGTCATATAAATCTTATAATTTTATTGAACAATATACCTCATATATATAATATTGTCTTACAAGAATAGACCGGAAAAAGAAAAATGATTTATGCCCTCAAAAAAATCACCGTGATCATAGTATACCGTCCCCATGAGACAGAACTTAATTAGGACACTTTTGCTATCCCACATCCTTTTGAGGGTGCGACGACACGGAACAAGTATCACCCTAAGAAGGGTTGATATGGCGATCATATCGGCACTAATGCACTGAATATATCCCATTAGAACTCGGCAATTAAGAATACTTGGGCGAGAGTAGTAAGGGTACCTTTGGTTCAAAGAAAGTAAAGAAATGTGAGTGTAAATAATTTGAAAAGTTAAGAGTAATATGGTCATTTACATGTATCTCGGGCCCACAGGTTTTCTCTCTCCATCTTACACTTATCGTGGGTTCCACAAACTTTACTCTATCATCTTTATCCCTACTTTCCATCTCTTACCCTTTCCATTTCTAATTCTTTACTTTCTTTCACACAACTAAACACACTCTAATAGAATGAGTGATCTACTGGAGAGTCCTCATGTTTACCCTTAAAAAAAACATCCTAAGAAAGAATAATAGAAAAAAAAAACATTCGGAATTTTTTTATTGAAATTCATTAAGTATTTTGCTGTATCATTTTCTCCTATAAATATCACATTTAATTAAAAATTAAGATAAGTGCATGATGTGGCAGATACGAGATACTATATCTCCTACTTGTGATTCGGCAGATCCGGATCATTTCACTGTAACAGACTTTCCGACCAAACTAATTTTCTATTTGAAAAATAAATTAACTTATTTAGGTCCCACATAGCCTAAGGCACCCAAGGCATCCGACCAACCCTATAAAAATGAACACTCCTTATTAAAGCAACACGTTAAAGCAACACGTTGGCTTCCCTTCCTTCATTTCTCATTACTCTTCCTATGATCAAACTCTCATTCTTATCAAAAGTGCTTGAAAACCAACAGATATATAGTTGATCTAGTGGTAACACCTGTTAAAGTATGTGACACTTTCTTTTGTTTTAAAAGTGGTACGGTTGTTAAGAAAGCAAGGGGAGTTTGAAACATTGATGCTAATTAGTGTTATAGGGAATGGAAAAGTGTTATGGCTTAGTGTCTATTGTGATTCTGGTGGTTCTTACAGCGTCAATGGTGGTTCTTCCGTTGATGTTACCGCCGCTTCCGCCACCGCCATTGGTGCTTTTGTTTTTCCCGGTGGGGATATTGGCCGCGCTTATGTTATTGGCGTTTTCTCCTGTGGAAGCTCGGCTTGAAACGTCGTCGTTTAGGTGGCGGCTGTAGGCCAACTTTATGTTATTTGTATTTTTTATTTTGTTTTTGTTTGGTATGGCTGACCTCGGTGATTCATTAACCGCGTGATGTTATTAATTTATTGTACTGGTATGTTATATACATTGAATATAGTGATATATGAAAAGATTCTTTTGTTAATTCTTCATGGTTTCTATTTTTTATTGCAAGAAAAATACACTTTTAGCATACATAAATGGGAAACTTGAAGACATCAATTATAAAATTAGCTGAGGAATGGGATCTGATATGTACAAGGTATGAGATCATATAAGCCTTGGGTATCATTCTCCAAATAACTTGTCAAATAGGTATTTATTTATCCACAATTTTCCCTGCATTTATCGTTAATTTTATTTATTAAAAATATATGATTTTGATAACTTCATTCTTGGCCAAAGTTTGATTTTACATTTTTTATATTAGTTTCATCTTTATTTTCATGAAGAAAAATACATAGTGTAATTAATATCTTAAAAAATAAAATATAACAACAACAAATTCTTATCCCAACTAGCTGGGATCGACTATATGAATCATATGATGTCATTGTGCACAATCAATAGTCATGGTTGGAGATAAATCATTGATCAAAAGATCTTGTTGAATAACTTTGTTAAGTGTTCTCTTCAATCTCCCTCTCTATCTTAAAAAATAAAATGATTTATAAAAATTTTGTTCAAATAATAATAAAAAATTTCAAATCCGTGTGCCGAAATTGCATGTTTATATGCTGTTGAATGAACAAATAAATTTTTTTTTTACCAATAATGAACAAATAAATTAAATCTTACTAAAAGTAAGGAAGAAAAAACAAGCAAAGTATGCCAAACATGCAAAGCATATGAAACCACATGATTAGTTGAGTTTATTCTCTATGTGCCGTCCTTTGCATTTGGAAGAAGGAAAGAATAGTACGCAACCCACACACGCACTTGCATCATTCAATTTAATAAACATATAAAAGTAAATCAATTTCTGTTTTTGATCAAATAAATCAATTTCTGTTGGCGAAAGATAAAAATGAAGATATATCATCTCATATTTTGAATTGAATTTACTCAAGTTTAATTATGTATAAGAAACGCTTGCTTCAATTGATGCATTGAATCTGACTATGCATAGAAAAGCATAGACTTGCACGTCATTTGGTATACGCAAGCGAGACTGAGAATGCTTGTTAGGCAAGGATTAATGGACTTTTAATTATGAATATTTTAATTATAATAACATGACTTTATATAATATTAGTGGGCAGGCATGTATATATGGCTTGAAAGTTAAAGGAATGTTACTATCATTTTTAATGTTAATAAAATCATGTCAGGCTTTATTTATGTATACCTTTTTCCCTTTAACCAGATGTCCATCTACATATTCATTATCTTATTGAATATAATTATAAAAATTTCACTATTCAAATGTTATATTCCCTCCAATCTTAGTTAAAAGATCACCACTACCACAAAACATCTCATTTACATGCGTTTTTTTGCCAAACACATGTGTTTATAAAAGGTGCACCTTGATTTTTTAAGAAATTAAGGATGCAAAATTAATTAATTTAAATTGTATAATTATTTTATTTCTCAAAACTAATTTATTCTACTTATAAACTAACGTATAATCTAATCACCTGTGACAAATTTATAATTTAGTGATTCAATTTGTTTTCTTAACTCCTACAAAAAAATTAATGTGATCTTATATTTAGAGATGTCATGGAAGAGTAATTTAGAGAGACCCCCTTAATTATCTATCTTTAATTTTGAAAAAAAATTAGGAAAAAGCAAAATAAAATATATTATCAGAAAAAATTTGAAATAATCAGTTATATCATTGGATGCAAAATGTAGAAGATAGTTTAATTTACTAATACATTATCAGACCAAAAAGTATTAAAAAACTAGTTAAATCTGTTGTTTTGAATTAAATTAGTATACTACCTCCGGTCCTAAATATAAGACCTAATTGACTTTTTTTTGGAGAGATTAAAGTTGAAAAATAGGTTATTAAATAATGACATATTTGATATCTTTTTAATTATCCATTAGCCTATAGGTAAAATAAACCAGTGTAAGAGAAAAAAAAATTAGGTCAATCAATTTATAATTAACTTATTTTGCTTTTTTAGAATTTTTCAAAAAAGTCAACTAGGTCTTATATTTAGGACCGGAGGGAGTATTAGCTTTAATTCGTGCAATCTAAATGACCAGCTTGGAAAATTATGAAGTAAACGTGTACTTTGGTCCTTTAACTTTATACAATATTCTTTTAAGTCTTTTTATTTTATAGAGTGCGCTTTCAGTACTTTTATTGTAACATTGCTAATAGATGGTAAAAAAAATTGTAACATTGCTAATAGACAAAATAATTGTGAACAAAAATACACATTTGGTAGTGTGTGTGTGTCAATTTGGTAGTCAAAATGGGTTAAAGTTTTACACTCAAGATAAAGTCAAAATCTTCAACTGACTCCAAAGTTTATCACATGGGAAAGTAGTTTTTTGGCCAAGAATCAAAGCAAAAATAGTGAAAAAAGTAACAACAACAATAACTACATGTTTATCATAAGGAACAATTCCTCTTTTATCTTTCGCAAATTTATGATCCATTTTTATCCTTTTAATATTTAATTGTCATTTTATTGGTGTTTTCCACTCTTTTAACAACCATCCTCTCGTTCTTGAAGTTCACGTAATGTTTAAATTCAATCTCCCAATTTTGTCGCATATATTTAAATCATTTAACTCTAGCAATGTCCAAAAAATGTTGTTCAAATTATAAGCATTGATAAAATGTCATTTTGATTTATAAAAAAAGGGAAAGGGTAAATTGCGAAAATGGGTTCACATTATTACGTCAGGAGCACGTAGGGGTAACAAGTATTTCTGGACTTAATTCTGGGACTGAAGAATAAATGTTGGTGCAATATAGGTAACGCCGTTTAATTTGACCGACGTTGACCGTTAAAAGATGACGTGGCGAGGGAAATAATTTTTTTGCTGGCGTGGCGTTTTATGTTGCAATTTTTGGTTACGTGGCGTGCTTATGTGGCTTTTTTCTGGCGTGGCATGCTTATGTGGCCTTTTTTGTTGACATGGTGTGCTTATGTGGCTTTTTGTTGACGTGGTGTGCTTATGTGGAAATTGTCAAGTTCCTTAATTGTCCTTTTAGAATTCGAAGTTCTTTACTTGTCATTTTAAAAGTTTGAGTTCCTTACTTGTCCTTTGGATATTCGAAGATATTTATTTGTCATTTTCTCAAAAAAAAAAAACTGTTACAAAAACTAATTATTTGAGAGTGACGGTCTAAAAGTTAGATAACAACTTAATAAATCAAACTAAAACATTAAATAAATTAAAGAATGAAAAGTGCAATTTTGCCTTAAAACAGTACTCCCATCAGTCCAAAAATTTAGACCTATTTCATTAATTTTATTAAATTAAGGATTAAAGTTCAAATTTACCCTGAAAGTTTACACTAAGATCAAATTTGCCCCTGGAGTTTTTTTAGAATTAAATTTGCCCCTGAAGTTTACAAAAGGGATCAAAGTTACCCCTTAGTTAGCAAATGTTAAATTTGACTGATAAATTGGTCAAATCATCCACATGTCAAGTCACTTCATGGTCTACATCATGAACATAATGCCACCTCATAATCTCTCATAACTAATATAGACCATTGATGAAAAACTAATCTTGACCCTTTAATTAAATCATCTCAAACAACTACCTTTATCGCCACTCTCCGTCTCTTATTTGTCTATTATTATAGTGCAACGATAAGAATAGTTTGGCAAAAAGTCAATAAAAATTGGAAATTACTTTTATGTTTAGAACCTAATTCATTTCATAAAATAGATTTTATATTTAGAATTAGAGGAATTACATTTCAATTATTCTTCCAAGTGAATGATCATTTCCTAGCATAATTCTTGCACTGATAGTCTGATACCCGCCATAAATAATCTTAAGCAATAAAATTAATTTATTTTGTCAATATAATTCTTTGTTCCTTTTCCCTTTTTTTCTTTTTTCTTATATGTTGCAAACCAAACAAGCTAGAAACAGAAAACACGTTTTTTACTATACATGCTCAGCCCACCACATCCCACAAAAAAGAGCAGCCTTCAACAACCACAACCATATTCGATGTATCAAATGTAAATGCACGGTTCCTCTGACCATATACCAAAAAGGTCCTCTAAATTGACAAAATCAATCAAATTGGCTCTGCCCATTAAATATTTTACATATCCGAACGAGAAAATAACATAACAAATCATGATGGCTTTGAAGAGTCCACATGTAAATGTATTTGACATCTCTAATCTGTCACTGCAAAAAGAAAAGGGGCTGCTTTAATTCATACATCAGATATTTCTTAAAGAAGCCAAGTGACTAACATTACAACGACAAAATTCATATGTCATTTAAAATAACAATTTTTTCACATCTCCTTTTTTTCACATCTCCTTGTCAATGATATCTCGCATCATCTGTATGGGGATCAGTCCTTCGGTTCGAATAGCTTCTTTGGTTGGATCAGGGCTTATAAAAAATAGGGTAGGTAATCCTCGTACCTGAAACATTATTAAAGACTGTGTTATTGAAGCTTTTACATTTAAAAACTATGTCCACTGGATCTATGTCAATCACAAGTGTAGAGGGGATTGAAAGCATACACAGAAATATCAAATGTATCTAACTAGTGTGGGAATTTGAAATGAACAACATCATTTTAATATGTCTAGCAAGAGACAAAATTGTTTAGCAACATTGACATGGGATTGTTTATTGATTATTTAGTGATGTAGTAAAAAAGTTTAGGGCTGTTCATGGGCCAGGATGGCAGGCCCAAACTCTAAAATCAGTGTTTTAAACCGAAGCCCAAATAGGATGGGCAGGGATACAGGTGAGCTAAAAGTCTAAACAGATTCCTCTCTTCTTAATTTTATTATATACTCTTTAAAAGTTTCCACTTATCAAAAATAGTTCACAGAGTTATGACCAATTAACAAACTTGTCACTTGTCAGAATGGAAAAGACACGAGATTGGTAAAGACAAACCTAATACTTGTGTTTTCAATCTTGTTTCCTATGTAAAGATGTCCTTAGTGGGTAATCTATAATTAGCTCTACAAGAGTTTTATTAAGTTGTGAAACCTACTCTAATCTTTGTAAACATCTAGAACCCAACTCACCTAAATTTTTCTTTCTATTAAATCTCATGAAAAATCCATTCGTATTATTAGCCCCTAACTTAGACTAGCCTTAGTGTCTATGTTCCCCAAAATTGACAATTCTTGTGAAAATTTAGCCTGGTGAGTTTAGCACAAGTTGATTCCCCATTTACCATAAACTTCCCCTTTTCTTTTCACTTTTTACAATACACATGTTTACCATTCTAGAAGGAGTCATTTCTCATATCAAGTTGACTTACATCGTAAGAATGAGGAAGAATATGGATCTAGGATCTAACACTTCCAGCTAAAAAACGGCCAGCTTAAGGTGGGAAATGACACCACTTTGCCTAACATAAGGATCAATTTGGCTGAGAAAAGGGAACATTTGAGGGTTTAAACAAATATGTTTTACTTTCAAAAGGACCAAATGGATACAATAGTGATCTCTCCAAGTAATGAGTCACTATAATAAAGTTATACGCATAAAATGGATCACTACCAACTACATATGCATGCACCGATTAATGTTACGCACCTAAAGTAGCTCATTACCTGCATGTCACGCGCAAATTCATACTCATCATCTGTATCAACCTTGACAATAATTGCATTGTTTTCATACTCCACTGCAAGCTGCAGAAAATAAAAATAGAGTAAGTATGCAACACCTGTGATTGCCATAAACTAATAAGTTTGCAAAAATAAACAGCAGTTATGAGAAAATGTAAGCCAAACAACTCTAAAACGGATTTCATATCTCAGAATAAGGATTGTAATGACTACAAGATCAGACAATTAGTTTGTGCATCAACAGCTATTATGAACAATCAAACTGCACCAACATGCTTATACTGTATGTTCATTTTTTTTGCCTCAATGACGGAGAAACAAAATAGTAATTTCAGTTTGCTTGTGCCTTACACTTATTAATAGATATAGTTAGCACTCATAATAAAAGAACATCAGTCCAATGATTGACTTTGGGATCAAATATAGACTAATAAAATACTAAATATTCATTGATCATATTGCATTCAAAAATGAATTGTGATTTTGGGATTCCAATTTCAAAGGTTTTATACAGACATATGATAATTAAACTCAGGTCTATTGATCAGGTAAAAAAACCAGAGTTATTGAAACAAATTAAAAATCTAGAGTGATGTTGTATGGAAAAGTATCTACAGGCTTAAGTCACTTAATGCTACCGGAAGCAAAATCCTCACCATGATAATTGACTTGTGCACTGTTACCTTAAACAAAACCATATAATTTCTTCCAACATCTCTCAACATATTGAATGGTTTATCACTCAATGCATGTGTATCAGAATCAGGCTATGCCTGTTAAGTTACTTTCAAGATCACTCTCAACATCAATAAACCAGAATAGGAAAGAAGATCCGGATCCGACAGTATAACACTTAAGAGTTTGGGTTTCATAAATGACTTTATGTAAGCGGAAGTTGTGTTGATTTCCATGTGCTTTCTATCACATGGTCTCTGTGAAGCTCTTTACTTATTTCTTTTCAAGGGTAGTTGAGTTCATTGTATTTGTTATCTATTCAGTTAATTATGTGCATTTGCTCCAACAGGTGAATTCCATATGAACAGTTAACCTCCAAGGAGGGGGGTGGGGGGAGTAACAAGAGAAGAGATAACAATCTCTTTAACTATCTTAGCTTTCACATATCACCAAGCATCGAAAACAAGAGTTCAAACATATCCTTTGCACTTGAAGTATCCACTCTCCACTTCCATTTATTAAAAACAAACTCATAATATCATCTCATATATCATCCCAAAAGACCTAAACCAAACAGATTAACAGCTATGTAGAAGCCTGAACAATTTAATCAAACTTTACACCTGAAATTCTAACCCATTTCCAAGCTCATGTGGGATAGGACGTATTGGGTGGGAAACATTTTTATCTTTCAGGTGATTACCAAGTTCATAGCAATATTCTTTGATAAAAAAAACAACTCAATGCTTTCAGTCTGTACAAGGAAATGGATTTTCTTGGAGCATTCAAATCATTAAAAATCTTTCAACCTTCTAACAACATGGATGGACAAAATTCTATTCTGTTCATCCTACATTATGTAAGATAATGAATTTGGCGTTTGGATCCTTATATAATAACAATTCATGCAAGTCTTCATGATCTTTAAGACTAAATTTAAAGGCTATCTGTGGATAACAGTACTCAACACAATCAATACTCCCACTCTGCTGTAGATATGCAGGATAAGCACGGATCTTTCACACACACACACACACACAAGCATTTTCATCACATATTTCAACAGGGCTTAATTGTTCAGAAAGATTACTGCAATGATTGAGAAATTTTTTAAATTTATTGTTTATTTCAGGCATCACAAGGGGAAAAGATGTATATGAAAACTTAGAGAGAACATATATTTGGGAAGCTTGCTCAGTGAAAATCCACATCAGAATGGACACTTAAGCATAAGAGCAGTGCAATCACATGCTCACAGTGAAATGAGTGCAGATTTAAGCATGAATAGATTCAGTAAAGCCTATACCAATGAGTAGTTGGTTGAGCTGGTAAGTGGGCTACAATCCTCGTAAGGATAAGAACGCATGTTCAAATCCTAGGAAGTGCTCTCATTGGGAGAGAGGTCAACCTTGCCTATGTGGACAACACTCCTACTACTCGAGTCCGAATTAGTCAGTCGCCAATAGGCGCCAGATTACGGGCGGTGATTAACCAAAAAAGAATGAGTAAAGCCCATACATACCATTTCGAGTTCTTGAGCCATTAAAATGCAAGGTCCACACCATGTTGCATAGAAATCAATAATAAGAGGCACATTTCTTTCTCCCCTTACCAACTCTTGGACTTCATCAGCTGACAACTTTTTCTGCACAGCCAAATTTATCACAAATAGCATCACCACAACACCAAACTTCATTCATTTTCCCCCATAAAAAATAATACAATAAAATAAAAAGCCCTGCAAAACCAATTTTCCATTTTTTTTTTAAAAAAAAAAGCTTTACACTTTCTTATTTGCCCCTTACTGACTTCTTTCTTACAGCAAATAAATGTACATATACTCCTTAGCCTTCTCATCTCATCATCTAAAATAACAATCACTTACACCAAATTCTAATAATGTGGTGCAACTATTAAGCAATATTACTTCTACATTATGTTTTTTTGAAAAAAAAAATATTTTCATTCATATGAGCTAGCTTAAACTGACCATATTGTCAGTCTTCTCATAATTTGAGCTACATTTTTTCAGGAACTGAACAAAACAAAATATGATACTCCCTTCTAAATATAAATCTATTTGACTTTTTTGAAGATTCCTAAGAAAGTGGATTCAACCATTTAATCATGACATATTTTTTATATTATTATTAGATCATATGTTAGTATATAAGTCAAATTAACTAAAAAATTTAGGAAAATAAATTTTTATTAACTTATTTATGTTTCCTAGGATTCTCCAAAAAAAAGTGAACTAGCTACTGAATGAGTAACTACCAATGACAAGAAGAAGAAAAAATAAATATGGTGACAAACTAACCAAAAAAACAAGCATACTATAAAAACAGAGAAAGCAGCAAAAACAGAGAAGTGAGAGGGTTAAAACTAAAAAATACCACAAGATAATCTTCGCTGACAAATTTTCCTTGGGGTGGTTTGCAAAGAATTTTTCTGGGGGTGGTAGAGGAGAGAGAAAAAAGGCTATATTTAACGTTGGAGGTGGAAAAAAGTGGATAAGGTTGATGGGTTATGTGGGAAGGTGAAGAGTTGGCGAAGGAAATGATGGAAAGTGGTTTGGTTTTAGAAGTGAAGTTAGTGAATGAAGAGAGTGTACTTGTGTTCCCATGATTTTGATGGATATGGGAATGAAGTAAAGCCATGGGACTATGCGAGAACAGAAGAGACCCCCAAAGATAGTTCTGTATGTTTTATTTGATAAGAGAAACAGGATTTCTTAGCTTTTCACCCCCTCCTCTTCAAAATAGTAGTATAAGAAAATAGGGTTAAAGAAAAATCATTTTGGCCAACAAACAATTAAGGAAGTATCAGTTTAGCCAACAAACAATAAATGGTCTCAATTTGGCCAAAGAACAATTAAAAAGTCTCACATTGGCCGACAAAACTTAAGAGCAATATAATTCAGATGTGAAAAGTCCCTCCTACCCCTCATTGAAACAAATAAAAACAAAAAAGTGTGTGGGTCCCACATATGTTCATAAAATATAAAAAATATTTCCTTCTTCTTTACATTATCTTCTTCACCATGCATCATTCCCAGAAAAAGCTTTAGCACCCAAAAACAAAAACAAAAATCAAATCAACCTGGCATATCCCCCACAATCTCCTTCAAGTCCTTGTGCCTCACCACAATCTTCATATCCATCATATCCCTAGCTTGGTAGCTCGCCGACGACCCGGCATCATCGCCCGCCTTGCTCGAAGCCGCCATCGTCATCTTCACCGCAGCCAGTGGCGGTGTCACCGTCGAAGCCCCGCCCACCGACTCGCGTCACGATCTCAGATCTCCCAGTTTCCTCATTCAGAACCATCTTCATGAAAGGAAAAATGAGTTCTAGCTTGATGTTGTTTCTGCTGCTGAGCTCGACGTGGGAAAAAACCCAGATGGGAAATTAGACGCCTTTACTTTTAAAACCTTTCACATTCATTTCAAAAGTTGAGTTGTTCTGAACAGAGCAAAGAAGTCTTCACCAATATATTATCTTCTTTATTGTTGATTTGATTTTTGTTTTTTTTTTTAGTTTTTGGGTTCTGTAGTGTTTTTGGAAATGATGCAGCAAAGCTTTTTTCATATTAGGCTAAAAAAGTAGAGAGAGAGAAAGTTAGAGAGAGAAAGAGTGAGAGAGAAAGTTCTTTTGTCTTTGAGTTTCTCGCCCTTTTCCCATTTGATGGACGCCGCCGGTCTCCGGCCCAAGCCACCGGATGGGGGGGCCATCTCAGAGCGATAAGACGATAGAGCGATGTGCACAGGGAACTGGTCTGGTTAATGAGGTAGAGTCGTCGATGCCTAACAAGGCTCCCACTCTGGATGACCCCATGGAGATTCCTCCCTCGGGGACTGAAGAGCAACATGTAGCTACTGATGTTACCATGGGTGAAGAGGGTGCGGGTAACCCTAAGCAGGCGAGCGCTGAAGGTAAGAACCCCTCCAACCCCAGCCTGATGCAGCGAACTCCGGTTTCCTATAAGTCCATGCTCACGGGTCAGCTCGAGGGTGGTTCTCAAGAGGAGTTTGCGGAACAGGTTAAGGGCTGGCTCCAAGAGGAGGAGGAAGTAGCGCCAGCATTGACAGCGAAAGAGAAACAAATGTTTGAGGGCCTTCCTAAGTTGAACATGAACGATGAGCGTTGGATGGAACTTTGTAGGCCGTGGAAGGACGCCCTAATCCTCACCTTGTTGGGGAAGGAAGCAACCCTGAACATGATGAAGGATAGGATTGCCTGGATATTAAAGGATAGAGCTTTCGAGCTGATCGACCTCCCCAACAATTACTATGTTTTTCGATCCACCAATAAAGCTCTAGGCCACAAACTGTTATTCGATGGCCCCTGGCTCATCCAAGGTCACTATCTAGCCATCCAAAGATGGAGCCCCAATTTCAACCCCTACTGCAATAAGGTTAGGAAGGTGGCTATATGGTTCAGAGTGCCCACCCTACCCATGTATGTCTACTCTGAGGTCTGCTTGATGGAACTGGGGAACATGATAGGGACGGCGCTGAAAGTTGATATCAACACGTTAGCCCACCACCAGCAGAGTGATGTGAAGGTTGAAAGAGGGAAATACGCTAGAGTGACTGTAGAGGTTGACCTCAATAAATCTCTCCAATCTCGTTTTGTCATCTGCCGGAAGTTATATACGGTGGAGTATGAGTCCCTGGACCTAATATGTTTCAAGTGTGGCTGCTACGGCCACAAGCTTGAGTTATGCCCGACCAACGCAGTCGCTAAGGTGTCTCCGGCGGCCCCAGGTGAGGCTACACATCAGGACACCGCTGACGTCTTCTCCCAGGAAGAGAGAGATAAGGTCAAACACCCCTTGGTCAGCGTGCCAGGTGTTACATCAGAAGAGAAATATGGGGATTGGATGAAGGCTAAAAATACCTTTAGACCAAGGAACTAGAAGGCGAGAGTGAGCAAAAACGGATACAACCAAACCTCGTCTGAACAAACCCTGCAGAAAGCAACAAAGCAGGTGTCAGGGTCGAGGTTTGACATTCTAAAGGAAGGCAAGGAGCCAGAGGGGCCCACTGGGGAAGGAATCAAAGTTGTCAATCAGAAGCCGTTAAAGGAGTGGCGAAGGAGAGAGGGGAAAACTCCTGCTGACGTGACTGCAGGGGTGCCTGCGGGGGCCAATAAAGCAAAAGCTCCTTTTCAGACAAAAGAAGGGAGTAACCCACCCTTGGGGGACGTGGCACCCACTATGCTTTTTGCTGCACAGAGGGAGGAAAAGACGTCAACTGCCAAAAAGAAAAGTGGCAACATGGATAAGCGGGGATCCAGTGGGCAAAGTCGTAACAAGCTGAGTGCAGAAGTTGTGACGTCCGCCAGTGCGGAAGCCCATCCTGTCGTTAAGAAAAGCCTAACCAATAGAAAAAGGAGTATGGGCTCGAGGCCCATTACTGTCTCCCCCCTTCTGAACCGCCGAAGCTCATCTCGAGTCCATCAAGTGGTTTTTGATGAAAAGTTTCCTAGAGGGCCCCTTAATTTTGAGCCAGACATCAGCGTTAAAGCCCAAAAGCTCACTGAGCCCACCTCTCAGGCAGACGTGCCTTTGCTGGGCTCTGAGGAGCACCCGCCCACTATCATGGACACCCAACCCCAGCTCGTGGAACACCGTGGTGACCCCCTGACCCTAGCCAACCCCCGACCATCCCTGCTGGGGCTCTTGAGGTTCTTGAGCCGCCGGAGAACTGGTATGAAACTCAAGTTGACAGCTTGGGTGAGCATGACGACGAATCAGATGCTATGTCTCAGCGGCCAACCAATGACTCACATGTATGAATATGGGACTCTGTGCTCCGTATTTGTTGCTTTTTTAATGAATATTATATCCTAGAACTGTCGTGGTGCCGCATCGAGGGTGTTTCCTGGAAGAGTTAGAGACCTTATTAGGGGTATGGATATCCATGTTCTTTTTCTCTTGGAAACTACGGTGAGTGGCCCAAAAGCCGATCGTGCTATCTCCAGGCTGGGGTTTAATAGATGGATCCGTATTGAAGCCTCTGGTTATGCGGGGGGGATCTGGGCTGTGTGGAATGACTCTGACGTCACGGTCACTTATATTGCCTCTACTACTCAATACCTCCACTGCCGCATTGATAGCATTAAGATGGCGTACAGTAGCCTTGTTACTTGTATTTATGCAGAACCTGACTACACTCGCCGCCTACCTCTGTGGGGGGATCTGCTAAACCTACATGCAACTATCTCTGACCCCTGGGTCATTCTTGGGGATTTTAATGCGTACTTAACCGAATATGACAAGGTGGGAGGGGGTAGACCACATTTGAGATCGATGCAGCAATTTGCGGTGTGTGCAAGATTTGGAATGGACTGAGATTCGCTGTAGTGGAGAACATTTCACTTGGGACAGGAACTTGGTTAAAGAGAAGATCGATTAGATCTTTGCAAATCAAGCTTGGGTTGACCAGTATCAAACGGCTACCGGTTTTCATCTTACCAAGTCCGGATCGGATCATAGGCCCTTACTTTTGCAATTCTCCCCTATGAGATGGCCGCCGCGTCCTCGATCGTGTTTCCAATGCAAGGCAGCCTGGCTTCTTGAGGAGGATTTCTCTAGCATCGTTCGACAGGGTTGGTCTACTTTGGACTGGAATACCAATGTGGAACAGTTTACCCACTTAGCAAGAACCTGGGATCAGGAAACAATGGGAAACCTGCCTAAGAAAAAAGCCGCACTTCGCAACCGTATCGAGGGTGTGGAGAGGGCGTGGAGCAAAAGGGATAGTCAGCATCTCGCCCAAACAGAGAAGGAACTTTGGGGCTTATATAACCGAACTCTTGCTTAGGAGGAATTAATGTGGTTTCAGCGCTCCCGATGTAATTGGCTGAAGTGGGGGGACCAAAACACAAAGTTTTTTCATACCTCAGCAGTTATACGTCGAAAGAAAAATACCATTGATGGCCTGAAAGACGAGGGAGGGGACTGGATTTTTGATCAAGCGGCCATTCGTAACATGACTCGAGCTTTCTACACTGATCTCTTTAGAAAGGACACTCACTGCACTGATATTCTGAGTACGGCCACCTCCTTCCACCGCCTATCGAACCTAGAATTGGCTGCTTTTTCAGCGATGGTGAGCCCTGAAGAAGTTAAGCAAGCTACCTTTGATTTGGGGGCACTGAAGGCCCCTGGTCCAGATGGCATTCAGGCCTTTGTGTATCACGAATTCTGGGATGCTATTGGAGAGTCCCTCTGTGCCCTGGTTCATAATATCTGGGAGAACCCGTCGGCTATTCAGAGCTTA
Source organism: Mimosa pudica (assembly GCA_029929735.1). Lineage (NCBI taxonomy): Eukaryota > Viridiplantae > Streptophyta > Magnoliopsida > Fabales > Fabaceae > Mimosa > Mimosa pudica. The sequence goes on along the minus strand of JAKELP010000051.1, from coordinate 1,235,090 downwards.
AACAACACTAATATTGTGCTTATTCCGAAAGTGGACATCCCCCAAACCCTGAAGGAATTTCACCCAATCTCCCTCTGTAATGTGAGCTACAAGGTGATCTCTAAGATCATTAGTAATAGGCTTCGGCCTCTCATGGGGAAGCTTGTCGGTAACCACCAGTGTAGTTTTATAGCGGGACGTCAGAGCAGTGACAATATCATCATTGCCCAAGAGGTGATCCACTCCATGAGAACTAGAGGCAAGCGCCCGGGGTGGATGGCGGTGAAAGTTGATTTGGAGAAAGCTTACGATAGACTGGACTGGGATTTCGTACAAGCCACCCTCACGGAGATTGGCATTGAGGGAAAGATCCTTGAGATTATTATGGCTTGTATTACTACCACTTCATTCCGAATTCTTTGGAATGGGGAGCCCACCGAACAGTTTCAACCGTCAAGGGGCATAAGGCAAGGTGACCCCCTCTCGCCGTACCTTTTTACCTTATGCATGGAACGCCTCCATCATATCATTACCGATGAGATCGAGGAGGGGATGTGGAATCCGATCCGATTAGCACCGCGAGGCCCTCCCATATCCCACCTTTTCTTTGCGGATGACCTCATTCTATTCGGGGAGGCCTCGAGTGTGCAGGTTGAGTCGATGCTCAGAAGTCTTGACCGGTTTTGTGGTGTCTCTGGCCAGAAGGTTAGCCGCGACAAGACTAAAGTTTGTTTCTCTAAGAAAGTCCACGTGACCTGAGCTATTGATTTGAGCAACCTAATGGGAGTTAGCCTCACCGGGGACCTGGGAAAATATTTAGGGATTCCCCTTCTCCATAGGAGAGCCTCTGCGGCCACCTTTGCCCCTCTTATGGAGAAGGCTAGCCGCCGCCTGGCAGGTTGGATGAGGGGCTGCCTCAACATGGCAGGGCGGTCTACCCTTATCAAGGCAGTGTTTGCTGCCCTCCCGACATATTACATGCAGACTATCCTGCTTCCCAAGGGCATTATTCGGGAATTGGATAAAACAAGTCGTAGCTTCCTTTGGGGAGAGAGAGAGGGTGAGCGAAAGTTACACCTTCTTTCATGGGAACAGGTAGTTTAAGAAAAGAAGCATGGCGGCCTGGGTATCAAGGATCTTAGGCAACAAAACAAAGCTTTCATCATGAAACTCTGCTGGGGCCTTGTGACCAAGGGAGATGCGCTTTGGGTTCGGGTGCTTCGCTCAAAGTACAGATGTGATACCCCTGAGATGCCTGTTATTCATAAACCACGGATAGCCTCATTAACTTGGAGAGGCATTTGCGAGGTTTGGAATGAGTTCAAGGTGGGGGTAGGGCGTCGGATAGGGAACGACCGATCTACATCCTTTTGGATGGATAATTGGTCTAATATGAACCTCCCCCTTCTGAATTACATCCCGGGCAGAGAGAGCATGATTGACCCACACGACACGGTGGAGAGTTATGTCCGTGAGGATGGAACTTGGGATTTATCCAGAATGCGACCTTGGCTTCCGCCTTATATCATTAACTGCATTACCTGTGCACACCCACCCCGTGAGGAGAGAGGAGAGGACAAATATTACTGGAAACCATCATCTAATAGGTGTTTCTCTGTGAAATCCGCTTATTTGTTCTTATGTGCAGGTCACCAGACACAGGTGGATAACATTTGGAGGAAACTTTGGAGGTGGACAGCCCCAGAGAAAATCAGGATGCTTATGTGGCTGGCGGTTCATGGTAGAGTCCACACGGCTGCCCTTAGGAAAGTCCGTGGTATTGAAGAGTGGGGCGGCTGCCCGTTTGAGTGCGTGGAAGTGAGGAAGACGTCCTCCATCCTCTTCGTGACTGCCCAAGAGCGCGGGGATGCTGGGAGACTCTTGTGCAGCCGGATCAATGGGGACGTTTCTTCTCCATGACATGTGTGGACTGGATTGGTTGGAACATTTCAAATGAGGCGGGAATCCCTCTCACCAAAAAGATCCCATGGCCTACCCTATTTGGTTATGTGTGCTGGGATATTTGGACTAGCAGATGTGCCAAGCTTTTCAACAATCAGGAGGTGTGCCCCCCTTTCAACGTAAAGCACACTGTGTATAGAGCTTGTTCGGACTATGACCTCCTTAAGAACAACCACAAAGTCTTAAGGTGGGAGCAACGACACAGTCCACCTATAGTTGCTACTGGAGAGGCAATTCACCTTTATGTTGATGGCTCGGTTCTCATGGATGGACGTAGTGGCTGTGGCGGATATATCCGGAGCAATGAGGGGGCCTGGATTAGGGGGTTCAGCAGCAAGCTCAATCCTGTTCCTTCAACTCTGGCTGAACTCCTGGGAATGATTTACGGCCTTGACTGGTGTTGGCAACAAGGATATAAGACACTCATCCTTCACTCTGATTCCACCGAGGCTATAAACTACATGTTAAGGGGATGCGATAGCACCCACCCTTTTCAGGACATCATTGGTGAAGCGCAAGCATCCGTCCACCGTGATTGGGAAGTGGGTATATGGTATGAAGCGAGAGAAGGCCTTCGGACAGCCGATTTTTTCCAAATACTCTCATAGTTTAGTCAGTAATTTCTGTGAGTTCCACCAGCCTCCTTCTTTTTGTTATCAGGAGGGAGGCCAAGAGAACTTAGGGAGTCCTTTTTGTTTAAGTTAGGAATGAGACAGTAGCCTCAGTTTGTATGCAAAAAAAAAAAAAAGAAATGATGCATGGTGAAGAAGATGATGTGAAGAAGAGGGAAACATTTTTTGTTTAATGAACATACGTGGGACCCACTCATTTTTTGTTTTTATTTATTTCAATGAGGGGTAGAAGGGACTTTTCAGAGTTGAATTATATTCTTTTTAAGTATTGTTGGCCAATGTGAGACTTTTTTATTGTTCTTTGGCTAAATTGAGACCATTTATTGTTTGTTGGCCAAATTGATACTTCCTTAATTGTTTGTTGGCCAAAATGACCTTTAACCCAAGAAAATATTTATTTCAAGACAAAAAGACCGATAAAGACTCACCAATGCACACAAAGATAAATAGGGTATCTAAATTCCCAATAGGACAAGGAAGTCACAGACACCTAATTGACATTAGTAAAGTGGGCAAATGACTCAAAATGCCATTAAAAAACTAGTTAAATAGTCAAGCAATATTATAAATCATAATTGTTCATAACTGTTATGAAGCTGACAGGTTTTTTAAGGGCATTTTGAGTCATCTGTCCACATTTGTGAATGGCAATTAGGTGTCTGTGACCTTCATTGTCCTTTTGAGAATTTAGGCACCTATTTATCCTTTTGAGCATTTAAGAGTCTATCTGTCTTTTTCTAACTTTAATTAAAAATATAAGATCTATTATAGTTATTACCAATTTTTTATCGGTCATTTTAAAACTAATTGTGGAGTAAGTGATTGGAAATTGGTTTTAAAATGATGAAAAGATCCTTGACAGTTACCAATGGGTAGTTGGTTGAGCTGGTAAGTGGGCTGCAACCCCCGTAAGGATGAGAACGCGTGTTCGATTCCCGGGAAGCGCTCTTATTGGGAGAGTGGACACCCTTGCCTATGTGGGCAATACTCCTACCCCTCGAGTCCGGATTAAACCGGGCGGTGATTTACCAAAAAAAAAATCCTTGACAGTTTTGTTGACGGGCACTTCCTAATTCCCACCAATTAGTTTATATAGGCCCAACCACCAATAAAATTTTCAACGGAATTTCCTTCCAATTTCCCAATTTTTTTCTATCCTGGTTTTTATCTTGAGTTTATTAAAAAAGTTTCTTAAACTCAATTAGAACTCCCAAGAGGAAAAAAAACATTCAAAAAACAGCAGTGCCTCTCGTTTACTTCTCTAAAGTTCCTAAATGTAAGTCCATTTTATAATTTTTCTCAACTTTTCCCCAAATTAATTCTAATAATGTTTATCTAAACTAACAAACAAGAGAGAGACAATGGTATATAGTTAGTATAAATTGATAATATTTGTGTATTAATAACTAATTTAACTAACATCCTTAATATAATTAAATTAGAGAAAATGATCTTATATTTAGAAAGTGAGGTAGTATATTACATATGCTGAGCATTGAGAATTTTTACGAGTAAAAACCAAAAGAATATTAATAAAGGCACTGTAGGAATGCTCTTGTTAAGCCACACAGAAAAGTGAATTTTCTATGAAATAAAACAATCTATTCTCGTTGGCAAAACCTCTTTCTAGGAGGCGGGAGCAAACAAAAAGAAACATTGATTCTGTCACAGAAACACATAATACCAAGATTTATAAGAAAGATATGGTATCATTGATTAAAAAAAATATTCTCATGTGAGTATAATTTATGTTATAAACTGTGAATAAGAAAATAATTTCCTTGCACAAATAAACCATGTCTTCAATTTATTCGTTGGGTCAGTTCAAAAAAAAATTATTCGTTGGGAGTATTTACGGCTTTGAAGACCTGTCGATTTGGGCCAAGAAAGTTCATAATCCAATTGGGCTGTGTAAATAATAACAACGAAAGGCCGAACAGAGGAATGAGAATTGAAAAAGAAAAAGCGCTAGAAGGAGGGCTTGAACCTCCGACCTTGTGGTTAACAGCCACACGCTCTAACCAACTGAGCTATTCCAGCTGCTGTTTTAATGTGGATAGTTAAAGTTATAGGTTCAATAATGACTAAAACTACTATTTTTAATTAAACAATATTTCTATATTTAATTCAATAAATATTTGAATTAATTTTGTAATAAAAATATACAGTTATCTAAATTATTTTTAAAATCAATATTAATTTTAAAAGAAAAATCCGTTCATAAAGCCGGCAAACTATTCCTATTACTTCATACAATCTTTGGTGAAATTGAAATCCAAAAACAACTAGAGAAATAAAATAACCTTGATACATGAAATTGAAATAACGTGTCTTTAATGTAAAACAAGTATTGTATTCATAATCTTAAAAGGAGAACAACAAAATTAGGCATCAACATATACCTTCCCCATCTACTTCCACCTTTTCCCCTAAGTACATTTTTAGCTAAGATAGATATCGAAATGACCTCTATGTATGTTAGCATGTAACTAAGAAGAGAAGACATTAAAGTTACCATAAACGATAAATCTGATTTTATCATTATATATATATATATATATATATATATATATATATATATATATATATATATATATATATATATATATATATATAAAGATGGACACTATGTTATACTTATATATGTTTTTTTATCAGCAATCTGTTAATATACTTATATGGGTAATTAGATTGATTACTTCTAGACAAACCCAAGAAATAACCACCACTTTCTAAAAAGGCAAATGATTGTATAACCCCAAATTATTTGGAAGAGCTACTGTAAGCTAAAATCATATACATTATCAAATATATGTATTATCCCAAATTGCCCCTGCACAAACCACTTCTTCAACTTGGCCAAAATAATTCATCAATCTCCATTTTGATCCAATAATATTCATCTAGATCATGTCGGGCTTGATGCTTAACTAGAGTTATCATGGTCATAAGAATTAATAGTTCACATTTTAGATACTGGGTTGGGTTCGGTCTAAGAAATAAAACTATTACTCTATTATAAGGGTTTAAGTGTAAAAATATTTATGTAATTGTCACAAAGGTGTAAAAATACTCGTGTAAAATATTTTGGAGCAAAACTAACTATCAAATTTTGAAACTCGGGCAAAATATTCATCACCATTAATTTTTTTACTTTTTCACTCATCATCCTCTGCCACTAGCATCATCATCATATAAGGGCAAATAAATACATAAACTTGTTTGCTAGGTGTTTTGATATTTTGCAATTTAGACCCTCTCATAGTTAAGGTGGTTATTGGTAACCTGCTTTGTGATGCCAGGTCAGCGAGCGATATATGCCGAGTCCCAACAAATACAGCGTAAAAGGGTTGCCCACTTGCCCATGGGAGAAAAGTACAGGCGTGATGGGCCACATACACGTTAGTAGAGAGATTATAAATTTAATAGTAGTATTGGATATTGCTTTGAGATATACTTGTCTTTGTGACAATTAAATAAGAGGTAGTCAAAGTGTTTAGGTTGATACACAACTTGCGGATAAAAGGAATCTAAGATTTGATAATACCGTGAACAAATGAAAATGCCCGGATGAAGAGAAGGTGTAACCCGCAGAGAAAATGGGGAAAGGGTAAAATTGGAAATTTCAATTTTGGATAGAGTCAAATGTTCTTTTTTTTTCACCTTTGATAGAGTAAAATGTTCAATACATACTACTCCCTCCGTTCCTAAATGTAAGATTACTTTCCATAATTTGGGGAGATTAAGGAAGGTAGTCAAATTACCTGATGTTCCAAAAATACCCTTCAATTAAATTGAAAACACAAATATCCTTTCATGCTTCCAACTCAACCCCACAACTCAATTGTAAAAGGAGTATGGAGGTATTTTGGGTAAAACTTGGAAAAAAAAAAAGTGTTCTTACATTTAGGAACTTACCCATATCCCCAAAATGATCTTACATTTAGGAACGAAGGGAGTATTAAATACTCCCCCTAACAATAAATATAAGTCTGTTTTAACTTTTTTTTGCATAAATTAATAATGCAAAATTTATCACTTTAAAATTATTATAATTATCTTTTTACCTCAAAACTAATTTATTCTACTCAAAAATTGACATAAAATCTAATTACATGTGATATATATTTTATTTTAGCGATCTATTTTTTCTTTAACTTCTCCCAACAATGTAAAAGTGGTATTATATTTTTAGGACAATGTATGAACCGATGTAAAATTAAAGAAAATCGTCACCTTTTCCCTTTTTTATATTCATTATCTTTTTTCCGTATTATTTCATCCCCATCACTGGTTAAAAAAGACTGTGAATTTAAATTTTTATAAAATTATTGTTATATTATTTTATAGACTATTTTTATTTTATTTTGTGTATCACAATTAGGAATTATGTAAAGCATAATTTAACCTTTTTATACAAATAATGTAATTTTCTGTATACCAAGCATAATTTAACATTTTAAGTTGTATATTTATTTTTGTATAGTGACTTAAAACTTCATAACATATCAAAGCTGAACTATCTATTGTTTCGATTTGAGGATGAGTATGCGATTTGAATAGGAAAATGAGAAAGAGGAGAAAACCCTAACCTTTTGAAAATTAATCATAAATAAGTATATGAAAAGTGTGTGCATTCACCTATAATATGCTAATACCAATCAACAATGAAATACTATAAAAAATTGTTTTTTCAACTTTAATTTATTACTAGACTTGTATAAAGAATTCTCTAATTTATACAAGGGATTACTAAGTTCAAATAAGGGATCACTAAAATGTCATAAGGAAATGTTTAAATGTCATAATGGAATACCTAAATACTCCCTCCGTTCCTAAATATAAGAGCACTTTGATTTTTCTGGAGAATCCTAATAAAGTAAAATGAACAATTTAATCATAACATATTTTAAATATTATTAGATCATATGTAAGTTCATAGGTCAAATAAACTAATTTAGTGAATAAATTTGGGAAAATCAATTTTTAATTCCCATATTTTGCTTTCTTAGGATTCTCCAAAAAAGTTAAAGTGCTCTTATATTTAGGAACAGAGGGAGTATTAGTAGAGAATATCTAAATATCATTAGGGATCACTAAAATGTCACAAATGGTGTATTCAATGTTTAAATTCTCTTTGATATTTTGAAATTCTCATATGACATTTTGGGATTCCATTATGACATTTTGGTATTTCCCTATGACAATTTAGTCCTTATTTGAATTTGATAGCCCTTTAAATTTGGAAATTCTTTATACAATTCTGATAATAAATAAAAGTTGGTAAATTTGGGAATTTGAAAAATTTATAGAGATATTTTTGCAATCCTTTATTTTAATATGGTAATCCCTTATTTAAATTTGGGAATCCTTTATACAATGGTAAATCAAGGAAGTTGATAAAAGAAATTAAACCAACTGTATAACTCAACCAATCGTATGAATTGATAAAAAGAAAAAAGAAACAACCAACTGTATGATAATCATAGCATGAAATCCTAGACTACTGCTTAATGCTTATTTAAAAGAATGGTATAAAATCTTGTTATTAATAAGCTATTATTTTTATGTCAGACTTTACAATACAAGATGAATATCATGATGATGCTGTTTAGAACAGGATCAACACCCTAACTTTGTACACTCTTACTTAGACCTAAATTTAATTCAAACAACAAGAAGGCAAAAGAATTATACTCATACCCGATCAAATACACCAAAATTCACTTCAAATTTTGAACCAGATCAGACCACATTCACTCTGTGATACCTCAATCCATCCAACAAAAACTCCAACAACTCTACCGCCTTATAATTCCCCTTCAAACTTCCCTTCATCCATCACTCCTCCTATTTCTCCCTAATTTCCTCTACCACCATCTTCTCTCCTCCACACATGCATCACCAAGTTCAACAAGGCATAATCTAGATATGCATTCTCCATTGCCCCATCACCACACTGAAATGGATCATCTTGTCCACGTCAAAGCTAATATGTTGAAATGTGATTAGCCAAACACAAATGACATTTACACCAGCTTCAACTAATAATTCCTCCTGATCAATTCCACCGCAAATCCATCCCAATTTTTCCACATCATAACTAATAATGTGTTTGTTTGTAATTGATCAGACCACAAATGACATACTCTCCCACTTCACCTAAGAAACCATCTAGATTAAATACACCTAATGTAGTTATCCACTATCCCCCCATCCCATTCTCATTGCTTACAAAGGACATGTACACCGGCTTCAACTAAGATCAGAATTCCTCCCAATCAATTCCACCAAATCCATCCCAATTTTTCCACATTAAAACTAATAATGTGTTTATTTGTAATTGATCAGACCACAAATGACACACACTCCCACTACAACTAAGAATCCTTCCGGATCAAATACACTTGATGTATTTATCCACTATGCCTCATCTCATTCTCAACTAATAATTCCTCCCATCAATTCCACCAAATCCTCCCCAATTTTTCCACATCATATCCAATAATGTGTTGTTTTGTAATTGATCAGATCACAAATGACAACAATTAAATACACCTAGTGTGTTTATCTACTATCTCTCATCATCCCATCGTCATCATTGTTCACAAACCCATCATCCAACAACACCTTCAACAGCGCGACGGCCTTGTTCTTCCCCTTGGCGCTCCCATTCTCGGCCACGTCAGCGACGGCGTCCACCACGGCCCTCTCGCCCGCCTTCTCCCTCACCTCCTTCACAACCCTCTCCCCACCAAACACCACCAAATTCAAGAGCGCAAACACCACATTCTCCCTCGTCCTCATACTCTCCCCCATCACCACCATCAAATCCACCAACACCCCAACCCCTCCCACCTTCCCAAACGCCTCCCCGCTCTCCTCGCACCCCGCCACCTGCGCTATCACCGCCGTCGAATCCTCCACAATCCCCGCCCTCCCATCCTTCACCACCAACGCAAACAACGCCGCCACAACACCAAACCCTATCATCGTACCCCTATTCATCGGACACAACGAAACCCCAAACAACGCCTTCAAACCATCCTTCACCGACCTAGACGGAGAACTCACGTCCCTTATGATATCCACAAGCGCATACACAATCTCTCTCTTCGAACCAATGATGGTTCGGTAGCTTTCCACGACAAGAAGGCTATGCAACGTGGCAGCAGATGATTGGACCGCGAGAGGGGACGATGATGATGACGTGGAGTTGTGGTTGGTTAACACGTGTGCAAGGGCGTCGAGGACGCCACGTGTGGAGATGAGGGAGTCTTTGCATGAGATGGAGAGGTTTAAGAGGGTGGCGGAGGCGTGCTCTTGGGAGATGTGTGATGAGGAGTAGAGAGTTTCTGAGAGGTAAGGGAGGGCGCCAGAAGCGATTATGTGGGGACGTGATTGTGGGTCGTGTTTGGACATGTGGCGGAGGTTTGTGAGGGAGTCGAGGCGGGTTTTTTCGGAGACGGAGCTTAGTTTGGCGACGAGGGTGGGGATTGTGGTGGGGTCGTGTTTGGGGTTGGAGAAGCTACTCATTTTTTTGGCGGTGAGGGTGGAGAGAAGTGATTTTGGGAGATAAGGTTGGGGTGGGTTTGGTTTTTGAGTGTGGGGGGTAGGTGAAAACGAAAGGGAAATGACGAAAAGGGGCACGCCGACTTTGGTGAAGTGAGAAAGGATCAAAGAGGGAGGGAGGGATGTTACGTTGTTGCTGTCAGCTTCGAGGAAGGGGTACGGACGGATAGGAATTTATGAAGAAGACAACTTGCTTTGGAAAGATTCCTTTCACTCTATTTTTTAATTACGTGGGAAAGTATTAAAGTTGCTATTTTCTCCAATCCTAAATATAAGATCTTGTTGACTTTTTTTTTTGAGAAATTTAGTTAAATCAATTTATAATTAACTTATTTTGTGTTTTTAGGATTTTCCAAAAAAGTCAACTAAGTCTTATATTCCCTCTAGTCTTAAATATAAGACCTAATTGACTTTTCTGAAAAATCCTTAAAAAAACAAAATAAGTTAATTATAAATTGTTTTACCTAATTTTTTTCCTTTAAACTAGTTTATTTTATGACCTTACTTAGGTCAAGTTCCTTTCTCCAGGTTCTCAACTTATTTTAATATAGGAGTGACATGTTTCCTTTTATAACAACCAATTGAATGGATAGTTATTATAAAAGGACACACGTCACTCCTATATTAAAAGAACTTGAGAACATGGAGAAAAGAATTTAATGTAAATTTTTACCCTTTATTTTACCTATAAGCTAATAGATAATTTAAAAATATATCAAATATGTTTATCATTTAATAACCTATTTCGCAACCTTAATCTCTCTAAAAAAAAAGTCACCTAATACTTAGGACAGGAGGGAGTATTTTTTTTAATGTGAACTGGTAACATAGCAGTAAACTACATACTACCTTTAAACGACCCTATAAAAACAAAGGAAATAACCCAAACAAAAGACTAAACTATAAAAAGAAGAACAAACTACTAGTCTATGCTATTGAAACGAGGAGTCCCTACTGCAAGCTCAGTAGGGGGGATGAGTAAAGGTTGTGAATGAGAGAGACTCTGATGGTGGGACATCCTTGCTAGAAAGTTGCTATTCCCTAATTATTATTTTTTTTCTTACTGATATTCCCTATTCCCTAGTTACTAAATATAAGAGCTTATAACTAATGGACTTCTTTTAGATAATTATAAAAGTATAAATAGTTTACTTAAAAATTATTTTTTTCAGATATTTTTAAACTGTTTATGTGATTTTTAAAGTAATAAATGATCTAATAATATAAAAATATCTTTTGCTTAAGAGGTTGATTTCACTTAACTAATTTCTCTAGCAAAAATAATCAAATAAATTGTAGGAGCATCCAGGAATGTAGAGGTAGGGGCCTTTGGGTTGGCCTCTACGACATATTTATTAAAAGATGTTTCAAAATTTGAAGGGTTAAAGGTTGATTCCTCTTACTCAAATTTGGAGATATTGTTGTCATCATAAGAGATTACCTCTGATTTTTAAAGACTTAATTTATTCATTATTATTATTATTACCATAATTAATTTCTTTTCTGTAATCTTTTTATTATTATTATATCACTACTGGAAATAAGGTCTTTCACGACCACAATATTGGGCTTTTCACGACCAGAAATAGGTGGTCGTGGAATCCCGCGTCGTAAAAAAGTGTGTTTTTCACGACCACAGTTTTGTGGTCGTGATAGGTAGCACCTAACTGTGGTCGTGATAGGTGTATAGGAGGCACCAAATTAGGTGCCTCCTAAGAGGCTATCACGTCCACACTCTCATATGAGTGGACGTGATAGCCTCTTAGGAGGCACCTAATTTGGTGCCTCCTAAAGGGCTATCACGTCCACACATATGAGAGTGTGGACGTGATAGCCCTATCACGTCCACAGTGGACGTGATAGGGCTATCACGTCCACACTCTCATATGTGTGGACGTGATAGCCCCTTAGGAGGCACCTATCACGACCACACTTTACGCAAATGTGGACGTGAAAGGGTTTTTTTTATTTTGTAAATGCATTTTATAGTCATCTGCATTCTTGCAGATCATTTACAAACCACTTTCAATACCATACTACTACACAATACAGAATACCAGAGCAATTGCAAAAACGTATCCCATAAATATTACCTTACTTAGACAACAAAATACAAAAAGCATAATCTAAGTTTTATATCTTTGTCTTACTAGTAATAAGTTCAAAATTTAGCTACAACAATCTAAGCCTATACAATTTCTGCCTCACATAGTGATTAAAAATTCTGCAAGTGTGTTTCGTACAAAGTCAATATCCTCATCTTGTTTAAACGAGTCAGTACTAAGTCCATAAAGTCCCTCCAAAAGCTGCAACATAATTAAACAATATTAAAAAAGACAAGGAAAGTACCACTTACAATTAGAAATCACTATTTTCTTGGAGATATATGTTAGAAGCGTGCATACCTTTTGGAATTTCCTCCCTTGCTTAATTTGATCTTGATATACAATATCCAGCATGTATTTGCAGACATAATATTCGCACTCTACAGAGCCCCGCTGTCTTGGACACTGATAAATCACAGATAATATCAGCAATATCATGGTAGTTCGGGTATGCCTAAAAGCAATATAAATGAAAATGAATATAAAAATTGCTTTTACCTTTACGTTTATAACATTAATCGAAGTCTGACTAGCTGTGTAATAATCAGTATCTTGAGCATCATGCCATTTTAATATTCCTCTTCAAAAGAGACAAAATCATAACAATAATGTTATATATAGTATAAAGATATATTATTATCAACCATAAAAGTAAAAAAAAAAACTTACTTGTGGAAGACTTTTCTGTGATCGTCGCTAATAAATCCCTCTAAAGAGTCAAACCAAAAAATCCTGAACTCTTTCGGGCAAAGTATAGCCAGAGTCCAATGTCCACTGAAAGATATAAGTGAAAATAAATGTTAATTAAACTAAGACATAACATTTAATATTGTTTAAAAGATAACTCATTACCAATTCAAAACGGGGGCGAAATAAAGAGTGCCGCAATCAAGACCCATCTGCAGCTCGACGTAAGATTGCATCTCCCAAAAATGAGTCTTCTTACTCCTTTTAAGTACTTTCAAGGCGTTTTCATCATAAGCCAGTCTAGAAGGGCATAGAAACCTGCAAAACTTTTCCTTAAGGGTTCTTTGGCATAAACTGTGACAGTACCTAATAGACATGGCGAAATGGATTAGAACTTAAAGACTCATTACAATATTCAACTATATTGATAAAAATATGACACACTTACCAGACGGCCAAATCAAGCCAGTTTTGCTCAAGCTCTTCCATCATCAAGAACTCCTTAACGTCTCGAGAACTTTGCAACCAAATCTTCTCCTCTACTAGTGGATTGACGACTCCAACAGGTATTAAAAGATTACGCTCAAATCCAGGTTGCATCGTCCACAGCAGATTCAGATATGGGTACTTCTCACCGTTAAAATTCTGGAAATAAGAAACACATCAACTTTACACACATATATCAATAACATTGTTAATAAAGGTCAATTCATAGACAACTTGAGTACCTGTGGGAGAAGAATTGGTGGTTGAGCTTCTTGAGCTTCTTAAGCAGTATCGAACACAAGCCTTTTAGGCCAAATAATAAAGTTCTTCATTGCTTGCCCTAAAGTTGTGACCTCTTTAGTACAAAATGGAACACATGTCATTTCTTGGCCCTTTATCACGGAAATGACTGTCACTTTTACTTGATCATCCCGGATAGACCTGTTATGAATGGTGGTGTGATTTGGGTACTTGAGAGCCTTAGCAACAGGGTGTAGGCAAGGCTCGTCAAGATGTAAGTAGCACTCCTCGTGGTAGTCATCAAGAGGATCAGGTGCACTTGGCTCACTCATTGTTGAAGTTGTTCTTTGGGAAGCTTGAAGAGCCTCTAACTGTGATGTAAGATATTCAAACCTCATTTGCCATTGGCTCTCCCGTTCGTCCACCCGTGCATTCACCATTGCATCAAGCTCCTCAGTGGACATTTTAGGTCGAGACACCACTCGTTTTTTGGGCCCAAAAAATTCCTTTGCCCCAACTCTCCCAGAAACTCCTACAACTCGGCTAGGGTTGTCTAATCTCCCTAGCGAAGTTGCTAGGATGTCCATTCTGGGGTCCTGCGGTGTCCAAGACCCCTGAGAAGATTGCTCCTCCAGTTCATTCTGTTACAAAAGTGAACAAACATTGATTAATATACAATAATATCCTACGTAAGTGTTTAAATACAATTTATATAGCACTCATAATTCGGTTTGCCACCGCTTCAGCCTTGTCACTGGTATATTTTCCAGTTGGTCTCTTCCTCCGGGCCGCTGCCCATGTTACATGGCGTTGGAGGTCAGGTAAAGGTTCTAAGACAGTGGAAGATGACTCAGCTTCCATAGATTTCCGCTGCTCCTCCCACTTTTTTTGCCGCTCGGCTTCCACATAATCAGTCATCCAATCATACCCCCCACGGGACATGGTATGATTATACTGATTTTTAGCCCGAATCTCTTGTTGTTTTTTGCTTATCTCCTATGTACCACAATAATAAAATATTAATAATGCAGGTACACAGATTAAAACCAAGTTATGAACTATACATGTATAGTAGTTATACCTTAAATGCTTCAGACGTCCGATATTTAACAAACTCCTTCCATTTCTCTGGTTCAATATTGGGATATGCTATACATGGATCCTCACCCATTATAGACCCCCCAAATATGTAGTCCCTGGCCATGTTATATTTGAATTCACTAAACCTTTTTGCAATTTTTTGCCAAACGAACTCTTTAAAATCTTTGGTATCCGGCACATCCCAATATTGCTGCAATGAACAAACAAATATGATTAGTCACCACAATATCTCACAAATATGGAGTTAAAATACGAATGTACATACATATACATCCAACCAACATTGTTGCTTAACATCGTCATTAACGTGTTTCCACTCATTTATTATGATGTCAAGTCTGTTTCTCGCCACTGTTCCAAGATAACTTGAAAATGGCTTTGCAGTTGGCCCTTTAGGCCTATTCTTTTCATCTAGTTCCAAATGGTTTTTCTTCTTATGCTCAACTGTCAGAGCAATCACTTTCGAAAGTTTGGTAGGCCCTCTTTTCTTCTTCTTCACAGGGGGTGGTGAGGCCTCCTCATAATACTCTTGCTCGCGATCGGAGTCATTTTCTGCCATTATAACCTGTGAAAGAGGAACAATTACATACATTAGCACAGAACAATTAATAATATTAGATAGATTATTAAATGGAAAACAATAACAATAATCAATACATTTTCTAACATTATGTGTTGTCGTCCCATATGTCCCATATACCCTCAGTATGATCATTCCTGACCGCACAGAAGTCATCATCATCATCATCATCATCTAACAAACTTCTTGTTGTTTTGCCTAATAATTGTATCTCATCATCATCACCATCATTTACTGTGAGAGCACAATCCATTTGATTTCTATTTTGCAAGGCAATGGAAAGCTTAACATTTGTAGGGTCTGAAACATAAAACACTTGCTTCGCATGACTTGCTAGAATAAATGGTTCATCCTTGTAGCCGACCCTATTAAGATCAACAGATATCATGCCGCTTTGGCGCTCAATCACAACTGCATTACTATGTACCCACTTACATTTAAATATGGGAACCTTGAAATGCGGTGCGCAGATGATTTCCCAAATTTCATCAATAACCCCATAATATGTAGTTGTAGCCAATTTTGGGTTTTTGTCCCTAGAGCTAGAAAAATGGGTTGCCTCAGCTTCAACCATCACCCCGCTGTTTTGTGTGGTGCGCTTGCCATCAATGACCATAGTAGAGAAAGAATACTCATTTATTTCATAACCACCCCATCAAAAACCAATAAACTGGGGCTTCACAGCTAGCAACCTTACTGTGTCAGACACATCCTTTTGTTTTCGCGCATACTCCTCGAACCAACCAATAAATGACTTGTTATGCTCATTTGAAATCTGCATATCACTCTTCTTCGGGTTATTCTCTTTCAAAAGCCTTTTATGCTCAGCCAAATAAGGTTGCACTTCTTTCATGTTATTCAAGATGTATAGATGTGCCTGTAACAACTCCACTCTCTCTACACCCTTTACTTTCATGTCCCGCACCCCTTTACCAGAAAGTTCATCTTCATCCAGGTTGATTTCCTCGTCGTCAGGTTTTCTTAGGTATGGTTTGCAAAAGTCCATTGCCTCTTCAACAAGATATCTTTTAACAATCGAGGCCTCCGGGCGATATGGGTTCTTTGAATAACCCTTCAAAACTTTCATGAATTGCTCAAAAGGGTACATCCATCTTAGAGAAACCGGACCACAAAGTCTTATCTCTCGAACCAAGTGAACAATCAAATGAACTGATATATCAAAAAATGCTGGAGGAAAATGCATCTCTAATTGCGACAAAATAACATAACCTTCCCTTTCCAACTCATCGAGTATTTCATTGTCAATTACCTTACTGCAAATGGCATTAAGAAACTTACATAACCTTGTTAAAGTCTTCCGCGCATCATCCTCCAAAATTCCTCTTATAGCTACCGGCAAAAGTTGTTGCATTAACACATGGTAATCATGAGACTTCATTCCCGTCAACTTCAAATCATCCATTGACACAAGTTTGCTAATATTAGAGGAATATCCATGTGGCACTTTCATCCCACGTAAACACTCACACAATCGTGTTTTCTCAAGTTTGGAAAGTGTATGAGCAGCAGGTTCCATATATGCTTTCTTTCCATCTTCACTAATTGTCGGATGTAACCGCTGTCTTATGCCCATCTCAACTAAATCTCTTCTAGCGTTGAGCCCATCTTTGGTTTTTCCTTGAATGTGTAACAACGTTCCGACAATACTTTCTGCAAGATTTTTCTCCACATGCATCACATCAATACTGTGCCTCACATCAAGACAACGCCAATAAGGGAGATCAAAGAAGATTGACCTCTTCTTCCAAATGTTAGTCCACTTCTTCTTCTTCTTTCCTTTACCAAATTCCACGGAAACACGAGCAACACGACAATAAACTTCTTCACCTGTTAACGGAATTGGAGCAGATGCATGCTCAGGAAAGCCATTAAATCGCTTCCTCAGTCGACGGTATGGGTGGTGGCGATCAAGAAACCTCCTATGACCGAGGTAAACAGTCTTCCTTCCATACTTGAGCTGGACGAAATTAGTGTCATCCTCACAAATTGGACATGCCTTATGTCCCTTGACACTATATCCTGAGAGATTACCATATGCAGGTAAGTCATTTATTGTGGTAAACAACAAAGCTCGCAACTTGAATGTCTCCTTTTTATATGCATCAAACACATCAACACCTTCATTCCACAACATCTTCAAGTCCTCGATCAACGGAGCAAGATAAACATCGATATCGTTCCCAGGCTGTTTCGGTCCTGAAATCATCATACACATCATAAGATATTTCCGTTTCATGCACAACCAAGGTGGAAGGTTGTAAATGACAAGCAAAACTGGCCAAGCACTATGTTTGCTAGAGACACTCCCAAATGGGTTGAATCCATCTGTACAAAGGCCGAGACGGAGGTTTCTAGGATCACTAGCAAACTCTGGAAAAATTGAATCAACCTTTTTCCATTGAGGAGAGTCAGCAGGATGTCGAAGATATCTAGAATCAGAATTTCTCTGATCACAATACCACCTCAGATTCTCTGCTTCTGTTGCATTCGCGAACAATCGTCTAAACCTTGGAACTATTGGAAGGTACCACATTACTTTCGAAGGTTCACCTTTTTTTGGTTTGCTTGTCTCTTCGTCGTCGTCGTCATCATCAACACCCTTCCTCTGTTTATACCTTGGCTCCTGACATCTTGGACACACATGTAACCCTTCATATTCATTTCTATATAAAATACAATCATTGGGATAAGCATGTATCTTCTGATACTCCATACCCATCTTACTTAGCATTTTCTTGGCCTCATACATTGTCTTCGGAACCGCATTGTTATCCGGGAACATATCGCTCAAAGCTGCAAGCATTTTCGAGAAGCCCGCGTCTGCCCACCCATTTTCCGTCTTTATTTCTAGTATTGTTAGAATGAAGGTCAGACGGCTATACTTCTTACACCCTGGAAACAAAGGTGTCTCAGCATCACCACGCACTTTGTCGTACTCGTCTGACACAACAAACGACTCCGCTGCGATATCATTTATCATGTTGTCCATGCCAACATCGCAAACATATTCATCATCATCATTATCGTCCACCTCTGCTGCTTTTCCATGTTCCACGGTAGTTCCCAATTCCCCATGCCAAATCCACTTCCTGTATCGGCGATTGATCCCCTCACAAATAAGGTCATTCCTTATAGAGTCAAGGCTTTTGCGATCAACATTCACACACTTCACACAAGGGCACGGGTACTTTCCATTCTTACTCGACACATTTCTTTTGGCAAATTCAATAAACTCTTCCACCCCCTTTTGATACTCTTCACTAGTTCGCAAAGCATCCATCCAAGCACGATCCATGTGCCGAAATGTGTATAATATATACACTTGCCTTCATTACAAAGAATAGAAGACAATTGAACCAATGAGCTAACCATTTGGCTACAAGCTTTGGTTACTTAACATTAATTTCCCTCAGAATCAGTTTAGTCACACAAATCCACAAAGCCAATAACAATTATTTCCCTCGCATTACAAAAACATTCACCTCATATTTCACAATGCTACTTTCTATAAAACAACCACATCATTCTATACACATATAGAGCAATCTTAAATAGCATTTATATACCATATGGTTGCTTCATTAAATCAGACTTGAAACATCATTAACTAAAAGAGTAAAATTATAGCAGGAGAAAATATATGAGGGTTTCATGAAATCTTATTTAAACTACAGATTCACAAGCACAAAAAAATTAATCAAAAATATATGAGCAACTAAGGTCATTATTATTACCTTGGGGATATCGGTTCGTGTGACTCGACAGCGAAGCATAGACCTCGGAGAATGAGAATCAACAACTACTACTTGTCCTCCTGCAATTACCAATTATCTTTCTTTAACTTTCTGGTGTATTAAACATCAATCATCATGCAACCACAATATTATCACATTAATATTAATAATTTCTAACAAAGCATACAAATCCTTTTTTATTAATACTTCTGCTAATTTCAAGATTAGATATAGAAATCAAATGTTCAGGTAATTTATATTAGTTAAAAAACTAAGCCCTGCAAGTGACAGTGCTACTCAGATTGGATAAACCTGGTGTATGAACAGATAATTAAGACAGAACTTGGAATATGAAATCCAATACATTGCTACAAAGTTCAGATCACGGTATGCAAAATAAGTACAATATGAGGCTACCATAATACTACAACAACAGCATCAGGAAGAAGGCCATATTGTTCTATGACAAATATAACATTTAACAACCATAAACAGAACCACCATCCCCAAAATTTCATATTCCACATCTATTTAACAACCATAAACAGAACCATAAATCATTTATATTTATATTTTTCCTCAAAACAAAGTTATTTTACCTATAAAATATCATATAATATAATTATATGTTTCATATATTAAGATTTCCGCTTGAATATGTTTTTTTCCGCATTATGAATTGACTTATTTTTGAAAACTGTACACACCATTGTTGGCGATTTAAATTGAATTAAATTAATTAATTAAAGGATAAGAAAGGGAAAAAGGCATTAGCATTACATGTTGGAGGGTGCAGATGAGCGAGGTGAGAGGCGGCGGAGATGTGAGAGAGAGGTTGAAGGCGGAAGTGTGAGGGGGAGAAGGCGGCGGCGGAGTGTGAGAGGCGGCAGAGTGTGAGGGGCGGCGGCAGAGTGTGAGAGATGAGAGGAAGGCGGAGGTGAGCAAGGTGAGCGAAGGAGGAAGGCGGAAGGCGAAGGAGGTGAGCGGCGGAGATGAGAGGCGGCGGAGGTGAGCGAGGTGAGCGAAGGAGGTTGAGATGGCGAAGGTGAGCGGCGGCGGAGATGAGATGTAAAGAGGAGGCGGCCGGAAATGTGAGAGAGAGGTTGAAGGAGGCGAAGGAGGTTGAAGAGGCGAAGTAGAAGGAGAGAGAGGTTGCAGAGAGTGAAATAGGATAGGAGGGAAATAAAAAAGGGTTTTGGCGCGGGTGAGAAAAAATTTGTCCATCTTCCACGACCACACCTTCAAAGATGTGGTCATGGAAGGGGACCCTTCCACGACCACACATATAAAAATGTGGTCGTGGAAGGGCCTACCCTTCCACGTCCACACTCCCTTTAAGTGTGGACGTGGAAGGGTAGGCCCCTTCCACGACCACATTTTTATATGTGTGGTCGTGGAAGGGTCCCCTTCCATGACCACATATACAACTGTGGTCGTGAAAGATCTCCGCCTGGACAGTTATTTACATGTTATGCCACCGCGTTTTTCATCAACGACCAACATTGGCTTTTTAGTCGTTAATTATGGTCGTGAAAAGCCTATTTTCTAGTAGTGTATTCTCTTCTGTATGTTCATATAACTTCTCATTGTTATTCTATATATCTCCTACTTTTCTCTTTATTTTAAATCCATTGTTGGAAAAAAAAAGGTTATTTCTTACATGCCTTTAGCTAATATATCCAATTTTTCTTATGCTATGTAATTTAGTTATTGAAATCTTATAATAAAGACTTAATGGGAGTATTTACTAAAGTAAACTTTAACTCTAAGAAATGTTTCATTATGATCTTTTAATTTAAAAGTGTGTTTTCAACCATTCACCTCCAGTATAGTTAATGTCAGACAATGATGTTTTTTTTAGTAGAAAGTGAAATCCAATATCTCAAAGGAGATATTTACATATCTACCAAGAAAATGAAGTGAAACTATCCTTCATCATTGTCCGTCTAGCTCCCAAGTGATTAGAGGAGGGTGATCAAAGACATAAAAGCTTCCAACCTAAACTATGGGAGCATCTTACTAGATATGCTGCTATCTCTAGTCTTCCCCTGTGAATATAAATTACATGAACCTGCCAATTCCCATGTTGAGTAGCCTTAATTTGTTCAATAAAATCATTGAAAGGGTGGCCTTGCTCTCCCATTCTAAGAATGTAGTTAATTGCCCCTATGCATCTGAATACAGAATTATCTTTCTAAGGACACTTGCAAACAATAATGTTTTTATAACAATGATTATTATTTGGAAAAAAAAACTTACTACATCAGCAATTTAAAATGTTTTTTAATTTGATATGCTAATATTGACATGTTTTGTCAATGACATTAGGGTAGAATACTAACAAATTTTGTCCAAAAAAAATAATACTAACAAATTGATGAGATCCAGCAAGATGACAATTCAACTTCAAATGATCCTTTGAAGATTCCAAGCGAACCAATCACAAGAGCAAGATCCAAGAGCATTAAGGAGGCACTGAATGGACTAGTGCAAGAAGCATGGGCAAAACAAATGGCAATTGGTTCAACAATTGAAAATAAAGATGCTGAAAACGTCACAAATGTTATTTGGGCTGAACATGGAGATGTTGATCATATTTTGGGCTCAAATACATCAAATTAAATGGCTTGGACCAAGAGTTACACATGGGAAACTTCATTTGGGCTTAAATAATGTAATTTTGGGCTTTAAACACTTGTTAATTTTTGCCCATTGTTTATGTGCGAAATTAGGTTAAACTTTGCTTGTTTTGTAAACTTTAAATACTTTGTAAGCCTCTTTTGAAGGCAGACTTGAATTTGAGTATTAGAAGCTGTTTTATGCACTTTGTTGAGAGGGTTTCTCTCTAGGGTTCTTCATTGAACTAACTGACTTATCAAGGATTGATCAACCTTGTGGCGTCTTCCAACACTTCGGGTCCTTGTTCTTCCATACTCAAGGGTTCAAGTGGATCGTTCTAAGTAGGGGTGGGCAAACGGTTATTCGGTTCAAAACCAAACCGAAAACCGAAAACTAAATAAAATGAAAACCGAAACCGAAACCGAAAAAGTGGACAATCGAAACCGAAACACTATAATAAAAACCGAAACTAATTAGTGTTTTCACATTTTTTTGTGATATTTCAAAAAAAGTTACAAAGGAAACCGAAAACCGATTAATCGAACCAATATGCTAACTAAAAATGAAAACCGAAACCGAAAACCGATTAACCGAACCAATATACTAACTAAAATGAAAACCGAAACCGAAAACCGAAAAGTATGGGAAATGGAAACCGAAAACCGAAAAACCGAAACCGAAAAACCGAAACTCATTTGGTTCGGTTTGGTTTTCGGTTTTCGGTTAAATTTGCCCACCCCTAGTTCTAACCTTTGTTTAGCTTTCTTGGGGTTGTGTTCATCTTAGATTGTTGTGGGTCCGGGTTTATCCCTGGTGGGTTCGCATCACAAATTAAACAATTTTCCAAAATTAGGGTCCAAAATGATATCATTTGTAAAGTTATTAAAAGACCAAATGTATTATACTTTAATTTTAAGTATTGATTAAAAAATGTTTCAGTGTAGCCAATTGGTTTGAACAGTTCACTTTTATTCTTTTCTCATTAGTACCTTTAGCTCATTTAACGAAAAAAGATGACATACAATAAATCAAATGTTAATTAAATAGGAGTAATTCTTATTTTAAAAATTTTCATAAAACTAAAGATAAGTTTTTCTATGTTTTTTCATAAAAGATAAGTTATTCATCACAATTAAAAAGAATTGCATATATTTAAAATATAGAAAGCGCATATTCAAAAGATTTGGTTACTAATAGATTAAAATGACATCGTACGACCTATTTAGTTGACCATGTCTAATAGGATAAGTCTTTATTGTTATTGTTGTATAAGAAAGTCAAATCCAAGTACTTTTGACCAGTACACTTTTTAAATGCACATTAATATAACCAATTTTAAAAATAGAAATAAATAAGGTAAAAAGCTCTTAAAATATACTCCCTCCGTTCCTATATATAAGGGCACTTTGACTTTTTTGGAAAATCCTAAGAAAGCAAAATATGGTAATTAAAAATTGATTTTCACAAATTTTTTCCTTTAACTAGTTTATTTGACTTATGAACTTACATATGATCTAATAATATTTAAAATATGTTATGATTAAATTATTCATTTTGCTTTCTTAGAATTCTCCAAAAAAGTCAAAGTGATCTTATATTTAGGAACGGAGGGAGTATTAACGAAGATATTTAGTTTGAAAAATTACTACTTAGAATTTACACTTTTTAATCTTAAAAAATTAACACTTATTTTGTTAGGAAATGAATTTCTATTAAAAATCTTCAGAATATATAAATCTCAAACAAATGATTTTTATTAAAATCATTGTCAATTTTTCATGAATGTAATAAATATTTAATGAAGTATACTAAACAAACTAGTGATTTGGGTTTTTGATGTTTGGGTTAAAGGTAAAAATACACGTATTTTGTTCAAAGCGTAAACGTATATTTTTTGGTAAAAAATACACATTTATTTTCCTCCGGTATTATATAATTTTTGGAGTAAAAAATTTTTGTGATTCACTCTAAGGTTCACCAAGCACCAAATACACATTTGTATTTCACAAAAATTTTGGTGCTAGGTGACCCTTGAAGTTCAAGACATGTTTTTTTACACAAAAAATATATGGTGCTAGGCGACCCATTGAGCAAAACACTTGTGTATAATCTAACATGTGCCACAACAAAGTGGTACCCATCAGAACTTGTCCCTAGTGGTCACATGTTCTCACCCCTTCATCAGTTTTTTTTTTTGAATAAAAGACAAAATGATATTAATATTAATTAGGGTTACATGAGTTTTATAATATCAATAAAAGAAAAGGAGGAAATAATATTATTTTACTGAGCAATAGAAATTGAGCCTTTATTAACTAAATGGAAAGGTTTAATGAGTTCAGCAACATCTCGAGCAACAGTGTGATGTATTGATGGAGCCCATTCTGAGAAGTCAATCAAGCACTTGTGAACATTCCATATGGTGATATCATCTAGGGGAAGATTCAAGCAGTGAATCCATTTAAGGGTCAAACGAAAGCAAGCAAGACTGAAGATATCACCTGACACATGATGTCGTTTTCAAGTGAAATTCTGAAGAGGTTGCTTATGATAACAAATTGAGATGCAGCAGAAAGATGAACGACTGAACTTCCACTTCCTTATACATAGGTTCCATGGAGTTAAATTCGAGGAGAATGAAAGATGATTGTTGGATGACAATGGTGGTTTCAAACTGGATGAAAAAGCTAATGAAGAAAATGATACTAGAGCCTGAGAGTCTCTGATAAGGTCTTGAGGTTAAGGAACCTTCCCACCATGAACAACCTTGTTCCTTTTAAACCAAATGTCATTTATAAGAGCAATAATTCCTTTCACCAGTGGCAGATTGTCACTATTATCTAAAAGGAATTTTTTAAGCCACAACAGGATATCCTCAGTTGAAAGGTGACATGGAGGTCTTATAGAGAAGCAACCAAACCAAGAACCTTTAGTTAGGTCACAAGAAAAGAATAGGTGATGAATAGATTCCTCCACTTGACATCCAAATTTGCAAAGACCAACGACCATCAAGTGATGACTCTTTAACACATCAATCGTTGGTATTGCTTGATGTAGCAGTTTCCACATAAAAAGAAGTTACTTCTTGGGTAAGGAGATTGACCATAAAAACTTCCAAAAGTGGTCAACACCAGGCTGCACTTGAAACTTGTCATAAAAAAGCAGACAAAAACTTGATTTGGCTGTATAAGATCCAGAAGTACCTCTTGTCCAAATGATGGTGTCATTTCCTGTGACAACTGAAATTGGAGTTGAGAGAATACAATGAGATGTAGGGCCTGAGTAAAGACTTCTGGCCAGGGAAGCATTCCATTGAACTGGGTTCCATGAGAAAAGAGTATGCGTAAGCAAGTCAGAAACCACCTGAATACCAGATTGATTTCTAACAGAGCCTTGCATATGGGCCACCACAGAGGGTGGTTGAGAGAGATGGACCTGCCATTGCCAACTTGCCATCTTAAATTATTAGTAATAAAAGAACCGCATTCAAGGATATCATTCCATAACCATGAAGTGTTATAAGGCTGTTTGAGCCATTGCTCTGAAGACCAATCAATGTACTTCTTCCTCATTGTCACAGCTAAAATAGAGTTTTGATCTGCAGAGACTATTCTCCAAACCTGTTTAGCCAACAAAGATTTATTGACCAAATCCATAGGTCTAATACCTAAACCTCCTCGATTCACTGGGAGAAAAAGTTGGTTTCTATTGGATAAATGCATTCGCTTGGATGAACCATTAAAACCCCCAGAAGAAATCCAGACATTGACTATCAATTCGTTCACAGATGTAAGAAGGAAGTTTTACACAGGAGAGAATGTGAATATTAACTGCTGCCAAGACGGATTTCAGGAGAGCCAATCGACTAGCTTGTGAGAGAAGCTTTGATTTCCAAGAAGATGTTCTTGAGTCTATTGCAGTGAGAACTTGTTGATAAATAAGAGACTTGTCCCTACCAGGATCAACCCATGTACCCAAGTATTTACCCAATCTTCCCGAAAAAGACATGTTCAGTAGATTAGACATATGTAGTTTATCTTGATGAGGTATATTGGGGCTGAAAACAATACATGACTTCTGAAAGTTGATCACTTGACCAGGCCATTCACAATATTGATGAAGAATACCTTTAACAACATTGAAACCTTTCTGTGAAGCTTCCGTAAAAAGCAACGAATCATCAGTATGCACCCTCTCATCCATAATATAATTGATGACTCCCTATATTTAGTGGTTTTTAGGAAATACTTTATTATATTTGGTGAGTCATTAATTAAATAAATAAGAAATTTTGTTGTGAATTGGAAATATATTAATTTGAAATATTATTTGGGAATTGAAATAGGAAACTTGAAATAATAAAAGAAAATATTTTAAAGGGAAGTTTCCTATTAATGAGATTATATGATTAAGCTATGATGATTATTTCCTATTTCCTTTCTTTCTCTTATCATAGGACAATGCAGATTTGGAAACAAAAGAAAAAGGAAAGAATGAGTCTTGGGCTTGGGCTAAATCTTTGGTGATCTAATTGACTAAGGAGATCACTCATTATAAAAAAAAGGAAAGGAGGAGCTTGTGAAGAGGAGACTTGGTCATAATTCTTCTAATTCCTATAGCCTACACGAGATTCACGAAGAAATTGAAGACGAGAGGAAGCAGATCACACACGTTCATATATTATTGACGCAAGGAAAAGAAGAAGGAGGCACCAGGGACGTACTACAAAGGCACACACACATATGTATTGACATCAACACACAAAAGGAAGGAAGCAGCTCCTCAATCTTGTCCAATTCTTACTCCTTTGTGAACTTGTAGTATGTTTTTGGATTTTCACCCAATTCTTATGTTGAACCCTATGTGTGACTAATTTCTTTTACAACCTAGAGCACTATGAACTTGTTTGTAACTTAGTATTTTATTTCCCACTATTTAGTCATGGTTAATTTGATTTAGTTTATTTAATCTTGCTATTATTGATTAACTTGTTTAGTGCTTGATCACCATTAGACATGTTTAAGGAATTTAGAATTGGACTTGGAAGAGGAAATTTTAAATAGACCATGAGATTAAATAGTGTAGGATTGGATTTTAATCTGATTTGCGACTAGGATAGAAATATACCTAGAAGCCCTACATAGTCACATTAGAGCGGTACCGAGTTAAATTAGTCTAGTAAATTAGTGCAAGACATTGTGTAATTAAGCTAGGCAAGGATGTAAGTGGACCGGAAGACATTTATAGACACTAGTACTCTAGATTAGCTAGTTGAATTAATTCATAATTAATTTAGTGGGGAATAAAATTTAAGAAGTAGATAAGGGATTAGTGGCTCTAGGTTGTTCTTTTGACTCGTGAATTTCATCTGTGTGAATATTTGTTTTATTTTATTTTCTTAGCTATTAGGTAATTAAAATCAAATTTTCTTGTTTACTCAACTTGAATGAAAATAGGAGATCTAATGTCTAGTTATTAATTGTCTGTGGGATCGACCTTGATTTACCACTTTACTAAAATACGATCCGTACACTTGCGGATATTTTTATCAAAATTTTGGTAGCATCAATAATTCATGATAAAAGATTAAGTTGACCTTTCTAAAGATACTAAGATTACAAAATAAACAACTTTAAAATACACATATACATATTATATTTCTCTAAAACAAAATTAACAAACTTTTAAATTATTGTATAATCTAATAATATGTATAATATGTTCTAAACCTGTAATTAAGTAGTTTCTTGTATATACT
The DNA here is from genome assembly GCA_029929735.1 of Mimosa pudica. NCBI lineage: Eukaryota > Viridiplantae > Streptophyta > Magnoliopsida > Fabales > Fabaceae > Mimosa > Mimosa pudica. The sequence goes on along the minus strand of JAKELP010000051.1, from coordinate 1,207,614 downwards.
TACTATTCCTTAGTTGGCGAAAGGGTTGGATATTCAACTATTTTGACAAGTGTATGATTTCTAGTGAGTACCACTTAGTTGTGGTTGCAGCGCTTGAGGAAACATCTCCACAACCTAGTAAAAATTGGTGAAACCTACCATTGTGGACATAATAAATGATTTGTTTGTCATACTCTAGAATCAACGAGGCCATGTCCTATACGCTAGTTAATCATGAGTTAAAATCACTGTCGGCCTTAAATTGTGGGTGAGTCAAATCCTTATCCTAAATTTAATTATATAATATAAGAAAGTCTTACTATTATAAACAAGATTATAACTAGATGTTATGTTCAAAAACATTGGGTTGTCCTCTCCTTTTATTCCACTCTGTTTATTCTCTGTGGGTTTTATCTTCCAGCGGTACCTTGATTTGTGTATTTTGGACAACAAAAAAAGTCAATGTTGGTTTGGTGAGAAACTCATAACAGGGTCAAACTTTCACTTAAATTAAATTATGACTAATAAAAGTATTGATATGGACCTTTCATTATTGTTTTAGTGCTTCTTCTATAAATGAATTACTGGGAAAGTGATATTTTATTATTTTACGTAACTGATGTAACATTATCAATTTTTTAGATAAGAGAATATATTAGAAAATTAGGTGATGCGAAAAACCAATCAACATATACAATTCATTCAATATATAATGTATGGAAAATACTATTTGCATGAAAATAAAATATTACACACCTGAGAATAAAATGGCGTGGCATGTTGAAATCTGGAATGAGAGGGAATGGTTTATATATTTTTTTATTGTTGAAGAGAGAAGGATTATATATTGATGATTGAATAGATTAAATTATTTAGCTTGCTCGGATAAACGAACTTAGTTTGGCTTTTTTAATTTCTCGAATCAGAAATTAAATTTAAAAAATGACATATGACTTAGAAATAAATATTTTGAATGAAAATGACAAGTTGACAACTATAAGCATAATTTTGGTCACAAAAAAAAAAAAACTATATGCATAATGCCTTAAGTTTGAATCAACATACATATAAAAAAATTCCCACTGAGATAGCGTTTTCCCCAACTAATCTAGACATTTCTCGTATTTAACCCAAATAAACACATAAAAAGTTGTAAATGACCGCTCTTCAATATTTTTATAACCCTTGGCACATGCCAAGGGTTACATGTGTACATATAATGTCTAGTTTTCTGAACCATAATGAGGTATTTGAAACTGAGTAATTCAAATGGAGGCTATGTTACATAAACGCTTCTCCCTAAAATTTAAATCATTCTTAAAAAAGTGAGTTTCGATTTCACCCGCCCTCTTTCATGATATATAGAGCTGGTCTACTAATTAGGCCAATAGCCTTGATTAGATAAGTTTTTTTTATAAAAAGTAAATATATTTTAAGCATTTGAAACATTAACCATTATCATTCCAACCTATTCCAACAAAATTTAAATCTACTAATCTGTTTATAAGAAAAACTTTAAATCTCTTAATTGATAAGGGAACATTAAATTAAATTTTAATCTATTACTCGAGTAGTCTACTATTTTTTTATAAGTAATGAAAGTAATGCAAAAGGCAAGAAAAGCATAGCCATAAAAGATAATCTGAGGCTAATAAATCTATTACTTGAGTAGTCTAATATTATCATTATTTTGGCAATGTTCGTGAATATTTTCCATGTGTTTGACTTTTTTTTTTTTGGAACTGAATCCATGTGTTTGACTTGAAACAAAATAATGACCTTTAGAGCTTGAGTCCAAGGCATCGGGCCATTTACATTCTAAAAGTTGTAACTGTTAACTATTTAAAAACCTGTGCTGCTGTGCATGAAAAATGTTTTTTCCGTAAGTTGTACTCTATTGCTATTTGATATTTCTACCACCATATTCGAATAAAATAACTTCAATTAATTCTATTCATATATAACATGCATGCATGTGTAAAATTAAAACTTAAAATAAAGAATAGCTGTACTGTTTATAATCTATTCCAATATTCAGCAAACTATTTAGTTTTGAAGATCCGATCAGGTCAAACACTAAGTTGGATATCATATGTTTGTGTGTGTATGCAATATTTACATTATTTTTAATTTTATGAACATTAATTAATTTTGTAAGGTTGACTTGACCTCGCATATTAGATTATAATAAAAAAAACCTATGTTACAAAGTGAGATACTAACATTTTCACATATTTTAGCCATCTACCATACTTTCGCATTACTAAATCTAAATCTACTCAACTTATATTAAAGACTAATGGAGTTAAATTAGCAATTTAGGATAACATATTATGTATATTATTGTATTAAATGTTAATTTGTAACCAATGTTGTAAAAGTCGGACCGGAAGGTGAGCCGGAGAGAGTAGCGGTTCATGGTTCTTATGGTCGGACCAACGGTCGGACCGGTGAAATAATAATTAAGAAAAAATATGACATTTTAAATATATCTAACAAATAAATAATAAACATATTTTAAAACTGATTATGCAGAGATAAGTCACACTCAGAAACTCGAGCACGCACAATTCAGCAACTGATTACTTAATCTACTAAAGATTATTAGGCCACCAAATTGAGAAGAAAAAGAAATCCATGTCATTTTAACTTTCAACGTGGGAATGAGCACACTCATCACTGCCACTTGAACACTTGAACCTTCAAATCAATTTTATACAAGAAATTCTGGCACAGTGCACAAACAGAACTTAGAGGCCCCCAGATTAAATGCAAGTCATTACCATTTTGTTGTCTTAGTACACTGATTTCTGTTTGTGGTAATTATTCTGTGAAACCCATTTTCGAGTAACCCAAATCGTACCTTTGCGCAAACCAAGATGAGAATGGGAAGAGAGTGAGAGAGATTCAAACTTTTGCTTGTGAGTTGTGATTGTTCCAATATATTTGGAATTTGGGGTCAATAGATTTGGGATTTGCATTCAAAGTGAGATTTTTTTGGGCAAAAAAAAAGTGAGAACGAGAAATGAGAGAAGATGGGGAAAAAAGTGCCATTTTTTGGCCGGCCAGTTCTCTAAAAACCGCCCCCGGTTCCCGGTTTGTTCCGGTTTACCGCCGGTTGGCTGGTCTAGAACGGTTCAAAGCAGCCTGATTAATGAAACGACTTTTCGACCAGGGCCGAGCCACCGCAGAGAGCGGGTGACGGTCTGACCGGTTGGACCTTCCGGCTCAGTCCGGTTTTATCATCATTGTTTATAACTCAAATTATTTATTTTAAAGAGGTCAATCAAATTATTTCCTAAGTAAATTTATAAGTATTCAACTAATATTTCCCAATTTTTAACACATATTTTTATACTAATTGTCAAGGTACAAGGCCATCAACAGATAAAAAAAACAACTATGTAATCAATTTAAATGACACTACTCATGCGTAGCACGGGGTCATTTCCTAGTTATACTCAATAGTGCGATTCGTATTGAGAATATATATATAATAGTGTAATTTTCTTTTTGACAAACATCATAGTGTAACAAACATATGAGTTATGGTGCAAAAATAGTCATGTAATTGTGGCCAAGTTACAAAAATACCCATGTTACTTTCAAAATAGGGGCAAAATTACTCATAACATTTCAAAAGAATGACAAATGTACCCATTGGTTGTGATAGGTACTCTTACCCATGTTTCAAAATGTTATGATTACTTTTGCTCCAAAAAAGTCATGAGTATTTTTACACCATGGTTATAATCACATGGGGTATTTTTGCAGTTTAACCCTAAAAATATCAAAACAATTTACTAGCAAGGAGAAAAACTAGTTTTAAAAAACTCCTTCCGCCCTATTTTTTTATAAAAAGATAATTTATATATATTAATCAAATAAACAATTATACAACATAAAAAGAGGAATAAAACATTAATTATATTAAGAAGTAAATCTATCCTAAAATACAAGGTCTTTATAATCGAATTGTAGTTCCTTATAAAGTAAGTTAAATTTAGTTTAAAACAATAAATATGTAGGAAATATACTATTTTTTTTTCAAAAGTGACCTTATTTATGATGAGTGAGATTTCGAGAGTGCATGTAAAAAAGATGAAAGAAAATATTATAAAGAAATTAATGCATGATCAAAATGGAAAAAATGACATTTGATTTTCAAATAAAGTCAAATATAGAACATTATGAAATGAGACAAATTATTTCAAAAGAAAAATGAGTCTTATATATATTAGGATAGTGAGAATAATACACTAACATAAAACAGTAATAAATAACTAGTTAAATAATGCAAAAGATCGATTTTTATTATCAAAAGTTTAACCTAGTTCAGTTTAAATAATTAAATTCCCAGAGAAAACTTATATCACTCATATTTTGTTATCAGATATCTCAATTATTAGTATTATATATGAAATATAAAGAGCAAAATGTTTTTAATAAAAGAAAAGAGTAAAATGTCACAATCATATAGATGCAAACTTTGTATATCAGATACACAGTCTCACATAAACATTATATCATATCTAATTGAAATAAAGCAACATAAACAAACTTGAATTTAGTTCCATCTATATCATAGTGTTCAGTGTTCACCATGTTCTACATGATTATCAATAAACCCTAAAACCAAACCAAGTCCAATCCATTCCAGAACAAAATCAAAACCTAACAAAAATAACTTGAATAAGTGACAATATTTATTATGACCAAATTAAATTCAGGACACCTAATTAGTAACAACACCACCAGCAAAATTAAAGCACAAATCAAGTGCAACGCTCACGAGCAACACCAAGTCTTGAGTTGGGCACATCATAGAGAATCCGATGGTTTTGTTGTTGCATGTTGGCTATTACATTTAGAACAGAGTTCACGTTGATTGGTGCTGCTGCCATTGCCAAACAAGTGGTACTTCCAGCGGTGCTATGAATTAAGATGTTGTCTTCTGGGAGGGTCACGTTCATGCCAGAGAAGATAAATGTGATGGTTGGTACAACTATTGGAACTGTGTAACATGTGTCAAACCCTCCTAAGGTTGTCACTGTGAGATTCTTACCCACTCGGTTTCTGAACTCATCTCTAACAGCAATGTATGCTGGTTCAACTAGACGAGTGAATACCGTACCTAAAATAACAACATCGGACCATCAAAATCAGGCATGAGCTATAAGAGTGTTTTTCCTAGGTCAAACCTATGTGGTACATGCGAATATTCAATTTGAAAATTGTAATGTGAATAGAAAATAAAATTACTTATGACAATGTTATAAGTGTTATGTGCATAATAGTCGAAGCACATGTATCTGTTAGGCCTAAATTTGGAGATCGCTTGACCTTGATTCAAACCTGTACGGCTGTTAGTTGGCATACATAAAAAGATGGGAAGCCATTTAGTTGGACTTGATAAGATATGGACATACATGTCAAGTGTGAACTCAAGGAAAAAAGAAGGATTCTTCAACGTGACCCACTGTCTTTGAAATATCTCAAAAGTAAAATTAAAGACATCATATATTAAACTCATCAACCAACTACTCGTCTTTTAAACATTCGTACTTTGACAAACCTATGGGACTTTTAATTTCCTTAGTTTGGACTCACGTGTAGTGTCTCCGTATATTTTCAATTTCCACTTAATATTTCAAAAAGATAAAATGATCATATTCACACATACAAACACACTTTTTTGCAAAACAAAAAAATTAAAATTTGATTGTGTTGAAGAAAAATACCTGAGTCAAAAATTGTGCCAGCACCGGTGGTGGGGTTGAAGGCCAAGGCTTCCGGTGGTATATCGACAATTTTCCGACTAACCGTAATACCTACCAAGTTGACATAGTAGAGAGATGGCCTCCGGGGATTTTTGAGAAGAGGAGTAAACTTGATCCTAATGGGCTGGGCTACAGGCCCAAGTCTCAACGACCCAGAGAAGTTGAGAGATTTGAAGCTTGGCAAACAATAAGAAAACGTGGATGAGTAAAGATTTTGGGTCTGTGATAGAAAAGACAATGGGCCTCGCCCCAAGCCCAGCAGGCCCTGTGGAGGTACAGAATTTCCTGTTGCCTTCTGAATGCAGCCCAATGTGTAGCCAGGAACTGGGTCAGTGGCTAGAGTCACTGTGTCTTGAACTAAGTTAGCCTCAATGGTGGACCCACCGTATGTTAAGTTGAACCCACACGCGCTTCCGTCGCACGTGGGATTGGGGACCTGGAAAGTGGAAAAAATAAAAGTACCTTTCATAATGTTAGATTGTTAGACCCGTGAACTTGTGCCTGCTAATATGGCGCCATGACATATGACACATGAGAATCAAATCAAACAAAACTAAGTGAAATACTACAATATGATAAATCCACGCGCAATGATATTTGCACTTCTCACGTTGATGAATTTAAAATCATTTGCAGTTTTTGATGTGCCTTTTGATACACTTTGATGTGACTTACTCAATTAGTTAAAATATAAATTTGTCTATCATTTTCCAACGTTTCAATAATGAATTTGATTTTCTGACAAAAAATGAGTTTGATATCTAAAGACAGTATTATTTAAAAAATTTAGAAAATAAAAATTCTGTTTCAAAAATTGTTGGAGAATCTTAAACGGCAAAATTTACAAGAGGAACTTATTTATGATCTAGGTGCTACTACTTATATGTATAATACTCTTTAGTCCTAAATGTAAATCAATTTAAATTTTTTTGAAAAAATTCAAAATAAATTATTGCTTTTTATTCAGAAAAAATCATTTATTTTAAAAAAATTTAAAAAATTTAAATTGATCTATTTAAAATTACTTATATTTGAATTTTCTCAAAATTAATTAAGTTTAGTCATAAGCTGACATAAAATTTAATTGCATGTAACATATGCTAAAATTTAAAGTTCTATTTTGCTTCCTTATCGTACAAAGTTTGATTTTATAATTATGATTAGAGGGAGTATATAAGATTTTTGAGCTATAAAAATGTTCTAAGTTGAACGTATATTGCTCAGAATAGGTCTCTTCCATTGAAATTTAAATGTGTTACACTAGCTTAAAGACAGAATTGTTTATGTACATATGCCTTAGAAAATAAATTTTGTAATCATAGGTTTTTCGACTATTTCATCTGTTTATTTAATACAATACATAATACTAAAAAATATGTGAAAATAAGTAGTGGGAAAAAAATAGAATAGACTTAATAATTAATTGCATTTGAATTATTCAATTATATTCAATTTAGAGGACAAGCATTAGTTCTAATCACCTGTGGAATGGACTAGCCCAAAGACTTAGGGTCTGTTTGGTTGCATGAAGGAAAGTGGAGAAATAAAAAGTGAAAGGGGTAAAGATGAAAAGTAGAGGTACATTAATTAATGATGAAAAATAAGTGTATGAGGCCCAAAAAAAGTGGGAGATAGAGAGAGAAAACTTGTGGGCCCTGAATATATGTATATTACAAAAATACCTCTACTTTCTACACTTTCCAATTCTTGGTGATTTTTTCATGCAACCAACCATGCCATTAGTAATAATCATGATTTGATAGTCGTTGGATAAATGTGTAACTCTAAGGGTAAAAAATAATTTTTGTAACGGGCGAGTATGAAAGAAACTAAGAAAGTGCCAAAATGAATGAAGAAAATCAGATATGCTCACACGTGAGTCCACAGTATCGTTTGTCATCTTCCTAAACCTCACTCTACGCGTTTCACTTCTTTGATCTACATCCAATCTGTAATTTCCAGCCTCATTTCCCCATGTCACTCACAATTCTTTACTAATAAATCCAAAACACTGTTTTCTGATCTATCTAACACAATTTATATATGATAATTTATTTCAAAAATTAAAACCTCAAAGGCTCAAACTTATAGACAAGAATAATAAAGTGTCTAAGAAAAAGTGAATCATCACCTGTTTACACTGAGAATCAGCACAAGTAAGGTTCTTGAAGGAAGAAGACTTGGAAGGATCAAAGAATGTGGAAGGAGGACATCCAACACAGCCAGCACAAGGGATCCAAGCAGCATCATTACTTGTGTCCATAGCTACAAGCAAAGTTTGAGCTGGTGAACCAATTTTGGCTCTCACAATGTAAGTGGGGCTTTGTATAATTTGCCGGCCGGAGGCGATCGGCACGACAGACTTGCGAGCGACCGCCATGCTGCTCAGGAACTGAACCCTGGCTTGGTCCTTGACTTGCTGGTCAAGAATTGTTTGTTCCCATGAGAGTGGTTTTGAGGGTTTGAATGAGGAACATGGGCTGAAGATGTGGAAAACTTGAAGTGTTGAACCATGGTCTTGGGTTTCACATTTGGGGTTGAATGCTTGGGTATCAGAGAAGATGAAGAAGAAGAAGAAGATGGGAACGAAAGAGGTGATGAGTGGAAGTGAGGCTGTGTTTCTCATGGTTCTAATTTTGCTGTGAGTGTTTGTGCTTTGAGAGTAGTGTAAAGCAGTATTTATAAACACATCAGAAGTTCTTGCTTTTTAGTGATTGGCACATATTTTCCTTCCCGAAAAATTGTCAATCTACTACCCATCGTGCAGTGGGTTCAGCGGCGAATGGATCAAATAATGAGTGTGAGTTATCCACCTAGTCACGAGTTTGATTCTGAGGAGTGACACTTAAAGGTATCTCCATTGCGGAGATTGGGGAGGCATATTCGCAGCATAAGCTGCCTACTATAAATCCCAATTTAAACTACGACACTGGTTTTGGTCAGACGGTCAAAAATTAGTTTCCCTACCTTTGGATTGTGAGAGAGTCCAACCCCTTTCTTAAAATTTTGTTACCTAAGAAAATTGGCAATCTACTTGCATAACTGTTAAAAGTATATACCCTTTATTTAACGTGTTAGAGTAGAGAAAGTTTGTTTTTTTTTAAAAAAACTAATTTTTAACACTATGTTACAAAAAGGCGCTATGTAGAATCACATATCATTAATATCATTGTTCATTAGAGTGAAAAAACAATTGAAGAAAAAAAACTTTGTACACCTTTGCACAAATTCAAAAAGAGAAAATTATTTTTTAATTAAAAGAAAAGAGGTAATTAGATATTAAACAATAATTTTAAAAGAATAAAATGAATAATTACAGAGAATTACCTTGTGTGAGGCTTTTGCAAATGATTTTCTTAAACAAATCCGTATTCTAAACTCTTCTAATAAGCATTAAAAGATCAAATTATCAATAAAGACATGGGGAAAAGCAAGAAAAGAAGAGAGAGGCATAAATAAAGGCTTAAATGTATTTATGGTCCGTTATGTTTGCATCAAGTTTCAATTTAGTCCTTTATGTTTGGAAAGTACACTTTTAGTACTTTTTTGTTAACACCGTTAGTTTAACTTAATTAACGGAAAATGCTGATTTAACAATTTTAAATGGTTATTAAATACTGAAAAAATGTTCAGATTAAAATATTTGAGTGTAATTATTCTTATATTTTCAAAATTTATTATTTTTTGTCCCAATTTAATTATAAAATAATCATTGAAAATTGTTAAGTTAGCATTTTCCGTTAAGTAAAATAACGGTGTTAACAAAAAAGGACTAAAAGTGTACTTTCCAAACATAAAGGACTAAATTGAAACTTGATGCAAACATAAGTGACCAAAAGTATACTTTAGCCCATAAATAAAAGAAGTGGGAACACATAGAGAAGAGAGAAGGGGCAAGTGAGAATAGAAGGGGGGTGGTATTTATAGAGAGAGTTCACTATACTTATGTGTTAGAATCTTAAGTTTTGATGATAACTAATATAGATCATAGACAATGAGATCATTAAGTGATCACTAATATAACACTAAGACATAGCAATCACTAAAACCAATAGAGAACTTAGACAGTGCGATCAAAAGTATAAATATAAGAAAGTGCGATCACTAGACTTATATATGACCAAGCAATCACAAACATTAAGAATATGACTTTACGATCACATATATTCTTAAGACAATGCGATCATAATAGTAGGATAAAATGGTCACTAGACTACGTGCTCACGGATAAGCAATCACTAGGAAGTGCGATCATGAATAACTTAGAATCACTTAGAAAGAGCGATCATATAATGATAACAAATATTTTTCTAAGTTAATACATCGATCGTAATATCAATCAGAGCAGTTTAAGCCAAACTGAACTAAGAAGTAAAAGGGAAACCTTAGATCACAAAGTGATCGGAACCATAATCAAGTAGTGATCGAAGTGTCGAGTGATTGATATTATTATGCATTTAACATGTGATCTGAGTGTGCAGTAAGTGATTGAAGCAAGTGTGATCAATGCCTGATCGGAGTGTCAACCAAAAAGCAAATCAAGTACAAAAGTACACTGTCATGATCAGAATGCTTTTCAAAAGACGTTAAACACATTCCTCCGCAATATATGCTCTCAAGGCAACTTCTCTCTTACAAGAAGCAATATTTGCTGATAAAGTTTGAAGACACACTTAGTGTTCATCATCTTCTTCAAGCAACATGAGAAGAACCAAGTACTAAGCATTAATTGAGCTCAACGGATACAGGACTTCTGATGTATGTATCAAACGGCTATATCCACCATTGAGGACTATAAATAGGCTAGTGGAATTTATTGCTCTTGACCGAAAATATTCAATTCTGCACCTACTCTCTGTCAAGGCATTCAAGTCCTCTTGCGATCACAAAAGCTTAAGTGTCTAACATTATCTGTTCATTTGTGAACTTAGTTATCTGAGTTAAATCCTCTTATGTTCTGAGGTTGTTCTGAAGCTAGAAGCTTTAGAACAGGGTTGTTACCTTACGAGTAGTAAGGGGGAGTGTGAGAGAGTTTCTTTCACTGTAAGGTTCTCAGGTGAACCCGTTTGTAAAACCAGAAATTAGTGGTACCCAACGAGGTGTTGGTGAACTGGACGTAGACAAGAGTTTGGCCGAACCAGTATAAACTGTTTCGTGTTTTATTTTTGGTTGTTCAAAGTTTTTATTTTTAGCACAATTCACCCCCTCTTGTGCATCCACGCTTTCATTATGGACATTTATGAACGCGAATATGTCTAGATTTAATGTAGGCGCATGCATTTATTAAATGTTGTTATGTTATACATAATATAAACAAGGTTAAAGTATACCTTTAGTCCCTTATGTTTGCATCAAGTTTCAATTTAGTCCTTTATATTTGAAAAATACACTTTTAGTCCTTTATGTTTGCATCAAGTTTCAATTTAGTCCTTTATATTTGGAAAGTACACTTTTAGTCCTTTTTTGTTAACACCGTTAATTTCACTTAACGGAAAATGTTAACTTGACAATTTTAAATTATTATTACTTAGTGAAAAAATGCTTAGATTAAATTATTTTAGTGTAATTATTCTTATAGTTTTAAAATATATCATTTTGGCCCCAATTTAATTAAGAAATAATCATTTAAATTTAAGTGAAACTAATGGTGTTAACAAAAAAGGACTAAAAGTGTACTTTCCAAACATAAAAGACTAAATTGAAACTTGATGCAAACATAAGGGACCAAAAGTATACTTACATTTAACACATAGCATAGGCACTATTTTAATTATTAATTAAAAAATTTATACATAGCAACATTTAATGAAACGTCGTTAGCAAGGTATTAAAACCCGGACTGGAGGTCGAACAAGCTAAGGCAGAGGGTCAAGGGTTAAAGGTTCAACTAGAGCTGGGAATTCGGGCCGGCCCGCATCGGGCCGGGCCTAAACGGGCCAAGCCCACTTAGGCCCGGTCCCCCTTTTACTCCCCTATTTGCGAAGCCCGGCCCTCATGCCATCGGGCCGGGCCTGGCCCACTTTCTTCTTCTTTTTTTTTTTTTAAAAAAAATTCTTTTACTAAACCCATTTTTACTCTTTCCACATTATTCGCCCTGTAAATTTTATGGGTTTAGCAAAACAAAATCATCTAATAACATAACAAACCCACAATGAACATAGTTATAAGTTATAACATAGTCTGATAAGCGATAACATTACAACATACACTGTAACACTGATAGTGATACACATAATCTGACAATCAAAATAAATAACAAAGTCTTCAAATATAAATCTAAATAAACATTAAATAATAACATTCATCGAGTCATCTAAGAGTGCACATCATCATCACTGTCATCAACGACATTTGATTGTGCTTCACTATGAATTGACTCCTCTCCACTGACAAAATATCAAGTCTTTGCAATTCTTCTTTACCATCATATGCACTATCTCCTCCATCATCTAAGAAAAGAGAAAAAAAAGAATTAATTGTCCTTCAAGCATGTATAAAAAAAGAAACAAAAAAATCATAAATTAAATAAAGAATCATATGCAATTTTTTTTAAATAAAACTTGGCAACGGGCCGCGGACCGGCCCTAACAGACCCGCTCTCCTATTTTTCCACCAAAACAGCAGGCCCAGCCCTCCTTGGGTTTGCATGAAAACGGGCCAGGCCCATATTACCGGCTCTAGGTTCAACCGAGGGTCAACCAGTGCTTCGACCGGCCACATAAAACAATTAAAAAATATATTAATTAATAACAACAAACCAACATTAATATTAAATTATAAGAGTATTCAACAAAAATATAAATGTTTCAAAAATATTGTATATCAAAATGGAGAATGTTCATCAATAATTCCTGACAATCCTTCAATCAATACAATTAAAATCATTCAGAATATTAAATTAATTATAGGGTGAAATTACAAGTTTCACAATTAATTTTAACATAAAACTCTGATATTAAATATTCAAATATACAATCATTTTTTTTATTTTTTGCCCAAACAAATATACAACAATTTGAAGAAGACCACAAAGAAGAAGAAGAAGAAGAAGGCCTTTTAAGGCATTGTTTGGTTGGTGTTTTAGAGGGGAGGTGGGTTTTAGCAAGAGGGAAGGAATAGCCAAAGTCCCACATTGGGCAGGAGAAGAAAAGGAAGAGGAGAGAACATGTATAAAAGGCAAGCACTCATGCTCATGACCCTTCAAAAGCCAACGGGTCCCGGTTCCGGGTTCAGGGTTCCAGCTCGCCCGACCGGTCCAACCTTGGAATATTCCGGTTGAATGCTTCGTCGGTCGGCACTCCTTCCGGATCGGCCTTGCCACCGGTTGCCGGCTTTTCCGGTTCAACCGACTGGTCCGGCCCGTATTTTAAAACATTGATTGTTAGGTTAATTATTAAAAAAATGAAAATAATTTAAGCATAGCAACATATAGTAAACACCGCTATGTATAAAGGACATTGAAGTTCCCGATGGATATTCAAATAATATCTCGAGGTGCGTGGACTTGAAGGGTAACAGGATAAAATGATCTTAATTAAAAAAAATTACGTAGTTTTAACAACATCATGAAAAATAAAAGAAAAAGGGGTAAACTCATTATCTAAAAGCAAACAAATAGAAAGTAAACTATATGGGCGGATCAAAAAAGACAACATCTCTAACAATCACATGTGAGACCAAATTAAAGGAGCCAAATAATTGAAGTCAATGTTTCACTTCTGATGAAGTGTTTTAAGGCATATTAGAATTAGCTTTTATTTTCCTGAGCTTTCTTGCGTGTTGGTTTGTTGCCTTGTTACTGGCCCAATCATGTATACTAGGATCCTATAATAATATCTCTTACATATGTATATAGATGCTAAAAGATGTTTTTTGAACGGATCAGAATAGATGTTAAAAGATAAATACTCCATCTGCCCTCAATATAAGATCACATTACCTAATTTTGATTAGATTAAGGAAATTATTTAAGTTAATTATTGTCACGTTTTAGTACCAATTACCCTTAATTACCATATACTTTTATCTTCACTCTACCTCTCTTGATATTTTTTTATTTATAAGTCTTATAGTAGGGCTGATTTTAGGAAAATTTTGAAAACAATTAGAAAGTGACTTTATATTTAGGGACCAAATTGAATATCATAAATAGCTTTATATTTAGAGACAAAGGGAGTATCATTATATGAATATATGTGTAATAATTATTCCCATATGCTCCACAATTATGCATCAAAGTTCACCCACATGCGGAGTGTAAGAAAGAATCCGGATTTTTTTAATGTCTTAAATTAATTATATAAAGTAGGGTTAAATATCATTCTGACCAATAAACAATTTTGAAAGGGTCAAATTGGCCAAAGAACAATAAAAAGGCTCATTTTGGCCAAAGAACAATAAAAATGGGTCATTTTGGCCAATGAGCTACTTGAAAATACCAAAATAACCCTTGGGATCCACATTTCAAAAATTATTTTAATTATGTCCTAAGGGTTATTTTGGTATTTTCAAGTAGCTTATTGGCCAAAATGAACTATTTTTATTGTTCTTTGGCCAAAATGAGCCTTTTTATTGTTCTTTGGCCAATTTGACCATTTCAAAATTGGTTATTGACCAAAATGATATTTAACCATATAAAGTATAACTAAGATTTAAAAGTGAATGTGGAGAAATCAACATTTATGCTTTAATTTTTTATAAGTTGAATTTGAAAAAAAAAAAAAACTAATTTCAAATAACATTCTGTTCTTATATATGTTACCTAAAGTATTGATTGTGTGGGTTTTTAGTTGCATGCGAATTTTTCCTTCAGCAATTATATATTCTTGAATTCAAGTTTATTCAAACGAGTGAATTTCAGAATGATTATTAGTTAACTAGTTAACTATGAAAATAAGTAGTGAACTTAATTTAATACTCCCACGGGTCCTAAATATAAGACCTAGTTTACTTTTTGGAAAAATCCTAAAAAAGCAAAATATAAGTCAATTATAAATTGATTTACCTAATTTTCCCCCTTAAACTAGTTTATTTAACCTATAAACTAATAACTAATCTAAAAATATATCAAATATGTCATAATTTAATAACATATTTTGTAACCTTAACATCTCCAAAAAAAAAGTCATCCAAATCTTATATTTAGGACCGGAGGGAGTATATAACAATCAAGAAATAGATCATGAGTGATTATTAAAACATGTACCACATGATGGACTTAATGTCAGAAAGAAATGAATCGTATGTATGTATGTATGTATGTATGTATGTATGTATGTATGTATGTATGTATGTATGTATGTATGTATGTATGTATGTATGGCAAGAATATTTGTTTGTCGGTGGGAAATATTTAGGGCATATAGGGTAGGAGCATGGGTGATGTATGATGGAAAGGGGACAATAGAGTTTGGTCAGTACACTAAATGACTATATAATTCTCTAAGTGCAAATTTACAGACTGTATCCCATTTCCTTTTCTCCTTAATAATTGTTTTGGCGGAAAAAGTTCCCTTTTAACATGATTTTTCTTAAAAAGAACCAATCTCGATTTTTTATGCCTGGTATAAAATTAAAAAGTGAACTGAATTAATAACAATTCGTGTGTGCATATATAGTGAACTTTAATATAAATTTTATGCTTTATTTTGACAATGGTATCAATTCCACTTTGTACAGTAGCCCAAAATAGTATTTCTACAATGAGGTTGATCAGTTGATAACAATCTGAAATGATGATTAATTGGCATTATATTTTTTTTAAAAAATGTGAAACTATTGACTTTTCAGACTAGTTGCAAATATGTTATGACAAAAAAATGCTAATACAATAACCAATGTATCAATTGTGGCATTAGTCCATGTAGTGACTTTCTACCCTAATGTGGATGACAATTTAGTATAGAATTGTTTATGTTTTGTTTGGTTGTAGTAACTTTTGTTACATTGGTTAACTCCAGCCAGTATGGAGTTTTCCTCCCTCCACACTGGTTCAATAGATCAAGTGAAACTCTGGTTCTTGTTATAAGTCGTATTGTCGTACCACTAAAAAAAAGGATATTGTTGAAGGAATTAGCGATATAATTACTTTTGCCGTCAAAATTAGCCGCGGATCGGAAATACATTACTCTCAAAATAATTTTAATTGGTAATTGTTACATAGTAAATTTATTTACTTCTTTTTTTATTACCCAAGGGTATCCTCACTCGCGTGTCAAGTGAGACTAATCTCTCGTTGTTCTGAAGTTCCATATAGCGGGTAGACAGCTGGCCAGTGAATTTGCTTCATTCGCAAGAGTTATACATTGAACCTGTCAGGTTTAAATTTATTTACTTCTTATGAAATATAAATTCCAATATAAATAATTTATAACATAACAAATAATTAGAGGGCAAAAAAAATTATTGGAAACTAGTAGAGGATTTGGGTAGGGAAACATAATTCTTTAGTGGAAAATATTTCGTCAAAAGTTACAGATGAAATACATTTCCTTCGATAAATTCAAAATTTTCAAGCATAACTTCATTTCATTTACATAAAAATAAAATGAATTAACAATTTTTTTAGATTTACTTTCATTGAAGTTTTAAAGTTGTATTTACGAATCATTCTCACATAGTTTTTTTGTTTTTTGTCTACTTTTAGCTATAGTTAAATAAAAATAAAATTAAAAATAATCATAAATAACCCTATATTTAGTTATTCAATTATTTGTGTTATTATCAAATATCTAATTGAATAACTGAATGTTCACCCCTAGGCACTAATGGTGGGAGAAGAGATGAAAATTGCAGATGAAGAAAGAGAAAATAGAATGGAGGAGGGTAATTATGACAAGTGTTTTTTAAAAATTGTTGCGGTGACAAACATGTCAATATATAAATTTGTTTCAAAAATAAGTATCCATAGGATGCTTTAACCTTGAAAGGTGTTAAATGAATATTAGTAGTAGTAGAGTCACTTTTGTCACATTTTGATAACCACAGAGCCACTTTTGTCCTTATAAAAACTATGGGGTGTTGCCGTGTTGGGAGCATTGTGACTTGTGAGTCAAACTACAAAGTCTTTTTTGTACACTCACCCTTATTAATAAAAATGATTTTTCGGTATATAGGTTTAAAATGCAAAAATAACAATAATTTGTCTAAAATATATTTTAAATACAAATAGTTGATATTGAATATATCAATATCAATACTTCATCAAACTCAATGGAAAAAGTTTTATGAAAGTCATATAGTAATTCATTGAATATAGTCAAATAAATAATTAACATGAGATTTACAGTTAGTTAACATTATTTTTTTAACGGTTTCACATCCACTACAAATTTAACTCATGGTGACATATTTCGGTTAAGTAAAAAAGTGAAATTAATGAGTCAACCCACAAATTTAACTAACAGTTATAGTAAATATTATGAAACTATATAAGGAATGTTTCGAGTTCAGTCCTATTTCTGATTTGGGACTGTATACGTCCTTAAATTTTCTTGAATAAATAAATTTTATGTTCTATTGATTGCTGATTTCAAAACAAGTGGGATGGAGATTTGTTTCCATCCATCATTGAAGGAACGGCTTATAATAAGTCAGCAATATGTAGTGGCTGGCTACCATGAACAATGAGTTTGCCAGCTAGAAGGGCATAGTGGACAGAGCTTGAGGACGAGAGATCCAGATTTTCTTCTTCAAAACTTCTAGATCCAACCATACACACACAAACGCGCACACTTAAAAAATTATTTATGCAAAGAATCTGATGGATTTTTTGGTCCAAAGATTGAAAATTTGATCTTGAATTGAAGAGCAACATCTTATTGGTTCACCTTGCAACATGTTGGAAGTGCATTATACATTTATGCTGCTTTCTGGGAATGGAATGTTAAAAATATAAAAGTAACCTGCTATAATCACGGTGCCAAATTATTGAATAAATAAATAACCCCGTTATAGTATATATGGGGAAGCTGTTGATGATTAGTGGAAGTGTGGAACTTTAGTATCACTCCTCCCTATTATCTGTGTATGAGTTTTTATTAAAAAAAATTATGTCCTAGATAAGGAGTTGATTTTTGTCCTTAATGTAGAAATAATAATTATACATTTTGTCCATTTTTTTCCTAATAACCTCGATTTATTTATGCTCTCTTATTATTAATAAAATGGTTAATACTACTATTGGTCCTTAAATTTTTATTCAATTTTGGTTTCAACCCTAAACTCTAAAATTCATGATTTTAGTGTTTGAATTTTTAGTCAATTTTAATTTTGATCGAAGAACTTTAAGCAAAAAATTATTTCCTTAAATTCTTAACTCATAAATTTATTTCAAATTACTCTGCCATATATATTGTTGTTCTACGCCTAACAGGATGCATATTGCTACATTAATTAAGAAACCAAATCTCCAGTCCTTAAAGAGGTATATTTTCTTAACACGTACTGACATTCTGAAACTATATATATTTGGGAAAATGTCATTTAAATCCCTCCGAATATACAAAAAGACAATTCAGGAACTCAAACTTCAAAAAGGACCATGAAGGAACTAAGACCTAGTTGACATTTTAAAATTGTGTGAAAAGACAAAATTGCCCTAATCATAAAATAGAAATTACTAACCACCCTTACACCCACCATTTTCAATAGGGTGGTTAGTAATTTCTGTTTTATGATTAGGGCAATTTTGTCTTTTCACACAATTTTAAAATGTCAACTAAGTCCTAGTTCCTTCATGGTCCTTTTGGAAGTTTGAGTTCCTGAATTGTCCTTTTGTATATTCGGAGGGATTTAAATGGCATTTTCCCTATATATTTCAATGGACAAATTCTGGAACCATGACATGATTTCAAAAACTATACTTTCAAAATAAGTGACACATGCTTGAATTCTTCCTTTCAGCAATAAGATTATTATTATTATTATTATTATTATTATATTATTATTATTATTATTATTATATTCAAAACAACAACTGAAAAAGACGTTACTGCAGTCAAGCTCACCTCTGCTGGAAAATGAGCACTTGCAAGGATATTATATCTGTGTCACGTTATATTTTAAGTGATAGCTCATAAGACATCATTTTCAGTAGTAACATACAACTGACCCTCAAACTCCACTCATCCTCTTGTATGTCCCCTATTCTTCTAACATGGAAGCAATTCTACATGAACGACTAAGAAATTTCACAAATTCATCATTTAGATCATGGAACATAGATAAGTTAATCAATATCTTCTCATAAATAAATGATCCAACAGATTAGTTGTTAGGTTCAATCTACTTTGACATCTTGTTTAAAAGGGTTGATCTTATTTGTTGAAGATGTTCTAACAATGAAAAATTTTGGATTATTGGAACTTAATAATAATTTCTATCAAGAACAATTTGATGAATAACTGAGTTTTGCGTTAGAGTTGTTTTAACTTGTAAAATCGTAACTTGTGATAACTTAAAAAATTGAATTTGCACAAGTAAATTATTACTATTCCAACATTTAATGATGTTGACCTGAATGCTAATTTAAATATTGCTGACATCCGAAAATACTTAATCAAAATGAAAGTACATTGACTACTATCCAAAAATAAAATGATTGATTGAACTGCAAGTACCTTGACTTATAAGGTGTATATTTTGATACCAAACTTTATTTTAATATGAGATACTATATGGCATATTTAAGGAATGACGTTTAAACTGTTACGATTTTTACTCGATGATTCTAAAAAGGGAGAGCATGATGCATGAATCATGATTTATCTTTTGATAAGATTATTACCAATTTATTAAAAATATTTCACAATGAGCACCCATTGTAATAATATTTTGCTAGGTGAAAAAATAAACACAATTTTCAAAACCAAAGCAATAATAACTATTCCATCAGTTAAAACAAAACTTCTGTGATTCCTTTTTTTTTTTTTTTTGAAAATGAAGCAAATGATATTACAAAGTAATGTAAGTTATAAAGTTAGGTAACGAAAGTTTGTGACTCCATATATATAAATAACAGAAGTTTTTACTTAGTTGATAATGTTGTAGTCTTTACTTAATTTGTTTTTAAAAATTTGTTAATTTTTTCATGCAGAAAAAATTATGTTGAGTGCATATATAGACACCTTTGACTTTTTCGGAGAAATTAAGGATGCAAAATTAATCACTTAAAATCTTTACAATTTATCTTTTCCTTAAAACTAATTTATTCAATTTATAAACCAACCTATCTAATTACATGTGACATATTATAATTTAGTGGTTTAATTAATTTTCTTGCTTAACTTCTAAAACAGTAAAAGTAGTTTTATAGTTAGTATCGAAGAGAGTAAAATCTTTTATTGTTAAATTTGTATATTTAGTCAAATAAAAACGCTGTATATATGCTAAGATGTGAAATTGGGCTCACAAAACGAGAGCTCGTGCACACACATACAACAATGGGCTTGTGAAACGCACTAAAATTTTACTACCTTCAGAGTTCAGACCTATCATGAGGTCCACATTCTGAACGGGCTCTCGTTTGAATATATATATATATATATATATATATATATATATATATATATATATATATATATATATATATATATATATATATTTATATATATATCATTTTAATTAGTGTTTTTATACAACCCTTTTTCTTCTTTTTTTTTTGAGTAAATGTGGTATGTATTAATAAAGGTATTTACATCAGGTTACAAAAGGAAGGGCGAAACAAAAGAGCCCTTCGGTACCTATGCTAAAATAATGGCGTTAATGAAATCCTTTGCCTTCTCTACAGACCTCATAAAGGTTACAGACTCATTAATAACGTTGAAAGGATGGATAGTAGCATGGTTGAATATCCTCTGGTTCCTTGCATTACAAAGTTTCCAACATGTGATTCCAAATAAGGTCGATCAAGCTGAATTGAAACCCTCGGGCTTGAGGTTGCTGGCGAGCCAGTCAGGAAAAGGCTGGCCGTGGAACTGTCTTACAATCCTTTTTTATATGTTTCATTACATAAATGTTTCAAACTTCATTGGGTTTTGTTTTAAATTTTATTTATAATCAATCATGTATCTCTTTCATCTATTTTCTTATAATTATGTCTTACTTTGAATGTTTTTATTGGGGTATAAGAGTCAATGAATAAATGGACTTTTTTGCCACTTAAACAACTTGAGTGACATATTCAATGAAGGGTGAAGACCCAAAAATAATACATAACTATTGGCTAAGGAACAAAAGTAATACATAACTATTTCAAGGTACACCAATGATACTCAACTTTAAGATGAGATCAATAATGATATTTTCACTAATATGACAACAAGATTAGACATGAAAAGTTTAAAATACCCTTATAAATAAAAAAAAACTAAACACCCCCACTTCCTCTGATCGATCTCTTCCTCTTCCTCCCCCTCCGCACTGCGTCTCCACTCGGCCTCCCAACAACACCAACACAACATTCACATAATCAATCCAAATAAGTCTACCGATTCCTATTCCTAATTTCCATGGAGGCTGAAGCTCTTACTCTCATTGGCTTACTCCACCAAACCACCACTGCCAATTTTCCCTCCCGCCGCGCTGTCTCCGTTGTGCCACCCTCGACATCTCAGACTCCCAACTCCTCCGCCTTGTCCAACTCGCTGCCTCCCGCCTTCTCTCCCCCGGCGACGTCGTCGCCCTCACTTACCCTGTTCACTCCACGTCCTTCCAAACACAATTAATTAAATTCATCGATTGATCTCACTAGCTGTTCCATTGGCACATGTTTTCATTGCTTGTTTCATTTTACAACACATGATAATGTTTTTGGCGGTGATTTGAGTGTGAGTGACGACCATGTAGGATTTTGGGAGGTCACGTGGGATTTTGAAGTCTATTCAATTATGTTATTAGGATGACTATGATGATGACCATGAAGGGAGTGAGGCTGTTGAGCTGTTGGTGTTGTTGGGAAGCTGAGCGGAGGCCATTAGGGGGAGAGGAGGAGGAGGAGGAGGAGGAGGATGGAAGGAAGAAGATGGAGAGGAAAATGTAATTTTTTTTTTATTTATAAGGGCATTTTAGACTTTTCATGTCTAATCTTATTGTTATATTAGTGAAAATATCATTATTGATCTCATCTAAAAGTTGGGTATCATTGGTGTACCTTAAAATAGTTATGTATTACTTTTGTTCCTTAGCCAATAGTTATGCATCATTTTTGGGCCTTCGCCCTTCAAAGAATAAGCGCCTACATTTATATTTTTAGTGACCTGTCAAACGATTTTAACTTTTCCATTTATAAAGGGCAAATGTGACCCTACTTTTGGGGCAAATATAAGTCTAAAAAAATAAGGGCAAATATGATCTTCTTACAAACTTTTGGGTTAATGGTGACCTTTAGACCCTTTTCATAATCATACTCTAAGGGTATGTTGAGAAAATAAATTGTACTTTTTTTTCAACATATTTGTTCCTTTCTACTAATACTCAAACTTTTTTGAGTTTCATATCTATAAGCTTCTTTGAAGATTATAAGTAGGATGGAAGGAAAGTAAATAAAAATTTAGTTTAAAAGAAATATACCCATGTATAATATGTGTATATATACATGGCAATGACTCCTAAGAGAAACACTTTAGAGTCAAAGTATTTCGTCTAAGTAGAAGTAAGACAAAGTATATAGATTGAAATTTCGCAAACAAACAACTTATAGTGACAATTTAGATGTTAAATTGGGAGATCAAATAATCCCTCAAGTAAGAAAGTTTAAATACTTTGGATCAATTGTACGACAAGATGGTGAAATTGATGATAATGTCAATCATATAACTAAGTTGGGTGGTGTAATTAAGTGGAGAAAAGGTACTGAAGCTCTTTGTGATAGGAAAGTACCACATAAGATAAAAGGAAAGTTGTATTGCGCTGCTATAAGTAGCACATATTAGGGTAGCCAAAATGAGGATGTTGAGTTGGTGTGCGGTCAAGAAATGATAAGAATCGGAAAGACCATATACGAGAATAGGTTGGAGTAGCTCATTAAAGAAAAATTGGTGGAAAATTGTTTAAAGTGGTTTGGACATGTCTAAATAAGGTATAAAGATGCGCCAATTAGGAAGATAGACCAAACAATTTGAAATCCAATCAAAAGAGGGAGAGAGAGACCAAAGTAAACGCTCGGTGAACTTCTAGAATGACAGCTAATTTTGAATGATATAGATAAAGAGTTGGTTATAGATAAAACACAATGGTGTTGTATAATCTAGGGAAAATCCCAAATAAGTCCCTCCGAATACCCAAAAGGACAAGTGAGGAATCTAAACTTCTAAAAGGAAGACCATGAAGGTACCAGCAGTTATCTGTCATTTTAAAATTTTGCGGAAAGACAAAATTTCCCATCCTAAAACACAAATTGCGGGAAGAGGGTGAGTGTTAGGGTGAGTTTAGGGTGGGGTAGGAATTTGTGTTTTAGAATGAGGGCAATTTTGTCTTTCCGCAAAATTTTAAAATGACAGATAGATGCTGGTTCCTTCATGGTCCTTTTGGAAGTTTAGGTTCCTCGCTTATTCTTTTGGGTATATGGAAGGGTTTATTTGGGATTTTCCCTAAAATTCTATGTAGCCGACCTCTCGTAATAGAATAAGTCTTTATTGTTATTGTTATAACATTATATATTGGATAAATAAACCTACAAAGTTTCGTTGCAAACCTATACAGTTAAGTTTGAAATATTTGAAAAAATAATATTTAAAATAAAAATAACTATACTTTTTAATATATGTATAGGAGAAATAAACTCAAATTTAGCAGTAAGCGTAATTTTCTAAATGTGTTTACAAAATAAAATATCATAATATTTTAATTTTCTAGGAAATATTTATAGCCATATGATATGTGTGCGTGTCAAAACAAATTAAAAAATTTAATTGTTAATATAACAACACTACATTCTAAAATTTTTTATGAAATTGACTACAATTTTTTTTTGAACTTATCTGCAGTCCCACGTAAGCAATGATTTCCAAACTGGATCGAACACGTTAACTAGTTAAATCATCATATAGACTCGAGGAAGGCATGGTTCAGAACAAAGAATTACATTTATGTCGCGAAACAAAAACGATCAGATAATAATAATTTATAAAAAAGGAATTACTTTTATGGCTGAGCCAAATTCGACCGTAGTGGAGTATTTGAAAAATAAATCGATCATTGTACATCAGTTATTGAGTTGAAATAAAAAAATATGATAAAGAAAACCATAACAATTTGAGAAAACTGGAATACTATTTAGCCTAAAGGAATTGAAAAACAAATGAAAAAATTAATATATATGTAAATAATTTGGAAAAAAGGACTATCTGTAGTTATATGATGTTATTCAATTAAAACATTTAATTTTTAGATTCTTTATTAATTTTGTATATAGTGATTTTTTATGAAACTTTTATATAATTATGTATAACTTCATTAAACTAACTAAAGAGCTCTACCCTTGGCTCTTTGAACCGCGATACCAGCTGATATTCTGGCTCAACATCCATTTTAACATTTAAAACACTGCAAAGTCAGCAATATTATACAATCTAATGTGATGAACTTTTTTACTTTATAGATTTGAAAAAAAAAAATTCAGTAGGTTATTTTCTTTTTATACAAAAGGAAACCAGTAACATCTATACTATATAGTGCAAGGAGTAAATAAACGAAAATTACTTAAGGTAACTAAATGAAAATCAGGTGACATATCCAAAGATCATTTGATAAGGATATGATCTTCCATATTGTTGTTTCTCTAAATGGATATATATCATTAATATATATCTCTGTCGCGCCCTAGGAAGCGACACACATACACAAAATAAAAATAAAAATAAAAATAAAAATAATTCTAATTCATACAGACACACACTAAGACACATATATACTATATGTGTGTGTCGAGCCCAGTGGCGTGACACACACATAAATAAATTTAATTATATTTTTTTAAAAAATAATGCAACCTAAAGCATGACAAAGGTGTATATTAGTTTATCTTTTAAAATGTAACATGTCGCTTCCTAAACACGTGACACACTGCAACCTTTAAAAAAAAATCACTTTGTCACAGCTCCAAGTGCGACATGATGCATAACTTTTTTTTAAAAAAAATATGTTTGTCGCGTATCATTGTGGCGCGACAAATAAGCTCGTTTAACCCCACATTTTTTTTCTATAGACTTAATCAATATCAATCAACCAACAATTGCAATCTCTTCAACATATGTTTGTTATTAGTGATTAAATTCCAATTCTCATGAGATCATTATTCCCATCCTTGATTAGCTTAATTACTTATATTGAATCGTTCTTAGGTAGACTTTTGTACGATTTCCATCTCATGCCCATCTGAGGCCCATAAGATACACCCAAAGTTCCCCATCTTGAATGCTAAGCATGAGAATAGACAACAGTAAATCAATAACAGCTGCTGCGTCAGATTCTAAGATGATCTTCTTGAATCCTAACTCCCGAGCTAATTCCATGCCATGAACACAAGCCCAGATTTCTTCTGTAACTTCATCCCCACACTCAAGCTTCATGACAAAACCTCTAATGAAGTTTCCTGCAGAGTCTCTCAACACTCCCAGCCAAGCTCTATATTTTGCTGAAAATCGTGAAAACAATATTTTTGTGCAAATCATTATCTGTTTGTAGTCTAATCATAGGTTTGATCGGGTTGCAACGTATGTATGAGTATGACCCAATCCAGCTGTTTAATAACTAACCAGAATCTTGCCCAATAAAGGATGATTGATTTTATTACCCTTTTATGACATGTTATAAGCTGTTTCTTTCGTAATCATTGATCAGAATCTTGCCTAATAAAGTGATAATACATTGATAAAACAATTTTACCTACCAATGGGTAGTTGGTTGAGCTAGTAAGTGGACTATAACCTTGCACGCAGGACAATCTTGCCCGCTGCTCTTGTTAACACTGTTAGCTTAACTTAAATCTAAAAGATTGTTTCATAATTAAATGGGTGTAAAAATGACAATTTTAAAAATATAATAATAATTCACTAAAATATTTTAATTTTAACATATTCTATCGATATTTAATCTTAGATTAAAGAATTTAAAATTGTAAAATTAACATTTTCTTTTAAGCCAACCTAACAATTTTAAAAAAGGCGATTAAAAGTATACTTTTGAAACATAAATGCCTAATTGAAACTTAATGTAAATATAAATAATTAAAAGTAAACTTTTTTTATTTCATAACTAAAAGTATACTTTTAGTCTTCCTTGTTAAGATCAAAAGCAAAAAAAACCAGCATCATTATTCATCTCACTTACAATGTAAAAGTAATAAGTATACAAAGCATAAAATAACAACATCTTATTTGATCTGTTAAAATATCTGAGTATATTTTAGTTAAACTAAATGATGATCATGGGCAATCAGGGTTTCTCCCTGGACCTCCAAAATAGAAGTAGCTGTCCCAAGAGTTGCCCAAAAAAATATCAGGTAGAAGTACATTGTAGCAATTGGAATTATCTACGCAAGGCTCAAGGTAGTGAGCAGTCACCATTTCGTTGTCACCATTAACAAATTTAATGTTTTTGAAATAGCTAGCTTTCCCATAAAGTTGTCCTGCAAAATGCCCACTTCCCATTTGTGTTGTTGTGTGTTGTAGGGGTATATCATATCCTGAATTTCCTACTTCACCTCCCCATTCTATTATTGTTGCCCTCTTTGATAAACCTGATGATGAGAATAAAGTGGAAGGCCAATATCCCATAATTTTATCGGCTCCATATTGCATCCACCAATCGCCACTGCCTTTATCCTGTTCATATATTATCACTGTCAATACGACTACTCACTAGTAAACATAAGTAAAAATTTTGAAAAAGTATGCCTTAACATGTGAAGTATTTTTTGATCAAAAAACATGTGAAGTATTTCACAATATTGTAACTAAAAATATGAGGGGGAACTAGTGTAGCTCCCAAAGATGTAATTGAATCACTAATAGCACAATAAAAGTTAAGAAATACATAATGACAAGTTTTAGCACAAGAAATGACAATCTTAAGTTACTCAATTGACACTGAGAGTTTTTAATAATTAAATCCCTCTCATTGGACCTTGTAGACATTCTCCCAAAATTAAACGCCATCCAATTTTATACATAGACAAAAATGATCGAATAATTAGATAAGCCTAAGTGTTAGCTAAAATTGTTTAAAAGTAATAAATATGTAAGAAAACTATATTTATTCTTTTTTTATCAAAAACTAAATTATTCTTTACTATAGCCTTATTTATAGAAGAGGGATTGATTGAGAGAGAAAAAGATGTGTATGATCGACACAATTAATGGAAGCTCAAATTGAATTAAAAATTTTTGAAGTTTCATTCACACAAGATTATCATATGAATGGGTGGCAGTGCCTTTAGCCTCAACTCTAGACATGAGTATATCAAAACTACTTATTTCCCGTCAAATACAAATAATTAATAGTTGTTATTCAGTAAAATGATACCTTCCAAATGGTGATGGTGATTTCATATTGGAAATCGGTATCATCATAGACAGACACGGGCTTGATGCTGGATCCCAAGGCTAGTCCGGAATAAACTTGAACAAAGCCAGAACAAAGAATATCAAAGCACCCAGTTTTCTTATGTGAATCACTCTGTCATATAGGGGGTAATATAAAAAGGGAGAAATTTCCAATGACATTAATGAAATTTATTTTAACAAATCAAACAAAAATGTAGGGCTGTTGTGAGAAGTTAAACTCACAGTCCAAAATGAAAAAAGTCTGGTTTGATTATCCCCATAAAGCTGTGGATTCACCTAAATAAAAATAGATAAATAGATTAATATTGATAGGCAACCAATACTCCAAAAAATATATACCAAAGCATGAGATGTAAAAGACGTACATGTTGTGTTGTGTGTGTGTGTGTGTTTGATAGAGAGCATATTTTCTGGCGATTTATTAGTTTATGTTTTTCTTTACCCTTTTGAAAAATAAAGATTAACATATACTTTTGTTTTATATTTGCATCAAATTTTTTATAACTTACACTTGAAAGGTATGCTTTTATTATTTTTTGCTAACGCTGTGTAATAGAAAATACTTATTCAACAACTCTTTTTTGGTTTATAAGGATATTTTCACTTGCGTGTCATGTGGGAGTAATTCCTTACTGTTCTGAATCCTATATCGGGGTAAACAACTAGTCTGTGAATTTACTCCATTCACTTATTCTACAATTCTAAAGGGTGTTTATGTAAATAAATGTTTATAAAAATAGCTGAATGTTAAAATATAAGAATGAATAAACATATTTTGTTATCATAATTTACCAATAATATCATCATTCAAATTTGCTAATTCAACACTATTCGTTAAATGAAACTAATGCATATCATAAAAAAAGCCTAGAATGTAATTTTCAAATTTAATATAAGGCTTATAACCATTTTTTACTAAAAACAAATACCTGCCAACCAGCTTGAATAACTTCGATATTTTCCGAGTCATCAACATTCTCAACCCAAATTGAAGAGACACTGTATTCTTGGGATTGTTCAACAATAGGGTTCCAAACATTCATAGTTGCTTTGCCTCCGTAATAATTATCTTCTCCTACAAAAACTGAGGCAAACTGAACCCTCCAAAAGTTCATCAATAAACCAATTAGATACATCAAATAAGAAAAACAAAATAAACCAAAATCTAAATCAAGTAATTCTGGTATGAATGGATAAAACACAATTACCTCGGAGCCACTTAGACCTTCAACATTTGGGAAAAATTTGTCTTCTCCTTTACTATGGGTCTTCTTCCCGAATTGTTGCACACAACTTGCTCTCAGTATGTCTTCTTCTTTTGTTCTTCTTATAGGAATTGTACCATCCGGACAGGTTCCCCTTTGGTGCCATAGCTGAACGATTGACATTGATTTTGAAGACATTTCATTGCTTTCTTCAAATATCTTATCATGCACTTGAAAATTTGGCCTCATCTAAAATGAAATTACTGATTGGCATGAGGATTTTGATCAGGATGTTTTACTTATATGTACATATATAAATGAAAAATATCAAGTTTCACCTTAATTTTGTGATTTTTGAGTTTGGGATGATCCAAAGCTGGCTGATCTTGAATTGATACACAATCGATTGTATCCCCATCAGGGCTCTATATTTTGAGGTAAAAAGTTTATTGTTAAAAAAACTTGAGCCAGTACGTTAATAATTTCTTCCCTGTTTCAAAGATTGCTAGGAGATGATAATTTGTACCTGAATAGTTTTAACAGCTGGTTTATTCAACTTCTTCAAAAGTTTATGAACCTGAAGCTTGTGACTATCACTCATGTCTGTGTTTCGATCTGCCATGATCATTCGCATAGAAAACAAGAATAAAAGCACCGCCATTGCTATCCAGCTAGCAGTTTTATTTCCTAATGTTTCTGCCATTGTTGGTGATAATATCAAGCAAGAACTTTTGGTAAAAGTTTCTCATGGGAAAATCAAAGATTTGATGACCCAAACTTATATAGGCTGATTTGTACTGCTACATACCCTACCAAGCTATTGGATTTTAATTCGGTGCTTATCACCCATATTGTTCATCACCTTCTCATTACCACAAGTAAATAAACACATGGTGGGTCCCTATAGGAGAGAGGTTTTGGGGCCCACCATGTGCTTATATATTTATTATGTATATTTGTGGTGATGAGAAAATAACGACCAATAAGGGTGATGATTGAGCACCAAATCAGAATACTCCCTCAGCCTCAGGTCCTAAGACCCATTTGGGAAGATAAGTTTGATTTTAAATATAAAATCTATTTCTAATTCTTAAAAACTTCCCCAAATTATCCTTATCAATGTTCCCTAATATATAAAAGCAAGAAAAGAGGGATGGTGGGTGAAAAAGTAGATAGTTATGGTAATATCATATTATTTTAACTAACTTAACTAACTTTCTTAATCTAATAGAATTAGATAAATATGTTTTATATTTAGATCAAATGGAGTATTTACTTTTACTGCCATTTTTATGAAAAGCTTATCCATGGAAAACAAACCTAGTAATTAACAACGATCACTAATTAGAAAATAAAGACACTTGTTAATGATATTCATGTATCCTTAAAATCACATAATCCATCTGCTCCTAATATATAATTGTTTATGATGTTCATGGAACATCAAATCACACATACTCTACCCCTTTTCTCACATACTAATTTTAAAAGCACCAAATTTGTCCTGAAATTTAAATGATTTCCAAAATTAAACTACCTAATTACACTAAACTCTAATATGATAGGTCTTAGATATAAGGTTAAATTTTAAATTGAATTATTTTGCATGCATAACTCCGATCAAAAGTCTGGTAAATTTTATATTTAAGATGAGAGGATCTTATATTTTAAGTGAATTATTTTGCATATCCTACTACTCTTACTAAATATAAGTATACATATCACATTCGATTTAGGCTTGGGATTTTGAATTTAAATCCTAAGTCACTTATATTTGAATGGGAAGCTACAAACTCCAAAAGTAAAGTAATCGGTTGCTCGAATAAATGGCAATAGGATAAAAAAACAAAATGTGATGATTACCACTAGTTGATATGAAAAAGTAATAAGCATACAAAGAAAATTTTTAATACTCACTGAAAAATAACAAATGTTTTAGAAAAAAGACAAGAAAACTTGTTAGTTGGTAACTTATTTTATAAACTAGATACTCACATGGATTTGGACAGGTGAAATTTTTCTAATCTCTAATTTTGTAATCAAGTGGATTTAATTATGATAAAAAAAATCAAGTGGATTTATTGTCTTTTCTTTCCTGAAATAAAAATTATATAATTGACATGAGTAATAATTACAGCTTTTTATATTTGATTTAACATATGCACAGTGAATCATTCTTTTTCTTTTTAGAACATGTGCCTATTTATATTCATATACTCGTCGTATTGCAAATATAGGACATGAAACTGAAATTTAAAGGTGGATAATTCAATCAACTAACCGTT
The DNA here is from genome assembly GCA_029929735.1 of Mimosa pudica. NCBI lineage: Eukaryota > Viridiplantae > Streptophyta > Magnoliopsida > Fabales > Fabaceae > Mimosa > Mimosa pudica. The sequence goes on along the minus strand of JAKELP010000051.1, from coordinate 1,176,802 downwards.
CGAATTCTGTCATTTCTTTATCTTTTTAGTCAATTTATATCGATTTGATAATTATTACATATTGATGTGGTCGAGAATAAATTTACCGTTGGAATCTTTAAAATTTATTACAATGGAAACTTTTTCAAGATTTGTTAGGAAGAAAGAATATCTCAATTAAACTGTATTATTACCAAGTGAAAATAGTTTTGTTTCTATTATTATCTTTTATTTTAATATTTAAATTTTAAATTAATTTCACGCACGTCTACTAATGTATTCACTAATACTGTCTTGTGCGTTATTGCACCAGGAAAAAGAAATCCTATATGTTAGCAACAAAACGCTGGGCAGGTTCAACGTGAGTTGAATTTCATATATAAAAACATTGCCATAACTTAAAATTCTACACTAAAAATGGTCTTAATATAGTGCAAATAGAATAGTACCAATAACAACTAATTGAGCCTTATCCTACTAAATGGGATGGGGAAATACGGCTACATGTGGATCCTATGATTCCTAAAACTAGCCATTTATAATAGTCCAGTGATTGGAGTTATAGGGTTGTAGTCATGCTTTTAAGAAGTTACAGGAGACATTAGTTGTGTATATGAAGTACTCTCTCTAGCTATTACTTATTTATGATGGTACTTATGTAAATATTAAAGTATATGAAAATGATAAATGTTCCTAAATAAATATTTTCACTAACTTTGCTCTTATTATAGAAGAGAATAATACTAATAACGTGAATTAGCATGAAATATTCGAAACAATTATGAAAAATGGGAGAAAAAGTAATTTGAATACTTTGACAAGGGACAAGGATATATATGCTCATATATAATAGGGACAAAACAATTCCAATTTAGGGCTCTAATAATGTAATAAGGGAACAGGGGGAAGGGGAGTATGTACAATGGGGAAAAACGGGTAATGGACCTAATCTACCCTCCAAGTAACCACCCAGGAGCACTGGGCACCCTGAACTAACAATATGCTCATATTTACACTCAAAGTAACCAAAGTGTTTAAAAAATACCCCAGTGGACGGTCAATCACGTTTGACCGTTAACTTGCTCATATGTGGCCGCCACGTGGGTTAAATTTTTGTCACATAAGATATGTCATGTGGGGCCCACATATAATAAAAAAACAATCCTACTCTTCCTTCTCTTCATCACTTCCAAACAGCCACACCCCCTTCCCCAACACAGCCCCCCCACGCTCCTCTAAGCTGGTCTTCCACGTCTTAGCAATCTCCTTAGCTCTCTCCTTCACACTTGGCGTCACCAACAGCCTCGACTTCCCAATCACAGGATCCACCATCACGGATTCAACGACTACAACAGCAAAATACAAGCCCACCCCAAATCATTCTCATTACTATTATTGCTCTTTTCACCTCTCTTGTCCACAGGGAAGACCACATATATGGCTTCCAACACAGACTTGGGTGGAATTACATACTCAGCCAAAGCCAACGGCATATGGACCCTCAAAACCTCAAGTTCCTTCTTCTTGCCAACATCAAAGCACCAGAAGGTGGAGGAGTCCATTTTGAGGCAGAAAGATTTCAACTTTAGCAACAGTGATGAAGAAAGAGGAGAGAGAAATTTTTTATTATATGTGGGCCCCACATGTCATATCCTATGTGGCCAAAATTTAACCCACGTGGTGGCCACATGGGCAGATTAACGGTAAAATGTAATTGACCGTCCATTGGGGTATCTACCTATACATAAAAACCTCTTCCACCGACGGCTTAAAGGGTATACGCTCACTATGAGGCTCCATCAGCCGTGGCTCTTCTCACAAATAATGATACTTCAACAAACGACTTATAGGGAATGTCACGGCTCTATCGTGGCTCTAGACTCAATTTACTGTTCACAACAGTGACATGGCTTATCTTGGAAGAATACAAATTGCATGGGGCTACGTGTTAGCTGATTGAATGGAATAAGGAGAATTTAATGGATGATGTACTTGTGAGGTTAAAAAATGAGGGCGGAATTATTTGAATGTGTGGGATAGGTTGCTATCAGATAAGTGGGGTACCACTTGCCATCTGGCAATATGTGTGTCTCCTAAAACCCTAATGACGCAGGGTTCTCTATATATAGTGTGGCATTGAGTGGGAGGGGTTTTATTAATTAGTTAATTATTGTTAATATTCCCTACAAAATCTCTACTTGCATTTACCAACCATCAACTGTTATGGATTGCATGTGTTGCACCCCACTTGAAGAAGTCTCACTTGGAGCATCTGATACGAGAGTTGTCGTTTCTGTGGACTGCGTCATTATACGTGAGCGCGTGATATCTGTTGGAGACCCATCATTTGTGGCGAAGTATGTGAACTCTGTTGACGTGGTTATGTGGGATAGTCAGGTATATATGTGGAGCTTTTTCACCTGAAAATAAATGTATGTTGTTGAGTTATACATGTTATGTTGATATCTTTGAGTGTTGGAAATGCAGGGAACGCGAATCACTGGATCCATGAAGACCTAGCGGCTAAGGGATATTCTTGCACCATTGTTTTTTTGTCAGAGGATATATGGTATATCATGTTTCATTAAGAAAGATAAGGGCGACGAAATTAATCCTAACTACCATTTGGAGTTCACTGAAGCAACACAAGTCAAGGAACTGGGTCGTCCTTTTGTGGACCGTGTGTTTAACCTAAGTTGTCCTTCTGACATTACGAGGGGTCCAGATGAGCATGGACAACTGATAGGTGAATAAAAAGTTGTATATGTTATATAGTTTGAAGGACGAAGGCGCTGAATGTGACTTTGTGAGGGTGTTCTTCGAATATGTGTATGTTTTCAATATTAAGTGTACCTTTTAATGCTTTGTTTCACTGTTGTTTTGTAGATTTTTGCGGTTACGTGAAAGTTGCTTGCGAGGTTTCTCCTGCAAACTTTCGTGGATATATGGAGCGTGAGTTGTTGTTGATGGTGGAGTCAAGGCTCAATGGGTATCATGGGTACATCTATCTACATATGTGATGATGTCATTTTCCTAGAAACTTGATAATGACCCATTTATTTTCGTCTCAGGGACACCAATGTCAGATCACAGGTTCACATCTATCTCAGAGGAACCTGGGTCGATGAACTATATGCGAAGCTGTCTAAGATGATGCGTTGCTCAATGGAGCGACCATTCATCCTTTTGAAATACCTGTTGAATGTGTGGCCAACTCAGCATGGTAAAGCTTCTTGTATTCTTAAAACTTTGTCAGTTAAGGTCTAAAATTTTCCAGTTCAGTTCTTGCGCAAACGGATTTAACTTGTTATTTTACTGTTGTAGGTTTACTAGAGCTCATATCAGTGGATGATACAACAACATACAAATTTGATGCTGATATCCTTGATGTAAATGTTATGAAGGCCCGTTTTATTCCTAGCGAATAAATTGATATCTCCACCGTAATGGTGTCCCTGAGATTTCATTATATGTATGTTTTTACGTGAAGTGGAGTGTGTTTTGGTTTAGTTGCTCTACTTTTATGTAAAACAGATGAAAGTATTAGTGTTTTTGTTGTAGTCAGTTGTGTTTGGAGGGCGGCGAACACCAGTAAGCAGTAGTGGTTGTTGAAATATTTTTCAGTTAATTGACATGTTGTTCGTTTTCTATATTTGTCAAATATATATGTGTTAAGACTATGTGCTGAGAAGTAAAGATGTCGTATAATGTAATGAAATTGACTAGCATGAAAGGAAAAAATTTTGCTATTACGGTTACACTAAACCAGTACCAAACAAACTTACGATTGACAAAAGACTTGACGGAAAGAACTACAATACCAACACAAAGTAATTGTAAAACGAAATAATCACCACAGGCTAAGGTTGTCCACATAAACGAGTGCATCAATGAACTCTGAAACGAGTATTTCACTAACACTCGGGATTGTTGCATGGCCAGCATTCCCAAGTGCGCTTGCATGGCATGGGGTTGGACGTAATGGTGGAATGATTGGGAAAATTTTCATGAATGTGTTGGACAATAGATCTTCCACAATGTAAGGTTCTTCTAGCTTAACAGGAAGCTTAACTCGTAGGTGAGGGCCGTAAGCAGCGAAAGTTTCTTCGATAATAACAGTAGTTTCAGGTGAGGTGAAGTCAGCTGCCATTTCCCACTCCCAGTGGTGAATTCCGGTCATATGCATGACTCCATATATGCATTTGAATACGACAATCCTGTGGTCGAACCATGGTAAAGATCCAACTGGAATATCCATTGATTCAGTTGCGTGGAATTTGATGGTGGAGTTAAGTATATCGAACTCATATATGAGTTCGAGGTCACCCATAACAATCCCGACTGTGTCAACGACATGCTCTTTCCAGATAGATGTGAGGCGTATAAAATCTCCTTCCGAAAACCTCCGATACGGCGTCATCTTGTCTTATTGAGACCAGGTGGATAATGGGCACGGATGGTGTGAATGATGGGTGGACGAAAGCTATTTATAAAGAGTATGTTGATATATGTTAGTTGTAAATTGTAGATTGTAGATTGCAGATATAAGAAAAAGCTTTTATATTATACTCCCTCCGTTCCTAAATATAAGATCACTTTGGGGATGTGGATAAGTTCCTAAATATAAGATCACTTCCTATTTTATCTCATATTTTGCCCAAACTACCCTTATACTCCCTCTTTTCATTGAAACCCCTCCTCCTTTTAAAGTTAAGTAATTGAGGGGATTTTGGGAACATCATGTAATTTTATTGTCTTCCTTAATCTCCCCAAATTAACCAAAGTGATCTTATATTTAGGAACGGAGGGAGTATTAAGTTAACAGTAATATTTATTTATTGACCTCATAAAAGTAGCTGTCCTTTTGCAGAGATGTTCAGCTTATGGAGCATCCTTAAAGTTGATATGTCATGTCGAGTGTTGAACCGAAAGAGGCTGGTGTATTATATTATGAAGCTAACATGTGTAAATAGGTTATAGGCCTACTGGAGAGTTTGTCGTTTACCCACGAGCTAATATTGTGACGATACATTGAACCAAAAACGAAGCTTCAGACATGCTTATAATCCATGTATTTTGCGACTAAAACATATTACAAAATATAATATATAATTAGGAGCGACGAAAACATAATAATGCCGAAAGCTAAGAATTGTCATAATCCACCAAACGAAGTACTGATATGAAATAATAAGACCCCCATCACATAAAGTGGTGGGGTATACATAAGGATCACGATAAACTAAACCAATGTACTGATATAAAATAATAAGACCTCATCACATTGAACAAAGTAACAAGAAAAAAGGATGGAAATGACATAAACTAAACCAAATAATTATGCGCTAACCACATTAATCCAATTTGGGTCACTCAAATGCGAAAGTCAACTTGGTCGCCAGGGGTCTAAATCACGCACCACAATGTCCACCCTGAGGTCTTCTCCATTGACAGATAAGAAAATTTCGAAAATATGTTCATCCACAGTTGTATCATAGGCAATGACTTCTGGATTTAGGGTTTGAGGAACAACTGAGGGTACAAATGGGAAAACTTTCATATAACTAGCCAATAGCAAGTTATTAATGATCATACAGTCATGGAGTTGTTCAGGGATAGTGAACCTGAGGAATGGTGCATAAAGATAGCATAGTTCTTCGTATTCTGACCTATCAAGCCCATCATACGCATCATGGAATTCCCATTCCCAGCATCGTACTCCCTCTAATCTCATAATGCCATAAAGACACCTGAGGACGAAGTAGCAGTCTTCATACCACGAAGGAGAACCACAGTTAACAATTCCCATGTGAGTAACATGGTAAACCAGATCATCTGTGACGAAATCATATTCCACAAAGATGTTTGAAGAACCACATATGATCACCACGGAATCCACTGAACATTGCCTCCACAAACGGACAAGGGATGTGAATGCGTCAACAGAAAACAAGTCAGGTTATCCATTGTTTAGTTGTGAAAGGTAAAGGGTAAACTAATATAGGACAAGATTCCGTCAGGTTATAAATGCAATTTGTTGTTTCTGGTTGTGAGTAGGTGGATTCAATGGTGTTTTTGTTCGCAAGGCTTATCACATTTAAGCTAGGCGATTGGAATATGTGTAAAGCTATACATCAGGCTATATGGTATGCATTCGCTATGATTGGGTTTATCTGGCCGAGTCAATATGTTCGTTTAATGTGAAATCCAGAAAATATGAGAGAGAATGGCAATACTCCTCATCTGAAATATAAGTGACAGCTATTATCATAGTAGGTACCAGGTTTTGAGCGAAGGCGGATGAAAAAGCTGAAAAGAGGCGTACTGTAATGAAGGTTCACCTTGACATGGTAATATTTTTATATTCAAATATATAATTTGGATTTGTCAAACATGGTGGCACGGCGGGAATAGATAAGTATGTGAGTATTCTATCAATCCTGCTAATATTCGAATGGAGTACAAATCACACAAAGGAATCTGATATTTATTGGATCATATTTAGAAAAGACGCCCTTAGTAGGCAAGATATTGATAAAAGCTGCGTATGTAATTTATTGCGTATGCTGTGAAAGAGCAGGAGCACTATAGAGTTCCAGAAACGTGGTCTACCTCATGCACATATTTTGTTATTCCTAGCAGATTTTGACAAGATAAAATCTCTTGAAGATATTAATGAGTTCATTACTGCTGAAATACCAGATAAGTTGGTCAATCCTAAACTATACGAACTTGTCAAGAGATATATGACCCATGGTCCATGTGGGCATTTCAATGAAAATGCACCTTGCATGATAGACAAAGAATGCAAAAAAACACTTTCCAAAAGCCTTCCATGAGGTGACCACAATGGATGATGAAGGATTTCCAACATACTAAAGGAGGGATGATGGAAGGACAATTGAAGTTGGAGATATATCGCTGGATAACCGATACATAGTTCCATAAACAATTTACTAAAATAATTAACTTAATTTACTAAAATAATTATATTGCTAACTATGTTAGAAAAGAGAATTAACTTAATTTACTAAAATAATTATATTGCTAACTATGTTAGAAAAACAATTTACATATAAGGAAGCCTAACATAGTTAGAAATGATTAATACTATATTTCAAAATAATTTCTGATAACTAACCATGATAGAAAAATTAAATACCTAGATTATTTGTACAACTATCATGGTTAGAAAAAGACAAAGCTATATTCTTAAGCCACATCAATCTATGAAGTTCACTCTGTACGTAACTCAATATCTGACAACAAAAGAAATCAAGTTCAAACTGCTCAGCTAAATATGAGTTCTGCTAAAATAATCTACTAAAGTACTTTTTTTAAAATAACAAAAACATAAGAGAGGCATTCATGAACCAAATTAAAAATGTCCTAATGTGGCAATAATGCTTAACAACGTCTCACTTTAGTGAGTAGTCTCCGGATCCGTCCCTTGATTTCCTACAGTAGTTCCTGTACCTGAAATGACAACAATGTGGGATAGACCCAGAAATCGCAACTACTAACACTCTCTTAAATACATTTTTGCACTACGTGCATGTGCATGCCCGCAAGGTGGTGTGTGATAATACTGTGTTAAGTGGTGTGTGCTACATACTGTGTTGCATGAACATGTTATATATATGCTAATTTCAAATAACTATCAGATATCAGGTATTACAATTTATAGCAGCACAAATATTTATTTATAAACACATCACAACTCAATACATCAATAACAAAAGTAATTAAAACACCACTAACAAAAATCAATTCAAACACAACACACCGGAATATCTCAGTTCAATAGGGGCTCACGACTCGATGGTCGATGTACCCTCGCTTGAACTGGTTCAAACGGACTTACAACCCTACTGAACATGTAACAATTTTATCTTATTCATTTTAGTCCCTGGGGGTTTTACAGGGAACCTCATTCCAGAATGGCATAATTATAATCATATTAACCGGTGTGCACCAAACAACTCATCAATTCTCAAAGCATATAATACACATCGCAAATTCATAAACTAACCTATATGCTTACCAACATACACACACACGCAAACAAGTTTAAGTAGTTACCTGGAGCGCTTTATTTCCCCTCTTTACCCTCGTGGATCCCTCCAAATACTTTCCTTACTAGATCCCCTAATGTCGGACCACACAGTAGAGACTATAAATGGCTATGCTTGTACAAAAACTAACGTCGCTCTCGTTCTTAATATACTACGATACCCCTCCCCTTTTTCTTAGGCATTTTATTCTAAGAAACGTTTTCAAATCAGTTAAGGCTAATACAATTCAATTCACATTTAATGTCATCAATACCATAGTCATTTATCAAGTCAAATAAGGTCAGCTATAAAAATTATCAATCATGGAACAATTCAATTGCAAGCTTAAAAACATTAACAAGCATTCAAAGTTTTCATCTCTTGTATCCTTAAAGTTCTAGTTCTCATTAAAAATTTCAATACAACCATTTAACTTCATAAACTCATAGATCAACATTATTTAGTAATAATCAGTTACTTTTGCTTTAATAAACACAAACTTCACATAATCAGTAAGATCAAAATATATTTCTTCACAAAAATTCCAAGATCACAACCTAGCTTCTTCATTCACTAACTAAACAAACCAAAAGTCTAAACTCAGAATTACAGCAGCCATCAAACAAAACCACAACAATACATAAGTATCCATCTACATAGCTAGCATATCTCATAATCAAAACAGAATCACTAAGGCAAGGAAAAAATTTAAGCTTTCACAAATCCAACATATAGAGGTATAACAAAAATTCTAAAGTGACTTCTTTATTAATTATTTATAATTTCAAATCTAAATATCATAATTGATTCCCTTCCCCAAGCTCTCTAAGATTCGGCTGAAAAAGAAAAGAAAGGACAAACAAGGAGAGAACACTCACCGAAGTTGAAAACGGTCTTATTTGAGAAAATAGGGTCACCGGTCGCCAGAAAATCGTCTCAACCACCGTCAATAGTGGCTGGGTTCGCAGGAGCAGCAAGAATGAAGTGAAATAATGGATAAATTAATGAAAATCGAAGTGGAAAGGAAGATAAATTCGACAAGTGAGGAAACGGAGTAAACAAAAAGAAAGAAAGCTCTTTACCTATTGATTCCCAACTCTGCTCATTGCCGTCCTTTCGCCGGAAAAGTTTCGCCGCCGGAAAAACGATTTGGGTGAACAGAGGGAAGGGATTCAAAGGCGGTAAAGGAGTGGAGAAGTGAGTGAAAGATGATAGTGATGCCAAGGAAGGAGTAAGGAGCAATGACGTGTAGAATTAAGGGAAGTGAAGTGCTTGGTGAAGATGATGATGAAGAAGAGATATTGGGGTTGTATGTGTGTGGTGTGGCGGCTTCTCAACGATGAAGAAGGGGTTTAGGTGTTTATAAAGAAAGGGTGAAAACTAGGGCTTTGGGCCCAAAACAAAAATCACCATATTGTCTCCTTTATGTTTCTACTTTCAATGAGGTCCTTAACTTCCCTTTAAATTAAGATCTCATAAATTTTATTATATAAATTGATATTTCCTAATTCCTAAAGATGCATTGTTCCCTAAAATATATATTCATATATGTATAAATACATATATTCCTAAAGATCTCATATATATATATGTGTGTGTGTGTGTGTGTGTGTGTGTTTATAATATTTTCCTATTTTATTCAGGATGTTACAGTGTACACTTCATGTACAAATGTTCAAGAATTGATGGGGAAGCCAAGGGTTTGCGAATCCCAATTCTTAGCATGGATGAAATGCAATGAAACGGATAATCATGCAAAAACACTCACATATCAAGAATTTCTCCAGCACTTTGTATATGTCAAGGAGGATAGGGAATGAAGAGTAAGACAACAAGGTAAGTGTATTGGTCCCATGAATCATGTGTCACCAACTTCAGGCGAATTATATTACCTTAGAGTTCTACTAACAATAATTAGGGGGCCATCTTCTTATGATGAAATCAAAACTGTGGATGGAATTGTATACAAATCCTTCCAAGAAGCTTGCTTTGCTCGAGGATTACTTGATGATGACGCTGAATTCATTGGTGCTATAAATGAGGCTTCACAGTGGACAACAGGAAATTCCATAAGACGCCTCTTTGTTAGCACGCTTCTATGTTCGTGTTTAAATCAGCCCCACAGTGTGTGGAACAAATGTGCATCAGTATAGTCGGAGGATCTCTTGAACTTTAGACACCATGATAAATCTACAGCAGGTATAACGTTAATTGTTATTTAAATTTGTAAAATTGCAGCTAGTTTGAATTGTTGGGATATTTGTTATATCACACTTATCATTGTGTCTTTACAGGTCTGATAATTGAATCGGAGTTGAAGGAGCAAGCAGCCTTAAGGGTCATCAATGCATTATTGGAAGAGAATGGTCGTTCATTGCGTGATTTCAGCACTCTACCTCAAATAACAAGTGAATTATTACCTGATATATCTAACCCTCTTATAACACAAGAGTTGGCATATGATAGAGAAGCTCTCCGTGCGCAGTCGCTGGAATGCATCAAAGCCCTGAATACTGAACAGTTACAAGTCTTCAATCACGTTATGTCTTGTGTAGACCAAGCCGGTGGGGTTTCTTTTCTGTACATGGATTCGGTGGAATCGGAAAGACGTTTCTTTGGACAACATTGACATTGTCAATCAGAGCACGAGGTGATATTGTCATTATAGTTGCATCTAGCGGCATAGCAGCGACGTTGTTGCCTTCAGGCCGGACCGCCCACTCCAGGTTCGCTATCCCTATTAATATTACAGAATACTCAATGTGTTCAATTGGGCAAACTTCTTTCTTAGCTGAATTGTTGCGTATAACCAAATTAATAATATGGGACGAAGCACCTATGATCCAGCATTATTGTGTTGAGGCATTTGATCGTTCTCTACAAGATATTATGCAGTCGTCATTGCCTTTTGGAGGGAAATGTTTAATAATGGGAGGTGATTTTCGGCAAATCCTTCCAGTTATACCTAGGGGCTCAAGGGCTTCGGTAGTCAATGCTGCGTTATGTTCATCGTTCTTGTGGCAAAACTGCAAGGTGTTCCATTTGACAAAAAATATGCGATTAAAGGCAACAAGTACGGTAGAACAAGAACAACTGGTATGGTTTTCGCAGTGGCTATTAGATATTGGAGATGGCAAATTAGGAAATCCCTCAAATGGTGTTGCAGATATTGAGATTCCTCCACACCTATTGGTTCCAGAATCTGACAATCCAATTGATGCTATTGTACAATGCACGTATCCATCTCTGTTGGATAATCTGCATTCGTCGGAGTACTTTAATGATCGAGCTTTGCTTGCCCCTAAAATAGATGTTGTACATGCCTTGAATGAACATGTTCTATCACTACTTCCTGGAGAGCCAACATGCTATTTAAGCTGTGATTCAACTTGCAAGTCAACAAGAGATATAGATGGTCACAATAATTTATACACCACCGAATTTTTGAATACGATCAACTCTTCAGGGATGTCAAGCCATAAGCTTGTGCTCAAGGTTGGTTGTCCAATTATGTTGTTACGTAACATTGACCAATCAGCTGGATTATGCAATGGTACACGATTACGTGTAACAAAACTTGGAACATCTGTCATTGAAGCTATCACTTTTTGAATGTGTCACATCCAAATGAAAAGGTGCTGATACATAGGATGGACATGAATCCGAGTGAAACTAAGTGGCCATGCCTAATGACACGTCGGCAATTTCCAATAACTATTTCATTTGCCATGACAATAAATAAAAGTCAAGGTCAATCGTTACGCCATGTTGGAATATATTTATCAAAATTCTGCTTTTACACATGGTCAATTATATGTGGTATTATCACGTGTTAGGAGCATGGATGGATTGAAGATTTATGTTCCAAGAAGAGATGGGGCAGGGAAATGTTCAACAAAGAATGTGGTGTACAATGAGGTGTTTAGAGAACTATGATAACACGAATGTTATGTATGAACTTTGATTGCTGGATAATGGAAGTGGGATGTAGTTATATAGATGTAGTACTCGATATGTAATCGTTATTGTCGGAAAAGTTTGAGATTGCAGCAAGATATATATGAAAAAGTTCTGCTCGCGCAACGCGTGGGGGAGTGCGATCTAGTTTGTTAAACACTTTAGTTACTTTGAATGTAAATATGAGTCTGTTGTTAGTTCAGGGTGCTCAGTGCTCCTGGGTGGTTACTTGGAGGGTAGATTAGGTCCATTACCCTCACATGACATATCCTACGTGGCAAAAATTTAACCCACGTGGCGGCCACATGGGCAGATTAACGGTAAAACGTGATTGACCGTCCATTGGAGGTATTTTTTAAACACTTTGGTTACTTTGAATGTAAATATGAACTTGTTGTTAGTTCAGGGTGCCCAGTGCTCCTGGGTGATTACTTGGAGGGTAGATTAGGTCCATTAGCGGAAAAAAAATCATAGGCATTTTTACGTTCCCAGATAAGAATATCTACTTTGCATCCTAATTTTAAAGCTTCTCTTTATTAGTTCAATTTATTTTTTAAAAAAACCTCTATTATTTCGAAAACTATTTTGTTTCTCTAAACAAACAATTGAAAATGCAAGGCTTATTATTATGTAAATCAATGGCTTTACAAATATTTCGATCAAAAAATGGCTTTACAAATACATTATAAATGCTCACTTGTGATTGTTGTTTTTTAACACATCCATCGAAGACCAACCTTGAGCTTTCAATATCTCACTTTGATGGAGTTTATGAACTTACTATTTTGGTTAGTTCAAATTAATTGAACATGTAACTTCTTATATTTTATGATTTTTGAAACAAATTATACTTAAACTAATCCCTCCGTCTCATATTATAGGAGAAGTTTTTTGAATGATTTTGTTCAAAAATATAGGGCGATGTTTGAGTTAATGAGAGTAATAAATATAATTTTTCCAATATTACCCTTAGTAAATTCATTCCACACATTCTCTTTCCTCCTTTTCATCACTCTCTTTCACATTCTTTCATAAATAAGGGTATCTTTGAAAACAAAATTGTGAGCCTTATATACATATTTGTTATTTTTTAACTAACTTAACTAATAAGTTTTGAGAACCCTTTATTTGGTAAACTTGGCCTTATATTACGGAAAATCTCAAAATAAAAGATCCAGCCTGATATAGAAGCAAGGAAAGATAATATCACAAGACATATGTTGGCGAGTAACACACCTTATTATTGAAAGTAAAAATAAAAGATCATGGGCAACCAGGGTTTCTACCAGGACCTCCAAAATAGATGAATGTAGCCCAATTATTATCTCCCCCATTATTGTCAGATAGGAGATTGTAGCATCTGGGAAGATCAACCTGACGATTAATCTCATGATGATGAGCAGTCAGCATTTCGTTATGAGAATCAACAAACTTCATGTTTCTGATATAGCTTGCTTGCCCATAATTAAGAATGTTGGGAAATCTTCCACTTCCCATTTGCGTTGTGGTGTTTTTTCCATTGGTTGCTGTATTTAGTACTGTACCTCCCCACTCTATGATGTTTGCACTGTCAGAAAGATGTGTAAATAAAGATGAAGGCCAATATCCTATCACTTTATTTCCATATTGAATCCACCAGTCTCCATGTTTTATATCCTGCTCAATTTTAAAAGAATCGTGAGAGTCAAAGATGTTAATGTCAGCTTCCATAATATATATGTTGGTTAAATGGGAGAAAAGAAGAAAAGAAGGAGGGCACGTTTCTGGAGAATACACACACAATAACTGCATTAATCTGATATGTGTACATGACTCTTTTAAATAATAGGAAATGGTAACTAACAATCCTATAAATAAGGACCACAATAAAATAACTAACTGACCCACTAACTAAGTGCTAATAACAATTAAATGAATACATAAAACATAAGCCCCACATATCAGAAGCATAACCCAAGTACAAACAAATAAGAAACTGTTTTGAACCAATTAAACTAACACTCCCCCTTGATTCAAAACGTCAGACACATCACATACACCTAATTGTGCTGTAAAAAACTGATGCTTGGCTTGAGGAAGTGATTTTGTGAAAATATCAGCAACTTGCTCATTTGTGCCACAAAATTTCAGCTCCACCATTTTATCAGCTACAAGTTGTCGAATGAAATGATGTTGGACATCAATATGCTTAGTTCTTCCATGAAAAGCTGGGTTCTTTGTCATTGCAATTGCTGACCTGTTATCACAGAAAATTTCTGTAGCCTCCTTCTGTTTAAAATGCAAATCAACAAGAAGTTTTCTAAGCCATAAAACTTGTCTTGCTGCTGAAGTTGCTGCTGCATATTCTGCTTCTGAAGATGATAATGCAACTGTCTCTTGTTTCTTTGAGCTCCATGTTACCACACCAGAGCCAAGACTAAAAGCACTACCAGAGGTGCTTTTTCTATCATCAATGCTTCCAGCCCAATCACTATCTGTGAAGCCAAACAATCTGAAATCTGATACTTTAGTGTACCAAATCCCAAAATTGATAGTTCCAGCGACATAACGAAGTATCCTCTTTGCTGCACCTAGGTGTTGCTTTGTAGGATAATGCATAAATCTGGAAATAACACTCACAGAGAAAGCAATGTCAGGTCTGATGTGAGTTAAGTAATTTAGCCCACCAACCAGACTTCTATAAGACTTAGGATAAGCCTTTTCAGTCCCATCTTCTCGCTGTAATTTCTCATTAATATTCATTGGAGTTGCTGCCACTTCACAATTTGTCATATGAAATTTATTCAAGAGATCTACTGCATATTTCTTCTGAGTAACAAAGATTCCATCCTTACTTTGCATCACTTCAAGACCCAAAAAATATTTCAGCAAGCCCAAATCTGTCATCTCAAAGTTCCTCATCATACTAGACTTGAACTCAGTAATTAATGACTCAGAAGTACCCATATAAATCATGTCATCCACATAAAGACAAACTACAAGAAAATCTCCATTATCATGTTGCTTCAAATAAAGAGTAGGTTCATTTTCACTCCTACAGAAACCATTTTCATGAAAGAATGAGTCAATCTTACTGTACCACGCACGCGGAGCTTGTTTCAACCCATAAAGAGCCTTTCTCAACCTATAGACTTTGTTATCACTGCCATTAACAACAAAGCCTTGAGGTTGTGAGACATAAACCTCTTCTGCTAATTCACCATTTAAGAATGCAGACTTCACATCAAATTGATACACAGGAAGTTGCAATTGAGCAGCCAATGAGAGAATAACTCTAACAGTTTCAAATCGAGCAACAGGAGAAAATGTTTCTTCAAAGTCCATACCTTGCTGTTGTGAGTATCCTTTAGCAACCAGCCGGGCCTTGTACTTTTGAATGCTCCCATCAGCATTATATTTAGTTCTGAATACCCACTTCAGCCCTATAATATTCTTTCCTTCAGGAGCTTCAACTAACTCCCATGTTGAGTTCTTCTCAATAGATTGCATCTCTTCTGCCATGGCCTTTTGCCACTCTCCTTGTAACTCTGCTTCTTCAAAACAAGCTGGGTCAGAGACAAGTAATGCGAAACTACAAGCATAGATATCTCTCAAAGATCTGAACTTTCTTGGTGGTGTTTCACTAGAAGATCTTGATCATCCAGAACTGCTTCTATCACTAGAAGACGAAGAATCAGAATTTGCAGGAACTGGTGTTGCTACTTGTGCATCATCAAACTCTAATGGAACATGAACAACAACACCTTTTGCTTCTTTATTCCACTCCCAACAAGCTTCTTCATTAAAGACAACATTCCTACTAACAATCACCTTGCCACTAATAGGATTATATAGACGATATGCTTTGGATTGAGGACTATATCCAATAAAGATGCATTTTTCAGACTTTTCATCAAGTTTTGAATGAAAAGGAACCAAAGCATATGCTACACAACCAAAAAACTTCAAGTGGCTTACCCGGGGCTTCCTACCCATCGATGCTTCATATGGCGTTTGATTTAACACTGCTTTTGTTGGAGAAATATTCAACAAATATATTGCTGTAGCAGCTGCCTCGCCCCAAAACTGATTTGGGAGATTCTTTGCTTTCAATAGACTCCTTGCCATCTCTACCACAGTTCTGTTCTTTCGCTCGGCTACACCGTTTTGCTCCGGTGTATAAGGTGCTGTAAGCTCCCTGCGAATACCATGTTCATCACAAAAAACAGTGAAATCATTAGATAAAAATTCACCTCCCCTGTCAGTTCTAAGTGCTTTGATTCTATTCCCACTCTGATTCTCGACCAAGGCTTTAAATTTCTTGAAGTTCTCAAAAGTTTCAGATTTGAACTTCAAGAAATAGATCCAACTCATACGGCTGTAGTCATCAGTAAATAACAGAAAATATTTACTACCACCAAGTGATTCAGTTTGCATTGGCCCACATAAGTCAGCATGTACAAGCTCAAGACATTCACTTGCCCTCCATGATTTTCCAACGGGAAAAGAATTTCTGGATTGTTTTCCATACACACAACCTTCACAGAATTCAAACTCAGATATATGTGGCAGCCCAATCACCATTTATTTTTGATTCAAGAGTTTCAAACCATTCACATTTAAATGCCCATATCGCAAATGCCATAATTTGGCTTCACTGTTCCCCTTTAAAATTAAAGCACTATTCTTGATATTTGAAGCATCAAGAGGGAACATTTTATTCTGAGTCATCTTAACAACAGCAACAACATGACCAGATTTTTTTTCAACAATAGTGCAAGCATCATCATCAAACACAATTCTATATCCATTGCTCATCATTTGTCCAACACTCAACAGATTATGAGCTATATTAGGCACAAATTGCACATCAGGAACAAGTTTAGTCTCACCTTGAATGTCCTTTATAACAACTGTACCTTTACCTTCAACCTGGACTTGCTTATCATCTCCAAGTCGCACATCACTTTTCTTTGTTTCATCAAGATCCTTAAACAAAGATCTTGAACAAGACATATGATTTGAGCAGCCACTATCAACAAACCATATATCACTTGAAGCATGATTAACAGGGGAATGAGCCATGAACAGCTTACCTTCTTCCACCTTTTCTGTGAAATTAGCAGCCTTATATCCATCCTTTTCTTCATCTCTTTGTTTACTCCAACAATCAGCTTCTTTGTGACCATATTTCTTACAATAATAGCATTGAATTGCATCTTTATAATACTTCTGCTCACTGGATCTTCCTCTTCCTCTTCCACCACCACGTCCTCTACCACGAGATGGAATGCCTCTGCCTCTACCTCGGCCTCTGCCTCTACCAGTACCATTTTCAGATTTCTCCTTGTGGAAGGAAGAATCTTCATTCACTTTAAATGCCTTCTCTACCTTTTTTTCTTCTGATCTGTTTATCCTATCTTCATGAGCTAACAAAGAACTCATCAATGCATCAAAAGAGAGTTCAGATAAATCATTAGACTCTTCAATTGCAGCAACCACATAATCAAATTTCCCAATTAAAGACCTCAATACTTTTGAGACAACACTTTCACTACTCAATCTCTCACCATATGATCTCATGAGATTGACAAGGGCAGACACTCTTGACATATAATCTTGCACTGACTCTGTTTTTTGCATTGACAGATTCTCAAAATCACGTCTCAAAGTTTGCAATTTAACAGCAACTACCTTTCTATCTCCCAAGTACTCTTGCTGCAGAATCTCCCATGCCTCATTGGAAGTTGTCGCTGCAGAAATTCTGGGAAATATATCATCATCCAAAGCTTGTTGAATCATGAACAAAGCCTTTGAATCCTTCTTGTGAGACTCTCGTAGTTGCTGACTGGGCTCCGTAGGCTGCGTATCCTCGAACCCATTCTCCACCAAGTCCCATAGCTCTTGAGACTTGAAGAGAGTCTTCATCTTCAAACTCCAGAAGTGATAATTGACCCCTTTAAAAATTGGAAGAAGGGGCTGTGAAGAAACGGACGTTCCGTTTGCGGCCATTCCGTAAATGTTTGAATACTCTCGTGTTTTCCACTCTCCCTCACTCTTACTGGTTTAACTTTCTCACCCACACACTCTCTTCTTTAGTTCCTTGCAGTAGGAAGAAAAGAGGACAGAAACCTGGTGCTCTGATACCACAATTGTTGGTTAAATGGGAGAAAAGAAGAAAAGAAGGAGGGCACGTTTCTGGAGAATACACACACAATAACTACATTAATCTGATATGTGTACATGACTCTTTTAAATAATAGGAAATGGTAACTAACAATCCTATAAATAAGGACCACAATAAAATAACTAACTGACCCACTAACTAAGTGCTAATAACAATTAAATGAATACATAAAACATAAGCCCCACATATCAGAAGCATAACCCAAGTACAAACAAATAAGAAACTGTTTTGAATCAATTAAACTAACAGTCATTTCAAAAATTAAAAGGTCAACTTGAGCCCAGGTGTCCTAAAGCCCATTCGTATATGCTTTGGGATTACTCATACCAAATGGGTAACCAATCCATGACTATACTTAGAAAAACTATCGATATGTAAATAATATTTAAAATGCAAACAAAATTATCAATAAAACAAATATAGACCTTTCTTCATATTTATTAATAGACCATTTGTTTATTAGCTCGCAAACTCACGGAATCATTTCAAGTGCTAGTTGAAAGATGACCAAATGGAGGGGACCATTTACATCCAATCTAGACAATATAAATTTAATATTCTAAAGTTTTTTTATTACAAAGATTCTTAAGTTTTTTTATTTTGATGAAACAATCATTTTTTATTACAAAATCGAAAATGAAGATAATAATCTTTTAATTTTCAGCTTGTAAAAATTATATACTCCTTCCGGTCCTAAATATAAGACCTAGTTCACTTTTTTTAAAAATCCTAAAAAAGCAAAATATAAGTCAATTATAAATTGATTTACCTAATTTTTCCCCTTAAACTAGTTTATTTAACCTATAAACTAATGACTAATATAAAAGTATATCTAATATGTCATAATTTAAGAACATATTTTGTAACCTTAACATCTCCAAAAGAAAGCCATCTAGGTCTTATATTTAGGACCGGAGGGAGTATTTCATTTAAAACAACAAACTTGAAAATATTTTATTTGAACAATAGAGATTCAAATTTAGATGATCAAAAGTGGATGAGCGTCATCTACGACTCATCTTTCCGATAAGCACCAAAATTGGGTTTGAAACTCACTCCATTTATTGCACGAACTCAGAGTTGCAATTATAAACTCACTCCGTTCCTGAATATAAGATCAATTTTCTAAATTTGAGTAGATTAAAGAAGTTAGTTAAGTTATTTATTTACATATGATATTACCAATTATATATATATATATATATATATATATATATATATATATATAATTTTGTTTTTTTACTTATGAAGCTATATATTGATGCTTTTCTAAAAAGAAGTACCTTCCAGATAATGATGGTTATATCATATTGGGATTTTGTGTTATTGTAGACAGATATGGGTTTGATGGTGGCTCCAACGGCTATTCCAGCATTAAGTTGGAGAAATCCTTGACAGCGAAGATCAAAGCATCCAGTTTCGACATTGTTATCAGTCTGTAATATGAAAAATATTTGCAAAATATCAATAACAAAACACAAAATCTTAATTTGAACTCAAAACCATAATGGGGGCTATAAAGGACTCCGAACTCACAGTCCAAAATGTATAAAGTCTGGTTCGATGATCCCCGTATAGAGTTGGATCCACCTATTTGTTGAAAGAAATTCAAAGTAATAAACAAAATACAGATTGAGAAGCACAAGTTGTGAAAATTAACACATACACTCTCAAATTTATACCTGATTTTTAAGTACAAGTCTACTAGTTTTTATATCTTGCATGAACATTTTTTTTTTCAATTACAGACATTATTTCACATGATCATAATTATTCATTAGACATTATATGGATGCTGATTGAGGTATATGTAAAGCACCAAAAAATAAAAATTAATGTAATTTTATATCAGAATATTATGAAATAAGGTCACATTATTCTTATCAAATGAAAAACTTTTTTTTATATCATAACCATTTTCTTTGGTCTATATATAATTTGTAATCTAGTTTATTTTAGTTCATTCAGATCAATATATCAAACTTTTCCAACTATATATTAAGTTTTGGCCATGTCATCATAGACAATTAAATTATAAACTATGCGTGCAAAGAGTTAATTAATTGCTGTATCAAAAAAAAGAGTTAATTAATTGAATATAAAATGTAATTATATAGGAACTCACATATTTTTATTTCCAAATATTTCAACCATATTGAGCAAGTTAAAGCTACGTTTGTATATGTTCATATAGCAATTTCTAAATCACGAGTTTAATTTTTTGTTTTCCTTTTGAGTAATTTCTTTTTAAAAAAATGATGAATAAGAATATAATACCCGCCAACCAGCTTCAATTCTATTAGCAGTGTTATGTCGATTATCAGGCTCATTCACAGCTGCAACTAAAGAGGAACTCCATCCAATGGCTTTCTCAACTTTGGGGTTCCACACGTTCAAGGTTCCCTTTACTCCACGATATTTCTCTCCATTATTGACAAAAACTGTGGCAAACTGGACACTCCAAAAGCATGAATATAGACGCAAGAATATAACGGATCACAAAATTAAATGCCTTGTTTAATTATTTCTTATTATATTTCAATTTTCTCCCTTTTTTGAAAGAAAAAAATTGTTTAATGGTTAATTTTTATTGTAAAAATAAATCCAAAATCTGTTTTGAAATATAAGAAATTCAAAATAAATTAATCAGTTTTTATATTTTCATTCAGCTTTATTTATTATTTATCCTAATTTATGCTTTATTCACAGCCACTCTCTTCAACATTTTGTTTATGTCTTCTCTTAGTTCTCCAACTTGCTCTTAGTTTCAATAAGATTTGTTTGTAGGTACAAAAATAAGGGATTTAATTTGCAAATATAGTTTTTTAAATTAAATTATCATACTAGTAGATTCTCCACACCACGTATCTTTTTTGAATTTTTGTTTCTGAAAAACCATTATAAAACATCAAAATCAAGAACTAAATGTTATCGAATTAACAAGGCAAAAACTTCTGGTTTAATTATTAGAAATACATATAAAATTTTTATGATTAGTCAGGTATACCTCGATGACAGGTTGACTTCCAGCTTTGGATGATAAATTAAAATTGTTCTGTAGATTCATGCGACCAAATCGTTGGACAGAGCTTTGCCTTAAAATATCTGCTTCTGTTATTCTTCTAATGGGAATGGTTCCCTCTGGACAACTTCCACTTTGGTGCCAAAGTTGAGCAATTGGAACTGAATTTGATGCCTCATTATAGCTTTCTTCAAAAGTCATTCCTTCTGGATATGAACTTGGCCTCATCTTCAATCATATGATGATCAATTAATCAATAAAATTATTCAAATTAAAATATGAATCACATCAATTATGTAAAACATAGAATAGGGAAATTTGATCATACCCGAATTTTGTGATTTTTGAGTTTTGGGTGATCGAAAGCTGGTTGTTTTAAAATATCAACACAGTCAATTATATCTCCATCAGGACTCTGGATTAAATTGTCCAAATTGTTAGAATGATATCATTATAAGTCCTAGAACCCACAAATGATTTCAAATTTATGAAGTAAAAAAATCTTGCTTGACTGATACACACAAAAGCACGAGTTTACCTTAATACTCTTAACAGCCGGTTTATTCAACTTCTTCAAAAGCTTCTGAACATCGCGTGGGCTTTGATCTGCCATTGCCATTTGAACTAGAAGAAAAAAGAAGCAAAATACCACTTTTTTCACCCATGAAATCTTCTTATTTCTTGATTTGTCCGCCATTGTGAAAAATATCGAGACCTCAAATTTAAGGTTTTTGAAAGAAGATGTGACACTGGAATTTATAGCTTGATTTATTTTAATACGATCTGAAAATATTTATCTTCTTTATTCGTAAGATTTGCTTTCAAGACAATTCAGGTATCAAGATTAAACAATAAACAACAAATAAAAAAAGTTTTTTTAATGTGAATCAATCAAGGAGATTTCTTTTTTGGGAAAAACTTACATCATGTTCCTTTCTCCAGGTTCTCAAGTTCTTTCAATATAGGCCATTAGATTGAATGGATGATTGTTATAAAAGGACACATGTCACTCCCATATTAAAAGAACTTCAGAACCTGGAGAAAAGAACATGACGTAAGTAAGGTCCTTCTTTTTTTCTTTATCAATGACCAATGTATACATCCAGCACCAAAATATAACATTTTTTTCAAGAAAAAAAAACTATTTCGAAAGGTTGTCTCATTAATTTTTTTTACAAGCCTTTTTATACTTTCGTTTTCTATTAACCATCACTAATGTTGGGTAGTTATAATTTATTTAATTTTTTAATATATTTTTGAAAAAAGTATTCACTTTTTGTTTTATAACTATAAAATTATCGTACTTTAAGATATTTAATGATGATAATTCTAATTGAAATTATAATTATTTTTATTTGAAATATTATTTTACTTCAACGACCCATTCAATTTTAAATATAATTATATTTTTTTATATAAGGGTGTTGTAATTATCATATATTTCCGGTATAAAAAAAATTACCATATATTTACCTTTTTCATTTTTTTATCAAAGATGATCTTCCCACCAGACAATATGAGGGTAATACTCTACTATTATAGGCACCTTTAGTTGACCTAAGAAATCTAATACTTCTCTCCAAATCCAACGACACTAATCAAACCTTTGCCAGTTGGTTAAGGTCGTGAATGAATCATAGACATTTGCTCTTTTTCTTTGTATTTTTACTCAATAATGATTAGAATTAGAAAATTACTATTAATATTTCCTATTTTGTATTAGTAGAATTTTAGTCATAATTATGAATTATAGTATTAGGAAATTAAGTTTTTATGACAATTAGGAAATTAAGTTATTAGGAAATCATATTAGTTAAACTTGTAAGAAAAAATTAATTAGGAAAATCCAGGGAATAGAGGATATCAATCGATTGGCAACCCATATCCAACCACCCATGCCACGTCAGATATATCATGTTCAAAAATTGCATTTTCATAAACCTTTATTCAGAATGTAAAAGTTTTCCATTGTAAAATTAGTTCAATTCACACAAAGATAACATTAATCAACACTGAAATTCCTCTTGAAGTTGAATACGTCACAGCTACAGTTCACAATATCCTACTAGCAAAAGCTTATCAATGTGAAAAGCTGAACCAAAAGAGCTTTTTAGACCCAAATCATTTTGCTTCACTTTTGGCCACTACCTTAGTATCCAAAATATGAAATCAATTAATTCACAAAACATGATTCAGACTCGAGCTACGCATTTTCACTTGTTTTCGTAGACTCGAGCTACGTCTGATCGCCTGTTTTCGTAGTCTCGAGCTACGCCTGTTCACTTGTTTTCGTAGACTCGGGCTACGTCTGTTTTCGTGATTTCGTGTCACGCCTGTTTCGTGGTTTTGCCACGCCCAATTTTGTGACTTCGTGTCACGTTTGGTTATTTACTCTCGTGGACTGTGTGTCCACGCTTGTTTTCGTGACTTCGTGTCACTCCTGGTGATTTACCCTCGTGAACTGTGTCCA
Source organism: Mimosa pudica (assembly GCA_029929735.1). Lineage (NCBI taxonomy): Eukaryota > Viridiplantae > Streptophyta > Magnoliopsida > Fabales > Fabaceae > Mimosa > Mimosa pudica. Next base: position 1,153,154 of record JAKELP010000051.1, on the reverse strand, counting down.
CGCCTGTTTTTTTCGCTTGTATCAGTTCCTCTATAGAAAACAAGTTTTTCATAAGAATGATTAAAATGTTATGTTTCCACATTTACATTATATTATTTGGACTAAGTTGCTATATTATGTTATGTTAATGGTAAATATGGGAATTATATTTTCTATATTGTGAAATCTATTTAAAAAAACTATTTTTATTCTTAGATATTACACTTATTGCATTCATTTGAAAATGATTAAAAACTCTTGAGAAATGTGACAGTGATACAATACTATTTGTTTGATTTTAGATTATTTCTTTCACTAAATTGTACAATATATATCTATAATTCTAACATGTTTTTCTTTCTTCCTTTTGGTAGATGTGGAAGTGAGGATAATTTGGTTGTTGAGTTTTCTAATTAAATAGTAACATTAATTCTTCTTGCGATGTATAATTGAAGTTTATTACAAATTTTTATATTTGATATATTCTCTTTGGGTGATAATTTATATACATGGTCTCATAATAGAAAAGAATAAAGATTTGATAGAGAAATAATTGATTTAAAGAGGCTTACGAAGTTTAGATACCTTAAACTTCGTACCGGTCAACCTTAAAATTTTGGGGCGTGATATTATCTTTTAGAGAGTTTTTGAATTATAAATATATTATTATATTAAAGAAATATTTATCGAACTATTCAGCTATATTTATTTTTGCAATAATATGTGTGTGTGTTTTGAAATAATAACTATCAACATTAACATGAATCTACGACATTCTATCATATCGCTATTGAAGTAAACTACTATAATGCTACCTATACTTTATACGGTTAATGATCATTTTTGCGTATAAACAAGTAGTAAACTATCAATTTGGCCTATAAACAATAAATGATCTCATTTTGACCAATAAACAATAAAAAAGTCTCAAATTGACCAAAACTGTCAATTAAAACCTAACAATGTTAGTTTTTTTTTTACACCTCAACAATATAGATGTCATGTGGTCAATGAATTGGAGGTTGAATGAGTCCATGAATAAGCTGACAAGGCTCACATATTTAATTTTAGTATTTTGAGGATGAGGGTTATAAGAATATATCTTTTAGAAAGGTGTGAATTTATCTTCAAAGTAGTTGAAATATTACATTAATATAAATACATTTTATTTCCTAAAATTTTTTCATTAGCAAAAATCCTAAAATTTTGATTACTGAAATTGTTTCCAATAAGCAAATTGATTAAAATAGATATTTCCCTCACCAAACTTTGATGGCAATAAATTTTCCACTACTTTTCATCGTCATATGAATATATGAATATGTATTTTGAGGATGAGGGTTATAAGAATATATCTTTAGAAAGGTGTGAATTTATCTTCAAAGTAGTTGAAATATTACATTAATATAAATACATTTTATTTCCTAAAATTTTTTCATTAGCAAAAATCCTAAAATTTCATTTACTGAAATTGTTTCCAATAAGCAAATTGATTAAAATAGATATTTCCCTTACCACTTTAAAATGAGTTAATATCCACTGCTAATATGATTTTCAGTATAATTTAAATTTACATATAGGAAATTTAAGGATTGGATAATATCCATAACATATATATGGGGTTCATAGGGGGTATATTTTCTATAAAGAATGGTTTGCTTTTCTTATATAACTCTACTATATGTAAAGTTGTTTATGTGATAACCTACTTTCATCATATCTTATTCTCAAAAATTGTTGCCATTATTTTAAAATTAAATGATCTTACAAAGTGCACTTTAAACATCCAAATACAATCATTGAGACGGTATGTGCTAGTATTTCATAAAAAATCATTCACGTGCATCACAGGGTGTAACCCACTTTTTAAAACTTCAATACTCCAATTTTTTATGCTTATATTCCAAGTGCCAAAAACTCAGAATTTTACTCCTCTTTTCTTTATTCCCATGTTTGATGTTTCACTTCTGTTAAGGCAAAAAAAAAAAAAAACATGAATACCCTCAATTATGCTTGGATATCATAGAGAATGAATCCCTTATAATTTGGCATGCGACCTCCCAAAAACAACCTAAGATCTTTCAACAACATACATATGACATATTTTTCTTTTCATCCTTTCAATACCAAATTGAAGAGGATTATATAACCAATAGTAGCAACTAAAAACAGAGGCGAAATAAAATCAATCAACTCATCCAGCTCCCATAACCATTCGACCATTGCAAAAACAAAAAAAAAACAAGAAGAAGAAGAAAAGCAACAGAATCTCTTTCCATGTGCAAACACCAAAACATAAATCACCTCGTTCCACGAATATACACCAAACAAAATCTCAGACCAAATAAAACAAAACGTCAAAAACCTTTGTCTGTTTCCAAATCATTTCGGCCATGACAGTAGGAAGTGCAGAAAAATTTTAATTACACATGCAACAACACTATTATAACTAAAATACACTCCTATAAGGCTATAACAACTAATTAGAAGTTTTTGAGCCCCAAATACCTTGGAGGAGCTAAAAGCACCAAGTACCCAAATTCGGGGATTTCAGGAAAACTCAATAAAACTGAAAATAACCTTAAATTATATTCCTCTCCTAAACATTGAAAATTGAAGTTTAACCATCATTTGTCGCTGAAAGCCTACAGAGAAATGGAGGAAGAGAGTGAGGTGAGTGTTTTCGGTGAAGGGGAAGGAGAGGGTATTTTTGAAGTGGGTATTGCCAAGGTTACCATTTTCCCTTTTCGATCATTAATTTCTTATCCATTTTCTAATTAAAAAATGAATATAAAAATACATGCAAAAGTGGAACTAGCACTGTTCACTGTTCTAGCATCATTAGAGGAGCCACAGCTCAAATGGCTCTGTGAACAGTAAAACAACTATAGGCTTTTTTTGTGTGGGTACGGGAGGAAAAAATTATAGGTTTTTTTTGTGATGCCGGATAAAAATATTAACTTTGTCCTGATTTTGATGCTTTCATTATTAGTTCAGTTTTTCAAGAAAAGATTTCTTTGTTAGTAGACAAACTATTTTAATTCTCATAAAAAGCCATTGAAAATGCAAAGCTTATTATGTAAATCAATGGCTTCAAAATACAAATAACTGCTCACTTAGCTTGTGATTGTTGTTTTGTATCCCATCCATCCAATTATCTCACTTTGACGTAGTTTATGAACTTACTATTTTGGTTAGTTCAAATTATTGAACATGCAACTTCTTATATTAGACGACTTTTGAAACAAATTAGATATAAATAAAAATAATAATAGTTTTCTTATCATTTATTTACTTAACATAAGGTCCACAAAATTGGAAAACTCTCAAAGTAAAAGATCCAGCTTGGTATAGAAGAAAATAAAGATAAGATTATAAGATGTCAAGACATTATTGGCGGGTGGATACAACTACTGTTGAAAAGTTTAAATAACACATATAGTCCCTTAACACATCTTATTATTGTAATTCAAAATAAAGATCATGGGCAATTAGGGTTTCTACCAGGACCTCCAAAATAGATGAATGAAGCCCAATTAGTATCTCCCTCATTATAGCCAGATTGGACATCGTAGCATTTGAGACTATCAACCAGAGGAGGGTCAATATTTTGACGATGAGCAGGTAGCATTTCGTCTTGAGAATTAATAAACATAATATTTCTGGAATAGCTTGCTTTCGCATAATTCTCGTTGGGAAATTTCCCACTTCCCATTTCCGTTGTGCTGTGTTTGCCATTAGTTGGTGTATCTAGTACTTTACCTCCCCACTCTACGGCTGTTGCACCCTCAGAAAGATGTGTAAAGAAAGTTGAATGTATATATCCTATCACTTTAGTTCCATATTGAATCCACCAGTCTCCTTCTTTATCCTGCTCCATATTATAGGAATCGTGAGATTCTTAGCTGTACGATCCACGCCCGAGAGTTTGTTTATATCAGCATTCGTAATATATATAGTCTAATTTTTTTAAAAAAAGAAAAGTCAATTTGAGCCCAAAATTTTATGGTAAAAAAAATTGAGCCCAAAATTTATGTCTTTATTTGTCATTTAATTTTGACTCAATTTACTTTTTTATCTATCAAAGTTGTCCTTGAAAGCTCATTTTAGATGTTTAGGAATTATTTATGTCAAATGTGTAATCTAGCTAATTGACTATGATTACAAAAGCTATGGAAACATAAATCAGATTTAAAATGCAAAAAAATGATACAACAATATTATTTTAAAAGTAGCAGTATGAAGTTTATGTGTCAAACATGCTTATGTGTAAAACTTATGTGTCAAAAATAAGTATCCATGTAGCGCCTAACCTTAAAAAGTAATATTATTAAATGAATGTTAATAGTATGTAGGGTCACGTTTGTCTAACTTGGGATAACCATGTGATCACGTTTGTCCCACTTTGACAACTATGGTGTGTTGTTGTACCTTGAGACAAACTACAAAGTCATTTTTGTATCTTTTCCTTATTTAATTATTAATGAAAAATTTTGGTTACTAGCTCACACTCAAGGAATTAAAACTCGTGCTCATAAAAAAATGAGTAGATGTTGCGCCTCTCCATTGTAGACCATCCACATCCAATCTAGATAATATATAACAGTCATTTTTTTTTAAAAAAAAATAACGCATTCCATTCAATTAAAAATCACAAACTGAATTATATTATATTCGAATAGTTGACATTCAAATTTGTATGATTCAAAGTGGACAAGCGCCATCTACTCATCATATTATATATAGTTTTTGTTTTACATATGAAGCCATATATTAATTCCAGCCATATAAAAAAGTACCTTCCAAATCATGATGGTTATATCATATTGGGAATTTGTGTTGTTGTAGACAGATAAGGGTTTGATGGTGGTTCCAAAGGCTATTCCAGCATTAAGTTGGATTAATCCCAAGCAGCGAAGATCATAGCATCCTGTGTGGACATTGTTATCAGTCTGCAATATCACAAATATTTACAAAATTAAATATCAATGACAACACAAATAATCTTATTTTAACTTAAAACAAAAAGGGTATAAACTATAAAGGACTCGGAGCTCACAGTCCAAAATGCAAACAGTCTGGTTCGATGATCTCCGTATAGATATGGATCCACCTACTTGTTGAAAGAAAAAAGTAAACAAAAATACAGAATGAGATACACAAATAGTGAAAAGTAACACGTACACTCGCAAATTTATACCTGATTTTTAAGCGTGAGTCTAATAGTTTTCTCTCTCGTACTAACATTTATTTTTCCAATTATAGAAATTATTTCATATTATCATAACTATTAATTAGACATATGAATGCAGATTTAGGGATTTGTGAATCACCAAAATAACAAAATTAATATGTTTTTGTATCAGAAAATTGTAAAACAAAGATCACATATTATCAAATGAAAAAATTATTATAGTCTTAATTGTTTGATTTCGTCTATATGTCTATATATAATCTGTAATCTAGCTTATTTAATTTTATTCAGATCATCAATATACCATAATTTTTCAACCATGTATTGAGTTTTAGCTAGGGGTTGAAATAGCCCGTGCCACCCTATTGGGGCCTATGACCTGGCCTACTAAAAGCCTAGGTTTTGTATTTTAATAGGTCAGACTAAGTCACAGACTTTTTTGGGCATGTTTTGTTTAGTAGGTCAAACCTAGGTTAAAAAAGCTTATATATAAAGCCTACTAAACTGGCCTATTAAACATAAATATAGGGCTAGTATTCATTGAGTTAGTATTCATTAAGCACAATTTTTCTCCCTTGAAGGTTGTAGTTGCCTCAATGCTTCGGCAAAACATATGTAATTTAGACGAGTTTGAGTTTTTAATTAATTTGACCTTGTTATTATGTGTTTGATCAAAGTTGCCTCTATTTGATTGTGATTAATATAGAGTTTGTAATACTTTGTGGCCTATCATGTCTACCCTATAACCTATTAGCTTGAATATATTTCAGACCTCTTGATAGACTTATAGTCAGACTTCTTAATAGGTCAGACCTGAAAAAGTGCCACAGACCAAATTTAGTTTTGTTTTCTACATCACAAACCTCATTTATTATGGTTTTGGTCTAGGCTGACCTAGACTATTTCCACCCCTATGAAAGAAGTCAAATATATCACTTAAATATTTTTTTACATTTTACAATTATTAAATATTATTTTTCTATTATTTCCGGGTTGATCAGGTTCAACCACGGTTGATCCAATAGCCATTGAACCAATAGCTTGACCGGTTCAAACTCTGGTCCATTTTTTAAAACATTGCTAGCCATGTTATCATAGACAAATAAGTGGAAAGAAGAACTTTGAAGACTTATAATTAAAAAGAATATGTAATTATACCAACTTCAAAAAAATTCCCAAATTTTCAACCATATTGAGCAAGTCAATACTACGCTTGTATATGTTTATATAGTTATTTCTATATCATAAACTTATTTTTGTTTTCTCTGTTGAGTTATTTTCTTAAAAAATGATGAAAAGATTACCCGCCAACCAGCTTCAATTATATTGGCAGTGTCATTTCGATCATCAGGCTCATTTATAATAGAAACTGAAGAGGAACTAAATCCAATTCCTTGATCAACTTTGGGGTTCCAAACGTTCAAGGTTCCCTTTCCTCCATGATATTTTTCTCCATTATTAACATAAACTGTGGCAAACTGAACACTCCAAAAGCATGAATGTAGGCACAAGAATAATAAAATACATCAAATATTAAAAGTAACAAAAGGCTTTTTTATTTGGAAAGCATAAAAGTTATTTTCCTTATTCCCTATTTATTTTTTGGTCGGAATATTCCCTATTTATTCACAGCCACCCTCTTCACCCTTTTGTTTAAGTCATCTCAGAGTTCTCAAATTGATTCTAAACAAGTTTTGAGTTTTGTTTTTCAAATATGATTTTTTAAATCATCATACTAATAAATTCTTTACCTTCATATCTTATTTTGAAAACAAATTTTGAATACATTCTAAAAATTTAAAATCAACAACTAAATCTAACAAAGGAAAACTTCAGGAGTATATATACAATTTGTATTATTAGTTAGATATACCTCATCGAAAGATTCACTTTCAGCATAGGATGGTAAAATATTATTGGTCTATACAATTTGTATTATTAGTTATATATACCTCAACGAAAGATTCACTTTCAGCATAGGATGGTAAAAGATTATTGGTCTTTCGTTTCCTGCTATTAAATCGGTGGACAGAGCTTTGCCTTAAAATATCTTCTTCTGTTGTTCTTCTAATAGGAATGGTTCCCTCTGGACAACTTCCACTTTGGTGCCAAAGTTGAGCAATTGGTGCAAATTTCGATTCCACATTATTGCTTTCTTCAAAAGTTATGCCTTCTGGATATGAACTTGGCCTCATCTTCAATAATATGAGGATTAATTAATCAAGATCATAATTAATCAAAATATGAATTACAGCAATCATGTAAAACGTAGAATAGGAAAATTTGATCTTACTCGAATTTTGTGATTTTTGAGTTTTGGATGATCGAAAGCTGGTTGTTTTAAAATATCAACACAGTCAATTATATCTCCATCGGGACTCTGGATTAAATCATACAAATTGTTGAAAAATAAGCACTATAAATAGTAAAACCCACAAATGATTTAAAGTTTATCCAGTAAAAAAACCTTGGTTATTGATAGACACACTAGCACGAGTTTACCTTAATACTCTTAACTGCCGGTTTATTTAACTTCTTCAAAAGCTTCTCAACATCGTTTCGGGTTTGATCTGCCATTGCCATTTGCACCAGAAAAAAGATGTAAAATGCCACTTTTTTCACCCAAAAAGTGTTCTTATATCTTAATTTGTCCGTCATTGTGAAAAATATTGAGCAACTTTAATCTGTGTGGTTACGTTGTTGAAAGAAGATGACACTGGAACTTTATAGCCTGATTTATGTTATTACGATTTAAAATTAGTTCATCTTTTTTATTGCCAATATGCTGTTTTCAAAATGAATCTGGCATTAAGAATAAACGTAAACAACAAATAAAGAAGCTTTTCAATGTGAATCAATCAATGGGATTTCTTTCATTTTTTATCAATGATCAATGTTTCTTCCTGCTATATGTGGGATACTAATCTTTCTCTAATCTATAGGCAATGGGATTTCCAGCCCAAAATAATTTATAATTAATTACCATTAAATATGTTTTCTTTGAGGGAAGAAAAATAATTAATTACCAAGGTTGTCAAACTTATCACTTTAAGTAAACTCATAGAAAGAAAGTAAATTTGGATTGTAAATTTGAGTCGTAAACTCGTAAAAGTCTACATTTATTAATAAAAATGTGTTTCTTTTAAAAATTAGCAATAATTTGACTCAATATATTTTAAATATAAATAATTGATATTAAATATATCAACACTCATATTTTATTAACTTCAATAGATAAATTTCTATTTAACTAATATAAAATTTATTGAATTTAGTAAACTAAAAATAATAAAAATGAATTTATGAGTAAGTTAACACAATTTTCTGTCATTAAGGTGGAAATATAAAAACGGTGAATATAACATGTAAACATATAAGTTTCTACCAAATTTATTACCACTTAGAATTTAATGATTTGTGATATGGTTTGGTTAGGTAGAGCCGTAAAATTAAAACGGTAAAATTGGATTGTCAATTTGCGAGTTTGATAATGATGCTAGCAACAATATGCATCATTTGAATCTATTGATCACATTGCACCAATACCGAGTGCAAAAGGCCTTTGATTCTATTGAACATATATAATTTATTTGATTTTTAATATATTTTTGAAAACATTATTGGGAAAATTAATTCCAAGTCCTTTGTAAGGGACATAATATGGAAAAAGTCCCAAAAATTGAAAAAATTAAAGTAGAGTCCCAACTTTTCAAAATAATTAAAGTAGAGTACCAAGGGACTCTACTTTAATTATTTTGAAAATGTGGGCCCCACAATAAATAATAAAATAATCTCACCTTCTCTCCTCTCTCCTCTGTTCTCTCTCCCCTCCCCTTTCTTCTTCTTCTTCTTCTTCATGCATGTGCACGGCCGGACCACCACCTCCCCCCTCCCCCCACCCAACTCACCACCCTCTTCAACACTCTCCTACCCTCCACAGTCCACATCCACCGCATCATCACCATCATTCAACATTATCTTTCCTCTCCCCACCATTCACCCCCACCACTCGGCCCCCCACCCCACCCACCACTCGACTGTGGACGGAGTTGCAGCAAATGGTGTGGTGGAAGATGATGGGATGGCCGAGCTAATAGTGAACTGTGACGAAGCCAGAGCGGCCGAAGACAGGGAGGTGGTCGTTCTGAACCCGAAGGCTGGGGCTGTGGAAGAATCTGCGGCGGCACCGGAGGAAGACGGGGCAGAGGATCCGAAGCAGAGTGGTGGGGGTGAATGGTGGGGAGAGAGGAAAGAGAATGTTGAATTGTGGTGATGATGCGGTGGATGTGGAATGTGGTGGGTAGGAGAGTGTTGAAGAGGATGGTGAGTTGGGCGGGGGGAGGGGGGAGGTGGTGGTCCGGCCGTGCACATGCATGAAGAAGAAGAAGAAGAAGGGGAGGGGAAAGAGAAGAGAGGAGAGAGGGTTGAGATTATTTTATTATTTATTGTGGGACCATATTTTCAAAATAATTAAAGTAGAGTCCCAAGGGACTCTACTTTAATTATTTTGAAAAGTTGGAACTCTACTTTATTTTTTTCAATTTTTGGGACCTTTTCCATACTATGTCCCTTACAAGGGATTTGGAATTAATTTTCCCAACATTATTCACCTTTTATTTTACATATTAAAAAAACTTATGATAAATTAAGTTACTTGATGAAGTTAATTCTAATTTAAACTTTAAATGATTTTTTATCTAAAACATTTTTTAGTAGGATAACTCATTTAATTTTAAAGGGCAATGTCCTTATTTTGCCATTCAAATAACCACCCGGACCACTTGGCACTCTAAATTAACATCGGACATAATTTTACTGTTCAAGTGACCAAAGTGGTCTAATTTTACATTTTGACAAATCTAATGTTGACACATGTCATCCATGTTCAACATTACATTCGCCAGAGGGTAAAATTGGACCACTTTAATTACTTGAAGGGTAGAATTGTACCCGATGTTAGTTTAAGGTGTATAGTGGTTCAAAGTGGTTACTTGAAGGGTAAAATAGGAACATCACCCAATTTTAAATAAAGTTATATTCTTTTAATATAAGCATATTTAATTATCATATATTTGTTCATTTTCATTTTTTTTATAAAAGATCAAAATATCTTCCCACGAGACAGGTGACAAACTAATATTATACTCCTTCCGGTCCCTAATGTAAGAGCCCGAAATTTGAATGATTTCGGTCCCTAATGTAAGAGCTCACCCCACTTTGTCTGAACATTTATTGCAATTTTTCCAATTCTACCCCTAATCAATTTGGGTTGAATGGAGGAGAGAGGAAAGAATAAATGAAAGCATTGAGAATGTAAACAACCTTGTTCTTCTTCCAAAGTTTTCTCTCTCTCCAATTTTTCCAATATGCATTATTATCTCTTTCTCTCCTAGTACAAAGGGTAGAAATGGAAAAAAAGTATTAAATATAGACAGCCAACTAACAATCAGATGTTTTCTTAAGAAGCGGGTTTTTGGCGGCTGACTCTTACATTAGGAATCGGAGGGAGTACTAATTTATAGACATCTCCCGAGGAGAGATAGCAGGCCTAAGAGTTATATTGCTTACTCCATATCTAAGCATCGTCAATAAAACCCTTGACATCAATCAATCAATCATCAAATATCAATCAATCATCAAATATATCAAGTAATTACTTGTGTGGAATATTCCTTTATTCCCTTTGCTTTCACATTTATATCAGGTTTTCATGTGGTTTTCCTAAGTTTTTTCTTGGTTATCTTAGAAAATGAGATTAATAATCCGAACCTCTTTTATTTGCATTCACACTGCAATCTGGTTGTGAAGAAATCGTCATTATTGTTTTAGTGGGTTTTTAAGTTTCTGTTTTGTTATCCCAATATCTGTCTTTTCACCTTAGTCAATTTACTGTTAGGAAGGAGAAAAGTTGAATGTACATGCGTTTCAATTTTTTAAGTTGAATGTATCTCTCATCACAAATGAATTTTCTCATCTCAGTACCGACTCTCTCTCTCTCCCCCTCCATCTTCTTCATCTTCATCTTCATACGGTGGCTTAAAGTGGGTGGTGGACGCACACGGAGCTTACGTTGTTCTTTTGGGAAGTGAAGCCAAACCAAGTTCATCTCGCAGTAATCCTTCTAATAAGTCATCAGGCATGAAGAAGGAGAAAAAGAATATAATCAGCACACATCGTCCATCTGAGATCAAACTAAACTTAGTTGGTGCTGAAAAAGTAAAAACCAAACACCATAGTTGTGAAGAAGAAGCTCTTTAACAAGCATTGCTTAGAAAACAAAGACTGTACTGAAACAACAACCCACTATTTTGCTCTCGCTATGGGTTGCTATTCATCGCTTTCTGGTAAATTTCAAGACTATTTATCTAAATTTTTTTTATCCTCTCATTCAATTCATTTTTAAATTCGTGGGTATTGATAGGAAGTTTGGTTTTATGGTTATCAAAATAGTGATTATCAAAATTTGATCTTAACTTTGTTTTTTAGTTTTAAATTTGTTATGCCTTAGCAGATAACTTTGTCATATTGATTCTGTAAAACCTAAAAGGTAAATGTGATTTGTTTGGCTTAAAATGAACTTTTTTTTAGAGTTCTTACTTCTAGAAAAGCAATTCGTGTTGTGAAGTATTGTTTGTTTTGTGGGTTCTTCAATTTAAGATGGTTCTAGAGAGGTTTCTTTTTTTAAAAAAAAAATTAAGGATATCATATAAATTGCTTAATCTTTTTGAGTTAGCTACTACCATGCTCTGGTAAAAGCTTTATTAATTGAGATTTGATTGTCCGCATATGAGTGCAGCAAATTTCCATCGAGACTTGAAGCTGGAAAATACTTTTATTGGATGGCAGCCCTGCTCCACGTTTGAAAATTTGTGATTTTGGTTATTCTAAGGTATAATAATTATGGCTTGATACTGCTTTTGATAGAGTTATGACTTGATATTAAGACTGAATGTTCTAGAGTTGTGTTCTCATAGTTCTTTGTGTTGTTTAGTTTCTCTGTTTGTCTATGTCAACTATGGCCATTATTTTATATAAAAGATATTGCGTTCTTCATTATGTGGTTTATGTCTTCCATGTGCCTGTCAGATTTGGCCTCGAGCAAGAAGATAGTTTATCTTTTATAATGCAGAATTTCAGGTTAATCAGCAGACTGATTATTCTCTGATATAACTTATTTAGATGCTCACTGCAATTGAGGATTTCCAAGCTGCAATCCAAGACACCACTTCTCAAGCCAATTTTATACTTTTTGTTAATCATAATGTGTCGGAACAATATGAGAACAATGAATGTCGGGTCACATTTCAATCATTTTTTGTATACATTTTCTTCTCTTTTCTCCCAAATTTCAAAATGATTGTCTTCACCTGGCCAATTATTGACTACGTGGATATTCAAGTGATTTTTCTTTTTGACACACTTGATAAGGATACTAATTCCTTTGCCATGTGAGTCTGGTATTGATGACACTTTTTTACAAAAAGGTATTCCTGACATTGGCTTTCAAATTGGATTGATTCTTTCCCATTTTATGCAATTAGCATGGGCTATAGATGGTGATTGATCAAGAACCTTTTTTCTGATTGAAGTAGTGCTTTGTTTCTTCCTATTTGTTTGAGTAGCTCCAAAAGATGCAATAGTCAATTTCACTTTCATAGCTTCCTCATGTTTTTTTAGTTGGGATTTCATTATCTTAACTTCCAATTTTTATAGTTTACTCAAATGCGCTGTGCATTGAAGGAGAACCTTGAGGACTATCAAGTTCCCTCAGAAGCTAAAGTAGTTGTGACTGCTTCTGCCTCAACCATTTCATCAATGGTATGAAATTTTGAATGACATACAAGATGTTTTTGAGTGTCATTTTTGTTTGAGTATCTCATTAGAATTGAATTTCCTTTGATTTTTTTTGTTGAACATAGACAACGTGCCTAATCTGACTGAGTTTTGTGTTTGCTGATTTTGAGGCCTAGAGGATTGAAGGCTATTTGGTTATAACTCTTTGGTTGAAGTGGAATAGAGGCTCTCCTTCAGGTTTTCCCTCTTTATCTTCATATTATAGTTTCATAGTTTTGATTTAATTGAGTATTATGTTTGTCTTACATTTTTTTTTGCTCAATTATTCCCTCCACATTGTTTTTTCAACACAATGTAAAAAGTGAATCTTGCTCTGTCATAGGTCAGTATAATTCCATGCGCATGTAGTCATATTACTCTATTTCTTTGTTCCTTGCTATTAAAACTGAAAGTTTCTTTGAATTTCTATTGGATTGGATTTTGTTCTAAGATGTAACTTATTATCACCTGCCAGTGATTGTAATAACTCTTCTTTTAGTTGTGTTGTCTGCATCATCACCATCCATATATATAAAAAGTTTCATCATTTTCTCATTTTATGAGGGAGGACTTGGGAGTCTACAACCCAAGTGTAAGTAACTACACACATACTTTCATCTTCAGGCTTGAATCTTTAAGTTTTCGTATATCACTTGATTGTACAAGTTACATGTAACATTGTGTTACTAATTCCCTAATTAACCTACGATATCCTTTTTAAATTTAATTATCTCTTTACTAACTATGATAGCAAAAGGATTTCCATATATCAATATCTATCATAGTTAGAAAAGGAATTTCCTAATGACTGAATATTATCCATGATAGAAAAGAATTTCCTAATACAAATTGAATACTATCATGAATAATTAATAGCTAACCATGTTAGAAAAGAATCACCTAACATGGTTAGAAAAATAAACAACCTAATGTTCAATAATATCAAATACGTATAAATATATGCGGAAACGAATGCAGACCTATACAAATTGGCAATATACAATTCTAAATAAACTATATAACTACTACTACCTAATTCCCTTTCCTGTTGCTCGCGCCTGTGCATGAATACCTGCAAAAATGTCAGTAATCGTGGGATGAGACAATTTGTCCCAGTAATCACCGCTTAACTCACTATAACAGTGAGATGTGCGGTAGCCAGGGCGTCTAAAGGGTACCTTATTTAAAACTACTAATATATATATATCCATATCAAATCTTTTTCCATTCATCACTCAAATCCAACAATCACCTTCAAACCAAATCCATTCAACATCTTCATACTCCAATCAACTAATTCTACCCCAACAACTCTCACACTCACCTACAGATGCATTGTGCCACCACGGTGCATTCAAGCATCTATTCTTCACTATATGATTTGACACTGTGTCCCTCTCCATAATGAGGGGACAATTTCCTTCTCTGGCAATCTCCAGAGAAGGAACCCCAATTCTGTTTTCCATTACAGAACGGGAACGGTTGGGCTCTCCACTGCCAAACAACTGTAGGGGCGGTTGGGCTCTTCAATGCCAAACAACCGTAGGTCACTTCTCTCAATAAGTCGACCTATGAACCCCGATCCAATCAATTCTAAAAAGGATCCTCAGTACAAATAACTGTCGATTGGCCTATCGACAGTTATCATCGCGCGATGGTACGTATATTTATCAGTGTCATGCAAACCTCACAATGTCCATTAATTTCAATATCTCATCACAATAGTCAAAATCAATATCAATCTCATATATTCTCCCATCATCTTTCAATCTATCATCCACAACATCTTCCCTCATCATAACTCCCAAATTTTCTCTACACAACCTATGATACATCCAATCCACTATACCTCTCAATATCCCTGTCAAAATGTCAATATCCAAATGTCTATACACTCATATACACAGTCCAACAATATCACCAGCCAGGATACTACATATATAATTTGTCAAATCTTTTATATAAAAATAATCGTGTATGAAAGGCTCCCGATAGCCTGTTTTGTATAAAAATACCCTTTCAAGATAATATATATATATATATATATATATATATATATATATATAGAGGATGAAAAGGGATTTTACCAAAAATCCCTAACTAACATCACCCTCAATGTTATAGTAAGGTTAAGAGTGATTACCTGTCGCCCTTTAGCACTCAATTGCTCTTCCTTACCCTTCCTTAGTAGATTCACCTATTATTACATAAAAGTAATAATAAAGGTAAACAACCATGCTTATATCGATATAATAAATAACACGTCTCTCTCGTATCGGCATTACTACCCATTTTCCCCTTGTTCTTACTTCAAATCCTTTAACCAATTCAAATCACAAGTCACCTGAATTTAACAATCATCAATTTCATTCCAAAGAAATCACATTATCCAAGTATACTTCTCACAGTCATGTAGTTAGTCACACACTATCATTTCACTAAATAAAGTCTAACCAATTAGCAACATTGTTCATCGTTCATAACCAAAAGACAATTAAACCAACTCAAATTTTTGCTTCACACGCTAAAACCAAACCTCCAACATAAACAATCGTTCAATAAGAACAAAAAGCTTCATCAAAACCATTTCAGTCATATCTTAGGAAGGAATTAAAACATTTCCTTTCATTAATTTAATCTTATGTGCAAGCATACAAAGAGTCTGCCATAAATCACATACATGTGACACATTCTTGTTTATGCTCAATTCAATCAATGTAAAGAAATGGAAGCAATAGATCACAATTCATAATAAAATGGAGGAGCAGCGATTTTTCCCATGTTTGAACCGGTTTGGGTTATTACATGAATCATAATGTAAATTTCCAAGATCATCATTTCATTGCACCAATGGAAACATAACAGCAACATATTCATTTATACAATAACTCCTACCAATTCTCATATAAAACTTATTCCAAAACAGAAAATTAGATAATAGAGAGAGAAAACAAATTTATGAACACATCAAATGCCAAACAACAAGGCAAAATCAATAATAATCTCAAAGCATCAAAAATTTGACATGTGTAAGCATCAATACTAGTTCATGCATATGAATTTAATCATCATTGGAAATACACTCCAAAACAGAAATGGGTTGTACAACAGTAAGGAAACCAAAAGTGATCTTTCACGCATATTTTATTCCAACCAAAACACCAAAATCAAACTTAATCTGACAAAACAAAGAGAACACTTTAAAGCATAAAGTATCCAGCTCACAAATCAAACATGCATAAGTTAGATTCAGCTCAAATAAATATTTTTATGCAAGAACAACAATCCATCATGCAAATCAATTTAATGCTCCAAACCATATAGCATTTTTGGCTAAATACATCCAATTTCTAATATCAGTTCAGCAGTGCAGAAAAATCATAAATCTCACTTACAAATTGCAATTTATTCCTTTCTTCCCTAAGACCAATCGGCCATAACAATTAGGCATGAGGAAAATATGTCAACAGGCATCCATGCACCATTTCAGCAACACCCATGATTAAAATACACAAGCATCACAACTTAACTCTATTTCTTTACTCATGACAGTAGTAGAATAAAATCAGTGAAACCATAGAATTTATGTACCACAACAAACCTCAAAATCATGCTTCAATTATTACTCCTATATAATCTACATACAACTTTACTAACAACTTAACAATCTCAAACAACACAAGTTTAAACACTACTACTGCACCATATGTAAAACACAATGAAAATGAGAAATCCTTAACAAATACCCAAGACTTAGGGTTTTACCCAACTTCACAAAAACTTCAAATCTAGCTCTTAGACTTTTTCACAAACACCTTCAAAACAACCATAAAATGCAGAACAATACCAAGACAGCCATAAAATGCAACACCACCTGCTAATACCATCAAGAAATCGTCACCCATGAAGTTAATTAGAAGCACCAAAATTTAGGTTTTTGAAGAAATACAATCAAAACTCAAATGAACACTCAAAACTTTCCTAAAACTTCAAAACCAAAACCTAAACATGATTTTTATTGGATTATTCAACCCCAAATAGGAAACCCTTTTCGTCCTCCACACTCAACTCGCGAAGGTCAGAAATGAAAGGAGAAGGAACGGAAGAAATGAAACTACCTGAACTCGTTTTTGACCTTCTGGGACTCGCCGAAGCTTGCCGTCGCCGAACGCCGCCTTTCTCGCCGGAAAAGCAAAGAAACCGACGGAGGTAGCATGGAGAACGAAGAAGACGAGCAGAACAAGGGAGGGTCCAGGGGCACACGGGATTTCAAAGGCTTGGAGAAAGAGAAGAAGTGAATGGATGGAGATTAGTGGATGAAAAATGTTGGGTGAGATTGAGAGAGAGTGAGAACGAAGGAGTGCTTAAAGAAGGGAGGTGGAGGCTGCGTTTATGCTCAAGTGGAAGGAAGAAGAAAGCTTAACATGTGTATATTAGGGTTTTTAGGGTAAATTACAAAATTGCCCTTCAATATTTATTTATTTACTTTTCATTTTAAATTCCCACGGTAAAACAGATTGCAAAATTAATCTACACACTAACTTACATATTATCTCACACCATATTATTATACATGTTTTAGAGTATTTTTCATAAAATTTTTAATTTAAAATTCAACCTCTAACTGTTTTTCCATAATTTCTAAAGAAACTAGGCATATTATTTTCTTAAAAATATATTCATCCTCATTTACTTATTTAAAATGCCCTTTTAATTTAATAAAGATATCCTAGTACCTTAATTAATTCCCTATTATCTCTAATTCAAATTTTGGAATGTTACATTACAAAAATTCATCCTCTTATTTGTGACCATTGTATGCGTCCATGTGTATCTATGGGAATTACATTTCTTCCTGTTAATGATAAAGACAATGTTCACTCTCTAATTAATGTGTTGATATTGTTGTTATATAGATTCTTGCTTCTTGCTTACATTTTTGACAGTGAAAAATACTGGATATTTTTTTTATCTAATATCTTTTTCTTCTAGATTGTTACATGATGGAATCAAGAAATTATCTTACCATGTTACCAGTTGATGTTATTCCATGATGTTGCTCCATATACACCATGATTTGATCCATATACACCATGATTTCCTCCAATTGGCTATTTAAAGGTGATGATTTGATCTTGCTTATGTTAATTTGTCTTTTTCTATTTATCTATTCGTTATATAAGCACTTCATTTTGATTTTTTCATAATAAGAAGCCCTTGAATATGATAGTTGTGAGTACTTATTTCTCTTTTGCATCTTACCTATAAGACCAGAAACATGATATGCATCTTACCCTATACGGCTATGTGATTTAGTGGCTGAATTGGCTTATGGAGATTTAAGAGCAGAAACATTATATGCATCTTACATATTTATGTAGCTTGATGGGGTAGTTGATTTATATATGTGGATTGTGTTCATTATCTTGTATCTATGTCTTAGCCTTAGTTGTGTAACTATTATTTCTGCAGGAACTACATATGATCAGGGATGGCAGGTGGATTCAATTTTAACGAAAAGGTGATAATTTAGATGAAATGATGTTGTAGCTTAAACACGAGGGAGAAGTTTGCTTTATGCAGTATCTTCTTTTTGTCACGTGTTTCATTCACCACTGCAATTGTATGTTTAGTAGAGTATAAACATTGTTCAAATGCATAATTATGTAGAGCAAATGTGAAGATTTTGTATCATATCCAATTTACATAACTTTTAATGTTTGAACAGCACCTCTCTTTCTGATAAAAAACCCGCACCTCTCTAATACAATTTACTCCACATTTATAGATCAGTGAACTATATAACTATTACATTCCTAGTATATGATAGTAAAATGTACACATAGAAGTTACTATTTTAACAAAAATATGTATAAGGTCATATATTGGCAGGCCTAATAATATATGACCTCTACATTATTCATATATGTTGGTGGTTATTGGAATTTTAAGATGATTCTATATGGGTGGGTTTATGTTATAAGTCAGGATCTCTATACTTACAGAACTTTCAAAAAAAAAAATACCACATACTTAATGCTAATAGGTTTTTGAAACATAGATGTTGTGATCAATGGTTTATATTTCGAGAATTATTATATAGTAGCTATAAATAAATTGGAATAAAGGGAGAAACTAATATCACTGAAAAATTTATATTCATATAATGTCATCAATACTAATAAGAGTTTATGTTAAATGTTGTGAGCAATACTTCATATTGAGTTTATGACAAATGTTTTTAGGGTTTAAGTGCCAAAATGAAACAAGATAATATCTATCTAAGCTACATTTTCAACATTTAACTCACATTGGTTTATAACCGGGTATTCCCGTGCATTGCGCTGGGTCAACCCTAGTTTGATTAAGGTCACAAATAAGTCCTTTCCAATACCATTATTGCTCATAATTTTCTTTATATTCAGTTTTCTATGTATTATCCAAGTAAGAAAAATAATAACAATTTTTCATTAGTGTACTCTTTTGCTTATTTTCTCTTCTTCCATTTTCTTGTCTCACAACATTTCCTCTCATCCAACATTAATTTCAAATAAAAAAGTTGGCAAGTTGTGCATAATTTCCATTATAATCAATTAAGGATATAATTTCTTTCTCTTCTTGATTGTAATAAATAAATTTTCATAATGCCAAGAGTATATATATGCACGCGAAATGTATTTACGTTGATTAAAACAATCTTTTTCTAAACTTCGATTTGTTAGAAGAATCTGACAAAAAATCGTTGTAAGGATGGAGATAAATATCCTCATTGAATGTTGACTTTTAATTTGAAAATTTTAGCCCCAAAAGTATATATAGAAAGAGTCTCGCCCTCTCTCACCATCTCATGGTCCTTTTTTTTCTAGTTACAATCTCATGGTCTTTTCCGCCAACCTCTTGACAACCACATTGAATGTCGTTAAACTTGCGAGTTTAAGTAAAACAAGTTAATGTG
The DNA here is from genome assembly GCA_029929735.1 of Mimosa pudica. Taxonomy (NCBI): domain Eukaryota; kingdom Viridiplantae; phylum Streptophyta; class Magnoliopsida; order Fabales; family Fabaceae; genus Mimosa; species Mimosa pudica. The sequence continues at coordinate 1,133,193 of JAKELP010000051.1, read as the reverse complement.
GATGCATTTGACTTACTTGTTTTGTTTGTTTGCCCAAAACTATTCCCTTGATATACTTTGACTCGAAACCGTAAAAAGGAGTTTAAATTGATCTTATTGTGATACTAGATTGAAAATGATACATTGGACATCATTTTGGTGTTTTTTGGTACAAAACATAAATTTGGGCTACTTTTGAGACTATAACATTAAAATGAGCTTAAAGCTAGATAATGGTGATACATTTGACTTACTTTTGGTGTTTGTTTGTTAACAATTTCTTCCTTTACATATTTTTGACTCCAAACCATGAAAATGATTTTAAAATGATATAATTGTGTTACAAAATTGAAAAAGATGCATTGTACATCATTTTCGTGTTAGTTGATACAAAACATAAATTTGGACTATTTTTGAGGCTAAAACATGAAAATAAGCTTAAAACTAGTTAATGGGGATGCATTTGACATGCTTTATGTGTTTGTTGATCCAAAATCATTCCCTAGACATACTTTTGACACCAAACCATACAAATGAGTTTATAATGATCTAATTGTGTTATTAGATTGAAAATGATGTATTGAACATTTTGGTGCTAGTTGATACAAAACATAAACTTGGACTACTTATGAGACTAAACATAAACTTGGATTGTAAACACGTAAGAGTTAACATTTATGAATAAATACATGTTTCCAGTACAAATACTCCATCTGAGATCAAACAAAACTTAGTTGGTGCTGAAAAAGTAAAGACCAAACACCATAGTTGTGAAGAAGAAGCTCTTTAACAAGCATTGCTTAGAAAACAAAGACTGTACTGAAACAACAATCGACTATTTTGCTCTCGCTATGGGTTGCTATTCAACGCTTTCTGGTAAATTTCAAGACTATTTATCTAAATTTTTTATGATCCTCTCATTCAATTCATTTTTAAATTCGTGGGTATTGATAAGAAGTTTGGTTTTATGGTTATCGAAATAGTGATTTCAAAATTTGATCTTAACTTTGTTTTTTAGTTTTAAATTTGTTATGCCTTAGTAGTTAACTTTGTCATATTGATTCTGTAAAACGGTAAATGTGATTTGTTTGGCTTAAAATGAACTTTTTTTTAGAATTCTTACTTCTGGAAAAGCAATTCATGTTGTGAAGTATTGTTTGTTTTGTGGGTTCTTCAATGACCCCGCGCGTTGCGCAGGAATACCCGACCTTAAAACAATTTGTTAGTTAAATGTTCAAAACGTAGTTAGTTCATTTCATACTAATCATAAATCTTTCAATTTCTTATTTTAACGCAGGAAATCTTTCAATTATTTAATAAATCATGGAAACTTATTTATGGTCAAAGAAAATTAATTATGAATAATAAAAAGTAAGTGTGATCGCCATTTTTTTATAAAAGTTAATCCTTTTGAAAAGAAAATGGAACCAAGGTACATCATTTTTATAAGAGGTAGAATCGATCTTCAGAAGAAGAATTATACCCACAATTAGGATACATTTTAAGAAAATAAAACTTCCATCAAAGAGAAGCAAATGAAAGGCTTTCATTAAAATTTTTGTAGAATCGAAAATGGAGTTTTCATTCTGTACAGCCAGATCATGAATAAGTAATTGCATCCAATCTCCAAAAGAATCCCAATTGTTTTAAATTCTCTTTTTGGAATGGAATATTTACCGAACCCCCAAGAATAGGACTAAACCTTATTCCATGGTATTTACATTACCTTCAATATTTTTTACTAAGAATTAAATTTTTAATTGAGTTTATCTTCAATTTTCCTTTATATTTTTTAAAATTAAATAGAACAATCTTTTACAAAATATGCTAAAATTCAATGTTTAATACTGTAACATCAGAAAATGGTTCAAATAAACTAATATTCTTAAGCAACAATGAATAAACAATGTCTAATTTTAGCTAAAATAAGCTAAAATTCAATGTTTAATTTTCCTGTTGCTGCAGAAGAGATAGAAACTAATATTCTTAAGCAACAATGAATCAAAAGACTGACTAAACTTGTGCCAAAGTTTCACCTTGAGAGAAAGGGTCATCTGAAGGATTCGAATTTTGAAAGATTGAAACCAAAAAATTGATGTCCTGATGAGTAGCTACTTTGATGAGCTAAAAAAACACAAACATCATCAACTGTCAATCCATTGTCCCTCACAAATGTCCTCCACCCACTCCCAGAGAGTGCAAATTTTGTTTTATTGTTCTTTGTCCTTGTGGAAAACTTAGTAATCCAAAGCCTCCCATTTGAAGTCCAAAGATTGGTCATTTGTCCATTTTTTTTTGAAGGCAGGAACTGTGTGGCAAATCCGTATGGTATAGCCTGAAAAATGAAATGATATGAAATGAAGTTAATATATGTTTTGTGAAGATTGATGCACTAATAAAATTGAATTTTTAGCAGAGGCTTACAACATTACACAAAGTAATAATGTAAGATCGTCTAGCAACAGATATGAAAGAAGGATACTGAGAATGAGATTGGAAAGCTTTAGCTCTTTCAAGTGCTCTTGTCATATTCTCCTTATTTAACAGCTTCACCTTTGACTTTAATGACCTTAGAATTCAACATGTCTCGTTGGCTACCTGCTGTAACTAAGATTAATAGAAGAAATCAATATAACCTATGGATCACTACTCTTCAGTGACCATTTATTTCCACAATGATTCAAGAGAACTTAATACTATAAATCTCATCAACTTTGTTTTAAAATTTACCACTACTCAAGTCTAAGAATGAAATGTAAAACTTTGTATTAATATATGAAAAATTTAATGAGACATAAATACGGCAAACAAATTATTTCCCATAGTACATTGACACATGAGTATACACAAAAAACCAGAGTTGGAAGAATACCAAAACTCAAACCAAGTTGAGCAGTAATATGTGTTTTCCAGATCATGTAGATTTCAAATGCTATTCAAATTTCATACTTTCATCAGTACGGGTAGGGATTAGATAATTAATTTCATAAACTATATATAGCTCCATTTTTTTATATTATGAAGGCAAATTATAGCCTTATGTCATTAATATTTTACTGCAACAACAACCTTTATCCCACTACGTAAGATCGGATAAATAGATGATACGTCGCCAATGTGCTCTAACATTCACCAACTCTTTAGGTATGTTATTGATATTTTACTGCAAAATGCAATAAAAAGAGATGATGTACCTTTCCACCTTTTGCTGGTGTGATAAAATCCTGAATGTTGAGAACACAAAGTAGTGTCAACATTAAGGCCTCTTAAGATTTTTGTCCTTCTTACTTTTTTGAAGGAGACAAGATAATGGCGGGTTGTTCAGCATCACCATTCTATCAACATGAATGCATATGCTTTTCAAAATCTATTAAGACACTAACCATTTCTCAGCTGTGCAACTTTTACATGACCATCCAATTGACCCATGCATGTCGAGTGGTAGGAGAGCAAGCTAAATATCAACCAAACACAATCTGGAGATGGAACAACCAAATTTAATCCAAGTGTATGGCTTAAATTTCATACAGATAGAATTGAGTTGCAAAGAAAATTCCTTACCTCCAAGAGTTGACTCTCATCTTCATAGGATCACTCTTTTGATACTTTGCAAAACATCCCATTGTAGTAATGATAAGCTCATAGGCCTGATCAAATAACTCCTCCATTTTCTTATCATATCTGATATCTTAACATAAATAGACATTGGTTCTTAAAACAGTTTAGGCAATGATATGAGCACTCTAGACATCAAATAGACATTGGTTCTTAAAACAGTTTAAATTATTGTAATTTAAGGATTAATTTCATTCCAAAGAAATCACATTATCCAAGTATACTTCTCACAGTCATGTAGTTAGTCACACACTATCATTTCACTAAATAAAGTCTAACCAATTAGCAACATTGTTCATCGTTCATAACCAAAAGACAATTAAACCAACTCAAATTTTTGCTTCACACGCTAAAACCAAACCTCCAACATAAACAATCGTTCAATAAGAACAAAAAGCTTCATCAAAACCATTTCAGTCATATCTTAGGAAGGAATTAAAACATTTCCTTTCATTAATTTAATCTTATGTGCAAGCATACAAAGAGTCTGCCATAAATCACATACATGTGACACATTCTTGTTTATGCTCAATTCAATCAATGTAAAGAAATGGAAGCAATAGATCACAATTCATAATAAAATGGAGGAGCAGCGATTTTTCCCATGTTTGAACCGGTTTGGGTTATTACATGAATCATAATGTAAATTTCCAAGATCATCATTTCATTGCACCAATGGAAACATAACAGCAACATATTCATTTATACAATAACTCCTACCAATTCTCATATAAAACTTATTCCAAAACAGAAAATTAGATAATAGAGAGAGAAAACAAATTTATGAACACATCAAATGCCAAACAACAAGGCAAAATCAATAATAATCTCAAAGCATCAAAAATTTGACATGTGTAAGCATCAATACTAGTTCATGCATATGAATTTAATCATCATTGGAAATACACTCCAAAACAGAAATGGGTTGTACAACAGTAAGGAAACCAAAAGTGATCTTTCACGCATATTTTATTCCAACCAAAACACCAAAATCAAACTTAATCTGACAAAACAAAGAGAACACTTTAAAGCATAAAGTATCCAGCTCACAAATCAAACATGCATAAGTTAGATTCAGCTCAAATAAATATTTTTATGCAAGAACAACAATCCATCATGCAAATCAATTTAATGCTCCAAACCATATAGCATTTTTGGCTAAATACATCCAATTTCTAATATCAGTTCAGCAGTGCAGAAAAATCATAAATCTCACTTACAAATTGCAATTTATTCCTTTCTTCCCTAAGACCAATCGGCCATAACAATTAGGCATGAGGAAAATATGTCAACAGGCATCCATGCACCATTTCAGCAACACCCATGATTAAAATACACAAGCATCACAACTTAACTCTATTTCTTTACTCATGACAGTAGTAGAATAAAATCAGTGAAACCATAGAATTTATGTACCACAACAAACCTCAAAATCATGCTTCAATTATTACTCCTATATAATCTACATACAACTTTACTAACAACTTAACAATCTCAAACAACACAAGTTTAAACACTACTACTGCACCATATGTAAAACACAATGAAAATGAGAAATCCTTAACAAATACCCAAGACTTAGGGTTTTACCCAACTTCACAAAAACTTCAAATCTAGCTCTTAGACTTTTTCACAAACACCTTCAAAACAACCATAAAATGCAGAACAATACCAAGACAGCCATAAAATGCAACACCACCTGCTAATACCATCAAGAAATCGTCACCCATGAAGTTAATTAGAAGCACCAAAATTTAGGTTTTTGAAGAAATACAATCAAAACTCAAATGAACACTCAAAACTTTCCTAAAACTTCAAAACCAAAACCTAAACATGATTTTTATTGGATTATTCAACCCCAAATAGGAAACCCTTTTCGTCCTCCACACTCAACTCGCGAAGGTCAGAAATGAAAGGAGAAGGAACGGAAGAAATGAAACTACCTGAACTCGTTTTTGACCTTCTGGGACTCGCCGAAGCTTGCCGTCGCCGAACGCCGCCTTTCTCGCCGGAAAAGCAAAGAAACCGACGGAGGTAGCATGGAGAACGAAGAAGACGAGCAGAACAAGGGAGGGTCCAGGGGCACACGGGATTTCAAAGGCTTGGAGAAAGAGAAGAAGTGAATGGATGGAGATTAGTGGATGAAAAATGTTGGGTGAGATTGAGAGAGAGTGAGAACGAAGGAGTGCTTAAAGAAGGGAGGTGGAGGCTGCGTTTATGCTCAAGTGGAAGGAAGAAGAAAGCTTAACATGTGTATATTAGGGTTTTTAGGGTAAATTACAAAATTGCCCTTCAATATTTATTTATTTACTTTTCATTTTAAATTCCCACGGTAAAACAGATTGCAAAATTAATCTACACACTAACTTACATATTATCTCACACCATATTATTATACATGTTTTAGAGTATTTTTCATAAAATTTTTAATTTAAAATTCAACCTCTAACTGTTTTTCCATAATTTCTAAAGAAACTAGGCATATTATTTTCTTAAAAATATATTCATCCTCATTTACTTATTTAAAATGCCCTTTTAATTTAATAAAGATATCCTAGTACCTTAATTAATTCCCTATTATCTCTAATTCAAATTTTGGAATGTTACATTACAAAAATTCATCCTCTTATTTGTGACCATTGTATGCGTCCATGTGTATCTATGGGAATTACATTTCTTCCTGTTAATGATAAAGACAATGTTCACTCTCTAATTAATGTGTTGATATTGTTGTTATATAGATTCTTGCTTCTTGCTTACATTTTTGACAGTGAAAAATACTGGATATTTTTTTTATCTAATATCTTTTTCTTCTAGATTGTTACATGATGGAATCAAGAAATTATCTTACCATGTTACCAGTTGATGTTATTCCATGATGTTGCTCCATATACACCATGATTTGATCCATATACACCATGATTTCCTCCAATTGGCTATTTAAAGGTGATGATTTGATCTTGCTTATGTTAATTTGTCTTTTTCTATTTATCTATTCGTTATATAAGCACTTCATTTTGATTTTTTCATAATAAGAAGCCCTTGAATATGATAGTTGTGAGTACTTATTTCTCTTTTGCATCTTACCTATAAGACCAGAAACATGATATGCATCTTACCCTATACGGCTATGTGATTTAGTGGCTGAATTGGCTTATGGAGATTTAAGAGCAGAAACATTATATGCATCTTACATATTTATGTAGCTTGATGGGGTAGTTGATTTATATATGTGGATTGTGTTCATTATCTTGTATCTATGTCTTAGCCTTAGTTGTGTAACTATTATTTCTGCAGGAACTACATATGATCAGGGATGGCAGGTGGATTCAATTTTAACGAAAAGGTGATAATTTAGATGAAATGATGTTGTAGCTTAAACACGAGGGAGAAGTTTGCTTTATGCAGTATCTTCTTTTTGTCACGTGTTTCATTCACCACTGCAATTGTATGTTTAGTAGAGTATAAACATTGTTCAAATGCATAATTATGTAGAGCAAATGTGAAGATTTTGTATCATATCCAATTTACATAACTTTTAATGTTTGAACAGCACCTCTCTTTCTGATAAAAAACCCGCACCTCTCTAATACAATTTACTCCACATTTATAGATCAGTGAACTATATAACTATTACATTCCTAGTATATGATAGTAAAATGTACACATAGAAGTTACTATTTTAACAAAAATATGTATAAGGTCATATATTGGCAGGCCTAATAATATATGACCTCTACATTATTCATATATGTTGGTGGTTATTGGAATTTTAAGATGATTCTATATGGGTGGGTTTATGTTATAAGTCAGGATCTCTATACTTACAGAACTTTCAAAAAAAAAAATACCACATACTTAATGCTAATAGGTTTTTGAAACATAGATGTTGTGATCAATGGTTTATATTTCGAGAATTATTATATAGTAGCTATAAATAAATTGGAATAAAGGGAGAAACTAATATCACTGAAAAATTTATATTCATATAATGTCATCAATACTAATAAGAGTTTATGTTAAATGTTGTGAGCAATACTTCATATTGAGTTTATGACAAATGTTTTTAGGGTTTAAGTGCCAAAATGAAACAAGATAATATCTATCTAAGCTACATTTTCAACATTTAACTCACATTGGTTTATAACCGGGTATTCCCGTGCATTGCGCTGGGTCAACCCTAGTTTGATTAAGGTCACAAATAAGTCCTTTCCAATACCATTATTGCTCATAATTTTCTTTATATTCAGTTTTCTATGTATTATCCAAGTAAGAAAAATAATAACAATTTTTCATTAGTGTACTCTTTTGCTTATTTTCTCTTCTTCCATTTTCTTGTCTCACAACATTTCCTCTCATCCAACATTAATTTCAAATAAAAAAGTTGGCAAGTTGTGCATAATTTCCATTATAATCAATTAAGGATATAATTTCTTTCTCTTCTTGATTGTAATAAATAAATTTTCATAATGCCAAGAGTATATATATGCACGCGAAATGTATTTACGTTGATTAAAACAATCTTTTTCTAAACTTCGATTTGTTAGAAGAATCTGACAAAAAATCGTTGTAAGGATGGAGATAAATATCCTCATTGAATGTTGACTTTTAATTTGAAAATTTTAGCCCCAAAAGTATATATAGAAAGAGTCTCGCCCTCTCTCACCATCTCATGGTCCTTTTTTTTCTAGTTACAATCTCATGGTCTTTTCCGCCAACCTCTTGACAACCACATTGAATGTCGTTAAACTTGCGAGTTTAAGTAAAACAAGTTAATGTGGATGCATTTGACTTACTTGTTTTGTTTGTTTGCCCAAAACTATTCCCTTGATATACTTTGACTCGAAACCGTAAAAAGGAGTTTAAATTGATCTTATTGTGATACTAGATTGAAAATGATACATTGGACATCATTTTGGTGTTTTTTGGTACAAAACATAAATTTGGGCTACTTTTGAGACTATAACATTAAAATGAGCTTAAAGCTAGATAATGGTGATACATTTGACTTACTTTTGGTGTTTGTTTGTTAACAATTTCTTCCTTTACATATTTTTGACTCCAAACCATGAAAATGATTTTAAAATGATATAATTGTGTTACAAAATTGAAAAAGATGCATTGTACATCATTTTCGTGTTAGTTGATACAAAACATAAATTTGGACTATTTTTGAGGCTAAAACATGAAAATAAGCTTAAAACTAGTTAATGGGGATGCATTTGACATGCTTTATGTGTTTGTTGATCCAAAATCATTCCCTAGACATACTTTTGACACCAAACCATACAAATGAGTTTATAATGATCTAATTGTGTTATTAGATTGAAAATGATGTATTGAACATTTTGGTGCTAGTTGATACAAAACATAAACTTGGACTACTTATGAGACTAAACATAAACTTGGATTGTAAACACGTAAGAGTTAACATTTATGAATAAATACATGTTTCCAGTACAAATACAAAAAAATAATTTGACTTAAATGTATTTGAAAGATAAGTAATTGATTTTATAAAAAAGATAAATAATTGATATTAAATATATCAACATTCAAACTTAATCAACCTCTATAAACAAATTTGATTGTAATCGCCATTCGCCATCTAGTAGTAGCCTTCACCATTGTAATCGCCACCTCCAGTATATTTCAGAATCAACATTGGATTACAGAAAAACGTAACACGAATGATAAGAATAGTGAATGGTTTTTTTTTTAACACAGAATAGTGAAAGGTTTAAGAGCATATAAATTATGAAGGACTGGTGGGGGAAGGAAGAGAAAAAAGGGGCAACATGCATTTTGAATGATGGATTATGGATTGAATGAAGCACGGTGAGAAGCTACAAAATAGTGGCAAAAGAAAGATTGTACAAGAATAAGAAAAGAACAGGTAGGTAGAATTGAAGCACAAGCATCAAGAAGCTAATAAAAGAAGCATAACCATCAAGAAGCTAATAAAAGAAGCATAAGCATCTGGAAGTTAATAAAAGAGAACAAACCCATCTGGTTATCTCCCATTGTTTTTTATATATTAACACTACAAAAGAAATGGGTATTAACCGCGCTCAAATCCCGGCAATTTTGGAAAAAATGCCGCTAAAATATTACATTCCGACAGTTATGGAACATACGCGGCAACGTTACAAGGATAACTTTTTTTCTTATTTTTTTCCATGTTCCGGCGTATAAATAACTGCCGGAACGCAATAAAATGTTTTTTTAAAAAAAATATAAAATATTAACATTCCAGCATATCATTAAGTGCTGGAAGGTAATAAATTATTTTTAAAAAATAGGAATATTATATATTAACGACAGGAAATATTTTTAAAAAAATTCAAAAAAATTATTTACATACCGACGGTTCTAACCCACCGGAACATAGGTGTTATATAAAAAATACATACGTTCCGGCGGTTCATAACAATTGAATGAATTTATTTTTAAAAAATTGCATGTGGAACCACCAGAATGTAGTTAATATTTTAAATGCATGTGGAACCGCCGGAATGTAGTTAATATTTTAAAAAATTAAAAGAAAAATTGAATGAATTTATTTTTTTAAAAAATACCACGTCTTGAAATAGTATACGCTGCTATATGATATATTTTTATAAAAAAAGAACTTACCACATAGCGGCGGTTTTGACCCTCACCTAACGGCGTATGAAATACGCCGCTACACAAGATTTTTTTTAAAAAAAATATATATGACCACATAGCGGCATATTTTAAACGCCGGTATGTGGCGATGTGGTTTTATAAATACCCCTCCCTCCCCATTACTCTTCGTTCCTTTTCATTTTCTCTTCTCCATTTCACTCTTCTATCCCTCTCTTCTCCAATTCATTCCTCTCTTCTCCATTTTATTTTTCTATCTCTCTCTTCTCCAATTCATTCATCTCTTGTCCATTATTTTCCTTTCCATCTCCTCTTCCCTAATTCATTCATTTCCATATCTTTCTTACCTAACTTCTGCTAGTTAATTTTTATGTTTTCCTCCTCCCCATTCTACATTTTTATCTTTTGATATATGTTAATACAATTTTTGGTTATTTTAAATATGTTTTGATGTTAATAATAATTTGTATAGTTTTATTTGAATTTTTTTAATGGTGTTTTCATTGTTATTGGAACCTCAACAAAAAGCCTCAACTTCTGTCATTAATGACGGAAGTTGAAGTTTTTTTTATATAATAGATACTGCATGCCGGCGTATATTTACGCCGGTGTTTGGTCTTTTATATTTAAATAAAAAGTATATTAAATATGTATTTCTTTCATATTTAAAAAGCTTCAACTCTCTTTCATATTTATTAATGCTTATGTATTTCTCTCTCTTAAAAGTATCATAATAAATATGGTCAATATTGGAAAAGAAACATTAACTCTAGACACCAAACTAACATTCACATGTTTTCTGAATAAGCGTTTTTTTTTTTTTTGCGGCTAGCTCTTATATTAGGGACCGGAGGGAGTATATTGTACGGTGCACTTCCCAATAAAATGCAATAAAATCTGGCTTATTGCATCTGTTTCTCTATTGGCCAAAACATAAAGAAATGTTAAAGTATATTTTATTTCGTCATCGAAACTTAGCATAATATATTATTTAAGAAATTACCAATCGAACATATTATATTCATTTATAGAAATACATTTATTTAAATTCAAGGTAAATGTTTGATAAGATCCAATATGTAAGCATTATTCATGTTTATCCAATTTCATATTTGATACAAGGTTGTGAAAATAAGGTAAAATTGGAATGTAGACTCGAACCATAAACTCGTAAGACATGTTTTCAGTATATAATTAAATGAAAAGAACAAAGAAGTAAAAATGATTAGACTTGAATGTGTTTTAAATAAAAATTATTGATATTAAATATTATATTATGATTTATACTCTATCCATCTGAGCAAAAACATTTATATGAAATTAATATATAAATTCATTAAATAAGGTCAAATAAAGATAATTAAAATATGTTTAAGAGTAAGTTAACACGATTTCATGTAAGCTAAGGTAGAAACATAAAATCAATCAATTCAACATGTAAACTTGTCGATTTCAACCGAGTTTATAGCGAATAAAAATTTTAGTGACTTTTTGAGACGTTTTCAGTGGATAGAGCCATAAAAAGGATCAATCATATTGTCAACTTCCTAATTTGACAACAATAGTTTGATAAAAGATACACTGGCTAGTACTACTACTGCATAAAAGAGTTATTACATGCAATTATTATGGGATTTTGTCATTTTTGTACTAGAACGTCAATCTGAATAACGTGAAAACCTGAATTTTTTTATTGTGTGGTGTTTGAGTTAAACGATATCCCTATCAAAACAAAGTGATGACCTCTTTTCTTGACTCATATCAGAGAAACCACGTCCCCAATTATGTAAATAAGGGAATGTGTGTGGTGTAACATCCTGGAAAATTTAATTCAGGATTAGAGAGTGTTTTGGGAAATTTTGGAATTTTTAGGAATTTTTGGGAATATTTTGGAAATTTTGAGTAATTAATGTGCATATAATTACTAAAGAAATGAAAAGTTTGAAATATGAGGGAGTGGTAGAACTAAAAATATTTTGAAGTTTAAGAAGATTGGAGGCTGGTTTAAGTGGTTTTAAATCAAAATGAGTACACTATAGCAAGTTTAGGCTTTAAATAACCAAAATCATCCTTATTTCCCTTAAAACAAACACGGCCCTCCCTCCTTTCTATATATATCAGCCGATCCCTCCCCCTGCCTTCGATTTCGTTCCTCTCTTCCTCTCCTCCGTCCCTCGCGTTCCGGCGGCCAAGGCGCGGCGGCGCCGCCCCCCTCACAAACTCATCTCCTTTCTCACTTCTCTTTCTTCACTTCACCAAAACCCATCTCTTCCTTTCCCTTCCGCGCGTCCCCATCCTTCTCTATTTTGAGCGAGCCCACCGACGGCTCAGTGGCAGCGAACGGCGGAAGATGCGACGGATGACGGTAGGAGAGGCTAAGTTTTGGCTTTTATTGTACCTCTTGAGCTTTGTTTCTTTTCCATGAGGGTCTCTCATATTCTCTTTGTGTTTTCTTTCCAATCCCTTAGTTTCCCCTTCGTTCTCCGGCGAGCCCAGCGGCGTTCCGGCGACGGCAAGGTCTGGTGAAGCACGCAAATTTTGATTTGAGCCTAGGTGATTATTTCTCCCTCTCTTTTTGCTCATGTGTGTGTGTCCGATTATGAGAGGGTTGGAATTGAGAGTTTGGGTTTGTGTTAGGGGTTTTTGATTTGTTAATCGGTAAAAGTTAAAGGTTTAGCTTCTATTCTTGTTGTATTGGATGAGAAATTGAACTTTGATTGAAGTTTGGAGCAATTTATGGAAACCCTAGCTTTTGGGGATGTTAAATCCGACGGGTTTGAATGGGATCTGGATTCAAAAATTTCTAATTTGCTCAAGTAGAAGTGTAATGGAATTAGGATGGTGCTGTACATTGGTCTTTTTGAAGTTTTTGCGATTTACCAAAATTTCTTATCTTTCCCTTTTTGCTGTTCATGTGAATTACTGTTTGGCAGAGGCTTAAAGCTTTAAATTTGATGATGTGTGCATAGGCTTTCCGTTTGTGGTGTTTTGATGATGTTGAAAACAATCCATTGTGCTTCTCTGTTAAATTGCTATGCTTGGGTGGCTGAAAGTGGTTATGGCATGATGTTTTTATTGGGCTGCTGAATCTATTATTTTAGGCATTGTTGTCAGTAAGTGGTTACAATTATGTAGGGTCAAATCTCTAAGTTAATCTATGCAAAAGTATAATGAAATGGATTAGTTTTATTGCATGTTCTATATGTGAATTTGGTTTAATCTCAGATTCTGCATTTTCTTTTCTCCATGGACCGAATTGGATTTTTGGGTGCTGCATAAATGGTTTTCTATCTGTAATAAAAAGGGGATTTGAATTTTAGGTTGGGACATTTGATCGAGCAGGGCATATGACTAATGGGTTACTATGCTAATATTGATATTCATAGTAAAAACATGATTGTTGCCCAAGTAAAATTAATTAAAGCTAGTGATGTTTGCATGAATGTATAAAGTCTATGCTTTTGGTGATGTATGTCAAATGTTAACTCCTCTATTGTTCTACTACAAATGGCTGTAAGTATAATAAAACTAGTTAGGGACCTTTTGTTAAAGTATGATTGGGATTTGGGGGATACAAGACGGTGTTAATGTTTTCTTAAATACTAACAATAGGATAGTTAAAGTTGTCCATGTGTAAGATCATAATGATTTACAATATCTAAGAAGAAAATGAAGAATTTGGTTTATAGTGAGGGGTGATTCTAACTGGTTTATGACTTGCGTATGTTGAATTAAAGTACTTTTACTACTGTTTTGGTAATGGCTAAACTAATAGGGGAAAAGAAATACTTTAAATTATAAATTGAACATGTTGCATAAATGTATATGTTTAGAGATTCAATTACTTTTTGTACTTTTCATTATTATGATTAAGTCTATTAGCATATATATAGGTGGAATGCTCTTCAATTTCTGTTTGGCCTTGTACATCGGTTGCTTGGGTATAAGTTGTCAAATGTAATTGTTTTCTTAAATTTTTGCAAGGGGTGAATGTATAGTAAATTCTTTTCCTTTTTATTATCATGGATGCCTTGGTAAGAATGTGTATGAAAGTTTTGGCATTGATTATTCATTTGGTTCTTTCTAGGTGATCATGAATCTTTGTATGCTTGTGTTGTTATTTAGTTTTGTATCACTTGTTGTTTATGCTCACTTTGGAGTTCATAAACTTTCTAAAATAAATAAAACATGAAGGGTCGGGTAGTAATATATCATATGAGAGAGACGTCAAAGTGTTATAAAGTGAAATAATATTAATATATCATTTTGTATCATATTATTATAGGATTGACTGTGATGTGGGCCTTTGTGGCATTAAGGAAGAAAGATTGAGAAATCGCGTAGAATTGCTAAAGGGCGACAGGTAATCACTCTTACCTTACTATAACATTGAGGGTGACGTTAGCTGGGATTTTCAAAATCCCTTTTCACCCTCCATATTCATATTGTCTTTAAAAACTTATTTTTATACAAAACAGGCTATTGGGTGCCTTTCAAACACGGTTATTTTCATATAAAGAAATTTGTAACACTATATCTATTATTTTGGCTGGTGGTTGTTATTGATCTGGAACAATTGTGAAAGACATATAAGTATAACGTTCTGTTAGTGACAATGAGAATTTATATAAATAGGAGGAGGTGATGAGGGGTTTGAAATTTTGGAAAGTTAGATGGAGGAATAGTGATGTGTTGCAGGAATGATTGAAATATTGAATGATATTGAGATGTTGTAATGAATTGTGAGCATTGCAAGACACTGGATTAAATATGTACCATCGCGCGATGATAACTGTCGATAGGCCAATCGACAATTATTTTGTACTGATGCCTTCTGAGTAGAGACAGGGGCATAAGGGAAATTGCCTTCTGAGTAGAGACAGGGGCACAATGAAAATTGCCTTCTGAGTAGAGACAGGGGCACAGTGACAAATTGTACAGTGAAGTTGAATGCTGGAATAAATGCCTCCGTGATGGCACGATGTATCTATAGGTGAATGTGTGAGTCGTGGTGGTAGTATTGTTGTATTGAAGATCGAGATGGTGAAGAGCAATGATTGGAAAGTGACAGAGTGATCAGGGTTATATGGGAAGAAGAATTGGATTATATATAATGACATAGTGATCGGGGATATATGATAAGAAGAATTGGATTATATGTATAAGAATTATTGATTTTTATACACTGTGGTACCCTTTAGACGCCCTTACTACCGCACATCTCACTGTTATAGTGAGTTAAGCGGTGATTACTGGGACAAATTGTCTCATCCCACGATTACTGACATTTTTGCAGGTATTCATGCACAGCCGCAAGCAGCAGGAAAGGGAATTAGGTAGTAGAAGTTATATAGTTTCTTCGGAATTGTATATTGCCAATTTGTATAGGCCTGCATACGTTTCCGCATATATTTATGTATTTGATATTATTGAACATTAGGTTGTCTATTTTTCTAACCATGTTAGGTGATTCTTTTCTAACATGGTTAGCTATTAATTATCCATGATAGTATTCAGGTTGTATTAGTTTATTCTTTCCTATCATGGATAAACTATAAAAGGATTAGAATAATCTTTTCTAACTATGATAGAGATATTAATATTATGGAAATTCCTTTTTCTATCATAGTTAGTAAAGAGCTTAATGAATTGAAATAAATATTATTGGTTAATTAGGTAATTAGTAACGATATGTCACATGTGGTCTCTTAGAACGACGTTCCTAGTTTAAACGATAGGAGACATTGTTTGATATTTTATTTTTCTTGATAAATAATGACATCACCTATCATGTAAACTATCCCCTATATATATAATAGTAGAAGACAACTTTTTTCGGGATGCAGATGCTCTCAGCCGCGTCACTCTCCCCATCCCTCATAAGCTCTCAATCCACACCGTTCAATCTGCAATCTGAAGGCTCACAACGCACCATGTCATCAAATTCCCCTTTCTCCTTTTTCAACTTCTGCAGGATCTATAAAAAAACATAAATGAAAAAAATGTAATTTTTTATTTTTTGAAAATTTTTTACATAAAAATTCAACTATCTAGACCTATTAATTTCAACTATTTAAACCTATTTCATTTCAATAGAAAGATGTATAAGAGATACAGACTTATCCAGTTAATTGTAAAATTATTTTACAGTTAAATGAACAAATCTGTATCTCTTATAGATCCTTCTACTGAAATAAAATAGGTCTAGATAGTTGACATTTTTTATGTTAAAAATTATCTTATATTATAACACATTTTTGTTTTATTTTTAATGGTATAAGTGGCAAATTATTAGCTCTCAAATGAATTTCAATGGCCAAAATCAGGGGCGGGTAAACAGTTATTCAGTTCAAAACCGAACCGAAATAAGTGAAAACTAAATAAAATGAAAACCGAAACCGAAATAACCGGAAACTAAATAAAATGAAAACTGAAACCGAAAAACCGAAACACTAAAATAAAAACTGAAATTTATTAGTTTGTTCACATTTTTTTGTGATATTACAAAAAGTTTACAAAGGTCCGAAATCGAACCAATAAGTTACCTAAAATGAAAACCGAAACCGAACCGAAAACTTAAAAGTATGGGAAATGGAAACCGAAAACCGAAACTCATTTGGTTCGGTTCGGTTTTCGGTTAAATTTGCCCACCCCTAGCCAAAATAAATACCTAAAAAGAGATTTTACGAGGGATTATGAGGATTGAGATTATGAGGGAATCTGAACCCCTAGCCAAAATTATGAGGATTATGAGGTTTTCAGTTAAATTTATCCACCCCTAGCCAAAATTCATTCAATTTGTTTTATTCCATGTTTGCATGAAGTTGTAGATGTCAGAGACAAATTGGAAAAATTTGCTCATTTGATTCAGACTGAAGTGGAAGAGGATAATTGGAAACCTTTTAGGCTAAAGAAGAGTGGGACATGTATGTCTCACTTGTTCTTTGCCGATGATTTGATGTTGTTTGCTGAAGCAGATATGGACCAGGCAGCTATTATCAAGGCCTGTTTAGATGATTTTTGTGCAGCTTCAGGGGAGAAAGTCAATAATATGAAATCCAGGATATTTTTCTCCAAGAATGTTAATCACACCAGAGTTAATGAAATTAGTAATTTCATGGGGTTTAGCCCATGTGTTGATTTGGGGAGATACTTGGGTGTTCCGTTGATTCATCAGAAAGTTACGAGGCGATCTCAGGAGTATATTTTTGGGGAAAATGGATAAGAAGTTGCCATCATGGAAGGCAAATACCCTGTCTAGTGCAGCTCGTCACACGTTGGTTCATTCGGTGGTGTCTGTTATACCTTCATATGATATGCAAACGATGTCTTTACTTTTATCAACATGCAATGAAATTGATAAACGCTGCAGAAAATTTTTATGGGGTGGGAGTGAAGCTCGATCGAAGGTTAACTTGGTTTCTTGGGATAAGGTGTGCATGAGGAAGGAGTTAGGAGGGTTGGGATTAAGGAAAGCTAAGTTACAGAACAATGCATTTATGATGAAGCTAGGGTGGAGTTTAATTAATAGAAAGGATGCCTTATGGGTTCAATTAATGAGGGAGAAATATGGGTGCGGACTGAGGGTGATGCCACATATAAATTCGTCTAGAGCGGGATCTCAAGTATGGAAAGGAGTGAAGAATATATGGTCAAAAGTTCAGAATGGCATTTTTTGGCAATTGGGGAATGGAAATTCTATCAGATTTTGGGAAGATAGGTGGCTTCCGGGTCAAATTAAACTGGCAAAGGTGGTTATAAATAATCTTCCAGAAGAGTATTTGGAAGTTAAAGTTGCTGATGTTATTACTGAGGATGGAGAATGGAATCTAGATCATTTTGTACCGTACTTAACACCAGATATGGTATGTACAATTTTATATCAGAGACTTCATGTGGATGTGGAGGATTCTCCGAGTTGGAGGTATACCGCTTCTGGGGACTTTTCTACTAGATCAGCGTATATGAGCCAGGTGGAGAATAATAGCAGGCGAGATGAATGGCAATGGAGGAAGGTGTGGAAATTGAATGTGCCACAGAGATGCAAAATGTTTATGTGGCTTGCTTGTAGAGGTAATCTTTTAACAAATATGGAACGTGTTAGGCGTGATATAACTACTTCAGATGAGTGTGAATGTTGTGCAAGATTTCCTGAAAGCGACTTACATGTTCTTCGAGACTGCTACGTAGCGGAGCGGTGGGCTATTCTCATGGGATTAAAGTGGAGCTGAGAGTTTGGTGTTAGACATCTCATACTTGAATCTGATTGTCTTGAACTTGTCCAAGATATTGAGCAATACCGTGAGATGGATGGGAATGGAACAAATGAGATGGAAGAGATTCTGTCTTTGTGTAGGCGTGCATGGGATGTCCAAATATTGTGGTGTAATCGAGAGAGAAATAGTGTTGCTGACTTGCTCGCAAGATATACGCTAACAATGGGTGCTGGAGTTGTGCAGTTTAAAGAAGTGTCTGCTCATGTTGCTACTAAAGTTAGACAAGAGATGCCACATAATATGCTATGAGTTTAATGCTTTATTGTATCAAAAAAAAAGATGTCAGAGACAAATACCTATAGGGTATACTAGAAAACAACAAATATATATATATATATATATATATATATATATATATATATATATATATATATATATATATATATATATATATATATCATTCACAACACATGTACATCAACCTAGCTATAACTAATTAATCAAACTAAACACACTTTTTTGAGATATCTCAACAATATATTTTGTACGGGTTGAGATTCTCTTTACGTCTCCCGCCCTCCTCTTCCTAATTCATCTCATGAAGATTAATCTAAGAGTTCACAATGCGCCAAATAATAATAAAAATTTAAAAAAAAAACTTACTTAGCGTAGCTTATAGTATAAATCTTTGAGTCATTTTCAAATATTTTATAGCGTGAACAATTTCAACTGTATAGATCTATCTCATTTCAATATCATGCATAAAATTAATTCCTAAAATAATAAAACTTGATTCATACACATATATCATTTATGTTAAAACATTATAACATTCCTTGTTGAGTTTTTGCTTCTTTTTTCTGGTAATTCATTGTCCCGCTCATTATTGAAATTTTAATCAATATTTTTTACTTAATACAAGATAATAATTGTAATATTTTAGTATTGTGATATAAACAAATACAAAGACTTAATTCACAAGTTCATACTAATATAAATTTAAAGAAAAATAATCTTGACCCTTTAGGCTACAAAATATATAAATCACAAAAGTGCATGTATAGGTGGATAAAATGCTTTTCATTAATATTTTAGTTAATACAAGATAGTAATTGTAACTGTAGCGCCCGAAAAATTATATTAAATTAAAATTAAAAATGGAGTCGCCACCAAAATTTTAAAAAAAGATACTCCCTCCGGTCCTAAATATAAGACCTAATTGACTTGTTTAGAAAATCCTATAAAAAAGCAAAATAAGTTAATTATAAATTGATTTACCTAATTTTTTCTCTTAGATTAGTTTATTTTACCTATAAACTAATGTATAATATAAAAATATATCAAATATGTCATGATTTAATAGCCTATTTCGCAACCTTAATCTCTCCAAAAAAAAGTCAATTAGGTCTTATATTTAGAACCGGAGGTAGTATTTTGGAAAACCTTTTAACATAATAAAAAAAATAAAAATAGGGTTCAGGAGTCGATTGTGCTTGGGGAAGGTGTTAGGCACCTTACAACACTCATTCAAGAGAACAGTTACCCTAAGTTATTTATTTAAAAATAAATATGACCTTAGTTTGAATTTTATTTTAAATTACCAAGAGAAATCAATATATACAAATAAAATCAAAAACAAAATAAAAAAAGGGAAAAAAAGTTTTTACCTATTTGGACTTGACCTAGGATTTAACCTAGGGCCTACGTACCCTTAAGGGATCAAAGGCCACGTAGTTCGGGGTAGAAATGTATGTCACTTGGTTTGTGTTTTTTAAGAAAACATTTATTTAAATTTTTTTAAAAATATTTTTGGTTTGTTTTTTATTATTATGAAAAATGCATATTTATTTATATTTAAGAGGAAACACTCTTCAAAATTTTGATTGAATCGCCTGAGGAGATAATCTCTCATGGAGAAACAATCGATTTTCAACCTGAGAAGATTATTCAATCTTTCACGGCATAAAAGTCATTCAACACATTTTCCTCCTTTATAAAAGATATTTCATTTTATTATTTTTTATTTATGAAAGAGATTTCACAATTTTAAAATAAAATCAAAACAAAGATAGTAAATCATAGGGTGAAGGTGCAAAAATGATACTAAACTTTACCCAAAACTGCATTTCTAATACTTAAGTTTTGCGAGGAGCAAAAATAGTACCCAACTTGGGGTCCATGTGAAAATATAATATTTTCACTTGAGGACAATAAAATTTAGATATGAAAACACTCTTATGCCCCTCGTTAAATAAAAATTTAATGAGGGAGGAATGAGAGCATTAGAGTCTTTTCATATCTAAATTTTATTTCTCTCAAGTGAAAATACTATATTTGCACATGAACACCAAGTTGGGTACTCTTTTTGCACCTCGCGAAACTTTAGTATTAGAAATGCAATTTTAGGTAAAGTTTAGTATCATTTTTGCACCTTCGCCCTAAATCATATATCAAACAAAGATAAAATATTGTATTTTAATAACATGATGGATGAATGATAAAAATATGATTCGCCTTCTTTGCAAAAAATTTCAAATTAAAATCATGAAAAATTTGAACATGTGAGTGCATTTGGCAAAAAAATATATACATATATATAAAAAATTATTTTCACAGAAAAAATAATTGCAGAAGAATAATTTTCATTTATCTCAAATCATTGGCTAGGTGAAGAGACAATCAAGTTGTCTTAGAGAGTTATATCACCTTTGCCTAAATGAGATTAGAGAAATTATGAATGTCTCTGCCGCACAATAGACTTTCATCGGCATAAGAAAAGAAGGGTAAGAAGAAGATGAAGTTTCGCAACAAAGATATCACTCTCCACTCACCTTCTCTCCCTACTTCCCCAAGAAATATGTTAAAATAGATGTCTACTTTTTCTAATACTCCTCTTTTCTTGGCTCTCAAAACCTAGCCCTTTTCTCTAAAAAGGGGAGTCCTCCTCCTATTCTCTCTTGTTGTTACTTATATAGGCTACAACCTCTAAGGTTTCATCCTAAATGCCTTCTTATTATTTTTTTAATTGCACCTCAAATTTTAATCATTCCTTTATTCTAATCATTTTGCCTTTTCATTCTTTTAAAATCTGATTGTTGATAGGTGCATTGCACCATTCCCCTTTGACACACATACAAATTCCATCATGTGTGCAATCTATTATTTCCAATTTCCTCACTTAGGTGCTAATCTTTGTTTGACCCTTACACAATTTGACTTGTGCTTGCCTCACAAGAAAGAATCAAGAAAGCATATCTTATTTTATTTTACTTTATATTTATTATATTTTTTGTTTTTATATTTTTTATTATTTTTTATTTTATTATTATTATTTTTTATTATTTGTTTTATTTGGTGGGGTCCGGACAAAATAGGGTGTTTACAGTAACATTTAAATATTTTGAGTTAACTAATATAAAAACTTAATTTATAAATTCATAAATAATATTTAAAGATTCATAAACTGAGAAAAATAATCCTAATCCTATACGTGTCACATATTTAAAATTAGTTTAAGTTTATCACAACATATTTAAAGAAACATTTAGCACAATTTATTTTTAAAATTCATTTTTCCCGCACCCTCCTTCAGTTCCGTCTATATATTTCATTTCATTTTACCTCTAACTCACAAACCTACACAACCCACGCACTCTCAGTTCATTTGATTCCTCCGTCACTTCACACACTCTCAGTTGGTCAATGATCAAAGGTGAAGCACGGCGTCGAGCTCTCATGCAATGGCCGAAGTGACTTTAGGTGAGTCTTAAAGTTTCCCTGGAACTATTTCTATACTCTTCCTCAATTAATCTTTTTTAATTTTCTGCTTCACTACCTTGAAATGAAAAACAAAGCTGACACTTTATAATAATGATAATAAAACAAATTTAAGTGCTGAAGTGCCTAAATCAGAAGAAGTTATTTCCATATAATCCTGAAGTGCTCTTGAAACGGTATGGTGCCTAATTTTTTCTATGTATATATGTAAAATGATCTATGCAAGAAAATGACAGTAAATTGATACGATCACCAAATTTTTTCTGGACTTACTAATTTTGTTTTCAAAAACCTTTTTCTAATATGAAATATGAGATAAATTAAATGATTTATTATTTTAATCTTTTTTAACCAGCTTTATGCAGTGGCATTGGTATCAAAGTTGCTTCTAAAATTTCCTTGCTCCTTCCTCACAGAAATAGGAAAGCTAATAAAAGAAAGATAGTATGCTAGCATTTTTCCAGTGACTCAAATACAACAACCCCCTTTATTTTAATTATCATTATGTACAATGCACAGTAATGCACTTATTTGATAAACTATTTACATATATAATACACTGGAGATTGTGTACTAAGCTCTATTATTCTTATATTCAAGATCCCAAAGAAAACATGATTCTTAGAGACCACCGTTTTCATTAATCTTGCATGCGAATGATGCATCTGATGGACTCTCCCTTCAGCATGAACTCAAAGGCTTTGTTAATCTCCGAGAATGGCACAGAATGAGTGATGAACTTGTCCAATTCAAGCTCCTGTAAGTATATATGTGTGTGTGTGTGTATTAAAAACATCAAATAGTACCAACTGGAGATATAAATTTAAGGCAACTATAAGTCATTTTGATAGTAATACAAACTTAATAAATACCAAAGTTACTGTGAATCTATTTCTGATAAAAAAACAATCACTATAATTCAACTGAATATTACTAATTAAGGTTTAACTTAGTTATTACCCCTTTCATGAATTTCTCCACAAGAGAAGGAAGATCAGACCGGGGCTTGAAGTTGCCGTAGAAAGTACCCTTCAAAGTTCTCTCCTTTAAGATATTCATTGGATGAGTTTTGAAGGCATCATCCTTGCTTGGCAGACCAACCAGTACAGCAACACCCCAACCCTGCACACATAATTCACCATATACAAAATAGCTTAAGACAGTGTCTCAAGTGTTAAAAACAAGATAATCAATGAGCTTTGAAGAGGGATACATGATGGACGCATTCAAATGCCGAGATCATGGCTTGGAGGCTCCCGGAGCATTCAACAGCACGATCCACACCACCATTGGTCATCTCTATAATAACCTGTGATCATACATTTAAAACATGGCAAAACAATTACTTGGCTACTATACCTATTCATAAACTCAACTTGCCTCTCTATCAAATTTTTTTCTTACCTCATGCACAGGCTTATCATGATCTTTTGGGTTCACAAATTCAGTCACTCCAAATTTCTTGGCTGCCAGCACCAACATTAATAGAAACAAAAGTAAAAATTGTCAATCATCAATATTAGATAAGAAAAGCATGAAATTAAAAGTGAGACTGAATCCTGCACTCGACGAACATTAATAGAAACAAAAGTAAAAATCGTTGCTCAATATCTATGGAATAAAAATAGCATAAGGTTATAAGTGAGATTGAACCCTCGACTCTACTAACAAGGGATGTCTCATACCACAAGGCTAAAAAGTTATTGGAATACGTGTGTATTTAAAATTGAATTACTAGTAGTAAAGAACATTTTTCTGAATTAATAAAGAAAGATCAATTTCACCTTGATCGAAACGGCTAGAAATCAAGTCAACACCAATGATTCTAGAAGCACCAGATAGTCTCGCACCTTCAGCAGCCTATAATTTATCAGAATAGTTAATATATTTATATACAGCCATTTGATTGTCATATATATACATACAGCAAGGCCAACAGCTCCCAGTCCAAAGATGGCAAAGGTAGAACCGGGCTTAGGTTTTGCAACATTCACAGTAGCACCAAAACCTACGAGAATCAATAAAGGGAGAAATTACAAAATTAAAATTATCGTTTGAAAAACGTACCATAAGGAACACCTTCATTATAGAGCCTCTACCCATTACAATAATAATTTCAATATTCTTTAAATTAGAAAAATATGGAATAAGGAGTTCTGTTGGGTAAACCTGTGCAGAATCCGCAACTAAGGAGACAAACTTTGTCAAGAGGGGCAGAAGGATTGATTTTAGCAACACAACCAGCATTAACGACAGTGTACTCGCTAAATGTGGAAGTGCCAAGAAAATGGTATATTTGCTTCCCATTCTTAGTGAACCTGATGCCCCCATTAATGAACATATCGCCTTTCTCAGGATCCACCGTGAGCAAGTCACACATGTTGCTCTCTTCAGATTTACAATGCCTGCATTCTCCACACTCTCCTGTGAAGACTGGCAGAGCATGGTCTCCTTCTTCCAGATGTGTCACGCCCTCTCCCACACTCTCTACAATCCTAAACTCATATACGTACCCAAAACATGCTTGTTAGATGAGGATGTCCAAATTTATTTTTTATAATGAAATTCGTTGATTTTTAGAAACTAATTTTAGATTTAAAAAAATCTCTTTCCTGTAATTCTTCTAAGAAAAGGGATTTTAATGAAATAATGAGCATTTGAAAAGTAATTTATTTCAAAAAAGAGCGCATGACACATTAATCTTTAAAATAGTATATATACAAGCCAACATCGTTAAAAAATGGTTTGGTCAAGATGCACCATTTTAAAACATATTTGCCTTATATATGAACCATTTTAAAAATGAATGTGTCATAGGTTTTTTTTAATAAATTATTGACCAAAATGTATCTTTAAGTTCTGGACCCATTAATTTTTTTGTTCAAAACAAACTCATTACGGATATAAACAAATATTCAGAACAGTATATATGTGTAAGTCCTCAATACCCATGAGATATGCATAGTTTATATTTTTTTTTTCATATGATTTTTTTCTTAAGAAAAAGTTATTGTGCAGAGTTGAAGGAAATATCTTAACTATAAATTTTGTTACATAGAATTTTTATTCCAAATTTCCATCTTGAACATCAAAATTAGATAGAGAGTGATCTAGATCTGATGGGTTTTGGGTGCTTATAACCACCTAATCCCGTTCCTTGCTATCTTTTCTTCCCAGAAACTAGAGATATAAAATGTTGGATTATTTAAATTTCATATTTTGAAAATATATTTTAATAATAAATATAGAGAATTCAAACTGCTCAAAATTTGACTTGCCAAGAATTATAACTACATAATTCGTAACATGCATGCATGAAAAAGGGGAAAAAATTAATTATGATATATAAAACATAAAAGCTATATTCTTAGTTTAAAATATTTGAATCTTCCCAGAAACTATAGATATAAAATAATGGATGGTTTATATATCATATTTTGAAAATAATTTAATAAATATAGAGAATTTAGGCTGCTAAAATTTGACTTGCCAGGAATTTATAAGCACATAATTCGTAACATGCATGAAAAAGGGGAAAAAATTATATACTAAATATAAAAATTATATATAAGTATAATGTATTGAATCTGAAGCATTATTTTATTGGTGCAACATTTTATTTTTTTTTTAGTATTGAATTTGAACTATCCATCAATTATTATTTTTTAGTAGGAAGTGATATGAAGAGGTGGAAAAATGAAGAGGATCTATCTGAATATTGAAGGCTATATTAAACTTTGAATCAAAATTAAGGAACATACCCTGCTGCTTCGTGACCAAGTATACGAGGGAACAGTGGAGTGTGCCCCTATAATAGAGAAGTAGTGGTTATAAATTAAGTGCAAGATAGGGACAACCAATTAGTAATATGTATATATGTGTGTATATGCGCAGACACACACATACGCACACATGCACCCTTTTCTATAGGTAATGAAACTATATCAAACATACCTTGGCCTCCCAGTAGTAAACATCACTATGACAGAGAGAAGTGAAAAGGATTTTGAGACGCACTTCTCCAGCCTGTGGTGGAGCCACTTCTACCTCCTCAATCACCAATGGCTTCTCTGCTTCCCAAGCAACCGCAGCTGCATATTGATTTCAATAATGCCACCACATAGATTCACAATTAATTCGCGTGAACACACACGCGCACACTTTGAACAAACGTTACACTGAATAACAAAATTGCATTGACTAGATTTCACATTTAAACCATGAAGAGAGCATAAACACAAAAAAAGGGAGGATGAGTTAGAGTACGTAACGTCAGAATACCTTTGCACTTGATGACACGACCAGCAGCTGAAGACATTTTCTCTGAGCACGCAGGGAAATCAAAGGGACGTTGATGATAGTGATTAGTAAGAATTGTTGTGTATAGAGTAGCCAGATACTTCTGATATATATACAAAATAGGTAAGCCAACAGATAGGAAAGGATGGATTTACTCGGATTACGATTTGGGCAGTGTCTTACAAGGCAACGCCACGTAGTCCGATATATATCATATGTTGAATAAGTCGTAATTATTAAAAGGGCGAAGACCCAAAAATGATACACAACTATTTATTGGCTAAGGAACAAAAATAGTACATAACTATTACGAGGTAAAAAAATGATACTAAACTTTTAACATGTGATCAAAAATGATATTTTCACCAATATGACAATAATATTAGACATGAAAAGTCTAAAATGTCATTATAAATTAATCGTCGCCCGGTAAAAGTTTATTTAATTATAAAGACATTTTGGACATTTCATGTCTAATATTATTGTCATATTAGTGAAAATATCATTTTTGATCACATGTTAAAAGTTTGGTATCATTTTTGTACTTCGGAATAGTTATGTACTATTTTTGTTCCTTGGCCAATAGTTGTGTATCATTTTTGGGCCTTCGCCCTTATTAAAAATAGTAAGACATGTGCACTTTCACTTCTCAAATAAATGCAGTAAAATCTGGCTC
Organism: Mimosa pudica; assembly: GCA_029929735.1. Classification (NCBI taxonomy): domain Eukaryota; kingdom Viridiplantae; phylum Streptophyta; class Magnoliopsida; order Fabales; family Fabaceae; genus Mimosa; species Mimosa pudica. The sequence continues at coordinate 1,106,004 of JAKELP010000051.1, read as the reverse complement.
ATTTCATCCTTTTTTTATTTCGTCATCAAAAATTAGCATTATATATTAATTTAAGAAATTACCAATCGAACATATTATATCCATTTATAGAAATACATTTATTTAAATTCAGAGTAAATATTTGATAAGATACAATATGTGGTCATTACTCATGCTTATCCAATTTCATGTTTGATACAAGGTTGCCAAAGTGATGAGTTTAAGAATATTTTGAAAATAGGCTAAAATCAAAATGTAGACTTAAATCATAAACTCGTAAGACAGGTTTTCAGTATATAATTAAATGAAAAGTACAAAAATAACAATAATTATAATTGAATATATTTTTAAAAAAATATTGATATTAAATATATCGAAATTCATACTTTATCAATCTCAATAAAAATATTTCTGATAAATTAATATATAAATTCATTAAATAAGATCAAATAAAGTTAATTTGAATGGGTTTTAGACATGATTTTCTGTAAGATAGAAACCTAAAGGCGTTCAATTCAAAATGTAAACTCGTGAGTTTCTACTGAGTTTATAGCCAATAAAAATTTTAGTGACATGTAAGACATTTTTTGTAGATAGGTATATAAAAAGGATAAAATTGGAGTGTCAACCTGCTTGTTTAACAACAATAGTTTAATAAGGTAGACTAGCCACTACTACATAAAAGAGTTTTTACATCCAATTGTTATAGGAGTTCTATATCATTTTTGTAGTGGAACACGTCAATCTGAGTAATGTGAAAACCTGGATTATTTAATGTGTGGTGTTTGAATTAAACGACATCCCTAGTCAAAAACAAGGTAACCTCTTTTCTTGACTTATATCAGAGAAGCCACGTCCCCAATAATTATGTAAAAGATAGGAGACGTTGTTTGATATCTTGTTTCTCTTGATAAATAATGACATCATGCACCTATCATGTAATGGATTGTCCCCTATTTACATAATCTTTTTTTTTATCAAAACATATTTACATAATCAGGGAAGTGATTTCTCATTAACAATGTGGTATCAATATACCATATAATAGCCCGTGTTCATGCCACCACGTGTCAACACTAGAGCAACTTCCCAAAAGAGCTTTCCTATTCCATGTGTATTTGTATGCGGGAAATTTGCAGTTTAGTCCCTGGTAAGGGAAATTAATACTGGAAGGTCCCAATACATTCCAAAATAATTATAAAGTCCTAGGGGCCCTTTCCTGCAATTGTTTGCTTATCTTCAATGACCATTTTGCCCTCATAAGATGAAAGCATAGTCCCCCTGTAGGGACCAGTGAGATGACAACCATCTTTAATGAGGGCAAAATGGTCATTGAAGTTAAGCAAACAATTGCAGGAAAGGGCCCCTGGGACTTTATAATTATTTTGGAATGTATTAGGACCTTCCAGTATTAATTTCCCTTACCAGGGACTAAACTGCAAATCCCCCATTTGTATGCAGCAGCTTCCCAAGAGATTATTCCTATTCCACGTGTCTTTGTATAAATTGATTTTGTGTCATTATTTCAAGAGGTGTGTGTGTGGATTAACGAAGAGGTGTATGTGGATTAACTGTAATATGAATTTGATTATTAACCACAAATTAATTTCTTTCAATTGCTTTAAAAATTGTATATAACGTATAAAAACTAATGCCCCTTAGTTTACTATCCTATGTATATAACGTATATAAAATAGGAGTAGTATATATATGTTGATACATTGATATGTTTTGATAGTTCATTCCAGTTTACTTCCATGCATGCACATATTTTCTTATATTATACATATTCTTGAGGGTTAATTATGATGGATAAAGCAATTTCTTAAGAAGGCAATGGTGAATATAATTGTGGAATGGTGAAAAAAAACTGATGTTGGTTTATTTGAATCATCATCCATTTATCTTATGGACCTCCCCAATGACATGCTACTGGAGATAATGAGCAGATTTGAACGTGATTCATATATCAGTTTTGTGCGTGCTAAGTCTACGTGTAAGTTGTTAAAAAGCAAACCTGGGGTGTGTGGTTGAGTGACAAGGACTCATTCACCCTTAACCAATTGTCTGGGGTTCGATCCCTGGCGTTGGGTATGGAGAAGCATTAAATCTCCCAGGCCAGCTGTCCCACCCTTTGAGGTGCCTACAAATTAGCGGGGGATTAGTCTCTCACTTGTCGAGTGAGGGGATACCTTGATCATGTATCAAAAAAAGTTGTTAAAAAGCATCGGAGAAGAAGTTTCTACGACTTTGAATCATACCTCACTACATCAACAACCACTAATTGTTGATGAATTTCATCCTTTTTTGTCCCTTCGAAAATGCTTTTGTTGCTTATCTATGTACTCTTTATCTTTCTAGAAGTTTTTTTTTAATTTTTAAGTTGATTTTGTTTAGTTTTGAAGTTTCATCTTCATTGTCCTTTCAGTTGTTAATACAATAATTGAGATATTGATACTTTTAATATAGTGTGAAACTTTTGCGTTCAGTGTTATCTGAAATTTAAAATTAATATATATATATATATATATATATATATATATATATATATATATATATAAAGTAAATTATGGTGCTTAAAAAACACCATTTATATTCTTTATTCTTTAATTAATTAATATTGCTCTACATAACAATATTACAACAAAACAAGGACAACGAAGCTTAATTTAACTAAGTTTAACTAATTGAAGAAATTACATATTACCCATAATTAAATTGAAAAGTATACTATCATTCATTACTTTTTTACCATTAGTATCGTTCATTTTAAAATCTAATTCAATACCATCAAGTTATGAATACTTATCCGTACATAATTTTAATGAACTAAAATTATGGTTTTACAAATATATATACAAATAGTTTAAAAAAGTACATGCAATTATATTCATTTATGTTTATCAAAAAAACTAAATACAAATGATTTTACAAAAAGTGTCAGTTATAAAAATTCAAATTAAAATTAAAATTTTAATAATTCATCACAACAGGCCATTGTTAATCTTGAACATTTTACGTAACATTAAAATTATCATTAAATTATTGTTATATTAATGCTCCGGTAAGAGCTACTACAATGTATCCCATGATGATTGTCACCCATTTTTGTGTGGATTAAAAACAATAGTAAGGGTTCACTTAAAAAAAACAATAGTAAAGGTTATTTTGTTGTGGTTCACCGGGAGAGAGAAATGAGAAGACAAAAAATGTGCATATGTGTCATGTTGCATGCAAATGCATCACCACGTGACTTCATCAGTCAACACTTGGCCTCTCACGTAGCCATGAGTTTTGGATGTGCAACCCTCACGTTAATTATTCAACACTTAAGATTACCCTTATGTATATCAGATCATTATATGTATTTAGTTCTAATTATTTACCATTATTATATATATTTATTGCTAATTATCAATATATGTTATGGGTATAACTTAATTCCTTTAAATACTTTTAATCACGATAACACATATTCAGTAACGTTACCTTAATCTAATGCTCTACATTTAATTCAATAAGTAACTAAGTAAATATAATTTTAACTCACCTATACAAAAGTAACATCTCATAGCATTTGCACTACCATTACATACATTATTGAAATCCACCAATAATTATAATCAAAATATGAATATCAATTATCAATTATGAAAGTAATAAATTAGAATAATAATAATAAAATAATAATTGATAATGTGAGTGGTTATATAAATGTAACACATATGTTATCAAAAAGACAATAATAACATAATAATTGCTAATGAGTGGTTATATAAAATTGACCCATATATTATCTAAAACACAATACAACCACATAACGTATACTACTTAATTAAAAGACATCTCATTATCTAAACGAAAAAAAAGACATCTCAATAAAATAAAAAGCATATATGAGTGAAACACTTTGTAAATAAGAAATAAATAAATACTCATATTTAGTAGCACTATAAATAGACATGATCCAAATGGTATGATAGACCCTATCTGACACGTTGAGAAAGTTAGTCTACTAACAAAAAGAGAGATGGAAAAAACCACACTTAGTGGGTTACACACCAAAAAGGAAACATGAGCTATCGTGGTTAAAGTACTGAGAAAATGGGAAGTTTGTAGGAAATTACCACCATTTTCACCGTGGAAACTATCCTTCATGTTGCTAGATGAAGAGGTATCTATTGTTTCATTATACTTTTGCATCCACATTTTTACAATTGTCATTACATATCTCCAATTTCAATTTTAATAATAATATAATTCTCATTGCATATTTCCAATAATTTCAGGGTATGAGGATTGAAGCATATACTACTTTAAAGACCTTGATGGAACTTTATCAGTCTTCCCCTAAAGAAGAAGACGTATATCATATTGGAAATTTCAAAATTGAAAGCAACACAAACCAGTATCGTGTAACCTCGCACAATTCAAGTTAAGAATCCATCTAGCAACAATATTTAAAAAGTTGGATTTGTAAATTGCTCCAAGAGGATACCATTTCATACCAATTAAGTCAATCCAAGATCAAACTGATATTAATCTCATTATTATTATTTCAGTTCAGTTTGTTATACCAATAAATTATTATGTTATAACATAATAGCATTTCATACCAATTAGGTATTATGTTATTTTGTTATAACATAATACCTATTATTCATGTTAAGTTTGTTATACCATACCTATAAAAAATGAATAGGTATGATGGTTCATTATTATTAGTTAAGTTTGTTATAATATATGTGAATAAACAGTATATTTACATATTACATTTAAATACGTATCTCATCATAAATACAGTCTTTTCACAATTAAAAATAAAACATACATGCTAAATTATTCATGTTTGCAGGTAATTAATATTCGAGATGGAACATACAACAACCATATAGGTGCAATATCCCAGGTCCACCTTCGTCAACGTGCACAACATTAGCAAATGGATATTCCTTGAAAGACTCATCAACAAATAAAAAAAACAACTATGTAATCAATTCATATGACACTACCCGTGTGTAGCACGGGGTCATTTCCTAGTTTATTTATAATAGAAGACATAACTTTTTTTTCGCCATAATTCATTCATTTATTTCATTCCCTTGTTTTCATGCAGTTGTAGACGTCACAGTCAAATACCTACGAGAAAACAACAGAATCATATATACATCATTCACAAGACATCTACATCAACCTAGCTATAACTAATTAAGTACACATACACACACACATTCCTTGTTTATTCAACAAAGTATTTTGTACAATTGATCAGTTTTTACCCCAAACTTGAAGCTACCCGTAGCAGAGATAATTGCAAGACCCCGGCGTACAAGCAGAGTTTCCACAGAGTAATTTAATGACATTTAATGGTTGACATATGCCTCTTGGCATCAACATAACTCTGCTTGTACACTAGGACTTGCAATTGTCTCTCATCACCAAGGCCAATGAACTGAAAAAGTAGTACGTCCCTTGCCTAAATCGTCACACTACTTGTGGAAATACCTATCATAGAATAAATGAAATCAGAAAAGAATTGAAGTGCAAATAATACTGCAGAGACATAAATCCACGATATCTCTTTTACCGTCAAGCCTAAATTTATATGTGCAATCAGGATTACTACTACTGGCTACATCATAAAGGATATGTAGTCCAAATTTGAATGAATTATTAGATGTATTGGGTTTATTAGTATTGGGTCTGATTAGCTATAAGTAATAGCACTACAAAAAAAACGGCGCTTTCCGGCGTATACCTTCCGGCGTTTTCATCAAAAACGCCGAAAATGGCATGCCTTCCGGCGTTTTCTAAAAAACGCCTAAAAGAAACGCCGCAAAATTTGGCGCGCGCTTCCCGCCTTCTTTCCCGCGCACACATACCGGCGTTTGTGGACACAAAAACGCCGGTATGTATATTTTAATCAAAAAATTTGTTATTTGCTTTTCTTTTTCTTTTTTTTTGGAAAAAAATAACACATATCGGCGTTTTTCATTCTTAAAAACGCCGGTAAGTATTAAATAATATTTTTTTGAAAAAACCATGCATACCGGCGTTTTCTGGAAATGCCGATAAGCGTAAGAAAAACGCCTGTAAGTATTAAATAATATTTTTTTGAAAAAACCATGCATACCGGCGTTTCCTGGAAATGCCGATAAGCGAAAGAAAAACGCCGGTAAGTATTAAATAATATTTTTTTAAAAAAAACATGCATACCGGCGTTTCCTGGAAATGCCGTTAAGCGTACGAAAAACGCCGGTAAGTATTAAATAATATTTTTTTGAAAAAACCATGCATACCGGCGTTTCCTGGAAATGCCGATAAGCGAAAGAAAAACGCCGGTAAGTATTAAATAATATTTTTTTAAAAAAAACATGCATACCGGCGTTTCCTGGAAATGCCGTTAAGCGTACGAAAAATGCCGGTAAGTATTAAATATTATTTTTTAAAAAAAAAAACATGCATACCGGCGTTTCCTGGAAATGCCGTTAAGCGTACAAAAAACGCCGGTAAGTATTAAATATTATTTTTTTAAAAAAAAAACATGTATACCGGCGTTTCCTGAAAACGCCGCTAAGCGTATGAAAAACGCCGGTAAGTATTAAATATTATTTTTTTTAAAAAAACATGCATATCGGCGTTTGCGAAATCGCCGGTAAAATAATAATACAATATCACTTTCCGGCGTTCCCATCATAAACGCCGGTATGCTCCACCTTCCCTATAAATAGCGATGTTCCCCCCTCATTTTCTCTTGGTCATTCGTTTCTTACTCCTTCCTACTTCTTTCTATTTGTTTCTCAGCGATCATTATAAATAGTGGTGCTCCCCCCTCATTGCACATTTGGTGGTTGCTTATTTTCATATCTCTTTTTATTTATATTTGCTTCATTTTTGTTTATTTTTATGTAATTGTTAATTTTTATATTTGATATACTTTAGTTGCTCTTATAGGTATTATTTTCTTTTAATATGTGTAATATGATTTTTCTATCATTATTATTTATTAATATTTTTTATTTATATCTATAATACTAAATTTTCGTCCCAATTTAATGTTAAATTGGGACGAAAATTATTTTTTTTAATAATTTTTAAACACTTTTCGGCGTTTCTGTAAACGCCGAAAAAGTTTATATTAAATAATAGCATACCGGCGTTTCATCAAAACGCCGGTATGTCAATTATTAAAATAATGGACATACCGGCGTTTCGGGAAACGCCGGTATGTCTGAATATTATATTATTTTCTGCATCCCGCGTGTCGGCGTTTGTGGGTATCCTACGGCGTTTGTAAAAACGCCGATGTGCTACTTTTCCACGTTTTTTTTTCGGCGATTTGCAAAAACGCCGTAGAGTTGTTTCGCCGGAAAAAACGCCGGAAAGAGGCAAAAATAAACGCCGGTAAGCGGCAAGTGTTTTGTAGTGTAGGCCTCGTTAGTTACAAGGCTAGTAGCATTCTTTTAGTGATGTATTGACATTAATCACTCAACAGAAATGATTTTCGTAAGAAGAGTTTATCAGTTTATCATATGCTTACTTCACAAACCATATTTTCTCTCTTGAACATTTTCTGAAATTCCTAACCTTCCAATATGAATCTCCAGAGGGCTTGAAGAGACGGGTTTTTGGCTACAAAGGCCAGTGGCTGTTAGATTGTTTAGTTTACTTTATTCTATTCCTTATTTTTATTTGATATATTATCTATGGATGTAAGCTCATAGAAGAGAGTATTTTTATTTATCGAAAAAAGTGGGTTTAACCATTTAAACGAGAAAGTTTGTAAAAGAAAATATGAGAAATATATTATGGTCTAAATAAATTGTAGCTATAATTCCAAGAAAAGTTAAAGTCACAATATTCTCACATGATAACATTTTTTGCATTTAAATATATAAAATATAAATTTTTATTAATATAAATGTTTTGAAATTATAATTAGCCCTAATAAGTTGAGATAACCTAGATACTCACGTTTTATCAAAAAAATGCAATTTTACCATCTACTATATATTTTCATTTATTATCACTTGTAGTTTTTTAATTATTTAAGAGATAACCATTTTTTCAAAATTTATAATATTTTTAATTTTTCAGTTATTAAAATATATTTTATTATATTTTAAAATAATTTATTGTGTTAGTTCTTGGTTTTTTTGAATTTTTATTAACAATTAATCAATAAAGGCAATATAGTCATTTACATATATCTTTAGTAAAAAAAGTTTCATTTCAATTCATTTCTTTTATGTGCCAACCACATGGGTCAATTTTCATTTCATTTCCTTTCCTCTAATTCCAGCAATTCCTTACATTTCCATTCCAATAATTTCCTTTCACTTATAAGGGGTTACAAGAATGCCAAAGAAAGTGATATGTAAATAATTGAAAAGTTAAGGGATAATATGGTCATTTACATATATCCCGGGACCCACAAGTTTTCTCTCTCCATCTCACACTTATCGTAGGACCCACAAACTTTACTCTCTCATCATTACTGCTACTTTCCATCTCTTACCCTTTCCATTTCTAATTCTTTACATTCTTTCACACAACCAAACACACTCTTACTTTCTTGCAACTAAACGGACTTTAAGATGTGATAGGGATAGTGGAAGTACAGTAACCGAGAGGCTATTTACAAATGTCGTAACACGGGATAAATGAATTCATTTGGAGTTGAGATATAGGATTTGTTTCTTTTTGGTGATAAGTTGAGAGGATTTATATTCTTTGTAGGATTTGAGGATTCCCATTTATTTATGATATCACTTGTTTTCAAGTTTCTTTTATAAGTTGACTTTATGACATCTATTAATTTGTGGATCTGTATGATCTTGCACTATTAAATTGTGTTTTTATTTATGAGCATTTTCTTAATATATGTGTTTTTTATTACATTTAATTTGATTTTGTTTAAAATAATTAAAAATATACTCCCGTTAATCCTAATTATGAGAGCCCGTTAACATTTTTTGTGAAACTAAAGAAGCAAAATAGATTACTAAACTTTAATATGTATGTGTTATATGAAATTAGATTATGTGTTGGATTATAACTAAAATAAATTTATTCTGAGAAAAAAATATATTAATTTTTAAGTTGTATATTTTGCATCGTTACATTTAAAAAAAAAAGTCCACCTACACTGATAATTAAAACCGGAGGGAGAAATGTTAGGGCCCGTTTGGTTCAAACCCAATATGCAATGTAATGGTGTGTAATGCAATGTAATGGTAATGTAATGCAATCTTAATTACACTGATTGTGTTTGGTTCGTCTTTAATGGGAAGATGCAATCAATATTTTATTTAAAATTATAATATTACACAAAGTCCAATTTACCCTCTACCCCATTTCCATTTGTTAAAATAAAATCTCATATCCCATTTCCATTTACCCATTTCCCTTACCCCTCACCTTCATTATTCATTCTGCAGAGCTTACCGTGGCCGTCAGCCTCAACCCCGCCGTCATTCACGCCCTTGTCGTCGACCTTGCCTTGGCCTCCATATTTTGGTAATTTTATTGTTGCTCACTTTCCTATGATCTGTATTGCTCACTTCGCCTCTATACCCACTGGTTTTTTCCTCGCATCAGATTGTTTTTATGGGGTTAGAGTATGTAATTGTACAAATATCTGGGTATTGCTTGCTCACAATGATTTTTATTGCTTGTTTTTTTCCACGCATCATTATTGTCCTGTTATTGTGTTGTTGAAGAATAGGAAGAAACCATGATATCTAACATTATAAACCCCATAATCGAAATTATAAACCCCATAATTCGGACATGCATTATACAGAAATTATAAAGAACCATATGATATCTAACATTATAAACCCATAGTCTGAAGAGGAAACAACAAACAAAAAACCCAGGTATAAACCAAACTTAAAAAAAAAACGTGATAATTTCTTACCTGAAGGCTATAAAATTTGTAGGCGTCGTTTCCTTTAAATGATGCTTGATGAAATCGACCACAAGCCCCTAGCTTTATAGTCTATTATGAAGATCTCAAAGATGTTGGGGTTTTGATTATGGATGATTTCTTTCATTGAATTTTCGCTTATGATTGATTTTGATTATGGATGTGTTTTGATGATGGTTGATTCTTTTCCAGAATGAATGTGAAGAAGAATAGTGGAAATATTTTTGATCAGAAAGAATCGGGGAATTGACATGATGATTGATTTGTTTGTATGAGGGCAAATATGGTCTTTTTGTAAAAGTAATGAGGATAAAATTGACATTTTCAATAACATTACATAGTTGCAATGAAGATTCATAGGGGGACCCCTATGAAAGAAGATTACCAAAAAATATGCAATGTTGATTACAATTGTAATCAACATTACCATTACCAAGTCCAACCAAACAAGCCACATATGATAATGTAATCAAGATTACCATTGCATGTGTGCAATGTAATCGAACCAAACGGAGCCTTAGTTTTAAACTGTGTAGCTGAAACTATACACGAAATTCTATAATAAAATTATTGGTTAACTTTGCTATGGATTTTCTTGAATGATTGGAGTTTGAATCAGCCATGGAATCTCATGATAAAATAATCAATGACTACCAATAAAGTCTTCGGCTATTTTCTGTGGCAAATTAGCCATGGAACTATCCATCAAAATTCGCGCAGCTAACTTGTCACATAATTCTGTAGCATATTTGCAACGGAAATTCTATAAAAACAAAATTGTGCCAAACTAGCCATGGAAATTTTTGTCAATATTCCGTTGCTAATTACTGGCAGAAACTATGAAATCAAAGAAGCCGTCAAAAACCATATTAACAACCAAAATTGATGGAAACAGTGCACATAGGTGAAATTGGTAGATTCATAACAAAATGGGATTCCCGCTATAGTGCAATCATGCATAAAGGTTAGTGTAAAGGTTAGTTCAATGACATGTACAGAAGTGCTGATAAAAAAAATGGGGCGAAAACCCAAAAATGATACATAACTATTGACCAAGGAATTTACATAACTATTTCATAGTACACAAATGATACTCAACTTTTACTATGTGATCAAGAATGATATTTTCACTAATATGACAATAAGATTAGACATGAAAAGTCAAAAATGCCCTTTAGACAACAAGAAGGAGAAATAGAGTTTATTTAATTTATGAGAGCATTTTGGAGATCCATGCCCAATAGTTGAAAATCATTTGTGTACCTTGAAATAGTTATGTACTAGTTTTGTTCCTTGGCTAATAATTATGCATCATTTTTATACTTTCCCCAAAAAAAATGACATGTACAGAAGCGTACAGGAATACGACGATTTTTTCACACTACCATTATTATGGAACCTGATATGAAAATTTGCATTAGAAATTAAGCTTCCGTTAGAAATAACATTTCACATATAAATTTATAGTGAATAAGATTTAGCTGCTTTCGATAAAAAAAAAATTAGCTGCTAATGTACAAACACCATTTATTCTCAGATATTTATTGTATTGTCATGTCAACTACAATCTTACAAATAGAGCACTTCGTAGATATCAAGCAATCTACCTTTCCATTTATGTGATAATCATGGAAATTATACCAAATTATATGATTTAGCTACTATTTTACTAGATCCTATATTGTTTAAATGAGACAAAAAAAATCTCATACCGAACATAGCATAATTAACCAAAACCGAATCTCTTAACAAATGCTACCTCTACCTGATAAAACAAAAACAAATGCTACCTCTAACACCTCCAACACTGCACAACTGACATATTTGGAACAAAATCTATACATATAGGACAAATTTGAGTACGACTGGTGGACATTTAAACTAACAATTTTGCCCTTAAAGTGTACAGGTTAGCCTCTGTAATAAACTTGTTGCACACCAAGTTTTTCAACCAAATAACTAATAAAATGGTAAAAAAAAAACTAATGATCAACAAGTTTACTATTTTGAAGTCTAATTCATACACATAATAATTTTATTTTTTATACCTGAAGCCAATCAAACCTAGCAAATAAGAGGCCAAATTGTTAGTATACTAAATATCAGGGAGAACATTTAAGGAACATGAAGTTGGTTCCTGCCAGATATATTTGGTCCTCCATGCCTTTTGCTTTCTCAGAACAGATATTTCACTATAATGATGAATAAAGCCTGTATTTAGACTGTGTACCAATTGGGAATGTTAGCAGAGGCCTCGTTCACCATCTTTACAAGAGTTACCTGCAGTGACAATATGAGCAAGAGCATGTTATTTTTTCTTCCTACCATGTTTTCTAGTTCACGATGAAAGCAAAGCATGCTGGAACTGAACCGACAGCACAGGTCAAACAAAGATGAAGAATCTACTGTTATATTATGGTCATAATAACATTCATTTCTTGCTGATCAAGCATTGTAGTCTTATAGGGTGGAGCATGAAATCTATTGCATTGTGGTGGACCACTTGGTACGTAGTTTTTTTGAGATTTCAATTTTTTTCCTCCTGTTCTAGGTCAGAACGTCAATTTCAATGTGTTTTACAACAGGAAGCTGGTGGTGTTTGACCAAACAAAATGGCACCATTTATCATGAACTAGGGGCTCATGTGATATCAAGAACATGATGAAATTAAACAAAGAAATTGAAAAAGGAAAAAGTAATTCATTCATGTTCATTCTTTCGGAAAGTACAAAATACAGTAAAAAAGAGTAATAAATGTTACCAAAGAAATAAAATAAAATAAAAGTAGTAGAACTATTTTCTTTGTTTATACCAAACGACACATGGGGAGAAAGACAAACGTTTACAGTATATGGTAGCATGTTCCAAGATAAAAATACATGACAAAATGCGGAAAGCTTGTTAATTTATCTCAAAACAGCAAATTTCTATCTACAGCCATTAATCATTTTAAAATTTGATATAACCAAATATATCAATAAATATGTAACACTACAAGTTTACTTTAAAAAATCACGATGAAATTCAAATAAAGCAGATAAAAGCAGAACACCAGAACCTAACACTAAATCTCAAAATTGATATAACATGCCAGAGATTGGAAGTTCCAAAATGTCATTCCACGGTTAAATGAAACAATATGAAAAGCTGTCTCAGACGATGCCCTAAGGATATTTTAGTTGATGATGCTAATAATTCATCTAAAAAACTTAAAAAAAAAACAAACCAACTAAACAACATAAACTTGGTAAGGAAAATGATAGAAGTACAATACTTATTATTAGTCAATTGCATAAACCCCAACAACTTTTCTAGTTGAAATAATTAACATGTCAAAAGTCAGCCGGATCTACAAGAGCAAGATGCATCATGACTCATTTTGGCAAGGCCTTCCTTATAAGACTCCTGATCTTCTTTTGGTTTGTTTCTGTGTGTTAGTGAGTATATGCTTGAGAGAGAAAGGAGACAGGGGTTTTATGGAATTTCACTCCTCTTACATGACATGATGGTTACGTGAGAATAGAGACAAAAGCGAGATTTCATTTAGAAAGGAACATAAATCTAGCTTATTATCTCCAAACCTCACATGAATGTGAAGTCAAATAAAGTACTCCCTCCATTCCCAAATATAGAAGCTAATTTGAAAGGCAAGTTTGTTCCTAAATATAAAATCTTTTTCCTAAATTGCCATTATCCAATAATAAGGGAACACAATCTCTCTAGTTATCTGCTTCTGCGGTGGTTTTTGTATGGGACACACAATTCATTTGCAATCTAGCTATCGGGTGTGTACCCTGTGTTTTCCAGAGCTGCTGCCACCCCGTCAAGGCTTCTTTAAAAGTGAAGTCAGAGGGAGATGAAAAAAAAATTTTTTTTTTTTTTTATCAAAGGGAGATGAAAAAAATGAACTGATGGGGATTTGAGAACAAACTCTAAGAGCATATCTAAGAATGAACTAAAAAGATCTGGTTTAGAGAAGTTTGCTGAGGAAGAGGGAGATGAATATGGAAGATGTCAGGATAGCAGGAAATTTATTGAGGAAGACAGCCCAATCTCTATATTTGAAATAAGGGTATTTTGGGGAAAATATGTTAAATCAACTAACTTAACTACCATCCTTAATCTCCGCAAATTAGTTAATTAGCTCCTATAATTAAGAATGGAGGGGTATTATAACAAGACTGTGAAAGGATATTACTCCCTCCGTTCCTAAATATAAGATCACTTTGGGTTAGTGGATAAGTTCCTAAATATAAGACCACTTCCTATTTTATCTCAAGTTTTTCCCAAACTACCCTTATACTCCCTCTTTTCATTGAAAAACCCTCCTCCTTTTAAAGTTAAGTAATTGAGGGGATTTTGGGAAGATCATGTAATTTTATTGTCTTCCTTAATCTCCCCAAATTAACCAAAGTGATCTTATATTTAGGAACGGAGGGAGTATTAAGAAAAAAACTTGAGATCACATCTAGGCTATTTAAACTTTATCCAATCATAACATAAAAACCTAATACTTTATGCATCACAGTTCAAAATAAAATGATTTAAACTTTCAAACCTCAATTAATATTTCAACATACTGACCCATTGAAAAGGTGAAAATAAGAGGTACAGTAATGCAAAAATGCAATCAAAGAACACAACAGAATAACCAGTTCGACCGTCTGAAAACTGGGTCATTAATTGAACCTGCAAGATAGGGAAACTATAGTTTCTAGTTCACATGGTTTTACGTAATAGTGGGCATATAAATGGTAAGTCCATCATGTTCATAAGAAACTCCGAAATTGCATATTATATATGTGTGACTGATAATTTTGAAGCAATAACCAATAAAAAAGGCAGAGATCACATAGAAAAATAATACAAGCTACATAATCCTTGGCTTCTCACAATCAACTGAGCAGCTCCACATGTGAAGTTTCTTTTTTTAACAAAAGAAAAGAAACGAAATAAATCTGTAGGCATACCACACTTTCAGGAACTCCTGGTGGGGGTAAGGGCAGGTTTCTAGGGGGAGGTCCCCGTAGATGTGACCTTTTGTCAAATCTCCACTCGCCAATTTTACCGTATGTCAATTCACCCTGAACGAATGTGAAGATTAATAAACATCAATAAGAGCCCAATAAGATAATATCATAATGAATGAGAAATGGCTGAGTGTCTTTCAGAGGGTGATAATATTGGCCCAAGCATTATTTTGTAGCAGAATAGAAAATGATGCAAGTTTCACAAAATCAGATGTTTTTCAAAAAAGAAAGCAAACTCATAAGCATGGATTCAACAACTAAAAATTTTCATGATTGAAAAAGAGGAATAATAAGAAATAACTAACCTTCATATTGTAATCACATCCATAAGTATAATGAATGATATACTTGTTACGAGTTTCAAGATCCCATGGAGGCTGAAAAAATACACAGATGAAGAAGAAATTTTAATCTAGGATAACATTTTGACAAACTTTAAGTAAATGACATCAATTTCAGACTAGGATATGATTGTGCCAAGCTGAGAGTAAATGACATCACCAAATACAGAACCAGGAGCTTGTCAAACTGTTATGGGATTCTTAGAAAGATTGAGAAAGATCGATAAAGATTGAGAGAATTGGGAGGAAGAGGAGAGAAGAACAGATGTGTGTGTGTGTGAGAGAGAGAGAGAGAGAGAGAAGGGGAAAGACCTTAGGCCATCACATTATGCCAAAGCATTACAAATCACAACACACTTTACAATTGAGAGTGAGGGTCCTATTTATAGGCTGAGTGTAAACTAACACTAATAACTCTATTGTAACTAACTTCTAACTAACTCTTGCCTTTATTTAATATTTCATAACACAAACCATACCTGTAGCATAAAGTCTTTACGCAAAATATGTCGAACACCATGGAGCGCAGATGCTATAGCATAACCATACCTTCGTTCAACAAGAAAAAACCATTGACATTACATGAAAACGACAGTTTGCTTGAGCAACTAGAATCATAATATATTAAATTGCAACAGTTTCAACTTTGCAGACTGTTAGAAGATTATTAGGAAATAATTATAGTATTAGGAAATATTTAGAGTATAAGAATATTATATTTTATTACCTAATCATATTAGGTAAACTTGTAGGAGAAGTTTATTGTCTTTTAGGAAACTTTTATATTATAAATATGTAAGCACATCAATAAAATAAATGGAAGACTTTTATTTTGGTGAAACCCTTTTGTTTTCAACACAGACATACATTTCTAGCACCCAACCAAAAGCCTTATCAGTCTCTGGATCCTCTTTCATCTTCATAGATATATTCATCCACGTTGGAGCAATCTTTGAAAGCAAATCCTGGGGAAAAGGAGAGAGTAGTTTAAAGATTAATGACTGACTAAAATCTCTCAATAGAAGGATAATGAACAATAGAAGGAGTTGGCTGCAGGAATCGCTATAATGACAAAGTTATGTAGAACATTGGGGTACAAAATAATAGAAAACATTTTCTCAAAAATCAACATTTAAAAATCAAGATGTAATGACTACAATGGATTAAACTCATATTTTAACAGGGCTATCCTAATGTAGGACAAAAAAAATAGATTGTGCTTAAATGATTTGTTACATTCTAAAACATCTCAACTACCCAAAATGTAGACCAAAGTTCCAAAATAGCATCCTATACTGCATCGTAAGGTCACAGCATATCATATGTACATTGAGGAAGTGACTGGATCCTGGTCTAAGAAAGTAGGAGGCTAGCAACTTTATGAGGAAATTTACCTTTCTTATTATTACAGGAGAATTGCCAATTGGATCAACATTTGTAACAGGCCCATTCTCCTCTGGATAAAACTTCTTAACTATTTTCTCATTCTGATCTGGCCGGATATAAAAAAATGGAAAAGCAGCTGGATGGTCCCCATGAGCCAAATTTGGAAGAGGATTTACAATAATATGATCAGGTTCTGCCATCAAAACATATCTGATAAAAACAGTGGAGGAATTAATTCAGTTTCAATTATAAGTAACACAAAGAATGCATAACTGGGTATAAAATATCTTACTCTTCCTCTATTGTTGCTTTCTCTAGCCATTGTACAAAGGCCCATGGTCTGTTTAGAACTATGTATCCCTACATGCAAATTAAGTGATATGTCCAAAAATCATTGAATGGTATTAATGAAGAAAAAGCTAAATGAATTTTGGAATGCTGAGAAAAGAACACATATTATTCAATTCTTTATTTAACAACACCATAGCCTCCCTCCTAATTTATAATTATAGCTTATAGAAATGGCAGGCATTGCACAATGCACATCACTTAGTTAACTCAAATGGTTATCACTCCAGACTACCTTTACCAACAGCCATTAACTATCAAACTAGCCATTTCTGCAAACCAATTTTTCTAAAATCCCTGTGTATCACATGCAGATGACTATAGATCTAGCTTAGGAAGCTTCCAAGCACAACATTCCATATCTAATTTTTCTCCAAAATATTAAAAACAAAAAATAAAACTCTAAACCTTTTAGAATGAGAGCCACATATTTCTTCTTGGCTCTGTAAAAACGGACCATGCGAATCAGTTCAAACTAAAGTGATCATGTAGAATGTTTCTAGCAATGGCTATTCCTGGTGATGCATTGCATTCCTCCAAATAAATAATTCCTAAATACTGCATCAAGTGTTACTATATTATGTAATCAAAGTCCTTCAGTTTCGAATGTCTCTTACTACATCACATAAACAAGCATGTGATGTACATTAACAGACTTAAGTGATCATGTAGAATGTTTCTAGCAGCAATAAAAAAAAAAAGACAAGGAAATAAACATAGTAAATAATCAAAAAAAGAGCTTCGATATAACAACAGCATGCTCACCCGGTCCAACCCCGGAGGAAGCGGATTAACCACAACAGTAGGAATTTCATCCATCAAGTTGTCTGGATTTCCTGAATGAAGAATTCTAGTGAATCCTCCCATATCTGATCCAGGTGAGGTCTTTTTCTTTTTATACCAGTAATACATGATGCGGCATTGCCATTTATTGTATGGAGCATCAGTTGCTGTTAAGGCTACATGAAAGAGAGCTTTTGGTCTCTTCTGATTCTTTACATTCTCAGGCATCTCAACAATGGGATCAAATGATAATTTGACATCTACTTTGTCAACAGTCAGATTTGCTGAAGATGTGTAGCCAATTATCATTGTTAACAAATTATAAGTTGCAAAGGAAGAGCCAAGAACCAAAAGAACTAGAAATAATGGTGAAGCTCCTGCCATGGTCTTCCTAATGCAGTTGGATATCAAATTATCATGGGCTGATTTTTTCTCAGTTCTCTATTCTTCTAAAGTGTGTTCTCCTCTCTGTCAACTTTTCAAAAACAAACAAGCTATCAAAACCACGTGAAGTGGGAAATAATCATATTGAAACTAAAAAAAAAAAAAAAACTCCTTTACAATCATCTTAATTATCAATTCCACACTCAATCAGTCATGAGAACGAGTTAGAGCAATTTAACCAATTAATGAGCGGAAAAGCCACAAATCAGCAAAGTACTACCTCCGGTCCTTAATATAAGACCTAGTTGACTTTTTTGGAGAATCCTAAAAAAGTAAAATAAGTGATCACTTGTAAATTGATTCACATAATTTTTCACTTAAACTAGTTTAATTAACCTATAAACTAATAGTTAATCTAAAAAATATCAAATATATCATAGTTAACTAACCTATTTTGCTTCTTTAACCTCTCCAAAAAAAAGTCAATTAGGTCTTATATTTAGGACCGGAGGGAGTATTTAAAAGGTCAAGTCAGTTCTACTCCCCACTTGGTGAGGTGCTGGGGAAGAGAATATACTCCTCCGTCTTAAATATAAGGCCTATTTGACTTTTTTGAAGAATCCTAGGAAAACTAATAAGGTAACTAAAACTGATTTCCTAAATTTTTCCTCTAAACCAATTTATTTAACTAATAAGCTAACATTATAATCTACTAATATAAAAATATGTTATGATTAAGTGATTCATTTTGCTTTCATAGGATTCTCCAAAAAACTCAACTAAATCTTATATTTAGAACCAGAGGAGGTAGTACTAGGCAGTCTTAGCTCAACTTTATATAGAGAGACTGATTCGAACTCACGACCTCACAGCCCACAGAAAGTGAGATTACCGTTGAGCCAAGGCTAAGTGAAAAAATTGAAATTCATGGACAAAAAGTCAGCAAGGAAAACTATCCTAGTAAATACTAGAAAGAATAATGCATCCTTGAAAAAGAAACACACCAAGGAAAAATGAAGACAGCTAAATATTGAGACAATAATTCAGACCATAAAAATCATTCAACGAACTATATCTTACATTTAATTACTAACTAATAAGCATTTAAACAAACAAAGTAGGAAACTAAGAAGTGAACAATCTAATAAGCATTAACTCCTTTTTATTCTGGCATGTTAATTCAAAGATAGTAAGAACTAAAAAGGAAAATGAACAAAATCCAAATGATAAATATTAGCATAGAGGGAATAATAATGATTACTATTAATATTACCTATGAGAAAGATGGTAAAGATTTTGGGATCTGGGGAATTTGATTTGATGGGGAAATATATAAATAGTGACAGAGAAATGTGTTTGGCGATTTGAGGACTTGGCTTCGACGGTGGCATCTCGGCGCGGCCAAAGTCTTTGAATAATTGAATCGGATTTTTAATTAATTCATTATTGGGTTATTGGCTAAAGAAATTAATTTCTTTAGTTTTTAATTGTTTTCTAGTCTTTTTTTGTTATGTATGCTACAGTTTTACGCCTGAAGTTGTTGACTTTTTGTCTGAAAGAGTTTTCGTCATTTTTAATTGCTTCATTTAATACAAGCTTCGTTGTCTTTTGTCTTTTTTTAGCGCTTTGAAAAATAAATTTTGTTATAACTATCCTTTTAGATATTACTCCCTCCGGTCCTAAATATAAGACCTAGATGACTTTTTTGAAAAATCCTAAAAAAGCAAAAAATAAGTTAATTATAAATTGATTTACCTAATTTTTTCCCTTAAACTAGTTTATTTTACCTAGAAACTAATGGATTATCTAAAAATATATTAAATATGTCATCATTTAATAACATATTTCGCAACCTTAATCTCTCCAAAAAAAAGTTATCTAGGTCCTATATTTAGGACCGGAGGTAGTATTTCCGTAAGAGGCATTGAAATCTACAATTTCATTTAGTTAATAAGGATTTTATATATCTCTGATAAAAACATTAAGGATTATGGGTGTGTTTGGGAACCATTTATAGACCCTAATAAGCTGGTTGGAGTTACATAAACAGTTTTTCGGTTTTTGGTCATGTTTGGATCCTGTTTATTTCTGACCAGCTTATTTGGATTCAAACTGGTTTTTGAGAAACTCCAATTTGGAGTTTTTGGTGGCACCAACCAGCTTATATGAAATGGTTTATGAGCATCTTTTTTAGTATATGTTTGGGTCTTGTACTCTCTCATAGAAATTTTTCTCACATACAAATAACATTGGTTAAATGCATTTAATTTGTCCTAAAATTCAAGTAATTTTCAATACTACACCAATAATTACACTTATTTCCAAAACTATTAATTATTACTCTCAACTACTACCTCTATTAAATATAAGTATATGTGGAAAAATAATTAATGCACATTAAACCATGAAGTAACTTATAAAATGGACCAAGAAAAATTGGTAGTTGGTATTAAGGATAAGGGGGAATAATAGGGTATTGCAAGAATTATTTGAAAATGACAATGAGACATTTAACTTTTACCATTCAAGTTTGAGGTGAAGTATACATAGGACTTTTAGTATGTGGAAAGATAGATTTGAAATTTTATACAAAATGCATAACTATAAGTTTTCAACACAGGTTCGATTATTTTGTGCATGACGCGCTATACAGAACTTTATCAGAAGGAATTTTCGATCTGACACTCATTTTAAAGAAGCTGAAGAAAATGGAAGTTTGATAGATGAAAATAATTGTCATCAAAATCATGAAGTGACTTATAAAATGGATCAAGAAAAATTGATAGTTGGTGACTTATAATAACGATAATTGAATTACACAACTAATTAATGTAATTCAATCATCCAAATCTAATGTAGATAGACATGACCTCTAATTTATATGCATTTTAATGTATTAAATTTTTCTTATTTTCAATTATTGAAAATCTTATGCAATTTAATCTATTAAATTTTTTAATTTTAAATTATTGAAAATATATGAATATTTTAATTGTGTATTATTCAATAAATATCATGTTCCCATCTAAACTAGTTTCTCAAAATCACCAACCTCAAACATGTTTGTAAAAGTTAGTTTGAAAAAAAACACTTCTGCAACTACGGATCCAAACATAAATCATTTCTCGCAAACAACTTTTACTGACTTATCGGCCGTTTCCGGTCTTTACCGTAAGCGTACGGGTCATTAAAATTAGTAGTATAAAAGTTATCGTTCCCACGGAGACTAAGGCAAAATGGATTAACTATTTCAATTATGTTATCAATTAGGTTGAGTGGAAATATTTGAGGTTTTTAGTTTCTAAACTAACTAGATTGAAAATAATTTAATTAAAACTAAACTAACACTTAAAATCAAGAAAAAGAAGTTTAAGATTATTTATCACCATTCCATTTCATGAAACATAATTAAAACCCTCTCAATTAGTTTGTTAATGAAACATGTGTTTGCCTAAGGTTCATAGGCATTTGAAAAAGCTTTCTCAAGTCAAGTTCAAATTTCTACTTGTATTAATTGTGCAATCTCTTGCTACAATTAATACAAGCTCTATTTCAAAACCAACCTTCTAGTGACAATGTTAGGTTGATAACTATATCTCTATGTTACCAACAAACCATCCATTTAAACCATAAACTTCAAGTCCAACATGTTTTTATCCAAGTTCTAAAATAAAATATACTTTCTCAAGTCATATTCCATTTAACAAGTAAGTGGTGATCAAGCACTTAGCAAGTAAAAAGCAAGATAAAAACCACACATGAAATCCATTAAAAACTAAAAGAGGTCTTAAACAAATCTAAATCTATGGAATGGATCAAAATAATCCTAAACCAAGTACTAGCTACTCATAACTAAAGACTAAAAATCATTCAAACACAACCAAATTCCAGAAATTATACAAGACAAAGTTAAAGAGAAATGAGAGGGGAAGAGAGAAAACCACCAAGAGATCTTTAAATCCCATGCATTTTTCCTCTCCAAGCCCCAAACTCTCTCCTTCTTTTCCTTTGCTTGCTCCCATTTCAGCTCACGTCCGCGCCCATGTTTTCTGGAGAAGAGGATGATGAAGATTAATTTTTCCAGCCCCCTTTAGCTGCTGCGTCAGTGCGTGTATATATATCATTCCAGAACCCCCACATTACTGCCCCTTGCTGCCTCCTTTTCTCTTTAGTTTAGGTCTTGGGCTTTTTCCTTTTTCTTCCCTGGACCTCACTCCTTCCCTCCTCCTTTCTTTGTCTTTTTTTTCTTTCCTTTGATTTGCTCAGTCCAATTGGCCCAAATGATGCACCATTTAATCAATCAAGGCCCACAAAGTAACCCAGTACATTTGCCAAGCTGCAAGAAATAAAACCAAACATGTAATAACATACTTTGATATTATCTCTCTCTCTCTTTTACTAGTTCCTATTTATTTAATACTTCACCTAAACTCAAACATTACCCTTTTTGATTTCAAGACTAAGATGTTTACTATCAAGTTTTTTAAATCATGAAACAAGTTGATATTTTATCAAATCTTCACAAATTACTTTAATTTTGTCACAATAACTCCCCAATCATACCAAAAATATATATAAAATCTATTTAAATTGAGGAGTTATCATTTACCCAAACTAACTTTTAAAAAACCATATTGAAAAAAAGCATTTCTCCACCACTTTTCCCAAACACACACTATGTGTTTGGATTGGTGGTGGAAATGTGACTTTTTTTTTCAATTTGATTGCTTTAGAAGTAGATTTGGTAAAAAGACGGAGTGTGATTATGTTTGGATGTATAGTAGGTGTAAGTGACTTTTTTCAATCTGACTTTTCCTAAATATGTTTGCATAGTTACTTTGAAAAAAATTAGATTAAAACATTAATTTTATTAGATAGTACAAATAAAATATGCAAATATTGTTATAACTTAGAGAGAATATATGAATTGAAATAAAAAATTTGAAGATAGTTATTTTAAATAATATATGTGTGTGTGTGTGTGTTCAAGACAAAATAAAAGGAAAGTTTTACCGAATATCCATTATGTGTGTGTTTGGGAGAAGTGGTGGAAAAGCGGCTTTTTTTCAACTTAGCTTTTTCATATGTAGGTTTGGTTAAAAGTCAGTTTGTGTGAACTAATTTATGTTTGGATCTCTAGTTGTAGAAGTGACTTATTTTCAAGCTAACTTTTACAAACATGTTTGGATGATTATTTTGATAAGTCAGTAGATAGAAACATTATTTTACTGAATAATACACAATTACAATATTAATATACTTTCAATAATTTAAAATTACAAAAATTTAATAGATTAAATTGCATAAAATTTTTCTGAGCAAAAAATAAATGCATAAAATTTTCAATAATCGAAAATAATAAAAATTTAATAGATTAAAGTGCATATAATTATAACAAGTCTCGAACTTGTAACTATTAGAAGCATCCATGACCCTCAGGGAAATTGGTTGAATTACATAATTTGTTGTATTGAATGGTGAGAGTCATTTGGCTTCAAATTCTTTTATATATGGTGTTGTGTGAAGTGGATGAGAAAGGTGAGATGCAATGAAAATGGGAATTTACTAGGGTTGCACAAAAGCCCGGTGGTCCGTTTGGCCCGCCACGACCCGGTCATATACGAAAAATGGTCCGTCATGATGTGGCCCGGAACCAACCCTATTAGTACATGACTGGCCCGGCCATCGGGTAGGACAGGACCAGGGCATATGCTCCATGACCAATCGGGCGGCCCGGCCCGATTATTTATTAATATTGCTATAATATTTTTATTATTTATTAATATTTTTTATAAAAAATGTTTTATTATTTTTTCTATTAAATTTTTTTTTTCTTTGCTTGTTTCTATTATAATAGCTTCAATTCCTATATGGTTAATGTTTATTAATATCTCTAGAGTAAGTTATCAGGTTATGTTAACAATTGTATTTGCATTTTATTAATCTTCAGTTAACCATCATAATTTAAAAGTCACTCAATTATCTCTTTAATTTTCGATTTAAAGTAGTTGGTGCTATATTCAAAGTGATTTTATTTTGGTCGAGAGCTATATTCAAAGTGATCACTAACTCCTTTTTGTAGTAACTATATGTGACTCATTATATTTATCATTGCATTGATGCTTCTTAATTGTTAATGATGAATGATGATCAAATTTTTCCTTTGTTCTTTCTAAAATTGGGGTTGAGTTTCTCTTATTTTGTGCTTAACATGACCATCATGGTCCGTCATGTGGCCCTACGGTCATGTCCTGCCCGATCTTGGTGTCGGGCCAAACAGGACATGACCGGGTCTCGGGCCAAAAATTTTGGCCCGACAATTATTTAGGACATGACCAGGGCATATAGGTAGCCCGGTCATGTCCGTCATTTGTGCAGCCCTAGAATTTACTTATGTGTGTTATGAGAGATGTGATGAGTATAATCATCATAAATGCTATAATTATCATAAATGCACAAAAGCTCCATTAGAAAAGCTAGTCATGAACGCCCATAAGCTACAAATTGTAGCTTCTTAAAATAAGCTGATTTAGTCCAAAAGTTCGGTAAAAAATAAGTAACACCCAAATATACACTAAAAGCTGAAAACAACTTATCCAGTCCAAACCAGCTTTTTTGGGTCCAAAAACTGCTCCCAAACACACACTATACCAGCAATGTTATATGGTAGTGAATGTTGGGCACTCAAAAGACAACATGAACATAAGATAGATGTGGCAGAGATGAGAATGTTGAGATGGATGTGTGGTCATACGATAAAAGATAGGATCCGCAATGATCATATTCGAGAAAGAGTTGAGGTAGCTTCAATTACAGATAAAATGGTAGAAAGTCGCTTAAAGTGGTTTGGGCATGTTTAAAGAAGAGAATAATAGTTGACCAAATGGTATGGAGTCCTTACAAAAGAGGGAGAGGGAAACCGATGAGAACTCTTGATGAAATTATTTGACGAGATCTTGAGATTAAGAATTTAACTCCAAGTATGACTATTGATCGAGTACAATGGCGTCGTGTGATCATGTAGCCGACCCCATTTAGTTGGGATAAGACTTTGTTATTGTTCTTGTTATTGTTATTGTTATATATTTGTTCAACTAAATTACATAAGTTGTTGGATCAAACTTTTCGAACAATTTCATCCCGAATTGCATTACAACCAAATAATATTTTCCTAATAAATTGAGAAATCATTCAACAACATGAAAATCAAAACACAAGTATAAGTTAAAAATCAAAAGTAAAAATAAGTTGCCCTCGGTTGCTTTTCAATCCATCTTGCTTTTAAGCAAAAGCAATCTGCCTTTTATTTGTTCCCAAATATATCAGCAAAAAAAGTCATAAGCAAGAAAAAACAAAACATTTGCTATGCAATCTTATGCCTCATGTCAAACACACCTAATCGTTGAGCCAACATGTGAAGTGGTCGATGGTTGAAGCGGTTTGACCACCCACTTGTGTTTGGTTCCTACAAAACTGTACATGTAACCAACAAAATTTCCATATAAGATCAAATTCTTCAAAATCAAACTGATTAAACATTTAGTTTAGATACTTAGTAGGATTGTAGAAGAAGTACAGAAATTTAGCATAGATTATATTTTCATCAAAAGTACTAAAATTTCTTTGGAGAAAGAGGAAATTTATTAAAGAAGAGAGAAAATAGGTTAGAGATCACATACAAGTGTTTCAATCCCTTAATGATGCTTAGGAACCAATGGATCTTGATCTAAATACTTTCTCACTCTAGGTTTGACCACTTCTCTCACTAAAAAACTAAATTTTTTTTCCATTTCTTTGCATATGATAGTGACTTCTTGTAATTTTTAAAGGTTAAACTGAAAATAAGTATACAGGTATTAATTGAAAATTGAAGAAAACAATACCTCGAAAATTGTAATATTACTTTCAATCCAATCTACAAGCCTTTTAAAAAAATTATAAGAAATTTCTTCTTAGTAACTCATCAAAAGTCAAAAATTTGCTTAGAATTATTGAATGGGTTTGTTATTTAATAATTCATTTAAATATTTGTTTTCGTTTGAGCATAATTACAATATAAATCTATATACACAATCCATCGTTATAAGATACTCCTTCATAACATAATTATAAGACCCTTTGATTATTTTGGAGAAATTGAGGATGTAAAATTAGTTTATTTAAAATGTTTATAATTATTTTTTCCACAAAATTAATTTATTATACTTATAAACTAATCTATGATTTAATTACATGTGACATAAGTTAAGATTTAGTGGTCTAATTTGTTTTCTCAACTTTCACAAAAAGTCAAAGGATCTTATATTTATGGTAAACACATGACTTCCTATTTTTTGACAGTTAATTTTTCTCTCGATAAGTAACAACCAATGAGCAGTTTTGTTCTGCAACTATTCAAATCATATCAAATTGGTATGAACGTTATTCAAAGTTAAGTTTAACTATTGAATGACACATGAGACTCCACATTGTACCCAATAATCCACTTACCATGCACCTTATCACAAATTTGAAAGAACCAAATAATGAGCTTATGAAAAATTGACATTTTTATTGTTTACAAAATTATATAAATGAGTTAAATATCATTTTAGCCTATAAATAATAAAATTGTTCATTCTTATCTACAAACAAAATAAAAGGATCAATTTGGTCAGAATGAGCCAATTTATTTTGACCTTTTTAGTAGCGAGATTGACCCTTTTATTTTGTTTGTAGGTCAGATTGCCCATTTTATTTTGTGTATAGACCAAAACGAGTCATTTTATTCTTTGTAGGTCAAATAATTGAGCCATTGAAAATAGTTTATAGGTCAAAATAATATTTAACCTTATATAGATATAATAAATGGTTCATTTCCATTAAGAGAGGAAAAGGATGACAATGAAGCTAGTCTATTTGACAAAAGGTGATGTGGCTGGAGAGGGCAATGTTTTTTCTACATTTTATCATGATTATTTTTGGGCCAAAAATGAACCTTCCAATGATGATGTATATACAGTGATAGTGTCAGTTAAAAAATAGGATCTAACGGTCAAAGTTAATGTTTTAAACGATAGGGGTAATTTTGGCACAATTTTGAAATTATCTATGCAAAAATGCTCCCCAAATTACTTTCAAATACACAGTGCTCATATGTGATTACTTCCATATAAAAATAGACTTTATCCCTTCAAAGTATACATTGACTTTGTAAGAACTAAGATAACTAGGGGCAGACCCCGTGCGATGCACGGGAACGTCTTTGTTTTAACGAAATATCACATGTTGTCCTAATATGAATGCATTTATATGCTCCAAGTCAACTGGAAGCTTATATGTGATATGTAATGCAGAAATAATTTACTTAGCAAATTAAATTGTTATAAAAAATTGAAACTATACAATGTATGGTATTTAAATTACCATAAAAACAAAATAAGAGTTAAACTCTATCTCAGCCTCCATATCTCCCAAAACAAAATAAATCAAATTTCTTTAGGAACCTCCCCCACTCAAAAGTTCACTTGAACTAAATAAATGTGAGATAAAAACATTCCTAGTGCATCGCGCGGGTACACACATAATAAATCTGTGCGTTGCAAGGGTTCATTTTGTTATCTTGCAAATAAGATGTTCTCTCATAAATAAGTTAGTTTTATCAAAAATCATATCTTTATCAAAAATAACTTTTATTTATTTCAATTTATCATATCAATTATTTCCAAATACTTTCAATTAGATTACGTATAATATTTTTAACTTGGTCAATAATCAAAATGGAACGTGTATTAAAACAAAAGAAGAGTCAAACTCCATTTTCAATCCCTCATCCAAACCTCCTATCCCACGCCAAAAAAAGACCAAATTTCTCAACTCACTTACCCATCGAAAAGGTCACTTTGGACTAAAATTTGTTGTTGATATTTTCAAATATTTCAATTTCTATGATCCTCATTTTATATAAATATTCATAATTAAGGTCTTTATTTTAATTTTTTTATTATTTGCAACTTCCTATTACTCAACAAATAAATAAGTAAAAAACTTGTGCATATGAATATTGTTTTTCCGTGCTATTGATGGATCTATATTGAATAGTAAAGTTATTATATTTAATTGTTTTAAATATCTCCTGATATACCTAATGTAAATCAAAACATGCAGTGAGGAGGAAATCATTTGTTTCCAACCAGCACAGTATAAAAAGTGGTACAATCAGATTAGAACACTCAATCAAATTAGATTTTGGAAAGTAATATTTATTCAATATACATAAATAACAAAATAACATCCAGATTGGTATTAATTTTTTTCAAAGTACTATTCAACATAAATAACAATCAGATTTTGGAATATCAATAATGTAAACATCCAGCTTTATACAACCATCAAATTAAAACACTCTCAATCAAATCACCAAAATTAAAACCCTACATAGATCCCCTTTCATACCCATATCGAAATTCAAAAACTTTCTAGTCTTGCCATGATGTTGGGTGTCTCTTTTACAACTCACCATGTATATATTTACAAACATCCGCCCATTTTCATATAAATACCAATCCCAACTAACATATGTCTCTTTGTTCCCAATAGCATAAATCATAATTGCTGATATAAAAACAATATTGAATTTTGAAATCAATATATTTGTTCAAACATCTGCAAATGTTTCTCCAATCAGTTAAGATGAAGCACAATTAAGTTATATACAAAAAAATCACAACATCGATTCACAAATATGATGATTGGTAAGATAGACTGAGTGTCTATTCTTGTGGAGGTGATATTCCAAATGTTGCTTCACGGCATCAGAAAGACCATGTCAGATTGGTACATCCACAACATGAGTTGTACATGTAACAGATAGCAGAAGCAATGACAAATATAACTAAATCCCTGCACAGACAATTTCAAAATTAAATGAGACATAATCAGAATCAGGGGATAAGGGTTTTGGTTCCAATTCTTAAATTCTTCTGCAATCAAACATACAATGGTGGAGATTCAAAGAGTCCACAACCACAAAGAAAAGAGTTCTAAAGCTTCAAGTTATTGACTTCAAGAATACCCAACATTTCATGAAATTTAAAACCATTGTAGCCTTTTTGGAGACTCTTGTTCTCAAACCATCAAAGGCAAGTTTAGATCTCATCTCCAAGCTAATCTAGTTTACCTGCGAGTTGTATTTCCTTTTCTTTATCTCTCTAGCATGTTATCCCTCTCCAAAATATTTAACCTAATATTATATTACAAACCTTTTTCAAGCGAGCTGCCCTACATTTATTACATGTATCCCTCCCATCGGTCAACTGAAGTATGAGCAAAGGCTAGTTTCAGAAACATACAACAACATCTTGATGTTCATCAAAATTGGTAGCAACAGCTTCCCTCTGATAACAATAATTTCTCTCGAGAAACCTATAACAATTTTCACTCTTTCTCTCCATGTTAGTAACCTACAACTTTTACCTGCACATAGCAAAAATTTCTTTCCATATCAATTTCACATATTCACTAAAAAATATATTTACCTGATAAAAAGGTGTACATGAAATTACCTGATAAACGATGATCAAGCGAACCATTGGATGCATTCTCATATACAATCAGCAATTTTGTTTTGTCTATGCATGAACCAATCAACATGACCACATTCTAGGTCATCTTCACACCTGCAATTATCAAATTGCAAATAAATAAACCAACAGAACGCGTAACTGCAGAGCAACAATCTGATATAAGATTTCAAGATCTTCACAACTCTTTTGAGAAATTCCAATTTTGGAAGAAAAAGTATGACCAATAAGAAATTCCATTAGAATCAACCCCAATAAAATCAAACTTCTTGAATATGACTTATTCAACTCCAGTTCCATATCTGGAAAACCTCGTGCAGAAAACTTTCTAAGAAGTTAATAGAAAGAAGAATCTTTCTAGAAAAAATTTCATATATCATCTATTAAATAACAGATAATTCTAATTTCAAATGAATATTGGCTCTCAATAACATCAAGGCTATGAATTATTGCCTATCCTAAACCTCAATTAATTTATTGTCTCTTTTAGATTAACCTAGGAAATCTCAATCTTCATCTATGTCTTCATCATCTATGAAAATAGAATCAGAATTACGAATAAAATCAGATTTAAATTTTAAATGTGCAACTAATTTAATCCTAAAATTTTGAAATTCTTACACTCCTAATATCATGGGATCCTAACAAATGAAAATTTAACTATGGTTATTAGTAGCTTGACCTTTTCTTACTCTGACATGAATGTAATTCTTTGGAGGTTCAAGAGGTCTTGAATTGTTGCTCTTGCTCTGTTTCCCATCCCCTCCATTGTTGTTACCCCTTTTTGACTCTCAACCTATTTAATTTAAGACCACACAATTCAGAACAAAGTCTTTTCTGAAAAATTTAGAATCATATCGATATAAAAATGTTACCAGTTACATATAGCCGCATAGCATAGCATGTAACTTATTCATACATCTTCTACAAGTATAGTGTACCTTTGTGTACAATGGTATGTACAGTGCTTGGTATTTGACTTTAAGAGCTGCTCTCTCCTAAAAAAAATCGCTTCTAATTCATCATGTTGACCCCTGCAGTATGAAATTTTCATATCATGAAGTCATGGGCTTATGGTCAAAAAAAAAAAGTCATGGGCTGCATAATTAAGTAGGAAATTGAGAGATCTTAAAACCCGTGTCTGTTAACATTGTCAGGAAATCAATATTCATGTTATAAAAAAAATTGATGGCTCAGTACACCACCATCAATCGGTCCTTAAAAAACATTTAGACCTATAATGAAGTAGTACCTATAATCAAGGACTACTGGCAAACAAAATTAGGAAGTATGAAAATAGAATTAGAATTAGAAATAAAATCAGATTTAAATTTTAAATGTACAACTAATTTAATCCTAAAATTCCGGAATTCTGACACTCCTAATATCATGGGACTCTAACAAATAAAAATTTAACTATGATTACAAGAAAAGGAAAAAATGGATCAAATTTATTAACCTAGGAAATCTCAATCTTTATCTATGTCTTCACCATTCTCAGGGCCTGTGGTGAGTTGAAAAAATTGAAGAAACTTTTACAAGACCTTCTCACAAAATTGTATAAAGGGCTAGGTAATCGAAAGCATCAATAGATTTGTGTGTGAGAGAGAGAGAGGGTGATGGAGACTTATCTAATTGCTCATCTTCTTCAATCATATGATATGTTTTCATCATTACAATTCAGAACAAAGGTTTTCCACAAAACCATTTTAATAAATATGAAGCTTTAGACACAGAAATATCAAAAGTCAATGATGGCTAGCGAAAATAGAAGCAGAGCATGTGAATCCAAGATTTATATCCATCACCCCATCAATAATCAAACATGAAGAGAAAGGATTGTGTCTAAATCCTAGGAAAGATTAAAAACCATTTAGGTTTTAAAAAAACACACGCAACCTCAACCCAAAACTGAAGCTTTGATTTAATCTGTGATTTTACCCCAAATCCTAAATTCAGTCCCTCTCAAAAATCGCACTTGAATCGGACAGAGAAGAGGGAAGAATGGAAGAAAGGAACTTACCTTCTCCGCCAGACCCCATCGTCTTCGCTGTTTTCGTTGATGGCTAGAAGAAGAAGAAGAAGAGAAGACGGAGCAGTGAGAGAATGGTTAATACTTAATAGTAGTGAATTAAAGTAGTATAGTTTATATTTTAATGACAGAGGAATATGAGGCGCCGTGAATTGGGAAGGCCACCGAAGTCATCATTAAAGGTGGGCATTAAAAAGCCACAATCAGTGTCCAGTCAACACATGCAAGGTCTTTTGATCAACAAAAAAAACACATGCAAGGTCTCGGCCAAAAACAAAATAAACACATGCAAGTCGTTTCAGATTATTAAAACTAAAACTTTTTCTAAGAATAGGGAAGCAAAAACTTAGGTAAAACCAGATTGTATCCGGATTCAGGTGCGAACACGAGAGAGGTTTCCCACGGGTAACATCTATATATATTTGATCCACCTTTAGTGAATCGCATATATATTGGTTATTACTTAGCATTGAGAACTTTGAAGACAGTTTCTTTAGCCATTAGTTTTAGTTTATTGTCTTATCTTTTTTATTTTTGGGTCAATGAACCCCATTCAAAATGTTGTCTTAAAATTAGACACACACACAAACACACACAAATATATGGGTAACATATCTTTTGCCAAGATAAAGAGTATGAATAACTATTGTTGAATTGAAAGGGGTGTGTTGAGATAAAATTTGGATGAAATTAAATAGCTTATACAAACAAGTTCCAAAGCGTTCTATATTACATTCTATGACTTTGGGTTCAAGAAAATTTCTATCAATGATAAAGCATAATGAACAAAATCGAAGGGTTGAAGGCTTGTAGCCATCAACAATGACAAGTAGAGGTGATAATCTAAGTTACCCTATAGGTTTTCGATTGGCCTACCTAAACTCGAGGGTTACGCAGGCTGACTTTGGGTACGATGACAACCCTTATTTTTTTGGTACAATTTTCCAACCCTAACCCTTCAATGCGTGTGTTGGCTAGCTGTCAACCCGCAACTTTTTCTAATTTTTTTTAAAATTAATTATTTCCTTTCAAAAAATGTTAAAGATAATGAATAAAATTTTATAATAACAAAAATATGTTATCATTGCATCAGTCAAGAGTATATCCTAAAAAGCATAAAATTACGCAATTATATATTTATTTTACCAATTTTCTTGGCTTTATTTTACTAACAATATTATTAACAAATTTTATATTTTAGCATTAAGAATCCAATATATGTTATATTAACCACATTTTCTAAGAGTAAAGTTCTAAAACAATATCTTTTAAATATATATATGATTTTTTTCAATTTTTTAAACAAACTCGTTAGCCAAACCCGCCACCCATGGTCTAACCCTCGGGTTATGTGGGATGGGATAGTGCAACCCGCACTCTGGCGGGTTGCCAATTCCTCAACCCTAACCCTGTTCAACCCACAGGTTGGTGGGTTGAGCCAATGGGCTGAACCCATATTATTGGCTCCAATGCATGGTAGGCCGACAGCTTTCAATGTTTTATTTTAAAATTTATTTTATGCCCCACTTTACAAATTCACCACCAACCACTTAAAAAGTAAAAAAAGAAAAGAGTAAGGGGGACAAGGGTAACTGCAAGTAATTACTTTAATTATTACTTTTAAAAAATAAATTATACTTAAATAATTACATAAATTGTTACAGCTTTTATATCCTTTTAACCGACTGAAATTTTTTTTTTGGTTACCCAAGGATATCCCCACCCGCGTGTCAAGTGAGACTAATCCCTCGCTGTTCTGAAGTCCCATATAGGGGGTAGACAGCTGGCCTGTGAATTTGCTCCATTCGCAAGAGTTGGGGATCGAACCCCCAACCACTTGTTTAAAGGACGAGAGTACTTACCACTCACGCCAACCCGACAGGTTGAAATTATTTTTTTTATAAGGTAAATTATTATTATTTTCGCAAATACTGAAATTATTATTTTAGATCTTTTCTACTTCGAATATTTAATAATAAAAGAGACTAGTAGCCGTGTTTGGAAAAAAATTCAAATAAAGTCAAAAGAGTCAAAGCAATATAATGAAAACATTAAATAAGACAAGATCCATCTTAAAATTTACTCTCATATGATACAAATAAAAACTGATATTATATGATTATATTTGAGCAGAAAATATTACTACATTGACCATCCAAAATAAATTGCACAGTAACTTTTTTCCGAGCAAACTTAATATATATTCCTTCGGTGTTTAACTAAGATTATTTAGAGAGTTTTTTTCCTAAATATATAATCTATTTCAAAAATACTTTTAATTGTATTCACTCGGCAATAATCAAGTTAGAAAGAGTGGATAAAGAATATTATTAGGGAATTTTTTTTTAAAAAAATGTAACATAAACTAATTTAATTAATATAGAATCAAATAAGATAAATAAGCTATCTGTCTAACATTGACATTGGAGTGAGTGATATTGATAGGTAGGACAATCAGTCAATAACATTGACATTGGAGTGAGTGATATTGATAGGTAGGACAATCAGTCAATCACGGTGAATAATCTTCAATGATATTAATAGTATATCAGTATCAATTTATCAACGGCGGCTAAAGGAGTCATATTTTTCGGCCAAAAAAAATAAAAGACTCATATTAATTTTAATAAAATAGTACTCCCTCCGTTCCTAAATATAAGAGCACTTTGACTTTTTTGGAGAATCCTAAGAAAGCAAAATCAACAATTTAATCATAACATATTTTAAATATTATTAGATCATATGTAAGTTTATAAGTCAAATAAACTAGTTTAGTGAAAAATTTGGGAAAATCAATTTTTAATTACCATATTTTGTTTTCTTATGATTTTTAAAAAATGTCAAAGTGCTCCTGTACTCAGAAACGGCAGAAACAGAAGGGGGAGTATAACATAACTTACCATAAAACAGTATTCCATCTAATCAAATTTTTTCCATTTTTTTCTTTATGTTGTATATTACTATATAAATATCATTTATCAGTTATCAGTTATCATTCTCCGCTCTCCCTCATCCTCTAGCTTACAAGTTACAACAACACAGATGACTGGAGTCGCCGGAGCTCCATCACCGCCGGCGATCAAAGTGGCGGCGCTTTGCGGCTCACTGCGCAAAGGGTCATGCCACAGAGGCCTTCTCCGTTCTGGTTGGCTCTTCCTCTCACTAGCTCACTCTTCCTTTTTTATTAAAGTCTCTATATGTATGTTAGTAAGAAATTTGATGATTTGTGTTGATGGTAGCAATGGAGCTTAGCAAAGGAGACATAATAAAAGGCATGGAAATTGAGTATATTGAAATCTCTGCTTTGCCAATGCTTAACACTGATCTTGAGAGTAATGGTACTTATCCTCCTGAGGTGGAACATTTTCGCCAAAAAATTCAGGCAGCCCATAGTGTTCTTTTTGCTTCGCCCGAATATAATTACTCTCTCACAGGTCCTCTTCTTCTCTCTCTCTCTATCTCAAATGTATTCATCTAATTTTCGTTTCTTAATACTCCAGTATTTCAATAATCTTCCAATATACTTCTTCCCTCCGGTTCTAAATATGAAACATACTTGATTTTTTTTTTCAAGAAATCAAGACTATGAACTACTCCCTCCTCCCTAATATAAGAGCTAACCGCCAAAAAAACGTTTCTTAAATAAACATGTGAATGTTAGTTCAGTGTTTGTAGTTAATGCTTCTTTTCCCATATTGCCCATATTTATTAGATACTTTTAAGAGAGAGAAATATATAAGCATTAATAAATATGAAAGAGAATTAGGGGCAAAGTAGGGAAAAACACATTAAATGAGGAGAGAATATTAGATGAGCTCTTATATTAGGATCAAAACCATTCAAATTTTGAGCTCTTATATTAGGGACCGGAGGGAGTACTATGTTATTAAGTTAAAACATATTTGATATGTTTTTATGCTATTCATTAATTTATAGGTCAAATAAAGGAGAAAATTTAGGTAAATCAATTTATAATCAATTTTTTTAGAATTTTCTAAAACAGTAAATTAAATCTTATATTGAGAACAGGAAGAAGTATGTAAAGAGTACTATTTAACTTTTCCGTGCATTTTTCATTTTCTTTTTTAACTATGATATAATTATTTTTCAAATAAAAATTATAAAAATGACATGCTGAGATTACAATGTAGTACTCCCTCCGGTCCTAAATATAATATAAGACATAGTTTACTTTTTTGAAAAATCATAAAAAAGCAAAATATAAGTCAATTATAAATTGATTTACCTAATTTTCTCCTTAAACTGGTTTATTTAACCTATAAACTAATGACTAATCTAAAAATATATCAAATATGTCATAATTTAATGACATATTTTGTAACCTTAACATCTCCAAAAAAAAGTCAATTAGGTCTTATATTTAGGACCGGAGGGAGTATTTCTTACAGAAATAAATTTGAATTTGTAACCCCAAAAATTAATGAAGGACTGGTAAGCATATAAGCGTGATGTACTCAGGCATTTTAGTTTTTGGTCAAGTACTCTAATTATTAATCATATGTGAGTAATACACTAGAAGGGGAATGCACGTGTCGTTCTTAGTTTTACCATATTGGGGCTGGCAATAAGGAGGTCCTTATTTTAATACTATATATGTTTGTTTGTCTTTTTCCGTTGTGGATAAAATATACTTAAGTTAAATGTTTGTATTGGTCTACTGGATTTCTTTTGGCCTGCATAATGTTGGGATATGGAGACTCTTGACTTAATTCTATTGGGGCAGAGGTACTGTGAAGTTTTTAATTCAAGTTATTGTTACAAAAGAAAAGAGTCAAAAGACGAATTAAAAAAAAAACTAAAACCCAAAAGAAAAGACAAAATGTTACTCATTCTTAAGAGTACAAAATTTTGAATGAATTGCTTCTGAAAATTTATATTTTGTAGTATATACTAACGGATCTTGAAAAATATACTCGTAATTACTTTACTAGGGGAGGAGTTGTGGTTGATGAATTTTATGCATGCGTTGTTGACTTGTTGTCGGTGTTATGGTCTCATAAAAGTTAATAGTACTTTTGTAAATAAATAGGATTTTTAAAATCCTTTAATTTAACCTTTGTAAAATTTGTTAGTGAGAGATCTCCCGAAGTAGGGTGTTATGTTCTGATATAGAAAATTAAGGTATTATGTTATTACCATTTAAATAATTAAATTATGATCTTCCATATTCAGCAACCCGATATAGAAATGGGTTCTCACGTAAAATGGTAAGGAGAAGTTTTTGCTTTGTTGGTGTTACCCACTAGCTAAATAAGCGTGCACGAGGCCTAAGTTTTATGATTGTGAAATGACATGGAAAATTTATTAATCATGGCACATGCGAGTTGATATATAGATGCTTTCATTAAGAGTAATTCAATGTTACAGATTATCTCTTTGAATATATGGAGTTCTAATCGATATATATTGCATTATTGCTGCTTGATTTACTTCAGTTATTTCTTCTATAGATATTTGTCACTTTAAAATTCTTTCAACCACAAAAGTACTGCATAATCACAATTTTACTTAAGTTGCAGTGATCTCCTCGTAAAGTTGAGAACTCTTACATAAATTGCTCTGATCATGTCCAAGTATCTCTTACATGTGATTTGCTATCTTTGAGAATGAGAATAAAGGACCTGCTACCCATTAGTACTTAAATTAACCTTTTTATTTTCAATGGTTGTTGATATTTTACTATGATTGTTCTTCATATTAGTTGTCCTTATTGACTTCATGCCAATTTGCTTTCTTTTATGCTTGTGTATGAGTGTTGATGGCTCTTGCTTTTATGCAAATGCCTTAGTGTAATTTCCTTTTTATTAAATATAATTGTCTTTTTATCAAAAAAAATAAATTAACAGGGTAGACATTGATTGTAGAATGTTTTACAATCTCAATCACTCAATCATTGGTATTAGATTTAAGGGCACCAAACAACATGTTAATTTTGAGGGTGTAAAAATATACATGGTAAATTGTAAAATGTGCAAAACTATATATGGTAAATTGTAAAAAGGGTATCTATCACCGAAGAAGTGAAGAAAAAGATAAGGGAGTGCCCCATTTTTTGTTTACCATGTATATTTTTGCACTATCAAAATTACCATGGTGCTAAATGCTCATTTAACAATTTATTGTGTATATTTTTGCACATTTACCTTAGGTTTAAACTTTCAATATGCAATTGCGTAATCGTGTTTTAATGTCAACCCATTCAAATGAATGCTTTCTTCAAAGACATTAATTACTTCAGCTTGTTTTTCTATGCTCCACAAAAGAATGCATCCTCAACCACAAAATCAACCTCAAAATCAGAGTATGATAGCAAAATGTGAAAATGAGGACAAATATTCTTGTTATGTTTGATCGAATTCAAACACCTCATCCTGCCACATAAATTTTTTTTGTTATATTTGAGAATAAGAAGAAAAAAATGTTATTACTTGCACTTCAATTAATTTAGTGAACACATAACACAGTTGGTAAGTTGTGATTTGAATTTAAACATGTAGTTACATTAAACATAACTTGATGTGAACTCTTTCACATGGGTACTTTTATTTGAGAAATCTGATTATTTTTGGCTATCAGCTCCACTGAAGAATGCAATTGACTGGGGATCAAGACCACCAAATGTGTGGGCAGACAAGACTGCGGCCATTTTAAGCATGGGGGGAAGTTCAGGTGGAGCCAAATCGCACTATCATCTTCGTCAAGTTGGAGTTTACATTGATCTTCATTTCATCAACAAGCCCGAGTTCTTTCTCAATGCATTCCAGCCTCCTGCAAAGTTCAATGCCGATGGAGATTTGATTGATGAAGAAGCAAAAAATAAGCTCAAGAAGCTTCTTCTTTCTCTGCAGGAGTTTACTCTTAGGCTTCAAGGAAAAGCTTAATTATCAACTTTGAATACTCACAAGTCACAAATACTGAAGATAGAATAATTGGTTGCAACTTCTGTATTTGGAAATTTTCCTTATATTTGCCCGGGGTGATGGAATGTTTCTGTTGAATAATGCTGATTGATTACCTTGGTAAAAAAAGATCACATTAGTCTGATTCATGTGCTTGATCGTCGATGTTTATCTCTTTTAGAATTTGGGTCGGGAAAAAGAAAATTACTTTCAAAGGTATTCATATGTATGGATGGAAAGTTGGGAGAATGGAAGAAAATTGAGAGGAGAAAAACCAGATAGAAAGCAGGGGGAAAAATAATGTGCAAATTACTCAAATACACCTCTATATCAATAGATATGGGAGTTGGTGTTTGTGTGTCATAAAATCAACTTATACACATATATGGTGTCCCAATATAACAGATTAATAAAAACATATCAAAAAAATCTAATGAAGCATCAGAATAGTGTAACTTATGTGGACTTTTCAAGCCATTCTTATTAGCTTGATACAGCAACAATAAAAATGCACAAAAATAAATAACAATATAGAACTTTTCTAAACTAAATTTTTGGTTTGTATAAAAGCAATGTACATAGCCCAAAATTGTTATGTCATTCTCGAAGAAATCAATAAGTTATACTTCATCTGATCGATGTTATATGACACCAATTAACATTTCTCATATACTAATAAAATTGGTTTGATGCATTAAATTTATCCAAAAATTCAAATGATTTCCAATATTACTCCCACTAATTACACTAAAACTATTAACTAATATTCTCACCTACCACCCTATTAAATATGAGTATTCATGGAAAAAAATCAATGTGCCTTAGAAACCAACAAGTGCATTATGAAAAGGACCAACAAAATTTGACAGTCCTTATAATATATACCTAAATATAAACTTCTTTTTGAATTTTCTCAACTTTTTCCTAAATAAAGTTTAATATAAACAAGTAATAGAGGGAGACTGAGAACAAATGTATATAGTTAGGGTATATTAGTAATATTATGTGCTAATAACTTCTCCCTCCGGTCCATATTATAAGTCACCAACTACCTACAATTTTTAGTCTTTAATATAACCAATTGCCGCATTATATGTCTGTTTCCAACTTTACCCTTATTATTAATGGAGATTTAAAATTGAAAATGTGAAACACATCATTTAATGAGGGTGAAGTTTGAAAAAGTGGTAAATTTAATATAAATTGTAAAGCCCAACTAATACATAATCTAATTAAATTAGGAAATAATCTTATATTTAGAAACCAAAAGAGTATCTCATTATCTGTGTTTTAATTTGGGCTATTTTGTAAGCAAGGAAGAAAAAGAAAAGAATTAATCACTTTTAGAGAAATTCTGGCGGGAAATTGGTGCAACATGTTATTTGTGTCTTACCAATCACAAGTAGACACATATAGTTTGCCATGAAATTTTAATTTTATAAATAGGAATTAAGAGATAAAAAAAAATTTAAATCTCATATTTTCCAATGTTTTTATTATTTTACTCTCTTCTACCTTGCACTCACAGTCATCCCTTGCTCTCACTTTCCACTATTCCTCCTTCATCATCTCAGCATTTCTACATTCGAGGAGCCATTGATATTAATGGACAAAAACCACTCACTTTATTCCTTATAGCTTCTTCATTCCTTCAATTTCTGCCTCCCATCATGAAGCTTACAGCAATGGAGAAGGAGGCGCCGTGTCTTCCCCAAGAAATCATCACCACCATTCTCCTACGCCTTCCGGTAAAATCCCTTATCAGATTTCAATGTGTTTGTAAGCATTGGAAGAGTTTGCTCAAAACCCCATCTTTCATTTCCCAACACCTCACCCATTCCACAAAGCACAACCCTTTACTTGTTGTTGATTGGCATATCTCTGGAACGTGGATCATGTTACGACACGCTTAGTAGCTATGAGAACAAACTAGCTATATTTTCTTATCATCCTGATGTTGGAAATTCTGTATCATTAAGCATTGATTTGTGGGTGTTGGAGGAGTGTACATATCCATCTAGGGGGAGATGGAGTTGGACTAAAATATATTCTAGCAGACCGAACCCATATAGGTTTATCCTTTGTCCTGAGATTATTTGGAGGAATGAAATTGTTTGCACGGTGGAAGCGTTACCTGAACACCTCCTATTTGTAGGTGAAGAGGCGGATCTTGATGAAGAAAAAGTTGTTTTCTGCAATCTTGTTACTAATGAATTCAACATGGTTGATATCCCAATCCCAGAACGTGAATTTAGTCCTGAGATTTTTGAATATGTGGAAAGCCTTGTCTTATTGGAGGATGAGGCACCATGTCTTCCCCGTGAAATTATGACAAACATTCTTGTACGGCTTCCTGTAAAATCTCTAATCCCATTCCAATGTGTTTGTAAACTTTGGAAGAATCTCATCAAAACCCCATCTTTCATTTCCGAACACCTCCACCATTCCACCCAGCAAAATCCTGTACTTCTTTTCGATTGCAATATCTCTGAAGGTGATCCATGTCATTTGTGTTTGCTCAATAGTGAGATGAAAGTCCTTGAATTTCAGAACAAATTTGATTCCGCAACGTGGGGTATGGTCCATTCTTGTAATGGCTTGCTTTGTGTTGAACTGAAGATTGAATCTAAGTGTTCCATTTGGTTGTGGAATCCCTCTATTAGAGTGGTCATACCAGTACCTGAATCTCCTAAAAATAATGAGTATGAGTATTTTTCTGCTGGATTTGGATTCAGCCCAATTGATAATGATTACAAAATTGTGAAACTTCTTGGGGATTTTGTGGTTCAAGGGGAAGTTTATTCATTAAAGACAAGGTTGTGGAGAAAAGTTGACGTCAATATTTTAGAGGGTCTATCTCGTTTCATTCACAACCCTTTTCCTTTTCATGGAGCTTTGTATTGGGTTGCACAGAAGAAAAATGTAGGGGAAAACATCAAAAGTCATATGGATTTGATTGTGTCCTTTGATATAACAAGTGAACTGTTCACATTGATACCGTTTCCTACCATGACTTCTTCTGATAGATGTTTCTATAAGCTTTCTAGATATGAAAACAAACTAGCTTTGCTTTTTCCCAATGGAATTGAAAATTCTGGACCATATATGATTGATATGTGGGTGTTGGAGGAATGTGCAGATCCATCTAGGAAGAAATGGAGTTGGGCCAAAATATATACTAGCAAAGCCAATCCATACTTGCTTAACATATATCCAGAAATTATTTGGAGAAATGAAATTGTTTGCAGTGTGGAAGATATATTTGAAGACTGGATTGAAGGTGAAGAGGAGTATTATGAAGCAGAAGTTGCTTTCTGCGATCTCAACACTGATGAATTCAACATGGTCACTATCCGAAAACGTAGCTATAGATCTGATATTGTTGATTATGTGGAAAGTCTGGTACTACTTGACAACTCCCATATTTGAAAAATACTAATATTTAATACCAGCTGTATCGCCACAATTCATCCTTTTTCTAATATCTAGTTGCCTAGTTTTATTTATTTTAGTTGCTATTTCACTGATTTTTTGGAAGTTGGGGCTTTTATTTAGTCAAGCTACTGGTTTTATATGTATTGAAGGGCATTGCTCCAATCTTAGTGTCTTACATGTATTTTGTTGTGGGTGTGCTGGTGTGTGTGCACTTATGTTTCTTTCCTGTTGTTTTTAGTCCTATTTGTATGAAGGACTCAATCTTTAATATTCGTTGAATGCCTTTTTCTGCTCTTGGCTCTTCTGTTATTCTCTTCTCAAAATCCAAACCTATACGGATATTACTATTCTTCTGATGGTCATGCCCTTATGACTTCAAGTGGGAACCAAAACCTTGCCAGTGAACAAAAATCTGGAAAGCTTGGTGTGACCTCTGATTCTGTAGATGCAAATTCATTCTCTTGAACAGTGCATGATTGTATTTGAGAGCTGATAGAAAAGGAAACAACACATATTATACTGTCCACTTCTGTGGATAGAGGATTATGAACAAGCGAATCTGCCTCATTCAGCAAAGTACAGGTATGTGATAAATTGCATATGTCAATAGTCAAGTTGTTATGTAATTGCCATTCAAATAATTAAATTATGATCTTCCATATTCAGCACCCTGATATAGGAATCGATATATGAATGGGATGTCATGTAAAATGATGAGGTGAAGTTATTGCTTTATTGGTGTTACCCACTAGCTAAATCAGTGTGCACGAGGCCTAAATTTTTTGATTGTGGAATGACATGGAAAATTTACTAATCATTGCACAGGTTGATATATAGATGCTTTCTTTCAAAGTAATTCAATGTTACAGATTATCTCTGAATATATGGAGTTCTGATCAATATTGCTGCTTGAATTACTTCAGTCA
Source organism: Mimosa pudica (assembly GCA_029929735.1). Taxonomy (NCBI): domain Eukaryota; kingdom Viridiplantae; phylum Streptophyta; class Magnoliopsida; order Fabales; family Fabaceae; genus Mimosa; species Mimosa pudica. Next base: position 1,062,948 of record JAKELP010000051.1, on the reverse strand, counting down.
TTTCTTCTATAGATGCTTGCCACTTTATAATTCCTTCAACCACAAAAGTACTGCATAATCACAATTTTACTTAAGTTGTGGTGATCTCATAGTAAAGCTGAAAACTCTTGCATAAAATGGTCTGATCCTGTCCAAGTATCTCTTGAAGGTTTTGTTATCTTTGAGAATGAGGATAAAGGACCTGCTACCCATTAGTACTTAAATTAACTGGGTAGACAAAGATTGTAGGATGTTGTACAGGCTCAATCACTTAATCAGTGGTATTGGATTTAAATTTTGATTATGCAATTGAGTTAAACGTGTTTTGATGTCAACCCATTCAAATGAATTCTTTCTTAAAGAAACATTAATTACTTCAGCTTGTTTTCCTGTGTGAACTCCACAAAAGAATACATCCTCAACCACAAAATCAACCTCAAAATCAGAGCATGATAGCAAAATGTGAAATGAGAACAAGAATTCTTGTTATCTTTGATCAAACACCTCATTCTTCCATATATATTGATATTTTATGTTATCTTTGAGAATGAGAACAAAAATATCTGTTATTACTTGCACTTCAATTAATTTAGGGAACACATAACGCAGTTGATTAGTTGTAATCAGATTTGAATCTGAACATTTAGTCACATTAAACATCACTTGATGTGAACTCTTTCACGTGAGTTCTTTTCTTTGATAAATCTGAATTTTTTGAGCTATCAGCTGCACTGAAGAATTCAATCGACTGGGGATCAAGACCCCCAAATGTGTGGCAGACTTGATGAAGAAGTAAAAAATATGCTCTTCTTTCTCTGCAGGAGTTTACTCTTCAAACTTCAAGGAAAAGCCTAATCAACTTGAACACTCACAAATACTAAAGATAGAATGATTGATTGCATCTTCTGTGTTTGGATTTTTTCCTTATATTTTCCTGTATGTCAGCTAAAAATCAAATAAGTTATACTCTCTGGTCATTATTATAAGACGCCAACTAATATTTCTCATCTACCAATAAAATTGGTTTAATACATTAAATTCATCCTATAATTCAAATGATTTTCAATACAGACCCTATTAATTGCTCTAATTTTCAAAATTATTAACTAATACTCTCTCCTACTAACCCTATTTAATACGGGCATCCATGAAAAAAAATAATTAATACACCTTATGAACCAAAGTATTATAAAAAGGATAGTTGATAGTTAATTTCTTATATTAAAAACATAAAGGAGTAGTTCTTTATTTGTAATAAATATCAGTTTTTATCATCTTCATCCAAGTCTTCATATGTGGCTATCCAATAACTTATAAATGTAATAATTTATTACGTGTAGAACTGTAGATTAAATAAAGTTTTGCATTTTAATTACGACAATTTTTGTTATTTGTTAGAATTTGTATTAGTCCTACTCCCCCAATCCTTATTATAAGTCACCAACTACTTACAATTTTTCGTCCTTAATATAAGACACAAACTGCCGCATTAAATGTTTTTTTCCACTTTACCTATATTATTAGTGAAAATTCAAAATTAAAAATATTAAACACATCTTCTAATTAAGGGTAAAGCTAGAAAAAGTGAGAAATTTATTTTGAATTTTAAGAACTTCTTGAAAAACAAGAAGTTGATGTAGTTTCAGGTATAAAAGACAAAATTTTAGATGACATCGTTCAAGAGTCAGTTTGGATTATGAGAAAGTTGAAATGAAAATGAGAAAATAAAAAAGTCATTTCCATACTCTACAGTCTCAATCTCACACTTTTCCTGGGCCCACAAACTTTTACATCTCACCGTTACCTACTTTATCTTTACTTTCCATCTTTAACCTTTAAGCTCATTTCCATTCAGCACACTTCAACCAAAGGGTCCCAGATTGGTGGGTATGAGTAATCGGTAATTGGAGAGTGACACTCTCTAGTCTCTCACACAAACGCAAACATCGTCTCTTCTTTCCTCAACCTTTTGTGCATTGTAGAAGCAATGAAGAACCACTCACTTTAACCCTATGAGCACCTTCACTCCTTCAATTTAAGCCCACCACCAAGAAGCTTACAGTAATGGAGAAGGAGACGCCGTGTCTTCCCCAAGAAATCATCGTTGACATTCTCGTACGCCTTCCGGTAAAATCCCTTATCCGATTCCAATGTGTTTGTAAGGATTGGAAGAGTTTGTTGAAAACCCCATGTTTCATTTCCCAACACCTCACTCATTCCACCAAGCAAAACCCTTTACTTGTTGTTGATTGGCATGTCTCTGGAACTCATCCATGGCGTTTATCTTTGTTCAATGGAGAAATGCAGTTTCTTGAATATCATAACCCACATGTCATTTATCCCTCAATTTATAGGTGGGTGTATTCCAGTAATAGCTTGCTTTGTGTGGAATTCATTGGTAGGTCCCACCATTCCCTATGGTTGTGGAATCCCTCTATTAGAGTTGTTAGACTATTGCCTCAATCTCTGAACAGCTTTGAATTTGATTCTATCTCCGTTGGATTTGGCTACAGCCCAATAGTAAATGATTATAACATTGTCAAACTTTTTATGTCTCATCATTTGGTTGTTAAAGGAGAAGTGTATTCCTTGAGGACAGGGTTATGGAGAGAAGTTGATGTTGGGAACTTAGATGGTTTAACTGTGGATAGACGCAAAACTTTCAATTATATTGGGGCTATCTTTTGGTTTGGAAGTGAGGTGGAGGAGGGCAAGATAGGTCTTATTGATTTCATAGTTTCATTTGATATAGCAAATGGGGTGTTCACATTGATTCCATTACCTAGTTTACCTCCTGGCCCTGATGAATGTTATGAAACGCTTACTAGTTATGGGAACAAACTAGCTATGTTTTCCCGTCATGTTGTTGAAAATTCTGAATCATATAGGATTGATTTGTGGGTGTTGGAGGAGTGTACAGATCCATCTAAGGGGAGATGGAGTTGGACTAAAACATATTCTAGTATACCAAACCCTTATAGGTTTACTCTTAGTCCTAAAATTATTTGGAGGAATGAAATTGTTTGCACGGTGGAAACATTACCTGAACGCCTCCGATTTGAAGGTGATGAGGGGGATCTTGAAGAAGGAAAAGTGGCTTTCTGCAATATTGCTACTAATGAATTCAACATGGTTGATATCCCGATCACAGAACGTAAATTTAGTCCTGAGATTTTTGAATATGTGGAAAGCCTTGTCTTATTGGAGGATGAGGCGCCATGTCTTCCTTTTGGAATTATCACAAATATTCTTGTACGTCTTCCGGTAAAATCTCTAATCCAATTCCAATGTGTTTGTAAACTTTGGAAGAATCTCATCAAAAGCTGGATTGGATAGAAGGTGTAGAGGAGTATTATGAAGCAGAAGCTGCTTTCTGCAATCTCTGCACTGATGAATTCAACATGGTTACTATCCCAAAACGTAGCTATAGATCTGATATTGTTGATTTTGTGGAAGGCCTGGTACTACTTGACAACACTCATATTTGAAAAGTGCTAATATTTAATACCAGCTATATCACCATATTTCACCTTTTCTCTAATTTCTAGTTGCTTAGTTTCTGTTAACTTAGTTGCTATGTTACTGATGATTTGGGAGATGGGACTTTTATTTAGCCAAGCTACTGCTTTTATATGTATTGAATGGCATTGATCCACTTTGTCTCTTACGTGTATTTTGTTGTGGGTGTGCTGGTGTGTGTGTGCGTATGTTTTTTTCCTGTTGTTCTTTGTTATATTTGTATGAAGGACTCGATCTTCAATATTTGTTGAATGCCTTTTTCTGAATATGTGGAATATTGCTGAATATGTGGAAAGTCTGGAACTAGTTGACAATATTCTACTTGAAAAAATGCTTATCTTTAATACCCAAGGTATTCCTATATTTGACCTTTCTTACTTGAAGTTGCTTAGTTTCATATAATTGTGTTCTGCTGTTATAAGTCGTCTTTGTAAGAAAGGCTCAATCTCTAATAATAGTAAATCAAATTATACAATGCATAGAAGGAAGGTAGCAACCGAACTCTGAGATTTTTATGATTAGGGTTTTTTAATTAAAATTGTGAGGGATATGGCTGCTCTCATGATGGCATTATGTTGCTTCCAAGTTTTCTCTTGAAATGATGAAGGAAGGAATTTTCTGGTACTCCCCCCTTCCTTCTGGGTTCAATGTTCATAACCTAGCTCCTAGGGATGCTATTTAAATGTACCATAGTTCTAACATGTATCTATAAAACTAGGGTACTCATAACGTTGAAAACATTGAAGTAGTTATTCATAGTTTTTTTTGTCGGTAGATGCATATACTGTAGATGCAAATAACACCTCAACTAGTTCCTATGGGTTAATTATACCCATTATTACAATCACATGATATCAGGTTTCTTAAATCCTGAGAAGCTTCTGCAAAATGAAAACCAATGTCTGCCGATAGTCCCATTTTAGCTAACAGGTCAGCTGGTCCATTTGCCTCACGAGGGGGCTTGAAACCGCAGCTTATTAGTCTCTGTTTTAGCAACGACTTCACCTCCTTAATGATGTCCACATCATTATGATATTCATTTATCTCAGAATGCAAGAGACCAACTGTGTTAATGGAGTCAGTTTAAAGTTTAATTCTTCCAAATTCCATGTTCCATGCTACTTTGCCTTCTTTTTTTGCTTTTCATCAATGTTAATTTATTATTGAATCCCTTGTTCCTTAATAATGTTAATTTTTGCTTTTCATCAATGATATTTTTCCCTTTCTCTTTAATGGCTGTTAATAGTGAAACGAAGTAGTTTTACTCATTCAATATTCATTTTTTTATGAATCAATGTTCATTTTTCAAAACTCAATGGTATCCTTGAAATATTAGATGTCAATGTCAAAAATTTGATAGTAGATGTTAATTTTTTATTATAATAGAGAAATAAAAAGTGTTAACCCAATTCTAATACCCACTTAGTGAGTGTGCTTATTAGAGAAAATATTAGACAGTCTTACCCCTATTTTATGTAGAGAGATCAATTCTATCTTATGAGTTTAGACTTTATTGCAAACGATCTCACAATTGAGCTAAGGCGGCCCTTCTATTGGAACAGAGAAATATGGGTGTTTTTTAAACTTTTTCGTATTTTTGAATCTACAAAAATCCGGTACATATTATGACTTATGAGCAAAAACTATGAGATAAATATGCATATTACTCCCCCTTATATACAAATTCTTTTTAATTGAAATGCAGTTTTCGGAAATGTGTTAATATTAAAAAAGAGACACAAAACTGAAGTTGTCAAACTGAAGGAAATAAAGGGCATTGCAAATATGACATTGCAAATATGACGTACTAAAACCTTACATTAGCCAAATCAAATAGAGTTTAAACAACCTCAAGTCCCTCAAATTTGTTCCAATTTTTGTTTTCGTTTTTCAAATTTCAACAAAGCTTTTGGTTTCCTAAGTTTCGTTTTGTTAAAACATTACACCCAGTATAAGTTAACAAAAATCTGTACTATTTTGCTTTTAAAAAGGATAAAACCTTTGATTTATAAATTGATGAACCAAAAATTAAAATGAAAGCACCAAAATTATATTAGTACCGGTAAAAATGTAAAATACTCCCCTCCATTCATAAATATAAGACAATTTTTCTTAATTTGAATTGATTAAAAATGTTAGTTAAGTTAATTATTATCACATGATATTACCAATTCATCATAACCTTATATCTTTATCCACACACACTCTCTCTCATGATTGTCTAATATAAATACCATTATTGGGTTAATTTGGGAAAAATTGGGAAAAATAGAAAATGATCTTATATTTAAGAACTAATTGAAATTTAAAAATAATATTATATTGAGGAACGGAGATAGAGTAGTTTTATAAGTCAAACAAATTAGTTTGGAGAAAAATACAGCAAGTTCAATATATAAATGACTTATTTAGTTTTTTTAAGATTTTAAAAAAGTTAACTAGATCTTATATTCAAGATTAGTATCATTTATTATACATATACGCTCTCTCTCCTCCTACATAATATATAAATTAGACATGGAAATACAAACATTTTGCGTTTTAGATGTTACTTCAAATATGAACACAAAAAATTGTAATTTTACCTCTTATGTTTAAATTTAAGACGGGAGGATTACATGCCAAAATGAAAAATTCTTGTATATCAGAGGGGAATTCTGTTTGGTCATATTAGTCAAGAAACGTGAATGAAATGATATGAATGAAATAAACCTACTTATCCTAGCAAGTGACAAATGATATTGGCCACAGAAAATAACAAAGAGTGAATGAGATAATGAAACCAAACTAAAATCCTAATTTTGTTCTAGAAAACTAAAATAAGAACAGAGAGAATGGCAGGAACAACCAGAGAGTCCCCGGAAGTAATCAAAATTGCAGCCATTTGTGGCTCTCTTCGCAAAGCTTCATGCAACAGATGTGGTAATTTTATTACTTGTTCCTTTATTGCTTCCATTATTAACTCCAATTTTGATTTTCCTCATTGGTTTAGCAACTATTGACATTAGCAAGGAGGAAATAAATGGAATAGAAGTGGGATACATTGAGATTTCTTCTCTTCCAATGATAAATCTCCATGCTGATACATGTATATTTGCTTCTCCTGATTATAACTACTCCATCACTCGTAAGATATTTCAATCATATATTTTTTCAATCTTCAATAATACGTGTCACTGCGAACTTATTATCTTTAATTTTAATTTTCAATTCTATACTTGTAATTGACTTTAAGACGTGGTATGTTCTGCATGCAAGGGATGTTCTTTTCAATTGTTATCTACTTCAATTTAGGCTCATTCTAGTTAACATTAGTTGAGTGGTTGCAGTTTTCTAGCTGATTAATTTTCTATTAGTTTGCTTGTTACTCCCCTGGTCCTAAATATAAGACTTATTTTGAGAGATGACTATAGTCCTAAATATAAAGACCTATTTCTAATTTTTACCAAAATTTCTCAAATTATCCTTCTCAATGCTCCTCAATATTAGACAATAAGAGAGAATGGAGGTAAAGGTAGATGGTTAAGATATATTGGTAATAAAATGTTATTTTAAGTTAACCAAAACCTTTAATCCAATCAAATTAGTTAAATAGGTCTTATACAGCTCCTGAGGAGGGCAACAAGATTGTGTCTTCATTTTCGCGGGAGAAGAACTAAGAGAACCTATACCTGTATTCAAAATCCACAAAAAAAAAACAATAGAACAAAAGATAATGATAATAATACTTATTTATATAAAAATGTTAACGTGCATTGTAAAATACTAACACTTAAAAGTATCATTAGTCAAATTGATGGTCAAATTTAACGACGTTATAAAAATTGTACAAAATTTTATTGGGAAAATTAATTTCTAATCCATCACAAGGAATTTAATAGTAGAAAAGTCTCATAAACTCCACATATTAAAGTGGGGTCCCTAGGGACCCTACTTTAATATACTTCAAATATAAAAGACCAGATTGCCCCTCCTTGTGAGTTTGTCACAAAGTCATGGGCCGAGAATGACAAGGTCATACCCACGTATAACAAGATCATGGACAACTTTAATAAGGTCATGACCCACTTGTGACAAGTTAATGGGGAAGCATTGACAAGGTCATGGGCAGAAATGACAAGGTCATACACACGTATAACAAGTTCATGGGTAGAGAAGAATGGGCAATATAATCTTTTTGTATTTAAAGTATTAAAGTAAGGTGTCTAGGGACCCTACTATAATACGTGGAATTCATGAAACAAAAATTAATTTTCTACTATTACAGATTAATTTTCCCAATTTTATTTTTCATATATTGAGACAAAAATTTGTTCCCAAAATTATACATTTATCCATAACTCGTATATCACTAGAAAGTGACATACTCTCTAGTCTCTCACAAGCCCAAACGCCGTCTCCTCTGCCTCGCTCTCATAGCCCTTCATCATCAATCACTTTCTTCTCTGACTCAATCTTTTCTCAGCCTCCCACCATGAAGCTTACACTAATGGAGAAGGAGGCGCCGTGTCTTCCCCAAGAAATCATCACCACCATTCTCCTACGCCTTCCGGTAAAATCCCTTATCAGATTTCAGTGTGTTTGTAAGGATTGGAAGAGTTTGTTGAAAACCCCATGTTTCATTTCCCAACACCTCACTCATTCCACTAACCACAACCCTTTAATTGTTGTTGATTGGCACATCTCTGGAACTGAACCATGGCGCCTATCTTTGTTCAATGCAGAAATGCAGTTTCTTGAATTTCACAACCCACATGTTATTGATCCCTCCATTAAAGGGTGGGTGTATTCCAGTAATAGCTTGCTTTGTGTTGAACTGGTTGGTAGGTCCCACCACTCCCTATGGTTGTGGAATCCCTCTATTAGAGTTGTTAGACTATTGCCTCAATCCCTGAACAACTTTGACTTTGGTTGTACCTCCGTAGGATTTGGCTTTAGCCCAATAGTAAATGATTATAACATTGTGAAACTTTATATGTCTCATCGTTTGGTTGTAAAAGGAGAAGTGTATTCCTTGAGGACAGGGTTATGGAGAGAAGTTGATGTTGGGAACATAGAGGGTGTACCTGTGGAGAGATGCAAATCTCTCAATTGTATTGGGGCTATCTTTTGGTTCGGACGTAAGGTGGAGGACGGCGAGATAGATGTTATTGATTTCATAGTTTCATTTGATATAGCAAATGGGGTGTTCACATTGATACCGTTTCCTAGTTTGCCTCCTGGTCCTGGATCGTGTTACACTACACTTACTAGCTATGGGAACAAACTTGCTATGTTTTCCCCTCGTGATGTTGAAAATTCTGAATCATATAGGATAGATTTGTGGGTGTTGGAGGAGTGTACAGATCCGTCTAAGGGGAGATGGAGTTGGACTAAAATATATTCTAGCATACCAAATCCATATAGGTTAATCCTTTGTCCTGAGATTATTTGGAGGAATGAAATTGTTTGCACGGTGGAAGCGTTGCCTGAAGAGCTCCTATTTGAAGGTGAAGAAGAGGGTCTTGATGAAGAAAAGGTTGCTTTCTGCAATATTGCTACTAATGAGTTCAACATAGTTGATATCATTATCCCAGATCGTAAATTTAGTCCTGAGATTTTCGAATATGTGGAAAGCCTTGTGTTATTGGAGGATGAGGCACCATGTCTTCCCCTTGAAGTTATCACAAATATTCTTGTACGGCTTCTGGTAAAATCTCTAATCGGATTCCAATGTGTTTGTAAACTTTGGAAGAATCTCATAAAAACCCCATCTTTCATTTCCGAACAGCTCCACCATTCAACCCAGCAAAATCCATTGCTTCTTTTTGATTGGAATATCTCTGAAGGCGGTGATCCATGTCAATTGTTTTTGCTCAATAGTGAGATGCAAGTCCTTGGATTTCAGAACAACTTTGATTCTGCAACGTGGGGTTGGGTTCATTCTTGTAATGGCTTGCTTTGTGTTCAACTGAAGGTTGAATCTCAGTGTTCCATTTGGTTGTGGAATCCCTCTATTAGAGTGGTCAAACCAGTACCTGAATCTCCTAACAACAATGAGTATGAGTATTTTTCTGTTGGATTTGGATTCAGCCCAATTGATAATGATTACAAAATTGTGAAACTTCTTGGCGATTTTGTGGTTCAAGGGGAAGTTTATTCATTAAAGACAGGGTTATGGAGAAAAGTTGACGTCAATATTTTAGAGGGTCTATATTGTTTCATACACAACCCTTTGCCTTTCAATGGAGCTTTGTTTTGGGTTGCACAAAAGAAAGATGTAGGGAAAAACATCAATAGTCATATGTATTTGATAGTGTCCTTTGATATAGCAAGTGAAGTGTTCACATTGATACCGTATCCTACATTGACTTCTTCTGACTTGTGTTTCTATAAGCTTGCTAGATATGAGAACAAACTAGCTTTGCTTTTTCCCAATGGGATTGAAACTTCTAGTTCAAACATGATCGATATGTGGGTGTTGGAGGAGTGTGCAGATCCATCTATGGAGAAATGGAGTTGGGCCAAAATATATACTAGCAAACCCAATCCATACTTGCTTAACATTTTTCCAGAAGTTATCTGGAGAAATGAAATTGTTTGCAGTGTAGAAGATATATTTGAAGACTGGTTTGAAGGTGAAGAGGAGTATTATGAAGCAGAAGTTGCTTTCTGCAATCTCAATACTGATGAATTCAACAAGTTTACCGTCCCAAAACGTAGCTATAGATCTGATATTGTTGATTATGTGGAAAGCCTGGTACTTCTTGACAACACCCATATTTGAAAATTGTTAATGTTCAATACCAACTGTATCGCTACATTTCATCTTTTTTGTAATTTCTAGGCTCTTAGTTTTATTTAACTTAGTTGCGATGTTGCTGATCATTTGGGCGTTGGACTTTTATTTGGCCAAGCTACTGGTTTTATATGTATTGAAGGGCATTGATCCACTCTTTGTCTCTTGCATGTATTTTGTTGTGGGTGCGCTGGTGTGTGCGCTTATGTTTTTTTTCCTGTTGTTCTTAGTTATATTTGTATGAAGGTCTCAATCTTTAAAATTTGTTGAATGTCTTTTCCTGCTCTTGGCTCTTATGTTATTCTTTTACCAAAATCCAAACCCATACAGATATAAAGAAATTCACAGAGGATGGAATTGGCCCCTGACGAATGTGATCAAAGATCTGAGTGGTTTCCCTAATGAGGTGGTTTCTTTTCATCCATAAGTATGTGATGAGAATATACCGATGTAGTATTATTCAAGAGTCAAAGTATCACCTCAAAAGAGGATTACAGAGACAATTACAGGGCCTGATGTGCAATTATAGAGGCATACACTCTCCTAATGTGCAATTCTAGAGGCACACACTCTCCAACTCTCAATACAAGCATATCTCTTCACACTACAACTCATCTATTTATACATTTCTCAACTCCTAACAAATATAACAAACTGTAACAAACTAACTATTTTGTTGTTGCCTTGCTAATTACATTATTATTGTCATTCACTTCGGGTCTTCTTTTGTAATAGGCCCATGATGCCACATGACCCATCATTAGGTATAATGCCTAGCAATAAGTATTTTTATGAAATATTACAAGACTTGTAAGTTCCTTGAAGACAAGGGTCTGGCAATCTAGCCATCAGGAAGTTCTGTTTATCAGGTTTTAGTGACCTGATAAAACAGCAGTATTCTTTTATTTCCATTTGCTGTTTGCAATTACAGCTGATAAGATCTTTCGTAATGAATATGGGGGTATGGTTGGAATCTAGAATTATGTTCAAATGAAGTTTTAGGTTTATCAATTTATTTTGAGAGAGGTATTTATTTTTAAATAATTTTGAGCGAGATTGCTTGCCTTGTCTCTTAAATCCTCCTGTGATTAACTATTCAAATATTTTTTTCCCTCCAGATGATTGCAAAATGCCATGTAATCAGAAGTCTCAAACTGGCATATCACTACAGCCATCGGTTCCTGATCCACACTCTTGGTTGAGCTGGGAATTAATCAGCCTGTCGTAAATTCTTACAATATGATCCCTTTGTCACTTCATTATTTTCATTTCTGGCTGAACTTCTCTTCTCTTTGTTCCTTTTTATGTCATAGTTCTGCGCACAATATCCTCATGGATCAATTTTATGGGCTCTTCTCTGCTTTTGGACCTCAAATTCCGGTCAGCCCATACTGCATCAGCATCTAATCTGCATAAACCATGCTATTATTTTAACATACTTGCAAGGTAGATTTCTTTTTATCAATTCATAGTAACATAGTGTAGCCACATGTGAGAGAGCCAATTTTAATGTAGCTCTCTAAAGTCTAAAGTATGATATAGATATATACATCCTTTTACTTTCAAGACATTAGTCCTGCTATTTTACTGTAACCACTGATCTCGGCAGCAGATCATGAATTTCCACACCTTAAGAGTTGAGGTTTTGGCCTCTACTATGAAGTACGTAGTTATATTGATGTGTTTTGTTGGCTCCATTTTCTCAGGTTCATGTTTGATGCAGAAGCTAAGGCTCTGGAGGGTAGTAATGATAGGGAAACCAACAAAATGCTGAATGAGAAAAAGCAGGTCATGGTAAGATGTTAACTTCTGAAATTTAATTCTATATGATATCATCATGATCGTTCTTAGAATTTGTAGTATATTCTTCTTTAGGGGCCTCTTGGACCCAACATTGTCATTGACATTCTTCAATTTCACTGATAGGAGTAGTTACAATTTTTGTTGCAGATCAGAGTTGAATTCATATGTTGCTCTTAAAAAGCAATAAGTTAACATATTCTAGTTGTAGATCTTGGTCTGTCTGATAAATATGAATTTCGTAGTTCATAACATACAGTCTGATCTTACATTTTTGTGTGTCTTTTTTTGTTATTATATTCTGATAAGAGTTTGGTATATATTTTGATATCACGGACCATTTAGCTTATAGTGCTGTTCGAAATGCAGATATGCCACAAATATTGATCAAAAGCGAATTAAACTCTTTGAGGGGCCTAGTGAAGGCTATGCAGAGGAAAATGACATGCTAGCTTCTTGTAAGAACATAGGTTCCTCTAATTTATGTTATTTAGACTCCATTCTTTCATTCATTTGCAATAGAAAGTGGGATGAAAATCAAAGAGCATGCACTTAGCCTCGGGCCTAAACAAAGTATCTGTGGAATGAGCACTGTTAAGAATCACAAGCACTGTTATGAAATAGGCATGGACGGAAGTATACCCCTCCTTTTGAAGGGGAAAATTATAGTTTGTCATGATCACATTGGTTTAACAGTGAAAATTGTAGTTTCTCCTCCATATTTTTTTTTATTTAACGTCTTTTATGGAATAGGCATGGACGGAAGTATACCCCTCTTTTTTTCTATCTAACAAAAATATGTCTCACTTTATTATTATTGATGTAGAAATAGAATTATATGCTCAAATGACTAAATGAATGTGAGAGTTTGTTGATCAGAAAATAAATATAAAAAGATCAAAGAAGTTTTCCACCTCATTAGTTTCAAGTGAATGAGTGGCAATTGCTTTCTCTGGAAATGGCTCACCCAATGTATCAAAATCTTCACTTGATCCTACAGCACCATAACTAGCTGTAGGACCCCAAGAACAATGGTTTGAAAACAAAATCCTCTTCAGAATTTTAATGAATGTGGAGCTACACATGTAAGTGTAAACTATCTCAACAATTTGCCCATTTAACCATCGGCGGCCCAATTAAGTTGTGACTGACTTGGCCATTAGGTAGAATAGGACCAGGTCATATGTTATTTGACTAACAGGACAATCTAACCCGTTTATTTTATTATTTTTAGTAAAAAAATTAATTATTTAACACCATTATCACACTATTTCTTAATCATTTATTTAATTTAAAAATAGTTTATTACAATTTTTATTTTCCCACATAACTAGATTTCAATCCACGGACGATGTTCGGAAAGCATATACTTGAGCTTGATTGACATTTTTCAATGAGTGGTTGTCCATAACGCATCCCCAAAAAAACTAAATTAATTTATTAAACAACAACTTTAAGTGAGATGATATGTAAGAGAATATAAAGTCAAAGAGCTATAAAATACAATGGGTTAAAACCATGGAACATAGAAAAATAACCACACAATGAGGGTGTAGTTTTTTTTTCTCTTTTAAAAGTATCATAATAAATATAGACAATATTGGAAAAGAAACATTAAATTTAGACACACAACTGACATTCCAAATGTTTTCTTAAAAAGCGTTTTTTGACAGTTGACTCTTATATTAGAGACCAGAGACCGAAGAGAGTATTAATTAAAAAAACCCACACCCAAGCTTTGTCCCCCAATTAATACGATATAGTTCTCGCCATTAATACATTAATATCTGGACTATTCATTTTGGACATAAAACATAAATGATCATCTGCTTATAATTATTTCAAATGACATAAATACACCACAACTACTTAACAATCTAACACACAGAAACATTGTAGAAAAAATAACCAAAAAAAATGTTTCAAGACGTGTTAGGTCAAAGAAAAGCAATATAGAGCTTCAAGCATAACTTTAAAGTAGGCCTGCAAAAGGAAAAGAAGAATAGACAGCGTCATAGAAATGTAAACAATGCATTGCATGCAAGAATGCTCAAACCTTAACCTGGCGGATTGGCGTGAGTGGTAAGTACTCATGTCCCTTAAGCAAGTGGTTGAGGTTTCGATCCCCAGCTCTTGCGAATGGAGCAAATTCACAAGCCAGCTGTCTACCCCCTATATGGGACTTCAGAACAGCGAGGAATTAATCTCACTTGACACGTGGGTGGAGATATCCTTGGGTAACAAAAAAAAAAAAAGAATGCTCAAACCCAAATAACCGTTTCAATTTTAATATAAAAACCATTTCCACATCGCTTAAATCAATATAACACATAAATCTCGTCCTTCAAGTTTCCGCTGTTGGTGGCTCGGCTAGCGCGCATGTTTGATTCTTTTAATTAATGATTGAGTCAAGAGCCATTAAGTTTACATCAGTTTGTGCAATGCGCTATTTCCTGTTCATAAGTCGTATATGTCTTTTCATCAGCTATAATAATTTTTAAAAATTTTAAAATTTAAAATTTAAAATTTTAAAATGGCTAATCTTTAATTCTCCCATGTAGCTAGCCGTGGTATGAAAGTTATTTGTCATCTTTGTAAGATAGTGTTTCGCCATTTAAATCGTGGACAAAGAACATACCTCAATATTTTTATTACAGATAAATTAATTTATTTATAAGGCTCTTCAATTAGTTTATTTCAAAAAAAGAACCTAATTTTTTTTTCTGCATACCTTTTAAAAAAAACTTCTTTTCCAAAAACGTCAAAATATTTTTATTAGTGAAAAGAGAAAATAACCTACTTTTTCACAATCCATAGCGTAGAAATAATTAACCATATGGTCTTTTGCCAAATCGAGCCAAATACACAATGACAATGTATTCTTTACTTCTCTTATAATTAGTATTGGAGACAGCCTTAACAAAAAAGTTTAAGAGATTTTTAGTTATAATGCGGTATTTATTTGATAACATGGACCAACGTTGTGCTGCTTCATAACTTAACAATCTCCTTTATAAGTTAGCATGCCAAGTAATTTCTGCTAACTATGGTTATTCATGGGAAAACTCGATGTTGGAAAATCAACTAATTGCGTCAACGCATGTAGTATCATACAAGAACATGTCGTACAATAAAAAATTATGACATAATTTTTATTAGTAATTAGTAATTTATAAATAGGATAAGTAATTTTTGATTAAAAATATATGACATAATTTTTACTAATCAATAAAAATTTACATAAGTAAAGCACTAGAAAATAATTCCGTTCCACCTATGTTAAAGTTAAATTTCAGATTTCGGTTGTAAGGGACTTAAAAGAATATCATGAACTTAATTGAAGTATGTCTATCTAAATAGTAATTTATAAATAGTAATTTATAAATAAATAGGATAAGTAACTTTTGATTAAAAATATATGACATAATTTTTACTAATCAATAAAAATTTACATAAGTAAAGGACTAGAAAATAATTTCGTTCCACCTATGTTAAAATTAAATTTCAGATTTCGGTTGTAAGGGACTTGAAAGATTATCATGAACTTAATTGAAGTATGTCTATCTAATTGAAAACCAATAAACCATATAGAAAAAAACGGGAGATGAAAGAAAATATACATAATAGCTGCTCAAATCTTTGCTGTTATTACCACCCATCATAAACTCTATATACTTTTAATGGAAACTCTCTTAGACTCTATATTTGTTTAGGGGTTCCTATTGTATTTATAACCATAGAAATCTTTACTTCACCTACTTTAAACAGTATTTTTAAGGCACGAAACTTCCTACAACTATCTTGAAAACTCCATTCTCACGTAGCTTCTCATTGAATTGATTTAAAAGACTTTTCCTCGATATGAACCACTAAATCTTCATTATACCTCATTCTAAAAACATTTACCTTTTCACACTAAATTCTTACAATATGATCCCTTTGTCACTTCATTATTTTCATTTCTGGCTGAACTTCTCTTCCCTTTGTTCCTTTTCATGTTGTAGTTCTGCGCATAATATCCTCATATGGATCAATTTTATGGGCTCTTCTCAGCTTTTGGACCTCAAATTCCGGTCAGTCCATACTGCATCAGCATCTAATGTGCATAAACCATGCTATCATTTTAACATACTTGCACAGTAGATTTCTTTTTATCAATTCATAGTAACATAGTGTAGCCACATGTGAGAGAGCCAATTTTAATGTAGCTCTCTAAAGTCTAAAGTATGATATAGATATATACATCCTTTTACTTTCAAGACATTAGTCCTGCTATTTTACTGTAACCACTGATCTCGGCAGCAGATCATGAATTTCTACACCTTAAGAGTTGAGGTTTTGGTCTCTACTATGAAATGCATAGTTATATTGATGTGTTTTGTTGGCTCCATTTTCTCAGCCTCATGTTTGATGCAGAAGTTAAGACTCTGGAGGGTAGTTATGAAAGGTAAACCAACAAAATGCTGAATGAGAAAAAGCAGGCCATGGTAAGATGTTAACTTCTGAAATATAATTCTATATGATATCATAATGGTCGTTCTTAGAATTTGTAATATGTTCTTCTTTAGGGGCTTCTTGGACCCAACATTGTCATTGACATTCTTCAATTTCACTGATAGGAGTAGTTACAATTTTTGTTGCAGATCAGAGTTGAATTCATATGTTGCTCTTAAAAAGCAATAAGTTAACATATTCTAGTTGTAGATCTTGGTCTGTCTGATAAATATGAATTTCGTAGTTCATAACATACAGTCTGATCTTACATTTTTGTGTGTCTTTTTTTGTTATTATATTCTGATAAGAGTTTGGTATATATTTTGATATCACGGACCATTTAGCTTATAGTGCTGTTCGAAATGCAGATATGCCACAAATATTGATCAAAAGCGAATTAAACTCTTTGAGGGGCCTAGTGAAGGCTATGCAGAGGAAAATGACATGCTAGCTTCTTGTAAGAACATAGGTTCCTCTAATTTATGTTATTTAGACTCCATTCTTTCATTCATTTGCAATAGAAAGTGGGATGAAAATCAAAGAGCATGCACTTAGCCTCGGGCCTAAACAAAGTATCTGTGGAATGAGCACTGTTAAGAATCACAAGCACTGTTTTGAAATAGGCATGGACGGAAGTATACCCCTCCTTTTGAAGGTGAAAATTATAGTTTGTCATGATCACATTGGTTTAACTATAGGTTGTCCTCCATATTTTTTTTATCTAATGACTTTCCTCCATGTTACCAGCAAAATATATTAATGTATTTGAATTGCAGTGGAAAAGTAACTTTTTTTTTTCAATTTGACTTTTTTTTTAAAGTAAGAATGCAAAAAAGTTAAACTGTGTGTTGTGATTATGTTTGGATATGCAGTGGGTATAAGTTACTTGTTTTTTTTAATCTGACTTTTGGATTTATGTTTCGATAATTACTTTGAAAAAATAAGGTTATATTAAAAAAATAATTTTATTAGAAGTGCATTTGAAATATGCAAATATTGTAATTAAGAGACAATACATGAATTGAAATTTAAAACTTGAAATAGTAATTTAAATAAAAAGCAAGAAATTAGAAGAAAGAAGTTGCTCCTCACGTCATGTGCTATTGGTGCACGAGCACCTTGCTTTTAAGGTAGAAGCAATTTGCATTTGATTTGTTTCCAAACATATCAGCAAAAAGTCATAAGCAAGAAAAAGCCAAAAATTTGTTGTTACCATGCTTATTCCTCATGCCAAACACACACATCAGTCACAAACAACGCAAATAGTAGTGATCATCTCTCTACGAAAGTCTACTTATTAACCAATGGGTAGTTGGTTGAGCTGTTAAGTGAGCTACAACCCCCGTATGAATGAGAACACATGTTTGAATCTTGGGAGGTGCTCTCATTGAAAGAGGGTACAACCTTGTCTATGTGATCAACACTCCTACCTCGCGAGTCCGAATTAAATCTCGCGGTGATTAACAAAAAGAAAGTTTACTCGATTATCTCAACAATATAAAAAAATCAAGGAAGTAATAAATGACTTTTTATTAGTTAGAAGATATCCTACAAAATTACATACGGACGGAATTATTGGTAAATAATAATGCTCAATATCAACATTCAGTGATAATGATTTTATGTAGTAATATTAATGCAAGTGCCAAGGGAAAATTTAGTTTTTGGGATTTAGAGGATGAGTTTAACTTTTTATGTAGTAATATTAAAATGTGTTGGGGCGTAGGGGAAGCGATGAAGAGAGAGGAGAGGGAATTGTTTATTATTATATGTGGGGGTTAGGTTATTTGCAAAGTTTTTCATAATTATTAAGTTGAATACAAAACTTAATAATTGTGTTGATGTGTTGTAAGTTAATAGTTATTTTTCATATTTTTTACCAGGCAGCTTAGTTATAAATAGTATGGGAGAATTACCAATTTGTTTGACATTATAATTCTACTTTTAATAAATTCACATATACAAAAAAAAAAAACAATTAAAGACAATTAACCTTGGAAATCCAATTTTGGGGGTTAGGGATGAAGTTTGAATCTTCTTTTGTGTAAATTACGGGCGAGTTTGATTTTTAGTCAAGTTGAAAATAATACAAGTGGTCATAATTTATATTTTTAAAAAAAAACAATTCATTGGTATTAATGATGGTTAAATAACACATTAAATATTATTTTTTGATTATGGGAGTTACACAAATTATGTTTGCAGTTGCTTACAGTAGAGGAAATTTCATTTTTACACAAGGGAATTTGATTCTTAACCATATTAAAATATTACATATTACAATCTAAATTTATATTTTCTAACCATTTTTATATGTTTATCCATAGTTTTGTGAGTTTCAACCATAGGAAAAATGTTAAATAATCCGAACTCCACATATATGCATTCACATGTTAAAATGCACCTTATGCCAAATAATTTATCAATGGCAAATCAAAGGAATTTTTAAATAAACCAACTAAAGAAACCTTACATCAGATAATGGTCCATTAAACAGAAAATCTAAATCTTAGAGAAACCATGAACATGCTAAATCTCTAATGATTAATCTGCCTACTTTTTAGTAATTAGTAAATTTTATGTTGAGTAATGCTCATCTAATAAACTGAGGTCTATTTGCAAACCACATTCATGCTAAATGTGTGACTACTAGGCTTCTGATGAATACTTTTGAATTGGTTTCTATTGAAAATATTTATTGAAATGGTCTTTGGCAATGCACAATCTAAACAGAATAGGAGCATATCTTTGTACAGGCACAACAACATATTTCTATTCAGGTGGGGCGGGGGCACACAACTTTTGACAAAAAATAGCTTTGGAAGCTGGCGGGCTAAATATTAATGGATTGGAAGGCATATATAATGGATTGGAAGGCATATATATGGGTCAGTAAAAGGGGTTGGTGATGGGGTTAGGTTATTTGCAAAAGGTACGTCATAATTGAACTCATATGAATTAAACTATATATATTGAGTGCATTTTGACCATTTGTGATCAATGTCGCTTTAGAAAATATCATTTTTGATAAAAAAAATAACTCATTTATGAAATAACATCTAATTTACAAAATAATAAAATGACCCTGTGCAACGCACACAGTAGGCCACTAGTTAATTTAAAAGCAATTTTAGAGGCATAATATATAGAGTAAAGTATATCATTTTATTTTTCTTTCATTACACTGACATTTCTTCTCTTCTGTGTAACATGTAATTAAATTTTGAAGGAATTTTTGTTTTTTGCTTTTTCAAAATAGAGGAGGTTTCTGTAATTAATACGAAAAATTTACTTTAATAGGTATTTCTTATAATGAAGAAATCACCAAATGTTGACACAAGCATTGATAAAAAGGAAAATATTTACACGAATTCCTTTGTATTTATCTTGACAAGCCTTTCAATCACATGTATTCAATAAGTCAATTTTTAGAAATGCTCATTGTTTAATAGTGCAATAATTAAAAACTTAGAGAAAATAAATGTTAAGAATTTGTGCTTAGTTATCCTGAAATAAATTCTCATTCCGGTTCTTAGTAAAAGAACAAGTTAATTTTTTTTTAGAATGTCTAAAAAATAAAACAAATCAATCTACAAATTTATGTTTCTTTGTATATAAACTAACTTGACATATGAATTGGTATAGTATAACATAAAAAATGTTATATATTAATTAATCCGTTTGACTTCTTCAATCTTCCCAAATATATTGAAAGTGTATGGATAATTGGATATTTTTATCAATGTACGACACAAACTAATGTGTTTATAAACTGAAATATAATAGGGAAAAACTTACATCAAGTTCTTTTCTCTAGGTTCTCAAGTTCTTTCAATATAGGAGTGACACATGTCCTTTTATAACAATCATCCATTCAATCTAACGGCCAGTAATTGGAGAAATGGAGAACCTAGATGGAGGAACTTGACCTAAGTAAGGTCCAATGTAATACTACCTCCGGTCCTAAATATAAGACCTAATTGACTTTTTTTTGGAGAGGTTAAGGTTGCGAAATAGACTATTAAATCATGACATATTTAATTTATTTTTAGATTATTCATTAGTTTATAGGTAAAATAAATTAGTCTAAGGGAAAAAATTAGTTAAATCAATTTATAATTAACTTATTTTGTTTTTTTATAGGATTTTCTAAAAAAGTCAACTAGATCTTATATTTAGGACCCGAGGTAGTACAATTAAATGGTTAATGCCCGTGGGTCCGTACTAGTTTTTTTTAACACATTTTTCGGACCAAACACAACAACAAAACCAACTAACCAGATAAATAGATAAGTTCATTTAACATTTTTAATATTTCTTTCGTATAGCATTTCTTCCCCGCTTCACACTACTCTTGGATTTCTTGGTCAGTCAATATCACCAATCTCCTTCTTCTCTGTCTCAATCTTTTTTCACCGTTTGTACCTTTAAGGAGCCATTGATATAAACAGAGAACCACTCACTTTATCCCTCATAGCTTCTTGACTCCTTCAATTTCAGCCTCCCACCATGAAGCTTGCAGCACAAGAAAAGGAGGATTCCAATGTGTTTATTCCCCAAGAAATCATCGTTGACATTCTTGTACGGCTTCCCGTAAAATCCCTCATCAGATTTCAATGTGTTTGTAAAGATTGGAAGAATATGTTCAAGACCCCATGTTTCATTTCCCAACACCTAAGTCATTCCACTAAGCACAACCCTTTACTTATTGTTGATTGGGACATCTCTGGAGATCATCCATGGCGCTTATCTTTGTTCAATGCTGAAATGCAGTTTCTTGAATATCATAACCCACATGACATGGATCCTTCAATTGATGGTTTGGTTTATTCCAGTAATGGCTTGCTTTGTGTGGAACTTGATGGTATATCCCACCATTCTATATGGCTGTGGAATCCTTCTATTAGAGTGGTTAGACTATTGCCTCAATCTCAGAACAACATTAACATTGAATTTGATCATACCTGCGTAGGATTTGGCTACAGCCCAATAGCAAATGATTATAACATTGTGAAACTTTTTATCTCTCATCGTTTGGTTGTGAAAGCAAAAGTGTATTCCTTAAGAACAAGGTTATGGAGGGAAGTTGATGTTGACAACTTAGATGGTATAACTATGGAGAGAGGCAGAAATTTTGATTGTATTGGGGCTATCTGTTGGTTCGGATGTAAGGCAGAGGGGGGTAAGAGAGATCATATTGATTGCATAGTTTCATTTGACATAGAAAATGGGGTGTTCACATTGATACCGTTCCCCAGTTTAACTCCTGGTTCTGTATTACTTGATCATGCGCTTACTAGCTACAGAAACAAACTAGCTATGTTTTCCTATTGTGATGATGAAAATTCTGAATCTTATAGGATTGATTTGTGGGTGTTGGAGGAGTGTACAGATCCGTCTATGGGGAGATGGAGTTGGACTAAAACATATTCTAGCAGACCAAACCCTTATAGGTTTGACCTTGGTCCTGAGATTATTTGGAGGAATCAAATTGTTTGCACGGTGAAAGTGTTACCTGAAGGTGAAGAGGAGGATCTTGGTGAAGAAATATTTGCTTTCTTCAGTATTGCTACTAATGAATTCAACATGGTTTGTATCCCGGTCCCAAAACGTCAATTTAGTCCTGAAATTTTCAAATATGTGGAAAGCCTTGTCTTATTGGAGGATGAGGCACCATGTATTCACCGTAATTTTATCTAAATATTCTTGTAAAGCATCCGGTAAAATCTCTAATCTGATTCCAGTGTGTTTGTAAGCTTTGGAAGAATCTCATCAAAACCCCATCTTTCATCTTTCTTTTACCAACACCTCCACCATTCCACCCTGCAAAATTCTGATATTGTTGATGATTGTGGAAAGCCCGGTACTACTTGACAACACCCATATTTGAAAAATACAGATACTCAATACCAACTGTATCACCACATTTCACCTTTTTTGTAATTTCTAGTTGCTTAGTTTTAATATTTGTATAAAGTACTCAATAATCAATATTAATTGAATGTCTTTTCCTGCTCTTGGCTCTTCTGTTATTCTCCTCCCAAAGCTATTGCATGGTATTGAATAAAAAGGTATTGGAAGGTGTAGTGGAGAATCAGGAAGCAAAAGTAGTTTTCTGCAATCCCACTACACATCCATTCAACATGCTTGATATCAGAAAGTGTAGTTGTAATTGTGATATTGCTGAATATGTGGAAAGTCTGCAACTACTTGACAACATCCATACTTGAAAAATGCTTATCTTTAACACCTGATGTATTGCTATATTTGACCTTTCTAACTTGAATTGGCTTAGTTTTATATAATTGTGTGTTCCGCTTTTAAAAGTTGTCTTTGTAAGAAAGGCTTAATCTCCAATATTAGTAAATGAAATCATACAATGCATAGAAGGAAGGTTGCAGCTGAACTCTGAGATTTTTCTGATTGGGGTGTTTTTAGTAAAATTGTGAGGTATGAGGCTGCTCTCATGATGGCATTATGTTGCTTACAAGTTTTCTCTTGAAAAGATTAAGGAAGTAATTTTCTTGAATTCTTCCCCTCCTGGGTTCAGTGTTCATAACCTACCTCCTAGGAATGCCATTTAAATATACCATAGTTCTAACATGTAACAATAAAATTAGTGCTGCTCATAACTTTGAAAACATTGAAGTATTTATTCATAGTTTTTTTTTTGGATCGGAAGTATGGATTCATAGTTGAATGCCTTTCTCTGCTGTGAGGGCTTAGTCTCTTTTCATATTCTCTTCTCAAAATCAACAACCAATTAGGCTACTGCTATTCTTCTTATGGTTGTGCCCTTAAGTCATTGTGAACTAAAAAAATTTCAGTAGACCAAAAATTAGAAAAATTGGTATGACCACAGATACTGTAGATGCAAATTCATACTTATGAAGCGTGAATAATGGTATCTCCCATCATGACATTCTAGCAACTCTCAAGTAGATGACTAGCATGAATGATATAGACACACACACACACATACAGCTAGTTCCTATGTATTTTTCATACCCATTACGATCACATGATATCAGGTCTCTTATATCCTGAACCAATGTCTGCCGATAGTCCCATTTTAGCTAACAGGTCAGCTGGTCCATTTGCCTCACGAGGAGAGTTTGAAATCGCAGCCTATTAGTGTCTGTTTGGCAACGAATTCACCTCCTTAATGATGTCTACATCATTATGGCATTCATTTATCTGAGCATGCAAGAGATCAACTGTGTTAATTGAGTCAGTTTCAAGCATAATTCTTCTAAATCCCACGTTCCATGCTACTTTGCCTTCTTTTTTACTTTATATCAATGTTAATTTTTTACTGAATCCCATGTTCATTTTTATTGAATCCCATGTACCTTAGAAATGAAATAGATTTGCACAGGCAGCGTTCATTTTCTATGAATCAATGTTAATTTTTAAAAGACAATGTTATCCTTCAAATATTAGTAGTCAATGTCAAAAATTCAATAGTAGATGTTAATTTTTTTCTTGGAATAAATAAATAAAAATAGTCAACCCACTTCTATTTCCACTTAGTGAGTTTGCTGTGAAGGGAATATACTAGGCTGTTTTAACCCTATTTTATGCAGAGGCACTGATTTCAACCTATGACCTTAAACGACACGACAAACAATTTTACAATTGAGCTAAACGAGTTGTTCTATTGGAATAGAGAAATCTGAGTGTTTTTTTAAACTTCTTAATTTTGAATCTAAAAAAATTCTGTTACATATCACTCATGAGAAAAAACTTTTGACATAAATTTGCATATTGACAATAAAATCAAAAATATAAATACTCTCTTAACGAATTACTCTCCATCTTTATATATAAATTATTTTTAATTGAAATGCAATTTTCCATAAATAGAAAAATTGACTTTAAAGCAATAAACGTGTAAGAACTGTGCATATATTTATTAATGTATCCGATGGACAAAATTGATGGAAAAAAGAGTGCACAATGCTGAGAAAATGCATTAATTTTTGGTATGATCTCTAACAATGTTTTAAAATAAGAGATAAAACTAAAGTTATCAAAGTGAAGGAAATATGACTTAATAAAACCATACATTGACCAGATCAAAAAGAGTTCAAACAACCTTAAGTCCCTCCAATTTGTTCCAATTTTTTGTTTTCATTTTTCAAATATCAAAGAAAGTTTTTGGTATCTTAGGTTTCGTTTAGTTAAAACAATACACTCTGCATAAGTTAACAAAATTCTTATCATTTTACCTTTAAAAAGAATAAAAACTCTAATTTGTAATTTGATAAACCACGAATTAAAATGAAAACACCAAAATACTCTATCCATTCCTAAAAATAAGATCACTTTCCTACTCTGCCTGATTTGAATAGATTAAGGATATTAAGTTAGTTATTATCACATGATATTACCACTTCACTCTAACCATATATTTTTATCCACACTCTCTCTTTCTTGCTTATCTATTATAGATAGCATTATTAAGGTTAATTTGGGAAAAAGTTGGAAAAAATTAGAAAGTAATCTTATATTTAAGAACTATCTAATTGAAATTTGAAAGTGATAATCTTATATTTTCCCATAGACTAGTATATTTTACCTATAAACTAATGGATAATCTAAAAATATATCAAATATGTCATAATTTAATAACTTATTTTGCAACCTTAATCTCTCCAAAAAAAATCATCTAGGTCTTATATTTAGGACCGGAGATAGTATTTAGTACAGGAGGATTACGATCCGACATGAAAAATCAAAGATAACAAAGGAGAATTGAATTCTGTTTGGTCATATTAGTCAACAAAAGTGAATCTGACGAAATGAATAAAATAAACCTACATATCCTAGCAAGTGACGTATAATATTGGCCACAGAAAATAACAAGAGTGAATGAGATTATGAAAACAAAAAAAAAATCCTATGGTCAAAAAAAAAAATATGAGATTATGAAACCAAACTAAAATCCTAATTTTGTTCTTTCCTAGAAAACAAAAATAAGAACAGAGGGAATGGCAAGAACAACCACAGGATCTCCGGAAGTAATCAAAGTTGCAGCCATTTGTGGCTCTCTTCGCAAAGCTTCATGCAACAGAGGCCTCATTCGTGCTGGTAATAACTTCATTATTTGTTCATTCATTGCTTTGATTATTAACTTCAACTTTGATTTTCTAATTTAATGATATGCGTGTTTAGCAGCTATTGACATTAGCAAGGAGGAAATAAATGGACTAGAGGTTGAATACATTGACATTTCTTCTCTTCCAATGATCAATCCTGATCTTGAAGTAGATGGCACATATCCACCATCAGTGGAGGATTTTCGCCAGAAAATACTCCAAGCTGATTCATGTATCTTTGCTTCACCTGATTATAACTACTCCATCACTCGTAAGATATTTCCTTCATGTATTCCTTTCAATCTTCAATAACACATGTTAAGTCCTTCATATAGCTGATTAACTTTCTATTAGTTTGATTGTTACTACGGATAGAGGGAAATGTTCTCTAAATTTCAAACAAAGTCTTCCATACATATTTGTATACACCAACCTAGAAAGGTAAGACAAAAAGTCGAGTGAGGGTGTACTGTCGTGTACACTATTGACTATACACTATAAATATACAGGGTATCTCTCCTAAAAAGATGTCTTTCCCCTTAAGGAAAAATTGTTTTTTTGTTATTTTTTTTAAATTACAAGGCAACTCCAAAGCATCGGATGAAGATTTAAGGATAATTTCCCACATATTTAAATTATTCTATGTTATAGTGTGATTACAAAAATGTTTAACTAATTCGATAGTAAATTGTACTCCCTCCGTTCCTAAATATAAGATCGCTTTAGGGAGGAGAGTTTGTTTCTGAGTATAAGATCACTTTCTAATTTGACTCAAGTTTTCCCCAATTTAGCCCCATACTCCCTTCACCCAAAAAAAATAGTGGTTTGAAGGTGAGAGAATATTTTTGAAACTTAGGTGAGGGGTTTTTTGGAAATTTCATGTAATCCTAACTCATTGGAATGTCTTCCTTAATCTCTCCAAATTTGCTAAAGTGGTCTTATATTTAGGAACAGAGGGAGTAATTTATAATTCAGGACTGAGAAGAGAGAGAGAGATAATTTATAGATATATAACCATAAAATCAATTATTCGTTATGCAGACATGATCCTTGATCCATAACAAGAAATTCTTTCTCTTAAAACACTTGGTAATGTGCTCAGTGATAGGCAATGATACTACCACATATAAATACCAAACTATGAGGATAATCTTTTTACAACTACAATTGTTTTTTTCCTTCTTTTTGTAAAAATTCAATTTCATTAAAATTAAAATGATTATAAGCTAAGACTCATTTATATAGATATAACTATATAAGACAGTCTGCTATTAAAGTGCATACAGGAAAAATAAAGAGTGGACTGAAACATAAAGAAAAAGGTTAGTAAATAGACAATAATAATAAGATTGAATCCAAAACAACTAAAGCTAACCAACTCCAGTTGAGGTTCAACTATATGTATTTGATGGTAGATTAGATTGAAGAAGTGACTGCTAAAAGAGTGAATTAACGTAAATTCATGATCTGCAAAGAGCTCCATATAAGATATGTTAGCATGAAGTTTAAGTGGTTACTTCACAACGTCAACACCAAAAAGAGGGTGCTAGATGGAAAAGGAGAGGAAATATCTGCAAGTGTCTTTGAGAACACTCATAACAATATCACCTAAAAGATGCAAAGGAACCTGATGGAGTATGATCTTCATAGTTGTCTCACATATAGAAGTCTTACAACTAATCCAACTACTCAATGAAATAGCCAAACAAAGAAACAAGAAAGAAAATAACCCCAAGAAACCAAAGGGAACAGTATTGTAGGATGGACCTATAAGCAAATGCATAAACTTATTGGTCCTTATTGTGATCATCCACTCCCGCGAAGCTTTTTGGTATAAGCTTCGCTAAAACCCAACCTTGAATGTGAATGTAATCCCATGCAAGATAAAGGTGTACTGTGTTGTGTTGAAAATGAAATCATCCCATAACCGCTTCCGAGCGAGTTTGGATTTGTTGGAGGAGAGAAGGTATGCATTAACTTGTTAACAAAGGCAATAGAGAAAGAACATATGGGAGACTCTCAACATCAACCAATGCTCACTTCTTGTAGTTATGATGGCAGCTTTGGTAACTTCCCTTTTCATCTAGATCGTGCTCTTGATTCTTAAAGAGTGTGGTAAGATCTAAAAGTCTGCACCTCTTTTTAAAAGGAGGAGGACAACATAGACTCCTTAGAAATAATGTCTCTCTCTTTTCCCTCACAATTTGAACTTGTTTGGGATTCTCCACCTCTCTTGACAAAGGTCTGCACCAGCAAGAATTTCACAAGTAGACATTTCCTCTTTAAAATGTAGCATCTAGTCCTCAGAACATAAGAGAGGACTCGTATGTTGATACCTGAACCTGCTTTTCCTACCAGGAGGGTTCTTATTCAATGACCAAGGGTACTTGGTTCTTTTATATATTAGAAATGAGAATCTAGTTGATGTTTGAACTTGCGCTGTTTGTGAAGAAAATTCTAAACGCATTGCCTCTTCCTACTTATGTAATCTACAAAAACATTGTCCATTTTCCATTTCAAGCATTTTGCATCAGCTGAAACCAGACTCTATGACAAAATCTTTGTCAAAGGCTTTTCAGAGAAACAGGAGACGGTAAACTTAATTTAATTTCCATGAACATTGGAATTATAGCGGTCAAAGTAGTCATTATACTTAAAATTGCTTGAGTTAGAACCCACAACAGTGATTGTGACTCGTGGTTAATGTTGGGAAAACATTTTAAAATGTCAAGCCAGAACAATACTTAGACAATAGAGACATAAGAAGAAGACGACAGGAAGAAAAATAAATTTTTTATTTATAAGAGCATTTTTTACTTTTCATGATTAATCTTATTTTCATATTAGTGAAATTATCATTTTTGATCTCATGCCCAATAGTTAAGAATCATTTGTGACCTTTTGAATAGTTATATACTATTTTTCTTCCTTGGCAGATAGTTTTGTATCAAAATTGGGCTCTCGCCCTTCTGTTTATCATGGTCTAATTCTAATGAGAGTATTAACACTACTATGCAGTAAAACATCAAATTATATGTTGGTAATATTTAAAGAAAGAGATAGCATGATTTTTTTTTGGTGGAGAAGAGATAGCATGATTTCAATAAATGCATACACACATTAACAATATCTATAATAATATTCATCAGCACTGTTGAAGAATGCATTAGATTGAGGATCTAGACCTCCAAATGTATGGGCTGGAAAAACAGCAGCAGCCATAAGTGCTGTGGGAGGAAGGAGAAGAGCACAATATCATCTTCGGCAAATAGGAGTGTTTCTTGATCTTCACTTCATCAATAAGCCTGAGTTCTATCTTAATGCCCACCGTCCTCCAGGAAAGTTCAATGACAATGGTGACTTGATTGATTCTGAGACTAGGGACAATCTTAAAGAAGTGATTCTTTCCCTCCACACCTTCACAATGAGACTTCATGGCAAGGGCTGCAAAATTTTTATCATTTTTAGTTGGCATGAGATAAGGAAGTTCATTGATGGCTCATGTAATTAGCTTTGGATTTAAGCATATTAAGGGAGGGGGCAGTGAGACTATCAAAATAAATATTTGTGAAAGGATATATTTCTTCATGTCTGAATTATAAGACTTAGATGATCAACTTTTAAAGATTAAGAACATTAGTTAAACTTTCAATTCCATATGTATAAAGGGAATGGGATTTAACAATGAATTCACGATATTCATTCTCATTATATATATTGGATAACATATATAAAAATCTAAATTTTAAAATTAATTAATAATTACAATGTTTTTTTTAAAAAAAATAGTCTTTTTATTTAAAAAAATTATGGTTTACTTCTCTCTTTGTCCATCACAATAGTTTAATATGGGTTTTTTACCATTTTTCCCTTTGTTGACTTTACATATTGCAGTTAGCTTTTTATTCTTTCTCTTCTTTGCTACATATTCTATCCTTATTTTGTCTATACATTCTATCCTATTAATAGAGATAAAGTTGGAAAACAAAATATTTGAGACACATTAAATATTTTATCTATTTTTAATATTTTTTGGATAAAACAAAGTGGTTGCTTTCACCTTATATTTAAGGACAAATAACGTATTATTGTTATCATTATCATCAAATAATAGTACTGCCTCCATTTCGTAATACAAAAGTCTAAAATTTAAATAATTTTCCCAAAATATAAGAGTTCACCCTTACATTTCATCATTTGATACATTTTTTTTTATTTTGCCTTCAACTCGCTTTCATAGAAATTTTTAATTTAGTGTTTAATCTACCATTTTCCATCGTACTTTGTCTTTCCTTTAACATATCAATTTATAGATTGTGTTTTCCTTCCATTTGTTTAACCATCCGCCTTCCAATTACATGTACATTCCTTTACCTTGGAAATTTACAACTTCACTACTCTTTCTTACCATGCATAAATTAACTATAACGAATGTCTCCCCTTCTAGATTAAGTATAATTTGTCCCTCAAAAGTCAATGCTACCCGGACATCGTATTATCATCTAGTTGTCAAATATGGGTATTAGTTTTTTGAAAATATTCAAGGGCAAAGGTGTAAAAATGATATTAAACTTTGCCCCTATGAGCGTTTTTAATAATAAAGTTTCGTGATGTGCAAAAAGAGTACCAACTTGAGTTTCATGTACAAAAATAGTATTTTCACTTAACAGAAATAAAATTTAGATACGAAGAGACCTCTTATGCTCCTCATTATATTATTCTCTTTTTCATCCTCCCTCCCTTCACCCACGATTTCCGACTTGACCTCACTCATTCGTCGTGGTCGGATGGACATGGTCGGACAACGGCGGCCGAGGCGCGGCGGTGCTGGCCAAGGTGAAGGGAGGGATGTTGAAGAAGAGAATAATTTAATAAGGGGCATAAGAGTCTTTTCATATCTAAATTTATTTTCATTAAATGAAGATACTATATTTGCACATAGACCTTAAGTTGGTACTATTTTTGCAACTCACGAAACTTTAATATTAGAAAGACAATGTTTTATTTAGTCATTTGTTTTATAAGTGCAATCCATAAGGTAATTAAAAAATTATTTAAATTTTAGGGACAATAAATTTTTGAGGTTTTATATTTGGATACACAATAAACCTTTTAATAAGACCCTATATAAACTAGATGTCTTGTAATTTGGTTGTATGACATCTCTCTTATAAGTGAGAGATAATAGGTTCAATCTCGCTTGTAACTTCAAGTCATTAGAACTTGCCCTTGAAATTTTAAAAAAAAAAAATCCTATATAGCAAGGGTTAATACTTTGTCATTTAAGATTGATGAAATTTAATCAAATTGTTAAACAAATTGAGCTAGTGAAAAGTCATTCACGATAAAAAAAATAAATTAATGAATACATATTTGTCAATACTTTCATTTATATGAATTAGTTTTTTAAGTTGAAGCATAATTGTACAATGATGAACATATCATATTACTGAATTGATTGAAATAAAAAAATTACAAAGTGGTTAATTTATTTTAGTCATATTTTTTTATATCAAGGCAAATGGGATTCAATAAAATAATAACATTGATGTAAAGTAAACAAGAAGGCTGGGATTTAGAAGAATTATGCTTCAAAATGACTCAATTAACAGAGTATCTCTTGCATGCAGAGATAAATGAATGTCATAATGATGTAGACATTATTAAGGAGGTGAAGTCGTTGCTAAACAACGACTAATAGGCTGCGATTTTAAACAGTCAATGGACCAGCTCAGCTGTTAGCTACACTGGGACTATCAGCGGACATAAGAGACCTGATATCACATTATTGTAATGGGTGTGATGCCCACTTTATCAAGAAAAATTGTATCTAGCAAGCCTATTTCAACATCCTTTGGAAAGAAGTCTCAGTAGGAAATAATATTGATGTCACCACTATGCTTGCCATGTAATCATCCATCATATACCTGTAGTTTGCTGAATGAGGCAGATTCACTTGTTCATAATCCTCTATCTACAGAAGTGCATAGTATAATATATGTTGTTTCCCTTTCCAACTGCTCCCAAATACAATCATGCATAGTTCATGAGAATGAATTTCAATCTAGAGAATCAGAGGTCACACCAATCTTTCCAGAATTTTGTTTACTGACAAGATTTTGGTTCACATTTTAAGTAACAAGGGCATGACCATAAGAAGAATAGCAATATCCGTATGGGGTTGGATTTTGAGAAGAGAATAACATGAGAGCCAAGAGCAGAAAAAGGCATTCAACAAATATTGAAGATTGAGTCCTTCATACAAATATAACTAATAACAATAGGAAAAAAACATACACGCCCAGACAGCAGCACACCCACAACAAAATAGAGACTAAGAGTAGATAAATGCCCTTCAATACATATAAAACCAGTAGCTTGGCTAAATAAGAGTCCCAACTTCCAAATAGTTAGTAACATGGCAACTAAGTTAAATAAAACTAAGGAACTAGAAATTACAAAAAAGTGAAATGTGACGATACAGTTGGTATTAAATATTAGCATTTTTCAAATATGGGTGTTGTCAAGTAGTACCAGGCTTTCCACATAATCAACAATATCAAATCTATTGATACGTTTTGGAATATTGACCATGTTGAATTCATCAGTGTTGAGATTGCAGAAAGCAACTGCTTCATGATACTCCTCACCTGCAATCCAGTCTTCAAGTAATATTTCCACACTGCAAACAATTTCATTTCTCCAAATAATTTCAGGATAAATGGTACGCCAGTATGGATTGGGTTTGCTAGTATATATTTTGGCCCAACTCCATTTCTCCCTAGATGGATCTGCACACTCCTCCAACACCCACATATCAATCATATATGATTCAGAAATGGGGAAAAGCAAAGCTAGTTTGTTCTCATATCTAGCAAGCTTATAGAACCATGTATCATAAGAAGTCAAAGTCAAAGTAGGAAAAGGTATCAATGTGAACACTTCACTTGCTATATCAAATGACACTATCAAATCCATATGACTATTGATGTTTTCCTCAACATCTTTCTTTCGTGCAACCCAAAACAAAGCTCCATTAAGAGGCAAAGGGTTGTGAATGAAACGATATAGACCCTCTAAAATATCAACGTCAACTTCTTTCCATAACCCTGTCTTTAATGAATAAACTTCCCCTTCAACCACAAAATCCCCAAGAAGTTTCACAATTTTGTAATCATTATCAATTGGGCTGAATCCAAATCCAACAGTATAATACTTATACACATTATTGAAAGGAGAATCAGGTACTGGTTTGACCACTCTAATAGAGGGATTCCACAACCAAATGGAACACTGAGTTTCAACTTTCAGTTCAACACAAAGCAAGCCATTACAAGAGTGTACTATACCCCACATAGCAGATTCAAGTTTGTGCTGAAATTCAAGGATTTGCATCTCACTATTGAGCAAAAACACTTGACATGGATCATATTCAGAGATATTCCAATCAAAAAGAAGCAAAGGATTTTGCTGGGTGGAATGGTGGAGGTGTTCGGAAATGAAAGATGGGGTTTTTATGAGATTCTTCCAAAGTTTACAAACACATTGGAATCGGATTAGAGATTTTACTGGAAGTCGTGCAAGAATATTTGTGATAATTTCACAAGGAAGACATGGTGCCTCATCCTCCAATAAGACAAGGCTTTCCACATATTTGAAAATCTCAGGACTAAATTCGCGTTCTGGGATCGGGATATCAACCATGTTGAATTCATTAGTAGCAAGATTGCAGTAAGCAACTTTTTCTTCTTCAAGATCCTCCTCTTCACCTTCAAAGACGAGGTGCTCAGGTAACGCTTCCACCGTGCAAACAATTTCATTCCTCCAAATAGTCTCAGGACAAAGGATAAACCTATATGGGTTTGGTCTGCTAGAATATATTTTAGTCCAACTCCATCTCCCCCTAGATGGATATGTACACTCCTCCAACACCCACAAATCAATCCTATATGATCCAGAATTTCCAACATCACGATGAGAAGAAAACATAGCTAGTTTGTTCTCATAGCTACTAAGCGTGTCATAACATAGTCCTCGACCACGAGTCAAACTAGGGAACGGTATCAATGTGAACACGCCATTTGCTATATCAAATGAAACTGTGAAATCGATAAGACCCATCTTGCCCTCCTCCACCTTACGTCCAAACCAAAAGATAGCCCCAATACAATTGAAAGTTTTGCATCTCTCCACATTTACACCCTCTAAGTTCCCAACATCAACTTCTCTCCATAACCCAGTCTTTAAGGAATACACTTCTCCTTTAACAACCAAATAATTAGACATAAAAAGCTTCACAATGTTATAATCATTTACTATTGGGTTAAAGCCAAATCCTACAGAGATAGAATCAAATTCAAATTTGTTGAGAGATTGAGGCAACAGTCTAACAACTCTAATAGAGGGATTCCACAGCCATAGGGAATGATGGGACCTACCAACAAGTTCCACACAAAGCAGGCTATTACTAGAATAAACCCACCCTTTAATGGAGGGATGAATGACATGTGGGT
Organism: Mimosa pudica; assembly: GCA_029929735.1. Taxonomy (NCBI): domain Eukaryota; kingdom Viridiplantae; phylum Streptophyta; class Magnoliopsida; order Fabales; family Fabaceae; genus Mimosa; species Mimosa pudica. The sequence continues at coordinate 1,028,764 of JAKELP010000051.1, read as the reverse complement.
TATGATATTCAAGAAACTGCATTTCTGCATTGAACAAAGATAAGCGCCATGGGTCACTTCCAGAGATAAGCCAATCAACAACAAGTAAAGGGTTGTGCTTTGTGGAATGAGTGAGGTGTTGGGAAATGAAAGATGGGGTTTTGAGCAAACTCTTCCAATCCTTACAAACACTTTGAAGTCTGATAAGGGATCTTACCGGAAGGCGTAGGAGAATGTGGGTGATGATGTCTTTGGGAAGTGACGGCGCATCCTTCTCCATTACTGTAAGCTTCATGGTGGTGGCTGAAAGGGTTAAAGTGAGTTGTTAGCAATGATGGCTCCTCTCAAATGTACAAACGCTGAGAAAAGATTGGGAAAGAGAAGAGGCTATGTTATTGTCACTCTCTCTAACATCTACTCATTAGTGACCACTCGAGGATAATATATATTCTTTGGCAAAAAAAAAGTGATAGACTCCCTCCGTTCCTAAATCATTTTGGTTAATTTGGGGAAATTAAGGAAGACAATAAAATTACATAATCTTCCCAAAATCCTCTCAATTACTTAACTTCAAAAGGAGGAGGGGTTTTCAATGAAAATAGGGAGTATAAGGGTAGTTTGGGCAAAACTTGAGATAAAATAGGAAGTGATCTTATATTTAGGGACTTATCCACTTCCCCAAAGTGATCTTATATTTAGGAACGGTGAGAGTGTATATATATATATATATAATATATTAATTAGCCTATTTTACTTTTAAAATCTTATCAAAAAAGTTAAATGGTTTTACATTTAAAAAAATGAGAGTAAAAATGAAAAACTTTATTTGATCTGCCCATAGTAAATTATTACAATATAATTTTAATTTTTGTGTAAAATGGTTGCCTATATAAGTTACCAAAGAGGAAGACTTGGACTGAAGAAGATAAAAAACTAATATTTTGTACTAACAAGGAACTATCTCTTTGGGTCCTTATTATAAGAAATAGACTATTGATTTTTCTTTATTTTTTTTATAATGTTATTGTTAGTTTCTAAGGTGCATTAATTATTTTTTTCCTTGACTACACATATTTAATCGGGATAGTAGGATAGAAGAGAGTATTTTTTAATAGTTTTGGAAATTAATGTAATCAATAGGGTAGTACTAGAAATTAATTGAATTTTAGAATGAATTTAATGCATTAAATAAATTTTATTGGTATATGAGATGTAAATGTGGAGATATAAACATAATTATAGAAGATGTAACTATTGGAGTTTATAATCTATTAATCACAAAAAGTAATTATAGAACGTTAGGAAGTTATGAATATCCAAATGACACATTTTTATAATTAGTTTGGAGAATTTGAGCTAGTGTCTACTTTTTATCCATTTCGTAATTATTTGACCTATTGGGTCCTTTTCAATTTCAAGTATTTGGAAAATGATAGATAAGAATCTCCGAATATTTTTAAAGACAATAAAGTTACTCAAATTTCTAAAAGGACAATAACGATATTAGGCACTGAATTGACATTTTAAAATTTGTCAAAATGACACAAATACCTCATTTGCATAACATAGTCCTAATACCTCCTCCACATTGGTTTATTGTGTTATATACAAAGAGAGGTCATTGGTGTCATTTTGTCATATATTTAAAAATGTCAATTTAGTGCTTGGGACCTTCATTATCCTTTTGAAAATTTGAGTATCTTAATTGTCTATTTGAATACTCATAGGACTTTATCTGTTATTTTTCATCTGTTTTTTTTTTGTCTTTTCCGCTAAATTTTGTGAGGAAAAGTTGGCCAAAAAAAAAATTTTTGTGAGGAAAAAAGTTAATTAAGGTGCTCTTGTATTATTGTAATTCTAATTCTAATTCTAATTGAGTTGAAAAAAATAGTATTGTAATTCTAATTGTAAATTGTAATTAGTATGCAAGGCCTTCCTCAGGCGTGGGCGACAAAAGAAAACTTGGTCCGACCTCGCTTACGATATCTGGTAAATTCCCTCTCCTCAATCCTCATTTCTTCCTTTCTTTTCTTCAAAGCTTAATTAGGAACTCCTAAATTCATTACCATTTAATCTTTTATGAATGAACATATTTTCGTTCCCTCCATTTTCTCTTCAAACTCATTTCTCATTATTGTTCACGAGGGAGGAAGTCATTTATTTCCACCACACTAATAATCCAAAATCAGAGTGACGTTCATCAACTAGGAAAACAGTGTGATTTTTATCAGATATATGATACTACCTCTGGTCCTAAATATAAGACCTAATTGAATTTTTTTTGGAGAGGTTAAGGTTGCGAAATAGGCTATTAAATCATGACATATTTGATATATTTTTAGATTATACATTAGTTTATAGGTAAAATAAACTAATGGAAGGGAAAAAAATTAGGTAAATCAATTTATAATTAGCTTATTTTGCTTTTTTATAGGATTTTCTAAAAAACTCAATTAGGTCTTATATTTAGGACCGGAGGGAGTAGTAAAATTAGTGATTAAGTTGGGATAACTGGAGTTAGAAACTTAAGCAAAAACTGTATAATACATGTTGGAAGATAAAGTTTTAGAGAGGGGAATGATTTGAGTGCTTGTGTAGTTAAATGGATGTGAGTTAGATTAGTTTAATGTGGAGGAGTTGAAATTTGTTGCTATGTTTCAGTTCACAATCTTACTGTCTATTGCTTCAGGTTCTTTGAGATATAAGCCTGCAGGATATTAAAGTTTCTAATGTATTTGGAAGAATCTGAAATATTAGAATCTTAAAGAATGGCTAAATGTAATTTTATTTTGGTTTGATGGCTTTTTGACACAGAAGCTTCTTGTGCACACAAATTTTGTAAAAAAGCCCAGATAAAGAAGGATGTTTGTGTTAGGTCTTAACAACCAATGTAAAATTTGTTTAATCTCATGATCATGGACATACAAAGATCCATGTAGCCGACCACACGTAGTGGGATATGGCTTTGTTATTGTTGTTGTTGTTGTTGTTGTTTTTGTATTTTAGGCAATTATAGGTGTCTACAAAGTTGCTGCATATTGAAATTATGAATAATAGTTCAGTTGTATGAAAGATTTATATTAAATAAGGTAAAGTTATTTAATAGATAATAGAAGTTGTGCTATATAAATTGGGAACTTGTGTTGTGGGTGATATTAAAAAGATTCGAGCTTAAAGTTTTATGAGATGTTGAATAAGGGGAGTAAATTGTAATTTGTTTAATAGGTGGCTGTATTATTTGTTGTTTTAAAATCATTTGGTCATAACATGAATGATAAAATTCTGTTTGTACTGCTGAATATACTGGAGGTTTTGCGATTTTGGAAGTGAAAGTTTGATATATATGCCTGTGAGTGTTCTAAAGCATAGAAATACAATTAGAACATTAGTATGGCTCTGTTGATTATTGAAATCTCTTTTGAATTTAGAGGGCTAGGGAAGTATAAGTTTTTTGAATTATGGTAAAAGTGATTAGTTAATATGGGTAATTTGTAAATCTGTTATTGTTTGGGGTATCCAAGTCAAGTATAGGTATTGTATCTGTTAATGGTATACAAAGATCAAAGTCTCTGTTTGTTTCAGAATCATGCACTTAGTAAATCAAATGGAACTTATTGTTTGATGATTATTGGAAGGATTTAATAATTATCTTGATGTGCTCAATTTAAGTCTTGTAAGTTTAAATTGATGTTGAGAATAATAAGGTTTGAGTTTGAAATGCCTTGCTATGCTCCTGTTTTTCAAAGTTTCTGAGGATTAAATTGAAAGTAAAAATAAATAGGATTATTGCAGAACTTTGAAATAAAAACTTGAGTTTGAATTGATGCTGAATCTATGTAATAAATAAATGACTAAGGTCTTTAAAGAATGCTTCTTGTAGAAATTATTGATCAAACGTTGAAAATAAGATAATTTAATGCGGAGTAAATTATCAAAGGGACCTTGAATGGTCAAGACCCGAAATAAGTATTGGGTAAATCATAATTTGTCCAGATGAAAAGACTTGGTTAGTATCAACTGTGTAAGATCCTTGATAGATGTTTAGATTAACTTATAAATTAGATTGTAACTAGAGTCCATACACATATATAGGTTCTCATTTATGATTTGGAAACGGGTGGAGTGGGTTGTGGCCTGAGTTCTGTTACAGGTTGCAGTTTTATTTCATGACATGAATCTTACATGAATGATTGCATAATATTTGTAGTTTTATGGCAAGTTTTAATCCTACAAGTTTTTATTTGGAGTACTTCTTAAACGATAAGATTAATATAGCAAATTTTAATCCTATAAGTTTTAATCCTCAAGTAAGATTAAAGGTCAAACTCAGTTCTAATCCTCACTTAGTGAGGCTATTGGAGAAGGGAATATACTAGGTAGTCTTACCCTTGCTTTTGCAAAGAGACTGATTCGAACTCACTTCTTCATAGCCCATGGCAAGTGAGCTTACTGTTGACTCAAGCTTGCCCTTCCCAAGTGATATTAATATACCAAAATAGAATCAGATTGCAACCTTCCTTTTTCTTTTGCTATTGGTAGGTGCTATGCTGACGAAGATTAACAAGACACTGTGTTTTACCTTATCATTGGTAATCTTTGTAAAAAATTAAGATGAAGCCTTTTTCATCAAGCCCATAATGTGTTGACTTGTATTCAGATTTGGTATTTCCTGGTCCTTAATGCTGGGTGGTATTTCCTGTTATAGTTGCAAGCAAAATCATGTCAACTGTAAAGGATGCCAAATCTACTGAGCACAGTTCTGACGAACTTGCTCAATCGCTTAATGATCTCTTCTCAAGCATTTCAACCATGGTCAAAACAGAGCTTCAAGTAAGCCTAGATTATCTCCTTTTGAAACTGTACTTATGATTTATGTTTCCTTGAAATATTTAGAGCTTGAAGCACAACATTGCTTTTGGTATTTACATATTATTAGATTGGAAGCTGAGCTATTTTGGAAAATTTCTAACTTCAATTCTTTTCCCAGGGAACCAATAATCATTTAGAGCTTCTGGAGAAGATGAACATGAGAGTAGCAGAAGAGTACAATGGATTTGGTGATTTGGCTTCTGGGTTAAGGGTATACGTAGAGCAATTAAAGTCCAAGAGTGGTAACTTTGATGAGTATATTCAGCAAATTGACGTCATAGAGAAACAATTGACTGAATTTGAGGCTGTTGTGTCAATGCTTGATAAATATGTATCCTTATTGGAATCAAAAGTACATTCTGTATGTAAGAATTGATCATCCCAATTTACATGAGATTCATGTGATGGCAGACCTGATTGTGTTATTTCGACTTAGGATTACTTTCGAATTTTCCAATTTCTTCTGAGATCGTTCTGTTATGCTATCTTGGAAATGATTGGTTTGTTCTTGTAACTAATATACGGCAATTTGTTTTGGATATTTAGCATAGAATTAACCTTGGAATGCTAATTATTGACTGAATTGATCAACCGATTAACCTATATTAGCTAAATTGAATATAAATAATAGTTATAAGGGTTAACAATAATTAGTTTTTTTCTCAAACAAATAATAATGAGCTTTTTTCAGCTATATAAATGTTATAGGGTTCGTGCAAAAATGATACTAAACTTTACCTAAAATTGCTTTTCTAATACTAAAGTTTCGCGAGGTGTAAAAAGAGTACCCAATTTGGTGTTTAGGTGCAAATATAGTATTTTCATTTGAGGGAAATAAAATTTAGATATGAAAAGACTTTTTTGCCCCCATTCCTCCCTCATTAAATTTTTATTTAACGAGGGGCATAAAAGTCTTTTCATATCTAAATTTTATTTCCCTCAAGTGAAAATAATATATTTGCATCTGGACCCCAAGTTGGGTACTATTTTTGCTCCTTGCAAAACTTAAGTATTAGAAATGCAATTTTGAGTAAAGTTTAGTACTCCCTCCGTTCCTAAATATAAGACCTAGATAACTTTTTTTTGGAAAAATTAAGGTTGCGAAATAGGTTATTAAATGATGATATATTTGATATCTTTTTAGATTATCCATTAGCTTATAGGTAAAATAAACTAGTTTAAGAGAAAAAATTAGGTAAATCAATTTATAATTAACTTATTTTTTGCTTTTTTTAGGATTTTTCAAAAAAGTCATCTAAGTCCTATATTTAGGAACGGAGGGAGTATCATTTTTGCACATTCACCCAATGTTACATGCATATGTCAACCATAATTGTTAGAGGAGTTATATTATTTTCATGTACATAATATTTCTTATTTGTTAATTAACAAATAGAAACACAAATCATTGCTCTATATGTACGTATATAGACGTTGATAATAACATTATAATATGAAGAAAACAGTGTATTAGGATCATATAATTTCCATATGTACGTTATTGTATATATTACTAGCTAATCATAGTTGATTAATATCAGAGTTATATACTTATGTGCATTTAGAGCCGGTAATATGGGTTGGCCCGCGGGCTATGGGTTGGCCTGTCCCAACCCGAGGGTCAGATGGGCAGGGTCAAAATGACCCGTTTTAAATGGGCTAAAATTTTGCCAACCCTAACCCGGCCTGCAGGGTTACAGGGTCAACCCGCCAAACCCGTCACTTTTTAAAAAAATTTAGACAAAAAATATATGCGATGCGATGCATATAAAAAATATGAACATTCTAAATTCTAATAATATCAAATACCAACCAAAATTTAAGAGTTGCATCATTCTAATAATATAATAAATAAAATAAGTCTAGCCAAATTTAACCAAATAATACAAGTTTAGTGCACCAAAAATACAAAATACAAAGGTCAAATAAAGCAAACTAAAACTCCATCATTAGGCAATCGAAACTTCAATAACTTCCTCCTCCTCAACTCCATTTGTCACAAACAAAAAAAATTATGCAAAGTCAAATAAAGCAAATTAATATATAGAAGATAGAGATAAATGGACAAATATTACCATTACAAGGGAAACTCATCATCCAATTACGAGCGCTTGAACTTTTTTTGGAAGAAGACTACTTTGGTACTTTGTAAGAACTCGTGAACCTATGCTAAAGGCCGATTCACTAATGATTTAGAAGGAGAACAAATGGTTCAAAGAGAAAGAACAAAGTGTTGAGGTTTGAGGGAGGAGTAGCCGACAGATTTGGTGTATAGAAGAGGTTAAAGTTTGCTTAATATTTATATAACTATATATTAAAAAAAAGTAGGGTTGGCCCGGCAACCCGCCGGGCTAACCCTTGTCAACCCGTGGGTTGAATGGGCTGGGTCAAAACGGCCCGTTTTAAATGGGTTGGGATTTTACCAACCCTAACCCTGTCCAAACCCGTGGGTTGCCGGGCTCAACCCGTGGGTTCGACCCATATTCCCGGCTCTATGTGCATTATTAGATATATTATCATTATATTAATTTAATTATATTAACATTTTCTTAATACTAATTACCATATATGTGTGTTAAAGTATACTAATATATATTTTATGCTTTGGCATAATTGTGAGGTAGAGCCGGAGACTACTAAAATAAAATATAAAATTAGAATAAAAATAGATTAAGTTGAGAATTAACCAAACTAAACTGTTGACATCCCAATTTAGCTAATATACTTGAATTTAATCACACGAACAATTTAGTAATAATTAACAGTCAAGGTTAGTTCTAATATAATTGATATGTTATCTCAGTTTCAACCTCTTTTCAAGCAATTTCTGACACACAAAAAAAGCTCTTTACAAGCAAGGTTAGTTCTAAAATGATTTAATTAACGAATCCAAAGTTTGTTTTGCTGATTGAGAATACATTGTTCCTTTGAAAAAAAAAAAGAATTATCTGTGTCTATGTTAGCTAATATAGATTCATCATTGAGTTCATCTAATTGGGTGGCAATGGTAGATTCTTTGCAAATATGAAAAGCAGGCTGACACAGATTATCATTTATCATTTATCATTTTTTTTTGGGTAGAACACTAGAACACTGACGTGAACATTTGGAGCTGCCATTTTCTGTCCATTCACTGATCTATATTTTATCCACATGAGCTCCATGTTGAACAGGTGAGAGATGAGCTACAGCATTTAGTTCTATATATTTGAAGACTAGATATTTGAATCGAATATTTGATTAGGCTTTGGCAAAAGGAAAAAAAAAAAGAACATTTGAAGAGGCTGAAGCTTATTCTAGCAAAAATGTTTTCATGACAGAATATAAGTCATTTCATGGAGACATCATAAATACCATCAGAATTATTGGATCATTTCATCATAGTAAATCTCAGACGACCGTCGTGAGAAAATGTAAATCCAAATTCATCCTTTGGCCTCAAAGCTAGAGGAGAGAATTAAAGTAAATTCAATTTTTCTAATTCTTCATAGGCAAATTTAGTCAAACAAAAGCAATGATTCAGCTTCAAGCAAAATAAGGTAGAGATCAGAGAGTGCAAAATTGGGTTTTCAGTCACAGTTAATCAGAAACACGGACCAAAATTCTCATCACATCCCCACCAAATTCACTGTCAAACTAAATGATTCATAGACAACATTTAAAAACTGCTAAAGCCCTAAAATTGAGAAAAACCATAATAGAAAATCATCAGGAACTTAAATACTGGTAATCATGGAATCAAATCCATCATTTTGTTGCAGTATTATTCGTCATCACTTGATTTTCATACTACATAGGGTGAAAACTGAAACAAAAACACCACCAAACAAAACTAACACACAAGCACAAATAAATTTTCCCCTTCACTATATCCATGGAGGATCATATCTGCCTTGAAGTAATTTTAGGCCCATATATGCACCTCAAGTATACATTATTAACGGTCAAATATGATCTTTTTGCACAGTTGGGGCAAATATGACCCTTCATACATACTTCCCTTTGTGTATACTTCAAGACACATATGATCAAAAATACTTCAAATATGATCTCCACACAGACTTAAAGGCAAATATAACCATTAAACCTAATTCAACATACTGCCCTAACCAAATATACAAAACCTGTATATTTAATAGAACAATAATTGAGCACAAGTTTTCAGCTCAAAAACAAATGCTAGTACAATATTAACTTAAGTTTCTAAACCAAAAAGAGCTGAATGTTAAACTTGGATTCCATAACAGCATGCCATTTGTTCTACACAACAAATGTCACTTAATTAATACCACCAAAATAAAACAAAAGCAGAAAACAGTTTGTAAAATTCATTCATCCTTGCTAAGTTTAATGATGCAATAATAATATTGAACAAATAAATAAAGTAGAGATCAGAGAGTGGTAAAGTGAGTTTTCGGTCACGGTTAATCAGAAACACGGACCAAATAAAATCTCATCATATCCCAAACATGTACATTTGTATCCACAAAGTAAATGATTCACAAATAAATAAATGTAGAAAACATCTCACGACAACCCACATCGAAATTTAGTGATAGAACCTAGGAGGGTAAATCAAAAAGAGAAGAAGCTTCAAGCTTAGAAGTGGGCGGCGCACGAGGAAAACAAAGAGAATGCAAGAAACCCTATACCGACCCCTCACATTTATAAATTATAACTGAGGCTATAATGTTGGACTATAATGTATCAAAAACAATGTTTTACATGTATCAGAAAAAACAATGTTGGGGCTAATAATGTTGGACATGTATAAAAAAAAACATGGGCCAATTTCTGCATTTGGGCAGAATCTGAAAATTTGAGTTATCTTTTACGGACTATATTGGCCTTGTTTGGACTATATTGGCCTTGTTTGGTACTTGGAATTGAATTTTAGATGGATTATTATTTAGGGATTTGGGATTGGGGTGGGATTGGGATTAAGATTCAATCAATCAATCATCAAAATCTTATCTCAATTAAGTGGGTCGGCTACATGGATCACATGACGTCATTATGCTTGATCAATAGTCATACATGGCCAAAATCCAAAATCCAAAATAGTCATACTTGGAGATAAACACTTCATCAAAAGATCTAGTTGAATAGCTTCGTTAAGAGTTCTCTTCGGTCTCCCTCTCTTTCTTTTATTTATATGCCTCCTCCCATGAGAGTGTGATAGCCAAATATCGGGTAATGACCTATTGTTATAAAAAATGTGTGTGTTCATGCTCAATAGATTTGACATACTTTTACGTTGGCTGTCAGAGCCAACACAACCGTACTCCTTTATCCGGGTTTGGAACCGGCTATAAATATAGGCGGAGTATTTCTTACAAAAAATCAAATAAAAGAAATAGTTTTCAAATTAAGACATAACAAAAAAACCTAGAAACTTTTGTAATCTTTTTCGAATCTTGAGTTGGTCTTTGTACTTTTTCAGTTATTACTATAAACCCTAAAAAAACTAACATAAATAATAATAATAATAATAAAGTAATAAAAATGAAAATAAAAATTAGCAATAAAAATGAAAATAATAATAGGTCAAATTAAATATATTTATATTTTTTTAAAAAAATAAGATAACTATTCAAAATTGAAGAAGGGTGAAGGCCCAAAAATGATACACAACTATTGGCCAAGGAACAAAAATAGTACATAACTATTCCAAGGTACAAAAATGATACCCAACTATTGGGCATGGATCAAAAATGATATTTTCACTAATATGACAATAAGATTGGATGTGAAAAGTCCAAAATGCCCTTATAAATTAGTGAAAATATTTTAAAAAAAATAAAATTTTATAACGGCATTTTGGACTTTTCACGTCTAATCTTATTGTCATATTAGTGAAAATATCATTTTTTATCAATGCCCAATAGTTGGGTATCATTTTTGTACCTTGAAATAGTTATGTACTGTTTTTGTTCCTTGGCCAATAGTTAGGTATCATGTTTGAACCTTCGTCCATTGAAGAAAGTAACAGAAAGTATGTTTTTTTATCAGCACTAAGAAAAATTGAGATAGTAACAAGAAATACAATTCAAATTCAAAATAATAACCGTTGAAAAAAATGGAGAGAACAACGAGAAATATAATTCAAATTCAAAATTCAAAATTATTTTTTTTAATTACATCAAAATTCAAAATAATAACTGTTAGGAAAAAAATGGAGAGAGCAATAAGAAATACAATTCAAAATTTAAAATAATAACCAGTAAAAAAATGGAGAGAACAACAATAAATACAATTCAAAATTCAAAATAATAAAAATGGAGAGAGCAACAACAAATAAAATTCAAAATTCAAAATAATAATCGTTAGAGAAAAAATATAGAGAGAGTAACAAGAAATACAATTGAAAATTCAAAATAATAACCATTAGAAAAAATCGATAGAGTAACAAGAAATAAAATTCAAAAATTCAAAATAATAACTGTTAGAGAAAAAATGGAAAGAGTAAGAAATACAGTTTAAAATTTAAAATAATAACAATAGGAAGAATTATTTGTGAAAAGAAAGGGAAATGAACACAAGTTGTTAGAAAGGGAAAATAGAAAATAAAAAGTAGCTGCGCAACTGAAAATGGAGAGAGAAAGAAATCAATAAAATTAAAAGGTAAGGTTGAACTGAAATAATTGGATGTTTTGCATTTAAAGTATCTTTGGGATGAATAACATTCTTGTGGAAAAGAATAAAACTGAGAAAAATAATGACAATACATAATACGATACATCAATGTTCAAAAAATCGGATCGGCCCGGGCGGTCCAACCAGTTAAACCGTGAATCGGTCTCATGACCGGTCCGATCTGGTCATTAACCTGTCTTTGTCATTGACCTGTCGTTAGACCGGTTTGACTTGCCAAAACCAAAACACAGAATGGCAGAACCTCTCTCAGTCTCAGTCACAGCAAAGTAGCGGACGAAGAAGCAACAGCTTTGAATCACGGTTGGATGTATTTTACATTGACTCGAGATGTATTTTACTATTTTTAGTTTTTGAATATTTTAATATTTGAATAAATATCATCATTTTATTATTTCCGAGTTGACCCGGTTGAACCACGGTTGAATTAATAACCCTTGAACCAGTAGCTTGCCCGGTTGGATGTCCGGTCCGATTTTTCAAACCATGTGATACATACATTATATGAATAAGTATACCGGACGTCACAGGCTTTTTTCCTTGGACTGAGTATGCATCAAGACATGAACGTTGAGAGTCTAATCACGAACCATTATCCATTATGAACAAATTAAAGTAGATGAACAAAACTGCACCACTTCGTCTTGTGAATGAAAAAGAAACTCTGTCTTATCCAAAGACAAAATTGACAATAAAGCAAATAAAAGAAATTGCCAAAGAAATTGGATAACTAAACCATATGTTGTGTGTGTATGTGTGTGACTCTCACAAATCTTCTAGCTAGATTCTTCGGGATTAGGATTAAGATTAAGTCTTAAAATTATGTTTGACAAATATTTGTGTAACATCCTAGATTTTAATTATAAGATAAATTGATATAATATCAAAGATTAATAAAAGAATAACCTGGGGTGTGTGGTTGAGTGGCAAGGGCTCATTCACCCTTAACCAAATGTCTGAGGTTTGATTCTTGGTGTTGGGTATGGAGAAACATTAAATCTCTCAAGCAAGCTGTCTCACCCTTTGAGTTGTCAACAAATTAACGAAGGATTAATCTCTCACTTGTCGAGTGAGGGATACCTTGATCGTCCATAAAAATAGATTAAGAAAAGAGTAAGCAAATTTTAAAGGTTTAAGTGTAACTAGGGGATTAAAAGTTTTGTAAATAAATTTAGAAAATTTATTGTTTTAGTCCCATTATAATTAAGGTCAAAGAAAAGTAATTGTCATGCTAAAAAGGAAACAAGGCCAAATATTTTTTGTCAAGCTTATTTGGATTAAGAGCTATTTTAATTGACACTCAAAAGTTACTCCCTTCGGTCCTAAATATAAGTCATGGTTGACTTTTTTGGGAAATCCTAAAAAAGAAAAATAAATCAATTATGAATTGATTTAACTAATTTTTTCCCTTAAACTAGTTTGTTTAACCTATAAACTAATGATTATTCTAAAAATTTATCAAATATGTCATAATTTAATAACATATTTTGTAACCTTAACATTTCCAAAAAAACGTCATCTGTGACTTATATTTAGGACCGGAGGGAGTATATCTACGATTCACCTTGTTCATAGGAGACTGTGACAGTAATTACTATATATGCAATTAATTGGTCTCGGTCAACTTTTTTCATTATTGCTTTGGCAACATTTCCTTACAACTCTTTGCTCCCCTCTAATTTCTCTTACTCCCCACACAGTTGAAAACTTGATCGTTTTTATGCAAAGTAGAGGAAACTCCTTTTATTTTATGTGTGCATGGTCATCCAAGTAAGGCTTTATAGGCTGGTGGATAGTTCATTACCTGAACTTGAATAACTGATTAACACCGAAAAATTGTTAATAATAGATTTCACCTACTATTTTACCGAATTCCCCTTTAAAGTTGTCATATAATGTTGGGAAAAGCCAATCTATAACAAAAGTTTAAGCCAATGTGATGATGAGATTCAACTCATCATTATAAACCTTCAATCTAAATCCAACTCTCTCTCTCTCTCTCTCTCTCTCTCTCTCTCCTTCTTTTCCTCCAGTGATTCCATTTCCTTTGATCAATTATTATACATACCTTCAATCTAAATCCAATTCTTTTAATATGGAACTTGTATATGCATTTATTCTTTGTGTGGGTGCTTGTTTTGGTCCACGGGAGAAGAGAAGATGAGAAAGAGGTTGCCAAGAAAATGTTGGGAAGAGGAAGATGGGATGTCTGCCAGGTTAGACCATTCGTTAGAGGGAGAGAAAAGAATAAAGAATGACTTTCGTTATTCAAATAATCATATAAAAATAGAGTGGGTGCACGAAGTTAATGACAATGTCAATTTTGTCCAGGGCAGTTGTGTCACCCTTTGAGATGCCTACAAATTAGCGGAAGATTAGTCTTTCACTGCCGAGTGGGGGATACCTTGATTCATGGATAAAAAAAAAGAAATATACGAATTCAATTTTCTTTTTGGCCAACAAAATATATGAATCTAATTAATGTCTAGAAAGAGCAGAGAGAGTATACTCAATTATCCAAATTCTATATATATACACGACAATGATAAGTACTTATACTCAAGCTATATTCCATGTACATACACAACAAAGACAGTGCCTTACCAATACATTTTTCCCCGAAAGAGACCATTCGTTGATAAGTAATAACCTACTTTATCCTTGATTTAACCAAAAATAGTTGCATGATATGTGTTTTAGAAATAACAAGGCAATAATGGAACATCAAGCTCTCATGAGTTGTCCAATTGTGATGTTGTTGAATTGGTTATTTGAACAAGGTTAAGGACTGAAAAATTTCAATGATACTTGGTCCATGGTCGGTCAAAACTAAGGACTTTCATTCAAGCAAGCAAGTGCAATATTCATGATCAATATTAATTCTTGAACAATCAGATTTGATGGTCGAGGAAGTCGTGTATATTGTGTATAAACATTTGATGGTAAAGTTTTTTATATTTCATTGTTAATTGGATCAGACAGTGTCTCATATAGGCCTTTCTGTTGAAATGAGGCAAATCTAGATAAATGGAATTTTTCATACTAAAATTTATTTTAAAAAATTTAAAGTTACTCATTAATTTAATACTCTAATAATTGTTTTTTATTTATTTTTAATAGGATGATGTGGCACATTGTGGGCTGTTAGATTAATCTAAATGATCAAAAATTGAGGCCACTGAGGAACGTAGAGAGAGAGTGAGAGAGAGAGCCACAGAGACCATCTCATCCCGTCTTAAAATATCTTTAGGTTTTTTTTGAACTGAATTAAAATATCTTTAGGTTGAGTGCAACTTTTTTGGTGAAAGGGTTATCATTGTATTACTACATAATATAATCAACCATGAACCTATATCTTGATTGTTTTTTATGTTTGTTGAATTTGATAAGCATTAGGAAAGGCTAAAAATAATGTTCACTTATATCTAAGTATTTTTAGGTGAAATTTTACTTGGGGATCTACAATAGTGAAATTACACCTAAAAATACTCATGGGATCTGCAACTTGTAGAAGACTTCCTAGCAGATTGCACAATTTATCCAATTTTGAAAACATAATTCATATAATGTAAATCAAAGCATATAATTTTTATTTATTAAAAAATCCTTACATAAAGTGAAGACACGTCTAAACTCTAAAGCTTGATTTGTTATAATGAAATATTAGTGATGAAAATCAGCAGTGCACATTGCACGGAAAGTAATTATTAAAAAAAGATTATTTGGAATTATTCATTTAATGTTTATTAGTTTAATAGCCAATTTTAGCAAATTATTGCATTACTAATAATCAAGATCCGTTTATTTTAGAGCGAGTTAAAAAATATTGATACAACAATTTTAGAATTTTGAAACTGAATCCATCAAAAGAAATAAAAATTAATAATAAAAGGAATTCGGAAAATAAAAAATGATTCTAATTGAATTGTTTTTTTAAATTTTAAGTTTAAATAATTAGGTAATCATATGTTCCAATCATATTGTAGCAAATTATCCAATAGAATTGTTGTCACCACTTTTAATATATATAATAGATTGATTGAGGACTGAAGTTAAATCTCATTAGGCTAACAATAAATATTGGTAATTCATTAAATGAAGATATCAAGTAGGGATAACATCCAATAGTCCTGTAAATAACATCCGAGAGATAGTCAGATAGTTGTAAGGATAGGAATTGTGTGTAGTGTGTTGAATAAATTGTAAGTCGGACTCAGAATAAGGGATGACGATCAAGAAAAAGAAGAGAGAATCTAAAGGACTCCTCTTACCTGAGATGTGTGTATATGATTATACTCAATTTATTCTTTATTTATTTGCCTCACTAAATTTAAGGGAAAAAGACAAATAAAGTCTTCTCAATTGGTAAAAGGACAATTGAGGTTGATAAATTATAAAACGGACAAGTTGAGTCATAAGCACCTAATACACATTATTAAATTTGTGAGAAAAGACTCAAATGCCCTTAACAATTTGAGATTGGAGAGGGTGGGGTGGGAATCGATTGATGTGTTTTGTGAGGGTGGAGTAAGTGTGTGTTTTTAAGGGTATTTGAGTCATTTGCCCAAATTAGTTTATGTGTATTGGGTGTCTATGACTCATCTTGTCCTTTTTACAATTTAGCAACCTTAATTGTCCTTTTACCAATTGGGAATACTTTATTTGTCTTTTTCCCTAAATTTAAGGTGTGTGTATTATTTTCTATATTTTCAAATCAAACATAAATTATAGGGCGAAGGTGCAAAAATGATACTAAACTTTACACAAAATTGTGTTTCTAATACTAAAGTTTCGCGAGCTGCAAAAAGAGTACCAATTTGAAGTTCAGGTGCAAATATAGTATTTTCACTTGAGGGAAATAAAATTTAGATATGTAAAGACTCTTATGTCCACATTCCTTCCTCATGGCATAAAAATCTTTTCATAACTAAATTTTATTTCCCTCAAGTGAAAATACTCTATTTGCACTTGGACCCCAACTTACCTCGCGAAAATTTAGTATTAGAAATGCAATTTTGGTAAAGTTTAGTATAATTTTTGCATCTTCACCCTAAATTATATATATATATATATATATATATATATATATATATATATATATATATATATATATATATATATTATATATATATATATTTTATCCATGATCAAGGTATCCCCTCACTCGACAAGTGAGAGACTAATCCCCCCGCTGATTTGGAGACACCTCAAAGGGTGGGACAGCTGGCCTGGGAGATTTAATGCTTCTCCATACCCAATGCCAGGGATCGAACCCCAGACAATTGGTTAAGGGTGAATGAGTCCTTACCACTCAACCACACACCCCAGCTTCTAAATTATATATTTTTAAATGTTAATTTATTTCCAAATCAGATTTAAATTATATCTTTCTGAACGAACTTCGGAACTTGAATCTCCCAAGCTGCCTGACCAATAGTCCGAATTTGAAATTGAAATTCTGCACAACAAATAACAAAGTGCAGGTCTTCGAGAACCCCATTTATTGCCAAAAAAAATGAATGTATGCTATGAAAAAGACTTCATTTTGAATGCTCACAAGTGAAGAAGATAACCTACTTTTACTCTAGAAAATAATATTAAAAAGGTTCCACATAAATATAAATTAATATATAACACCGGTTTTATCATTTTTTTCACCAGGTTAAAATGTTAAATATAATTTTTGCACCTCAAAATAGTCATTTATTATTTATGTCAAAAGTGAAATAGTTAATTATTAGATTAGCATTTTTGCCCTAAATTATAAGCAAAGAACTTATTTGCTGTAGTGGAATAGAATTTCGATGCACTGGATTTAGGATTGGGGTGCAACCGAGATTGGACTTAAAATCAAATTTAGTATTGAATAATATTAGGAGAAAAACTAAGTTTCTTTTACAAGATGATGTCATTTGAAAGTTCGTTGAGTTTAATCAAATTTTGTTAAAACAAAAGTAACGTAAGTAGTGCTTTATTCCCATAAGGTCATAACTCTATAAGTTACAAAACAAATTTTTTCTATGTATCACTAAAATGACATCATAATTAATAATTATTATCACGCTTATAATTCAAATAATATCATTCTCAATTTAAAATTGCATACAAATTTATACACATGAAATGCTTAATCTGTTCTTCTTGGACAATATATAGTTACTCTCAATTGTTACTTATATTACTTAAAAAAAGGTTAATTTTTTTATAGTGTTAAATCTTTAAAAATCATACAAAAAAATTAACTCTAAAATGACATAATTCAAGGAATAAAGATTATAACATATGAGAGAGAATAGGGATAGGTAAGTTTGATACCACTTCGAGTACAATACACATAGCTTTATTCATAAGTCATCTCATTGCATGCCCTCTAATTTCAAAAGAATAATTTTTTACAATACACTTCACTTACAACATATATTTTCACGGATTTGAATTTTCTAAGTGTCCCATGCATAAGCGTTCGGTATATCCTAACAATTGTTTTCATCTAATGACTCACAAGTGACACATCATACATTAAAAAAATTACGCATATGTATCATTTTCTTTGTCTTCATCAACGTTAAAAAAGAAAAATCTAGAAATGTGATTGTGAATAAAACTTTTTCCCCTGGTTATGAAATACATTTTCTATGTGTTATGACACACATACCATAACCTAGCTTGGAGTGAATAAAACCTTTTGTACATCATTAACTGTTGAAAACACGATAAGAGACCATATAACTATATAACAAAAGTAAGATCAAACCCATCCAATAATTCTGATAAAAAAACTGAATACCTTGATAACATAATTCAGTTTAAGATATAATAAAAAAAGACTTCAGTTTAAGATTACAGTGGTCCTCAATTTATTTTGATAAATGAACAATCCAAAATTGCTGGTTACAATAATTCTCAAATCCTTGATTGAAATTCTTTCCTCAATAAAATTAATAACTCTTCAAAATGATAGCGGGTAATCACCATCTAATCTAAGAATTGTTAGTCGCGCTTGCTAGCCACACACTAATCTCAAAAAATTTTTTGTAGTCTCCATGAAGTTCTCTGCCCTTGGTAGCCGCACACTAATATCAGAAAATTGTTACAGATCGTTTAACAACTTACAATCTGAGCTACTGAGATTATAATATGATTGAACGGTATGGATGCATTCTTAATTAATGTAGGATGTGTCAACTTGTGGGCCATTATTGATAAAAAAAACAATAGACGCTTAGACATGGGATGCTTAGAAAATTCAGATCCCATTTTCACCTTTTTTACAATCCAAAATAATAAGTGAATGAAAAGACACTCAACTATCTCATATCTCATAAAGAGCAAAAATATTTAAAATGTTTAATTCAATATATTACTTCCAATACAAGTTCTTAGGGTGTGCTCCATCTCATTTATTCCGTGTGTAACTTCTTCTTATTATATTCCGCAAAATTGAATTAAACAAAAGGCCTTAAATAAATTACATTTTTTCAACATGGAAATAAATCATAGAAAAAGATTTCATAATCAACACCTAAATAACCTTTCGGTTTACATTAGTCTGAAAAATAAAAACAAAAACAACAAAGCTCTATGCCACCCACACATTATGTGAAGTCGGCTAGCATCGTCAAAAAAATAAGTAGCAATTTACAAATAAGAATCATAGTGAAAATAAAACTTCACTAATAACAATCAACACACCAAACTCTGATCACTCCATCATTGTAGCCACTGAATAAAGTACTTCCATCAATACTCCAGTTCAAACATACACAGTGGACCTCTTCATCTCGAGTCTCCAACAAGTCATCCTCAACCTTCAAATCCGCAATAATACTCTTACTACTCACGTCCCAAATCCTAATACTCGCTTCAGTAGCAGCACACAACCAATACCTACTAGGGCAAAAGCACAACGAACGTATACAAGAGCCCGCATCAAACGAATACAACCTCTTCCCATCTTTCATATCCCATATCAAAACCACCCCATCCGTCCCTCCACTCGCACACACCGACCCATCCGGCGACACCGCCACCGTATTCACATGCTCCTTATGCCCCACACACGTGTGTATAAGCTTTCCCTTCACCACATCCCACACTTTCACAGTCCCATCCCAAGACCCCGACACCAACGTGGACCTAATTATATCATGATCAGGGCTAAACCTAACACAACTCACCCAATCATTGTGTGCATCACCATCCTGCATGGTGTACATGCACTCTCCGAGAGTGTTCCACACCTTGATCGTACGATCAAGAGAGGCCGATGCGATGCGACGGTCGTCTTTTGAGATGTCCACGGAGAGGACACCGTTGGTGTGGCCAGTGAACCGGTTGAGGGAGTCGCCGGTGGAGAGATCCCAGAGGCGGATGTCGCCGTCCCAGGATGCAGAAAGGGCGTAGTCACCAGTGTTTGAGAGGACGACGTCTTGGACAAAGTGGCTGTGGCCAGTAAGGTGACAGTGTGAGATCCCATGGATGTTTTCTTCGTCCGTGTGGTACCATTGGCTGATGGATTTGTCACGAGAGGAGGAGACAATCATGGGGGAGTTGTCCTTTGGGGTGGCGATTGAAGTTACCATGTCGGTGTGTATTCTTATACTGTCACGAAGAACCATTCTTTCTGCCATGGTTGAGCTTCTAGACTTTAGAGTTTGTGTAGATGGGAGGGAGGACTGGGGATATATATAGATAGATTCTTAGAGTGTAAATGCTTAATTAATCGATGTGGGACTTCATTAAATTCTTATTATGTTTGGGTTTTGGTGGTTTTGGTTGGGTGGGGATTTTCGGGCCAATCAGGGAATGTTACGCGGATCGTGGTCATGGACCGTTGATTGTAAATAATAGCAATAATCTAGTGGCTAATTTTTTTTATTAGGGGTTGAATTTAAATCTCATCTTATCTTATATATAAAGGGAGGGATAAAAGTAGGAATTCGAGGAAGCCAAGTAAGCACTCTCTCTCCATCTATTTACATTCACATAACCACCCACTCACTCTATCTATTTTTAGAAAAAAATTGCACATAACAACATTCTTTCTCCATCTATTATTAACAAAAACAAACTGACACATAATTCTTTATTAAATCTTTTTTGATTTCTCTCTAAATTATAATAATCTCCTTAATTATCTCCTAAAAATTCTTTTACAAAAATATGCATATAAGCACATTCCCTCTCCATATATTATAAGATAAAAAAACTGACATTGATTAAGATTTCTCCCTAATTTATAATCTCTCCTTAAATATCTCCTATAAATTCTCTCCTTTTTTCCCTTAAAAATTATCAAAATTAATCTTTTTTTTCATGACCTTTTAAATTATTTTTCTATCTTACCTCTCATTATTTTCCTTATTTATTTTTAATTATAAACTATTTGGATAACCTATTATTTCTCCTATTATTCCTACTTTTCACACCAACTAAACATAACTTAACCTACCCATACACCCACTAACACTTTCACTTTGCCTAAAAATAACTACCACTGAGAAAATGATTTTCTATTTTTTTATCATACAAAATTGATTTCTATGAAAAACAAATTTAGTGAAATTTATTAAATTTTGACTAATATTATTATATTTTATGTTATATTTTTTATCAAAAATAAAAACAGTATAAGAGTTATGTAGTTATGTATAATAGGAGAGGGGACGTCACTCCCGACCGAGACGCCTGGGATCCGTGCCGCGAGAGGGGACCCATGGACCGCGGTCCAATGGATCCGACCCGCCAGGGACTTGTCCAAAGTACACCCCACATAAAAATGAATTTCAGACTCAAAACTAGCACTGTTCAAGTACAAAGTGAGTCAGATAGAGCAATTTCGTCAATTTTGAAGGAGTTGACCGTTAAATTTGACTTAATTAGTTTACATCACTTGTCACGTCATCTTATTAAGCCAAGTCAGCATATCATCATCATCATCTCTTCGCCACATCATCAACATCATCATCTTCATCACACTCTCCCTCTCCCACCTTCATCTTTATCTTCATCTTCATGTCAACATTCTCTTTGCATGAAATACACACATATTTTCATCTTCATGGCAACAAATCGTCCCCAACAATCACTCTCTTCCTAGTGAAAAAAACATCAACATTTACCAAACAAAAAGTTAACAATAAGTGACATGCGGAGGGTCTAGCGCGGTGGCGGTGGAGAACATGCGGAGGGCCTGCGTCGCGGCGGTGGCGGTGGAGGAACATGTGGTGGTTGCACTGCAGATCTGCCTCATAGGTGTGGGAACTCGTTGGCGGAGGTGTGGGACTGCAAATCTGCGTAGCGGCGATGGCGGTGGAGGAACATGCGGAGGACGCACGGCGGATCTGCGTCGCGACAGTGGTGGCGGAGGAACATACGGAGGGTCTAGCGGCGGCAGAGGAACATACGGAGGGTCTAGCGGCGGCGGAGGAATATACGGAGGGTCTAGCGGCGGCGGAGATGAATGACGGCACTGGTGGTGGGGCTTGTGGCGAGGACACAGGCAGGGGAGATGGAGTTTTGTTTTTTTTTTGGGTGTGTTGATTGGGAGTTGCTAGGTTTGAGAGGAATGGGAGGCGGAGGGAGAGGGAGTTGCGAAGGTGTTGATGCTGAAGGTGTTGATGGTGGTGGGGAAGAAGGTGATGATGTGTCAAAGATGTTGTAAGATGACAGGTGACATAGCCTGACTAGGAGACATGACAGGTGATATGTTTTAATCTGATCAAACTTAACGGTCAACCCAGTTAAAATTGACGGAATTGCTACATTTGACCTACTTTGTACTTGAACAGTGCTAGTTTTGAGCTCCGAAATTCATTTTTATGTGGGGTGTACTTTGGCCAATAGTTCAGTACTACATTTTGTCCCGAATAAAGTTGATGGTCTAGTGTTGCTATTTCATATCCTTTGTGCTATCAATGTCATCAAGAAATATATACTCTTGCTCTTTGATAAATTTCGAATTTGATAATACTAGCTTGTTTTAGAAAAGACTCAGATTATTTTGACGAGTCTCTGAAATACTCAACTTCTTATGAACTTATATCGATTAAAATTTATATTTTGAAACTCTCATATGATGTTAGGTTTTTTTTTAGTTTGCCCTAATCCATGACTAACTGGTGGTTTTATATTTATGAGGCTGTTATTTTATATTTAATTTATTTATCAAAAAGGAGAGTATCATATTAATATTTATATGGCCTAAAACAAACACGAATTTTTATATAAATCCAAAGACAAATTTGAGGTACTCTCCCTGCCTGCTTGCCTGCCAACCCGGCCCTCTTTGCCTCCATTTCCATTAACATATATGTAATACAATACATGCACTTTTTCCGGAATTTGGGAAGTGGGATTCGCTTAAGGAATAAATATTTGTTGAAAGTCACAATGAAATAAAACATTTTCAAATAATTCAGAAAATATATTTATGAATGGAAACAATCGGGGTCGGAGGGGGCCTCAATTAACATGTCACGTTTTTATGTGAGCCCTTGTAATATATGTCAGCAAAGATGTGGATATATATAAAGTTGTAAGACCTTTTGAATTTTTTATATTCTAGCAAGAAACAAAGGGCCATAAAAAATTGTTTTGTAGAATATAGATATCATTTTCTTAAGGGTTAATATGCAAATCCACCCCTGAAGTATACCAAAAAGTGCAGATCTCCCCCTCACATATTTTGATATGCAATTTTACCCTGGAAGTAACAATTCAATGCAATTTTACCCTTATGTTAATTAAAGGTGTTTATTTTAATGAAAAATGACTCAAATGCCCTCCTCACTATATTCTCTCTTTTCTTCAACCTTCCTACCCCAAACCTCAACCACTACCACCAACACCCCACCACCACCACCTCCGCACAACCCCCAACTACCGCCGTCGCCCAACCACCATCACCACCACCCCAACCCTCCCCCGCCACAACTACCACCGCCCCAATTTCATTATTATTATATTGATTATAGTTCTGCCTATTGTGTTAAGAAAGTGAGATAAGTGAGATTTCTCAACATGATGCTTCCGTATGCTTCTGGCGGTTTTGATTTGGTCAATTTATTCAGGCCTTCTCTTCCCTCCTTAGTCACCCTTTTTTTGTATTCATTATATATTTTTTGGTCGCGTGTTGCAATATAAATTAGCCACTGATTCTTGTTATGTTTTATGAGTGAGTATGTGTGTGGTGGTTTCTAAAATCTGATGGGGCCTACTACCATGAAGCTATGTGGGGGGGAGGTACGGAGGTTTTATCGATTGCTTGTTCTTAGTTAGAGTCTTCGAAATTTTCAATAGTTTTTACCATGTGGGGGGACTGCGTACATATTTATTTGGTTGATTATTTCTCAGATTTTTTGTTCTGTTTCTATCTATGGTAGCCTCTGTATAAAAATTCCGTGCCTCCTCTCTGTATTTATGTTTATTTCTCAGATTTTTTGTTCTGTTTCTATCTATGGTGGTGATTGTGGTGGGGGAGGGTTGAGGCGACCGCGGTGGTTGGGCGACAGCAGTGGTTGGGGGGTTTGGGCAGAGGTGGTGGTGGTGGTGAGGTGGTGGTGGTAGTGGTTGGGGTTTGGGGTGGGAGGGTTGAAGAGAAGAGAGAATATAATAAGGAGGGCATTTGGGTCATTTCGCATTAAAATAAACACCTTTAATTGACAGAAGGGTAAAATTGCATAGAATTGTTACTTCCAGGGTAAAATTGCATCTCAAAATATGTGAGGGGGAGATCTGCATCTTTTGGTATACTTCAGGGGTGGATTTGCATATTAACCCTTTTCTTAATTAAAAAATGTTCGTTACAAAAAAGAATTGTTGGTGTGGCAATTATTTTGTTGATCTTGTAGTGCCACATAAGCCAAAACAATAACGATCGTGGTGTTTTAAAATATCACGTAACAATTTTTTTCATTATTATAAAAATACTTTTCCGGTGTTTTCCTTAAAAAAAAAGCTACTTTAGTACAATCATTTGTGAACTTTCATTGAAAACACCATTTAACTGATTCAATAATTGCCTTGAAATTAAATATAATAACAAAAAATGGGTAAAAGATCATATTTATCGTGAAAGTTATTTTATATGTAGACTCATGGGTAAAAATTTTTTTTGAATCAAGTTTACCTCTAAAGTTTACAAAATGAATCAATTTTGCCTTCACATCCTACATGTACTGCCACCTCGTCATCCATATCAAATCTAACACCACGTCATCATCTTCTCCTTCCTTCAATCCTCACTTCCTTTCCCTCCTCATCCCTCATGCGACTTTTTTTTATGATTTTTAAATGAAGAAATGCAAGTCGATGATTTGACAAGTCCTCTAAGCTCTTAGTGGAAATTATGCAAGATTACTAGACTTTTTGAATACTTGAAAATGAGATGAGATACACAAGTGCAAATGTAAAACGAAAGGCAATCACTTATGTCTGATTGGCTAAGTTACCAATTGGTTTAGTGTTTCGCTTGTACAATTGATTAACTAAGCAATTTTTAGATAACTGCTTAGTAGTGAAAATTCTTGATAACACAAAATCAGCCCTCTGGAAGGTATAATTTGACGTTTCAAAAATGGATTTATTGTCAAATCATAGATATGTTGATACACAAATTATATGATATCAAAGAAAAGAATAGTATCTTTATTCAGAATGGATGAGTGGACAAACCACAATGATAGTACAAGAGATTAGTCGCCTAAACTTTGGTCGACTAGCGAAAGAGAGAAATAGAAAGTACAAGATTCAGAAGATATTGGATGCTCTTTCTACATGGTATAAGGTTCTATATATAGTCTTCAAGCTTCCATTTCCGTTTATGCAATTAATCTCCACATTTACAGCTTTTGATTCTCATTAATGTGACAGTTACTAGTCATTTATTGGACGTTACTGGTCAAAGGATTTATTGCTCCTGATTCTGTCTTTAATGAATTGATTTGACTGAGCTGGCCTCCTTGTAGGCTTATTGGGCCTGCAAATCCAGTGAAATAATGGGCATAACAAGATACAAAAAGCAAGTACATTTATTGAGCAAAGAATTCAAAGCAGATAATCAAGCTACTACATCAATTGTCTTGTGCCATGTTCTTCTCTGTATGGTTTACAAATATTCTCTGGACGAGTATTATTTTTTCACTAATTGTGAGTCAAAACAGCCAGAAACGATAAGAGTAAATAAAAGAGGCCCATGACTAGTTAAGAGACCTATGACTGGTTAACAAGAGAGCAAAATGAACAACGTCATAGACAACGGCTTGATGTAGACGAGCGCCAATAAATAGTGTTGGAGAAATCAACAATTTCATGTGGGTGTGTCAAATAGAGAAGACTCACATTGCTTGGGAGTGAGAACTTACAAGGGTATATAATAAACTTGTATTCTAACTCAAGTTAAAGGGCCAAAAGAGGAGTAGGCCTCGCACGCACAAGTTGGGCCACCAAGAGGCAAACGCAGTGGAAATCCGGCGATTCCCCCCCTGCGCGCACGATAAATATGGACTGTAGGGGTGAGCAAATCAAACCGAAAATCGAAAATCGAACCGAATTGAATTCGGTTATTTCGGTTAATTCGGTTTTCGGTTCTTATTCGGTATTAAAGTTCGGTTATTTTGGTGTTTGGTTTTCGTTTCGGTTTTTAAAAAAATATTTCGGTTAACTGAATAGCCGAATTAATAAAAAATTAATAAAAAAATTATTATTTTATCATATTTTTCTTTAAATAAGTAAAAATTTAGAATTTAAATCTATAGTTTTTGTATTCCTTCTTTTAAATTAAAAATGATATGCAATATATCAATATAAAATGTGGAGTTTTATATGTTGAAAATGAATAAAAAATTGAATTTAATATAAAATAAATAAATTTCGGTTTTTTCGGTTAAAACCGAAACCGAACCGAAATATTTCGATTATTTCGGTTCGGTTTCCAACACTAATCGGTTTCGGTTCGGTTTTGATAATAGTCATAATTCAGTTTTCGATTTTTTCGGTTTTCACCGAAAACCGAACTGAATAACCGAATGCTCTGCCCTAATGGACTGGACACTTTTTAGTTACCGGTTTTATGAAAATAATAAGTGATTATTTTTATAAATGTCTTACCAGAAAACCATGTTATTTGAGGATTATATTTTTGATTACCCATGAATTCGGTTAGCAGGAGTTTGAATGAATTCCAACGTATGCATGCCCGTTTGAATTCATTTGTGCTTATCCTAACCGCTGCTTTAATTCATTTTATTGTCATAATGCTGGTAACGTTAGTAACCGATAATTGATGGTCATTAACATGGTCATTAAGTGTGTGCCCAACGTCTCTGAAATCTTTCCCTATAAAAGGCAGTGCTTGGCAAGAGGTCCAATACACCAAACTTCAGAGCTTCCATATCTCCTCTTCTTTTTTTTGTATTCACACTCTGCTGTGTTCTATTATCTTTCGTTGTTCTGTTTCCTTGCTTCTGCAGGAGGGATCTGTTTAATCCTGGGGAGTGTCGCTTCCTTCTTAGCCGGTGGTCACGGAATAACTCTATAGGAAAGTGTCCCTGAGGACGCGACTCAGATTTGTCGCCTACCATATAGTCAGCTACAAGTTTGTCGCCTATCATATTGTCAGCTACAAGTTTGTCGCCTACCACTCTGTCGCCTATCAGATTGTCAGCTGCAAGTTTGTCGCCTATCACTTTGTCGTCTACCACTCTGTCGCCTATCAGATAGTCATCTACATGCTTGTCGTCTATCACATTGTCGCCTATCAGTTTGTCGACCATTGTCATTTTGTATTGTTTGCCAACAAATAGAAGAATATATAGTGACACCATATAGAGGAAGAACCACTTCTAGATAATGTTCTCAACTTTTTTCTTGAAAGAGAATAAGGATATGGTTTTCGATGAGATGCATCATCTTTCTGTTCGAGGAGGAAGGATAATGTATCTTCACTATCAATCAATATATACCTTAAAAGCTTCTAATTGATCTCCTTTTCTTTCACACTTTGATCCGGCTTTCATTGTGGATTAACTTAAGTTTCTATGGTACAAGTGATATTTGTCCATCTCCAAAATAAGTTCACCTTCTGTTAACACCCAAATCTCGCATTTTATGGAACACTACAACGTTTATATAAATGTCGCTAAATGTAACATTCTGTTACTAATTTCCTGATTAATCAATATCATTAACCCTACACGTATTTAATTGCTTTGCTAACTATGATAGAAATATGATTTTCCTAATATTATAACCCTATCATAGTTAGAAAAAGAGATTTCTAACAATTTAAGTATTATCCATGATAGAAAAGAGTCACTTAATATCATATGAGTACTATCATGGATAATTAAAAGCTAATAATGTTAGACTAAATCACTTTGCCTCATTGTATTTGCAAATGTTACGTTTGTTATAAATGTCGCAGTTTTGTCTTGGTATTCTCCCACTCCCTGATTAAATTATATATACCTTTCAAAGGACTCATATTAATTACTGACCCATTAACCCTTGACTCATTCACTCAACCAGGTTGATGGCCAGTCTAGTTTCTTGAACCTTGGTTAATACAATTCTCTTTTTAGTATTTCCTATTCTATCATTATTTTTCTGTTAAAGTACTTTTGTCCAATAAAATAGCTTAGGAACATTTGTCAAATTCAAGTTTTCATTCAAAATGTATCTTGTATGCCCATTATTTTTTTAAATAAGACATTTTGGCTAATCAGGTTAATTAGACCTAAATGTCAACTTGGTTGACCAAAATTTTGTTGATCGTGTCCTTGCCACATCAGCAAATTTTGGTCAACCACAACCACACTGATCATTAGGTATTGCAAACGACATTGGAAAACTATTCCATCTTAAAATTTTATTGGCATTAGAGGTGCGTGAATTGCCCTTATTCATCCCGTCTCGTCCCGTGACTTTTTGAGATGAGAAGTTCCTATCTCAAAAAATTTCCGGAACAGGACAAATCGAGGCAGAGCAAAATTCATCTTTGGGACGAGATGTAATTCTGATCTCATCTCATCTTGAAAATATATGTGTGTGCTTTATATAATTTTTTTAAAAAAATGCATGTGTCGTTAGAATTGTGTATAAGTCTCATATATGAAAATTGTTTTGTGACAAATACAATCCTAATAATTTTTTAGCTTATCATGTTGTATGAGATGTATTGTAGAAATAATCTTGAACTAATTTCTTTGTTTAATATATACAAAATTTTTTACCAGCAGATATTTTTAATAACAATTTTAAAAAGTTTTTCGTGATTTTTCATCTCATCCCAATCCTAATCGGGATTGGACAAAGTTCGGGACGAGACAAGATAAAATGCAGGACGAAAACCTTGTCCCAAACCTTTTTAGGAATAGGACATGAGACAGGGTCCTAATTGGCAAACAAAATACTTTCATAATTTAATTGTGCTAGGCGCTTATAAATCTCTACTTAACTTTTTTTGTCAAAAAAAATATCTACTTTATTGGTTAAATCATATATAACTCTTATTTTTATCCTATCTATTATAAAATTTAGGAGCCCACTTCCAATTAGTGTTAACCAAGCATGTCGTCTCATCAAATTTTTCTTTCCGTTTCATTTGTTTCGATTTCATTCCATCAAAATACTTTATGTGAACTAAAACATGCCTCTAAAATCAAAACTAAGAACATGGAAAGTACTACAAGAAAAGCATTGAGAAATAAAAATAGGGAAAATTAATTTGAGGTCCCCCACAAGGGACTAAATACTAGAAAAGTTTCAAAAGTTGAAATAATTAATGTAGGGTCCCAAGGGACCTCACCTTAATATATTTGAAAATTGAAAAGACACTTTTGCCCCTGCCCTTTTATTGATGGGAAAAACCTGACAACTTAATGGGCAGCCGTGACAACTCGATGGGCATAACTTGACAACTGAATGGGCAAATGTGACAACGTTTTTTCCATTAACTTAACAGAGTTTGGGCAATTAACTTAAACTACATGCCCAACAAGTTGTCACATTTGCCCATTCAGTTGTCAAGTTATGTCCATCGAGTTGTCACGGCTGCCCATTAAGTTGTCAGGTTTTTTCCATCAATAAAAGGGCAAGGGCAAAAGTGTCTTTTCAATTTTCAAATATATTAAGGTGAGGTCCCTTGGGACCCTACATTAATTATTTCAACTTTTGGGACTTTTCTAGTATTAAGTCCCTTGTGGGGGACCTCAAATTAATTTTCCCTAAAAAATACTCCTATTAATAGAACAATTAGTGAACCATGACTGTGCCCTGTGAGTGTGACAAGCACGAGAAAAGGACAAGTGTCACATTTACATGCTTTCACAATTTTCATTATGTGGGTCCCATTAACTTTGGTTTCGACTTCGAGATCGTTTGACAGTTTGACTTGACTCACCATCGCAACTCCCAACATACCTGCGTTGCACGTTTGAGAATTGGGATCCTCCTAGGATACACCGTTAAATTATGGAAGATCTCCAAGGTGAGGCCGGAGTCCGAGACTGAGGCGGCGAGAGGGAGGGGGAGGTGAAGCTGTCGTCCCATTCTCCATGGTCTTTTTTAATTTAAAATTAAAATTAAAATTATAAATCTAGTCAAATATCAGTTAAGCAAAATCAGCAAAATCAATACCGTTAGTTACACATCAGCAAAACTTAACATCATCAGGTCCTTTTTAAATTCCAGGGACTAATGTTACTAACTGAGTAAACTTGAGGGACTAAAACTTCCTATTTAAAACTACAGTGACTAAAACCCAAATGAGCTCAAACTACAGGACTAAAAGTTATGTTAACCCATTTTTTAAATTACATTTGATTCTTTTTTATCATTCAGCAAGAACTTCTGATTCTAATTCCACGACTACTACAATTTGTTATACTGAATTTTCTTATTTTACATGTATTTATAGTTTTAACTTGTAAAAAAAAGTTAACTTCGATATAACTCTATCTTTAGAGTCATTAATAATTTTGTTTAATTCCAGAAAAAATGATAGAAAATTACCTTTCTAAACTTCAAAATTATAATATAAGAGATTCAACTAGTTGAACAAATATTAACCATTTGAGTATTGGTATTAATAGTTGCAAATAATCTACGTGCTATTTTGAATTTCAAGAGGCGTTTCTCTGTAACTTCCTCTTAATTTTACCCTGATTGAATAGTTAAATAAGAGAATAATGTACCCATATCATCTTCTGTTTTTAATATGCTCTATGAAGGGTAAATTATTTATATCAATCAATATATTGAAACTCTAATCTTCTTTTTCTTGAAATATGAGTTTTGATCAAATCAGCCTATAATATGAACCTGAGTTATAACTACACTAAATCCACCCAATCCAAGTATATATAATAATACTCTTGTTCACAGTCTAAGCATTTTGTGGTGGTGCCAAAAAGGCTACAACTGTTACTGTTACGATATAATCCCGCTTAGTGAAGAAGGCCCATTAAGCCCAAAGAAAAGATAAGTGTGAAGCAGCCCAAAGTGCCAGAAGGTCGACAAAGTTTTCATCGCTGGTCAAAGATACTTTGTAACCGCCAATTGATTCCTTGTAACTTCCATATTTATGGGAATCAAAACGGAAATACCCATAAGTATGGGAATTGATTATTCCAACGGGAAAGAAACTTGTAGCCTATATATAGAAACACAATCCATGTAAAGGATCAGACAATATCTTCTGAATCTTGTACTTTCTATTTCTCTTTTTCGCTAGTCGACCAAAGTCTAGGCGACTAATCTTTTGTATTACCATTGTGGTTTGTCCACACATTCTGAATAAAATCATTATTCTTTGATTTGATATATTTGTGTATCAACATTTGAAAGAAACTTGTAGCCTATATATAGAAACACAATCCATGTAAAGGATCAGGCAATATCTTTTGAATCTTGTACTTTCTATTTCTCTCTTTCGCTAGTCGACCAAAGTCTAGGCGACTAATCTTTTGTATTACCATTGTGGTTTGTCCACACATTCTGAATAAAATCATTATTCTTTGATTTGATATATTTGTGTATCAACATTTGGCGCCGACCGTGGGGACGATAGTCTTTTCACACAAGCTACCGTCTTTTTGGCAATTCACTTACAATGGAACAACCCAGTCATGGTGATCAATTCTCTCAAATTCTAGCAAAGTTGACTGAACAATCTGAAAGGATGACTAGGCAGGAGCAATTTGTCACACAGCAGAGCGAAGCCATTGTCATTCAAACTGAAACTCTGGAACGATTGCAGAAGGAAAATCAAGAGTTACACCAAAAAATAAATGTCATTACTGATAAGCATCCTGAGAATGAAGAAGAGCGCGAGGATGATATTCCTCACGATTCTGAAGGAGGAGGTAAGAAAGATACTGAGCATAACAATTTTGGTCATGATGCAGGATCTGAAGAAGAAGAATCCACAAATACATCCACTTATACAGGTGACACACGTGCCACTGAAACAGAGTATTTGAAGAAAAAAGTGCAAACTCTCGAAAGAACAGTGTTGCAAATCCCAGGAATTAGAAAACCATTTGAGTCTGCCAGATTGGGAAATTATTTAGATAGCCCATTTGTCGATCAAATTGCTTTAATTGACTTACCTGAACGTTTTGTGTTTCCTGTTTTGCCAAAATATAGTGGAAAAACAGATCCTGATGAGCATATGGCACAGTATAGACAAATTATGATGGCTGCCGTCATACCTGCTGAAAAACGTCAAGCTGCGATATGTCGTGGTTTTGGCATTAGCCTAATAGATCCAGCACTGTCTTGGTGGACAAATCTCATGCCAGGTAGTATTAATTCGTTTAGTCAACTAACCGAAATGTTTGTGCAGCAATTTGCTAGTAGTCGTAATTTGGTCAAAACATCTGATGATTTATATAAAATATTACAAAGACCTAATGAAACTACTAGGGAAATATTGATCAGGTTTACTCAAGAAATGGTAAGTATTCCAAATTGTGATGAGTTCATAGCTGTGCAAGCTTTTCGTAGATGTTTGCTTCCAGGTTCACAACTTTATAAAGAGCTCACTATGCATCAAGTTAAGACTTGGGTGGAAGTACAAGCTTATGCTTGGGCTCAGATAAGGTGGGAGGAAGATGATGCAAAATTTAGATTAGAGTTAGTTGAGCGACAGAAAAATACACAGCAAGGTGGTTATGTCGATAGGCGATCCCAGCGATCTCGAGGTAAGAATTGGAGATCTGAACCTTATTCCACAGGTAATCGAGGAGGATCGCATGGAGATGATTCCAAAAAGCCGCCTGTGCCCAAATTGAGTGAGCATAATTTTTCAGTAAGCCCGGCGGAATTAGTGAACACATTGCAGAAGCTAGGCGATTCTGTTAGGTGGCCCAATAAGCTTAAACGTGAGCCAGAAAAGCGTAACCCGGATAAATGGTGTCATTTTCATGACGACCATGGACATAGAACGGAAGATTGTATTCAACTAAGAAAAGAAGTGGTGGAATTGATGAAGAAAGGTATGTTAAAAGATATTATAAAAAGTAATAAAAATACATCTCGTGCAGGGGATGCACAACAAAAGCTGGTCCATTCGTCGACTACACCACAGAATGCTCGTACCATTCATATGATAATAGGTGGGTCCGAGGTAAGTGGAAGTACATATTCTGCAGCAAAGAGACATGCTCGCTCTTTGTTTAATTATGATTCATCGACTAGATATTTAGGCGACGCTATGTCGACTAGTAATATTAATGAACAAATAACTTTTAAGAGTAGTGAAATTCAAATGTTTTCTTATCATGACGATGCTTTGGTAATAACTTTAATGATAGCTAATTGCAATGTCAAACGAGTTTTAATCGATGCAGGTAGTTCTGTTAATATAATTTATTTGCAAACGGTTAAAGAGTTAAATTTAGAATCTCAGATTGTACAAGCACCTACAATATTGGTCTTCGGAAATGGAGCGCCAGATAGAACGGTAGGGGAAATTTCTTTAGTCACCCAGGCTGTGGGTGTCAATCAACTAATCAAATTTCAGGTGATGGATTGCCCGTCAGCATATAATGTGTTGTTAGGTCGACCATGGATTCATCAAATGAGGTCTGTACCATCTACTTTGCATCAATCCATCAAGTTTCATACTCCTTGGGGGGTAAGGGAAATTAAAGGAGAACAAAGAATTGCAAGAGAATGCTATCAAACTGCTTTAAAGGGAATTTCAAAAAGTCTTGAGCCCGTATAGCAATTACAGAATATGTCTCCAACGGATAAGGGGGGCTTAGGTGACGAATTAGAGAAAATTTCTTTGATTCCTGAAAAACCTGAGAGGACTTTATCCATTGGAGCAGATTTGAGTAAAGCAATTAGGGAAGAACTAATTGCATTTTTATCTAACAATTTGGATTGTTTTGCTTGGTCTCATGAGGATATGACAGGAATTAGCTCAGAGATAATAGTTCATCGGTTGAATGTGGATTCGTCGTTTAAACCAGTTAGGCAAAAAAGAAGGAAATTCGCACCTGAAAGAAATAAAATTATAAATGATGAAGTTGACAAATTATTGAACATTGGTTCAGTAAGGGAGGTACAGTATCCAGATTGGTTAGCTAATGTGGTAGTAGTACCTAAAAAGAATGGTAAGCATAGAGTGTGTATTGATTTTACAGATTTAAACAAAGCATGTTCAAAAGATTCTTTTCCATTGCCTCATATAGATACATTAGTTGACGCTACTTCAGGTCATGAGTTGTTGAGTTTTATGGATGCTTTTTCTGGGTATAATCAAATTTTAATGTATAGTGATGATCAAGAGAAAATATCTTTCATAACAGAAAGAGACATTTATTGTTATAAAGTCATGCCATTTGGTTTGAAAAATGCAGGAGCAACTTATCAACGATTTGTGAATAAAATGTTTTATCAACATCTAGGAAAAACTATGGAAGTCTATATAGACGACATGTTAGTTAAGTCTTTAAAAGCAGTAGATCATGTTAGTCATTTGAAGCAAGCTTTTGATTTGTTAAGAGAGTATAATATGAAATTGAATCCTGAAAAATGTTCTTTTGGGGTAAAGTCAGGAAAATTTTTAGGATATCTTGTTTCAAAAAGGGGGATTGAAGCTAATCCAGCACAAATTAAAGCAGTAATGGAAATTCCTTCTCCTCAAAATGTTAAGGATGTTCAGAAACTAACAGGGCGTCTAGCTGCTTTGACTCGTTTTATTTCTAGGTCATCTGAGAAGTGTCAACCATTTTTTGAAGGTTTGAGAAAATGCAAAGACTTTCAATGGAATGATAAAGCGGAAGAAGCTTTGCAAAGTCTAAAAAGTTATTTAAGTAGCCCACCTTTGTTAATGAAACCTGAAGCAGGTGAAGTGTTGTATTTATACTTAGCTGTGGCAGAAAGTGCAGTAAGTGCGGTGTTGATAAAAGAAGTTGGAAAGAAGCAAAATCCAGTCTACTACGTGAGCAAGGCGTTACTTGACACGGAGACCAGGTATTCTTTAATGGAAAAATTAGCTTTAGCTTTGGTATCAGCTTCTAAGAAGTTGAGGCCCTATTTTCAATGTCATCCTATAGTGGTAGTAACTAATTATCCTTTAAGGAATGTTTTGCATAAACCCGATTTATCTGGTCGACTAGTAAAATGGGCAATAGAGCTTAGTGAATTTGATATTTCGTATTTACCTAGAACAACAATTAAATCTCTTTAGCTGAGTTTAGTCCTAATTTGCAGCAAGAAATAAATAAAAGTACATTAGGCGAGAGTCGACAAAGTACTAGACAAGCTCCATGGGAGTTGCATGTCGATGGTTCCACCCATTCTAAAGGAACAGGGGTAGGAATTGTTTTACAGAACATACATGGAGACAAAATAGAACAAGCTATAAAATGTGGATTTAAAGCAACTAATAATGAGATAGAATATGAGGCTCTAATTGCTGGTTTAAAATTAGCTCTAAGTTTAGGAATAGCATCCTTGATAGTCTGTAGTGATTCATAGTTAGTTTCAAAGCAAGTTGAAAAAAGTTATCAAACAAAGGATGATAGAATGAAAAAGTACTTAGGTATTGTGGAAAGTTTAGTAGACAAATTCGAGAGTTTTGAAATAAAACAGATTAGTCGAGAAGACAATCAACAAGCTGATGCATTAGCCAACTTAGGATCAACTTTAGATGCTAATCAAGATAAACATATTCCCTTATATTTTTTGACAACTTCAGCGTTAGAAAGTTCTGATAAATTGATAAATAGTAATAATTTGACTTGGGATTGGAGAACATCTTTAGTCGCCTACCTAAAAGATGGTCAATTACCAAACGATAGGAACGAAGCGCATAGAGTAATTATTAGGGCAGCTAGATTTACCATGTTAGGGGATGAGTTATATAAAAGATCATATGCAGGAGGTCCGTTATTAAAATGTGTGTCCCCCTCAGAATCAAATTATATCCTTAGGGAGGTTCATGAAGGAGATTGTGG
Source organism: Mimosa pudica (assembly GCA_029929735.1). NCBI lineage: Eukaryota > Viridiplantae > Streptophyta > Magnoliopsida > Fabales > Fabaceae > Mimosa > Mimosa pudica. The sequence continues at coordinate 992,792 of JAKELP010000051.1, read as the reverse complement.
GGATCATAGTGGTAGTAGAAGCCTTATAAGGAAAGTGCGTCTAGCTGGTTATTTTTGGCCCACTTTACAGAGCGACGCAATAGCATTAGTTAAGAAATGTGATAGTTGTCAAAAGTAATCCAATGTAGATAGGGTACCACCCGAAAAATTACATACTATTGCGCCTATATGGCCGTTCATGAGATGGGGGATGGATATAGTTGGGAAGTTTCCAGCAGCCCCTGGGAATGTTGTGTTCTTACTAGTAGTCACAGATTATTTTACTAAATGGATAGAAGCAGCTGCATTTGCTCAGATCAGAGAGGTAGAGGTAATTAATTTTGTGTGGAAAAATATAATTTGTAAGTTTGGTCTACCAAAAGATATAATATGTGATAATGGGTCACAATTTATTGGGAAAAGTTTTAGAAAATTTTGTCAAAAATGGCATATTCACTTGAAATTTTCGACACCTAGAAATCCTCAGTCTAATGGGCAAGCTGAATCAAGTAATAAAACCATAGTTAATTCGCTAAAGAAAAGGTTAGATAAGGCTAAAGGCCGATGGGCTGAAGAATTGCCAGCTGTTTTATGGGCTTATAGGACGACGTCAAGGACGTCGACCGGCGAAACACCATTTTCATTGGTGTATGGGACGGAGGCAATGATCCCTGTAGAGGCAGGGGTGCCTTCATTAAGGTATAAGTGGTCACGAGAAGAAACTAATAACGAAGGGTTACAATTAAATTTAGATCTGTTAGACGAAAGAAGAGAACAAGCATTGATTAGGATAGCAGCTTTTCAAAATAGAGCAACTAAGTTTTGGAATAAACATATTCGAGAAAGACAGTTTAAAGTAGGCGATTGGGTTCTTAGGAAAGTGTTTCAGAATACTGAAGAAAGTAGAGATGGTAAGTTGAGTCAAACATTTGAAGGTCCTTATAAGGTAGTTGAAATTACAGGACCTGGAGCATATAGATTAGTCGATAAAAATGGTAAAGAACTTTTAAGGAGTTGGGATGCCATACATTTGAAAAAATATTATTTTTAACCATGAGTTTAATATTGATGCAGATTGCTTGATATTAACAAAGTCGTCGAGAACTTTGGAAAATGATGAATAGCGTGCTAACAGGATCATGGTATCATGACGTTACCATGACGTTAATCTGTGGCACTTAAAGTTCTGATCCATAGTCAAAACGAAAAAGTTTGTTTATAATTGTTGCAGGTTGCAAAGAAGTTACCCCAGATGTTAGGTGACGAAAATGCAAAAATCAAGCTAAACGACTAATCGTCAGAAATAGCTTAAGTCGACACAATTCAAGTAATATAGTCGACCATGCTTACTCAAAACAGGATAGTCGACCAAGCATTTGAACTAGTCGATTGATTCAAAAGAGAGTAATGCTTTTTCCCAAACGAGAGTTGGCAACCAAGCATCTAAGCATGCTAGTCGTTTAACTCAAAAGCGGGTAAGATAACTTGTTATGCGAAGATTCATGACAGTTATGAAATTGCAAATGCAAATAAAAACTAATATAAATATGTCTGTAACAGTATCCAGGGAAAGAAATCCAGGGAAAGCAAGCAAAAGCAACACGAAATTTAAAGCAAGTTCAAGCTAAAATGCAGACTAAGCAGCTGGAGTGTCAGCATTGCCTCCTCCATCTTGGGCTGGGGGACTGCGAGGCTCATTTTCTGGAGAAGAGACAAAAGGGTCTGGGAATGTCGCATAGTATTCATTAATCACGGCCTCAGGGTCCCAGTTGACATGCTTACCCTCCTTGTACTCCAGCATTAGTTCCATTTGAGTCCTCATCTCCACTTCAGCAATGGCCCCCTCCAGGTATTTTATTCTGTCTTTAAGGGCCTTGTTTTCCACTAGTAGCTCTGTGATTTCTTGTGCCTTGCTGGAGATTTGTCCACCCAGGTTGGTGTTGATATCTTTAAGCTCAGTAACCTTTTGCCTCCATTCTTCAACGCCTCTGCGAAGGTTGTTAATTAAGTCAGTCTTTTGAAGCGAAGCTGATTTCTCTTTTGCCAAAGATTGTTTCCCCTTGTCGACAAGAGCCTGTAGAGTTTCTAACTCCTTCTCCAGAGCGGCAATCCTTTCATTCTTGTCTGCCTCTAATTGAGTAAAACGATCCTGGGTGACTAGAGTTTTCATTTGCTCTCTGTGCAGGGACATGAATTCAAGAGCCTAAAAAAGGCATCAAGATTATATAAGTAATAAAATAATAGGTATAACATAAAGTGCTTTGAGTTTATATTAATTACCAGAAAGAGGTTCCTCATGGTATTGTCAATATTCTCTGACACTTCTAAAGATTGAAATGTCGCCTTGTCAGTAGGAGTTGGCAGCCTTTGCAGGATTTCCAAGGTGATCGCCCAAGGTTTTCTATGAAATGCGGAAGCTTCAGCAGGGAGGGACAAATCAATACCCTTCATTTCTTCAGTAGAAATTAAATTCTGAGAGGCACTCTTCAAACTCCAATCTTTGTCAGACGATGCCTTGAACTTCTTAGGCGACGAAGGAGCAGAGTTAGTCGATGGTTCTTGTATAATGATTCCAGGAAGGATCGCCCCCTAGGCCTTTTGCTTCTGGTAGCAGGGGGATCAGTTACAACAACAGCTGTTTCCTTACCCTTCACTTTGGCTGGATTGAGATTTTCAGTTTGAGGGGGAGGCGGAGGAATAATGACAGCAGGAGTGGTAGTAGCAGCATTCATGGAATGTCTCTTCTTGCTCCTGATTTCAGAAGCTGCAGCATTCTTTGCTTCAGCCCTAAACTGAGCTCGTTCAGCAGCAGTCAACTTGGGAGGCATTTTTCCTGCGAGGAGTATGGTAAAACTTGTCATTACTTTTGTACAAATATTATTTTCAAGATTTTGAAATAGGTTAAAATTTACCTGAGATAATGAATGAAAAACGCCTAGAGTCTTTGGGAAGGGCGAGGATTTTCTTAATCTTGTCGGTAGAGGTCTTTTCAATGGGATAGGAGTAATTCAGCTGCTTGTCACCTATAAATAAAAATGGAGTAAGAAAAGTATCAAATGGTAGATTACAATTAGGAAATAAGGTTAGTCGTCTTACTTAGACGACGTCATTCCTTTTTGAGTTTGACACCAGGAGGCTCTAAGCTAGCAATTGGAATAATTAAAAACCTCTCATCCCATTGCCGGTCGTTAGGGCCCTTGTCAAAGGTCCATGTTTCTAGCCCTTTGCGATTACGAATTAAAGTATAAACGCCTACCCTAACTTCTCCTGATGGAGCCTTAACTTCGCTAATAGAATAAGAGGTCAAAACTCTAGGAGATCAAGGGGAAAACCTAAATGACGCCCTAGGATGTCGGCTACTAGAGCTACCCTCCAAACATGAGGCATAAGTTGGGAAGGGGATAGATCAAAGTGCTTACAAAGTTGTTCAATAATAAGGGGCACAGGAAAACAACTAGCGTAGCGAAAAGCCTCTACACTCAAAGCAATAGTGTGTTTAGAAAATGAATCAAGTCTTTCATCATTTTTGGGAACCCTAAAAAGGACTAAGGGGTTGAAAAAATACAAACTTTTGTCTTCTAACTTCTTGGATTCAATCGCCTTCAACTTAATAGGTTTCAAATCAGTTACCAAAGAGGATCTTTTGGTTTCAGTATTAACCATTTCCTCAGGTATCACCCTAACAAGCGACGTAAGAGGTGGTGATCTAGAACTCGTACCTTCAGAGGGTACATTTTGATTACTAATGTTTTTTGGAGTTTCGCTCGACCCAGAATCAGACAGGTTTGGTGAATCATCACTTGGATAACTCACATGCGATGGATTAGAATCGGAACCAGACATGTTCTAGGTAAAAGTAAGAAGAAGAAGATACCTGGAAAGGGAACAAGGGTAGCGCTCGAGAGAAGGATGATCTAGGGCGATGGAAGTTGAAGCGAGAAACCAAGTAAGGAGAGCTTCAAATATAAAAGGAAGAGCGCCAGTTTTGCGAAAATAGCGCCAATTTCAGGAGAAATGAATCCAAGCCGTCGGACGTGAGCAAGTGAAGCGTCAGATTGATCTCAGCCGTTAGATGTTTAAACCGCTACTTCCCAATAACCATTTGCGACGTCATTGAGAAGTGGGGGACTTAATGTTACGATATAATCCCGCTTAGTGAAGAAGGCCCATTAAGCCCAAAGAAAAGATAAGTGTGAAGCAGCCCAAAGTACCAGAAGGTCGACAAAGTTTTCATCGCTGGTCAAAGATACTTTGTAACCGCCAATTGATTCCTTGTAACTTCCATATTTATGGGAATCAAAACAGAAATACCCATAAGTATGGGAATTGATTATTCCAACGGGAAAGAAACTTGTAGCCTATATATAGAAACACAATCCATGTAAAGGATCAGGCAATATCTTCTGAATCTTGTACTTTCTATTTCTCTCTTTCGCTAGTCGACCAAAGTCTAGGCGACTAATCTTTTGTATTACCATTGTGGTTTGTCCACACATTCTGAATAAAATCATTATTCTTTGATTTGATATATTTGTGTATCAACAGTTACCCTTTCATATGATTTTGTTTATTTACAACTATTTACTATTTTATAGTTTTAATACGTGAATGTACATTATCAAAAAAAAAAATTAATAAGCTTAAGTAGTAAGAGTAAAGGGAAGATCTTGGATTTATACTCTTCTAATGTAAATTAGCACACAAAAGAGACAATCCTGATCTCGTTCAGGAAGGTATGATGATGTACTTTTATGGAGTTATAATTTGTTTTGAAAAAATAGGGCTAAATGAGCAGGTTAAATTGGATATTAATGAACATGAATGCCACAATTTTTACTAATTTTGTACACATTTTAAATTCAACAACTTAAATAAGGCACGTGCTTAGAATATAAATACATTTCAGAAAATTTATAGATTTCATAAAGAATATAACTTACTATAGATTTGATATTTTTAAATATATTTAAAATAGATAAGAAAAATAATTGGAAAGTTGAATTTTTATTTGGAAAAATCCCAAATAATTCCCTCTCAATATCCAAAAGGACAAGTGAGTAACCTAAACTTCCAAAAGGACCATGAAGGAACCAGCACCTACCTGTAATTTTAAAATTTTGCGAAAAGACAAAATTGCCCACATCCTAAAACACAAATTGCGAGAAGAGGGTGAGTGTTATGGTGGGTTTAGGGTGGGGTAGTAATTTGTGTTTTAGGATGGAGCAATTTTGTCTTTTCGCAAAAATTTAAAATTACAGGTAGGTGCCGGTTCCTTCATGATTCTTTTGGAAGTTTAGGTTCCTCACTTGTCCTTTGGATATTGGGAGGGATTTATTTGAGATTTTGCCTTTTTATTTTTAAACTCTTTAATTTCAAACGTGTAATTATGCTTTCAAGTTTCAACTACTTTATGCAACTTCTATTTCCACTTCTAGACGTGGCTTCAACGAATTCAATGGAATATGAAAATGATTTTATACCATGATTTACAGGTTTTCTATAAAATTCAACAAAATAATTTATCAACATATATAGTCCAGGTAAACAAGTTGAAAGAAAAATGTTATATTACGTAATATGTGTGTCTATGCATTATTTTAAGAATTAAGGAATTAACAGATCGATTGGGCTGGAAAAAGAAAACAGATTGGCCACTTCTATTTTTTTGGATAGAATTTGTTATATTTTTTTTATAGAAGTTCTGAAATTATGTGATATTTATATGAGTGTTATCAATCCCATAGAAAGGCAAGTCACATTCACTCATTCAATTTCAAATGAGGAAACTTTTTTGTGTGATTTGGTTCTAATAAAATACTCCTACTCAGGTAATCAAATTTGGATAGGCAACTAAGTGAAGGCAGAAACAACCGACCCAACCAATGCTGACAACTTGAAGTGGCCTCGTACAATTCGACCTAACTCGAGAGGAACGTGGGAAACTCAGAGAATTGCCCGGTTGACCCCCGTATAATTTATTAAAAAACTTTGGTGTTGAAAATGACAAAATAATATATGTATTTTAATGGCTAAAGTATATGATTTTGATCTCTTAACTCTGACAAAAGTCATGTTTTGACCTTCTAATTTTGAAAAGTGTGTTTTTGTTCCCTTTAAATTTATAGAATGTGTGTTTTTGATCCCTTAAATTAATAGTGTTAATTTACTTAACGAAAAATGTTGAATGTGCAAAACTAAATGCCTAGTCACCTATAAAAAATAACACGTGGAAACAAACTTCCCCAACACATGGAAACCAACCTTCCCCTTCCTCTTTCTCCTTCCTCACGGATCTAAAACTCCCTCCTTCGTCCTCTTGTTATTAATGAATAATAATTTTTTTATTGAAAAAAATGGTAGGAATATTTTGTTGACATTTATCTATTTTAATTTTTTTAGGAGAATATTATGTGATTACTTATTCAGTTATTCTAATGTCATTAAATAATAGATTGACACTTATTGAGTTATAAATCCTAAAAATTGTGAAGACTATTGGATAAATAATATAATTATCTTGCTAGTAATTCAATATATTGAATTGATATTTAATATTTAGATGGTAGGTCAATAAATTTAAATTTTTTATTTCATTTCTTTAAAGAAGAAATTAACCGAAAACTAGAATTATCCTGTAGGATCTTGAGTTGAAAATTTTTCGATTGATTATGGGTAACAAAATATGTAAATTGTTTTTTTTTTTAAAATAGACAAACTTGTAAATTTATAGAAGTTAAGTTGGGAGATCACGCTATACCACACCACAGGTAAATAAGTTTGAATATTTGAGATTGATCATACAAAAAAAATGGTGAAATTGATTATGATATTAATAATTTAAGCTAGATGATTTAAATGGAGAAAACTAGTAGAGTTACACACACACACGTGTGTGTGATGTAAAGTTTAAGCTAAGATAAATTGAGAGTTTTATTGGATAACCATTAGACATAGTCATTAGACCAACAGTGTTATATAGTAATGAATGTCGAACTCAAATGGACACATAAACATAAGATGAGGGTAGCAAAGATGAGAATGTTGAAATAAATATATAGTCATAAGATAAAAAATATGATCCATAATGAACATATTCAAAAAAGATTTGGGGTAACATGTTTAAAGAAGATAATCAGATGTACCACTAAGAATCGATCAAAAATGATGTGGAGTCATCGCAAAAGAGAGGCATGAAGACCTAAGAAAATTTTTAATCAAATTATCCAACGAGATATTTTGGTTAATAATATATTGCTAAATATGGTTATAGATAGACCACACTAATTAATTGGGATAAGACTTTGTTGATGTTTTATTTCTCATCAATGTGACTCTTGAGTTTGGCTATGAGTTCATTTAGTGACAATGTTTGATTTTACATATTTTATAGACTTTTTTACTTGATTTTTTAATCATAATGTTTTTATCAAACTTTTTTTTTTATCAAAAACTTGAAACAATCTCATTTTGTATTTTTTTAAGAAAACATTTGTTAGATTTTATACTTTTTCAATCAGTCAAATGTCTTACTTTGGTCGATTTATGTTGTCGAGTTTAACATAGTGCTTACATAAATCTTTCATCTGGTGGTAAATTATTGCCAAATTTTTCTTTGAAGCTGCTATTCTTTTTTTATCCATGATCAAGGTATCATCTCACTCGACAAGTGAGAGACTAATCTCCCGCTGATTTGTAGACACCTCAAAGGGTGAGACAGCGGTTCTGGAAGATTTAATATTTCTTCATACCCAACGTCAAGGATCGAACCTCAGACAATTGGTTAAGGGTGAATGAGTCTTTGTCACTCAACCACACACCTCAGGTTAGCTGCTATTCTCATATTACATATATTACATATATCTATAAAATTTAATTATAATATGTTATTTTATCAAGATCAAATTAATATTATTTTTAATCATAATTAAATTACTAATACTTAAAACAATGTTTCGATTGGTTCAATATTTAGCAAAATTTCAATACCTAAAATATACTCCCCCTCGTCTAAATATAAATCCTCTTTTAATTTTAAGGATGAAAAATCAATTATTTTAAAGTAATATAACTATCTTTTTTCAAAATTAATTTATTATAATGTAAATTAACTTATAATATAATTTCATGTGTCATATCTTATAATTTAATGGTTTAACTTGATTTGTAACTTCCACAAAAAGTCAAAAGAGTCTTATATTTAAGATGAAGAGAGGAGTACAAAACAACAAACAAATATTTAGAAGATATTCATAGTAAAACAACATCGGGAGGATTGGATAAGGACTAAAGAAAATCATATTATCGTGACTTATTGCTCTTATGATTAAACAAAAAGCTAAAATTAGGTCCAAGTATGATGCCAATTATGGTATAGACAGCCTCATCACTGTCACCTTCTTATTCTTCCATTTGTTTGGTCTGCTATTACTTTTAGGAGCTAAATTCTTTTTTTGATCAAACATTTAGGAGCCAAATTCGGGAACCAACAATATAACAATGAGTCGAATCTCTTTTGGTCCAAACCCAAATGAACGATTGAAACTAACAAAAATCTGAATAATTTTAATCTAAAGAGCGAAAAAAATGAACATCATTCCTTAATATCCCTTAATCATATATATACATCTGATATATTATCATACTCCCTCCACAACTAATTATAAAATCACTTTCAAATTTCAATTTGTTTCTAAATATAAGCAACTTTCTAATTTTTCTCAACATTTTTCCAAATAAACTTTAATACTCATACTTATCTATAATAAACAAGAGTGAAATAGTAAGTATAAATTTTGATTAAAAAAATAGTGAGAATAAATGTATATAGTTATGGTAAATTGGTAATATCATGTATTAATAAAACCTTAACTTACATCCTTAAAACTAGGGAAGTAATCTTATAGTAATATTTAGGAAGGAAGGTAGTATTACATGAGTTTATAAGTTTTTTTTTATAATAAGAGTTTATAAGTTAAATAAATTAGGCTGTCGAAAAAAATTAAGTCAGATTAATTTATGAAAAAAGTTATTCGATTTAGTTTTTAAGAAGTCAACAATTTTTTATATTTATACCAAAGAATATAGTGATGAGAAAAATAAAGAAAAAAATTAATCAAGAAAAATAAAAGTGAAAAAAAGAAGTGAAAAAAAATAATTTGCACAAAAACAAAGAAGAAAAGGTACTCATTGGTTCAAACGACCCTTTTACTTTCCTGGTCAATCAAACAGCACCATTTCTTTGTATGTGCAGAAACCGGACTGACCATAATAAACAAACAAACACACAAACCCAAATAAGGAAGCGGCACAGAATACATATCAATTCAATTCTTAATCTTCTTTCACATTTTTTACCTTATATACATTCCCTTCTATCTTTCATTTCTTCCCTTTCTGGGTTTCCTTCTTTTTCATATATGCTCTTCAATTCAAAGCTGCTTCTTTTCAACATTAAACAATGCATACATTGCTTTTCCCATCTGGGTATTGATCAAAAATGCAAATAGGCATGTAATGTGAGGTGGAAGAGAAGAAAGTTGGGTTTTTTTTTTTCATATATGGTCTTTCATTCAAAGCTGCTTCTTTTGAAGATTAAACAATGCATATATTGGTTTTCTCATCTGGGTATTGATGAAAAAGGCATATATGCATGTAATGTGAGGTAGAAGAGAAGAAAGTTGGTTTTTTTTTTATATATGGTCTTTCATTCAAAGCTGTTTCATTTGAAGATTAAGCAATGAATACATTGGTTTTCCCATCCGGGTTTTGATGAAAAAGGCATATAGGCATGTAATGTGAGGTAGAAGAGAAGAAAGTTTAGTTTTTTATGTGAAAAATGAGCAAAGAGCTAAATGGCATTTTGAAGTCTTGGGAAGCAACGGTTCGGCAATCTGTTGGTCATAGGAAGGCAAGTGGCCTCTTCACACCAATGTCTGTAGCTCATGTAGATGATGATGATGATGATGATGATGATGATGATGAGGTGGAATCATCACATGTGTACCACGTAGAGAAGGTTTTATCCAATGGTGATTCCTACAATGGGCAATGGCTTGATGATTCCCCTCATGGCCATGGGAAGTACACATGGGCAGATGGGTGTGTGTACATTGGTGAATGGAGGAAAGGAAGGAAAATGGGGAAAGGGACATTCACTTGGCCAATTGGTGCTGTGTATGAAGGTGATTTCAAGGATGAGTTTGTGGATGGTAATGGTAGGTTTATAGGTTTCTCTGGGAATACCTATAAGGGGTCATGGATGATGAATATGAAGCATGGTAAAGGGATGGAGAATTATCCTTGTGGGGATTTCTATGAAGGTGAGTGGGTGAGAGGGTTGAGAGATGGGCAAGGGGAGTATCATTGGGTGAGTGGGGATCATTATTCTGGGGAATGGAAGGAAGGTTTGTTTCATGGGGAAGGGGAAATGGTTTGGAGGAATGGGAATAGTTTTGAAGGGTTTTGGGAGAAAGGGATTCCCAAAGGGATTGGTACATTCATGAGGGATAATGGGAATATGTATGTTGGTTTTTGGAGTTGTGATCCTAGTGAAAGGGATGTGAGTTATGATCCATCTAGTGGCTCTGGTGAGTATCATGAATGGGATCCTCAAGAGTTGTATTCAGTGCACTTGAAGTGTTGCAAGATTAGTCCATGTGAAAAGCTTTTGATTTTTCCTTCACAGAAGATGATTAACATCTCTGAGGTTGAAAGAGAGGCCATGCAGAAGCAATCTCTCTATGGTAGGCTAAGAAGTAGCAGTGTGGAAGACATGGGAAACCCTCATCTTGGGGGTTCTAATCCAATGGCTCACAGACCTCCTTTGACTTGGAAGGCTCCAAAGAGACAAGGAGTGACTATCTCCAAAGGCCATAAGAATTATGAGCTTATGCTTAATTTGCAGCTTGGTATTAGGTACTGATCATGATTGTACTCATGTCTGCCAGTCTCATTTTTGTGCTTTATGTTCATTTTTTTTCTTTTACTTTTCATATTATGTTATTCTTGAGAAGGGCCGGCTTAGCTCAACGGTAAGCTCGCTTGCCGTGTGGGTATGAGGTCATGGGTTCGAATTAGCCACTTTGCAAAACGCAGGGGTTAGGTGTCTAGTATATTCCCTTCCCTAGCAGCCTCACCAAGTGGGGACTAGAACTGGGTTGACCCTTTATTAAGTGATTCTTGAACTGTGACTTCTAGAATGAGGTTTCAATTGTTAAAATGCATGAGATGGTTTGGTTCAATTGGCTTTGTGGAGTATTAAAATTCTTTTGGATGATTCTATGTTGTTTTCAAGGTTATAATCAATTTCTTTTGACATAGCACAGACATGCTGTTGGTAGACCTGCTCCAAGTGCATCCCTTGATTTGAAGTCTTCTGCATTTGATCCCAAGGAAAAAGTATGGACTAGGTTTCCACCTGAAGGATCGAAGCACACACCGCCTCATCCATCATGTGAGTTCAAGTGGAAAGACTACTGCCCTGTGGTATTTAGGTAAGGCTTCAGATTACAAAGCAATGATATAGAAAGTCTGGTTTCTTTGATGCTATGTGCTGTCTTGTGTGGGAAAATTGAGTTGCATTTAGTGTTAAGACATTTGGTTTGATAGAAGGAAAGTCATTTCCTTTCTTCCTAATCTGCAATGCCTACTTTGCTTTTAAGATCATTATTTTCTATCCTTTTATATTGTTTTTAATATAGAGGTACAAATGTCGGCTATTATTTTAAAATTACTATTTTCATTGTTTTATTCCCTTTTCATTTTGTGTCACAATGAGGTTAGTTGAATAAAATATGCATTTCTTTACTTCTTTAAGTGAAGAAATGACCCTGTTGAGAGAACAGTTGTTTGAGATATAACTCTTTCTGACTGTATTACAGTTTTATGTCATTGTCTATCAATCTATACAGGACCTGATGGATCATTGTATTGATATTTTTAGGGCTCTTAGAAAATTGTTCAAAGTAGACCCCGCTGATTACATGATATCAATATGCGGGAATGATGCTCTTCGGGAACTCTCATCCCCAGGGAAAAGTGGAAGCTTCTTCTATTTGACAAATGATGACCGGTATATGATTAAGACGATGAAGAAGGCAGAAGCAAAAGTAAGTTTCCGTTTAGTTGACGAGATCATATCTGATCCGCAGATTTTATTGCGGAAAAATTCTTTAACCATATCGTGCTTTTAAACGTGGTCTAATCCAGAAATGATCTTGCAGCACCTTAGTTACCTCAATATGAATTTAATAGTTTCCCTCTATCCATAATTTAAGAGGACAATTTGCTACTTCATTAAGTTACATATACTGTTTTTCTCATCAGGATTCAGTTTAGGGTGTAAAATGTAGCTTATCCTTTGAAGATTTAGGAAGTTCATTAGAAATCTCGAGTTATTTTTAAAGTTAAAGAATGAAAGAATGGATTTAATTACTATCAGCCCAAAACTCTTTGATGTGATAGTTTTCAGATATCAGTTGTTGCTCAGAGCAAAGTTCTGTAGTGCCTGAATTATGTTGTTAGACTAACTGTGAGTATATCATTACTGAAGGTGTTCTTGCGGATGCTTCCGGCATACTACAAACATGTTCGGACTTTTGAGAACACCCTGGTCACCAGATTCTATGGTCTTCATTGTGTTAGACTAACAGGAGCTGCACAAAAGAAGGTAATTCTGCAGTTGTAGAGAACTCTACTTGGATTAGAGAGCATTCTGGTCTCCTAATATCTTCATTCTTTCTTTGGTTCATTTCAGGTGAGATTTGTTATCATGTGGAATCTATTTTGTACTGGATATGCCATTCATAGGCGCTTCGACTTGAAAGGTTCTACCTTTGGTCGCTCAACCAATAAACCTGAGTCAGAAATAGAACCAACCACAACTCTTAAAGACCTAGACCTAAACTTTATATTCCGGTTACAGAAATCTTGGTACCAAGAGTTTTGCAGGTAAGAGATTCCTCTTGCCTCTATATCTTTATTTTTTGTATTCCAATGATAGAATTTTGTTTATGTAATAGTTTTTTATAATAAAAAAAAACACTGTATTTGCTGCTCATGAGTTTAATCTAAATCTGTTTGAAGCTCAATAAGGCAAGCTAAATTTTAAATAAACGATATATAAAAATGTTAAAGATACTTATTTCCTTGTAAATTTATAAAATATTTATATCAATGATCTATGAGATTCTTATTTCCCTTCCCTAACACCCTCACCAAAGGTGGGGACTAGAACTAGGTTGACCTTTTTTTATATATCAATGATCTAGCTAACATGTTGAAGAAACCCCCATATCAAATGGGCACGTTTGGCATACTAATAATAAAAGGCAATAGAATAAATAAATGATTTTGTGAATGACAACTGACTCTCATGCTCGTACAACAATAACAACAAACCTTGTATCATTAGGTGGAGTTGGTTAAATGGATTGATCAGTGCCATAGGGCTTTATCAATAACCAAATCTTTTGAATACACTTTTAACCAACCGTGCATGTTCAGAAACTTATTATCTCTTTTGTCTTCTTCATCTACCCCGCTTCACTGGACTCTAAAGTGCACATCCTATCCTTTTCATAGGTGCCTCCTATGACATTAGTTATACATTTTTATCAACATTAATGATGTTATACTATTTTTTTATATAGGTGAAGTGCCAACTCTTTCTTATTTATGTTCATTATGGGCCTTATCTTTTTTTGTATGGAACGTCTGTTCCAAACATCATCTTTATTACTTAAATTTTGAGTTGATCGTTTTTCCTGACTCGTCAATAAGAACTTTATCATAAACAAAAGGCATGAACTTGGGGATTTCCACCTGTATATCCTCATTTAGAATGTGGAAGGCCTATTCAAACTAGTAAGAGGTAACAAATGATACTGGTAGGAAACTCCTCCTGATGTTCTTATACCAGTTATTGTCCTCCTAAACATATTAATATATACAACGCAAACACATTTCTAAAGCTTTCCAAAGTACTTATACTCTCATGCCCATACTTAAAGGTAAAAAATTAAAAAGGAATTAATATATTTACGTATGAATGATACGGGCTTGGTAGATATTGCACAAAACATGACTTCCATCACTACCTTTCTTTTACAATATTGAGAAAGGCCCAAAATGGTTGTCTTGTTGTGTAAATTGTACAATGCTCTAGTTGCTGCATTCTTTACCTTTCCTGTTCTAAGATAACAATATGATTTTTTTTGAAAATAAATTAATTGGTCAATCATGGTTTTCATGCAGGCAAGTAGATAGGGATTGTGATTTTCTTGAGCATGAGAGGATTATGGATTACAGTATGTTGGTTGGACTTCACTTTCGGAAAGCGTCATGTAGTGACTCTTATTCAAGTAAAACTTCAACGTCACATACCCCTTCTGGCTATATTCCATTTAAAATGGACTTTTTAGATTATATTTCCAATTTTGAAACTTAACTGATGCATGAATACATCTTGCAGAGAATGGAGGCTTTGGAAGTGGCATGGGCTCTAATCTTTCAAGAGGAGACATGGATCAACTTCTTGTAGATCCTAGTCGGTATGAATAATCAACTACTTTTTCACGCTAAATTTTGATTGAAGTGTACTCAGGGAGCAGATTAGACCGAACTATTTAATTTTGCTTTGTATGTTTTGCGGTTCATGTACTGTTTTTTGCTTATTCAGTAGTAATACAGAAGCAGCAGCATCCTGTCTTTGGAGAGATGTCAGTAAATCCAATTGTAGATCTTCTTTTATTTGATTAAGCTTTTTAATCTAAATGGTTATTTTCATGGTTTTCAAGCTTCTTCAGTTAAACTCTGACTATTATCATCTCCATTATCTTCAATTTAATTTTTATTGAAGAGAGGGAATAAATAGCAAGATGGAACCATTCCCTAACTTTTCTCTCCAAACTGCTTCCTCCATATTACTTTGATGGTATCTACTCTGAAATATTAAGGGAGCGAATTTCCACAGCTCAACATCACATGTTTGAATACTTCAAAAAGTTTTCCAATCATGTATTTTTATGAAAGAACCTGATTACAAACACATGTGAAACTTTTATCCAAACATAGTGTGTCTCTCTTTTTCTTTCCCCTAGTAGTCAATGCAACCAATTTTTTCTGATTCTGTGAGGGTCTATTTTGGGTCTAAAATTTTCTTGAAAGGTTCAAAACGTAGCAATATTGCCTTATTCCTTTTAAAAATGCATGTCAACTATTAAAAAGTTGGCGATGACCGTTAAATTAATATTTTAACATTAAAGCTTCACTTTAGTACTTAAGGGCAAAATTGGATCCAAAAACTGCTGCCAGGGAAGAATTGTTTCTGAGCTAAAACTTCCAAGGTAAAATCCACCCTTAACCCCTTCTGATTTATAGTGTACTTTTTGATGTTGCAGGTGCTCTGTTGGTTTAGGCATAAACATGCCAGCAAGAGCAGAATTCACAGTGAGAAGCACAGGTGACACTCAACTTATTGGACAACCAACCGGGGAGTTGTATGAAATTGTCATCTTTTTTGGTATCATAGACATTTTACAGGACTATGATATTAGCAAGAAGTTGGAGCATGCTTACAAATCAATGCATTATGATGCTACCTCAATCTCTGCAGTTGATCCGAGGCTATACTCGAAGCGGTTTCGTGATTTCATCTTCAGAGTTTTTGTAGAAGATACAGATTGAGGGTACAGTTTTGATTCTTAGCAATATTCAGCTGAACTTGCAACTTGTGGCCAATCATTATGTATAGAGTCAGTTTGTGAAGAAAACAACACAACTAACCAGCAAATTAGAGGGTGTTTTGTTGATTTTTCCCCTCTATGATTCTCATAATCATTTCATAGGTTTTAGAGATTCAATTTAATTTTAGCCTCAAACTAATGTATGCTGTGTAAAATAAAATAGATGAATGCTGTTTAGAGTTATTGCTGAAGCAAGCATTTCCCAAGTGTAAATGAATGAACAAAAGGGAAAGTGTGAGTGTAATTTCATTGGAATTTATGTTAGTTCAATTCTCGTTCTTTTTTATTAATGATCAAGCTATCCCTACCTGAAATGAGTTTGAGATTGGACGAGGTTCGAGACGGGTAGTCTCGTCTCAATCCCGTCCCGTTGACACACACACACATACATATATTTGAGGTTTTAACTGAACAATAAGAGGTTTAGAGAGGTGAATGATGGGTGACATCATTTGAATGAATGTTTAGAGAATGAGAGTCAATAGAGACCCTTAGGGGTGAGCAAATCAAGCCAAAAACCGACAACCCAACCGAATTGAATTCGGTTATTTCGGTTCGGTTAATTCGGTTTTCGGTTCTTATTCGGCTTTATACTTCGGTTATTTCGGTATTCAGTTTTCGGTTCGATTTTTTGAAAAAATAATTCGGTTAACCGAATTAATAAAAAATAATAAAAAAAAAATATTATTTTATCATATTTTTCTTTAGATAAGTTAAAATTTAGAGTTTAAATCTATAGTTTTTGTATTTCTTTTTTTAAATTAAAAATTATATGCAATATATCAATATAAAATGTTGAGTTTTATATATTGAAAATGAAAAAAAGATCAAATTTATTATGAAATAAACAAATTTCGGTTAAGACCGAAAACGAACTGAATTATTTCAGTTAATTCGGTTCGGTTACCAAAAGAATTCCGTTTCCATAATAGACACAATTCGATTTTCGGTTATTTCGGTTTTTACCGAATAACCGAACCGAAAACCGATTGCTCACCCCTAGAGACCCTAGGATAGTTAATTATATAATTATAATTTTATATTAAAAATTAGTACTCCCTCCGTTCCTAAATATAGGACCTAGATGACTTTTTTGAAAAATCCTAAAAAAAGTAAAAAATAAGTTTATTATAAATTGATTTACCTAATTTTTTCTCTTAAACTAGTTTATTTTACCTATAAGCTAATGGATAATCTAAAAAGATATCAAATATATCATGATTTAATAACCTATTTCGCAACTTTAATCTTTCCAAAAAAAAAGTTATCTAGGCCTTATATTTAGGAACGGAGGGAGTAACAAATAACGTCAATTAATATAGTAATATAATTTCTTATTTAAATAAATATTATTTAACTTCTTAATAGGTTACACTAATAGGCTATTAAACAAAACATGATAAAGAAAAGTTTGGGGCTGGGCCTAACTTGAAAATAAAAAGACCAGTTCAAGACTTAATGGTCCAAATCATAGACCCTTGATAGCCCGACTTGGGCTATTCCCATCCATACCTCTCTAAGTCTTTTTTATTCTTCTCATTCAAACTCTTCACCTGATTTTGGTCATCTACCATCATCAGCCCATTAACGAGCTCCACATCAAGTATGTTAGCCTTCTTACCATCGCTTGGTTCCATTATAATTGTTTTCTAATTTGTGCTATTTTTCTCAACTTTGGGCCTATACTCCTGGACCACCTTTCTTCCCACCTGCTTGGGCCCCATTTGTAGATTGTGTTTTCTTCAAAAGAAACCTGTCGTGTTGGTTCTCCAGTGTGTTGGTTCTCCAGTGGGCTCAATTCCACTTCATCCATTTTTTCTTTCACCATTATTGCTTACTTCGTTCATCCTTGAGGCTTGAGCTACTGGCCATACACCTTTCTTTTGTGTGGGCATACTTCCCACAGCCAATGCAAATATAGCTAGAAGCATATTTATTAAAATTTTCATGAGATTGTTGGTTAATGAATCTGATATAGATTTTCTAGTCAAGTGATGAAAGACATTGGCTAGTTGACAACAATAAGTTATCTCACAGAAATGAGATAGAGAATTGGAAGTCCTTGTTTTGATGAAGGCGTGACTGAGATGAAAGACATAGTTCGATGCATGTTTGTTAAGAGCCAAAAATTTGTTAGAGGGTCTGAGAAGTGTGCAGCACTTTCTATCATCGAGCATGGATGCAGGTTGAGGCTCATGCAGGATGTAATTAAACTTTAGTTTTGTTTTATTTCACTTTTAGTTTTTTACCTTTACTTCCTTATGTATCAAAAAAAAAATTCATGAGATTGTTGTTGCTGTCATTTTCTTTGTTTTGATTCTTTTTAACATGAAGCCTAGCACACATTTAGTTGATGAATTTATTAAGATTTGCTAGACTTAATATTAGGGAGGTTCTCGTACGCCACCCCATAAGTTTTCCCATCCACCTAAATATGAGGAATCAGGGGCTTCAAAAGATCACCAAGAACGGCAATTCTTGCAAACTTAGCTCGTCCTCTTCCCTTCGTTCTATAATCTATTTTATCATCTCTCCAAGAAGGTTTCCTATTGCTATGCCTATTAAGAGTAATTTACCATGCAACCACATTAGATGTTTGTGTAACAGAGGGATCAAAATCGATAGATCAATGCTCATTGTCAAGTAAGCACTATAAACCATCCAAAGTCCTCAAGTGAGAGAGCCTTTGTGTAATCCTCTTGCTGATCAACGGACAACAATTATGAAAAAGAAGTTCCATGTAACATGTCACGAAAAAAGGAGGGC
Source organism: Mimosa pudica (assembly GCA_029929735.1). NCBI lineage: Eukaryota > Viridiplantae > Streptophyta > Magnoliopsida > Fabales > Fabaceae > Mimosa > Mimosa pudica. The sequence goes on along the minus strand of JAKELP010000051.1, from coordinate 974,304 downwards.
CCATCCCTCTCAAGTCCCAACCCCCTTTCTCTAAAAAAATATAGGAGTAGTTAATTTTACTCGTAAATTAATATATATTTTAATCACATGTGACATATGGTACAGTTTAACGAACTAATTTGCTTCCTTAACTTCTACAAATACAGAAAAAATTACAATTAGTAATGTAGGGATTATATAATAACTCCTAAAACTATTCAATTAAGATTGAGGTGTGAGATAAGAAAGAGTTGGAACTTGGAAGAGATTGTGGACATCCACATGTTTTATATTTATAACATATTTATAACATAATTCGAATTCCCAAATGCAGTATGAAGACAAACTAATATATTAAAAGAAATACCATATGTAAATATCGTTGAGGAAAACAAATCCAATACTTTAACTTGACCGATAAGATATTTTAATAGTTGGTCTTGGTCAAGAGAATGTGAACAGAAATGAACTAAAAAATGGATTCTCTTATTAGTATCTCTTTAAAGTATAAACTAACAGATATTATAGAAAATTTCATTTGAATAAATAAGAGAATCTATTTCATTCATGTTAGAGTTGACGCCCGTTGGGATAAATATCAGCCACAGATAAAAATTATTAGTCCCATAAATTAAGCAACTAGCATTATTTACAAATCACCTGGAGCATTAATGTTTCTTTTAACAAAAACAAAATTAATATCTCTATAATATTACAATGTGACAGTTAAGCTCCGGTCTTCTTGCTTTCTGGCTTTAAGCTTTATACATCTAGAACTAGAAGATAAATTAGCATAATACAAAATCTACCTAGTACATAATAATACTAATATAATATTGTCAGTTTTCCATCATCAAAATCTCAACATTGGCCAAACCTGCATATAAAAATGTCGGTTAACAAGTCAACCATCTACATAGAATTCTTCAGATCCAAAAAGGGTAAATGATATGCCAAGTATCATTAAATAACAATGGCTAACCATAATAAAGAAATAAAAGCACTAAATTCTTAAAATTAAGCATTTAAAAATGACAAGATTGCAGTAAGATTGCATGATTCACAAGTCATAAATAACACCACTTAGTCTCTGGGCTCTTAACAATTATTAAACCCACCATACATTTTTAAAGGATATCATCAATTCAAGTCAAAGTGAAAAAGTTATAGCGCTGGAATTTCAGTTGTAAAATTCAGTGCAATCTATAGGTAAATGGGATAAAGAAAATAAACTCTATCTGTGTGCTTGGCAAATACTCCCTCCATTCCTAAATTTAAGATTACTTTAGGGAGGAGAACTTGTTCCTAAATATAAGATCACTTTCTAATTTGACTCAAGTTTTCCACAAATTACCTCTATATTCCCTTCACCCAAAAAAATAGTGCTTTGAAGAATAGTGCTTTGAAGTTTTTAAAACTTAGGTGAGGGGTATTTTGGAAATTTCATGTAATCCTAACTCATTGGAATGTCTTCCTTAATCTCTCCAAATTTATTAAAGTGATCTTATATTTAGGAACGGAGGGAGTACATTAATATCTGAAAGCTGTGGGACCTAATAAACAAACACTATAAAATGCATATTAATATAATAAATGTACCTGTCTGTAACTCGTTCATTTTATTTCTTCTAAATTTAAGCACTAATTAAGAATATTTTCCCTTAGTTTGCTTTGCCTATAGTGGTCTAAATTTGCTTTCACATCTGTGAACCACCGCAAACACAAAAGTCTTTCATTTATTAAGATATTTCACTATCATAACAAAAAGAAACTTGTCTGCTTTACTAAGTAACTATATACCATGGCATGGCCCATTTCTAATAATTTGATTTTTGACACAGGAGTCTGAACAGATTGGGACTTTCTCAAGTAAAATTTTATAAGGCAAGAAAATGAATTAGACAAGATGATGGCAGGTGAGAATATTGGTTAGGACCAGAAGAAGCTGAAATGGTGTACCACACAGAAAAGACATTGTGGTGTCTTTTCCCACCACAAGGTTTATATTAAGTCAAACTTGTAACAAATGGGGTGAGACTAAACTTTCCATCATGTGAACAATACCAAAAAAATTATGATTCCTATGTGACCTATCTAACATTGGACATCCATATGGACCCGACACAAAGCTGCTGCAATACAAGATCTAAAATGTTTGGTGTTGGGAATAGATTCAACCTTTCTTTCAAGTATTCATGTCAAGACAAAAATAATTGAATATTATACAAACCTCTACTATATAGGAGAAAAAAATTTTATTTTTAACATCAGCTTTCTAATATAGTTTGAATATAGCAGGAAAATGAAAAATGAATATGATGGAATACAAAGGTAAAAGCATATTTGATTGATATGGAAAAAATTGAAAATAACTTCTCCACAGTGTGTAGGTCTAATAGAGGGAACATAAACACAACACTAAGAAGAAGAACATAAAAGGAAATCAGACAGGTTGGGGTGCATTGGAGAGGCCTCCTTCTCTCCCACATTTCACTCAACATATTCCATGCATCTCTTTACAATAGGTCCCTTCTTACATAGGCATTATCTCTCCTTAACTGTCTCTTGCAAATTGCCCTAATATACCTGTTCACTCAACACATAACTGTCCATACATGCCTCACACACCCACTCCTAGTCACTAATTTTCTATTTCCTATTTGTATTTTCTAATACTAGCATGAGACTGGTGAGAAGGCATTCGCATAATCAAAATAAAAAGAGGAGGCAAACTCAAAAAATGCATGTCAATAATTTAGGGTCAGATTTAATTTGGTCATATCAGAGAAAAAAAGCATTGTCCTCTTATTAGTAAGACTGTTGAAATAAAACTGATGATAGAGTAGATAAATGTCAATCGACATCAACTGTTAGAAATAGTTCTAGTAATAAGATTGGTGTGGAAAATAGGTAGTGATTAAGATTCAAATTATCCTAACATAACCAAAAAGGAAAGGAAGTGTATGTTTGTCAATTAAAAGGGATGATAAGAGAAATGCAGAAAAAGCAATGTCCTAAAGTATTTGATAAGCAATGCTTGAAATTATTGCTAAGTGAGGTGCACGGATGCATTTTAATGTAAATCATATTATGGCAGTGGAAATATAACAAACAATCTAAAGGACATTAAAAAGAGATTATCAAATGGTTTCTTTAATTATTGTCCTTTGGTTGAAAAGGAAATCTTCCTAAAGGAATTCTTATTCCTTACCCCTAAGGAATGCACTAATTGAAAAAGAAGTGCCTATGCTAGACACAGATTAGGCACACTTACATAAGACAAAATAAAATGCTTGTATGGATATCTACATCATCTCTCGTGCAATCCATATTTATGAAAGGAACAATTGCAAGAAATAAAGGGACTGTTGTTTTTACCCTGCCATAGAAGATTCAGTCATAAAGGCCAGTCTATATTAGAGCATAACTATTATGTGCTAATTGTGAATGCTTTCTTTTCCTCTTTTTACTTTTCCCCTTTACTTTTTTTTTCACTCTTCTCTTTCTCCTTTGATTAGTTCCCCACCACTATCTCAAAAAAGTAACCCAAAGGCTACTGCCTTACATATCTTGTATGGTAAAAGCAAATAAAAACAAAATCTTCTAAGCTTTTACCAGCAAATGGACAGCAAGGTGAATTGTCACACCACTAGCCAAAAAACAAAAACAGGAGAGGCAAAAAAACAAGAATCCAAGAGCTCATGAATAAACATGCTAACTAAATAACTACTATTGCATAAATCTTCATACTAGTGATAAGATGAATTGGTTTAACAATATTCTAAATGGGATATATATTGAAATTAGAACCAAGCCTGAGTCCACTAAATGTACCTTTCCTCAACAGCCAGAAGCAGGGTAGGCATTATTGTTATTGTTAGTTGGAAGGATCCCAATTGGAGAAGAACATTCTCTATTCTTTTCACTGCTATAATTTCCCAGTTGAAGTTCTGAAGCACATGGGATTGTGCTTTTCCCATCAGAACCTTGATCATACAGAAAACCCTTAAAAACATGACCACTTATATGAACTGTAGCCATATAAGCAAACTCATCTTCTCCATTACCAATAGCTGAAACTCTATGACACCTGAATACCGCAGGGGCACGGACATGACCAGGTAAAGACTGTTTGAAACTAGCATCTGCAGTTCAGAAAAGAACACATTCTAAGTTCCAATGTTACCACACCACACACAAGCATGCATCATCATGAATACATGAAAATATCAAAGCTAATGTACTATTGAAATAAATGTTGTATATGAAACACTGACATTTAATAAAACACAGGTGTAAATTGGTTTGGACCTGAGAAGCATAATAACTAGTACAACACATGTGTTATTGCATCCACAATATCCACATGTCTCATTTATAACATCAAAAATTTTAAACACCACATGGAAGATGCAAAGAAAAACTACTTTACTTGACAACATCCTCATCCCTGGGAATACTACCTCCCTCCTAAATATCTAAATACAATACTTATTTCTTTTTCTAGAACCTAATACAGCTAAATAAAGTAATATAATAAATTGATTTGGTTGACTTTTTCCTCCAAACTCACTCATGAACTAATGCATAAATTATAAAATATCACATAAGTTATGATTAACTAACTCTTAATCTCTCCAAACACCAAATAGATATTTAATACGCCCTCTATTCACGTTGACTTTTTTAGGATATAAAAAAGTAAAAATTACTTATTTATAAATAGATTTATATGAGTTTTTCTCTAAACCATTGCCCATATGTAATCAAAAAAATATGCAAAACAAAATGGGTTATGATTGTTTATGTGCTTGGTATGAGGGATTTGGAAAGGAGGGGAAGGAAAATTTTTGTAAGATGATTTTTTAAAATATTTTTTGGCCAGAATAGATGATTTTTTTTTCTAATACTAGCATGAGACTGGCGAAATTTTTTTTAAGAATATTAGAGAAGTGGTGGTGTAATATTTTAAGAAAAATAAGATGTAAAATAAAGGAGTTATAGATATTGATTTACAATTTTCAAACCCATTTCTCAAATTCTGTTTTTATAAATCTATATAACAAAAAATTTTCCTTCCCCCAACTAGCCCTCATACCAAACAGGCCCTTCCTGAATATGTTCATGAAAAGTGAAAAGTGGGATGCGTTTTGTAGTGTATTCCGTTAGTAAACATAAGATCGCTTTAAGGAGAAAAACTTAATGCTAAATATAAGATCACTTTGTAATTTGACTCACGTTTTCTCCAAATTACCCCTATACTCCCTTCACCTGAAAAATAATGGTTGAGATGATATTTTTAAAACTTATTTGAGGGGTATTTTGGAAATTTCATGTAATCCTAATTCATTGGAATGTTTTCCTTAATCTCTCCAAATTTGCTAAAAGTGATCTTATATTTAGGAAGTAACGGAGGGAGTATTTAAGATTGGAGGAAGCATTAACGACTGGAGAAAATTTTCTTTTCTTTTTTTCCATTTATTTTGAAAAAGTGATGCTACAGAAAAAATGAAATACAGAACACAGAAGAGGCAGAGAAAACATTAATAATAATAATGAAATAACAAAATCACCTTGGTGACAAGAGTTATTGTTGTTATCCAAGCTTCTAGGGGTGGTAGCATTAGAAGCAGAACTATGAGAAGTAGTGGCATGAACATTAGAATTAGCATTATGTGACCCCCCAAACGGCCTAAGCCTCTTACAACCAGAAGGCTCACCAACAACATTAATCTGCCTCTCACGTCGCCGAGCAGCAGGCACCCACGTGCTCCTCACGTGCGTCCCACAGTCATAGCCACGTCCCTTACAACACGTCCTACATCGCCTATACCCACAATCCTTCTTAGCCCGGTTCCCACAATCCTGACACACCCTAAAGTCACCCCCAAAAATCCCATTATTATTATTATTAATATTATTGTTATTGTTATCATTATTTTCTTCTTCTTCTTCTTCTTCTTCACCACCTTCCACGTCATCTTCATGGATCACCACTCCTTTCTTTGTCACTTGAGGGCACATTTTGAGGTTCCAGAAGTTGTTTTGGTGGTCAGTGGGGACGCAGGGAGAGGGTGTGAGGAGAGGGAAGATGCCGAGGCCGACGCTGAGGGAGGCTGAGGAGGGAAGATGGTGGAGGGTAGAATGGTCATTTTGGTGGGGTTCTTGTTGGTGTTGATGTTGATGGTGGAGGGATGGATTTGGAGCTATGAGGAGAAGGTCTCGCAGGCCTAACATGTTCATTTGAAATCGTTGCGGGGATTTTGTGGGTGAGAGATGATTGATTCTTTGTTCTAATAAGCTCTGTGATATATGATATGGATGAGTTCGGAGGTTATATATATATATATATATATATATAAGAGTGTGTGTGTGTCGTATTATAGGTAGAGTGGCAGAGTGATGATGTTTTATACTCCTTCCGGTCCATAATGTAAGAGCTAGCCGTCAAAAAAACGTTTCTTAAGAAAACATGTGAATGTTAGTTGGGTGTCTGGAGTTAATGCTTCTTTTCTAAAATTACCCATATTTATTATGGTACTTTTAAGAGAGAGAAATACATAAGCATTAATAAATATGAAAGAGAGTTAGGGGTAAAGTAGGAAAAAATGCATTAAATGAGGAGAGAATATGGGGTGAGCTCTTACATTAGGGACCAAAACCATTCAAATTTTGGGCTCTTACATTAGGGACCGGAGGGAGTACTGTTAACTCCTAAATATAAGATTTAATTGACTTTTTTTTTAGAGATTAAGGTTGCAAAATAGGTTATTAAATCATGACATATTTGATATTTTTTAGATTATCCATTAGTTTATAGGTAAAATAAACACTGTAAAAGAAAAAATTAGGTAAATCAATTTATAGTTAACTTATTTTGCGTTTTTTAGGATTTTTCAAAAAAGTCATCTAAGTCTTATATTTAGGACTGGAGGGAGTACTATAATTTGAATTAAATATTGGTTTTATACTAATAGACTAGTAGTGCATTGGTATTTGGTACAATTGAAAAATATATGTGTAGTACAGAATTCCTTACCACAGATTTTTATAAACCCTTGGCCAGAAAAAAGATGTTTTATAAGCCATAACTGAATATATGTATATTTCTAAATTATCAGAGAAAGAGATTTCATTTCAAATTGACAAACAAGATACTCTGTCAGAGTCAAGGTGAACAGCGTACTAAAAGAAATGTTAACAGAGTAGCAGGGGATGATTCCCCTACAGCGTACTAAAATAATGTTAATTGAGTTTAGGAATTTTCAATATTTAATTTTAAATTTGAGATACTCCTACCCCCCCCCCCCCCCCCCCGCTGAACTAATAATAATCTTTACTAAGGTTCTCTATGACTTTTAGTATATTATTTTTTTGAATAACATTTAGATTAAATACTTGAAAGACATGCCTGTTAGAATCTTAAGTTTTGATGAAGACTAAAATATAGAGGATTAAACCAAGTGCCTAGGAAGCAATAGGATAACATAGGATCCCAAGTAAGAGTGCTTCCGGGTGAAGATCTACTTCCGGATAGATTAGGACTTGCGCATGCGGATGAATGTTTTCATCCCCCAGCATCAGCAAGTAAATCACTGGGAAATAACTTAGTCCATGAGAATTAGGTACACAAAACCTTAAGACTAAGCTATGTTTCAATCGGAAGTGAGTTTGCTTCCTGTTAGACTTAGACTGGCGCAGAGCGATAGAATAGATATTACTCCAAGCGACTGTGAGTCTACTTCCCCAAGTGAAAGCGCTTCCTGTTAGAATTAGACTGGCGCAGAGCGACAGAATAGATATTACCCCAAGCGTCAGTGAGTCTACTTCCCCAAGTGAAAGCGCTTCCTGTTAGACTTAGACTGGCGCAGAGCAATAGAATAGTTATTACCCCAAGCGTCAGTAAGTCTACTTCGCCAAGTGAAAGCACTTCCTATTAGATTTAGACTGGCGCAGGTTGATAGACTAGATATAACCCCGAGCGTCAGCGGAAATGCAACATCAAGTGAAGTTGCTTCCTGTTAGATCTTGACTGGCGCAGACTGATAGAATATATTTCACCCTAAGCGTCAGTGAATTCACCACGTCAAGTAAAAGTGCTCCCGATAGCTCAGTGACTAGCGCTGAGTGGTGGAATGAAATAGACTAAGCGAGAGCAAGTCATGGTGAACTAAATCCCTCATCAGGTGAATTTACTTCCGGATGTAGAAGTGCTTCCGGATACTCCTTAGATTTAGGGATCACCCACCGCATGAGACTATATGATTATATTGCTAAACTAACGTTCAAGTGCAGCACACTTAGTAAGGTTGCTTCCGGATGAGAAGTTGCTTCCGCAAGCAATCAGGATGTCTGAACGTTCAAAGAGATGCAGTGTCAGAATGCTTTTGTCAGAGCAGAGGTGTCAGGACTACTTTTCAGAGATAAAGCAAGTCAACCCTGCTAAACATTAATGAAGATGCACTTCTCAACGGTAACATAGGATTAACGGCTTTATTCAAACGTTCATATTCAACCTGCCACAGAAGCCTATGAAGCCGAGTATAAAAGAGACATTCATTCAGAAGAGAAGATATGGAAGAAAAAGAGAGAACAGAACAAAGTATCTGATATATCATACTCTTCATTCTACACATCTTCTACTACTCTCAGATCCAGATTTGTGATATTTTTCAGAGAGTAATTTTATTGTACTTAAGTGAGTAACATCATCCACTCTTAGAGAGAGTTAGTTTTGAGCTTAAGTGTTTAGCACAATCAGTTCATAGAGTGAACATAGTGTAAACTTACAATTTGTAAGGGGGAGCATTTAGAGGTTGTCTAAATCTCCATAGGTTGCAAGTTAGCCCGTAAAACTTGCATTTGTAAGGTTTGCAGGTGAACCCGGTGTAAAACCTGTGGGTTGTTAGGTGAACCCGTGCTCGTAAAACCTAAAGTGTAAAGGCTTCTCTTGTGCCCGGTTTAAACAAGAATAGTGGATTGAAAATCTCAGGTGGAGCCTGGGGACTGGATGTAGGTCTGGGTGACCGAACCAGGATAAATTTATGTGTGCATAAATTTACATTCAAACATTCTATTTTGCATCACATAACATACTGACTTGTGCATATCACTACTTCGTAAATATTATCACCAAGCACAAGCAGTCTTTCGAAAACAAGATTCAAAAGATTTAATTTATTCCCTCACCCAATTCACCCCCCCTCTTGGGTGACAGCCACGTTTATCATTTGGTATCAGAGCAAGGTCACTTGTTTAAAGGATCCAACGATCTCAAGTGCAAAGACCTAGGCTGATTTGGGTTACAAAATGTGTTTTGAAGGTTTTGATCATACAATCCCACCCGTGTTAGAAAATGCTGATTTTTACTTATGGAAGGGAAGGATGAAAAGTTTTATACTATCCACTGATTTCAAAATGTGGGATGTTTTTGAAAAGGACTCTGATTTCAAACCAAAAGTAAATTGGACAGAAGAGGACAAAAGCTTATTTTACTTAAACCTTAGAGCAATGCAAATTTTGCACAAAAGTTTATCTGACAATGATTACCAGAAAATTAAACATTGCTCTAGGGCTATAGATATTTGGAACACTCTTGATACTATGTATGCTTCTAACCAATTTCTTGATGTTAAGGCTGTCCAAAGCTCACTATGTGCTCCTTGTGAATCCACCGTTGATGAGCTACTGGATGGTGATGTAGTAGAAGCTAGTATCAGCAAAGAGAGAGTGGATCTCCGCCTAGAAGATTCAGAAGCTGAAGAAAATGAGGTACCTAAACTTGAAACTTCTGAATTGCAAGATATGTATAATGAGCTACATGTTGAATTCTGTAAACTTGCAAAAGAAATTCTAGGCTTAAGAAAAAGGAATAGGGAACTTGAGGAACTTATTCCTTCTTCTACAACCAAGGAGTCCAAAGTCCCACTCATAAAAGAAGATTTTTCGAAAGACCCTGAAATTTCAAAAGTTAATAAACATAGAGTCTTTGAAAAGAAAACTGACCACCATAATAGTGATAAGAAATCTGATTCTGAACATCATCCCATTATCTGTCATTATTGTGGTAGAACTGGTCATATTTCTCACACATGCAATTTTAAGAGAAATTTAAATGTGAGAAATAAATATATATGGATCCCCAAAGGACAGGTAAGGTCCAGCGCCAACTATGTAGGACCCAAGTACAAATGGGTACCAAAACTCCCTTCTAGTGCCTTACCTGTGCAGGAAAGATCAAGAGTTCCTCTTGTCCCAAAGAAGAGAACTCGTGGTGATGTCACTACTGCAACTACCTGGTTCAATTATAAGAAGCAGTGCGCTACCACAAGGAACAAAGACCTTGTCTCAGGGATAAGCTATCACAGAGTTCCATTCAACTATCCTGAGAAGGACAAAAGAGAGAGGATGTCTCAACTCACATGGAGAAAACCTGCGAATCCTGTCTCTCCTAAGAAAGTGCTTCAGGCCAAGGATAAGTATAAAAGATCTCCTTGGGTAAGCAAGGAATTATTTAAGGTTGAAGCATGCAACAGTAAAATCTCCTATGCAAATGTAAGATGGACTTATTGAGATTTTACATTAAGCATCATAAGCATGAACATGATATGGCTTATAAGATATTTCACACAATGTTCATACTCTACATGCTATCTATGACTATCATTATCAGAAGCCATGTGCATATAGTCATAGTTGATTCGCAATGCTATATTCATAGTGAATAATTCTTAAGTGCATAAGAATCACATACTTCCTACAAACTGACCAGTCAGATCCAAGTTTGGAGACTGAAAAATGGGAAAGAGAAATCATTTGCTATTTTGTAGGAAAGAAGGTACGAAGGAACAACAATTTTCATGATCATACCTGATCAGAGCAATGTATCAAATCTGAATGAGTTGTTGTTCATACTGGGCTCCGAGAGCTACTGCTCCTGAAATTGAGAAGATCAAACAAACTCTACTTGACGCAAATATGGCTTTAGTTATGAAAGCTTGATCGCTGTGGATGCACAAGAGAGAACATCAACGAGTCACTCAAAGTTAAATCTTAAGTAAGTACCATCGGAAGCAAAACTACTTCCGGATGCTCTCGTGCTGACGCTGAATGACTACTCAAGGCAACCAGGAGCGTCTGTCCAACCGGAAGCAAAATCACTTCCGAATACTCTTTTGCTAGCGCTGGATGATAATTCAATATGATCAAGAGCGCCAGTGTCAGATCAAGGGACACATCACTTCAGAAAACGTTTCAACTTCCTCTATGAAACGCTGTGCCTTCTCTGAAGCAACACGTGTCATCAGGTGTGTCGTTCCAACTTAAAAACTTACGTTACCCAATGTGTGAAAATTTGAAAGAGTATGCCCATTCTATCCTCAGAAGTTTTACCTATAAATAGAAGTCATTTTCCATTTTCACTTTTTACTACATCTTTTTCACTCGCATCATTTTCTCTGAAAAGTCTTTTCATCTTCTCCATTGTGTTCTTTATTTTTCACACTTCTTGCATTTCATCTTTATTTACACAACATTCATACAAAAAATGGCCGGTACGAATGAATCCAACCCAGTCATCCAGAAAACCTCTTCTTCCAAGAAACATAAATCGAAATCTGGGAAATCCACTCACAAGCATTCTGGTAAATCTGGGCACCATGAAGAACAACATGAAGAACTTCATGAACGCCAAGAAGGTTCTGGGCAATCACGAGGACAGGGTGAAGACGTTCAGGGTCAGCCTGAAACCTCTGGTAGAATAGAACAGGCAGTGGGTTCTGAACAAGAGCGGGATGCTCAGGGAAAGGGAAAGAAGAAGAAGGTTCATTTTTCTGAGGAGCCTTCCTCCAAGAGGCAGAGAGTTGAGGAAGAAGATGATCTCACAGTTTATAGAGATGGGGCTCTGGAGAGTGTATCCGCCAAATTTGAGACATCCATTCCCATCTTCAACCATGGCCTGTTCATCAATCTGGACAAGTTGAATGAACTAGGGTTTGCTCATTTACGCCCTTACTTGGAAAAGTATATGCCTTGGCTGGGCATCAACCAGGACTACAACGTCAACGTCCTGCGAGTCTTTTGCCAATCCCTCTCTGGCAGAGCTAAGTACAGGAAGGTGGATGGGAAAGAGCAAGTCCACAAACTCTCCTTCACTGCCACTGTAAGAGGAAGAACCTTCAGGTTCACTTGGAGAACCTTGAATGAGATGATGGGAATCACAGAAGAGGATATGAATCAATGGATCTACCCTGAGTCTCACAAGTACAGCAAGGAGGAACTCGAGGAGTTGTATGGCACCAACAGCAAAAAGGTGTCCAAGATGTCTGATTCTAACAGGCTCTTGTACTACATCTACTCCCGGATAATGACTCATAAGGGAGGCAACTTCAACGAGTTCACACTGCTGGACAACCCTTGGTTCCCTAGACTCCTCTCGCTCAAGCCTTTCAACCCTGGGCAGTTGATATGCCTAGAGCTTCAGCGCTGGTTAAGCAATGACAAGTCAGGTTATCTTCCCTATCCCACCATCATTGCCTTCCTTCTTGAGAAGCATCTGATCAAGGCTACATCTGCTGTGGAAGAAGAGAATGTCCAGTGTAGGCCTGTGGGAGCAACCAATGTGGCAAGGATGGGGATCAAGTATTTCAAGCCTCCTAAGCCCACTCGCTCACGCTCACAAGCCAGTAGTGCTTCTGGTACTTCAGCTCCCTCTGCATCTGGAGCAGGAGATCAGGAAGTTGACTCACATGTTGGGCCAAGCCGTAGTGCAAGGGTTCCAGCTTCTGTTAGGGCCTTTGCCGAGGACATAAAGGAAGAGCTTCTGTTGAGACTGACTGATTCCTTGGTGGGTCCTCTCCATGTTGAATGTGAAGCTGGCTTCCACCACCAAGGGGAGCGAACCCAACGGCTTGAGGACAGAATAGGACAACTCGAGAATCACCTTGCCAGGGTGGATGCAAAATTAGACCTCATTCTCCAGCACCTACAAATTCCCCAACCTTCATCACAAGGTAACTTACCACCTCCTCCTCCTCCTCCTCAAAACCCTCCTCCTCCTAACCACCCTCAACTACCACCTCCTCCTCCGCCCAACACTCAACAACCTCAGCCTCCACCACAAAATGACCAACAAGCCCTACCATCACCCAACAATGACCAACAATCCCAACCTTCACCTACCCATGACCACCAAACCCAAGACTCACCTCACAACTCTCCACGCCATTCTCCTAGAAACTTCTCATCCTCACCTTCCTCATCCTCATCCTCACCCATTCCCACACGACCAGGTGCCCCTACACGCTCTCCACTCCGCTTCTCCAACCCTACCCATCAAAGCCCTAGACGCATAGGATCTGAAACAGCCATTCACCCCCTCAGCCAACCATACGGCGAATATCCCCGCCTTCAACCACTCTCCGATGACCATTTACCCTTTACCCCTGACTCCGCCAACTACAAAGAATACTCCTCCACTCATCCTTATGGGGATATCCTTGTCACCACCAGCTGCTTCCCCGACCCTCCTCAAACTCCTGAACACCTATCTTCTCCCACATCCTCCACCTCTACCCTCTCACCCTCCCCTCCCAAGAAATTTGGTCCTGAACCACCTCCATCCTCCTCCACATCCACTCCATCCCTGGCACTCACCCCTGTTGATGATGACAAAAGGGGGAGAAATGTTATGTCCACTCTTCGTCTAAGCATGGCCACAAGGGATGCCCTCAGCCAGCCATCACTCTGGATTGATGAAGATATCACAGCCGCCCTGCGTCGTGCATATGAGTCTCAGAGGCTGAGTGGTGCAGAGAGCCTTATAAGAGGAGAGGCTGTCCGGTTCATGCAGCAGAAGAAAGCGGCTGAGCAAGGACCACAATGGGATATGGTTGTGTATGGGCAGAATGAACAATCCTCACAATCTGAGTCATCATCGGAGCCTCCTCCAAATAAAACAAGTAGAGAGATGGTTGAGGAGATCATAATGAAGTGGGGACTGAAGAGACCCAACCATCCTCCCATTGTGATAGCCAAGCCTGTTCCTGCATCCTCTGGGCAAGAGTCTGAGGTCCCTTCATCTGAGCAATCTTCTGATCCTCCTCCCTCGTCTGAGCCAGCAGCCAGATTCAGTGCACCCAGAAAGAAGGCCGTTGCTAGGAAACGTGCCAGGAAGTTAATTGCCACCACTGAATCTGATGAGTCTGAGGAAGAGACTCCATCTGACCTACCTGAGCAAGGAACTTCATCTGCTCAGGTTGTGCAAGAAAATCCAGTGGTCCAAGCGGTTCCAATTCTGAAGGAAGTCAAATTGGAAATTGAAGACATGACTCCTGAAGAATTTGAGAAGTATGGATTCACTGACAAGCTATCCTTTGGTCAGATGGCTTGCCTCGATGCTGAAAGAGCAAGTGCCATGCCCACTCCTCCAATTAGCAAAAGCAAAAGGAAGAGCAAAGGGAAAGGGAAACGGAAAGTCCAGGAAGTTGAGGAAGACCCCAACTTCCCTGTATGGAATGTGAGAATCCGGGCTGTCCACTATCCCAATGGAGAGATCTCCTACTTCGATGATGCTACAGGTTTCCCTGGGTATGAAGAAGTGGAGAACATGAAAAGGGCATACGAGGAGTCCATTGAATCAGAAAGGCTCAGGAGGGAAAAAGAGGAAAAAGAGCTTCAAGAGATCATTGCCCAGATAAACCAGAGTGAGCGTGAGGAAAATGAAGAGAGGCAGAAAGAGAGGGAAAAGAAAAAGAGACACAAACTCTAACCCCCAATCCAAATATTTTTGTTGATTTTGTTTTCATGCATATTTTCATTCATACTTAGTGAAATTTATTTATATACATTCTTTACTTGTATATGTTATTTGATTACATAACTCTGACTTGTAACCTCTGCTTGTCAATAATATTTGTCTGAGTTACTTGTTGTTATCCATTGCTTTTATTCTCTTGATAATCCTTCCTTAGGAACTTAATCGATAAAACTAGGTTTGTCATCATCAAAAAGGGGGAGAATGTTAGAATCTTAAGTTTTGATGAAGACTAAAATATAGAGGATTAAACCAAGTGCCTAGGAAGCAATAGGATAACATAGGATCCCAAGTAAGAGTGCTTCCGGGTGAAGATCTACTTCCGGATAGATTAGGACTTGCGCATGCGGATGAATGTTTTCATCCCCCAGCATCAGCAAGTAAATCACTGGGAAATAACTTAGTCCATGAGAATTAGGTACACAAAACCTTAAGACTAAGCTATGTTTCAATCGGAAGTGAGTTTGCTTCCTGTTAGACTTAGACTGGCGCAGAGCGATAGAATAGATATTACTCCAAGCGACTGTGAGTCTACTTCCCCAAGTGAAAGCGCTTCCTGTTAGAATTAGACTGGCGCAGAGCGACAGAATAGATATTACCCCAAGCGTCAGTGAGTCTACTTCCCCAAGTGAAAGCGCTTCCTGTTAGACTTAGACTGGCGCAGAGCAATAGAATAGTTATTACCCCAAGCGTCAGTAAGTCTACTTCGCCAAGTGAAAGCACTTCCTATTAGATTTAGACTGGCGCAGGTTGATAGACTAGATATAACCCCGAGCGTCAGCGGAAATGCAACATCAAGTGAAGTTGCTTCCTGTTAGATCTTGACTGGCGCAGACTGATAGAATATATTTCACCCTAAGCGTCAGTGAATTCACCACGTCAAGTAAAAGTGCTCCCGATAGCTCAGTGACTAGCGCTGAGTGGTGGAATGAAATAGACTAAGCGAGAGCAAGTCATGGTGAACTAAATCCCTCATCAGGTGAATTTACTTCCGGAAGTAGAAGTGCTTCCGGATACTCCTTAGATTTAGGGATCACCCACCGCATGAGACTATATGATTATATTGCTAAACTAACGTTCAAGTGCAGCACACTTAGTAAGGTTGCTTCCGGATGAGAAGTTGCTTCCGCAAGCAATCAGGATGTCTGAACGTTCAAAGAGATGCAGTGTCAGAATGCTTTTGTCAGAGCAGAGGTGTCAGGACTACTTTTCAGAGATAAAGCAAGTCAACCCTGCTAAACATTAATGAAGATGCACTTCTCAACGGTAACATAGGATTAACGGCTTTATTCAAACGTTCATATTCAACCTGCCACAGAAGCCTATGAAGCCGAGTATAAAAGAGGCATTCATTCAGAAGAGAAGATATGGAAGAAAAAGAGAGAACAGAACAAAGTATCTGATATATCATACTCTTCATTCTACACATCTTCTACTACTCTCAGATCCAGATTTGTGATATTTTTCAGAGAGTAATTTTATTGTACTTAAGTGAGTAACATCATCCACTCTTAGAGAGAGTTAGTTTTGAGCTTAAGTGTTTAGCACAATCAGTTCATAGAGTGAACATAGTGTAAACTTACAATTTGTAAGGGGGAGCATTTAGAGGTTGTCTAAATCTCCATAGGTTGCAAGTTAGCCCGTAAAACTTGCATTTGTAAGGTTTGCAGGTGAACCCGGTGTAAAACCTGTGGGTTGTTAGGTGAACCCGTGCTCGTAAAACCTAAAGTGTAAAGGCTTCTCTTGTGCCCGGTTTAAACAAGAATAGTGGATTGAAAATCTCAGGTGGAGCCTGGGGACTGGATGTAGGTCTGGGTGACCGAACCAGGATAAATTTATGTGTGCATAAATTTACATTCAAACATTCTATTTTGCATCACATAACATACTGACTTGTGCATATCACTACTTCGTAAATATTATCACCAAGCACAAGCAGTCTTTCGAAAACAAGATTCAAAAGATTTAATTTATTCCCTCACCCAATTCACCCCCCCTCTTGGGTGACAGCCACGTTTATCAATGCCTATATACGTATGATAACGTTTCATATGTCAAAATATGAATAAAATTGTTTATTAACTTGTTTGTTCTAATTATATATTGTAAAAGTGATAATGATAATAAGCATATTTTATTTTCATCTAAGTTTGACAAGTCTAACCTTTTTCATTAAATCGAACCAAATATCTTAAAATTATGAGTTAAAAATATACTTTATAATCTTACCTACAAACTAAAAATTAATTTAACTTGAAAGACCCAACATATGCTTTAGTTTTTTTAAATTCACTTCAAATTAGTCAGATTATATTAAAAAATACTCCCTCCATTCTCTAATATAAGAGCCAAAATTTGAATGATTTTTGTCTAAAATATAAGAGTTCATCCCACATTCTCTCCTCATTTAATGCATTTTTCCTATTTTACCCTTACTCTCTTGCATATTTATTAATGTTTATCTATTTCTCTTTCTTAAAAGTATCATAATAAATATGAGCAATATTCGAAAAATAACATTTACTCGAGACACTCAACTAACTTTCACATGTTTTCTTAAGAATCAATTTTTTGACAACTACCTCTTATATTAGGAACTGGATGGAGTATTACTATCAATGCTCACCTTTTCGTACTTCACATGTTGGAAACGATTTCCAAATCAAAGTTAAGCATTGACGTTTTTGCAAGTTACTCACTTTTTTCTTGGGTTTCTTTTTTATTATCTCATTCATTTAAAAGGTTTTCTAGAGCTTAATTGTTATCAAGTTATCTGCAATGGTTTCACCTTCAAGTACCTCACTTGTTGAATGAAACTCCTAAATCAGCAAGTCACTTTGATGATTTATACTGCCAATGCTTCCCAAGACTTACACATCTTTATCAATTCCTTGGAAGTTGACTTTTTTCAAGCGAGGGGAGAAATGATTGGATTCATAAAAGAATAAAAAAATATTTTACAAAGATTTGAAGGTTAACATATTAGTATTTGATTGTTATCGATTAGTATTTGCCTTTATTTTAAATTTCTTGAACGTTCTATTTTAGTTTTACTTTGATTGTTATCATTTAGCATTAACTATTATTTGCAATTCTAAAATATTGTGTCATTAATTCCTAAGTTTAGGGTTGAGACTTATAAATAGCACCTCAACAATTTGCTTTGTAGGCACTTTACGAAATACTCCCTCCGGTCCTAAATATAAGACCTAATTGACTTTTTTGGAAAATCCTAAAAAAGCAAAAAATAAGTTAATTATAAATTGATTTACCTAATTTTTTCCCTTAGACTAATTTATTTTACCTATAAACTAATGGATTATCTAAAAATATATTAAATATGTCATCATTTAATAACATATTTCGCAACCTTAATCTCTCCAAAAAAAAGTTATCTAAGTCCTATATTTAGGACCGGAGGTAGTATAATATTGATGAGTTGAGTTTCTATATTCCTCTCTTCTTATTCTTCCTTTATGTTTCTCTAATTCTCATATACGTACTCTCTTTATTCTCTTATCCTCTTGTATCACATTGCATATTAAAAGTTGAAATGAATATATTTACTTTTATTTTGTTCAAGAAAAGGGAATATATTGGAAGACAAAAATTGTCTTGTTAGAATTATGTAATCTTTTTTAATTAATATCAATTTTTTTCTTGATTTTTTTAAAAAAGAAGAAGACAAAAATTGTCCAAAAAATTATTGGAAGAGAAAGATTCCCCAAATGAAATGATGCAGGAATTATACATGCAAAATACTGGAACTGCTTGCTTCTTCTGCATCATGCTGCTTCTGCGGCTTCTGTATTTGGTTTTGCTTTCTGCTCTGCGCAGCTATATTAATCAGATTCTGACACGTAAGTCCACTTTCAGACTGTTGCTTTCCCTGATGCACACATTATAATTAAACCCCTCTTTCCACTGGCCAAAAAAAAAAATTGAACCCCTCTTTCATTACTTCTTCTTTTTGGACTCTTCTTTCTAGATTTCTACTCTCATCCAATCCTTTCTTTTTTATCCATGGTAGGAGTATCTTTCAACCCAGGAATCTTTCTCCCCTCTAATTTTCAATATTTACAAAATTTATTCATTTATATTTTTTTATTGCAATAAAAAATAGCACGTTTCAATTTCCAGATTCATGACTTGACCATTACTTGCTCTATATAATTTTGTGTTATTTTTTAATTTAAAGGTAAAAAGGGTCAATAATGCACATGTATTTTTCCTCCAAAGGTTTAATACTCCCTCCGTTCTTAAATATAACGTCATTTTTGGGGAAGTGGATAAGTTCCTAAATATAAGATCACTTTCTATTTTCTCTCAATTTTGATCCAAATTATCCATATACTTCTTAGTTCCCTCACTTCTCTCTCAAATCCCTATTTGTCTTTTAAATTCAAGTGAGGGGTATTTTGGGAAGATCATGTAATCCTAATTCAATGGAAAGTCTTCCTTAATCTCTCTAAATTAGCCAAAGTGATCTTATATTTAGGAACAGAGCTAGTATTAATATAAATGCATTTATACCATATTAATAGTACTCCCTATCATACTCCGGCCAAAAAAAAAGTACTCCCTATCATACTATATAAACTAATGGTCTAGTAATCTAGTTAGATTAGTTTGAAAAAAGTATACCCATGTTAATGGGGATAAAACTCACCACACATATATACCATGTACTGGCGATTTATATTTTTTTTATATGATCTAACTATGCATAAAGTATTTTAAGATTATGTAGTTTATCAAACTTTTTTTAATAACTTTATAAAAACTCAGATAGGTTACTGTGTCTGTGTCTATTAAAACGGAAGGAGTATCTCGGGCAGAAAAAAAAAAGAAAGAAAGATGGAGTGTAGAAGAGAACCTTCGACTTCTAACATATTCTAATGGGGAATTTGAGCTATAGTCCCTGGAAAGGGAAATTAATACTGGAAGGTCTCAACACATTCCAAAATAATTATCAAGTCCCAGGGGCCCTTTCCTGCAATTGTTTGCTTATCTTCAATGACCATTTTGCCCTCATTAAAGATGGTTGTCATCTCACTAGTCCCTACAGGGGGACTATGCTTTCATCTTATGAGGGCAAAATGGTCATTGAAGATAAACAAACAATTGCAGGAAAGGCCCCTAAGACTTGATAATTATTTTGGAATGTGTTGAGATCTTCTATTATTAATTTCTCTTACTAGAGATTACACTGCAAATTCCCCTATTCTAGTAAATCTTTACATGTAGAATGGGAAGGGGTGTGAAATTTGTTATCTCTTGTACTAGTAGTCGCAGAGAGTGAAGTGACACGTGGCGGCAAGGGGAAAGGCGGGGCCGAGGGGAGGCAATTTTGTTTGGATGTGTGGGGAAGGATCACATTTTGTCTTGTAATGTGGAGTGAATACAGCAGAACGGCAGGTTTCTGTTGAATTTGTCAACCAATTTGTCTTCTGCCCATATCAATAACATTAAATGATTTCATCATCACTATCAGTTAAATAAAACACTCATATGGTACTATCACTCATCTTATATTATAACTCACCAACTATTCATTTCTAACATACTAAGGAATAATAGTTAGGTCTTATAATTTATGTTAAATTTACCACTTTTTTCAACTTCACCCTTCATTAAATAATATGTTTTATATTTTCAATTTTGAATCTCTATCAATAACATGGGTAAAAAGGGGAAAAACATTTAATGCGGTGGTTGGTGACTTATAATAAAAATCAGATGAGCATGTTCTTAATTTAATAACTTCAAATCATTACTTCTATTTAGTATCCATTATAAAAGTAAAGTCACCACATGATAAGTAAATGTTTTAATAGTACAGTCACACATAAATAAAAAAGTATAAATACGATAAGAGTAAATATAATAGGGAGGATTAATTAGAGATGTAATGGAAGAAACATAATTAAAATGAAGTCGTATGAGTTGTTATTGTTAGTCATAGAAGTTGTAATTTACAACACGTGAGATCTTATTTTAATTATTTTTCTTCTATGGGACCCCTAATTAATTCTCCCAATATAATATTTTTCCCTATAAATATGATAAGGAGTAAACATTGATTAATTATATATGCATTAATATTTCAAAAGGTTGACAACAGTACTATTTAGACTTCTTTCTTTTTGGTTGTGATATGGACGTAGGTGGGGAACTCTTCATTTTGATTGATAAGATTTTCTTCTTGTTTTTTTTAACTTCATACTGAGCAATGTAAAATGTTTAGGAAAAAGTAGTTTATTAATAATTATGAAATTTTCAAAATCACCTCCATTAAATTAAATATGTGTTGATTTTTTTGTCGAAAAAATATGTGTTGATTAAAGACTAGAGGGTTTGATAAAAAAAAAAGATTAAAGACTAGAGGGTCGTAGTTATTTTGAAATTTTTACATGCAACCAATTTACCACAATATTTATTATTTGACTTTGTCACAAGCAAACCTATAATGTTTGAGGCAAAGAATTCAATCCGACACTCAAAGAATTATCTTATGAAGAAAAAAATTATCTCCTAAGTCCTATCGCGTGTAAGTATGATTTGAATGTTCATGTCCCACACTCCCACGATATATGTGTACTTTTGATTAGATCAAACAATGAATAATATGAATAACGCCTAAAAATTTGTTCATAGTTTATGAGCTTTCAAGTTTTTGTTAAAAGAAATACCACATTCAATATCAAATAACATTAACTGTATATCCTCAATCAAAAAATTATTCACATGAAATTTCCAACGTTGCCTCCAACATAATTTCTCCACTCTTAATAAATAACATAGTTATCTAAATTAACCAGACTAATGATTAATTAGTATTACATGTTTTTCCTAAAATATTCAAATTATCTTTCTTAATTATCTCTATCTCTTCTACATAATTATTGTTGAATATATGTATCTTTTTTTGGCCAACTATTGTTGAATATGTATCAATTGATGTAAATTAGTAAAATACTAGTAGTATTATATTTAGATCAATATCAACTCTCCGACTAAATGTTACTAACACAATGAAGTACAGATTGTTTCCAATTGACGCGATAGAGAACGAAGACCAATGAAATGAATCCCGTGGAGCAGTATTGTTTTTCAAAACTTGATAGGCATACTTCAGATTTAAAACTCTAAATGACCATTCTTTAAAGATAAATTTCGTTTTTTTTCTTTTACAAATAACAGTTACAAAATAAACTTTGTTTTTGTTTTACATTCATTGAAATAATTTTTAATCAATTGTTGTATTCGTATAATGGTTTCATCTCTGATTTTATTCTTAGTTTACTATATGAATTTTTTCACAAAAATAATTCGACATATGAAATTGGATAAAGATTTTCTATATTAATATATGTAATAATGATGTATAAAAGGATTATTTCTCTTGTAGAATAATACTTATAATTATTAAGTACTCCCTCCGGTCCTAAATATAAGACCTAATTGACTTTTTTTGGAGATATTAAGGTTACAAAATATGTTATAAAATTATGACATATTTGATATATATGTTTAGATTAGTCATTAGTTTATAGGTTAAATAAATTAGTTTAAGGGGAAAAATTAGGTAAATCAATTTATAATTGACTTATATTTTGCTTTTTTAAGATTTTTCAAAAAAGTCAACTAGGTCTTATATTTAGAACCGAATGGATTATTAAGTATTCGTTATCTGCACGAGAAAATGTTGAAACTTTTTTTTTGAAGATTTGGTGTTATCATCTTAAAGCAAGAGTCAAAATCCAAATGTAATTTTTAAGAAAATGAAAAGGAAATAAAAAATTAATTATAAGTAAAAGTTCTTAAAAGATAAGATAATAAGAACAAGTTAAAGATATTTTATACGACTTTATTCCTTAGATTGATATAAATTTGTAAGTTTATCATTATTCAAAATTTCACACAAACACTTACAAATCATTTCCAATTCTTTAATTTCCATTCTTTCTCTCTTCCTAGCTAACCAGAATTAAATAAAGCGAAAGTTGAAAAAATAATAAATAACATCTAAATGGACTTTTTGTTTTTATAGTTGGACCTAAGGAACAAAATGGTACATGTATATCCTTAATTCTATTGAAAACAAATTAAACGTACATAAGAACAAAAAAATTGTATGTGGTATTTTCTGAAAATATACGTAATAAATGATTTTTTTGATTTCCTTAACTTATTGACATTGTCTTTAATTATATATATGTCTAAGGAAAAAGTATATCAATAAATTTCTTTTGATACAAGGGAAAGCAATAAAAATTATACTATATTTTTTTTAGGCCAACATTAAACAAATGAAAATTATATAAAGAAACAAAATGGAATCCATGTGACATCTTAAAGAACGTTTAGCATGAATATAAGCTTCCATGTTGTGCTTCCATGTTGTTCTCTTGTGTTCAATATGAATCAACTAATCTCTCCTCAACCTGTGATGATTTTCCATGAATAAATTCTAATTCTATTTAAAAGTAATTATGCTCGAACTCATTGATTAAAGTTTAATGATTAAATTAAATCAATTAAAAAGGTAATGAATCTAGATAGAAAAGAACTTGGATACTTTCGGTTTTATATGTAGTGGAAGAAGTGTGTCAATTGGCATGTTAGTAGTGCGGGGAACATTGTTCGGTAAGCATCACCAAAGCTTTATGATTGTACAAACAATTATTTTAATTGAAAACGGTTGAACAAAATTCGCATTCGAAAAATGTAATCTACTAATACAGTTTGATTCTAAAAATTCTATTAAAAATTATGGAAAAAGTCAACATGCAAGGTCTACAATTTTACCCCATTGTTATTGAAGATTTTTTTTCATGCTATATTATTATGGTCTTCTCACTTATAAGCCTTGCTTCATATGTTCATAATCTGTTGTTTTGTAAAAGAAATGGCATTAGTAGTGACTAGTGATTGTATATAATTTTCACCTAGAATGTAATGGTATGATTTTCACCTTGAATGCCGTGAACTATTTTTGACATGTGAATATAAATAAATGAAAATTGAACTATATTACACACACACACACTTGCATATGATGCAAGAGGTTATGATTATAAAAGTCTGTATCCTTAAATAATGATAATAATGAATCATCCATCATTTTGCTTTTGAAACATATATCCCTTTCATTTTTGAATTTATTATGCAACTTACTTATGTTAGATTCAGCATACATATAAGTCTTTTCCATTAGTTAAAAAAAATCTGGATTAAAAACCAATTATTAATTATCTATAAAAAAATTTTGAAATATTTATTTATATTTAACATTTGAAACCGAAGGTGATTCAACTTTTTATACATCAGTTTATTTATTTAATCCCTTTCTTTGAAAGGACAAAAGATAGAGATTACAAATAATTGTAGGTAGGGTTTAATGGTAGGGAGGGACCAATCTAGGAGAGAATCATAGAGTCTAAGTAGGTCAAGATCACAGCCTAAGCCTTAAAATCTTCCACCTATAGATTTGGCGTATTGGAAGCAAAATAGCAACCCTAGGACCTAGGGTTATAGGTTATGGGCCTAAGCCTATATTCCTAGAGGCCTACATTAAAGCCTAAAATGCCACTAAAAAATTAAAATAAAGTACAGGGCGTGACAATGATGTGGCATTATGAAAG
Source organism: Mimosa pudica (assembly GCA_029929735.1). Taxonomy (NCBI): domain Eukaryota; kingdom Viridiplantae; phylum Streptophyta; class Magnoliopsida; order Fabales; family Fabaceae; genus Mimosa; species Mimosa pudica. Next base: position 949,866 of record JAKELP010000051.1, on the reverse strand, counting down.
CCACCATTTATGATTATTATTAGTATTATTTTAGCGTTTCCATTATTCTCTGTTCCCACTTTCTACTGCTCCTCTCTCTGCCTCTCACAGTCTCACATGACTCCATTATCAATCGCCACTCACCTAAAAAGTATTGAGTGTAATTTATTAATTGATGACTAGTATATTTTATACTCTAATTATAATTACATAAAATTTAATTGCATGGCAGGGTTTTAATATATTAAACATTTATGATTGTATTTGTATCCCAATCTACCAACCTTTTTTTTATAAGTACGATCCTTATTATAAATCACCAATCACCTCTAATTTTTTGTTTTTAATATAAGTCACCAACTGTCATTAACTAATTCATTTATTAAATTTTTTTCAAATACCCTCATCATCCATGGGAAAAAGAGACCTATTTAATTGCATTGACGACATTTCCTTTTACTCTTCTCCTACTCTTGTTTCCAATATAAAAGAGTATTAGAAAGATGAAAAGAGAGAGAAAGATATGTGAGGGACAGAAATGGAAAAGACAAGTAAAATATGACTCATTTAGTGATGTAACTTCCATTTCTTGGTAGGAGTATGTGATATTTGGGCGGTTAATGACTTATAATAAGGACGAAACGGAGCAACAACTATCTTAGTTCGCAATACTATTTTCAACAAACCAAAAGTTTTTCAAATATTATCTTAACTTATCAAGATGATAAATGAAATAGAAAGTGACTAGGAAAAAGAACACGAGAGATTGAATATAAATTATAAAGCGAGAGACATGTCATTCTTTTGTGAAGAAGTGGGAAAATATAGTAAAATTGTAGACCGAACCGATTTATCTTTTATATGAAGGATTAATTCACGTCATCCGAAATTTGTTTGCTCATAAATAAAAAATATCTAATCCTCAAGGTATAGATTGTATTTATACTCTCTCTTTTTCGCCTTTGGTCATGTGGCCTAAGAATTCCTTGTCATCATTGTTACCCCCTCTTAGTCTGCTATATATATAAACATGTTAACTTAATGACATTTGGAAAAAAAATGGAAAGTGTATCGTCAATCTTATTTCAGAATTATATTATGTCTGAATTGATCCCTAACTCAAGTCTTCACATGGAAACACTCCTTTATTCATGGACATTTGTTCGCTTTTGTATTTTTCCATTTAACTTTGAATTGGATTCACCATTCACATTTTTCAAAACAAAATTTCACTGTACGTTAGAAAACGAACAATTGAATTTTCCAATTGGACTCCCTTATACCAATATAGCATTATTGTTGACACATTTCTCTTTTATTTCCACCCACATACTTTCTATTGATTTGTGTAATGTTATTAACTTTCCTTTTAAAAATATTATTGAACTGTATAACCTTTTCGATAATTAATATCAATTTGCCTTTCTATAAAAAAATTAACCACATTGTTTATCAAAAAAAAAAATTAACCACATCAGATAAACTCTTGACAGAATGTACAAATAGTATAATAAGGTCAAGGTGTGTCTAATATCCTGAAAATTTTTTTGTGTGTATATATTTAATACTTTGAAGTATATTTTTTCATATCCGTTATCTTGAAGTATATTTATGTGCATCTAATACCCTGTAGTACTTTTTTTGTTGGCATTTAACACCTTAAGTTATTTTTTGTTTGCTACATAGAACGCACCATAAATAATGGTTTATGCTGTTAGATAATCTTAACCCTTTTAATTATTCCTATCGGCTAGCATCAAAGAATGAAAGTGAAGTTGGGTTTCAGGTTATAAATACTGAATAATTGAATTTTAAGTTATTTATAATTAAATATTTTAACATATTATGCATTTATTTCTTCCAAAAATATGCCGGTTTCAACAAATTTTTCCCACTAACGAGAAAGGAAATATAATATATTAGCTCTTTTAAATCTAGTGATTTAGTTGAGAGTGTTGATATATCTCTTAGTGTGTGTTTGTGAGGAGTTTTTGGACCCAAATAAGCTGGTTTGTACTGGATAAGCTGTTTTAAGCTTTTTTTTCTATGTTTGGGTCTTACTTATTTTTCAGTTGACTTTTGGGTCAAATCAGCTTATCCAAAGAAGCTCTAATTTGGAGCTTATTGGGTGTTGATAACTAGTTTCTCTGTAATGGGACCACATGTGCATTAATAATATGTGCATTAATAACATCGTATCACATTTTTTTGAAAGGTTAAATATCTAATACTAATAAATAGAAATATAAAATTAAATATTTTTGTTTTATTAAATATTTTTTGAATTTTAAATTTAAATTAATTTGAATTTAAAATAATAATAATAATAATAAGATTATATCCATATTCCATTTTATTAAAAAAATAATATTCAAAATTAATATTCTATGTAACGAAATAAACTATACAACATTTTTTTATTGTTTTTGTGAAAAAACCTTCTGCAATTAAAGATCCAAACATAAATCAGTTCAAACAAACTGACTTTTATCCAAATTAACATTTGAAAAAGTCAAGTTAAAAAAAAGTCACTTCTCCACCGAGATTCCCAAACACACCCTTAAATACCAACTTTGCTTTTAGTATTGTTTGGACGGCCACTTTATCTCTGAAGTTTTTTTCTTTTTGGGGGCATTCTTAAAATTGTGAAAACTATAGTGATAATACCTGGATTAACAAAATTGTTACCGCACTTGACGTCATTGTCCACGTCAGGATGGAAATGAATCATTTTTTTTTTTGGATAACGGAATTGAATCATTTTTTAAAAAGGTGTTGTTGTAGATATTTTTAAGAAAAAATGATGTATATTAATGTAGATTTTAGTGGGAGAGTATTGCTGTAGACATTTTTAAGAAAAAAATATGTACATCAAGGAAGTCCATTATATACAACTTGAAATCTTGAATTTTTTTTTTAAAAATTAAAACTTCCAAGAATATCCTTTAATAATTAATATTAAGCAAATTCAATCACACACAGAACTATTACTTTCTTCAAAATTTCAATAAAATAAAAATAACATTTCTCCTGATGAGCGAAACGGTCTCCTTTGGTTGTGGGAAAGTTGCCCAAAGAATTAGAAATGGAAAGTGAAGTGAGTCTCATTCTGTAAAAAGTTGTTAGATGTGAATATGTGATATATTTATGATTGGGAACAATTACACCAGGCCAATACCTAAGACCTTATGGCAAGTGAGCTTCAAAATGACCCCTTCATCTATCATTTATGATGGTATATATAAAAGAGAAAAATGTGGCACTAATGATATAAGCAAATATGAAAATTAATGTTAACAATGAAAATATGATAACGGAAACGAGAAAAAAAACTCATAACTCTTCTTACAAATCCAGGCAATTTTTTCACAAATGGGGATAAATTTATTTATCAGATACAGCAGAAAAATGTAATTGTTTTGGAAATAGGCTGTGAGATTAAGAACTCAATAGTTGGAAAACTGAAAAAAGAGATTAAGTACTCATCAGTAATTAATAGCAGCATGATGAGACGTTCACTTGAGAGTTGAGACGTAACTTTTCAAAGTGGTAATAAATTCCCCATTTCATCTTTTGCTATTGGAAGCCTACACATTCCTTTCTTTTCACATTCACCACTTCACTTTCTTTCATGTTTGGTTCTCTGATTATGCCTAGCTAAGCTAGATAGGGATAGGGTTAGGGTTAGGCAGAAGAATAGCATAGCCTAGAAATGGTTTAAATTCTGAGTAGCACCTACAAACAACCAAACATACTATTACTGCTATAACTTCGCATGTGAAAACCTATATTTGATTACCATTCCTTGTACTCTTCCTTTCTCAATCTTATTCACGCTTCATTTGTTTTTCTTTCCCTTCTATTACATGTGATATATACATAGGCTTTTAGGTATACTATAGCTTTTTATTATTCTTTGTTATATTTGTGGCTGTAACCAGTAAGTAGGGGAATGTGATATTTCATCTTTCACGCCAATGATTCATCCCTTTTTAAATTCATTTTTTATTACGTTCATAATAATAATAATAATAGTAATAATAATAACATATATAATAGTATATGTTAATATTATTACTATTATTATTATTATTATTATTATTTACTTTTTCGTTCTTGTCAACGTGATGGTCTACATGGGAAAAAATAGGATTGAGATTCTCTCATTATCCCAATCTCTCATCATCCCTTAGAATCCATCTCGGGCCTCATTTTTGCCATTGAGATTCATCTAAGAGTTCATAAATAAAAAAAAAAAAATTATATTATAATATAAATAATTTTTAGTATAAAAAATTTCAACTATCTGAACCTATTTTATTTCAATAAGAGATATTAGTTAACTGGATAAGTTTGTATCTCTTATAGGTCATTCTGTTGAAATAAAATAGGTCCACATAGTTGAAATTTTTTGTCAAAAAGTTTTCAAAAGTTAAAAAAATAAAATTTCTTCATTTATTTTATATTATAATATAAATTTTTTTATTTTTAATGGTACAATGTCAAATTATGAGCTCTTATATGAATTTCAAGAGCCAAAATATGACCCTATAAGGAAGAATCCCTCAGGATTATGAGAAAATATACTCTATATAACAAACAAAATCATATCTCATTAAATGAGGTCGACTACATGGAATTGTGCCACACTATTTTTGTTTATCCTTATCCATGAGATTCAATAGAGTTTTATATTGACTATATGGACTTAACACAACACTCCTCATTTACCCAAACTTGGGACCAACTATAAACCTATATATAGGTATAGTCATTTTGAACAAAACATATTAAAATCTATATGTAACATCATAATCATAAATAATTAATATTCTTCTATCTATCTAATAAAACTTATATAATTATGTTTAATTAAATTTTATTTGACCTAGATGACAAAATCAATCCATAAATATGAAAATTGAGAGCTAAAACATTCACAAGTGTTCGAATGAATTCCTATCACAAGTGTACGGATCAAGTTTAAATAGTATAGTAGAAAAGTAGAGTGTCGTTCTAACATATACTAGATTTTAAGCAAGTTTAACCAATTCATTTGAATCTATATGACAATAGGCATAAGTAAGTGTTTGGTGAAAATTAGGTGTTTAAAAGCAACAATTTGTAAAATGAAGTAGTTTACGTAATGAGAGACATGTTTAGTTATCCATATTTAAGATACTTGTTTAACCCTCCTCTATTGTTAATTAATGAATATCAAGTTGATATTTGAAGTTTTTAAATATTTGAATAACTATTTCAATCTTACCAAAACCTTAATTAACATTAATATGCATAATTCCTACTACATATTATGCTATAAGCACCATTTAGGAAAAATAAAACACAAGTTAAATTTACAACTATCATAAATGTTAATCAACAAAAGAGAAGAATGTTTAAGGATCAATATATATAAAGTTTCAGAATAAACCTAGAATAAAAAGTTTAACTACACAAAATGAGAAGAGAATAAAAATCTCAAATATAAGCATATACAAATCCAAAGCAATACAAGAAAAAATAGAGGAGAATGAGATTAGAAAAAAGGAGTCCACAAGAAATTTTGTTTAAATAATGCTCTAAGAATCTTCTTCTTCAAACGCTAAATCTCACCCAAAAGCTCTCTTTAGGTGTTTCCCAAGCCACAACTCTAACCCAAGGTATTGTGTGTCTCAAATTCATCCAAAACCTTAACTTATATCACACATTTTCGTGTTTTTCAAAATAAAATGCATAGATAAATGGATGTGTATGCCACAACATATAGTTTTGTGCGTTGCGACGCACTTGACAGAGAACATAATTCCTTTTTTTCTTCATGCGTCTCGGCATACAATGCTGTGCGCCACGACATACCAAACAGAATAAGTCTTCTTTCCTTAACTTGTCATAATGCACTAATTTGCTTTTTTTGAACTCCTTTTCTTATATCGATCTTTCCCCTACAAAATATAGATGATTCCAATAGTTTTCTTTAATAATAGGCTAAAGGAAATTGAGTGAAAATTATGAATATTATCAAGTACTTGTGAGTATTAACAAATAAAAATTGATTAAAATATGCTAAATTTATAAAGGTTAACGACAACTAACAACATTTCTATTATAAAACTTATGACTGTGGAAACTACTACATATAATGGAGAAATTATAAGGATTTAATAAATAGAAAAAATGTGGCAAGCCTAAAGGGCATGTCTTGAATTGCCTATAACGGGCAAATTAACAGAAATAACGTGGCAAGAACTTATTAAAAATGAGAGGGAGTTATAGACACTTGAGTATTAACTTTTTTAAACAAACTAAATAAATTATTAACTTATTAATAAATAAAACAACAACAATTAAACTTTTATTTTAAATAATATTTAATTAATATCAAGAAATTATAAAATCAGTTTCCATGCTTTATTATATAATAAATTGCTTTATTAATGGAAAATTATTGTTCAACAGAAATTTAGTATGAAAAAAGAAAAAAGGACTTAAATCAAGTTCTTTACATCTATTTCGTTAAGTCTCCTATCGGATTAAATCATGCACATTACTTTTGAAATATTACCATTTAACTATACATATTTATATAAAATAAATAGCAAACATGACCTTGATTGGAGAACAAAATATTATGAATATAAGGAACTCTATGCAAGTATGGTCCAGATAAAAAGGCACAAAATATAAACTTGGTCTCTCACAAATTTAATTTTTTTCTATAAATAGAACAGTGTACTTAGAACATGAACTAAATGCAAAGTAAACAAAAGCAATAAAGAGAGAATGATCCTTCATAAAACTAAAGAGTCTTTGTCTATCAATAGAGAAAAAGAAAATGTTGTTGAAGCCCTACAGGATTTGGTTAATATCAACACTGACATCATCCCGTTGAAACGATGAATCAAAAACCTAAGCTTTGGAACTAAAGAGATGATTGAAGAGTTGAGAGAGTGAGATCAATTATAACCAAGAATCCAATAGTGCAGCCCTAAGTGTTGAAATAGAATACGGATGATTTATTATTGATATTTCTCTAATCAAAGAATTGAATTAATTGGTTATCCATGAAAGAAGGGAGAGAAAGAAAATAATAAAAATATGAATCCACTTTACATTTTTACAATCTCACAAGTCCAAACACACACACACACACAACTATAAAAGGATTTGGAGTATATCTTTCATCAGATATCTCTTCGATTACTCGTATGTCAAAATTCAAGTAAAGGGAGGAAAACAAAAAATGAAAAGTGAGCCCTAATCTCCTTTAACTTTTCCCTATAAGAAAGAGTAATCTTCTGATTTTGTTATATAATATAAATGATCAAATTATATAGATCAAAACGTCATTTAAAATTATTTTTATGAAATAAGTGTATAAAACATGTAATTTATTTTTGAAAACATTGATAAAACTCATTCCATAGATTAAAACCAAACGAGGCAAGCTCCCCCTCCCTTCAAACAAAACAGGCCCATTGATGCTTGCAGTCCAGTTTGGGTCCCTATTGGCCCAGAAAGAAATCCCATTGGGTTGACACAGCTATGGAGTAGCTAAGATATTCATTCCAGGCCTGACATGGCCAACCCGTAAGAATGCTTAAAAAACTGTTTTAAGAAAAAGTAAAAATTAAGTTTATTTGTAAGATGATAGAAAATAAATACTTTCACCAAATATAGCTTTGGGAAAACAACCACGTCGGATCAAAACAAACCGAAAATTAATCCTATGTCCAACAATATTGGAATAAATGTATAAAATATGAGTACTCAACAATTATACATTATAACTATATATGTTTAAGTTGAAAATTTAAAAATTTTGGTAATAAAACATTTAGTTCTTTAGCATAGCACAGAAATTTTAATTTATGCCTTTTTTCAAAAATGACATCGCAAGCCTTTATCCCAAACAATAGTTACCAAACAATAGTTACCGAAAGATGTTGAATTGAATTTATAATGTTGATAAAACACCATCAAATATTAACATATAAAGTTTAATATACAAATAAATGAATAATAATGAGTATTACTAAAAATCATTATTTGACACCAATAATGTTAGATTTAAAAACTTAAAGTGTTAAAAAGATATTTTTAAAGTGCAGGGACTTAGTTGAAGCCTTTTTTCCCCCAAGACTTAAGGACTATACACACAGACACGCATGAAAAATTATAAAAGTTAATTTATTGCCCGGAAAAAATTCAATAAAAATAGCATTGAAAATTAGTCATCATACATAAAATATTTCCGTAAATAATTTTAAACAAAAAATAACTAGCACAATAGAGCAACCCTGATTTATGGCTTCTACATAACAGCCTTAAACAGGACTTCTCAAGTTCCATCAAGCCCAAAATAGCCATGATAGTCATTACAGGCCCATAAAGGCAATACTGACATACTATTATGAGATGACATCACGAATTTGACAAAACCACATAATGAACCAGTTGAATCACAATGGCCTATGGCCCATTTACTGGTGAGGGAAGCTGTCCAATTAAACATTCTTTGTATGAGTACATAAAGACACCTCCTCAATCACCTACATAGTTACTACAATTACATGAATCCAAACGTAAAATCTGCAGCAGCTCAGAAGAAACCTGTGATATCCTTTGGTACTCAACCTGAGAAGCTAGTCCAAGTTTCGCAAGAAAATCAGCCGCCTGATTAGACTCTCGATTAACATGGATAAAATGTAGATCCCAGTCTCTATCTATCAGATGTTTAGCTGCTATAATAGTCTCAAACTCTTGATGTTCCTCTCGAACTGCATGCTTAAGCAATTCCACAGCATGTTTGGAGTCAGATTCCACCTCCACCCTTCGGTATCCCATATCCCAGGCAAGCTCAAGCCCAAGAATACAAGCCCATAAGCATACAATGCATCTCCCTCATGAAGTTTAGCCACAAATCCTTGTAAGAAGGTACCATCTCTATTTCTCAATAAACCACCACATGCTGCCATATTCGAAGCATCAGAAAAAGCACCATCCATATTCAATTTAACCCAATCCTCCTCAATCGGTGGCTTCCACCCTACCCTCTCCTTAAATTCACTAGCACCCTCAATATTAGTTCCAGCAACACGCTGCCTTATTAATTTCATATCTTCCATCATGGCCTTAGCACTAGCGATAACCACATCATCAGTAATGAATCTTTGTTCAAACACGGTAAGGTTCCTATGCTTCCAAATCCACCAACACACAATAGTAAACAAAGATGCCCAATCTTTAGCTTCATTAGAGCTTATTTTAACATTTCTCCATCCCCATTGCTCCAAATCACCCAACCAGAATGAATCTCGTTTGCCCTCTGGAATAATCTTCCTCCATAAACTTTTGGATTTATTACAATCTCTAAACACATGGATGGTATCCTCAAGATGTGCCTCACACATGGGACAGGAGGTGTCCATAGTCAAATGACGATTATACCTCGATACATTGGTTAGCAAGCTTTCTCGCATCATCAGCCATAAAAACTGTTTACAACGTTGTGGTGCTCTAATTTTCCATAACTTCTCCCATCTATTACTTTGAACCCCCTATTCACCCACAAGAAAGTTGTATGCCGATTTCACAGAAAAGAGACCATTACGCTCTAAATTCCATTTCACAACTCCAGTCACACTATTTTACGACGTGTTTGCTGCAACCTTGTCCCATGTTTTCTGAATGCCAGACCAAACGTTTGAACCCCGCCTTTCCATATTTACATGAGGAATAACATCATCACCACATCGATATTTATCTCTTAAAACACGAACCCAGAGGTCATTTCTCCTTGTCATCATATTCCTCCCCAACTTCATTAGAAGAGATTGGTTTTGAAATTTAGCATGTTTCAAGCCTAGTCCTCCTCTTTTCTTTGTTTTGCAAACATCATCCCATGCTACCAAAGATAGTTTCCGCCTTTCATCTGAGCCACCCCATAAAAATGTCCTATTCAATTTATCCAAAGACTCATGAGCACTATTTGGAAAATGAGCAGTCTGCATAGAATAACCTGGTATGGCAGAAGTAACTGATGATATCAAGGTGGCCCTCCCAGCTAAAGACAAAGAATTGCACTTCCAAGATGACAATCTCACCTTAACTTTATCTATAACATCTCTGAAAGTTTCTTTCCCCACTCTCTCATGAATAAGAGGAACACCCAAATATTTCCCAAGATCACAAGTTTGAGAAAACCCCATAGCTTCACTAATTTCTCTACTCCTAGTATGATTAACATTTTTTGAGAAGAATATACGAGTCTTAGAAGCATTGACAGTTAATCCAGAACATTGAGAAAATAGATCCAAACACTCTTTAAGGAGTTCCGCTTGTTGAATGGAAGCTTCCGAAAAAAGAATTATATCATCAGCAAAAAATAGATGAGAGATGGGAGGAACTGTTTTAGTGAGTCTGATAGGCCGCCATGCATCTTGATTACACTTCTCTGAAATGAGATGAGCTAATTTTTCCATACAAATAACAAAGAGGTAAGGTGACATGGGGTCCCCTTGCCTTACTCCCCGCGAGCTTTGAAAAATCTCAGCTTTACTCCCATTCCAAAGCAATTGAAGTTTTGCAGATTGAACACAGCCTCCAATAACTTGAAGCAAGTTACTAGGAATCTGTAACTCTTTTAAACAATTCATCATGAAACTCCAATTAAGCTTATCATAAGCCTTCTCAAGGTCTATTTTCACCGCCATAAATCCTTTTTTCCCTGTCATATTCCTCATTGAGTGAATTACTTCTTGCGCTACAATAATATTATCTGAACTATGACGACCTGGCACAAAACTAACATTACATAAGCTAATCGGGCGCAAATCTCTAAAAGTTTCCGGAGAATCCTTCTTAGGAATCAAAACAATTAGTGTTTCGTTGATCTCTTCAATGTCAAGAGGATTATGAAATAGTTCCTACACTTTCTTAACTACAGTAGGACCTATACGCTCCCATTGGGATTGATAGAAGAGAGCATTAAACCCATCAGGACCCGGAGATTTCATGGCTCCCTTACTGAATATGGCTTCTTTTACTTCATTCTCCTCCACGGGACGTGCACATAATCTCTTATGGATCTCTTCAATTCTCGAGTAGGAAACATTACAAACAAGAGCATCCCTCAGTAATCTCTCTTCCCTAAAAAGAGATGAATAGAATTGAGTTGCGTGACTTTTCAATAACTCTGGGTCAAAACACCACTCATCACTGTTTAATTTCAGAGCATCAATCCGATTATTCTTTCTGCGACTATTTGCTTGTGCATGAAATAAACGAGAATTACAATCTCCATCCACACTCCAATTCCTTCTAGCTTTTTGTGCCCATAATAAAGCTTCCTGAGATAAAGTATTTTCCAATTGTTGCCAAAGAGATATCTGTAACTCTTCCAATCGCTGGTTACTCCCACCACGCCCCATCTCTCTGTTAATACCATCAAGACGGCGAAGTAAATATCTTTTCCTTCCCTCTATATGTCCAAACACATTTTTATTCCACTCCTGACAAGCTAGAGTGAATTGATTCAAGTTCAGTTTCCAGCCCAACGATTCATCCCAATTCTGCTCTACAAATTCATTAAAATTTTCATGCAAAATCCAAGATGCAATAAATCTAAAAGGCCTTTGTGAAAGTAATGGATGCACAAGAGGGGGGGTGAATTGTGCTTCAAAAATAAGTGCTCAAATAAAACAACACAAGAGTTATACTGGTTCGGTCTACCTGACCTACGTCCAGTCTTCAACCACCCAGGCCGAGTTCCACTATATCTCAGGTTTTAAATCGGGTTCACCTGAAACCTTACAACCGCAAGTTTTGCACGGGATCACTTGCAACCTTACCACAAGTTTTACACAGGCTCACTTGTAACCTTCTAACTAGCTCCCCCTCACACCAAGCAAGGGGTTAACCTTTACACTTAAAGGATTTTTCTGACTAAGTTCTCTCAAAGAACGGATGGTGTTACACACTTAAGTACAATCAATGCTCTTATAACAAGAAGAGACTTAACAACAAAGAGTACAGAATATGTAGATGAAAAGGATCACTCGATGTGTTAAATGCTCTTTACTTTTCTGGGCAGCTTTGAATGCTTGAAGATGTTATTAGTTTCTCGCTCTAACTTCTCTCAAGAATATTCAAAGATAATTGATTTCTTCATAAATGAAGTTGAGCTCCTTTATATAGTCTTCAAACATTTGAACTCTTGGTAGGTGGGCTAGCCGTTTGAATATGGCCGTTTTTCCCATGTTACCGTTTGCCCAATAAATGCTTCATCAATGCATAGCAGGGTTGACTTGCTTTATCTCTGAAAAGTAGTCCTGACACCTCTGCTCTGACAAAAGCATTCTGACACTGCATCTCTGAACGTTCTGACATTCTGATTGCTTGCGGAAGCAAAATCACATCCGGAAGCAACCTTACTTAGTGTGCTGCACTTGAACGTTAGTTTAGCAATATAAGCACATAGTCACATGCAGTGGGTGTTCTCTTAGTCTATGATGTATCCAGAAGCACTTCTACATCCGGAAGTAAAATCACTGGATGAAGGATTTTGTTCACTATCACTCACTCTCGCTCAGTGTCCTTCATTCCATCAGTCAGCGCTAGTCACTAAGCTATCGGAAGCACTTTCACTTGACGTGGCTTATGTTCACTGACGCTTGGGGTTATCTTATTCTATCAGCCAGCGCCAGTCAAAATCTAACAGGAAGCAATTTCACTTCCGGTTGAGTCTTAGCTTAGTCTTAAGGTTTTATATACCTAATGCTCATGGACTAAGTTAATTCCCTAGTGAATTACTTGCTGCCGCTGGGGGATGAACCATTCATCCGCGAGCGCAAGTCCTAGTCTATCCGGAAGTAAATCCACATCCGGTTGCACTCTTACTTGGGATTCTATGTTAACCTATTGCGTTCTAAGTACTTGGCCTATTCTTTCATATTTTAGTCCTCATCAAAACTTAAGATTCTAACATTCTCCCCCTTTTTGATGATGACAAACATAGTTTTATTGATTAAATTTATATGAAAGGATTATCAGAAGAATAAAAGCAATAGATAAAAACAAGTAACTTAGACAGATATTATTGATAAGAAAAAGTTACAAGTCAAAGTATACAATCAAATAACATATACAAGTAAAGAACATATACAAGTAAATTACACTAAGCAAGTATGAAGTATGCATGAAAACAAAAAGGAAAAATTTCTAAGTTAAAAGAATGTTTGGATTGGGGGTTCAAGGTTTGTGTTTCTTTTTCCTCTCCCTCTCCTTCTGTCTCTCTTCATTCTTCTTTTGCAGTTTGGCTAACTCGGCCTCATGCACATTCTGGTCTATCTGGGCAATTATCTGCTGAAGCTCTTCTCCATCTCTTTCTCTTCTGAGCCTCTCTGATTCAATAGACTCCTCGAAGGCCCTTTTCATGTTCTCCACTTCTTCATACCCAGGGAACCCTGTAGCATCGTCGAAGTAGGTGACCTCTCCATTGGGATAGTGAACAGCCCGGATTTTTACGTTCCATACAGGGAAGTTGGGATCCTCCTCAACTTCCTGGGCTTTCCTTTTTCCTTTCCCTTTACTCTTCCCTTTGCTCTTGCTAATTGGAGGAGTGGGCATGGCACTTGCTCTGTCAGCATCGAGGCAGGCCATCTGACCAAAGGATAACTTGTCTGTGAATCCAAACTTCTCGAATTCCTCAGGAGTCATGTCTTCAATTTCCAACTTGACTTCCTTCAGAATTGGAACTGCTTGAACCACTGACATTTCTTGCTCAACCTGGGCAGATGAAGTTCCTTGCTCAGGTAGGTCAGATGGAGTCTCTTCCTCACTCTCAGCAGATTCAGTGGTGGCAATAATTCTCTTGGCACGCTTCCTAGCAACGGCCTTCTTTCTAGACTCACTGAAGATGACTGCTGGCTCAGATGAGGGAGGAGGGGCAGATGAACGCTCAGATGAAGGGATCTCAGACTCTTGCCCAGAGGATGCAGGAATAGGCTTGGCTATCACAATGGGAGGATGGTTGGGTCTCTTCAGTCCCCACTTCATCATAATCTCCTCAACAATGTTTTTGCTTGACTTAGTTGGAGAAGGCTCTGATGAAGATGACTCAGGCTGTGAAGGTTGTTCATTTGGCTCAAAGACAACCATGTCCCATTGTGGTCCTTGCTCAGCCGTTTTCTTCTGCAGCATGAACCGGATGGCTTCTCCTCTTATAAGGCTCTCAGCACCACCCAGCTTTTGTGATTCCATTGCACGGCGGAGAGCAGCTGCGATGTCTTCATCAATCCATAGGGATGGCTGGCTGAGGACATCCCTTGTGTTCATGGACAGGCGCAGAGTGGACATCACATCTCTCCCCCTTTTGGCATCATCAAAGAGGGTGAGGGCCAGGGATGGAGTGGATGAAGAGGAGGGTAGAGGTTCAGGGCCAAATGGTTTTTGGGGTGAGGATTCTGGGGAGGAGGTAGGTTGGGTAATTTCTGGGGATGAGGTAGTGTCGGGGAACCAATTAGAGGTGACAAAAAGACCTTCAAAAGGATAAGTAAAGGAGTATTCAGTGTAGGAGGTGGTAGTGTGTGGGGTAAAGGGTAGGTGGTCGTCAGAGAGTGGCTGAAGGCGGGGATAATCTTATATAGATTTGGCTGAGAGGGTGAATGACAGTGTTAAACCCTAGTTGTTCGGCTAAGGTGTTGGATCTGGGTCTAGAGCTTGGATGGGTAGGGTTGGAGTGGGGGGAAGGTTCGTTGGAGAGGCGGAGTGGAGAGCGAGTAGGAGCGCTAAGTCGTGTGAGAATGAGTGAAGGAGGTGTTGATTGAGAGTTTAGTGGGGATTGGCGTGGAGAATGTTGGGGTGAATCTTGGGTTTGCTGGTCATGGGTAGGTGAAGGTTGGGATTGGTGGTCATTGTTTGGTGAAGGTGGGGATTGGTGGTCATTTTGTGGTGGTGGCTGAGGTTGTTGAGTGTTAGGTGGAGGAGGAGGGGGAAGTTGAGGGTGATTAGGAGGAGGAGGAGGTGGTAGGTTACCTTGTGATGGTTGGGGAATTTGTAGGTGCTGGAGGATGAGATCTAGTTTTGCATCCACCCTGGCAAGATGATTTTCGACTTGGCAAACTCTGTCCTCAAGCCGCTGGATTCGCTCCCCTTGCTGCTAGAAGCCAGTGTCACACTCAGCACGGAGAGGACCCACCAAAGAGTCAGGCAGCCTAAAGAGAAGCTCTTCCTTAACTTCCTCAGCAAAGGCTCTGACAGAAGCTGGCACTCTTGCAGCACGGCTTGGTCCAGCATGGGAGTCCACTTCCTGATCCCCTGCACCAGATGTAGAGGGGGCTGAAGTCTGAGATGCACTCCCTGCCTGTGATCCTGAGCGAGTGGGCTTAGCAGGCTTGTTATACTTAATGCCCATCTTCGCGATGTTGGTAGCTCCCACAGGTCTACACTTGACATTTTCTTCCTCCACAGCAGATGTGGCCTTGATCAGATGCTTCTCAAGGAGGAGGGCAATGATAGTGGGATAGGGAAGATAGCCAAATTTGTCATTAGTTATCCAGCGCTGAAGCTCAAGACAGATCAACTGGCCGGGGTTGATTGGCTGACGGGAGAGGAGTCTGGGGAACCAAGGGTTGTCCAGCAGTGTGAACTCGTTGAAGTTGCCTCCCTTATGTGTCATTATGCGGGAGTAGACATAATACAGAAGCCTGTAGGAGTCAGACATCTTGGACACCTTGTTATCGGTGCCATACAACTCCTCGAGTTCCTCCTTGCTGTACTTGAGAGACTCAGGGTAGAGCCATTCATTCATACCCTCCTCTGTGATTCCCATCATCTCATTCAATGTCCTCCAAGTGAACCTGAAGGTTCTCCCCCTTACAGTGGCAGTGAAGGAGAGTTTGTGGACTTGCTCTTTCCTATCAACCTTCTTGTACTTAACCTTGCAAGTGAGGGATTGACAGAAGGCTCGCAGGACGTTGACGTTGTAGTCCTGGTTAATCCCCAGCCAAGACATATATTTCTCCAAGTAAGGGCGTAGATGAGGAAACCCTAGATCATCAATCTTCTGCAGATCGATGAACAACCCATGGTTGAAGTAGGGAATGGATGTCTCAAACTTGGCGGCCACAGTTTCCAATGCCCCATCTCTATACACTGTAGGGTCATCTTCAACCCTTTGCCTCTTGGAAGAAGGCTCCTCAGCGAACTGAACCTTCTTCTTCTTTCCTTTCCTCTGGGCTTCCCTCGCTTTCTCATGCTCAGAAGTCACTGACTGTTCTGCTGTTCGACCAGAAGTTCCAGGCTGATCCTGGATATGTTCATCCTGTCCCTGGGTTTGCCCAGAAACTTCATGGTGTTTGTAACATTGTGTTACTAATACCCTATTTAACCTGTGACATCTCTTTTAGTTCAAGAATATCTTTACTAACTATGATAGAAAAAGGAATTGCCATAATATCAATATCTCTATCATAGTTAGAAAAAGAATATCCTAATGATTAAATACTATCCATGATAGAAAAGAATAAACTAATACAGCACAGCTGCTATCATGGATAATTTATTGCTAACCATGTTAGAAAGAATTTGCCTAACATGGTTAATAAACAAAACTAATAAATATCAAACCATATATAAATATATATACATGCGGAAGCAGATGCAGACCTATACAAATTGGCAATATACAATTTAAATAGCCTATATAGCTCCTACTACCTAATTCCCTTTCCTGCTGCTTGCATCAGTGCATGAATATCTGCAAAAATGTCAGTAATCGTGGGATGAGACAATTTGTCCCAGTAATCACCGCTTAACTCACTATAACAGTGAGATGTGCGGTAGTAAGGGCGTCTAAAGGGTACCACATTTAAAACCAATACTACATATATATATGTCAAGTCCCTCCTTCTAAATCCATTCGAATTCATCATCTCTATTTCCCACATATCACTCAAATCCCTCAGTCAAATCCAATTCAACTCAACAGACGAAAATAAACGTGATTGACACTGTGTCCAGTCTCAAATCTGAAAGCATAAAAAGGGAGCACTTTAAATAGTGAAAACGTCCCTGAAAAGGGAGCACTATAAAAAGTGAAAACGTCCCTGGTTCCTTTAAAATCCGAGGAACCTGTACAATTAACCTATCGATTGCGCAGATCGATAGGTTACATCGGCCGACGGTACTATCAGTGTCATGCAATGCTCACCATTCCTATTCTATATTTCATCAACATAACTCCTTAATTTTCTCTACATAACCTACAATACACCCAAACCACTGTACCTCTCAATATTCCTGTCAAATCAAAATACCAAGATCCCAATATCTATACACTCACATACACAGTCCAACAATATCACCAGCAGGATACTACATATGTAATGTATCAAAATCTTTTATATGAAAATAATCGTGTTTGAAAGGCACCCGATAGCCTGTTTTGTATAAAAATACCATTTAAAAGATAATTTATATATATAGAGGGTGAAAAGGGATTTTACAAAATCCCTAACTAACGTCACCCTCAATGTTATAGCAAGGTTAAGTGTGATTACCTGTCGCCCTTAGCATTTCACAGTCTTGCCTTACCATTCCTTGTAGATTTTTCCTTCCCAGTATTCTCCTCTTAGGTCCTCCTATAATAATAGGATACAAAATGATAAATTAATATCATTTCACTTTATAACGCTTGACGTCTCTCTCTCGTATCATTTATTACTACCCTTTCCCTTTGTGATTATATTGTTCCTTATTTTCTTCTTTTCCATTAAGTACATACATATCACACACATACATGTTTACAATTGAAAAGAGTAATTAAGCATCCACCAATCACTAATCCACTGCGAATCAAAATAATACAAGAAGAATTATATCAACACACCTTTTCTCAAACAATGTGGTCAACAACAATGAAATCAAGATTTCCAATCAACTACTTCCACCAATTGAATGAAGATAGAGTAGTGCCCCAAGTAATCAAAGTAAAACAAAGATCTTTCCACCCCATGGTTCCATATCCATTACATTAATTATACACACCAATACAACCATTCATTCCTTTGTAATCATACCATATAAAGCACCCGCAAGTTGAAGCAACTTATCAAAACAAAGCACTCAACATAATACAACAGAAACATGAACATCAAAGAAAAGTTCTAGCTTTAAATTCAGATTTGGCAAACAAATTCAAAGTTATCCTAGTCCTGCATTTTACCATCCTTTTAAAACCACTTAAAGCATATTTATACCGAATAACAATTGGATAATTGTAAACAGAAATAAATCTACTAAATCTCAATGCACAAACATTAGTAGTTCCTAAAATTCTCAAATGGCAAATACAAGACATGAAGTCTAAATAAAAAGGCATATACAAATAAAATGTTAATATTTGATACTTCATTACTTCACATCTTATTGTTTTAAAGGTCTTTTAGTAATACTTCCCTCTTCCTCTTTTCTATACATTGAACCTACTCAACAGAAGAGGAATCACATGTTCTTAATCTTATCATGGATGTTACATACTTCACATTAAAGTCCCTATTCAAGTTTATTTTCACTCCTAATCTAACTACTCTTTGCATTTGTTTATCATACACATATCACACACTCCATGTCAATTAACGTTACAATGCTTCCAAGTCCAACAAAGAACAATTAGGGAAATACCAAGAAATTGCATAACAATTTATTAAATTCCCAAATACACATGTACACCATTTATCATTATCCTCAGAATTACCTTCCAATCAAATCAACAAAGAGACAAGAGCAATTTGACAACATGAATTGAACATTCAACATTGTAGAACAACCAGAATAACACAATTACTATTTCATTAAAGAGAAACCAAGTAAAACCAATGATCAACCATAAAAATCAACAATACTTTATATCACCTAGCAAAAATCCAAAATTTTCAAACAATTCCTTCTCTTACACATTTTATCAAACACCTTATGTGCATTCCAAAATCTATGATATTATTATTCCCTTCTCTAACCACTTTCTTGCCAATATTTCAAATCATGTATTTCCCTTAATCATACACTTATTCAGATCAGTCCAAGAAGGCAAATTTAATTTCCCATTCATCAATGAAAATCAACATTCAAGCAAGAACTCAATCAACCACATAAATCATACAAGCATAACCATATTTATCACAACTAATCTTATATATATAATCACCTAATTTTGAAGACTGAACCTTTCAAAACTCAAACTAAGCAGATTATTAACACATAAAGTTAGAGTTTTCACAAAATCAACTAATCCTTCATCAATCATTCAAATCCTTTTTAAAAACTTCAAAACCAAAGTCTAAACATGATTTTTAGCAGATTGTTGAACCCAAAACAGAAACCATTTTCGTCCTCCCCTCACAACTCGCAAAGAACAGAAAAGAAAAGGGATAGGAACGGAAGTTATGAAACAACCTGAACTCATTTTTGACCCTCCGTAACTCGCTGGAGCTCACCGTCGCTGGACGCCGTCGATCTCGCCGGAAAACCGAAGAAGATGACGAAGAGAAGATGAAACACGAAGAAGAAGATGAGAAATAGTGAAGAGCACAAGAAACCCACACGATTTTAAAGTTTTGGGAAGGAAAGGAAGTGATTTGATGAAGAGAAATGGTGGAGGAGGAGAGAATCGAGTGGGTGTGTGTATGGGTTGATGAGGAAATGAAAATGGTAAAGAATGGGGGAGGGGATGTCGGCCAAGATGTGTATAAGGGGGAGGAAGGGGCTGTTTGGTTTTATTGCTTTATTTGGGTGTAGTGTATATTTAGTTAGAGTCACCATAATGCCCTCTTTTTAAATTTAGATTTTCTAAGTCTTACATCTAATCTCCTTAATCTTCAGAATATTTTTAAACTCTACCATAGTGTTACCAAGCCTTCAACTATTTTTAATCAAGTTTTCAATCTATAATTGAAACTGTAACTATTTTTCCTAACTTTTCAAAAGAAAATAGACACATTAATTCTTAAAAATATATTTACCTTTATTTATTTATTCACAATGATTTTTTTTCATTTACTAATGATACCCTAATACCTTAATTAATTCTCAATTATCTCTAATTTAAATTTTGGGATGTTACAGTGTTCATCACGGTGTTCGTCATTTTTCCCAGATTTCCCAGAATGTTCATGGCGAGATTTCCCAGATTTTGACTTGTGTTTCTTAGATGAGGAAGGTTTCTTTGTAACTGGGTTAGTTTCATGAGATCCGGCCATTTTTGTGTGGGATGATTGGTGAAAAGAGATGAAATGCGAAAGAGTGTTTGAAGAGTGCGAAGAACACAGATGAAGATGAAGAGTTGTGTGCAGAGAATATGTGGGTGAAAGTAAAAAGTGAAAGTGAAAATTGACATCCTATTTATAGGCGAAGTTACTGAGGGTAAAATGGGCATATATTTTCAAATGAAACCAAACGTTTACACATTGGGTAACGTAAAAAAATTTTTAATTGAAACGGCGCACCTTATGACATGTGTCGCTTCATCTTGTCAGATAGGGCACACCTTCTCATAGAGGGAGATGAAGCGTTTCTGAAGTGACGTGTCCCTTGGGCTGACATTGGCGCTCTCTTGGCTTGATCATCCAGTGTCAGTGAATGATCATCCGGAAGTGGTTTTGCTTCCGGTTGCACTTGCTTAAGATTTAACATTGAGCACCTCTTATGAAAGTAAATTGGTCAACCCCCAGAGGCTTGGTGAAGATGTCAGCAAGCTGTTGTTGTGTGGGGACAAACTGCACCTTGACATCCTTCTTTTGAACATGGTCTCTGATGAAGTGATGTCTGACGTCAATGTGCTTTGTCCTTGTGTGCTGAACTGGATTCTTGGCAAGGCTAATTGTGCTTGTGTTGTCACAGAGGATGGGTGCCTCAGGGAACTCCAAGCCAAGATCTCTCAACTGATTCTTCAGCCATAGCACTTGCGCACAACAGCTTGCAGCAGCAATGTACTCTGCCTCAGTGGATGACAACGACACACATGTTTGCTTTTTGCTAGCCCAAGACACCAGACAACCACCAAGGAAGGCTCATTGTCCACTGGTGCTCTTCTTATCCGTTTTATAACCTGCATGGTCAGAGTCAGAGTAAGCCCACAAGAACTCTTGGTTACCTCTGGGATACCAAAGACCAAGTTCTTGTGTTCCCTCAAGGTATCTCAGAATACGTTTAACACATGTTAAGTGTGACTCCTTGGGGTTGGCTTGAAACCTAGCACACATGCCTACACTAAATTGAATGTCAGACCTGCTTGCCGTTAAGTATAGGAGGGAACCTATCATTCCCCTGTACATGGGCAGGCTGACAGATTTACCCTTTGCGTCAGCATCTAGTGCGGCAGTGGTGCTCATAGGAGTGTCATACTCCTTGCATTCATCCATCCCAAACTTTTTGAGTAGTTCTCTGCAGTACTTAGCTTGGGAGATGAAGATTCTATTCTTCTTCTGTTTAATTTGCAGGCCTAGGAAGAACGTTAGTTCTCCCATCATTGACATCTCAAACTCACCCTGCATAGTCTTAGAGAAATCTTCACAAAGCTTTTCATCAGTTGCCCCAAATATAATATCATCAACATAAATTTGGACAATTAACATATCTCTATCTTTGTGAAGGATAAACAGTGTATTATCTAATTTGCCCCTTGAGAAACCCTTGCCCAGCAAGAAGCTGCTGAGTCTCTCATACCAAGCTCGAGGAGCTTGTTTCAGGCCATATAAAGCTTTCTTTAATCTATACACATGTTTGGGATGCTTATGATCCTCAAAGCCAGGAGGTTGTTCTACATATACTTCTTCTTTAATATAGCCATTAAGAAAAGCACTCTTTACATCCATTTGATATAATCTAAAGCCTTTCATGGATGCAAAGGCTAGAAGAATTCTTATTGCTTCAAGTCTAGCGACTGGAGCAAAAGTTTCTTCATAGTCAATGCCTTCTTCTTGGTTATATCCTTTGGCTACTAGCCTGGCTTTGTTTCTTGTAATTTGCCCTGTCTCATCCAGTTTGTTTTTGAAGACCCACTTGGTCCCCACTATGGATTGATGAGACGGCCTTGGGACTAGTTCCCACACTTGACTTCTCTCAAATTGATTTAGCTCTTCCTGCATGGCAATAATCCAGTCGCAGTCCTCAAGAGCTTGTTCAACTGAAGTTGGTTCGACTTGAGATAGGAATGCTCCGAACTCAACTTCATTTTGAACTTGTCTTCTAGTTCTGACACCAGAAGAAACATCACCAAGCACTTGATCAAGAGGATGATCCCTGTGATGTCTCCTAACTGTTGGCAACTGTGCCTCATCAGGCACGGTCTGCACTCTAGGCTCATCACTAGGTTCATCTTCTTCTTTGGGATTGCTTGTTGGTGTTTCTTTTGGTGGTGAGGAAGATGATGGTAGTTTTGGAAGATTAAGTATTCCATCATCTTCTGTGGATTGTCCCCATGTAGGAGTTTCATCAAATACAACATGCATGGATTCTTCTACAGTTTTAGTTCTCATGTTGTATATTCTATATGCTTTACTCCTAAGGGAATATCCTATAAATATACCTACATCAGCTTTTGGATCAAACTTACCCAGATTTACCTTTCCATTGTTATGCACATAGCACTTTGATCCAAAGATTCTGAGGTGGCTGATGTTGGGCTTCCTTCCTTTGTACAGCTCGTAGGGAGTCTTGTCCAAGCCCTTGCGAACATAGGCTCTGTTAGAGATATAGCAAGCAGTGCTCATAGCGTCCGCCCAGAACACTTGAGAAACCTCTTTCTCATTGAGCATGCTTCTAGCCATCTTTGTCAGAACCCTGTTCTTTCTCTCGACAACTCCGTTCTGTTGAGGAGTCCTAGGAGGTGAGAAGTTGTGTTCTATGCCATTTTGTTCACATAGCTCAGAGAAGCTATGGTTCTCAAATTCTCCTCCATGGTCTATCCTTATGGCTGTGATTTTGAGCTCTCTCTCATTCTGCACTTTCTTAGCCAGGACAACAAAAGCATCAAAAGCATCTTGCTTAGAGGCAAGAAACATAGTCCAGGTGAACCTTGAATAGTCATCCACCACCACTAAAGCATACAGGTTTCCACCCAAGCTCTTCACTCTCGCTGGCCCAACTAAATCCATGTGGATTAGTTCCAAGGGCCTGGCTGGTGGAGACTCTCTTCTTAGTTTTAAACGTGGACTTTGTTTGCTTCCCTCGTTGGCAGGATTCACAAATAAAATCATGCTTTACTTTAAAAGTTAGAATACCTATAGCTAGCTCCTTTTTAATTAGCATATCAAGTTGAGTAAAATTAACATGAGCTAATCTCTTATGCCAAAGCCAACTGTTCTCATCACTAGATATTAAACATTTATCTTCCAATTGTTGACATAAGTCTAGAGTATATAGGTTTCCGTTTCTGTTTGCCTTAAGTTTGCATTTTAAATTGGCCTTGTCTAAATTCAGATCCTGCTTATCAACTATTATGCACTCATTTGAATCAAAGATTACCCAGTTTCCTTTGTCAGTGCTCTGGTTCACGCTCAGCAGGTTGTGACAGAGACCGTCCACTAGATAGACGTCTTTGACTGGTCCGACTTCTCCAACTCCAGTGATCTTACCACTTTGATTTCCTCCAAAGGTCACTGTGGCTCCATCTTTGATCACCAGAGATTTGAACTTGTCTCTGTCTCCAGTCATATGTCTCGAGCATCCGCTATCGATGTACCATTTTCTGTTCTTGGATGCCTTGAGACACACCTGAAATAATCAAGCAAGCTTAGGTACCCAACCTCTCTTGGGTCCTCTGTCATTAGTTTTCAGTGCCCTTGGTCTAGTGTCAGCCTTAACCTTGGGCTTATGATCACTTGGAGCCTCTGGCCTAGTGCTGGCTCTAGGCTCTTGGGTTTTCCCTGTGGAATGATTCCAGGCTCGGGATCCTTGTCCTCTCTTGGTTTCCTTTGCAGGTGGAGGATCTTTTGTAGTCTTGGTTCCTTTAGGGACCCATTTGTAAGAGCTATTTGCTCCATGCTTCTTGGCATTACAGGTGGACGTGGAGTGTCCTTTCCTGTTGCAGTAGTTACAGAAGCTGAAGGGTGAGGAGCTATGACTAGTGGCTTTATGGAAAAACTTTAAGTAGGGCTTTACTTTTGGTTCCACCCACTTTTTCCCTCTAAGAGTATATCCTAAGCCAGTCCTATCCCTATATGCCCTTTGATTCATTAAAATTATATTTAACATTTCTGAACCATTTGTAAACTTCTGCAGGGCATTTTGCAGCTTGTCTTTCTCAGCTGAGATTTTGCTGCAATTAGGGCAGCTCTCAAGTGTTGGGCCGTTGGGTTCTGCTTGGGGAGAACCCTGGCCATCCACTACCGGAAGCTTTCTAGCTTCCGCTAGCTCTTCACTTAGTGAGTCCACCTTGGACTCAAGTGATTCCTTTTTAGTTTTTAACACTTTATAGGCTTTACATAGTCTAGAGAATTCTTCATGAACCTCATTGTAAGCCTCTTGTAGTTCAGAAAGAGTTACCTCATGATCTTCGTTGGTGAGGTCAAGATCTGAAGATGCTTCCTCATCATCTTCTCTAGCTACCAGGCAGAGGTTGGCAACTTCTTCTTCATCACTTGCTTCGTCATCTGAGCTATTCACCCAAATGGAGGAAACGAAGACCTTTCTTTTATCTTTGCCTTTTGACCTCTGCAGGCTGGGACACTCAGCCTTGAAGTGACCAGGCTTCTTGCATTCAAAGCACACAGGGACCTTTTCCTTCTTGTATCCCTTCTTCTGGCTGGAGTCACCTCTCTGATAGCCTCCTTTCTTTCTGAAGAACTTTCTGAATTTCCTCACCATCATAGTCATCTCCTCATCATCCATTTCCTCATCATCATCCTCATCATCATCGATCTCCTTGCTGGGAGCAACAAGAGCAAGATTCTTGTTCTTGGATGAGGCTTGAGGAGTTCTCTGAGCCAGCAAGGTAGGTTCATATTCAGCAAGAGAGCCAAATAGTGCGGTGATGGAGCTGGTTGATTCTCCTTACACTTTCTGCAAGATAGTTACTTTGGTGATCCAGTCACCCTTCAAGATCTTTAGGATCTTGCTTACTTGCTCTCTTTCAGGAATATCCTTACCCAACGAGGCCAAATTGTTGATGAGATGAGTGAACCTAAGCTCCAGCTCTCTGATAGGCTCAGTGGGACTAAGCATGGCGAACTTGTGAAATTCTTCCACCAGCATCTCAACACGTCTTGCTTTTACTCCCCTGGTTCCAGAGTGAGCAGCCTCAAGAGCCTCCCACATATCTTTAGCATTTTTGTGGTGGCTGATCCTGTGAAACTCTTTGGGGCTGAGAGCACACTGGATGTAGTGCATGGCTCAATGGTTCAGTTGAACTAGAGCATAGTCCTCAGGGGTGTATCTGGCTCTCACCTTAGCAAATCCATCCTCATCTAAGGGAGTTTGATCCCCACGTTCGATTACATCCCAGAGTCTAATGTCACTTGACTTGATATAAGTCTCCATTCTCAACTTCCAGAATGGATAGTTGTACCCATCGAAGCCTGGGGGCTTGTTGGGTTGAACAGAGACATCTGGTAGAGAATAGTCTGTATCCATTACTGGATCTTTGCTTTCTGGATTCGTTGGAATCGAGTGAGAAAGACCTGCTCTGATACCAAATGAAAGTAATGGATGCACAAGAGGGGGGGTGAATTGTGCTTAAAAAATAAGTGCTCAAATAAAACAACACAAGAGTTATACTGGTTCGGTTTACCTGACCTACGTCCAGTCCTCAACCACCCAGGCCGAGTTCCACTATATATCAGGTTTTAAATCGGGTTCACCTGAAACCTTACAACCGCAAGTTTTGCACGGGATCACTTGCAACCTTACCACAAGTTTTACACAGGCTCACTTGTAACCTTTCTAACTAGCTCCCCCTCACACCAGGCAAGGGTTAACCTTTACACTTAAAGGATTTTTCTGACTAAGTTCTCTCAAAGAACGGATGGTGTTACACACTTAAGTACAATCAATGCTCTTATAACAAGAAGAGACTTAAAAACAAAGAGTACAGAATATGTAGATGAAAAGGATCACTCGATGTGTTAAATGCTCTTTACTTTTCTGGGCAGCTTTGAATGCTTGAAGATGTTCTTAGTTTCTCGCTCTAACTTCTCTCAAGAATATTCAAAGATAATTGATTTCTTCATAAATGAAGTTGAGCTTCTTTATATAGTCTTCAAACATTTGAACTCTTGGTAGGTGGGCTAGCCGTTTGAATATGACCGTTTTTCCCATGTTACCGTTTGCCCAATAAATGCTTCATCAATGCATAGCAGGGTTGACTTGTTTTATCTCTGAAAAGTAGTCCTGACACCTCTGCTCTGACAAAAGCATTCTGACACTACATCTCTGAACGTTCTGACATTCTGATTGCTTGCGGAAGCAAAATCACATCCGGAAGCAACCTTACTTAGTGTGCTGCACTTGAACGTTAGTTTAGCAATATAAGCACATAGTCACATGCAGTGGGTGTTCTCTTAGTCTATGATGTATCCGGAAGCACTTCTACATCCGGAAGTAAAATCACTGGATGAAGGATTTTGTTCACTATCACTCACTCTCGCTCAGTGTCCTTCATTCCATCAGTCAGCGCTAGTCACTAAGCTATCGGAAGCACTTTCACTTGACGTGGCTTATGTTCACTGACGCTTGGGGTTATCTTATTCTATCAGCCAGCGCCAGTCAAAATCTAACAGGAAGCAATTTCACTTCCGGTTGAGTCTTAGCTTAGTCTTAAGGTTTTATATACCTAATGCTCATGGACTAAGTTAATTCCCTAGTGAATTACTTGCTGCCGCTGGGGGATGAACCATTCATCCGCGAGCGCAAGTCCTAGTCTATCCGGAAGTAAATCCACATCCGGTTGCACTCTTACTTGGGATTCTATGTTAACCTATTGCTTTCTAAGTACTTGGCCTATTCTTTCATATTTTAGTCCTCATCAAAACTTAAGATTCTAACACTTTGAACCTTCATTCTAACCTCATTCACATCAAGCCTCAAAAGAATAGGACAATGGTCTGACTTACATGGAGGCAGGTGAAAAACTCTAGCATTCAAAAAACGATTAACCCATTGAGTATTAGCAACAAATCTATCAAGTCTTGCTTCCGTTGATCCTCTCTTCCAAGTAAACTTGTGACCAACAAAGCCAATATCTTGCAACTGCATTTCCTCCACCCATCTCACGAATTCACGATCAACTGATAAGGCTGATGAAGCAAGAGATTTTCGCTCCAAACTTAGAAGAGTTGCATTAAAGTCTCCTCCTAAAATCCATGGTCCTGACATTGATTCACAAATTCTGTACATTTTTTCCCACAGAGCACGACGCGATATCATTTGAGGACTAGCATACACCACGTTGGAGAATGATATTATGATACCTTATATATTTGATTCACAAAGTCTGATCACCACGTTTGACCTTCTTGTGATCACAGACTTGATGAATGATATTATGATACCTTATATATTTCCCTCCTCATCTTTGTGTATCTCTCACTCCCCCCTCAATCTGGTTAGAGTCAATTTTTGTATCAGGTGGTTAGAGTCAACTGGTGACATCATGTGATAAGAACTAACTTAAATAACATCCTTAATTTAAATAAATTAGGTGAAGAGGTCTTATATTTAGGACTAGAAGGAGTGATAATTGAACACATCCATACGCACCGGAAGACACTATTCATGGGAGTCATTACTGTTTAAATGAACGGAAAACATAGAAGAGAGGCAATGCATCTTCAAATGGCTCAGCTGAACAATGATTTTGATATACTATTGTATATAGATATACATCTTTTGCTTGTGACTTCAGAAAACCACAAGCATATTAAATACGTGGGTACATACAGGTTCTGCTTATTATAATTCTACAAATTCAATATACTTCACAGAGACATTCTATATTGACATGCAATTTTCAGACCAAGTCTAAGAGCACTTGAGGTTATTATTTATACACAGCTGTCATTTTTACCAGAAAAAATATGATTGACACTTGCAGTTAACAACCGTGTTGTGTCTTCCAATAGAATTTCTCTGCCATTAGCCAGTTATGACTTGCCACTACCATTTCAATTGTTGGTCAGTTCTGACCTATAGATAGAACACCTTCCTCAATGTCAAGGATCCAATCTTCATTACTGTGAAATACATTGAAGCTTGCTACCATGTACTGTGAACATCACTGTGTGAAAAATTCACATTGACTTCTCGGTTTGCCTCAGTTGAAAAATGGAAGGCAAAATCACCATGGTTCAGAGTTGTTACTGAAAAAGTTTCTGACATATGATGGCTGACTCCATCCTTGTTCCATCAAGATGAGATTCAAGCACATAATCAGTTTATCCACAGCTTCTTCTTCTATGCAGCTCTCCGTGTTTGATGACTGCGTCTGCATGGATGAAATCTACAAAAAAATAAAAGGAACTTAACTTAGTTTGTCGCCAGGAAAACTCTCATTTTGTGTGTGTCTATCTCATTAGATTGTAATGGTACCTTCATATTTTTGTACAAATTCATATATTCCAGGGCCTGTTGATAAAATCCACAATGATAGAGAAGAGATCCGTAGTCCCTAAGCTCATTTGCATCCGATTTCAGGAGCATTATACGTTCGCAAGCTGAAAGAGCAGGGCAAAGTGGACACATAAGCTAATTGCTCTCTTGCATAGCAGATAATGAACATTTACTATAGCATGCTAACATATTACAGTGGCTACATTAGCTGGTAGTTTCAAGCATCATTACTTAAAATCCGCAACAAACAAGATACATGCAACCATATGCATTTCTTATTTTCAGTGTCTTAAGGCTACAACTCTTCCAGAACTGTGTAATGTAGTGTTAAAACATAGCTATCTAAATTGAGAAATAATTTTCCTTTTGCCATAGACCCCAGTCCCCACACCTCACCTGGATCTATTCTACTGAAAAACAGTGAAAAAGAGAAGAGAGGAAAAATAGGCTTCACTTTGATGAGACAGTTTAGCTTCTAGTTACACCATAAATGTAAGTCTCAAGAATCACAAGCCTTAATACAAAATTATAGTAAAATGCAAAAATCTTGTTTTCACCCATTGTTTTGCAGCTTCCCTCATGCTTAACACATCATATTATAGTACACCCAACTCATCTTATCAATTGAAGGGCCAGCTTGGCTCAGAAGAGTGGTTTGACTCAACGGTAAGCTCGCTTGGGGGAGCTGTGGGAGTTTGTTGTACCACAAATTTTAACTAATTTTCACATAACAAGAAATGACAGATAAGTCATTGAATAGGTCTTTAATTTATAAAATCTTTCATGTTTTCTGTTATTAAAGAATGTTCATTTAAAAAATATATTAAATACCTTATCTCCTCTCTTTCCTCGGTTTATAGGGATAGAATTGAAAAAAAAAATCATTCATAACCCTTTAGGTGAACTTAGATTTAGGACCACACTAGACTCATAATAAGGGATAGAATGCTATATGGGAAACCTTTGCTTATTCTCCAGGTTCCAGACTATTTGGAGATGATAATGGAAAGAGATAAGGAACAATTTCATACCAGCTAGTGAACGCCTCATGTCACCTAATCGTACACTGGTCCAAACACCTCGATCTAACCTATGTTGGGCAGCCTTAGCAGATGCTAATTGAGAGCCACTGTAGTCTATCAACTTTAGAAAATGCTCTCATATACACATGAAACAAATGACAAATGAAATGATCATTTTATAGAATACCTTAATGCCATAAAATCTGATCTGTCAACACAATTAGCGGCATGTGCTGCCCTTAAGAATAAGCTTTTGGTTTGATCATGTTGAAAAGGCCAGAATGCATGCTTGAGATTATTCAGGATCTACACAGAGGTTAATATGAGTTCCAAGAAGATAGACTAATGCAGCTAAGGAAGTCTATGCCAATGGAGAATGAAAAGAAAGGAGCGACCTTGTTCAACAAAAATTATGAAGCAAACATGTCAAAACCACATGAAAGAACCAGTCACTAAAATGCAGATAAATATTGGCCTTTTATTCTCTGAGCCAATCAACATCATTGCCAGTAAAATAGTTATATTGCCTTTGTTTTCCCCAATATACAGTACAAAATAGTGTCTTTTAAATTGCAAATGACAGAACCAAAAAAAGTGAATTGAGCAGCAATCTAATAATTTAGAGTTCTATAAGCAGAACTAGCCGATACACATTAAACTCACACACACACACACACAACTTGGAATATATGTAACCGAAGCTTCTGTGAATCATACATTTCTCATTAAGGATCCTATACCGATATAATATGTTTTTGAAGGGAAAACAACGAATTTGTTCAAACAAAGACACAAAAAATAAGGGACTATTGTTATTTATCTGTTAAAAAAATTAGCAAATGGAAAAGCTATTGCTACAAAGTAGTAAAAGACAACATGGCACTGCATTGGATATGCAGAAAATAAAAGCTTAGAGGAACAACAGCAATCAGAAATAACCTGATACAACAGGTTTTCTGAAGTCATTATGTGTTCTTGGTCTGATTCCTTGCTCTTTTGTTTGTGGTAACCCCTGGGAAGGGTATGGTCATCATGAGGAAAGAAAATTTCAGCATCAAAGTTCACAAGGCCCCATAAACGGAGCATTTTCAGAATTTCTGAGTATATAAGAGCAAGCATAGGAGCTGATCCTGAACGGTGGGTCAAAACCTGCTCAACATATTACTGTAAATATACAAAATACTTCACTCATAATAGGCTTCTCAGAAAGAATAACTAATATATAAATCATACTGAGTGAAGGTATAGTGCTTGTGACTCCGTCTGACTTGAACTATTTCTTCGAAAACCCTGTGAAGAGAGATGTTCAAGAAAAGACCAACAAGTATGTAATCAATCAATTTAAAAACCATAGAATGGGCAAAATCAAATTCTTCAACTAAAAACATGTAACAGAAGTATTAATTGCAACAGAAGTATTATGCTTCAATAGATTCTGTGGCTTGGACTAGACTAAGGCTCATTTCCCTTGTCATTTAGCAGTACAGATATTGAAAGAATTTTGAGCAGACAGTGCATGTCAATCACAAGCAGCAAATTGTACAATAGTCAAATAATCAATCTTTAGCTGGTAATGTAATGCTGAGCCTGAGATGAATCAAACA
Source organism: Mimosa pudica (assembly GCA_029929735.1). Classification (NCBI taxonomy): domain Eukaryota; kingdom Viridiplantae; phylum Streptophyta; class Magnoliopsida; order Fabales; family Fabaceae; genus Mimosa; species Mimosa pudica. The sequence continues at coordinate 918,659 of JAKELP010000051.1, read as the reverse complement.
GCTCACAATTAAGTCTACGAGAAATGTTATAAGTTTAGATAATCAGTCATACTACCAGGCTATTTGCCAGCATACCTTGTAACCATACAGATATCTTTCTAAACTGTCCAAGAAATTCTCTGGAGATGAGTCAAATGCAGGGCTGTAGTGAGGACAGTAGTCCATTGAAAGATCATCCAATCTTTCGATAAAAGCATCGACAGGAAGCGGAACGGATGAATGTGAAACAAGAGAATCATCCTCTGCACCTATACATAAAGCAGTTCTTCCCAGGTCAACGCACCTATTGATGGTTATGCTTGTTTCCCTCTCAATATCACAGAATTTCTGAATCTGCAAGCAGAATTCCTTCCTGGCTTCCTGCTCATCCACCATTGATAAATCACTCACTAACTTCTTAACAATAGGAAAATCCAAAACCTTAAAATTTCAGATAGATTAAGGTAAACCTATTTGTTTACCATCAAAACAAGTCGAAATATACTTGGAATCAATGTGATAAATCAATCATACATCAAAACTACATAATTTACGTCAAATTATCACATGAATGTACTGTAATACTCCCAATGGTCGTAATTGTAAGATCAAGGTCGTAATTATAAGATCAAGTTGATTCACGAAGTAAATTAAAGCACTAAATTATGTATATTACATGTAATTAGATTGCAATTAGATTATAGGTTAGCTTATAATTGAAACAAATTAGTTTTGATAAAAAAAAAGAAAATAAACAATTTAAACTTTCCTCCTCTGGTACTAATTAGAAGATATATTTGACTTTCTTTAAGAAGCAAATTAGACCATAAATCTTAATATAAATGACATATAATTTGACTAAAGGATAGTTTATAAGTACTCCCTCCGTTCACAAGCAAGAAATGGAGAGTGGGGATAAAGGTATATAATTAGGATAAATTGGTAATATCATGTATTAATAACTAACTTAACTAACATCCTTAATCTAATCAAATTACGGAAAGTGATCTTATATCTAGGAACCGAGGTAGTAATATAAGAGTCCAGCCGCCAAAACATGCTTATTAAGAAAACTACTTATGTATTTCAGTATTTCTTTCTCTTAATAGTATCATAGTAACTAAATATGGGCATTATCGGAAAGAAAACATCAACTCCAGACACTCAACTAACTTGTTTTGAAGGCTGAGCTCCTATATTACGGACCGGGGGGAGTATTTATCTTACACACTTGATTTTTTTAAAAAATCAACTTGGTGCAATAATTAGACCCACCAAAAGGGCAACAAAGAAAAGCATTTAGCAAAGTTAAAAAAGTGATGGAAAAGTACAATTCTGGAAATACATATGAAATAAAATAAAGGGGTTGTAATGTTCACATGAATCAACACATCCACATATGATAAAAGCTAAATGAAAAAGGAATGATAGTAGTTACTCTGGCATGAGTAGTGTCGATTCCAGAGGCATCAAGAGTGTCGTGCAAGACAAGGTTGAGGTCACAGGGAGCATAGTTCAAGTCAGAGCCTCCATGAGCATGGCACACAATCCGAGAAGAAGAAGAAGAAGAAGAAGAAGAAGAAGAAGAAGAAGGGAAGCGAAAAGAGAAGAAGTGGAAGTTGGAGGAAGAAAATGGAGCCAAGGAAGTCATAGCTGATTGAATGGAAGGAAGTCACAGTAATGATAGGCTGTTGCAAATAAGTCAGAACTCATACTCATAAGGTCAATGGCTTTATAAAATATCTCCACTTACATCCACGTGCATTTTATTTTATTTTATTTTTTGTTCAAAAAAATTAAGGTGTGTTGTGTCCAAGTGGATTTGAATTAACATTTTTATATTTATATTTATCTGTAAACCCTTTTAAATATTTATATTTATGAGTAAACCCTTTCATTAAGTATTACTTTATGATATTCCACATTATGTGAGGTTTCAAGGCGTGTTAGAATAATTTTTTGGGAAAATTAATTAGATGTCTCATGGAAGAAATATAATTAACATGAGGTCTCACAGTTGTTAAGCGAGGCCAATAAGCTGTTATGTTAGCTCTAGAAGTTGTAATTTACAACTCATGGGACCTCATCTTAATTATATTTGTTCCTTGGGACATCTAATTAATTCTCCTTACTTTATTTAATGTTATGATTTTTTTTGTTCGGGAATACTTTATTTAATGTTGGGACCAATCAGAGCAATTTCTCAAATAATTTTTTTTTCTAAATTTTGGATATCACAATGAACAATAAAAAGTAGCGCTATCCATCACATCCCATTCTTGGGGTTCTCATCCTGCTTCCGAGCAAACATGACCGGGAATTTCCCGTCTCGGACAAACACACAAAAATTCCCGGGGTGCCGGGAACGAGACGGGATCCAGGATAGGCCACGGGAATCTCGTTTCCATTCCTGAGTTGTACTTATTTGTTTTTAATAAGGGGTATATGATAGGTCTAATAAACTACCTGTGAATTTACAATGAAATAATGTTGATTTAGACTTTAAGTTATAATATTATGTGTGTGTGTAACTAGAGCTGGGAATACGGGCCGGCCCGGCCCTAATGGGCCGGCCCGCATAGGGCCGGGCCTAAACGGGTCGGGCCCATTTAGGCCCGCTTCCCTTTTTATACACCTATTTACAAGGCCCGGCCCTCATGCCATCGGGCCGGGCCTAGCCCGTAGGGCCTGGCCCATTTCCATTTTTTTAATAAAAACTAAATCTTTTTTCCTAAATCCACTTTTTCCTCTTTTAACCTTATTCTCCCTGTACGTTTTATAGTTTTAGGAAAATAAAATCATCTAATAACATCACAATAAACATAATCATAAGTCATAACATAGACTGATAAAGTGATAAGTGATAACATAACAACATACACTAATACATATAATTTAACAGTCAAAATAAAAAACAAATTCTTCAAACAAAAATCTAAATAAACATTAAACACTGGCCTCTAAATGTAATCTAATCAACCATTTTTTGTTTTTTTCTTAAAAAGGAAGCGGACCTATAAATACGGGCCGGCCCGCATGGGCCCGAGGCCCTAAAGGGCCGGCCCTTATAGGCCCGCTTCCCATTTTTTCCACCATAATAGCAAGCCCGGCCCTCCTCGGGTTTGCATGAAAACGGGCCGGCCCGACGGGCCAGGCCCATATTACCGGCTCTATGTGTAACTATCTTAGAGAAATGAGTTAAATAATTAGTAGTTAGTCATTGTAAAAGTTATCTTTCTTGTTGTTTTTATAACAAAAATAAGTAATAAAAGAATCTGGGAACAGGAACAAAAACGGGAAATAAATCAATTCCTGCCCTTCTTTCAGGAACAGGAGCGAGAATGCCACGTTCCCGAGTTTAGACACCCCTAATAAAAAGGGTCACATTACCTATTGACTTTTCGATTATGTCTGTATTGGCCAATGTCATTTAATTTGAGCAAACGGTCATTACTTTTGTGATACAAAATCTCCATTTAAAAATGTGCACGCGTTTAATTATTTTTACGGGCGTCCCATATTAAAAACGTTCCTTGCTGATACTAACAATTTTTGTCAATTGTGTTACCTACAACTTATTTAACATTGTAATGACACTATTACTCTTTAAACCCCCAAAAAATATTTCAACATCGGTTGACCGGTCGAACCTCCAACCGGAAGACAGACCGATCCGATCAGGCCTAGCAACCGGCCAAGGCTTTAACCCGTCTTCAACCCGGGCTGAACGCTTAGAACTGCCCGGAACCGCTAAAACCGGCCCACATCCGGGTGACCCGGTTCACTCGCTCATGTGCTTGCTTAAAATTTTAAGACCTAAAGGCTAAATCACGCAGAGAGCAAAACGCAGACGCTAAAACTGAGAAACAAAAACCTCACACACCCTTTGAATTGAACCCTAACTCACGCAGGATCACAGCAAAACGAATAAGCGCCAATGATGATGGATGATGTTGGATAACCATTCGCAGAAGCAGAACCCATTTGCAGAAGCAGAACCCATTCGCATAGCCATTCAGGTTTGGATTTTCGAACCATTCTCATGTTTTTGTTCTTTACTTCTGAAAAAGCTTCAAACTTTGTGTATCCCATAGTTTTTGTTTTCGGTTTTTGGTGCCTTATTGTGAATTTGTGATTATGGGAAGCATTATTTTGGACTTGGTGTACTGTTTTGTGACTTTTGTCTTTTGTGCTCTATTTAATTTTTTATATTTGATTAAATATTATTATTTTATTCTTTCCGGGTTAACCCGGTTGAACTACGGTTGAACCAATAACCCCTTGAACCAGTAGCTTGCCCGGTTTGATATGCCTGGTCCGTTTTTCGAACCTTGGTAAGGAATGTGCTATTTTTTGAAATTACAAAATACCCCTAACAAAAATGATAAGGGTGCAAAGATTCCCATAAACGTTTACCCAAAATGCATTATAAATTAGAAATGAATAAAATAATTATTATGGAGGGATATTTAATTTGATTTTTCTTAAAAGGTAGCCGGATACAAAATTAAATTACTTTAAAAGTGAATCAAATCATTCAAAAAAAACTAAGTTCCAGAATATTTTGACATATCAATATAGAAAAAAGAAATTAGTACAATCAACTCAAAATTATTTTGGGAAAATTAATTACAGGTCCCTTGTAAGGGACATAATATGGAAAAAGTCCCAAAAACTGAAAAAATTAAAGTAGCGTCATTTGAGACCTCACTTTAATTATTTCTGAAGAAGTGGGCCCCACGTTTAATAATAAAAAATACCCACCCACCCCTCCCCTCTCTCTCCTCCTCATCCTTCTCCTTCCTCACTCCCACCCACCAGCCCCCCTCCGGCCGCCGCCGCCAACCACCCCCCAACGCCATTTCCGCCCAGATCCGCCTCCCAGCTTCTGGTTCCACTTTTCTTTTATCAAGTTTCTTCTTCTCCACTTTTAATAGCTCCACTTAAGCTGCTTTCAGCAACTAAATCAACGGACCCATCAGTTGAAAGACTTGATTTTTCACTTTTCCTTCTTCATCAACAAGATCTGATGCATCATCACTTTCTGGTTTTCTTGCCTGATCCATCGAGTCAGTTACAATCTGACAAAAAAATACTCTTTCCTTTAACTGAAAAGTGCTACCAGAAGCACTTACATATGCAAGTATGAAAAGGAGAGAGAGGGAGAAGGAATGGTTGGGTGGGTATTTTTTATTATTAAACGTGGGCTCACTTCTTCAGAAATAATTAAATTGAGGTCCCAAGGGACTCTACTTTAATTTTTTCAGTTTTTGAGACTTTTTTCATATTATGTCTCTTACAAGGGACCTGTAATTAATTTTCCCTATTATTTTTAGGCACTGTTGGTGGATTTTCTATAAGATATTTTTACGTTTTGGGTGGCTATTGCGAGCCGTTGAATATCTAGTCATACTGTCATAGCGTCCTCTTCTTTTAGTTTTTGTTTTGCCAAAAAAAGAGCCGTCTTCTTCAATATATATCTTGTAATAATAATTTTGATGTGGATCTTTAATTCTTTATCCATCGATACTTTGTTCTCAAAATGGTCAAGAAGCGATCCCATCTCCTTTGGCCAAATAAAGAAGGACAAACCGACAATCACATCCACAAAAAACATTAAATACTCATGTTTTTGGATTTTGGAAATACCCTTCATTGATCTCGCTCATGTTAGTAAATACTCATGATACTATTGACTAGATTATGTTGATTGAGGAATTATAGAGAAATTCTTGCGTAAATGGTGTACATGTCATTTGTAATCTGATCAAGCAAACATATAAAATCTAATGTCCCTTTAAAATTTTAACTAACTGATAAAAGTATTTTTTTAAAAACTTGTAAAATAAGAATACATTTAAAACATGAGATTTAAATTTTTATGTACAAATGGTATGAAATTTTTATTTTCTAAAATAAAACATTTAGAGATCCAAATACCAAGTTGTCTACTCCATCCTGTAATAATTTGAGTAATTTCTAATTGCGTGATTTGTTTACCTCTTAGTGAAAGTAATGGATGCACAAGAGGGGGGGTGAATTGTGCTTCAAAATAAATGCTCAAATAAAACAACACAAGAGTTTATACTGGTTCGGTCTTCCTGACCTACGTCCAGTTCTCAACCACCCAGGCCGAGTTCCACTATCCCCAGGTTTTAGAACGGGTTCACCTGGAACCTTTACAACCGCAAGTTTTGAACGGGATCACTTGCAACCTTACAACCACAAGTTTTACACAAGGCTCACTTGCAACCTTTCTAACTAGCTCCCCCTTACAACTAGTAAGGGTTCAACCTTTACAAATAAAGGATTTTTCTAACTAAGTTCTCTTTAAGAACAGATAGTGTTACACACTTAAGTACAATTAAAGCTCTTATAACAAGAAGAGACTTAACTACAAAGAGTACAAGATATGTAGATGAAAAGATCACTCAATGAGTTAAATGCTCTTTCTCTTTTCTGGGCAGCCTTGAATGCTTGAAGATTTTCTCGGTTTCTCTCTCTAACTTCTTTCAAGAATGTCAAGAATAATAGATGTCTTCATAAATGAAGTTGAGCTCCTTTATATAGTCTTCAAACATTCTCACCCTTGGTAGGTGGGTTAGCCGTTTGAATATGGACGTTTTTCCCATGTTACCGTTTGCCCAATAAATGCTTCATCAATGCATAGCAGGGTTGACTTGCTTTATCTCTGAAAAGTAGTCCTGACAACTCTGCTCTGACAAAAGCATTCTGACACTGCACTTCTGAACGTTCTGACATTCTGATTGCTTGCGGAAGCAGACTCACATCCGGAAGCAACTCTACTTAGTGTGCTGCACTTGAACGTTAGTTTAGCAATATAAGCACATAGTCACATGCAGTGAGTGTTTACTTAGTCTAAGATGTCTTCCTTGTATCTGGAAGCACTACTACTGGATGAAGGGTGATATTCACTTTTACTTACTCTCGCTCAGTGTCCCTCATTTCAACAGTCAGCGCTAGTCACTAAGCAATCGGAAGTAATTCTACTGAACGTTGGTTATCTTCACTGGCGCTTGGTGTTACCTGTTCCAACAGCCAGCGCTAGTCACTAGGCTATCGGAAGCAATTCTACTAGACGTGGCTCATATTCACTGACGCTTAGTGTCATCTATACCAACAGCCAGCGCTAGTCTAAATATAATCGGAAGCAAATCCACTTCCGGTTGAATCCTAGCTTAGTCTTAAGGTTTTGTATATCTAGTGCTTCTGGACTAAGTTATTTCCTTAGTTAATTACTTGCTGTCGCTGGGGGATGAGACATTCATCCGCGAGCGCTAGTCCTAGTCTATCCGGAAGTAAATCCACATCCGGTTGCACTCTTACTTGGGATTCAATATTAACCTATTGCTTTCTAAGTACTTGACTCATTCTTTCATATTTTAGTCTTCATCAAAACTTAAGATTCTAACATTCTCCCCCTTTTTGATGATGACAAACTAAGTCTTATCGATTGAGTTCATATGAAAGAATTAAAAGCAAAAATCTGAATAAGGCACAAATAACTTAGACAAATATTATTGATAGACAAAAGATTACAAGTTAGTACAAGCAGATAACATATACAAGTAATCTATACTTAAGCAATAATGAAATATGCATGAAAAATCAAAGAAAAATTCTAAGGTATAAAGGGTTGAAATGGGGGTTCAGAGTTGGTGTCTCTTTTTCTTTTCCCTCTCTCTCTGTCTCTCCTCATTTTCTTTCTGGAGCTGGGCTAAGTGGGCTTCATGCACATTCTGGTCAATCTGAGCAATAATCCGTTGAAGCTCTTCTTCTTCCCTTTCTCTTCTGAGTCTCTCAGACTCAACAGACTCCTCGAAGGCTCTCTTCATATTTTCGACTTCCTCATAGCCTGGGAACCCTGTTGCATCTGAGAAGTGAGTGACCTCGCCATTAGGGAAGTGGACAGCCCGAATCTTCACATTCCATACTGGGAAGTTGGGATCCTCCTCAACTTCCTGGGCCTTCCTCTTCCCCTTACCTTTTCCATTCCCTTTGCCCTTGCTTATTGACTGAGTAGGTTTGACACTTGCTCTCTCAGCATCCAGGCAAGCCATCTGACCAAAAGAGAGTCTGTCCGTGTACCCATACTTTTCGAATTCTTCAGGAGACATGTCCTCTATCTCCAGCTTGACTTCCTTTAGAATTGGAATTGCTTGTACTGATGAGATCTCCTGCTCAACTTGGGCAGTTGTAGTTTCTTGCTCTGGTTGGTCTGATGGAGTCTCTTCCTCACTCTCAGCAGATTCAGTGGAGGCCGCACCCTTCTTGGCACGCTTTCTAGCAACTGCCTTCTTTCTTGACTCACTGAATTTAACTGCTGGCTCAGATGGAGGAGGAGGGCCAGATGATTGCTCAGAAGCAGGAGTCTCAGACGTTTGCCCAGAGGATGTAGGGATTGGCTTGGCGATCACAATGGGAGGATGGTTGATCTTCTTCAGCCCATACTTCATCATGATTTCCTCAACTATACTCCGGTCAGGCACAGAGGGTGGAGGCTCAGCAGAAGAGGCTTCTGGCACTTGTTCAGCCTGCTCTGTTTCAGATGAAGGAGGCTCTGATGATGAAGAGGCTGGTTGTGGAATTTCTTCACTCTGCTCAAAGACAACCATGTCCCATTTGGACCTTTGCTCATCCGACCTCTGCTGTTACATAAATCTGATAGCTTCCCCTCTGATTAGGCTCTCAGCGCCACCCAGTCTCTGGGATTCCATGGCTCGACGGAGGGCAGCCGTGATGTCTTCATCAAGCCAGAGGGATGGCTGGATGAGAACATCCCTTGTGTCCATGGTCTGGCGAAGGGCGAACACAACATCTCTCCCCCTTTTGGCATCATCAACAAGGGCGAGGGCCAGAGATGGAGTGGATGAAGAGGAGGGTGGAGGTTCAGGGCCAAATCTCTTAGGTGGGGGGGGGGGTTAGGTGAGGAGGTGATTGAAGAGGATGTGGGAGAAGATTGGTGTTCAGGGGTTTTAGGAGGGTTGGGAAAGAGGGCTTGGTTTCTTTCAAAGAAGGAAGGGTGGGTAAAGAGACCATCAAAAGGAAAGGTGGAGTAGTAGACATCATGTTGTCTGACTTTCCACCTAATAGGGGATTGATTGCGGAGGTAATAAATGTGGTCTGGGTTATTGGGAGAGGTAAAGGCTATGGGGGTTTGAGATGTGGTGGGGTTAGGATTGGAGGGTCCGGCGGAGGTGTTGAGTGGTGAGCGAGTATGGGTGTTGGGTGGTGTGCGAGTATGAGAGTTATGTGGAGATGGGGAGTTAAGAGGCGATTGGCGAGGAGATTGTTGGGGTGAGTCTTGGGGTTGTTGGTCATGGTTGGGTGAAGACTGGGGTTGTTGATCGTTGTTTGGTGATGTGTGGGGTTGTTGGTCATTTTGTGGAGGTGGCTGGGGTTGTTGAGTGTTGGCAGGAGGAGGAGGGGGAAGTAAGGGTTGGTTAGGAGGAGGAGGAGGAGGAGGTGGGTTTGGAGGAGGGGGTGGTGGTAAGTTACCTTGTTGAGGTTGAGGAATCTGGAGGTGTTGGAGGATAAGGTCTAGCTTGGCATCCACCCTGGCAAGCTGAGTCTCAACCTGACCCACGCGATCCTCGAGCCTCTGGATGCGCTCCCCTTGCTGTTGGAACCCAGCGTCACAGTCATTCCGGAGAGGGGCCACTAAGGATTCAGAAAGTTGAAGGAGAATCTCTGCCTTCATCTCTTGGGCAAAGGCCTTTACATTGGCTGGTACCCTCGCAGCACGGCTTGGCCCGGGATGGGAGTCAACTTCTTGATCCCCTGCACCAGATACAGAGGGGACTGAGGTCTAAGAGGCACTGCCTGCCTGTGATCCTGAGCGAGTGGGCTTAGCAGGCTTCAGGTATCTGATGCCCATCTTGCTGATGTTAGTTGCCCCCACAGGAGCACACTTAACATTTTCTTCCTCCACGTCAGATGTAGCCTTGATTAGATTCTTCTCAAGGAGGAAGGCAAGGATGGTGGGATAGGGAAGATACCCAGCCTTGTGGTTGACTATCCATCTGTGAAGTTCAAGGCTTATCAACTGCCCGGGGTTGATTGGCTGCTGGGAGAGAAGTCTGGGGAACCATGGATTGTCCAGCAAAGTGAACTCGTTGAAGTTACCCCCCTTGTGTGTCATCATGCGGGAGTAGATACAGTACAAGAGTCTGTTGGAGTCAGACATCTTGGACACCTTCTTCCCTTGGGTGTCGTAGATCTTCTCCAGTTTCTCCTTGCTGTACTTGAGTGACTCAGGGTACAACCACTCATTCATGCCCTCATCTGTGATCCCCATCAAGTCATTTAAGTCTATCCAGGTGAAACTGAAGGTTCTCCCCCTGACAGTAGCAGTGAAGGTGAGTCTGCGGATCTGCTCCTTCCCATCCACCTTCTTGTACTTGACTTTCCCAGAGAGGGACTCACAGAATACTCGCAGGACGTTGATGTTGTAGTCCTGCTTGATCCCCAGCCAGGGCATGTACTTCTCCAGATAAGGGCGCAGATGAGGAAACCCTAGTTCATCTATCTTGGCCAGATCAATGAACAGACCGTTGTTGAAGTAGGGCTTGATTGTTTCAAACTTGGAGGAAACGTCCTCCAAATCCCCATCTCTATAAACAAGAGGGTCATCCTCCTCTACCCTCTGTCTTTTGGAAGAAGGTTCCTCGATGAATTGAACCTTCTTCTTCTTCCCTTTCCTCTTGGCTTGTACTTGTTCAAGCCCAGTCTGCCCAGACTGTTCTTCCACTTGCCCAGAATGTCCAGGCTGTTCTTCCACTTGCCCAGAATGTCCAGGCTGTTCCTGGACTTGCTCAGTCTGCCCTTGGGTCTGCCCAGAATGTTGTTGGCGTTCATGGCGTTCTTCAAGGTGTTCTTGGGATTGCCCAGATTTCCCAGAATGCGAGTGCCCAGATTTGCCCCCTTTGGACTTCGACTTCTTAGATGAAGTGGCTTTCTTTGTGTTAGGATTTGTTTCTTGTGAGCCGGCCATTGTTGTGAGGGTTTAAGGTTTGTTTGTGGTGAAGGGCGAAGGAAAAAGATGAAGAAGATGAAGAACACAGTGAAGAAGATGAAGAGAATATTCAGAGAGTTTGGGTGAAAATTTGTGCAAGTAAAAAGTGAAAGTAAAAGTGACTTCCTATTTATAGGCAAAGTTACAGAGGGTAAAATGGGCATGACTCTTCAGATGAATATGCATATGTTTACAAATAAAGGATTTTTCTAACTAAGTTCTCTTTAAGAACAGATAGTGTTACACACTTAAGTACAATTAAAGCTCTTATAACAAGAAGAGACTTAACTACAAAGAGTACAAGATATGTAGATGAAAAGATCACTCAATGAGTTAAATGCTCTTTCTCTTTTCTGGGCAGCCTTGAATGCTTGAAGATTTTCTCGGTTTCTCTCTCTAACTTCTTTCAAGAATGTCAAGAATAATAGATGTCTTCAAAAATGAAGTTGAGCTCTTTTATATAGTCTTCAAACATTCTCACCCTTGGTAGGTAGGTTAGCCGTTTGAATATGGCCGTTTTTCCCATGTTACCGTTTGCCCAATAAATGCTTCATCAATGCATAGCAGGGTTGACTTGCTTTATCTCTGAAAAGTAGTCCTGACAACTCTGCTCTGACAAAAGCATTCTGACACTGCACTTCTGAACGTTCTGACATTCTGATTGCTTGCGGAAGCAGACTCACATCCGGAAGCAACTCTACTTAGTGTGCTGCACTTGAACGTTAGTTTAGCAATATAAGCACATAGTCACATGCAGTGGGTGTTTACTTAGTCTAAGATATCTTCCTTGTATCCGGAAGCACTTCTACATCTAGAAGCACTACTACTGGATGAAGGGTGATATTCACTTTTACTTACTCTCGCTCAGTGTCCCTCATTTCAACAGTCAGCGCTAGTCACTAAGCAATCGGAAGTAATTCTACTGGACGTTGGTTATCTTCACTGGCGCTTGGTGTTACCTGTTCCAACAGCCAGCGCTAGTCACTAGGCTATCGGAAGCAATTCTACTAGACGTGGCTCATATTCACTGACGCTTAGTGTCATCTATACCAACAGCCAGGGCTAGTCTAAATATAATTGGAAGCAAATCCACTTCCGGTTGAATCCTAGCTTAGTCTTAAGGTTTTGTATATCTAGTGCTTCTGGACTAAGTTATTTCCTTAGTTAATTACTTGCTGTCGCTGGGGGATGAGACATTCATCCGCGAGCGCTAGTCCTAGTCTATCCGGAAGTAAATCTACATCCGGTTACACTCTTACTTGGGATTCAATGTTAACCTATTGCTTTCTAAGTACTTGACTCATTCTTTCATATTTTAGTCTTCATCAAAACTTAAGATTCTAACACTTAGTTTTATGATGTATTTTGTCTGAGATTTATAATATTGTTTTAAATTAACCTCTTAGTTTTATTGAATAAGCTTAACCATGCAATAAAACTATATTTGGAGTAGACTCTCGAAGTATTTGAAGAGGGAAAGGGTAAAAAGAGGCCGAACAAGCCCTAGCCTTTTGCAAGAAAGAGGGAGAGAGTGAAAACTATATTCAAAGAAGACTCTTCATGGAATGAGAAGAGTCTTTTATAATGAGTTTCCTCTCATTTCATTTGTAATTCACTGCAAAGTTACATTACATTTTTTGTAAATCCACGAACTTGCTGTCAAAACTTTAGTCACTTCTATTTCTATAGGTGCAGAGGATGCTTTGCATGCTAGACACGCTTACCTCATGGCATCATCTCCTTTTGCTTTATGTCATACTCCTTTCAGTCCTAAATATAAGACCTAATTGACTTTTTCTGAAAAATCCTTAAAAAAGCAAAATAAATTAATTATAAATTGATTTACCTAAGTTTTTCCCTTAAACTAGTTTATTTTACCTATAAACTAATGGATAATATAAAAATATATCAAATATGTCATCATTTAATAACCTATTTCGCAACTTTAATCTCTCCAAAAAAAAAGTCAATTAGGTCCTATATTTAGGACCGAAGGTAATATCTTTTTTCCATGATGTCATCATTTCTTAGATACCTTCCTTTAGTGTCAGCATTTATGTTTAGAAGTAATCTAGATCAATTCCATAACAATTATATTCATTTTCATTATAATTATTTGGAGACATTGAGGATTTTGAACTGGATTTTGCTTTATTAGTGTTTGTGGCCTTAAATGCTACTTCATGTAAACACTGAGCAAATTCTTCAGGATAAGAGAGATTCTGCAACTCCTTTCTGTAGGAGGATGTGTTGGCTGTAGAGTTGGGAAATCTCTTGTAGTTTACTGATGTTGCCATGTCAGAACTTCATCCTTATTGACATATTGGGTCTTAAAGTTTTGCCACCATTTTACTCTATATCTTCTTGCTAAATAATGTACATTTTATTGTAGTTGTTTGCTCTAGCCTTCTTATGTTGGAACCATTGAGGTCTATTAACCTTTAATTCTCTAAAAGCTTAGAAATCCTTTGCTTTTCCTTCTGTTACACACACACACACATACATTAATTATTGATAGTATTCTTAGTGAAATGACTACACTAGTTGATCATAGGGCTAAAAGAGATCATGATATGGTAGGTAACTTTTGTTTTTATGGAGGGGGTGGTTGATGATGAGGTGCATGTCTCCTATTTAGATTAAAAAACACGTTAACTCCATATATTATATTCATAAATTAAATTGAAGATTCCGGGGTTGGCTGAATCGAAGTGAAAAATTGGATCATGATATCTATCGAGATTATAGCTGAAGAAGTTAAAATGAGCACCAAGAAGACAGTGAACAACGATGTTAGCCTAACTCTATTGCACTCGGCAAGATTCTCCGACCACTTGACATGAACCTAGCCCTGCATAGGTGGAGGAATTCATGAAAAAAGCATATACAAAAATAATGGTGGCCTTGTTGAGTTCAGTTTGTTTGTGACGTTGGTGGTGCTCTGTGGACAAAGTCAATGTACATACCGAAGAGTAAAGGGACAATTGCACCTAAATCGGACTTAATTTCAAAGAGTTCCCAAGGAGTTGTTACTGACTACCATTAACAAATGCAATAGCATTCATTAATAAGTAGTAACAACTCCTTGGGATCTCTTTGAAATTAAATCCTTATTTGGAACTTAAGTGCAATTGTCTCAAGAATAAAAGAAACAGCTTCTTAGAATGTTTTACAAAGATGGAAATGGTGCTGGAATATTGAGAAGAGAGAGTTGAGAGATGGAAATGTTTTGAATTTTGATGACCCCCAAGGGGGTCGGGGGATTCAGTTTTTGATAAAATGTTCATATAAAAATATCGTGTGGAGTCTGCATTGTAGAAGTTAACAATATATTACGAGTGTATTTGGAATAACTATTGAAAAAGTAATATTGGATATAGATCAGATTGTTTAATGAGATTTGTATTTTGATTAGCAGTGATTGAAATAAGATTTATGTTACAATCACTCATTGGCAAAATGACTTTTTTCTTTCTCCTTCACGGTTAAAAAGCATAAAAGTCATAAGCCATAAATTATAAGCTACTATGCTTGGCTTATTAGTAGCTTGAAAAATGGCAAAAAAAAAAAAAAAACTTATCAACCATAAGGAAAAATTGCAAATAAATTATTCCGAATTAACAAAATGTCAAAAGATGGTTTTAAATGCTTTTATATCCCACAAGTACCCAAAATAAGTCACCCCAAACACACCTGTAACAGCCAGAAAGTTAATTTTGTTCCATAATGAAAAGTAAATAGGAATTTTTTGCTACAAAAAGATAGTTCATGGTGTGAACCTCACTTTTGAGGAAAAATGTAAGGGTATTTTTTTTTTAGCATAACCCTTTCTTTTATTGAGCGAATATTTCATCTTAGTTTAGAGTATTGCTGAGGAAGAGACTTAGTTTATTTCAATCCGTTAACACACACAAGCATGTTAATATTGAGTTTGAGTCTTTTGAGGCTTCATCAAGGTAATGCTAAATAGGGCTACACAGATAACAGGCTGGACTAGTATAAGGATATGCCCAAAGTCATGTCCTAAAAAATAAGTAGACTAACTTTTTTTGTGAAAAACCCTGCCTAGTCCTATGTGGCCTGAGATGATGGTACGGTAGGACTTGTTTTTCGGGTCACAGGATATGTCATATTGGCCCTAGAGCCCTTAGATCTAAAGATAAAAAAAATAAACTGAATTAGAAAATAAAAGAAATTGGGAAAAATAATTAATAAAATATTTTATATGGAAAATGAATTGTTTTTATAAAAAAAGTAAAAATATTTCTAGGTCTAACCACTGATTCTAGAGGCTACGCTCTTCCTATCTTGCTTGGTGGTCAAATTTAGTTATATACTGCTTGTCGTTGGCATTTAGTAAGATTATGTAAGCATAGTATAAGACAACTCTTTATTTTCCCACTTTTAACTGTTGGCTTGGCTACAACACACCCTACTAATTGAGATAGATGGAAATCTATGGTCTGTTTGCGTGCTCTAAGGATTTGGTTCATTTCACATGATCAATGGATAGATAACTTCGACTATGTGTTCAATTGAAGCAATAGTAGAGCACTTGATTCACATTTACGAATCTAATTAATTTATAAGAACTAATCATCACATAAATACATTGATAATTTTTAAGGGATGTATTCTCATTTTTAAAGATTATAGTAGTATTACATAAATTAAACTAGAGCATTAGGAATAAAGCTGATAAACAAAGAAAAATGAAGAAACTAGACTCAATGTTCATAATGAGGTAAAGTAGAACACAAGATTCACATCATGTTAACTTGGTAAATTTATTCACATTACATCAAATCAAACCACATGTTCTACAGCTTGTGCAGGCCCCATCAATTTCTTTGAATTTCATTATTGCAAATGTACTGCCCAGGCGGGATACCTATTCATGTACACAGAAGTGCCAAACCAAAAAGGGTAAAAAGTGAGACACATAAACAAGAGTCCTATTTATTAATTAAACAAATACAATAAAATACAATGCACTGCCTTAGTCTCTCCTAGGTCAAAAGTCAAAACAACTTCAAGTCTCATCTCGCATGTTTTGACAGATTCATATTAAAGGAGAACATGCCAACAAGTCATAGTTCATTCTTAGCATCAAATTTTAAGGAGGCAAAGGCACACACCATAGCACTAAACTTTCACATTGTAACTGCACTCTTCAAGGATACGCCTGAACACCAGAAACATATGTTGCCTCCACAGATGCAGATGCCTCTTCAGCAAATCCTTCCCATGAATTAGAGGATAAAATGACAAAATCTGCGAATTTTCCTGGAGACAGGGACCCCACATAATTTTCAAGGAAACTTGCACGAGCTGCAGCAATAGTGTACCTATTAAAGTGCGTGTTAGAGTCTCCGATTGTGTCTCAATAATGAAATTGTTTGGTTTAAATCATAATAGGAATGAGCGTCAATGTCAGTTTAGCAAGCTATTGAGAATATTTTCATTACAACAATAACCAAGCCTTATACCACTAGGTCAAGTCGGCTATACAAATCATATGATGTCATTATGCTCTATCAGTAACCAAATCTTTAGATATATTGTTCACCGTAAGATCTCAATTTACAACTTCACTGAGTGTTCATTTTGGTTTCCCTCAACCTCTTGTGACATAACTCTATACCCTTCTACTCACACATCCAATAGTCTTCTTTGGACGTGTCCAAACCATCTTAATTGAATTTCTACCATTTTCTCATTGATAGATGTCACTCCAACACATTCTTATGCATGATCATTACAAATTTTATTATGTATGACTACACATTTATTTCAACATCCTTATCTCCACTACCCTCTTTTTCTGTTCATTTTGTCACTTTGAAGCCTAACATTCACTACCATATAACACTATTGGTCTTCTAGAAATGGATAAAAAACATCCCTTTTACCATGATGGGGTACTTTCTCATCATAAATAATATTAGCAACTTCTCCACTAATACAACACAGTTTGAATTCTGTGATTGACATCATCATCAATCTCACCATTTCAATGTATAATTGATTCCAAGTATTTAAACTATCACTTGAGAGACTTGTGTGTTGACATAATTGCAATGTATATATTCTATTTTTCTCCTATTCAGACAGAAACTCTTGGACTCTATAGGGTTTCTCCATATCTGTTATTTAGAGAGAATTTCCTTGATTGATTATGCCAAAGGACTATACCATTAGCACATGCACTGAGGGACCCCTTCTTTCATAAGCTCAATTAGAACATCTACAACTAAGTTAAACAAATATGGGCTCAAAGATTATCCCTAATGTAGGCATATCCGATTAGATAAATATCTAGTCTCACCCCTAGAGTTCTAACACTAGTTGATACCCCTCATACATGTCCTAGAAACTTTGATAAATGCAACACACACTTCTATTCGAGCATGTAAAAGTAGAGGAAACCAAATGTCTGCATAATTTTTATTGAATAAAAGAAAAGGGCTAAAATAGAATTGGTATATCAAATGCAAAACTAGAGGAAAACGATCATAAATAGACAACTACTATATACTGAACATATATCAAAAAGGAAACCCACCCACACCTACAGGTTCTTGGTGCCTCTGGTGGCACTAGGCCACTGGTACTTGAAAAATGACGTATAGGAAGGTTGCACCATATAGGAGAGAAAGAGGTACAACAATATGTCCAGAAGAAGTTATGTAAAGAATACAGAATGCCCAAGGTAAGAGAAACATGTTCAGTCAAAAAAATGTAAGAGATATTGAAAATATAAAGTCATGCATCAGCCTACCAAAATTATTTAAAAAATAATGCCAGGTAGAACCTTGTCATTCAGTTAGTTTGTAGTTGAGCCTCGGGAAAAGAAAGCCATTGTTACAAAACTTTTGTTCATGTCTATCAAAATCCCACTCTCTCAGAAGCAAATCTTGAAGGCACTCAAGCCATGAAGAATTTGATGCCACATCATGACATAATTACTGCCATAGAATATGTTAACTCACTTGATTTGAGTAGTCCTAACTAAAGCAATCTATGCAAATTTTTTTGGGTGCATATGGCAATCTATCTATATGAATCATAAATGGGGGAAAAATATACCGCTCACATAAATAAGAGAAAATAGAGAGCCAAATAAAATCTTCAGTTAAGAACCGTATAGTGTCAATGCTGCTTACCCCTTTATTCCATCCTCCAATGAAATGCACTCTGATGGAATCCAGGATTCTTCCCAAGTTGGAGGTCTTCTTGTTAATGCTGTCTTAATACCACTCAAGGGATTTATGTCTGCCACCTATAAAAAAACATGGAAAATAGTTTGCAAAGTAATAAAAGAAACTCAGTGCTATCAGAAACATACATGAACATGAGTAGTTAACTGACGCCACAACTTACTGGCCAGTCAGAACCCATTGCCACTAAAGCATTCCCGTCTAAGAGCGACTTAAATAAATACGATTCCTTTTCAGCCCTATCCTTGCCAAGCTTTCTCCAAGCAGATTCAGCATCGTCTAATATGTGATCTGGCTGATGATTTGTAAACAACATGAAATAAATCAAGTTAACATACAATCCTATGGAGAGGACAGAATCCATAAAGGATTATATTACATCACTTCAAGGTCAAGACAGTAATGAGCCAAGTGGATGAAAGGAAATAAGACAATCAAAATTTAGGGGTACACAGAATAATGAGAAAGGAATGACCATACTTAGGGCCTGTTTGGATTCAACTTTTGGAGAATAGCTTTTGGGAAAAAAGCTTTTGGAGAATAGCTTTTGAGTATGATAGCTTTTATGAAAAATAGTTTTTGATGAAATTAGAGTGTTTGGATTAATCTTTTTGACAATAGCTTTTAAGAATAACTTTTGAGTAGAATATAAATTTTTTGAAAAATAGTTAGGATGAATAACTTTTCATATTTCTTTTGTTTGAAATAAGTGTTTTTCCTAAATGAGATATCGAAGCTTTTCAGCTGGAAAAGGAGAAAAATGTAGTTTTTCTCAAAATAGCTTTTGGAACTCCAAACTAGTTTTTCTTCTCAAAATAGCTTATCCAAAAAAATTGAGTGTTTAGATGTCTTTGTGTGAAATCTAGGTTTGAGAGGTAGAATAGCTTTTGGAAATATATCCAAACAGACACTTAATTGTGGGTTCCAAATTCTGCATTTTTAAGTGTCAGTTTTTTCAAAGAGAGGAATGACCTTACTTAATTAGTGATCTCAAGAATTGATCAGAAAGTTATAGATAGCAACTCCAATCTATTTACAGCAACAAAAAAGGTAAATGCTTTACTACTTTTACAGTTCCATGCTCCCGCTTAATCTGGGTAATATATAAATCAGTCATTCCTAACTCAAATATGCGAGCATCAAACTGGCTTCTTGGAATAGCTTTGGTCAGAATATCAGCTGCTAAGTGCATAAAAAAGCTCAATAACTCCTTGCTCTACTTTAATTCTAATGAAATGTTGGTCAACTTTGACAAGTTTTACACTGTCATGATGAATCAGATTCTTTGCAATGCTTATTGTAGCTTGACTGTCATAAAATAATGCAGCTATATGGACCAAACTAAACACAATTTCAATTTTTGAGAATATCATAACAAAAAGCTCAAAAGATAATTATTGTAAATAATAAAACCTGCACAGATGCAATAACTCCTTGTTTGCCAAATCGACCTGGAGTTCCAGATGCTAAATGCTGAGCATGTTCAATCTGAAAGTGGAGTTTGAGTTTCTTCAGAATAAGAATATTAGAACATATAGAACGAATTTTTTTTTAAAAAAAAATTGGACAGCAGGAGTAGTGCCTGAGGAGTATAGGGATTGAACATTTGAACCCCAGACTTGGTTCCATATAGGGCACATCTTGTGCTACTGGACCAAAGGGTCTTTGGCAGAATGAATGAGTTAAAGGTTCCAAGACCTCAATTTGCAATAAATAAACTTTACCAATCATCTTTTGTCATCATAGTTTAGTGGAAAAAATACCCTGAATCTTCGATCTCTCATTCCATTTGTAAAAGCTACTAAGCTATACATGTCCAAAATCAGGTCATTTGCTTTGTCCCCTATGGCATGAATTGCAACCTAAAGCAAATTAAAAGCAAAGCTTCCAGCCAGTTAGTAAGCTTTAATATGAGCTGATAACAAGGCTTATTGTACTAGAATGAAAAAAGCACCTGAAGACCAGACAGATCTGATTTTAAGGTCAAGTTAAGAAGAACTTCTGCATCTGTCAGTTGTAGGCCATAGTTGTCAGGCTCATCAATGTATGGCTACAAGATTTGAAATATCAGGGTAAGGAATCACATATGAATGGTTCACAGAGCAGGGCAAAGCCAAATACTATTTTCAATCCGTGAACTTTCACTCGATTCTAGTGTTGGTCCTTGAACTTTACAATCAGTGGTTTTGGTCTTTGAACTTTCACTCAGTTTTAGTTTTGGTCCCTAAACTTAAAAATAAATGTTTTCACTCCTTCAACTTTGTATCATTTATCGCCATTTGTCCCTCAACTTTAAAATAACTTGGAAAATAATGGACCAAATGTTATAAAAGGACCAAAACCAAATTTAAATGAAAGTTTAAAGACAAAGACCACATATTGTAAATTTCTAGGAGCAAAACCGGAATAGTATGAAAGTTCAAGGACCAAAGACGGTATAAACCATATGTAAATGTTTATTCTTGAATAACAGAAACTGTAAATGGAAGACTTTGAAAATTCAGTTCTCACCTCATATAATAATGCACTATTAGAACCCAAAGACCCATCAGCAAATACTTTGATGCCGCCCAAGTATACCCATTGGCTCAGGGCATAGCCTGTTTTTTTAATAAGATCCTGTGTAGGAAAACTGAGACTTCAGATAACAATCTGATTGATTAAGTTTACTAAATATAAACTAGAACTAGCAGATGAATTTATCAAGAACAAAAAACATGCATCAAGCGTGACAAAAGAAAAGTGAAGGATGCATTGATTCTTGAATCAAAGCAAAAGTGATGGAAAAAATCTCACAGGAGGTGCATCAAATTGAGGAGAAAATAATGTATATAGAAGATGTATGACATGAATGTGCTAAAACAACCATTATGTAGTCTATATTATTCTAAGGAACTTCAGCTGCCATTTTTTAGAATTTTAAAATTTCTCACTGCAATTTACAATGCATGTGGAAGATGAGATTAGCAGAAAAGAATATCATTCCTCAACAAGGGATTGGGACATGCTTCAAGTACAAGTCAGAGTAGAATCATACAGCAAAACGTGACCATGTCTCCATTGGAAAAAATAGACAAACTCGAACTTTCATTTTCAACAACGAATCTGCCCATTGATAGACATCTGAAAAATTTGTGCAAGAAACAAACATTTAAACAACAAAGTTAATGAAGGTCGTCCCAGGCAAAAGATCTTTGGATACGGCATCACCTTATATTTCTTTTATTTAATCCACTGGTAAAAAACAAAAACAAATTTTTTACCAGCTCAAGAAATTGTGAAAGTTAAACTATGCAAGCCTGAACCTTGATGTCTCATGGACTACAATATTTTATTTGGTCTTTTGATTTAATTATATGGATTAAAAATTCATGCTTTATGAGGCATTCAATACAGCTAATTGCATTTTATATCTATTTTCTATCTTTCTTATTTCTTTTTGTTTTGAATATTTAATTTTTCGACTGTCAACCTGAAAAATCTCCCCAAGAAAGTTCCGATGAGCCCCCAGGAAGATATCTTCCCATGTCAACAACTGTTGTCACTCCCCTTGACAAGGCATGATTGCTTGCTCTAAGCAATGCTTCTCTCCTGTCATCAACTGAATCCTCTGGAACCTTGGAGCCAACAAGTTTCTTAGCAGAATCAACAAGCACTCCAGTAGGCTCTGCATGGTAACAAGTAATACCCTATTCAATGCAATAATCAGTAACAACATAATATTCAATGATAACCATGAAATAAAACTCCAAGCCTAAATAACTAATGGACTATATAATGACACTAAAATATGCAGTGAACTTTAATGAATACGGGAAGTAGATAGTCAAACAGGAGAGTAATAACTTGTGTAAGCTCATAGAGAGAAAATACTCATAAAAGGGTTCAACTTTATTGGTATGCCTAATCCTATATTTATAGATAGGAAAGAAGATTCTAGACTCCTAATATGCCTAAGTAAAAAATACTTTTTGATTGAAAAGCAACAATATTTCCTAATACTCAAATATTAAATATCTCCTTATAATAATTTAATTCCTATTCTCTAACACTCCCCCTCAAGTTGGAGCATTCATGCCCAACTTGTCACAAAGAAAATCCAAGCAACAAACAAAACCTTAACACTTCCCTGAGTATCCAAACTACTGAAGTCTGAACTTCGAAACGTTCAACACGAAGAGCAACCAAATTCACGTCACAGATGCACCAAACCAAAGCTCGCTGAAACCCAACACCAAACCTGAATGCATTCTCACAAGGATACGCCACAAACGGGATGACAACTCCAAAAATCCAAATTTAAACCAAATGTCACATCATGACGTTCAAACCAAGAAAATCATCAAAAGAATTAGCAGCCACAACAACGGCTCTGATTCAAACAACTACACAAGGGCTACAACAATAAAAAATACCATTGTCCGAAAAGTTACTGGTTTTTAATATTTCATGTGGTTATAGTATGCTTAATTTCTCAGTAGGACAAATAAACAAAATAACAGCACATCCCAAGATATTCATTTATTAGTTCCAGCATGCCCTTCACTTTCCCTGTCAGTATATTAAACCTTACTATTCTTTTACAGAAACATAATCTTCTATAACGATAAAAATGTTTTACATATATATAAATATACTAAGTCATTAGTCATTACCTCCACTCACAGTTCTCACTATAGTTCCTCCTGGTGGATCTTTAGAAAACCTTGTAACGCCAGCCAACTTTAGAGCCACTGAGTTAGCAAATCCCATGTGACCATCCATTCTTGACAACCAAACCTATTGAACAATTTCAATAGTATTAGAATGCTGTGAGATTCAAATAAAAATGGAGCATAACATAAGATACGACTCACAGGATTGTTTTGTGTAAAATCATCAATCCAAGAGGCACTGGGAAGATCTCCTCCCCATAGATCATTATTCCATCCACCACCCAAAATCCACGAACCTTTTTTTGAGCCTTTTTTTATGCACAAAACAAATGATTACATTAGATGCAAATAAATTTGGAAGCACAATCCTTTTATGAAATTACTCCACATAATATATTCTCACTTGATGAATGTACATATGTAGGCATAAAATCTTGATTTAAGCCTCTACACATTGACTATTACAAGATATAGGAGAAAGATAACCCTTCTCAGGCTTACTTAAGTGGGTTCAACTACAACATAAGCAACTAGAACTTTCTAGTTTGAAACTCATAATTAACAAAAACTAAAAGGTCAAAATGAGGTTCAAAATGTAATTGACCAAGAATTAATGAAAAGAAAGTTAGTGGATGCCATACAACAGTTAAATACCACCATTTCAAACATTGTTTTCTTGCATTAATCATACATTTATATGACTGCTTTATTTTAGATACTCAGGAACAATTTTGGAAACTCCAAATCATCATTTTGAATTGGAACCTAAACCTCTACAATATGTGGACAATTTTAGTCACCTTCATGGAAATAGTTTCATACATACTAAACTCCCTAAAGTTAGTAAACACATAGACAGAAAACTAAGACTTACTTTTGACAGCATCCTTAATCCTTTTAATAAAATCTTCCTTGCTCAAACCTCTGAGTTCGACCTGAGCCATCTGTATCCAACTGGCAGAATTCAAAACAGGGAACAAAGAGTAGATTCACAAAGACAAGTGATACTTAAGCTACAACAGAAATAGGAATAGAATCAAAGGCAAAAACAACCATCAGTTAGATGTCATAAAACTCAGTCCACAAAGACCAATACTAATCCAAAACAAACTTGGGTTTGGAATGCAATTCAGAATATCATCTGACTGATAGGCGGCTACAGAAGCATGCACATACGTATAAGAAACAAGACAATTGAGGAACAAAGTGTTAGAGGTTTATGGAATTTGGACAGCTAGGACATGCTATCAGCAAATTCAAACAAATATCCCATAAGAAATATAATATTGAAATTAACAAATGAAGTTCTTATAGCATTGAAGTGTAAAACAATATGATGTTTTGAACATAACAATGACAAATTCCACTAAATGGTAAAGAGAGCATTTTAATAGGATTCAATAGAACCTGTAGTCCACCATAGATGAAATGCGTATGAGAATCAATAAATCCAGGAACTACAATCTTTCCCCCAAGATCAAGCTCTTTGGTTCGATGAGCTGCCAACTCCTACACACATTTTTTTCAACACTACTACGTTTAGCAACAATTGAAGTGCACAAGCATAAAGTACAAGACTGTTTGAACAAATTACTTCCTCCATTACTAAATACTCTCTCCATATTATAAGGCACCAACTATCAATTCTCATAAACTATGATTGATAGTTAATTTTTAAATCTATTTGTAAATATACCATTTTTCCAACTATCAATTCTCACAAACCAAGTTTGATAGTTCATTATTAAATCTAGGGTTAAGGTCAAATCTAGCACTCTACTATTGCAAAAAGTCCACCTAACATAAACAAGAATTTGATGGTTCAAATATAGCACACATCTATTCAAAAATGGCTCAAATCTAGCATTTCCGTCAACTTTAATGGGTTTGACCGTTAAATTTGACTCAATCATGCCACGTCACATGCCATGTCACCCAGTTAGGCCACGTCACCCAATCATGGATAGTAAGTGGGCCCATTGGGTGACATGACGGGTGACGTGGCATGATCGGGTCAAACTTAACGGTCAAACCCGTTAAAATTAATGGAATTGCTAGATTTGAGCCATTTTGAATAGATGTGTGCTACATTTGAGCCATCAAATTCTTGTTTATGTTGGGTGAACTTTTGACAATAGAAGAGCGCTAGATTTGACCTTTATCCCTTAAATCTATGTATGAATATACCATTTTTCCAACATTACCCTTCATTAAATGATATGACTTAAAAATCAATTAATGATAGGGGCAAAGTGGGAAAAACACAACACAACTACTATCAGCAACAATTGAAGTACACAAGCATAAACGACAAGACCGTTCAAACAAATACTCTCTGGTACTTAATATTATAACGCACAGACTATCAATTCTCACAAACCAAGAATTGCTAACTGGGTACCTTTTTTTCCCAATTATATCCTTCATTAAATAATACTACTTGAACATCAATTAATAATAGAGGTAAAGCGAGAAAAACACATTGTTGTTTGTGCCTTCTAAATTGGATTATACTCCCTTCGGCCCTTATTTATAAGTTACCAACTACCTACATTTTAGGTCCTTAATATAATCCATCCACTGCCGCTTAAATGTTTTTTTCCCACTTTAACCTATGTTATTAATGGAGATTCAAAATTGAAAATGTGAAACACATGAGTTAGTTAAAGAAGGGTGAATTTCGAAAAAGTGGCAAATTTAACATGAAGTTTTAGGGCCAACAACCAATGAGAAATGGGTAGTTGGTAACTTATAATAAGGACCGGAGGGAGTATGTATAAACTGGAAATCTTGTTATAAGTGGCTTATATAACTTTCTCAGTATTTTTCTTTTTTTCTTTTTAAATTATGTCAGCTGAGAAGAAAAATAAGAGAAACCTGGACATAGGAATGATTGCCAACACGAAGGACCCTTCCATTAGCCACAGCCATGGATTGAGCAAACAAGAGAGAGTCATCACTCGTATATATCACCCCATTCCGGACTATCAAATCTGCTCCTCCCCACAATGACGACTTCCATCTCACAAAATCTGCATTATATATACACCCAAAACATATATAAGTAACTCAGAATTATTCCCACCAACTACATGCATTATGATATTACATGTAAAACATGTAAGTTTGTGTTGGGATATGACATGTGTGGTGAAGAAGAGGAAGATAGGAAAGGGCCAAGACGAGGACGATGGCAGCGGAGAGAAGCATGCGAAGGGCCATAGTTAGTTGGGAGCTTAAACTAGTCAGCAACACGTCACAAAACACTGTGTTTGTATGTGTATGTCATGTCTATCCTAGGTTGCTCCCCTTCGTACCATCATTTTATTCTAGTATGATAGTATACCTGTGATCGTAAATATAAGACTTAGATGACTTTTTTTTTTGGAGAGGTTAAGGTTGCAAAATAGTCTATTAAATTATGACATATTTGATATATTTTTAGATTATCCATTAGTTTATAAGTAAAATAAACTAATTTAAGGGAAAAAATTAGGTAAATCAATTTATAATTAACTTATTTTGCTTTTTTTTAAGATTTTTCAAAAAAGTTAATTAGATCTTGTATTTAGGACCGGAGGGAGTATCAAAGTAGTGTGTTTGAATTTTGGTCCAAAAAAAGTGTGTTTGAATTATAATAAAAAAATGTGCTTGAATTTTCATTATTATTTAGTATAATCATTTTTAAATTCTGAAATTTCACCATTTCAATTAATTAACGTTTAATTATAAGATCATCTTTTACATATATTGAATAAACATTTTCCCATAAATTAGTGCTAATATAAAGGTTAAAAGTATTATAGGACGCAATTGTTTTTTGCTCAATAATTGGTTTTTCTAGTTTTTTTCTCATTAAACTAGTTTATTAGATGTATAAATTAACATATAATGTGATCTTCTTGATTATTTATTATTATAATTTTGAATTTTTTAATCTAAATATTATTTCGACCAAAAAAACTAAAATATTAGATCTCATTTTGAGTTGTTTCATTATTTAATACATTTTTTTCTTTCCTCATTGGCTCTCTCTTCTATACTCATTAATGTCCATATTTCTCTGAGAGGAGCGTTGTTGTGGCTTGTGAGATTCGCGAGTTAACACTCTGATTTTACCTTTTCTACGGTTTTACTTAACAAAAATGCATAACGAATCACTGAAATATTCACACGATGAAAACTCAGTAAAAACTCACGTGTTTACATTATAAGTTCATTGTTTTCTACATTTTACCTTATAGAAAATTGAGTTACCTTGCTATTTAAGTTTATAATTATTATTTTTATTTGACCAAATTCAATGAATTTATATATAAATGTCAGAAATTTCTTTATTGAGGTCGATATAGTATGAATCAAGACATACTTAAATCTATCATCCATATTTGAAATACATTCAAGTCAAATTATTTTTATTTTTGTATTGTTTATTTAATTATATACGAGAAACACATGTTTTTTAATAAGTAATATCTTACGTGCTTACGATTTGAGTCTATAATCCGATTTTACAGAGACAAAAATTTCGATTGTTTAATCTATTATTTTTTAACAAGAGATCATTGGCCAAGAAAAAATATAGTCATTAAAAACTTAGGAAATAGATCAATTTTTTATATTTAGCTATGGAGAAAAGTGGAATAAATAATATTTTTCTAGTATAATAAACAATAATATATATGATAATTATATATATTTACAATCAAACAATAAAATAAACAATAATATATATAAGAAGATAAATATATTCTTAAAAATTTTGGAATTTGCAATTTGGCCTCTTTATGCCAAAACAAAATATTAAATGGGCTGGCCGGTTCAACCATTCTGGTTCATGGCCCATCTTCCGGCCCAAAACGGTTGAACTGAGAAAACAACTTTCGATATGAGTCAAACCGGTTTGAGGGGCGGCTGACTGTCCAACCGATCAGTATGTCCGGCTTGGTCTAGTTTTGATAACATTGGTGTAAAGGATTTGAGGAGAGTTGGGGAGGGGAGAGTGATTTGTTTAAGAAAATAATCATATAAAAATTTAGTGTGGGTCTTGCTTGGTCAAAAAGTAAGATTACGAGTGGATTTGGAATGTATATTGAAAAAATAACTTATTTTATTTGACTATACATAAATAATATTTAATAGAAGTCAGAATGTATAATAAAATTTATGTTTTGATTAACAATGGTATAAATAAGATTTATGTTAGGATCATTGTTCAGAAAATGACTTTTTTCTATATCCTTCACCGCATATAAGTCATAAGCCATAAATTATAAGCTACTCTCCTTGGCTTATGTTTATTAGCATCTTGTAAACCATAAGCCAAGTTGAAAATAAATTATCCCAAACAAACCAACAAAAAATAGTCAAAAACTGGTTTTATATGCTTTTTCATTCCATAAATACCCAAAACCATTCATCCCAAACACATTAGTACATTACTCAAGGTTTGTAATGAGGTATAGTAGAACATAGAACTTTATTTCACCGTATCAAAAGTGATACTTATTCATTCTTGGAACGTATTCCCCGTGCGGGATACTTATTCATGTACACCAAACTAGGAAACCAATCCACATCAAAAGTGTCAAAACAAAAGGGGAAAAAAATGGAACACATAAGCAAGAGTCCTATTAATTGAAACAATACAATACATTACAATACAATACACTGCCCTATTCTCTCAGTCAAAACGACTTCAAGCCTCATATTGCATGCTATGACAGATTCATATTGAAGGTGAACATGACAAGAATTCAAAGTTCATTCTTAGCATAAACTTTTAAGAGGCAAAGGCACACACCATAGTACTAAAACTTCACAATGAATGCACTCTTCAAGGATACGCCTGAACACCAGAGACATATGTTGCCTCCACAGATGCAGATGCCTCTTTAGCAAATCCTTCCCATGAATCAGAGGATAATATGACAAAATCTGCAAATTTTCCTGGAGATAGTGACCCCACATAATTTTCAAGGAAACTTGCACGAGCAGCAGTAATTGTGTACCTATCAAAGTGCATGTTAGAGTAGTCTCCAATGTGTCTTAATAATGAAATTGTTTGGTTTAAATCATAATAAGAATGAGCATCAATGTCAGTTTAGCAAGTTATTAAGAACATTTTCATTATAACAACAACAATCAAAGATTAGGCCAATCTGTATAGATAAATCTTTTATCCTCCAGAGTTGGAACACTAGTCGTTACCTCTCATATATGTCCTAAAACATTTGATATATGCAACACGCACTTCTATACGAGCTATGTAAAAAGTACAGGAAACCAAATGGTCTAAATATTTTTTATTGCATGAAAGAAAATTCTTTGACAGAATTGGTCTATCAAATGTAAAACTAGAGGAAAACAAACATAAATAGACAAGTATAAACTAAACATATATCAAAAAGGAAACACCTTCAGGTTCTTGATGGCGCTAGGCTATTGGTACTTTAAAACCGACGTATAAGAAGGTTGCAGCATATAGGAGATAAAGAGGTACAACAATTATGTCCAGAAGTTACGTAAAAAATAAAAAATGTCCAAGGGAAGAGAGATGTGTTCAGTCCAATAAAAGGTAAGAGATATTGACCAACAAAAAAGTCATGCATCAGCCTACCAAATTCATTTTGGAAATAATGACAGGTAAGAGATATTCTCATCCATTGATACAAAACTAAACTCAATCCATGAAGAAATCGATTCCATCGCATGCAATAATTACTGCTATAGAATATGTTAACTCATTTGATTTGAGTAGTCCTAAATGAAGCAATACATGCACATTTTTTGGGTGAATATGGCAACATATAGTAATCATTTAATGGGGAAAAATATACCACTCACATAAATCTGAGGAAATATAAAGCCAAATAAAATATTTAGTTCAGAACTGTAGTTTTTAAAATGCTCCTTACCCCTTTATTGCATCTTCCAACGAAATGCACTCTGATGGATTCCAGGATTCTTCCCAATTGGGAGGTCTTCTTGTTAATGCTGACTTAATACCACTCAAGGGATTTATGTCTGCCACCTGAAAAAAACATAGAAATTAAATTTGTTTGCATTAGTAATAAAAGAAATCCAGCACCAATGGGTAATTGGTTGAGCTGGTAAGTAGGCTACAATCCCCATAAGGATGAGAACACATGTTCGAATCCCGGGAAGCTCTCTCATTGGGAGAAGGCACAACCTTGCCTATGTGGGCAACATTCCTACCCCTCGAGTCCGGAGTAAACCGGGCGGTGATTAACCAAAAAGAAAAAAAAGAAATCCTGCGCTATGAGAAACATGAACATGTGCATAAACATGAGTAGTTAACAGATGCCACATGCTTACTGGGGAGTCAGAACCCATTGGCACCAAAGCATTTGCATCTAAGAGTGACTTGAATAAATATGATTCCTTGTCAGCCCTTTCCTTGCCAAGCTTTCTCCTAGCAGCTTCAGCATCCTCTAATACGTGATCCGGCTGATGATTTGTTAACAACATGAAACAAATCTAGTTAACATACAATCCTATGGAGAGGACAGAATCCATAAAAATCACTTCAAGGCCAAGACAGTAATAAGACAATCAAAGTTTCAGGGTACACTGAATAATGAGAAAGGAATGGCCATACTTGATTGTGAGTTCAAATTCTGCATTTTGAAGTGTCAGTTTTTTCAAAGAAAGGAATCACCATACTTAATTAGTGATCTCAACTCTGAATAAGCATCGTTTTCATAGGAAATTGATCAGAAAGTTATAGATAGCAACTCCAATATACTTACAGCAACAAAAAAGTTAATTTTTAACTACTTCTACAGTTCTATGCTCCTGCTTCATCTGGGGAATATATATCAATGGTTCCTAGCTCAAATAAGCAAACATCAAACTAGCTTCATGGCATAGCTTTGGTCAGAATATGAGCTGCTAAGTGCATATAAACAAGCTCAATAACTCAATGATCTACTTTTATTCTAATGAGATGCTGGTCAACTTTGACATGTTTACTCAGTCATGATGAATCAGATTCTCTGCAACGCTTATTGTGGCTTGACTGTCATAAAATAATGCAGCTATATGGACCAAACCTAAATACAATTTCAATTTCTGAAAACATCATAAACAAAAAGCTCACAAGATAATTATTATAAATAAAACCTGCACAGATGCAATAACTCCTTGTTTGCCAAATCGATCAGGAGTTCCAGATGCCAAATGCTGGGCATGTTCAATCTGAAAGTGGAGTTTGAGTTTCTTCAGAATAAGAATATTAGAACAAATAGAACGAATTTTTTTTAAAAAAAAAAAAAAAAATTGGACAGCAGGAGCAATGCCTGAGGAGTGTAGGGATTAAACCTCAGACTTGTTGCCATATATGGCATATCTTGTGCTACTAGACCAAAAGGTCTTTGGCAGAATGAATGAGTTAAAGGTTGCAAGTTCTCAATTTGCAATGTATAGACTGTACAAATCATCTTTTATTATCATGTTTAGTGGAAAAAATACCCTGAATCTTCTATCTCTCATTCCATTTGTAGAAGCTACTAAACTATACAGGTCCAAGATCAGGTCATTTGCTTTGTCCCCAACAGCATGAATGGCAACCTAAAACAAATTAAAAGCAAAGCTTCCAGCCAGTTAGTAAGCTTTAATATCAGCTGATAATAAGGCTTGTTGTAATAGAAGGAAAAAAGAACCTGAAGACCAGACAGATCTGATTTGAAGGTCAGGTTAAGAAGAACGTTTGGATCTGTCACTGAATGGCCACAGTTGTTAGGCTCATCAATGTATGGCTACAAAATTTGAAATATCAGGGTAAGGAATCACAAATAAAGGATTCACTGAGCAAGGTAGTAAATTTCTATAGCGAAAGGAATATACTTGAAGGGTTGATATTATTTTTACAATCAGTGGTTTTGGTCTTTGAAATTTCACTCAGTTTTAGTTTTGGTCTCTAAACTTAAATCTTCAACTTTGTATCGTTTATAACCATTGGTCCCTGAACTTTAATATAACTTGAAACATAAGGGACAAAATGTTATAAGAGGACCAAAACTAAAGATGAATGAAAGTTTAAGGATTAAAACAACATACAGTAATAGTCTACAAGTAAAGCCGAAATTGAATGAAAGTTCAAGGACCAAAAGTGGTATTAACCATATTTAAATGTTTATTCTTGGCTGACACTGTAATGGAAAATTTTGAAAACTCAATTCTCACCTCATATAATAATGCACTATTAGAACCCAAAGACCCATCGGCAAAGGCTTTGAGGCCACCCAAGTATACCCATTGGCTCAGAGCATGGCCTGTTCTTTTAACTAGATCCTGTGTAGGAAAACTGAGACTTCAGATAACAACATGGTTGATGAAGTTTACTAAATATAAACTAGAACTAGCAGCAGATGAATTTAACAGGAACCAAAAACATGCATCAAACATGGCAAAAGAAAAGTGAAGCATGCATTTTCTTGAATCAATGCAAAAGGGAGGGAAAAAATCTGGCAGGAGGTGGATCAAATTGAGGAGATAATAATGCATGTAGAAGATATATAACATGATAGTGCTTAAACAGCCATTATGTAGTCTATATACATCATTCTAAGGAACTTCAGATGCCATTCTTTAGAGTTTTAAAATTTCTTAATGCAATCTACAATGCATGTGGAAGATGAGACTAGCAGAACAAAATTCTGATCTTCAACATGAGATTGGGACATGCTTCAAGTATAAGTTAGAGTAGAATCATACAGCTAAACGTGACCATGTCTCCATTGGAAAAAATAGACAAACTCGAACTTTCATTTTCAACAACGAATCTGCCCATTGATAAACATCTGAAAAAGTTGCCCAAAAAACAGACATTTAAACAACAAAGTTAATGAAGTTCATCCCAGGATAAAGATCTTTAGATAAGTCATCACCTTATATTTCTTTTCTTTTGTCCACTGGTAAAAAATGTTTTTACCAGCTCAAGAAATTGTGAATGTGAAATTATGAAAGCATAAACGTTGATGTCTCTTGGACTACAATACTTTATTTGGTCTTTTGCTATATTTAAATGGATTAAATAATCATGTTTTCTGAGGCATACTTCATCATTTACTACAGCATAACTGCATGTTAGATCCATACATTTTCTTTCTTTTCTTTAAAAAAAATAAATTTTTCGACAGTCAAGTCAACCTGAAAAATCTGCCCAAGAAAGTTCTGTTGAGCCCCCAGGAAGATATCTTCCCATGTCAACAATTGTTGTCACACCCCTTGACAATGCTAGAGCACTTGCTCTAAACATTGCTTCTCTCCTCTCATCAACTGAATACTCTGGAATCTTGGAGACAACAAGTTTCATGGCATAATCAATAAGCAATCCAGTAGGCTCTGCATGGTAACAAATAACACCAATTCAATGCAATGACCAGTAACACCATGTTATTCAATGACAATCATGAAATAAAATCTCAAGCCCTTATATTAATATAAACTAATGAATGCACTATATAATGACAGTTAAATATGCAACGAAAACTTAACAAATAAGGGAAGTAGATATCCTAAAAGGAGAGAAATAACTTGCAAAGGAGAATGCAAACAAAATGACTGGTTTTTTTTATATTCATGTAATTATAGTTTCAGCAAGCTCTGCACTTTCCATGTCAATATACTAAACCTTACTATTCTTTTACATAAACATAATCTACTAGAATGATAAAAAAATGTTTTACATACAAAGATAATAAATCATTACCTCCATTGGCATTTCTCATTATAGTTCCTCCTGGTGGATCTTTAGTAAACTTTGTAACACCAGCCAACTTAAGAGCCGCTGAGTTAGCAAATCCCATGTGTTCATCCATTCTTGTGAGCCAAACCTATTGTAAATTTTGAATAGTGTTACAATTCAGTGAGATACAAATAAGATAGATGATAACGGAAGATAAGACTCACAGGATTGTCTTGTGTAAAATCATCAATCCAAGAGGCACTGGGAAGATCTCCTCCCCACAAATCATTATTCCATCCACCACCCAAAATCCATGAACCTTTTTTTGAGCCTTTATTTGTGCACAAAATAAAAGTTTACATTAGATGTAATTTAATTTAGAACCACAATCCCGTAATGAAATTACTCCACATAATATATTCCCACTTGATGAAAGTACATATGTAGATATAAAATCTTGATTCAAACCTCTACACATTGACTATTACTAGATATAGGAGAAAGACAACCCTTCTAAGGCTTACTTAAGTGGGTTTAACCACAAGTTAAGCAACTAAAACTTTACAGTTTGAAACTGATAATTATCCAAAAATAAAAGGTCAAAATGAGGTTCAAAATCTAATTGACCAAAAATTAATGAAAAGAAAGATAGTGGATGCCATACAACAGTTAAATACCACCATTTCAAACTTTGTTTTCTTGCATTAATCATACATTTATATGACTGCTTTATTTTAGATACTTCCGGAACAATTTTGGAAACCTCTACAATATGTGGACAACTTTGCTCATCTTCATGGAAATAGTTTCATGTATTACCAAACTCCCTAAAATTAGGAAACATGTATACAAAAAATATTAAGACTTACTTCTGGCAGCATCCTTAATCCTTTGAATAAAAACTCCCTTTTTGTTCACATCTCTGATTTGGACCTGACCCATCTGTATCCAACTGGCGGAATTCAAAACGGGGAACAAGTAGTAGATTCACAAACACAAGTGATATTTTATTTTTTGGTTAATCACTGCCCGGTAATCCGGTGCCTATTGGCAACCGATTAATCTAGGCTTGAGAGGTGGGAGTGTTGCCCTAATAGGTAAGGTTGTCCCCTCTCCGAATGAGAGTGTTTCCCAGGATTCGAACACGTATTCGATTTCATCCCTACGGGGTTGTAGCCTACTTACCATCTCAACCAACTAGTCATTGGTAACACAAGTGATATTTTAGCACCAACAGAAATAGGAATAGAATTCAAACACAATAAAGCTATCAATTAGATGTCATAAAACTCAGTCCACAAAAACCAAAATTAACCCCATAAGAAATATAAATATAAGAAACAAGACAACTGTGGAACGAAATATTTGTGGTTTATCAACAAGTTCTAAAATACTCCATATGAAATATATGATTCAAAATAACAAATGAAGTTCATATAGCAGTGAAGGGTAAAACAATATGCCATTTTGAAGATAACAATGACAAATTTCATTAAAGGTGAAAGGCCACGTAAGTAGGCTTAAGAGAAAGCCTACTATATAACAGCATGCAAGAAAAAATAAAAGCATGCAAGAAAAATGGTCATGAAAGAAAGCATTGTAATGGGATTGAACAGAACCTGTAGTCCTTTATAGATGAAGTGCGCATGGGAATCAATGAATCCAGGAACTACAATCTTTCCACCAACATCCACCACTTTGGTTCGGTAAGCTGCCAACTCCTACATGCAATTTTTTCGACACTACTACGTTAAGCAACAGTTGAAGTACACATGCATGAAGTACAAGACCGTTTAAACAAATTACTTCATCCGTTACTAAGTAGTAGGACCTAGTTGACTTTTTTTGGACAGATTAAGGTTGCGAAATAGGTTATTAAATTATGACATATTTGATATATTCTTAGATTATCCATTAGTTTATAGGTAAAATAAACTAGTCTAAGGGAAAAACTTAGGTAAATAAATTTTTAATTAATTTATTTTGGTTATTTAGGATTTTTCAAAAAAGTCAACTAGGTCTTATATTTAGAACCGGAGAGAGTATCATTTTTACAAATTTACCCTTCATTAAATTAAATGATATGACTTAAACATTAATTAATGACAAGATTAAAGTGAAAAAACGCAATTAATGTTGGATTGGTGTTTTATAATGAGAACCAAATAATTTTGTTAATTGGTGACTTATAAAGGGTAAGGCGAGTTGGGAGTATAGCACTAGTGGACACTTTTTAGAAAATTAAGGAAGCAAACTCCTTTCTATCGATATAAAAGTTTTTTTACCTGAATTGTGGTTTTGGTAAAATAGATGAGTTAAAGTTAATTAAAACTCTTTTCAGATTGATATAGAGGTCCTTTTACCAGAATTGTGATTTTGCTGAAAAAGATGAGTTAAAGTTAATTAAAATAATAAAATGTAGGAAAATCTCATATAAATGATGAGAAGGGATTTTGAGTAGTAAATTTTTCTACTCAACTAGTTAAATAATTTGTAATTTAATTTTCACTTATCTATGATTTTCCATATATATATATATATATATATATATATATATATATATATATATATATATATATATATATATATATATATATATATATATATATATATATTTCAAAATGTTCTTATTTATGAATGATTAAAAGAGAATGTAATTATAAAAAGATATAAAAGAGCATAAATTGATCCATGAATAAAATGGAAAAAAACATATTTATTACAAAGGATCTTATATTTTAGAGTAAGGTTATTCAAAAATAAGAAACTTTACTTATTAGATTATTTATAAATTATGTATGATAAAAAAATTATTTATAATTTAAAAGTAAAATAAACTAACAATGAAATTCTAACTTATAAGTAACTTATAGATTTTTAGTATTTTCTTTAAAAAAGTCAACTCAGAAGAGAAGTGAAGAAAAATAAGAGAAACCTGGACATATGAATGATTGCCAACCCGGAGGACCCTCCCATTAGCCACAGCCATAGATTGTGCAAACAAGAGAGAGTCATCACTCGTATATATCACCCCATTCCGGACTATCAAATCTGCTCCTCCCCACAATGACGACTTCCAACTCACAAAATCTGCATTATATACCCAAAACATATATAACTCAGAATTATTCCCACCAACTACATTATAATATTACATGTAAAAAATGTAAGTTTGTGTGAGTAATGAAATAGAAGAGGGAGAGAAGTTGGGATTTCACATTTAAGGTCAAGAAGAGGCAGACATGAAATGACCACAAGGATGACTGCAGCCGATAGAAGGATGCAAAGGTTCATAGTTGGGAGCTTAGTAGTTTTCAGAAATGGCTAAGGACAGGACTTTGTTGTCTCTAGAGCCTTATCTGCTATGGCCAGCTACTCCCTTCTTTTCATATTTATAAGTCAATTAAGTATGTTCCAAAATCAAAATTGTGTGGGTATTGGGCAACGTGTCACTAGTAAAGCTAACGTGATAATTTTGTTTAGTGCTTATAGTATAAATTTTGACTAAGGTTCACAACAACTCCAAAAAAGAAAAATTAATTACATATTTCCATATGATATAAATATGCACACAATCAGATAGATATGAGTTCCCTGCAATGATTTAATGATTTGACATCTGCTTCAACCAATTGAATTTAATGCTGCACGTCATTTCCATTTTTGTGTGTGGATCTATATCCATGACTTCAATATATATATTGTCTCTTTGTCCATTAGTTTATCCAGTCCCTAATATAAGAGCCCATAATTTGAATAATTTTGGTCTCTAATATAAGAGCTCATCTCACATTCTCTCCTCATATAATGCGTTTTTTCCGACTCTGCCCCGACTCTCTTTCATATTTATTAATACTTATGTATTTCTCTCTCTTAAAAGTATCATAATAAATATGGGCAATATTGGAAAACAAACATCAACTCCAAACACCCAACTAGCGTTCACATGTTTTCTTAAATAAGCGTTTTTTTACGGCTAACTCTTATATTAGGGATCAGAGGAAGTATAAGACATGAACTATTAATTCTCAAAAATTAAGAATTAGGAAGCAAGCATATTTTCAGCCACCCATATTTAATAGTATTTGGGTTTAAACAACTTTTAGTCCCTATAGTTTCCTATGATTTGGGTTTTAGTTCCTATAATTTGAAAGTTCTGGTTTTAGTCTCTATAATTTGCATCGTTTCATAGAGTTGGTCTCTATAGTTTCAAAAGGACCTAATGATGTTAGTTTGTGATGATGTGTCGCTAATATCGTTTGTTTTGCTGACTTGGCACTATGAGTGGGCATGGTGACCTGGAAATGCACTATTAAAAAATAAAATAAAGCATCTAATTTTAACTTTTCTAAAAAAATGAATTTTTTTAGAATATGCTTCACTTAATTCATTGATACTCCCTCTGGTTCCTAATATAAGAGCTCAAAATTTTAATGGTTTTGACCTCAAATATAAGAGCTCATCTCACATTCTTTCCTCATTTAATGCATTTTTTCCTACTTTGCCCCTAACTCTCTTTCATATTTATTAATACTTATGTATTTCTCTCTTTTAAACGTATCATAATAAATATGGTCAATTTTGGAAAAGAAACATTAACTTCCGACACTCAACTAACATTCACATGTTTTCTAAAGAAGTTTTTTTTTGCAGCTGACTCTTATATTAGGGACTGGAGAGAGTACTTAATTGTATTAAAAAAAGTAATTAATTAATTGACTGTGGCCGTGCAAGATCCGAGAATGGTAGAAATAATTAAATTCACTTTGGCTGTGCAAGATCCTAGAATCAAGATTAGTATACCTGCCACTTAATTATACTTTAATCTTATCATCACATGCACCCTCCTTCTGCATGCATATAAGCTTGATTCCTTTTACCCTATTAAATTTATATGTTACTTTCAATGTGTTTATTTAGATTAAGAAAAATCTTAAACTTTCACTAAATTTTTTATTAAAATGTAATAGATTTTACAAGTCACTCATATTTAATATCCACTATAATACACGAAAAAGTCGAGAACAAATCAAATGAAATATTTAATGACATAATTTAAATTTATATATATTAATGAATAACAAATTTTCTATCTAATCTATAAATAAAATTAGAAGAGTACTTCCTCCCCTTTTAATATAAAAGACCAAAATTTGAATGACTTTGATACAAAATATAAGAGTTCACCCTTACATTTTCTCATTAATTATTTAGTATATTTTCTACTTTAATTTATCCCTAACTCTCTTTCATAATTATTAAAAAAAGAGTCAACCCAGTTTTTTTTTTGGATAATCACCGCTAGATTTAATCCCCAGTTTTAGTTCTCACTTGTTGAGGGTGCAGGGGAAGGGAATATACTAGGTAACCTAACTCTTGCGTTTTGCAAAGTGGTATATTCGAACTCACAACCTCAGACCCCATAGATAGCGATCAAGTCGACCCTTCCCTCTTTCATATTTATTAATATTTAAATATTTCTTTTATAATAGTATCATAATAAATAAGTGTATAATTGGAAAAAAATAACTTTAAACATCCAACCACCTTTCACGTGATTTTTTAAAAAATGTGTTTTAGAGACTAGACTCTTATACACTAATAGAAGGCATTATCTTATATATGCAGAACTCTAGCTATGAAAAATCTTTGGTCGCTTTTTCAAAGCATTTTTAATAGTTTCAATAAATATTAAATTTATTTTAATTTACATATAGTACGTCCTTATTCAATAAAAATAATCTTAACAGGAAAGCTTTTCAGTTTTCAAAAGATTCATGCGAAGAAGCGACGATTAAATACGATAAAAGCTGGTGACAAAAAAAAAAGCTGTGATTGAGCCTTGAGGCAGTTTCCGATGAATTAGAAGAGCAGTTTACGATGGCCACAGAATTTAGAGCAATTGGGGCAAGGCCGAGAATGTGATGGGGCCTGGGAGCTGGGGTCAAACAAAGTGGTGGTTTTTTGAACTGAAAAAGAAAGTGGTAGTTGAATTTGATGAACATATTGTTATTGAGACACTTAAGGCCAATAAATGCCCACCAGATTGGAATAGAAATTAGGAAGCTATTGAATGAAGAATGAGAGGTTATTTTGGATCATATTTATATAGAGAAGGAAATGGTTGTGTTGATCTTATGGCCAATTTAAGTCTAAAACAAGTACTCCTATAAGGTATTTCATATATGTATCAAGGAAAACTTTCCTACTAAAATTCAATATATTTCATATTCTACTCATATTATTTAATATCCACTATGTCATATAAAAATAAAGTCAATATATAATAAATAAAAGGTGAACTTTTACGTATCTATATTATGTGTAAGACCAAAAAAAGACCTTCTCTGATCTCTAGCTACCCTATATTAAAGAAGGATTGAGAGGGCAATAGTACTCCTATTAGAATTATAATGCATTCAATCAATAGGTAGTTGGTTGAACTTGTAAGTAAACTATAACTCCCGTAAAAATAAAATGTGTGTTCAAATCACGGGAAGCACTCTTAGCTTGTTGGGAGAGAGGACAGTACAACTTTGCCTATGTGAACAACACTCCTACCACTCGAATCTGGATTAGTCGGTTGTCAATAAACGCCGGATTATCAGGCGTGTTTAAAAAAACGAATTATAATGTAGTCCTGGTCCCACCTTCTTATTGTCACAAAAAACAAGCTGTGGACAGTGGTTTGTCTTTGTTAGCATTGCAGATTTTTTTCATGATATCCATGATCCTTTTGAATGGGAAAAATATTAAAAACCTGAGATAGGGAGCAGAAGAGGGAGGGGAAGGGAAAGTAATGCATGGAGTGCACGTGGACAAAAGAGTAATGAAATGAAGCACGAGAGTGGTGAACCCCACGATTATGACACCCACGTGCACCCCAACCCCGAGCATGTGAGAGTGTTGAGACTTGGGAGAGGAACAAAATAATTTAAACGGAAAGTGTCAGTGGACGGTATCAGCGCGTGGTGGAAAAAACTAAAAAAGACAGTGGTGTGAGCTGTTAAACATATGGATCCCACCATGCAACAGGTTTTCGGGTTTATTTTGATGTAGGTTTTTGAAAAATAGCTTCTGAAAAAAAAACAGTTCAAAGAATTTTTCAAGAATAGATTCTGGAGAATAGCTTTTAAAAAACTAAAGAAAATAAATAGCTTCTAATAAAACATAAGTTCATTTTCTGCCTCAAGCCTAGGTTTTCAGTTAAAAAAGTTACTCCCTCCTATCCTAATCATAAGTCATCAACCGAACAAATTGTATATACTAAATAATGGAGGTTAATAGAAGTTGCATCATTAAATTGGTCTTATTTTATTTTTCCTTTACAATTTTGTCCCTCCCACCTTTATTACTGTGACTCACTACTTTTTTCCCCTCCATTAATCCTAATCATAAGTCATCAACCGAACAAATTGTGCATACTAAATAATGGAGGTTAATAGAAGTTGCATCATTAAATTGGTCTTATTTTATTTTTTCTTTCCAATTTTGCCCCTCCCACCTTTATCACTATGACTCACTACTTTTTCCCCTCCATTAATCCTCTATTTTTATGAGTATACATGTGCCTTTTTCATCTTCTCTCTCTTCTCATATTTCAATGTTCATTTTTCCTATATTCAATTAAAGAAATCTCTTTTTCCAATGATAAGAGTATATTTGAAAAATTTTTATAATAAATGAGTTTAGTTAATGGTAGTTGGTGACTTATATTAAGGACCAAAATTTAGAGGCGGTTAGTGACTATAATAAAGACTAAAGGGAGTATTATGAAAAACTATAAGTGTTTATTGAACTTAATTGAACCTAACTTTTGATAGAAAAAGATAATCTAAAAAGCTGTGAGTGGTGGTCTACTATCATTTCAAAAAATATAAGATTGAACTCGAAGTTTTAGGATTGAGAGTATGCCAAATAGACTCTTCTCATTTGTTAGAGCACAGTTCGCGTGGCACTGTCAAAACTTGATTGGACTCAACATGCAAACTTGGAGAGACGTGTTTTGCATTTTTGTCCACACGCTTTTAAAGATACTGGCCCTCCCTTGCAGCAAACATACAAGTACTCTATTATTGAAATTTAAGTTGAGAGGACAATTACCATTTGGCTCCCTTCTCAACCCACTAGCCATGTGACAGACAGCAACTATATTTTTTGTTCATGGAACCAGATACACATTATTCATATTTAATTTACTTGTTAGGTGGAGTACTATAGTGACATGT
This sequence comes from Mimosa pudica, assembly GCA_029929735.1. Classification (NCBI taxonomy): domain Eukaryota; kingdom Viridiplantae; phylum Streptophyta; class Magnoliopsida; order Fabales; family Fabaceae; genus Mimosa; species Mimosa pudica. Next base: position 876,831 of record JAKELP010000051.1, on the reverse strand, counting down.
TTCACTTAACAATTAAATTATACTTTGACCAACATTTAGGGACTTAAAAAAAATGCTTTAAAAAAACCATTCAAATACTCAATAATCTTATGTAGGTGCTTTCAAAACAAAAATGAACAATGCCCTTCACAATAACCTTCACAGTAGACACCCTAATGTGACTATATATACGACATTATATAAAATTGCGGTTAACATTGCCCTTTCATAAAGAAAGGCTTACATGTAATAAATATAGAAGGAACAAATTTAATTTATTCAAATCTCTCGGCTTCTCAAGTAACCAAGTGGTTCTTAGTTGACGAAATAGTCGAAACATAAGCTTATAGAAAATAGGTGTTAGAAAACAAGTATTTTAGTAGTTGGGGCCGATTTTTTTTTTTTGCCGAAATGATGATCTTCATTGATAAGAAAACAAGAGTACTTACACAAGCAAATACTAGAATAGAGCGCGAGAAAACAGATCCAACAAAAGTTTGTCAATTAGTTGACCACGAGAAAACAGACCCAGACACAGCAAAAGTTTGTCAATTAGTTGACATCAACAAAGACTAGAACACCAACACACTAATACAAAAGCAAACCACTAGAAAAAGACTGTCAAAGTCCATCATGATCAAATGATAACACAATAGAGGGTGGAAATATAATATATTTGTGCCTTTATTTATTTTTATAAAATTTATTTCAGTCTCTTAAATTTAAAAATTGCAGGTTTATTTTTTTTGAGTAACATTGTTATTTTTATTAATATTTAATTATAAAACCATCCTTCACATTTATTGGGTCATCATTTTCTATTAATTGGAAACAATAGTAAATTTTTCTTTTAGAAGACTCAAATGACTTTCTTTGCATGTCTTTAAATCATTTCACACAATTTTTTTTTATCATTTTGTCTCTTTCATAGACATCACTACAACTTTATCGTGGTATATGTTCAGTAGAGATATCATTTTTTGGTATAAAAATTATGTACATATTTAAAGTTTTAAACGAACATTTTTGGAGAACTTTTGTTTTCCATAAATAACTTTCATATTTCAATTATCAAACGATTGAAAAAAGTTGACTTTATATAAACATTTCTTTTAGAGTTAAGATATTATTTTTTCATAGAATACCTGACACCTTAACTTTTTTTGGGTGTAAAAATGCCTATAAAATGTTCTAAATGGGGTTAAAAGTATCACTTCCTTTAAAGGGGTAAAGTGCCATTACTTTTTCACTAACTTGGCCCCACACTATAATTTTATAATGATTATTTTTACTTAACAATTTACTCTCTCCATGTTTGGATGTCAATTCTACCCCCCTCAACCTTTCTCCAATAATTTTTCTCAATTTCTCACATACTCTCATATCTTCCTACCATCTTCATACTTCCTAAAAAAAGTGTCACACACAGCTCCTTTCCGGGTTAGCTTTAAACCGGAAATGTGTTTCTGTATTTTTTTAAAGAAAACGGATGTGGCCGTGGCCTATGCGTGTCTATTATTATGTTTTTAAGGCCTTTTAAAGGTTTTTTTTCTGGGGGCCTAAAAAAGTACATTTGGTGGAGTTTATTTATGGGAAAATGACAAATAAATACCTTCGAATATCCAAAAAGACAAGTAAGAAACTCAAACTTCCAAAATGACAAGTAAGGAACTCTAAATTCCAAAAGGACAATTAAGGAACCAGACAATTGTTAATTGCTATGTTCCAAATGTTAATAACTATGTTCCAATTGTTAATTTTTATTCAAGTTTCTTACTTGTCCTTTTGGAAGTTTGAGTGGATACTTGTCCTTTTGGACATTCCGAGGTATTTATTTGTCATTGACCCATTTTTTATATACCCAGTTTTATTTTTCTGGGCAAATTTTTTTCCACATTAATCATATTTAATTAATTAATTGATTAATAGGTAATTATTTAATTAATTATTTTTAATAAAAAATTCCCTTATTGTTTCCTTTATTTTTTTTTGAAGGTAAAAGGGTCCAAATTTTTTATTTTTATAAAAAAACACATAAATTGATTATGTATCAATTTAATAGGAATAAGTGATCCTTATTTAATATGGATTGATTGTGTATCAATTATAATAAAGATAAATAGTTTCTATTTAAATTGATTGTGTATCAATTAAAAATAGACATTTGTAATCTCTATTCGATATATATATATAAATAAATCATAAATTAAACTTACTTGTTCTAAAATTTTTTGAATTCTGTGTGGGTATTTTATTTTTTTTCATATTTATTATATATAAGCATATGATGTGTTTAAATTTTTATTTTGGACCATTTTTTGAATTTGTAGGACTTATTATGAGTTCAACAAATAACTTTGATTATGCCCCTATGAGCTAAGATTAGCACATGTTATTCTTTGAGAATTTCAAACATTCCACCAAATAGAGATCTAAAATTTCTAATTATGAATGTGCTTCATTTTTTCTTATTTTAGTTTCTATCATTACAAAAGACCAATGTGTTGTTTTTTTTTAATGAACCGTTTTTCTATTTTATTCAGTGGGAGTTTAATTTATTGAATTTCATGTGTTGTTGTTCTTGAATTTAATGCTCCAATTGAGTGAGATTGAATGCATTGATTGAATTGCATGTGTTGTTATTCTCTGAATGTTTTTCAATTTAATAATTATAACTTATAACTTATTAAATTTCACACACATAAAATTTGAATAAATTTAATTGAGTGGAAAGTAATTAATTAATAATTTGCATGTGTTGCTAATAGTTATTAATTTATTATTCTTTTTTGATAAAATAATTTATTATTCTTTTATAGTTCAGAGAACATAAGAAAAAAACTAAAAAATGAATAGTGATGAATTAGAATGAGTTGGATGTGGTCAATCTAGTTGATTCCTGAAAACAAACCAGGAATCTACCATTATTAATTTTTTTAAAGGATTCATAGAATTATTATTCATTGTTAGAACTTGCTTCTATAATGTTAGGGACAGAAAATAGAGATATGAGATAGAAAATGACACAAGTTATTTAAAAGAAATATGCCACTTTTCATTACGGTCAATGTGTATTACATCAAGATATTAATTACAATTGATTCTCTGTAATACACCCTTTACTATGTTAGCATTACAACTTTTTTCCTGACCCTCTATTTTTTTTGGCCGAAAGGATGTTTTTCATTGATATAAGACTAGAGTACATACATAGTACATACACTAATAAGACACTGAAATAGAGCATTACATACTCTAATAAGACCTTGACCGAAAACACCAAATTACAAAGAAGACACCATAGCAGAACCATTAAATTACAGACCCATATGACCTGAAATTCAACCATAACTACTAACATCAAAAGATTAACATGATAAGACACACACCAAACACTGGAATAAATGTCGATTCCTAACCATTGCACGTATATAGTAGAAAAACTAAGCTTCCAATCCGCCATGATCAATGGGTAAAGTAATAGAGGGTGGTTGTCTAAAGACGTGCTCTCTCGAGCCCAACCTCTTTGATGCAAATGCTGCCAATCAAAGGCAACTCCACAGTCACCTCCTAGAAGGTGAAGAAACTATTGAAGTTTGAGATCAAACTCCATGAGAGTAAAGATCATGATGAAAGTTAGCCAGCTTCCAAACCAAACAAAATTAAGCGCAAAATTAAGCTAAAACAGACCATGCAAGACAACCACAAAAGGAATTTCAGAAAGAAGATACATATCTTAATCCTAACTTCTAATAGAGGTGACCAAGACACTAAAAGCACTACCAAAGATACCCCCAAACTTGGGTAGTGCTCAAGCTTAAGGCTCATGGATTTTTGGTGGCTGGCAAACTCCATCTTCATCAAACCACCCTCTGTTCAAGCCTCCAGATCTGTGGACCAGCCACCAAAAATCAGGGAGCCACCACCACCATGTTCTTCACTAACGCATCTTACCCCAAGCAAATCTGGAACCACCACTATGATTAGATCTAATTTTATATACTTTAGCATGTGCAGATGAGCTTAATTAGAGTGATTAAATTGCTATATTTGTTCATTATTTGGTATTTTATATGCACATGTCATTATGTGATTAATTGAAAAATTCTAGCTTAATTACTTGCACTTTAAGTAACTAAGGGTATTTTGGTCATTTTCACTATGTGGTGCATTCTTGTTTGTAGGAGGATCCCAAGTGGACCCCACATACCCTTGGGAGGAGCTTGGAGGGCAAGGAAAAGTTTTGGAAGGCAAGGAAAAGCAAGAGGAAACATGATTGGAACTAAAAGACAAAAATTACCACTTTTGGTAAAAAGACTTTTGGAGGGATTTTGAATATTTGAATTTTTATCCATTTTGGGTAAGTTGGAGCTTATGGCCGAAATTCAAATTTGGAGAAGACATTTGAATGCAAATATGGGAAGGAAAACAAGAGCATAAAGAGGTGAATAAAGTGGGAATGCACACACACCACAAACTCATCTTCATTCATTCCATTTCTCATCTACATTCTCATTTCACTCTCATTTCATCTCCTTCACTTAAATTTCGGCCACATCATCCTAACCACACATTTACATAACATTTGGGTTTAATTTGCATGTCATTTGGGAGTTAATCCCAATGTTAATCCCCATATAAAAACTCAAACTTCACATTTTCCCTCACATTCCTTCACTTCACTTTCTCTCTTCATCTTCATTTTCTCTCATTTCTCTCTTCTCTATTTCGGTTTTCTTCATCTTTCTCCATGAAAATGGCCTCCATTCCACACATCCTTCTCCTCCTCATCTCCATTATGCGTGGCTAAGCTCCTTCATCTCCTTCTCCAAGTGAAAAGCACCTTGAAGATTAGCACACATTCGACTCATGTATTTGTGAAGATTCTTGTGTTAGGTTTGCAATTTTGATTTACAATGTACTTAGCTTTCTCTTTGATCTAAGGTTAGCTAAGTTAGGAAGCTTGTATATCTAGGTTCCTACTTTAATTACAAATTGCAAATCTCTCTTTATATGTTTTTCATATGAAAACTAAGGTACAATTTAGTGTAGTTTCATGGAACATGTAATGCGATTTGTATTTGTGTGTGAAATGAAGTGAATGACATAAATAGGTACTAGATTTAGTTCTATCTTGCCTTAGTATATGAGAAGCATATAAAGAGCTTTTGTTTTGATTATCTTTGTTAAATCCTCTTCGGTTATTTTGAGATTTAAGTAATCTAGAGAATTTAGCTAAGATATATCAAATGCTCTCAAATACATGAAGTCTAATTAATCCTAAGGTGCATAAGTAGCTTGGAGAGGGAGGTAATATCTCTTTACTTCTCTTACTTCATTTCGGCATTTGTAGTTAATTTTAGTTGTTAATTGTAGTGTTAGCTCACAAACTTCACTCAGTGATACTTGTTAATTTGCGTGACTTAAGACCTAGATTTTGCAAGAATTGAAATCAAATCGTGAAAAGACCCTTACTATCACTTGCTACTTAGTAAGTTTAGTATTGTACTTCATTTGATAAATTTAAGGGCAACATTAGGTTTAATCACCACTACCTCGAACAGATCTGAGGTCGCGAAGTTCTTCACCGCCAAGATCTTCACCGCCATCGCCTCAACCAGATCTGAGCTCGCGTAATCCTTAACTGCCGCCTCCTTAACCACCGCCGAGCACCCTTTCCAAGCCGGAAAACCACGGACCTGCATGTCAAAAACCCATCCTTTGCCACGATCATCACCGACGTCGGACAGCTTCCGATCGACCTCATCCCTCGCGCTCCGACCACCGCTCGTCGCCATCATCGCCGTACTCCTCACACGCACAAGGCGTGACTCAACCTCACAAGAGGAGGTATTGAAAAGAGGAAAAGATTTTAGAGAGAAGGTGGACCTTCTCTCACTAACTTTCCTCACCTGTTTTTTCGCTAATCTTTTCCCGACCCTCTATTATAGTGTCTACATTGCACTTCTTTAATCTTGGTTCTGATTAGGCGAAGATCCACCCTCCTTAACAACACCATCAATGCTAAATCAATTCCCAGCTGGTGAAGGTCCATTTTTGCAGCTTCAATCATGTTGGGCCGGCAGGGAGGATAACTCAACCATTACCTACACAACCACCAATGCTTGTTTCAACATTGCTTTGTTAATAGGCCTACAAGCTTACTAAGCGACTCAAACAAGGAATATAAGCTAGAAATCTTCTCATGAATATTTAACTGATTTTTTCTTTAAGTCAAAAGAGCTTTGCATTTACTATGAAACAGTTTATATCAACGAGAGTTTTTCAGTTCAATCTTTCTTTTTCCAGATAGATACTATCTATCAACTTTCTCAACAATAAGAGAATTGTTCATTTCAAACTTTCTTTTTCCAGTTCAAACTTCCTTTTACATATTATCATGCTATTGGGTGCACCTTTGCCCTACCAAATATAAAACCTATTTGGGAAGATGAACTCAGTTAAATATAAGTATATTTCTAATTCTTACCAACTTTTCCCTTAATTATCCTTATTAATACTCTCCAATTGACAAATAAGATAGGGAGTGTGGATGATTAGTGTATATTGGTAAAATTATATTATTTTAACTAACTTAACTAATACTCTTAATCTAATCAAACTAAAAAAATAGGTAATATGGAGTTATTTAGATGGTAAATATCATCTAAAGCTTTGTTGCATGCATGCCATAGACTATTTATCATTAAAATGCACATACTCTCTTCTGCCTATATTATAAGATCAAATTGATTGTTTTGGATAAATGAAGGATACAAAATTAATCACTTTAAATTATCTTTAGTTATTTTTTCTCCAAAACTAATTTATCATCCTCATGAACTAACATATAATCTAATTACATATAATATATATTATAATTTAATGTCTTAATTTGTTTCCTCAACTTCCACAAAAAAATCAATAGACCTTATATTTAGGACAATAGAAAGTACTCCTTCTTGTCCTAAATATAAGATCTATTTACTTAATTTGATTATATTAAAGATGTTAGTTAAGTTAGTTAAAACCAAGATTTTACCAATATACCCTAAATCCTACCTCTCTCTCTCTTATTTGTCTATTGTTGGGGAGAATTGATAATGATAATTAGGAGAAAAGTTTGTAAAAATTAAAAATATGTTTATATTTAGGACTAAGTCCATGTCTTAGGTCTTAAATTTTGCACAAAAAAGTATATACTAATTCTAAGAATCAAATGCAATTCTTTTTCCTCTTGAGGCGACTTCGACTTGGTTTGTATTGGGCTTTATCTTTAGGAGCAACACAATCTATGAGCTAGGTTTCTAAGATTATGTTCTTGGACGCCCTTGTTTATTAAGCTAGGTTTCTTCCCGTTTTTTTTTTGGTTTGATGGGCTTTCTATACGTAGCATTTTAATATGTTTTTTTTTTTTTTTGGTTTGATAGGCTTTCTATACGTAGCATTTTAATATTTTTTTTTTGGTTTGATGGGCTTTCTATACGTAGCATTTTAATATTACGGGTATAAGAGCCTTTTTAAAGTTTTGAACAATAAATGATCCTAGTTTATTATAGAAGATTTATTTTAGATTTGAATAATATCGATTTAGATTTAAATAAAATTTATCATTAATTTATCTTGAAAAAGAATAAACTCATTATTTGAATGATATAAAGCCAAAAAGGTTATGAATTGAAACATTTAAGATAATTTAGTCCTGACTCCTGATTTATCCATTTAAACAATTCAAAATATTGTTAACTAAGCATAATCAATTATATAATTTGTATCAGAAAAGCATCAATAAAAATGAAAATCTTTTCTAAACATAACCATATAAATTTAATTGAAATTATTTTAGACGTAAATAACAGAAATCATATATTAATTTGACTAGTAAGAAAACCTTATAGATTAAATATATCAATCAACTATTATATTTTATTTCTCTTGTCTTTTAATTTTCTTATGTTTATCATCATACCCCTATAATTTCAAGTTATACTTATATGTTCCCAAATTTCATAGATGATCCTTCTGTCACCATTACACCATATCAATATATCACTTAAATCTCTTCCTTGCCATCTGCAATTTGCCAATGTTGTTTCTTAGCTAGCCGACTCAAATTTTGTATGTGATCTTACACGTAAGGGTGAATGTTGCGTTGAATTTGGCTCTTCACTGCTTTTCATGTTCATAAGCCAATGGAATTGTGATGTCCATGTCATTTTCAAGCTGATGAATAGTTAGTTAAATTAATGCCTTTGTGTGTATTCCTTCAACGAATCTACTATTGTAGGTCCATGTATAGTTTGTTTCCTGTAGCTTGATATTATTAAAGACAGCTTTTCTCCCATCCGAGTCTTACTATGATAGGTCCATGTATGTGTGTGTGTAGAGAGAGTCTTACTTTGGCCCCCCCTATGTGCCAATTTCATCTGCTATGGCCATGTACGATCTTATATTTCTCTCTATGGTCTATCCTTCTCCACCCCTTTCTTCTGTTGCTATCAAGGTATAATGTACTCGATCGAACGGGTTGAGTGTTTAGGGTCTAGTTTAGCACTGATTAAGTCCCTTTTTGCAATGGATGTTATTGTGTTCGATCTAAGGGTAAACATGTTTATTTGTTTATGGCATTTTTCTGTTGGCATGTAGTGTTTCAATTCATCTAGCTATGACAGACAGAATTGATTTTTTAAATAGGGTACAAAGATGAATGTTAGGCTAGGCTGGATAGTGAAGAAGTTATGGACATGGTTTTGAGGTGGTTATATCGAACTTTTACTTCCGAACTGATTAAGTCAAGGGTTGACTATGATGGTCTTGGTATCCATGGCGAATATCACTTGAAAGTCGTTGCAGATAACGAACTAAGAAATTCCATTTGAGAGTTTCCTCCATTTTCTTGTGAAATTTGGACTGTGGCTTAGTTGGCGACTGCTAATGTGATATTATTTGTAGATGCTAATTACTAAGTGTTGTTTCCTAGATGTCATTGGCATCTTACAGTATGTTAATTGAGATTTGGTGGGTGAGAAGAAGAGGAAAAAGAGTGGGGTCTAATATAATATGACGAACGGAAGTTACATTACTTAACGTGATAAACACATTTGCCCCACTTTTGAAATTTCATGGGTAGCTTCGTTCCAAAAAAGTTTTACAAGGTTACTTTTACACTTTCATGACAATTATATGGGCATTTTTGCACTTTAACCCTAAAGTGACAAACAAAAGTTACATTATTTAGCGGGATGAATACTTTTGCCCACTTTTAAAATTCCATGGGTAATTTTGCTCCAAAAAATTTTACGTGCTTATTTTTGCACCTTCGTGAACATATTAAGGACATTTTTACACTTTAGCCTATTTGCTCTTGTCTCATTTAGGGCGAAAGTACTCCATTTTGGTTACTTCCAAAAAAGTTCTTCTAAAAAGCTTTCAAATACTCAATACTCCTAGTCCTATGTGAGTGCTTCCAAAATAAAGATAGACAAACCTTCACCATATACACCCTAGCTTGACTATTTGATTAACATTACTTATGACAGACCTTTTTAAACTCTATTCCCATAATTTGATCTAATGACAGTATATCATAAGGCCCAACAACAATCTAGAGCAAGAGTCAAGACTTCTAACAAAGTGATTGGTCGGCTTGTTCTTCATTCTTTTCAAAAACAAAATTATTCATCCTTTTTATATTTGATAAATATTTCCAGTAATGATAAAAAAATGAAGATATTGTAGTTGAGAAATACACAAATAAAAAAGGGTAAACTCAATTTTAGTCCCCACTTGATGAGGGTGATACTCAATAAGGGAATGTATTAGGCAACCCTGCCAATACTATATGCAGGAAGGCTGATTCAAACTTACGACCTCAGACCCAACCATAAGCGAGCTTACCAAATCAGCTAAGCCAACACTTCTCAAAAACATAAGAAAAATACAAAAAATTATACTCCCTCCGGTCCTAAATATAAGACCTAATTGACTTTTTTAAAAATCCTATAAGAAAGAAAAATAAGTTAATTATAAATTGATTTACCTAATTTTTCCCTTAAACTAGTTTATTTTACCTATAAACTAATGAATAATCTAAAAATAAATCAAATATGTCATTATTTAATAGCCTATTTCGCAACCTTAACTTTTCTAAAATTAGGTCTTATTTTTAGGACTGGAAATAGTATAATTTAAAATGATGAGAATTGAGACTTTGATGGAAATAAGACGAAGCCATGACTGAAAAGTCTTCTGAACATACTGAAGCTAACATTTACATGTCAAATAGTATCAACACTTAAACACAGTTGAGACAGCCAACCGAAAAGCTTCCTACAAGGGTCAAACGAAAAATCACCCAAAGGTGAGAAAATTGTGCAAGTCTAAACCAAACTAGGGTTGCTGCCTCAACATCAATTAAATAACTCGTATGTACAAATTTGATCTTCGCACATAAAAGACTAAGAGGCTTTGTCATCATCTGTTGGAGGTGGAGGAGGAGGAGGTAGGTTCTGCTCGTTTGTTGGAGTTGGGGGAGGTGGATTCTGTTCGTTTGTTGGAGTTGAGGGGGGGTTCTGTTCCCTCCTTTTTCTGAAGTACTTACCAGCAAAATCTTCAGCCAATTCTGGGTATTTTGTCTTCAAGAAGTTATCCAGGCACTTCCGGTACGAAAAGTCTTGCTTTTGACCATCTTTCAGTACCAAATAGAAGCACCTGCTGTCTTGAAAATTCATGTGTTTGCTAACCTGTCAGAGGAAAGGAACATGAGGGTTGGTCAACAAATATGTAATGTGAAAAGTTATGCCACAAAAGACCAATGAAGATGCGTATAATTCTCATTCAGATCTCACAATGATGTTAACATTGTCAACCGTTCAAAAACTAACATTGACGATGTTAACATTGTCAACCGTTCAAAAACTAACATTGACATGTCGTCACATTGAATAATATATGCATGTTTGTTGTACTGGAAATATATATTAAAGGAAACAATAATTCAGTGTCAATCTTTCCCGTTTATAAGATGAAACAATATCTGATCTATCAAACCTATAACAACGACACATTGAAAGTCCAAACTTAAATGTGAAGGAAAGTGAAAAGAAAGATACCATCACGAAGTCAACCCCTGAACCCATTTTGGATGCTTTATCTGGATGGTGTTCAACGACATTCTCTAGTATAAAAGTTTGATCCTCAGCTGCCAGAGGGTCCCCATCATTGTACCTTCACATAATATTTACAAATAGAAAATAAATCAAAGCAAGATAAAATGCCAAAATTTATGACAAATTTTATACGACAGTATAAGTAATAAGTTTAGAAATTCATCACAAGAATATTTAAAACCAAGGAACAATTATAGATATTATCATGCTGCATTTTCGTTTAGCCTCCATTCCTTCAATTCCTTGCAGTCATAATTTAATAGATGGATAAGTCACCGTAGGAACAGCTGTAATAGCTCCTGAGAACTTTTTAACATACAGGAACATATAGTAATATATAAAACAGAAACCAAGACTATCAAATGAGCAGGCAGCAGTCCCAAATGTGCAGGTTTCATGCCTAATCAACTAAATGACATGAGCCTCGCAAGCAGTCATGACAGACAACTCATCATCATCAAATGCAGGTAGCTATGGCGCTGAGAAACTTACCCGGCTTGTTGCATTATCCGCCTTATGTTCTGCATGATTGGGTCAATATCTTTGAGAATGTCCTGTTCATCTGAAGTGAACACATCCACTCTCTGTCGAGTAGCTGTATATTGTCCACCCATATTAGGGTCACGATTCGCTCCAGGTGTTCTGGGAGGGCGAGACCAGTTTTTCCTTTCTCCAGCATGGGAACCCCAACCTTGGGAACCATCAGGATTTTTCTTGAACAATTCCCTGCTTTCCTTTCTCCATTGATCTTTTTCGCCATCATTAGACATTACAAACTTAGAATCCCATCCGCTAGAACTTCCTCCCCAACCTTGGTTTGCTGGCGATGCTGGGGACTTCGATCTTCCCCAAGAGCTATTGTCATCTTGGTTGGGTAAAGCCTGATCACCACTGTTGCCAAATCCAGGGCTCTGAGAGTCATCTTGGAGCTCTGGAATTTTCTTGAAAGATTCCCTACTCTTTACCCATTGTTCTCTGTCACTATCACTAGCCTTGCCATCCTGAGAGTTCCATCCATCTGATTTCACACCCCAACCTTTGTTTTGCCCAAAACCAGGGCCCTGAGAATCATTTTGGGGTTCTGGACTTTTCTGGAAATGTTCCCTACTATTATCTCCCCATTGACCACTAGCCTTGCTATCCTGGGAGTTCCATCCACCCGATTTTCCACCCCATCCTTTGTTTTGCACAAAACCAGTTCCCCGAGAGTCATCTTGAGGCTCTGAACTTTTCCCCCTACTATTATCTCCCCATTGACCACTAGCCTTGCTATCCTGGGAGTTCCATCCACCCGATTTTCCACCCCATCCTTTGTTTTGCACAAAACCAGTTCCCTGAGAGTCATCTTGAGGCTCTGAACTTTTTTCCCTACTATTATCTCCCCATTGACCACTAGCCTTGCCATCCTGTGAGTTCCATCCGTCCGATTTCCCACCCCATCCTTTGTTTTGCCCAAAACCAGAGCCCTGAGAGTCATTTTGGGGCTCTGGACTTTTCTTGAAATGTTCCCTATTATTATTCCCCAATTGACCACTAGCCTTACTATCCTGGGAGTTCCATCCACCCGATTTTCCACCCCATCCTTTGTTTTGCTCAAAACCAGGGCCCTGGGAGTCATCTTGAGGCTCTGAACTTTTGTCCCTACTATTATTCCCCCATTGACCACTAGCCTTGCCATCCTGGGAGTTCCATCCACCCGATTTCCCACCCCAACCTTTGTTTTGCCCAAAACCAGGACCCCCAGAGTCATCTTGGGGCTCTTGACTTTTCTTTATTTGTTCCCTACTATCATTTCCCCATTGACCACTACTGTCACTGTTATTGCCCCTATCGTTCTTTATATCCCATCCATGAGAACCACCACCCCAACCACCACTACTATTATCTCCCGTTTGTGGTTTGTTTTTCGTCCCAGACCAACCACCAGAGTTTCTTACAGCAGAATCATCAGTTTGTTTCTCTGTCCACTTAGAGGAGCTCCAAGAATTCTCTTGTGGTCTGTCATACCCGTTCTCTTGTGTTTCAAAGACAGCAGCATCCATGCCAAAAGTAGGCTCTGGTGACAGTGCATTGTCTTCAGGAAACAAATCATCGACATCTTCACCCAAACACCCATTATCATGTACTTCCTCTTGCCCAGTACTTCTCACCATGTTCAAAAAGTTGTATACGTCCAAATCAATCTGACTTGATTTCACCTACAAAAGAAATTGCAGAGTCGAAATAATTGTTAAAGAGCTCCCTCAAGAAAACCCAAGTCAAATATCAAATATAATTTCCAGAGTAAAAGTGAATATAATCAAATACCTCTTTGGAATCCCAAAGAACTTCAAAATTTGTCCCTGTGCCAACAGACACACGTTTACCCCAGGAACAGGATGCAACAATGCTAGATAACGTGTCCGTGTGACATTTCTCAGCAGCCCGTTCAAAACATTTTTTAGGAGTCTAGGCAATTATAAACGGAGACACAAAAACATCTACCATTAGACAACATACCATGCATATAATACATTTCAGGAATGAGAAAGGCTGCGACTTACAAATAATGTTGCATCAGTAAATGGAATCTGAATCTTTAACTGTCTACCCAGAGCCTTGTAGCCGCCTGTATTGAATCCAACTAAACTCCCACCACATGTCATGCTACTTGCTAGAAGAATCAGATGCTCCCTAAGAACACCTTTCGCAATTTTTACAGATGACGCAAGACGCTGTGCATAACAAAATGTTAGTCTGTCAAAAGATATGGAATTAGGACTGCAGTTCACCTGAAGTGAGCGCCAGTGAAATGCACTAAAAATTGAAAATCTAGCAGAATATTACCAAAAATCTAAAAAAAAGAACAGATGAGGAAAATATTACAATACTTCACAGTTCGCAGATCCCCACTCATAAAATCCATGGAATACAAATAGATCTGTGGAGACTATTTGGGGGGTAAGGGGAAGCTAAAAGATCCACAGAACACATGTGAGGTCAATAAAGACTAGACCAAAATCAAGGTACCTTGATCGAACTGAAGAGTAGACCCAAATGAAGGTACATTAAGAGAAAGAAAAAGTACTAGCATATTTCCTGAAACCATTAAGACTACAACTCAAGTCTCCATTTTTTACAGGAGCAAGGTAAACAAATTCAAAAAACGAATATTGGCATCACTAACAAGATTTTTCAACTAAATGAAGTATAATGATATCAACATATGTATTAGCACAAACCAGTCGTGTATAGAAACATTTATTTGACAAATTGTCACAATGCAGTAAATGTTAAAAAGAACAATAGCGGAAGCATTAAAAAAGGCCCAACCCATTTCTAGTCCTCACTTGGTGAGGGTGCTAGAAAAGAGAATATACTAGGCAGTCTAACCTCTGCTTTTTGCAGAGTAGCTGATTCGAACCCATGACTTCAGCCCCACGGTAAGCAAGCTTACTGTTAAGCCAAGTCGCCCCTTCAACAAAAGTGGAAGAATTACAAATCAAAAAAGGAAAGCACAAAAAATCAGAACATATAGACAGTAGAGATCTAGTAACTATATGGTAAGCTGTTGGAACTTCGTCAATTAGTTGCAAAGAAACTTTTGCTCAAGCTCTAGTGATATAAATAGTTTCTTAAATAGAATTCCATTCAAGTTCCAATTTATTCACGGTATTGACTACTTCTATTTCCTTATCCTTAAATTCTAAATTTCAACCAAAATGCTTGCAATCATACACACATAACCAGAAGCCACCTATGAATACAGTAAGAAACCAACTACAAATTTCTGAAGACCTTTTCTTTCTGGCTAAAAGCCATCATCCCCTTTGACCAACTTGAAAATGTAAACTGAGCAAAATTTATAAAATTGAGCGATGAATCTTAGACAATTGAAACAAGGGTCAATCGGATACTGAAACGGTGAAACTGAAGCAAATATTTTCTCGAAGCCAATTAAATACAGAGCAGGCCCCATTTATAAAATTACAGAATAACAAATTCAGTTTTAAATATAGAAATGACCATATACACTCACTTTATTTCATAGCAAGATTCTGATATGACAGAAGAATAAACGTACCCGGATCACTTGATCAAAAACACATGAAACCCCCAACAATCCCTCAACTTGCTTGATTGAATATGGAATCGAACGGCTGGTATCAATCAAATGAAGCACGCCAAGGCATGAGTCAAGAACAATCCTCCATGCATCACCGCTTTGCTTTACGGCATCCTTCTCAAGAATGATATCCAATGCCAGTTCACCTTTTGGAGATCTGAAGGGATTGTGCACCCACATATTTGAATCTGGGTTGACCCAGATTATGCTTGCAGATATAATGCGTGCATCACCTGTTTTCTCACAGGCAAAAAAGAAGACAGATTAATGGAAAATATATGGCACCCAACATAGCAAGTTATGTGAAAGACCAGGATATAACGTTCACACACATAGATTGGCAGGTGCTTCTTATAATTTCTGATCTGATTAATTAACGAAATACATTCCATGTTTGGAATCTGAATTTTGCAAATGCTTGAGTATAAAAATTAGCAACAAATTGGCAGCATGCAAACATGTATGGAATCTGAATTTTAGAAATGCTTGAGTATGAAAATCAACAAACTGGCAGCAAGCAACCATGTATTTTCATTTCAAAGTACAGGAGAACATAAATTGCAGAATAGCTTGAGAGTGAAATATAATTCGAGCTCTAAAACCAAATATCAATTCTAAAATTTATAATTTCAAATAAAATCATTACAAACCAGGAGCAACAATTAATCATGAATTTTCAACTAAAAAAACAGTAGAACATCAATTGCGTAAAATACCTTTGACTATTGTTTCTAAAAGTATAGGGCAGATAACCTGAGCCAAAATGTACACATTTTTCTCTAAATCAACAATAGCATCTCCATCGCGCCAAATGAATGACACACAAGGTGTAGAAGTATCACTGCTAAGAAACCAACAATTTAGAAGGTAATTTTTCAATTTCAAACAATTTGCATCTTAATAGGACAGAAGTTAACCTGCAAAATAGTTCAATCTTCTTAAAATTAATGCCAATCTTCTTCTTCTTCTGATATGGCTTGAGACTTTCTTGGCATCGTTGGACCACCTCAACCATATTGATCTTCTTCTCCTCTAACATCACCTGTTTAGGAAGGATATTGGACACTTGACATATAATTTGTGCTAAACAAGCCGTAAGTTAATATTTTTAGTTGTGCTACTAATCACTAAAACGACCCTTCAACAGAAAAGTTATCAATTCCTTATAATTGTTTTCAGTATAATATAACATTTGATCATAGATACCAACACACATATACACATACACAAAGTTTTACAATTAGCAATACGGGGAAAATAACATAAAGCAAGTAAAAAATGGTTTTCATTTCAAATTCCACCTCAATTGTTTTATGTCTAATATTAACACTTGATCATAGATACCAACACACATGAAAATGCTAAATTTGTGCCAAAAGGAAATTCAGCAACCTTATTCAGATAAATGTGACCAACAAGGCCTGCATCAGTCTCGGGACCTCCATTGATAGTTCTCTCACACTGGTATCTGAAGACAAACATGCCAAAAGAAAACAGTAAAAACAATAAAATCATCCTAGAATCATCATAAAGGCACAATTGTATATAAAGAATATGAAAGAGGTTACTTACTCGATCATAACCTCATCTGCCACCTCTTTAAGACTGACTTTACTCAATTGATTTTTAACAACATAAGCTGCATGTTCTCGGCAATATCGCTTTCCACAACCACAATCATTCAAAAACAAAATCACACGCCTATCAATTGGCTCATTCTTAAAGCTTGCCTTGCAAACCAATATTTCCTGATACAAATGCATAAATATAACATCAGAGAAAGAAAATTTATCTAAAAATAAAAACAGTTAGCATTAAAAGATAAACATATATATTACCTTCATCAATTCCCATGAGGAGTTACTGTTAGGGCTGGCATCAAGGACCGCTTTGTAAGCAGGATTCGACATGGCAGTTGCAGCCAAGACACCTACTGGCTCACCAGGAGGAAATAAAAGTTGGGTCTTATCCCCAGCTTTAACTCCATATTCGAATTGAATAACTGAGTTGCTGCAGACATTCCTCACAGTTCCATCATAACAGATAACAACATCTCGGAGGATAGCCATCAAATTTTTAAATAATGTTCCTGGTTCAGATAGCCCTCTAGAAGAGCGTACAATTATTTCTCTGGTTGAGATAGAATGCACCATCTCTTCATATGGATCCAAGCCACGAAAAAAGCAGCCCGTAAGTAACCCAAACTCTGCAGAGGGATAATCAATCCTGTCACAATATTTTCCAATACAATGTGTAGCCATATCCTCAACCAATGTCTTGGTATAAAATTTCCCCCTATCGGAAAGCTGCAAGCCTAAGAATCCAATCTGCTGAACCAACTTATCAAAGGCAGACTCACTCTTTGAGTCAATCATTTCACCAAGTCCAGACTTCAAAATAAAATTAACAACTGACTTCTTTACATCATGAATACACTTTTCCAATTGCTGCTGCACCAACTCATTGTAGTTTGACCTCAGTTGTTTCAGCAAAATATCTTGTCCACCAATGCTCCTTTTAATGCTTCTCAGGACTTCCCCATGCATGAAAAAGTCCTTCAAACTAACACTAAACCCTTCCACAAATAAACTTTCCATCAAAAATGGCTGCAAAACATTGAAGAATCCCATAACCTCTTCAGGACCCTTTCCAAAGAAAATTGAGGCAGCAATTTCATTTATCATTGTGGAAAGAATATCTCTACTGAAATCAAACCTCAAGATTTTGCTTTGACAAATCATGTACTGGCCTCCGGTGCAATCAAAATTAGATGGCAGCACAGATTGTAACATTTGCACAGCAGTCCAAAAAGGGCCTTCAGAATTGGATTTCACAATAGCAGAATGTGGCAATGGTGGTGAAATGTACATGGCTAGCTGTTGAGCTTCCACTTTAGCTAAAATATATCTCTTAAATAACATTTTCAGTGACAGAAGTGAATCAGTAGTAAGCTGCAGATTGAGATTTCCACTATGAGAACTGAGCAGCTGTTTTTCCAGAGAGAAAAGCTCCATAACCTCTGCTTTGGCAGCCAATGACTGAGGATAAAACAAGTGCATACAATCACCATCAAAATCAGCACCCAGAGGTCCACAAATAAGGGGATTTATCTTCACCGTGTGGTCCTCATGGATGTATACTGAAAGCGCCTGAAGGGAGTGCTTGTGTATCGTAGGTGGCCTATTAATGAAGACAGTATCACCATCCATTATCCTCCTATGAACTACTTGACCAATTTTGAGGTATATGTGCCCCTTGGAGCTATCTCTCAGAGAATAGCTTGTTGAGCCCTCTATATAGGTTAGGCACAAATTTTTATCTACCAGATCCTGTAGATAACTTAAGTTGTTTGAGTTAACCCTCTCTTGAAATGTTATCTTTTGAGCAACTTCAAGTGGAATTCCAACTTCATTAATCCTCTTGTAAGATTCCCCAGTTATAACACTTCTTGAGGAAAATCCTGAACCCTTGCTGATGAACAGAGTTCTCATCTTATCCAACCATGCTTTCGTTGCAGAGTCATTCTGTTGTTTGTTAACCCCATAATGTACCTCTACATCACGGGCTGTCTTAGCAGTACCCCTAACTTGCAGGTACTGACTAACAATTGACTGCAACTCATTTGCTTCAATTTGATGGGATTCGAAATTTGGGTTACCAGATCTAGAATTTGATATAATTTCTGCCTTCCTTAGCACTTTTCTTAGTACTGTCATGGAAGGATCCTACAAAACAAAGAAAAAGAAATTTTTAGCAGCTCTATAGCATTGAGATCGACCTGTGTGGAACTCCTATATGATTACAAGTACATCTACTGATTCAAATATAATTTCTCATAATGATTTTATAAAAAGATGTTCAAATCACAGTTCAAGATACAGCACAATACAAAAATTCAACAGTACAGGTCACAGAAGAACCATGCAGAAATATGTTCCGAATCACGAAAATATTGAGGCAAACTGCAGACATTGAATGACATGATTTAATTGATGCAGAAATATGCAGTTAACCATAGTTCCCCTGTCACCCAATGCAATCAAATAACAAACGGCTCAAAATCTGTTTTTTGCAGAGAAAGGTCACCCCCCCCTAAAGAGAGGTTGGCGACTTGATAAATCCATAAATGTGGACTTTTAAAAATGATATGTTAGTAGCAGTTTCAGATTTTCAACTAAGCAAGCCAGGTGGCATACAAAAATTAAACAAGACAAAATAAATTATGAATATTTTCAAGATAACACAATAATAAACAGCAACCTTGCAGTTACTTAGACCCGATTCCCTACCATGATCAACATCAGATCTGGGTCAGATAACACTGAATTCAAGTATTCATTACTAAAAAATAATTCCAACTCTTACTAGATATAAGACCTAGTATTTTGACATTTCACCATTGTAAAGAGTAAACCATATGGTCAAATTCAATCCTCAAAATAAGTGATTAACATTTATTAAAGCATGTTCATCTATGGAATCCCCACAGGCATGCAAGCCTCTTCATCTATATTTCTATTCTTATTATGAATTTTACAAGAAAAATACTGAAATCAAGAACTCAGCCACACCCCTTGATTTACTTACCGAAGATAACACACTGACACCATCAGAAACTTCTGGCACAGACAAGCAATTTGGTGGTACCGGAAGGTACTCCAAGACATATCCCTCTTGAGGGAAATAGCCTCTTCCAAGGAGCTTTTTTTGGGTCTCTGGAGGTATTCTTTTGATCATCTTCATAACCTTAAATAAAGTAAAAAAAAAAATCACAAAAAAGAATTAAAAAATGTAAAATTATAACATAAAAAACAACGGCAAATGAATGCTAACAGAAACATCGTCAGAGAATAACACAGCATTACCCAACATGAAACTTAATTATAGACCTTCCAAGATCCAAGTTAAATTGCAAATAATTTATTTCACAATTCAATAATATAAAACAAGAAAATGCCATCTCCAGTGATGAATTAGGTAAGTAACGAAGAAATATATGTGCCACTTCAATCCTTAATAAACTAAAGGAAACAGAGGATCAGCCTCGGAACATTACAAGAAATTCATAATTTATCTTTGTTAGAAGATTATTAGGAAATAATTATAGAGTATTAAGAAATATTTAGATATAAGAATATTATGCTTTTATTAGGTAATCAATCATATTAGGTAAACTTGTAGGAGAAGTTTATTGTCTTTTTAGGAAACTTTTATGTTATAAGTATGTAAGCACATCAATGAAATAATAAGACTTTTATTTTTGTGAAACCCTTTTATTTTTCAACATGGTATCAGAGCAAAGGCTCTCTTTCTGGCCGCCCTAGTTCGTTTCTGATCTTCCTGGTTCGAAGTACTGTTCACGTGAACAGTACCAGAGGTGTTCAAGTCTGTTTCACGTTCTTCCAGCCCTCTTCTCGAGACACGCGCCATCCCATCAGAGTCGGACAGCACCGGCGAACAAACCCCAGCCAGTCCGGTCGTCATTTGAGTTCCCACGCGCGTACACGCGCCTCGCCGGCCTCGCCACGCGCCGCCGCCAGTGTGTCACGCGCCGCCGCACGCGCCTGCCGGAAAGTCCTGCTTTCTGCCGGCGAACGTTCGCCATCTGTTTAGGAGCCTGATTTGATCTTTTGTAGCTTCTGGTGAAGCTTGTTGGAATTTTATTTGGGGTTTTTTGAATTGTTCTTGTGTTCAATGAAAAAAAGGAAAAAAAAGAAAAAAAAAAGAGAAAAATAGAAAAAGAAGAAAAAGAAAAAAAAAAGGTGCTCTTGGATCTCGTGGTTTAAGATTCTAGTTGTTTCAGATTTTTGGGTGTTAGTTTGTGATCTTGATGCTATTTCCATTGTGTTTTGGAGTTTTGTAATTCGGAGTTCAGTTTGAACTTCGTGATTTGGAGTTTTGTAATTCGGAGTTCAGTTTGAACTTCGTGATTTGGAGTTTTGTAATTCGGAGTTCAGTTTGAACTTTGTGATTTGGAGTTTTGTAATTCGGAGTTCAGTTTGAACTTCGTGATTTGGAGTTTTGTAATTCGGAGTTCAGTTTGAACTTCGAGATTTGGAGTTTTGTAATTCGGAGTTTAGTTTGAACTTCGTGATTCGGAGTTGTCATCTCGTTC
The DNA here is from genome assembly GCA_029929735.1 of Mimosa pudica. NCBI lineage: Eukaryota > Viridiplantae > Streptophyta > Magnoliopsida > Fabales > Fabaceae > Mimosa > Mimosa pudica. Next base: position 855,464 of record JAKELP010000051.1, on the reverse strand, counting down.
CGGTGGATCCCAGTGGTGATTGCATTCGGGTTGTGTTGGGATGAGCTCCTGTTTGGTGCCAGTTTGGCATGGTTTGGTTGCTCTGTGTTGAGCATGTTTGGATTTCAGATTTCAGCTTTGGTTTTGCATCAAGTTCACTGATTTGTTGCTCATGGGGAGTGTTGAGTTTTGTTTGTTTTTGGGATTATCTTTGTAACAAGTTGGATGTTCCAACTTGAGGGGGAGTGTTAGAAGATTATTAGGAAATAATTATAGAGTATTAGGAAATATTTAGATATAAGAATATTATGCTTTTATTAGGTAATCAATCATATTAGGTAAACTTGTAGGAGAAGTTTATTGTCTTTTTAGGAAACTTTTATGTTATAAGTATGTAAGCACATCAATGAAATAATAAGACTTTTATTTTTGTGAAACCCTTTTGTTTTTCAACAATCTTCAATAGAACAGCTGGAAGAGTAAACCTCAAAGGAAATAACAAATAGGATTGCCAGATATAAAAATCAGAGCTACAATTTTCAAATGTTTTCTCTTTATACGTGGGGCTTCAAATTCATGAATGTAGCAAGGAAGAAAACATTAAAATTTTCGTCCTGAGATGAATTGTAATTTGAGAACAGTAAGAAATATGCATAGGCCTGTAAAATTTCAAAGATGCACAAATCAGAGTCAGAAATAGCAAATAACTATTTACCACGGCCATGAATATGAAGACAAATAAGAATAACTAGTCATTATAAGTATCAAGGTGAAAAGGACAGCGAGAACAAAACCTCATAAGGAAGCAAAGCTCGAATATTGTTGCTTTCATAGCGGTAACCAAATTTTTCCAAAAAGCTCCAAAAACCATGCAACATTTTAGCCTTGGGCACCACCAATTCCAAGTAAACCGCTCCATCTGTTGTTTTAGCCTCCCTAATGGTAACTTGTGAAGCATAGACATTCTACAAACAAGATGGAAACATCTTAGACATTGAAGCAAATGAACCATAGATTTCTACTACAGATTAGCATCAATTTTAAGACCTTTAAAGCCACCTCAAATAGGGAGGGACAGAACTACCTGACAGCATCATTATGTAGCCACGATAAGACTTGGATTGAATAGAAATAAACAACGAGTAAAGCTTCTATAAGGAAAAATTAAAGAGAAGACACGCCAATGAATGATGGCATTTTTGGGCATACCATGTTCCGTTATAAGAGAAAGGACTAGGAGATCTTTGAAATATTTTCTATATACTCCTCATTTTACCCCCCACTTAATAATGTAACTTATACCACTACTGCATTTAATGCTCTCTCCACTACATAATCATTCTTCCACATAAATAAGAAAATTTCTGGAAAACAGTTCAGTTCTTACATATTTATTTTACACATCTAATTTTGAAGACCTCTTTGAACAACGTATATCAACACCAACATGCTCACCACTTCTTTCCTACACTATCAGTCATGATGCCAAATGCAGACAACATTCTTTTGAATTTCAGTCGTTCATAATTCCCTCCAGAGCTATCACTGTTCCACCTTAGCTTCAGCTTTCATTGCTCTTTCTTTCTATAATTCTATAATCATCCCTCAACCTCTAGTATCTTCCTCTTCATCCTTTTCACCTTATTTCTAAAATCACTTGAGGACTTTATTCAACATTATATCATTCCCTACATAAAAAATGTTGGCACTTTTCAGCCTCAAGGTTTCTGAAGCCATCACCTCCTCTCATTCACCCTAACACTCCTCTTTCCCCATCCATCCCCTCATACCTAGGAGGAGGGCTTCATCAAAAAGAAAGAAAGTAAAATCATGGGAAAGGATGGATCTATCCACATGCGCATGTATGCATATGCACATATACGCGAGAGATGATCTGTTTTTGGGGTATATGGTGCGATTATTGTTATGTTGCTCAATAATATAACTTATGGACCAGCCAAAATGAGATCTTAAGATTTTATGTTGCCATATTTTATACCATATATTTTTAATAACCTCTAGAATAACTAGGATCTCCTAGCACAATCCTGTCATTCACAATGCGTCATATCCACAATGTTTGAGCAGATTTGCAGTAAGATCAATGATTTGTGGCCCAGATTGCACTCAAAAACTAAGAACAACAGCTAAGAAGCAAAAGAAAGTAGGAGACATAAAATTGCAGCAGCAGATGAGGTAAGGCATATGTATCTAGGTAAATGACACCTGATTCCAAAATGATTGATTTAATGGCCTTAGGTCCAAAACAACGTCCATCATTAGTATTCATATATTCATAAATGATTGTCTTATATCTTTGAAATTAAATGATAAACTTATGCAATGAATACGATATAACGAAGCTCGGTTGAAAATCTGTCTTCACTTAGTTTACTATTTCATCTACAATATAATTCATTCCCTTATCATATCGAAAGCCCTTTACCATCAGAGTATCTGGATCACTCAATTTAGCATTTTTCATCTTCAAAAAAGCGACACAAATAAACCACTGACAGCGGCAGAATTGCAGAAAATATGATGCAAACTAAAGTATCTATGCTAAATATGAAGGAATAATACATGTCAAAAATGCATCAGAAAGTTAACAACCAGAATCAATACAACACTCCAAGTCCTACACATCTATTGCATTAAAACATACATAAAGATGGTACTAATAATAATAAACCCAAATATACGAACACGCATGCACATATGCACATACGTGTGTGTGTGTAGAGAGAGAGAGAGAGAGAGGGGGGGAGATTGGCTCATACTGACCCCACAACATTTAGCCAAAAGCTTCTGTGTCAAACCATTGCTTGCTGCTGGATTCTGAAAAATTATAGGCCAGTAAATTAAAAAGAATGCAAGATAAATATCATCAGAGGCAAGGAATTATCATTCAGTATCTCTGAAAATACGCACAAACTTCAGGAAAACAAGTTTTTCTTTAGGGAGGGGGGGGGGATGCTTTGCTGTTGTGGTTGTAAATGTTTCCAAGTATGTCTCTATCATTTAAGTGAGGAGGTTCGCATTGCAATCTATAATATCAGGATGCTTATCACCTCTTTATTCAGTTTACTTGTCAAATCACAAAAAAAGTATTAAAACATAATGAGAACCAATACTATCCTAAAAAAGTATAATTGATTATTTCATTTAAAAATAGTCTTTCAAAAGCTTATCATCTCAAAGAACTTATATGAGGGTAGAAGCGTGGACCAAAGGATATTAACCAAACCTTCGCCTTTTGAAATCAACACTTAGAGGCTATTGAAAGAAAAACTTGTCAACTCAGTTCTAGTCCCTACTTGATGAGGGTGTTGAGAAAGGGAATGTACAAGGCAGCCTAACCACTGTTTTGCTTTTCAGAGTAGTTGATTTAAACCCACGACCTCAGACCCCACGACAAGCGAGCTTACCGTTGAGCCAAATTGGCCCTTCTTAGAGGTCATTGAAAAATCTCGAAAATTTTTATTGATGCCACAAGTTAAAAATAAATCATGGAAAAAAATCTGGTTGATACCTTGTATTGTTTCAATTTTAAGCAGTTTAGGCACAGTAGGCTCAGCATCTTCTTCAGGTCACTAATGTGACTTGGATGGTATATTGGAACCGGTAGTTTTATATATCCAAAATGACCTAAAAACAATAACAAAACAATATTGATGCATTTGAGACACTATTCTTTAATCAAAAAAGTAGCCATAGAATGACAATATACAAACCTTCACATTTTCCAATATCAGATGTGCCACACGATTCACATCTTCCAAATTCAAGGGGAAGCCCAAGAAACGGATTTGAGAGTTGACTGGCATGACTAATTGAAGAGTCACTAATAGATGCTGTACACTGCCAAGACAAAAACAGAAATTTAACCAACAATTTGGTTCCGAAAAATATCAAATAATTCATTAGGCTTGGTGATACACAGTTGAAGCAGACATTTCATAAAAAGCTCTTCAACAGTTGAAGTAATAATTTGACATATTCAGAGCAAAACTCTTGGAAACACACCATAAACATAATACCAACATGCTAAATACCCAGAGAATTCATAGAGCTCAACCAAAAAGGAGAAAATCATGATAAAACTTTTCAAGATAACTAAATCATTCAAAAATAAAGCCCTGATACTTATGTAGCAGAAAATATTCCTGAAAAAAAATTTGCAAACTCTTGTGTGGTCAAGGCATTCACTTCAGAGCCTAAGGCATTGAGGTGAGCTGCTACAGAATTTAATACCACTTGCATCATGACAAGCATTGGCTTTAGCCAGCTGCTCACCTAATAACTCCTTCAGTGCCTTTCCCTTTAATGAAGGGAGGAGTATTAGGAACTTGAGAATTGTGGAAAGAGGAGGGAAATCCTAGGGAGGCCATCTCCAGTTTTGTACATCTTCATTATGAATAAAAAAACTATAAAAACAACCAACTAATCCATAATAAGAAGAAAAAGATCTTTCTGACCTTGAAATATTTGTTATACTGCTAGTTTTCTCTGGGTTGATTTGAGTGGTGACTGAACGGTTTTATGACTGAATAATGATGTTACTGAATTGCTGAATTAATCGATGCATTTGATTGCATGGCCTAGAGTCATATAATAATCACCTTTGGGTAATTAATTTACATATAAAATGATTTCTTCAATTTAATTTATTAGCTTTGTTGCCATTATTTCCTATTTTAGAAGCTTACTGCACTCAAGTATCTCCTTTGTTTCACCCCTGCTCCTCTCATCTAAGACAGTTAAAGGGTTTGGCCTCATAAAGGGCGTCGGCTTGAGGAGATCATAATATCAACGCATGTCATTTTTTGCACAGATCACAATAAATACACCTTGCTTTAGTCAGAGTTTATCATTTACAAAAAAGAAATGGTTATTTCCTACGTACACACCATATGCCACAGGGAGCTCAATTAATTCATTAAGCAACTCAAATAAAGCAAGTAAATGAAAACAGGAGTTTAAATTGAGCTCACAATTTCATGACATGTAGCCAGACTGAATCTGATCCCAACAACTTCAGCATCTAAAATAGTTGAAGAAGGATCTTCCTCCATCAATTTAGGAGTGTCAAAGTAGTTTTAACTTCCTGCAAACAAATAATGTATAATCACCCATACCATTAAATCAAACCTCCAAAAACAGCTTTTTCTATATCCTTGAGAAGAAAACTAAGTGATAAAAGACAAACCATACTTCTAGTAAAACCTCATTAAGAGCAAAACATGAAAAAACTCAAATTCATCACTACAAAACCCAACATCAGACAACAACCCCTACTTCAAAAAGAGCACATTTCAAAAATATGTAAACTCTTATTCCTCCCACAGTCCATCAAACGGACAAAAAAGTATACAATACTAGGTACTTATTCAAACCAGAAACTCACTCAAGACAACAAACATCACTTATGAGTGCAGAAATTCCCTCAAGAAATCTCAACACCTTCAACATTTTATCAAAACTTCAATGTACACAGCATGCACTGAAAAAAAAATAATTAAAAAATAAAGAAAAATCCAAAAAGACTTCTGATTTTCACAAAATCACAAATCACTTTCCTCACTTCATTAATACTAAAATGGAAACAATTAACCAAAGAAAATGAGTTTCAACTTCAAACAAACAAACAAACAAGGCAAAACAAAAAACAAAAGGCTTTATAAAAAGGTCAACTTTCAGGTCCAGAAAACAAAAAAAAAAATCACAGACTGCAAAAAAAAAAAGAAAGAAAACTACACTAAAACTGTGCAAAACATTGCTCATATACAAATCAAAAACCAAAAAGAAAAAAAAAGTAAAACTTCTCTACATTTCCTCACCAAAACACAAAAAAAAAAAAAATCCTCACCTCGAGAAAAAAAAAGGTGCCTCCTTTCAGTGACTAACGAAGCCGAAAGTCAAACCCTAGAACAAAGAAGAAAGAAGAATAAAATATGTGAGCCAAAATTAGCGATAAATTAAAAAAAAAAAACACCAAAAAGCATATATATTTTTGATGCATCGAAAATGTGGAAGCTTGAGCTAAAAAAAAGAGGTAGTACAAGAAGAAATGTAGAGAAAAGAAGAAGGTGAATGAATGATTGTGTGGCTTTCTCTCTGTGAGAGTGAGAGTGAGAGTGAGAAGAGAAAATGAGGGTACAGTAATGGTACATACAGTGGAGGCACTGAGACAGTGTGTGTGAGTGGGAATGAGAGAAATTTGGGTTTTGCATGAAATGAAGAATTTCAGTTTTTGGGGAAATTGAAAATGAAAATTGGGTTTGTTTTGGTGTCTCTTACTTTAGCATTACAGGTGGCCTTATGGCTGCTCATGGTTTTGATAAATGGGACTAATTAGTAATTACTCATTTGGTGTGGCTTAGGGCTTCTCGTGGGAATTTTGGGCAAAGAATTCAGATTCTGAATTAGAAAATAGATATGGAAAGTGAAGTGTCCCCATTTTATAAAAAGTTGTCTAATTTAGAACATTTTTGATAGAGAGCAATTACACTATGCTGGACTAGAATCGATTTTGATGGTTCAAAATTGTTTTAAGTCATCAAAATCCCACAATCAAATGGCCCAAATGACCAAAATGCCCATGAGATTAGCTGTGAAATTTGAGAGCTTGAGCCACCATTTGTTTATAAGAAAGAAAAGTAAAGAAAATGGAAATGATTGGTTATATGATAATTATCTATGGGCCCATAGGCTTTCTATCTTCAGCTCACATTTTTCCTAAACTTATAAACGTTTCTTTCACACCATTTCCTCTATGTTCCATCTTTACCTTTTCCTTTTCCATTTTCTCACTTTCCTTTCTCAATACGAAACGGACCCTGATGTGTGCATGAAAAAACTCATCAGGTTTTACAAAAGATATTTGAGCTTAGAGGCTTGTTATGACCTAGGCGAGTATGTGGAACCTAATTCATGTAAACTTTTATTCTTTAGAAAGTATCAAATTTTATGAATATAGAGCTCTATATATGAAAATGGAATAAACTTTTGAGATAACTTGGCACAGTATATGTTTAATTTACATAAATGTTAGAATTTAGAGGCTTTTTGGCTTAATGGAGGGGTTAATCAAAAGGAGGAGATGGAAAGATAAGAGAGGTTTAATCTGGCGAGTTGGCTTGAGTGGTAAGTACTCTCGTCCCTTAAGCAAGTGGTTGGGGGTTTGATCCTTAGTCCTTGTGAATGGAGCAAATTCACAGGTCAGCTGTCTACCCCTATATGAGACTTCAGAACAGCGAGAGATTAGTCTCACTTGACACGCGGGTGAGGATACCCTTAGGTAACAAAAAAAAAATAAGAGAGGTTTTCAATCTTTTGTTTGGATAGAAGGGCAAGGGTCCTTTTAAAATATACAGTTGTTCTAAACTTTTGTTTGGTTTAGAACAAAAAACAACACAATTTCAAACATACAGTGGTTCAATTATGTTGAGGCTGCATTAAATTACTTACAATTACAATCGCAAATTCAAGCCCCAAATGAAAGGGATAGCTCCAAACTTTGAAATCTAAATAACTGGTTACTCAAATCTCTAATTAAAAAAGGCTAATTACCAATTGATAACTAAAAAAACAAAAGGGGTGCCAATAGAAAATTGAATGACTAGATCTATTTTATATTTTATTCAGATTTCTTTTATATTCTATTATTCTTGTATTATATGCAAGTTTGTACTTTGGACAGAGACTTTTAAAATGATTTGTAATTGAAATTTTTTGAGGAGAAAACGCAGTTTAAATTTGGAAAAGAAAATTGTAGTAGAGAAAACAATAAAATGATTTGAATTGGCTAAAGAGGGAAGAACAGTGGAATTTGCATTATTTTTTTTTTGGCCAAACAGTGGAATTTACATTATTACACTTTTGCGGTTGGGTGAAAGGCATGAAAATTAGTAATAAAAGAGCTTAGGAGCACAAAGGCAAAAGGAAAAACACAACAAAACGTTTGAAGTGCAATGGGTAGCGTTGAAATATAAAAATTGCTATGGGTAATCTAATCATGATATCACAAATTGTTTCTCTACCCTAGAAAACCATATAAGGGGAGTGAAAGAAGATGAAAAGGACAAAAACTTTAGAAGAGGACCATTTCCTCTCCCTTTTCATTCTTTTTCTCTCATCTTCTCATCATCAACCTTAGATTGACAAATCAATGGTTGAGATTGAATCATTATTGCTTTTAACCCTGTTTGCATAGGCTCGTGCACAGATTTACATTCAATAATCCCAGGGGTTTAAAATGCATTTTCATTATTTTTTAGATCATACTACACCAACAATAGACTATTTCAGTTAAATAATATTTTAAATTTATTTACTTTTATATAGTATTTATCATAATTTATTTAAAGTTAAATCATACCTGATTAGTTTTGTCAAAGGGTTATGATAAAACGAGGAGAGGAAATAAAAAGGATGGGGGAGAAGAGAATCCAAACCCCAAAAACTTTCATCTTAATTTCACTTTCCTAACTAAATTCATTAATTTATTTTACATCCCCACCTATACAATATGATATGGAATATTTGTCAACTAACCTTCTCTACATATTTTTAATGTCTCCATCAGTTAATTATTTGTAGAATCCTGGAATCATAAGTATATGTAAGACATATTTGAGGAGTTAATTCTATTTCTAAAATAGTATAACCTAATTCTAATATTTGTCAACTTCTTAAATAAATCCTATAAGTGTTTCTCCAACAATGATAATAAAGGAAAATGATTAAGGTGTTTCTTTACAAAAAAAATGCAACATACTAATTAACATAAGTAAAATCTTTCATTTAATTAACTTAGTTAAATAGGATGGTGGAACCTTTTACCGCTGAGATAAATATATTGTTGAAGTACTCGGTATTCACTAATCTGAATGTCGTGCTAACTATCGATAGCAGGCAAAGTACTCGGTATTTTTTTTATCAAGTAAAGTACTCGGTTTTGAATATACATTATTAATGTTAAATTTCGGTGCTAACTAGGTTATGATATGTATGTTATAACACATAGTATAGGCATTATGATAATCAGAGGAGGATGTTAAATTTCGGCCATCAAACACTACTAAATGGAAGAAAGAAAAATGTGTGTAAAACTTAGATCATTTGCTTAACATTATTTTTATCTTTTTTGTTACAAACATTATTTTTATCTTTTCCCATTTCTTTAAAACATTTTCTTCATTTAGAAGAAAAATCGCTAAGGCGATGTGGTAACATGTCACTTATGTATATATTGAAGATTCAATGAAAATATATCAAATGATTTTTTTTTCTTCTTGCCAACTACAGAAGAGGATTAATATGAATGGATTCATCACACCAAACATACCGCTTAAATTGTATGTTTATTTTTGGGTGAAGATTCATTTTTGATACATAACTATTGTCCGATGATCAATAATAGTATATAACTATTTCAAGGTTCACTAATGATACCCCACATTTACCATGGGATCAAAAAATGAGATTTTCTTTAATATGACAATACGATTAAACACGAAATGTCTAAAATGTCCAGCATTTTAGTATTATTTGACACTCTGTCTGGTTTTAAATATAAATCTCCTTTGACTTTTTTGTATATGTAAAGGAAACAAATTAGATTATAAGTGATGGAAAATAAAGAGGAAGTTTTTAGAAGTACCTGAATGTCCAGCATTTTAGTACCTGAATGAAGGTGCAAAAATGATACTAAACTTTACCCAAAATTGCGTTTCTAACACTAAAGTTTCGGGGGTGCAAAAATAGTACCCAACTTGGGGTCCAGGTGCAAATATAGTATTTTCACTTGAGGAAAATAAAATTTAGATATGAAAAGACTCTTATGCCCCCATTCCTCCCTCATTAAATAAAATTTAGTGAGGAACACGAGAGTCTATTCATATCTAAATTTATTTTCCTGAAGTGAAAATACTATATTTGCAACTGAATCCCCAAGTTGGGTACTTTTCTTGCACCTTCCGAAACTTTAGTATTAGAAACACAATTTTGGGTAAAGTTTAGTACCATTTTTGCACCTTCGCCCTTTATTAATTAGTAGAGACATTGTGTTTTTAAATACCTATTTCTTTAATAATTGTAATTTAATTAAATAAAAAAATAAAAAATGCAAGTTATAGTATTATTTGACACTCTGTCCGGTTTTAAATATAAAACACAGCTGACTCTTCGTATAAGTTAAATAAATAAATTAGATTATAAGTTTTTCCATAAGAAGAATAAATTAGTTTTGGAAATAACTATAGACGTATGATTTTACTTTTGTATTTTAAATTTCTTCAAAATAGTTAAATCTATCTTATAATTAGGATACTTATAATTAGGATACGAGGGAGCTAGTATATTGTTGAGCTAATTTGTTGCTCCGTATAAAGGTATCACTATCATAGAATTAGCACTGGCCAATGTAGAAACTTGCTAACCAATTGAAAAATTTTCTAGTATAATATTAATTCACAAGTGAGTATAATACTCTTCTTGTACTTAAATATACAAGACAATTGCCAATGAGGCTTTATTGTAACACCCCAAATTTTTTTTATTCAAATTAAATAGGAACTAAAAATATAAATTATAAGTTAAAATTTTATGAAATAAATAAAAGAGAAAATTTAAGACAAACTGTTAGAAATTATGAAAATAATGTTAATATTTCCTATTTCGTATTAGTAAACTATTTATATATTTTAGTCATGAACTATAGGATTAAGAAATAATTAGAGTAGAAAGATGTTTATTATTATTAAGGATTATTATTAGGTAAACTTGTAGGGAAAGTGTATTATATTTTAGGATATTTTTGTATTATAATTATAAATTATAAATATGTTATCATATCAATGAAATAATTCCTTAACTATTCACTTAAATTTGTTTCTACACAAACTAAGTTTTATTTTTATTAAATAAATAGGAAGAAGAGAGTTAATTGGAAAGAAAGGGGTTTAAGTGTAATAGTATAATAGATGTTGGGGTCAAACATATAATTAAGAATAAAAGTGGGCAGATGATTGGAGTTTTCCCTAATCATTATATATGTACACATCTAACAAACTCTAAACCCTTCCTCCCATACAAGCAGCCGTCACCCCTCCCTCCAAACAATTATTCCTTCTTTTCTTCTTTCTTTCTTTCTTTCTCTGCCCAAACCAGTCGCTCCTCCCTCTTCCAAAATGCTCTTCCTTCTCAATTCATATCTACATCATTATCACTCTATTCCTTCATTCCTACACTCCCTTAAATTTGAAAACCTGCAACCTTGTTTCTACTCCTCTGTAATTCGCGATTCTGTTCACTCTTCACTATGGCTCGCGATTTCAATTCCTCACAGTGGCTGCGAAGACGTTATCTCCGGCGACGACGAGGCTGTGCGGCGGCTGCGAGCTCGTTTTCAAAGTTAGTTTTGTTCATCGAGTAATCTAAGCATAAGGGACGTTCAGATCTTGCATGAATTTGGGTGAGAAATTCTTACTCTTCTCTAATTTAATTTTTTTTACGTAAACGAGTGAGAGTTTTGGGGAAGACGAATGGGTGTTTGAATTTTGAGATGAAATTTTAGGAACTCTTATTGATTTCTCTATCTTGAAATTGATTAGGATTTTCTTTGATTATCTTTCTCTCTGGCCGAATTGTCTTTCCTAAAGAAATAAGAATTCTTGCTTTATGTGACTATGATTTTTTTTATGATGGATGTTATTGTTTACCCCTGCTTTTAAGGAATTTGGAGTTCAAATCATTATTTAATCCATGTTTGAATGTAATGGAGATAAAAGTGTTCTCTACATGTTTGATCTATTGGGTTTTGGGTGTTACATTATGTGATTCAAATATTCTAATTGGGAGATTGTTGATGTTTCCTATTCTTGCATGATGAGCCTTACGAAGTTGGATGATTCGTGGAAATTCAGTTTTGGTTGTCTTGATGTGTTGTTCCTTATTTTGTTAGAATCTTTGTTTTACTTTGCTCTTCCCTGTTTTATTTTGGCTGGATAGATAAACAATGATAATTGGGGTAGTTTTTATTTTTCATATGTTGTTAAATGTGATGTTAAATGTCATGTAGTTATGATAATTTGAATTATTGTAATTTGGAGTTTAACTAGTATATAAATCTTTGGATGACTGAAAATTTAGGCCCTAGTTTATTTAATTAAGGATTTTGTATTAACAGGTACATGAATGGTTTTAGGTAATTGGTTATTGGTTAATTAACTAAGTGACTCAAGAGGGTAGTTTGGATTAGTTCCTTGTTGATTTTGTGTGTTGTGTTGTTGGTGTTTATCAAAGTATGAAACTATGCTTTAATACACTTTTCCAAATCTGTTATGAGTATGGTCTATCATTAGCTAATTATAATTCCTGTTTTCCTATCTGTTTGGGCTTCACAAATTGAAATCAAATCTGATTGATTTTCTAGTGTTGGTGTGTGTAAATTAATTATATTGGAATATTCTGTTTGGATATAACTTGTGTTTGGAAAATGTTATATGTTTTTTTTAAATAAATTTGATTACGTCATGAAAAATTAAATTGTTGATTTCTTTTATTTAGGCTATTTGAGTGCTATGATTGGAATAATATTGTGTTTGCAATATGTTTGATATGTATGGTGCTTCTTTGTTGAGATAAATGGATAATGATCGATGAAGAATGAATTATGTTGTGATGTTAAAAGGTTCTTAAATTCTTTTAAGAAACTTACTATTTTGTTTGTCAAACTTTGAGAATCATTTTTATTCAATGAAATGATTTAGCTATAAAGGGGGATTGGGTAGTGCTTAGCATCGAGAGAGACGTTAGAGAGAGACGTTACTTTGAATATGAGAATAGTTACTTATAATTATTATTATTTGGTATAAAAATAGGAGAAAGTAGTAACGGGAATCCTTGGAGACAAAGATCCAGCAAAGAGAAAGAGCATAAATGGTTTGTGAAGTTCAGGTAGCGGTTTATTTCATGCACATTAGGTTTACTTATTTATTTTCTATCATCACTAATATTACTGCTTCAGATATTGATAAGGTTTATTTTCAGCATTTAAATTTTATGTGGAGTACTCCAGGTATAAGGAGGGTCGCTCCCCCTATACCATATTATTATTGTTATTTATTTTTCCTAGAAAATCCTGTCAGGTGTGCCTACTATGTAAGGCAAATATATTGCTATAAGTAGTGAGGTGGTGCAATAGGCACATGCATTATGTATTCTGCCTATAACAAACATATTGTTAAGGTAGGGGCCCTGTATGAGTGTTTTACTAACAGGTAGTAATCACCAACAGGAGCGCACTATCATTATCTGAAGTAGGATTAAATGAATTAGCTTATAGGTGAATTAGAGTGTGTGAAATAAACTGCGGTAAATTTGGTTTAGTTTCAGGTACACAATAGATAGGGAATTTTGGAGTGATGAAGGGAAAGGAAGAATGCAAGAATATCTGCTCTTATTCATATTTTTATTAATGTATATTTTGAAAGGAATTTGTATAATTCTATTTTGGCATGTAATATATATAATTTTGTAAAAGATTAACCTGAGAGACTTTATATACTTGATAATGATTTTGAATTTATATTTTGACTTATATGTACTTATATATAAAACTAAGTATTTTAGAAATAATGTATCCTAGGGTAAATGTTAGAAATTTAAAGTAAAAGATAAATGTTTTAATGTAGGAAATATTAACTGGAAATATGTTTTTAAGATATTTGTTATTTTATAAAAGTAATATATATATATATATATATATATATATATATATATATATATATATATATCATCTTACGTATTTTAAGTAACTTTATTTTATTTTAAAAAGTTTATCCTTAACTTGTTTTTTCTTAAAAAAAATTATTCCAAAAAGCCCATTTCATGAAAAAGTTTTAATTTAGACAGTTTTTACTTATCTATTACAAATTTTAAAGTTCTTAATATTTATTTTATAACAAAATTCATTATTTTCAATTAAATTATATTTAATATTTTAAGAAATTAGTAAATATAATCTAGGTGTGACACTTTACCTCAATGACATCACCACTATCGTCTCATATAGGGGTTGCATGATCAATTTCTAGGTTGAAATTAAGTTTGTGAGTGTCAATAGTCTCACCTATAGGGTGAGTAAGGATAAGGGTAAAATTTCAAAAATATATGAGTCACTTAGATAATGTGTGAGTAGATAATTATCTAAATATCTATCATATTTTTTATTATATAGGAAATGTTATAATTAGGTCTCAAATAAGGGAATTAATTACAATCAAGTCTCATGAGTCATGAGTTGTCAATAGAGCTCTAAAAGTTGACGCGGGACTTGATTGTAATTAATTTTCTTGTTTGTGACTTAGCTGTGATTTTCCCTATTAATTATTTAATTAACTAACTAATTAATAAAATAACGTATGTTCTTATCACTATTCTCTCAAGCTAATTCTATATTAATGAGGCACCAAGTACGACAAAAAGTTATGTTTTTTGCGTGAAGTCAATTTAAATTTGATAGTGGGATTAAGTAAGTGTGGAAGAAATTATTCTTATAATTTAAATAAACAAAATTGAAAATATAAATAATAGTAGAGATTAATTACAAGTTGCATCGAATGAACTTAATTAAGATGAGATCCCATTAAGTTCCTAATTAAGTTGAGGTTTCACAAAATCTCATAATTAAACTTAAGTCGTAACTATAAAGTTGTAATTATTATATCAAAAGTTATTGAATCAAATAGCTAAATGTTAATGTTATTTGGTTAAAAAGTTTTTAGTAACTAAGACAATGTTATCATGTTAAACAAGAAAAAACTAGATGAAAGAATCACACAACATCCTTTCGCTTGGACAACAATGAACCCAACCATTAAAGAATATGTAAGGGACATTGAGAAAGATATCATGTCAACCAAAAATAAAAAATATTCGAGAATATATTAACCTAGAAAAATAACTTTTTATATTATATTTGATGTTGTAACAACAACTAATAAATCACCAACCACAAAGAAAATTAGAAAGAAGGAATACTAAAAACCAACAAAACCAAAGGATAACTAATTCAAGAAAGGAGAAGGGTAGCAAAATAATTTTTAATATGGAATTCGATGCTGTAAGCCTGTAACAACAACCGGTAAAACTCCGATCCAATCAAGAAGCAAATGGAAAATGAGGACAATAAAAAAGCCAAAGCAATGCCGATTCAAAAAAGAAGACTCGTAATGCATCACTCGGAAAGAAATTTCACTTTAATATTATTATAGTACCACTATACTAAAAACATACAAAAAGAGGGTAACAGAATGATAAGAAATGCATACATTACAAGGACAATTTTTGACTAAACTAATTTTAAAAAAATTAAAATTAGGCAAACCCTGAAAACATCAAAAGTACACAACAAAGAGGGAAAAAAACCCAGGACAATAAAACAACGGTGAACCAAAATATTTCGATTTTCAGCAAGAGTTTTTAGGGGAATTAGGATGTCATCAAAAGAATAGGTGAAAGAATAACAAGGCCTCTACTCGCTTGGACAACAATGAATCCAAAAATCTCGATCTCGACCAAAAGTTTCTAGGAGAATACCAAAAGCATCAAAAGAATAAAAAATAACAATAATTATAATCGCCAGTAGATCCAAGAACCACAAGATGTCTTTAATAGTCTTTGTGATTATTAAACTTGCTTTTTTTATTTCTTGTTTTTGCTGTAGAAACTAGAATAAATTAAATTCCTTCTATCCAATTAATCCGGATCCTAAATATAAAACCCCTTGTTATTTTGTGTAAGTTAAGGAAGCAAATTGTATCATTAAATTGTAGAATATGTCATATGTAATAGGTGTGAAATGACGTGAAGCATTGAAGAGAAAAAATGACGTGAAGAATTAATGAATAAAATGTTGAATTTGTGTATAAATAATGAGATATGAAATTTAGAGTTAAAGTTAAATTTGTAATATAAATAATTTATATCCAGTATAAAACTATATATTAAAAAGAGAAAAAAAAATATATTTTACAAGCTTTTGAGCTAATTTGTCTTGTAAAATTAGGTTTGACATTATTATCTAAATAGGTGTAACAATAAAACTGAAGATGAGTTTGACTTATGTATGATATACTACTATATTAGACAGTAGGTTGTTGATAAAGCCTGACCTATAAAAATACCTTCATGAGCTGGAAATTAACTTGGGAAATCATGACTCAAGTTTGGTGCTATTTTACTTTGTGCTAATAATGGAGTATAAAGGGGCAATTGCACATAGGTCTCAAATAAAAAACTTATTTTCAAAGAGATCCTAAGGAATTGTTACCACTTGTTAATGAGACTATTACCATCGTTAATGGTAGTCATTAACAAATTTTCGGGACTTTTTTGAAATTAAGTCTCTTATGTGAGACCTAGGTGCAATTGTCTCCTATAAATTGTGAAATTTTTTGCAGCGTGTGTTTTGGCGCCAATGACAAATATGAGCGGGAAAAAGGTGCATACCAAATATACCCTTAAATATTTAATATAAAAGTACTTTGAAGTATATGGCCTCATGGCATCCTCGAGCGTCCATTGCGGAAGAGGTGGCCAGGTTGGGAATCGAGTATCCAATTATGCCATCTCCCTCCAATCGCTCTCTTCTCATATACACAGACTTTTGATCCTATAGATAAATAACTATTAACCTATTTTGTTACATATATATTAAAAGTTAATTAAAATACATTTTAGAGAAAATGACAATTAAATACTTCCAAATGTCCAAAAGGACAATTAAGGAATCAGACAATTGTTAATTGGTATGTTCCAGACTTCCAGTTGTTAATACGTATGTTCCAGTTGTTAATTTTTCTATTTGGAAATTTGAGTTTCTTACTTGTCCTTTTCGATGTTTGAGTTTTTTATTTGTCCTTTTGGACATTCGGAGGTTTTTATTTGTCGTTTTCCCTAAATTTTATTAAGAGTTGATGTGCAAAAATACTCATTTAAAATTTTCAAATGCCAATGTGGGTACCATATAAAAATTGTGGGTGTGAAAATACAAAATATATGCCTACACTGTTAAATCAACCGACAATGATTATTAAGTTAACCAAATATTTTGATGTGGCACAGAAATGGTAGATGCTAGTACATAAACAAATATTTTAAAAGAGTTAATGTGTATTTTTACATGGAAAGAAATCGTACAGTGACAAACACATGTGAAAATTTCATATGAATATTTTTTGCCCTTACCCTATGATGCTTGACATTTTTATGTCACATTAGTATCTCTAGTTAACTTGACTATCAATGTTGACACATTTAATTGTTAAGCGTTTTTGCTCTATGAATGCATACACCTACAATTTTCATAGGGTGACAAATAATACACAAATGACAAATTGCAATAGGTATTTTTGCATCTTAACTCTTTGATAAATGTATGAGAGAAATTATTTTTGCAAATATTCCCATAAGCATGAAGATAATATATAAGTGAGAAAAAAAGTTGAGAGAAACATATCATTAATGGATTTTTTAACTAGGCTGGATTGGCTAACCCCATTAAAAGTTGCTAATGGTCATTGCTTTTGAATAATGAAATGTGGGCTCCACTTGAAATTGTTGGCCCACTTATAATTATGTAATAGGTGTGAAATGATGTTGGACGCGTTGGCTCAGCTAGCCTTAGTTTAAAAGTTCATTGGTCCACTTGAAATTGTTAATGGTGTTTGCCGATGTAGCCTTAGTTTAAAGGTTTATTAATATTGTCGCCCCTTTTAATTGTTAATTGTGTTACCTACATCTTGAGCAATAGTCAACTGACCACTTTAACCTATATAATAACAAAAAGCGGATAAATTTTTAGAAGAATACATACAAATACATACAATATAATTACAAATTATTCCTTATATATAAGATTAACCCCTTGTGAGTAAATGTTACTTTCATTTACATGACATATCCACACACACAGTTTTGGCAATAATTAGATGATATCATGATACAGTAAAATCAGTAATAAAAAAACTTGGCTAGAGTAGGGGTTGGGATTTTCTCCTCATCTTTCTCTCCTCATCCCTCATAATCACCCCATTTTGCCTATTAAAATTCATTTAACAGTTCATAATTTACTACTTGTATCATTAAAAATAAAAAAAGTTGTATTATAATATAAAATAAATGAAGAACTTAAAATATTTTTATTTTTGAAAACTTTTTAGCATAAGAAATTTCAACTATCTAAATCTATTTCATTTCAATAGAAGGATTTAAAAGAGATACAGACTTATCCAGTTAACTGAAAAATAACTGTAAAATAATTTTACAGTTAACTGGATAAATCTGTATCTTTTATAGATACTTCTATTGAATAACTTCATATAGTTGAAATCAATCGTTCTAGATAATTGAAACTTTTTATGTTAAAAAATTTTCAAAATTAAAAAAATTAAAATTTCTTGATTTATATTATATTATAATACTGTTTTTCTTATTTTTAATGGTACAAGTGACAAATTATGAACTCTTAGATGAATTCCAATAGGCAAAATGAAGTGATTATGAGGGATGAGGAGAGAACGACGTGGAGAGAATCCAAACCCCTAAAGTAGTATCCATGAACCTAATTAACCTGATGTTATTCATGTGTGTGTTATTGTAATTTTGTTGTAATATTTTTCAATGATTATATACATTTGGATGAATCTCTCTTACATAACTGCCCCCAAAGTTGAGAACTCTTGATTGGCCCATATGAATTATAAGGAATTAAATATTTGAAAAACAATGAAAACGAAAAATTCGAACCAGACCAATATGGATTTAGTCCTAATTTCTAATAGTGAAGGTTTGAGCGTGGTTGATGGTGGTGAAAGGACAAGGATCACAACTCCTAGAGGCACCAACATCAACAAAACTATTCTTTTTATGGGTTTTGGCCCCAATCCTATACGGAAAAGCTTTCAATGCTTGAAATGTTCCACTTATTTTTCATAGAGAGGATGTAGATCAGGTGACATGCGGGTTGTGATGGATATAAGTATAATAAGAAATGATAGAAATCGACAGATGATTGAATGTGAGAAACATTGAATGAACGTGTCCCTTATAGGCCTATACAACACTTTAAAGTGGATCACTCCTTGTTATTGTTAGAGTATTTTCAAAATGAAGAAGAGATGCAAGAAAAGCTTTCATAAGGTATCAGGATGAAAAAGTTGCATAAGAGTATGTATTGGAATATAAAAGAATAAAGCCCTTGATAAGCATTTGAGCCTTAAACACAAATTAAATAAAATACATAACAAATAGACGTGAAAGCTAAATAAATTATAAAATCCAAAATGAGTTTCTAGAATACCCTAATTTTCTAATAAACTTAAAATAATCTAGATCATGTTGGATAGCTAGTTAGTCAAATTCTTTTCCTAATTATGTCTCAAAAAGATCGCACAATACCTTAAATAATGATCTCAACATTAATGATATTGATCCTATTTGATTTTAGGGCTAAAGTGTAAAAATGCCCACGTAATTGTCACGAAAGTGCAAAAATGCTCAAGTAAAATTGTTTTTGGAGCGAAATTGCCCATCAAATTTCAAAACTGGGGCAAAAATGTAATCACAGTTAATTTTTTTTACTTTTTCACTCATCATCTTCTGTCCCGTCACCATCATACATGGGCAAACAAATACATAAATTTGTCACATGCTTAAGAGATGAATCGACAGAAAATGATACGTCAAAAAGTCAAAAAATTAATTGTGACGGATATTTTTGCCTCAGTTTTGAAATTTGATGGGTATTTTTGCTCCAAAAAATTTTACATGGGTATATTTGCACCTTAGTGACAATTACATGGACATTTTTGCATTTTAGCCCTTGATTTTATAGCATTTACTACAATAGAAAATAAGTTTTTTCTTCATGAATCAATCAATATAAAATAAGAAACTATAAATAGTGAAATATGAGTATATAAAATTCTATTTGATGTCATATTACACCATTGTTGACCTTGCTATCTTTCTCATATGCATTCAAATATAAGTGATAATTTAAATTCCATATACACCTACAGAACCTTATGTAAGCAATCCCCCCCCCCCAAAAAAAAATAAAAAATAAAGCCTCTTTAAACATAAAATGAAACGATTGGAGACTTAATAATACATAGACAAAAAAGAGTAACAAGAACAAGATACTCAGCTAGAAAAGCCCAGCCTTTAACAATTTAACAGACAAACAGACAAAATACCACAAACTCAACCATACCCACATAGTGTGTGTTTGGGAACTGTTTCTGGATCCCCAAAAGCTGATTTGAGTTACATAAACAGTTTTTTGGTTTTTGGTCATGTTTGGGTCCTGCTTATTTCTGACCAGCTTATTTGGATAAATTGGTTTGAGAAACTGGTTTCTGAGAAACTCCAATTTGGAGCTTCTCCAACCAGGTTATTTCTGAGAAACTGATTTCTGAAGATGAAAGTTTGATAGATGAAGATAATTGTCATCAAAACCAACAGGCTTTATCATCAAATTTTTCTACATCATCTTCTTCTCGCATGAATCGTATCCGTGACAGGTTTCGAGATCGAATTGTAGAACATCTTTGATACAACTAATTATGGAATTGAATCATCCAAATGTAATGTGATCCATGACCTCTAATTTATATGCATTTTAATGTATTAAATTTTTCTTATTTGCAATTATTGGAAACCTTATGCAATTTAATCTATTAAATTTTTTAATTTTAAATTATTGAAAACATCTGAATATTTTAATTGTGTATTATTCAATATATATCATGTTCCCATCTAAACTGGTTTCTCAAAATCACTATCCAAACATGTTTGTAAAAGTAGTATGAAAAAAACACTTTTGCAACTACGGATCCAAACATAAATCGTTTCTTGCAAATCAACTTTTACCCAAACCAACTTTTAAAAAACCATATTGAAAAAAAAAACATTTCTCCACCACTTTTCCCAAACACACCCATAAAAAACGGAACCAAGTGTTCGTCGTAACGATGAACAAGAGGTGCTTCTCCACTATAGACCAATTAGATTTAATTTGGATCGATTAGATACAATAGTTTGAAGTTTATGATAAAATGACAATTATTTTGATTGTTACAAATGTTTTTTAAAATAATCTCTCAGCTATTATGTTGTAAACATATTCATTTAAAAATCACAAACTTCAAATATCTGTATCATCCAAATTAGATTGGAAAGGTTCAAAGTGGAGCAATGTCCCCTACAAATCTTCGTGAACATAATGAAACATTGTAACTATTGATTCCCATGAAAAACATGGTCCAAGAGTGAGATGGAGTTCAACTTCTTGCACTGACAACCGTTAGAATGATTTTTATAACTTTTGTTTAGAATTTTAACTTTACTTTCTGTAGTAGAAAATAATATTTGAATAAATCGAAACAGAGTTAAACAATAAAAGCGAAATCTGAAATTACAAATGGATATTAAATTTAAAGTAGATAAAATTACTAGAAGATTACTATTTTATTTCTTAACTTTTAACCCAATCTTTTAACTTTGACTTCATGGCACATATATTCCCTAAGATCTTGACTTCCTATTGCTCAGCCCTTCACCTTGCTTTATGGACTACCTTTAACTTAGTTACGAGTCATTTATATGGCGAAATATTTTTCCAATCTAGCTCCGTCAAATTATGTAAATAACATGAAAACAAAGATCAGAACGGTAAATGATGGAATTTGCAAAGACGAAATCTGATTGAGAAAAGAAAAACTTTTTCTACCTACTTAAGCTTAATCTTATACTCTATTTATCAATAGGTAGTTGGTTGACCTGTTAACTGGGCTATAGGGGTGGAAATAAGTTGAGTCGAGCTAGGCCTTGCTTAAATAGGCCTGGGCCTGTAATGCAACAAGAAATTATAGGTTTGGGCCTAGATGTAGGCCTTTTTTCAGAAAAAGCCTAGGTTTGCGAAAAAAGAGTAAGGTCTGAAAGCCTTTTTAAATGTTTGAAAGCATTTTTAAAGGTCTACTTCCTATGTAAGCCTTTAAAAGGCTTAAATTTTTTAAAAATCTACTTCGAATTTGAGTCTTTAAAAAGCCTAAAGCCTTTTAAAGGTTTATATATATCAAATTTAAAAGGTCATAAATAATTTTCAAATCTTTAAACTAAGCTTAGCACTTATAATTTTATTTTTAATAAAAATAAAAAATGATAATTGTTATAAAAACATGACTCAAATTTAATTCAACAAATAATAATTATCAAACGGACCAAGACTGAAGGCTTTTAGGCCAAACTTTATTGAAATAGACCTGACCTTTTATATAAAAGGCCTTTGAATAAGCCTTAGTCTGTCCTATTAGTAAATAGGCCGGGCCAAACTAGGCCCTAAATAAGCCGAGCCATAAGCCGTCTGTTAAAGGCCTGACTTATTTCCACCCCTAGTGAGCTACAACTCCTGTAAGGATGAGAACGCGTGTTCGAATCCCGGGAAGTGCTCTCATTGGGAGAGGGGACAACCTTGCCTATGTGGGCAACACTCCCACCCCTCGAGTCCTGATTAAACCAAGTGGTGATTAACAAAAAAAAAACTTAATCTTATATTTAAACTTAGAATAAAACTTACCTCCAAGTCTATACATCCAGTTTTAAAAATTGTTCCATACATCTGGTCGATCCAGTTCCCCCTCACCAAGTTCCACGCATATTAATTTAATTAAACATATCAAATTTCAGTGTTGTTTTTCTCTTTGCCTGGGACTATCATGTTTTGCTCAGCTACAATAGAAAACCTTCATGAAGTCTAAAGTTGGGGAAACAGGCAACTGGGCAAGGCCCATTGAGAAGGCCCGTTTAAGCCGAAAATGCTAAGATTGAACTTAAATTTTAGCCTTACAATTGGAAGCTGGTCAACCTTATAAGGCTATGGGCTAGCCCTATATTACCGTGGGTTGCCCTTAGGCCCTATTGTTTCTTTTTTTTGCTTTTTATTTGAAATTGTTCATAATGTTAATATTTTTATAAGATAATATTGAGGGCCATGGCTATCATTTAATTTGGATTTAGTTCTTTATGTTGTACTTGTAACTTATTATTTTTAAATTTATTTCTTAAATTTGCATTCCTATCATTTAGTTTTATTTATTGTTAAAAAGGAGAAATGATTTTTTGTTAAAAGGGTCAACCTTTTAGGCCCAATCAGTAGTGTGTTTGGTTTGAGGGCAAGGTAGGATATGGGGTATTTTTAGAAAGGGCGAAGAGTGACCCTCTAAATTTTCACTTCACTCTTTATCAAAATTTTAGATTTATTCCATTCAAAATTATTTTATTCTCCTAAATATTTTGATATTTCAAATATACTCACATCCTATCCCCTATCCTCTTCTCAAAACAAATACAACATGTAAGTGTGTGTTTTTAAGGGCATTTTTAGTCATTTGACTAAATTTGTTAATGTGTATTAGGTGCTTATGACCCAACTTGTCATTTTTACAATTTAACAACCTCAATTGTCCTTTTACTAATTGGGAGGACTCTATTTATCTTTTTCCCAAGAATTGAACAAATATTTTAGTCAGCCTTTAAATATTAGATTTCATTTTGCTGGGCCGGCTTAATACTCATTATACTTAGTTAGAAAAACTAAGATATTGGTAAATTCATTATTTAGTTAATTTCATTTTACATTATGGGACAGAGGGACAGAGGGAGTACAACCTATTAAAAATATAACAACATATGTATAACTTTTTTATAACAAATATATGTATCTTTAAATTAAACAATGTAATATTTAAATATAACTATTGTTCTGAAACTACCATTTATATCGCTATCAGTGTGCTAGAGATTTAATTCATTATATCATAAAAAGTTGAGCACGAGTTTATTGTGATTTCAAGAAACAATTTTTTGAATATGATTATATATAACCATATTAAAGAAGGAAGGAGAATAAAAAGGGTTAGTTTAGTTCTAGTCCTCACTTGGTGAGGGTGATGGGGAAGAGAATATAATAGATAGTCTAACATCTGTCATCTGCAAAGTGATTAATTCGAACCTATGACCTGAGACCTAAAATTTAAACTACGAATTATATATAACCATATTAAAGAAATAAGGAGAATACTATATAGGGCTAATTTTTCTTAGAAAATCCTTTAATATCCTCCCTTGTTCATAAATATATGTCTTAATAAAAAATTTAATAAGTTACTCATAAATTAATTTGTTTAAAATTTTCTTCTTAAATTAGTTTATTTAACTTTTGAACTAAGATATAACCAATAAGTAATACATAAAATTCATTATCATCATGTATCTCGTTTTTTATCATAAAGGAATCTTGTATTACTAACCAGAATAAAAGTCTGGAAACATTACATACTGAAATGTCCAAAGGAAATAAGCAAAGACAACATAACAAACAGAAACCAAAGAAATACAATGTTTAGCAATGATTTCTATTATCCAATCCCCATTCTGCCATTGGAAGTGGTGGACACATCGGGTGAGATGTTAGACTTATTAGCATCATTAGTCAGTAAAGATAGCAAAGGAAGTGACGGTTGTGACACCCACCCCACAGGGTACACTCCCTTATGAGCCTCCACCGCAATACAGTCCGCTGCGGCATTTCCATCTCGTTTAGTTTAGTCAATTTTTGTTATTTTAGTAAATTTATAAAGAAGGACCCGCTTGGTTTAAAGGTAAGCTTGCTTGTCGTGGGGTCTAAGGCTGTGAGTTTGAATCAGCCACTATAAAAAAATCAGGGGTTACCTACCTTGTATATTCCCTTCCACGGCACCCTCATCAAGTAGAGAATAGAATTGGGTTCAACCTTCACATTAGATCTCTTACACTCCTATTATACTATAGGAAGTAACGTAATAAATAAATATAAATAGCAAACATATATTCAAATACGGATACCTATTTTTGTAAGGGAAAATTAATAAGAGGTCCCTCACAAAGGACTTAATACTAGAAAAGTCCCATGAACTCACTATATTAAAGTAGGGTCCCTAGGGACCATACTTTAATAAACTCCAAATATTAGAAGACTATTTTTCCCATCATACAAAACTAAATTGATTTCCTTCCTTCCCTGCTCATGAGCTTATTACTTGTAGTCCATTATATTGTCACACTAGCTCATTACCTCGATATTTGTTGGTCATTAACTCGTTAGAGTTACTCATGAACTTGTTAGATCTACTCATGAACTTGTTATTCTTGGTCCATTACTTTGTTACACTAGCTCATTACCTCATTATTTGTTCATGAACTCGCAAGAGAGTTGCTCATGAAGTTGTTAAACCTACTCATGAGCTTGTTATTCGCGGCCCATTACATCCCTTCGCCACGTGGTGGTCAATCCGACGCTCATTATTCAATCCCTTCGCCACTGAACCCACGGACAATGGGTAATAAAAAAATATTCTCTGTCGTAAATGTTGCTGGTGGCTGTTGCTGTGCATAGAAAAGGAATATACTCTCACGTGTCGCTCCTATACTCTTGGTATTTCATTTTCCAAAGCAAACTTCTGCCCCGTCCACGTGTCACTACATCCCTGACATCTCCCTCCACGTGTCACTCCCTCAACATCCGTCACCAGCCATCGACACGTCATCCTAAAAGGACCCCACCAACCTCAGAATTTCCTTCCCCCACCCCTCAGTCACATGGGTAGGCACCAGATTCTGGGCCCACAACCTCGTGGAGAAGATCACAACAAGGTCCATTCTGCCACGTGGACCAATGATAAATCAGTTTTAGATGGAGAATTTGAGACCACAAATTTCATAAATCAATTCTCATCCACAAGTCTCTTCCTTTTCTAACATTATTAGTATTATATTATAGTATTATATTTTGCTGCATTTGTCTCTTTACTAGCTTTACTCATTCATAGTATTTCAATTCTGATTTGTGAAGCAAGTTGGGGCCCACCTTTTTAAAGATTTTGGGTTTTAAATTATTTTGCAACTTGCAACATTTCTAAGCCAAAAACCACCACCGCCTCTGTTTCTTCTTCTTCTTCTAGCTCTAAACATTGTAAGCTGCAAAAAACCATTTTTTTATCATATTCTTCTTCTGGGTAGATTTGATATCTTCATTTACCATCTGGGGTTTCTCTTTTTGTCTGATTGAGGTTGGTTCCTATGCTTCTTTCTCTGTTTTTTGATGTAAAATTCTTTACTTTTCAATGTTTTGATATACTTTCTTGATTGGTTGTTTAGTATTCTGAGGTGTTTTGGTCTAAAGATGTTTTTTTTTGTGTTATTAGTGAAATTTTGGGCTCATATAAAGTGAGATGAACAGGGCTGTGCCTGATTTATGGTACTTACTTTGAAAAACATGGCTCAATAGATTTGACTATTACATGTTTTGGCTACTGAGTTTTCTAACAAATCAATTCTACTTAGATTTATTTATGGAGTTTGTGAACTGTGCTTCTTTTGATGTTTATGTTTGTCTATATGTATCTTTTAGGCTGAATCAAATGGCTTTTATAGTGCTCCCTCAATTCCTAAATATAAATCTTAGTTGACTTTTTTGGAAAATCCTAAGAAAGCTAAATAAAGTAATTAGAGATTCATTTTCTTAAATTTATTCTCTAAACTAGTTTATCTGACTGAGCTAACATATGATCTAGCACAAAATATGTTATGATTAAGTGGTTCATTTCTCTTTCTTAGTATTCTCCAAAAAAAGTCAACTAACTCTTATATTTGGGAATGGACCGAGTATTGAATTATAAATTGAATCAGACAAATGTGCAAGTTTTCCAATCTAGGAGGTCATTTGATATGCCGACTTATATTTGTATTTACGTTTATGTCCAGGTTGTATCCCATGGATTGGTATTGTGGGAGTGGAATCAATGATCTTCTTGTTCCAAAACATGAAGATGTATGGGATAGGCTTCCTTCACCAGACACTTGGTCAAATTGGGGAATGAATGCACCTCAAGGTTTTATGTCACCTAAAAAATTTCCAACCATGGATAATACAAGTTCAAGAGAGGTAGAGTTCAATTTCAATGATGAAAGTTTCAATAATGAAATTGAGCTTGAATCTTCTCTTCTTGAAAAAGATCAGTCTAGCAGTTCAAGTGTATGTGGAGGATTGCCTGGGCAATCGTTTCAACGGGCAGCCCTTTCGTGCGATCAGCTTCAAGAAGTGTCAAGATTCGAACACATGGATGACATTTTCTTGTACAACTATTACCTCTGGGATTAAGATACTTGGTTTATGCCTGTAGGATTATAATATAGCTTCTGAAATGCTTTAAATTGGCATGAGTGTGCTCTGAATCGTAGCAAGGCCAGTGCAATTGAATTGCTCTGTGGTAATATTACATTGCGATTTTCTGCATATTTATCTTTTGGAGCCGGTGCAGACTAGGGGGCGTTTGGGAGCACTCAATAAAATCACTTTTGCGACCTCCCACATATTTACCTTGTATAGTGCAAAATTACTTCAAATATTCTAAACCAAACACCCCCTAAGACAGTCATACTTACAATTTTAAGAACTTTTGTAAGCGTATGAACCTGTAATAGGATGGTGAAGGCTCCTACTTACTTTAATAATTCTATCATAAAATGATCTTATTTTTCATATTGCATTACATTCTTTTTCCGACAGAGCCATTCAATTTCCACTGGCTTGCCGTAGGACTATAGGTAATCTTGTTCAAATGATTCTCATTTGATGCTATAACTTTCACTTTTTTCTCACATTATGCAGGGATTCAATGCTTGAAGCTCTGCCCAATGTTGAAAACTTAAAGTCATCCTCCTGCTACTCTTCTAATCTCCAATTCATTAATGCAACTGGTGATCGTTTTTACTTAGAGACCTCTTAATGTATTTGTATGTTCAAACAGTATTTTTGTGATATGGATGCATGAAATATCTCAACATACATGATTTCTTTCCTTCAGATGGATTGCAGCAAGGAATTGAAATTTCAGACTACATTATAGGCAACTCAGCTTATGACGATTGTCAGGATGGAAAGGTGAGAATTGCTTTTTGTCCAGTTGTTTTTAGGTACTTTGTGTGTAACTTGTCTACATTTACTCATTTATTTTTTTATGATGGAAGTGGTGTGTATTGTAGTCTCCATTTTTATTTATGTTTAATCCATCATAGTTACCTAACTACCAAAGATTTTGTGATTCAATCCTACAAACATAGCTTATTCAAGTGGCTACTTAGAA
Organism: Mimosa pudica; assembly: GCA_029929735.1. Classification (NCBI taxonomy): domain Eukaryota; kingdom Viridiplantae; phylum Streptophyta; class Magnoliopsida; order Fabales; family Fabaceae; genus Mimosa; species Mimosa pudica. Next base: position 827,235 of record JAKELP010000051.1, on the reverse strand, counting down.
GCTTTAATGCTCATTACTTGGATCATATTGTTCTGTGCAGTTACTGTATCGTATTGTGTTTGGTGAAAATAGTTTACTGCATTATTTGGTGATTGCTTTATTTCCTTTTATTCAACAAGGCCTGCATGCCTGAACTCAAAGTGTTAAAGTTTCTTCCTCTCATATGTGTAATACAGTCTTCAGAATTTCATGCTTGCAGTGACTATGTTCATCACAGAGTTCCGTTGATAACTTTCCAAAATAAAAGATGAGAAGTAACAAGGTTGTCCATTTTAGGGGAAATCTATTCAGTCTAGATTTTTTCCCTAGGTGTTTTCCATCTTAAAATTTCTCTTCTGCTCAAAAACTCTTTTCCACTGGAATTTGCTTGTATTCCTTTTCAATTTTACTGTGATGATAGGGTGGTTTCCCTGTATTTTTCTTTCCTTAGTTGTGTTTTGTTTATAAATCTGCATATTTTGAATGAGCATTCTTTGTTTTGTCAAATATAAACTGAAGTGTCAATTTTCCATCCTTTTCAACTCTATTCTTCTTGTAATTCCCATGAAGCAGGTGAGCCGATTGAGAAGTTAGTGAAATTTCTTGCTAATTTTATTTTCTCCTGTTTGAGTTTCAGGCTTTCCTGATCCATTGTAACTATAAAATGTAACTAGTAATGTTCCAATATATAAATATTCATAGGAGAAAAAAGTTAAAAATGGCACGATATTGTTTTAGAGATATCCATAAAACTGATCCCCCACGTAATAGCTGAAAACTAGCACATGGTATGATGATCTCCTACTTTCTCCACATTTTAAAGCATAGATGGTGTGTTGTGTTCAACACATGAATAAAAACAATGCATTCCTTTATTGAATAAGTTGAAATATTTAATGGCACTAGCCTCTATTGTCGTTTTAAATGTATTATGCACTATTTGGGTGGTCCTATCAAAGTTCACAATGTAACATAATCATTTAATTTCTCTTTAAGGTTCCACCAGTCCAACTCTTGGGCCCTTTTGAGCAGAGCGGTACAGATGAGGATATACACCAGCAGTCATCTATTGAGCAATCTATATTGCAGGATCTTGAGATGGCAATTGCACAGGTATAGTGACTAAGAACTGAAATACATAACAGCCAACTAATTTCATAAATTATCTTTGTGACATTATAATCTTGTCAACATCACCAGTTCTCTGACAAAACCCGGATCTGCTTCCGCGATGCCCTATTCCGACTTGCTAGAAATACAAAACAACAGCATGTGGTGGAGGAACAGAATGTAGACCTCAACATGCAAGGGACAGCGCCACAAACTGATAACAGTGAGACAACAAGGTACATTGTTGGAATTTGGTGCATGATTTATCGTTTGAACTAATGCACATTAGTGATGAAATTGTTACAGAAATCAACCCTTCATGATAATCACATTGGAAAATGTTTTGGTCTTAGTGATGCTCCTTCAACAATAGACGATGCAGATAGAAGGAATTAAAGATGATCATGGTGTTTCAGGAAAAAATGTCACATTAACTAACTTCCATAATTTAGTTTGATCAAGTAAATAGATCTTATATTAAGGATTGGAGGGAGTAGTACTCTTGTTATCCTTACAATCTTTATGTGTTTTGTTGCATGTCACAAAAATTTGAATAGAAAAAAGAATCTTGCTTCATCTGGGTGTTTTAGAAGAGCCAGTTCTAAATATGGTTCAGCTTGAAACTGATATGTTCTTTTTGCCTGAAAACAGATATTAGGGTATAATTTCTGTTGAGTACATGACATATCTGAAATTTAAATTTCCATTTCAAGTCACTTATTATCTAGAAATGCTTGTTTATATACTTCTTTCTGCTTGCCTTTTCTATTAACATATCAAACCTTATTTCTGATCTGAAAATTAACTTCCTGTCTAGGCATGAGGAGAAGACGATAATGGAATCAGAGACCAACTCTATTGACAGAGCAATAGCAAATCTCATGTTCAACAAAATGGATATCAATGTTCAAGAGCTTCCTCTCACAACATCAGTACACTCTTCTAAGCAAGAAATCAATGGAACCAAACCCTTACAGGGAAAGCAATCACAATCCTTAAATCGGGCGCAAACCTTTCAGCCTAATCACCATTCCTGCGCCTTAAACTTACAAGGCAACGACCTTTCAGCCTAATCACCATTCCTGCGCCTTAAACTTACAAGGCAACGCTGTCGAGGTCCCAAGGTTTGATCAAACCAACCTGCAAACAGCTGCGGATTCACATGTTATGTACAAAGACCCAACAAAGAAATCTTTCATGCTAGAGTTTGGTTAGATTGTGTGTCTTAGTGTAGGGTTTTTGGTTGCTTAGAATTGTTATGAGTGGAGTCAGTTTCATGTTTGATTAAAATGCTCTTTCTGTAATCTTCATGAGTAAGTGCACGGTTTGAATCTGCATTATCTGTGCTGATGCCAGTTTCATGCTGTCATATATGCTAAAGCTGCAGCTTGCTGCAGTTGAAGTTGAAGATCTTTACCGAATCAACGAATCGAATCCGTTAAGAATAGCTGTTCCCTGCTTCCTTCAGTGCTGCAAATGGTTGTTTTCTCTGAAAGTCTCTTCAGAGCAATTCCTTTCTTTCAATTGGGGGGTTTTGTCCTATTGGTCAGAGCAACAATGGAAACTTGCTTTGACCTTGCTTTGATTTTAGAGGAGTTGGTATCCTCTAAGTTTCTTAAAATATTTCCTTGTTCAAATTGAGAGGAAGATACACTATGACATTATAGAATGTGGGTTCCATGTTAATTATGAAAAGTTCTTTGAAAAGTTCATACAATTAATTGATTAGTCGACCAGATTGTGTAATAGAAGTTATATGAAATTCTTTTTTCCATCATTGATGAATATTCTATCATCAGCAACGTGTAATAGATTGTCTTCTTTTTCTTTTGCTTGATCAGATTTATGTCTTCATTTTCATGAGAGGCCGTTTGAGAAGAATATCCATTTCTAATGAAGGTTGTCTAGATATATGATAGGAATGAGACCGTTTTGGGACGGGTCAGCTAGAAGATCAATTCAAATAACTAGGAGAGATTATCAGGATATATATATATATATATATATATATATATATATATATATATATATATATATATATATATATATATATATATAGGGTTAAACCAACTTTTGGTCCCTATAGTTTTCTATGGTAAATAAAGTTAGTCCCTATAGTTTCAAAGGACCAAAATATGGCATGAACGGTGTTAAATGTGACTACGTGGTACTAACTCTGTTAGTTTTGCCTATGTGGCTTGATGACAGGAGAGTATGAGCTGAGCTGAAAATAATAATATGACGTGGATAAATGATTTTATTTGTGAAAGAATATATATTTAAAGAAATAAAAGTCATCTCCTCCTCTCCCTCTCTTTGAATCTGCGGTGGTCGAAGGGGCAATCGGTCCAGTCGTGGCTGTGGCTGCGAATGCAGCGGCGGACCTTGGAGAAGGGGGGAATTCGTTAACGTTGTGGCGGTGAACCCACCTTCATTTCAGATCTAGCACATGCTGTAATGGAATCTCTCCCATTTGTTGGTGCCATGCAAATTTCAAATCTAATCTTCAATGCCTTAATCTCATAGCAGATTCACTTCAAAATCAAAATCTCATACCAGCTTTCAAAAATACAAACATTTATGACATGATTTAACATATTACTCCCTCAGTTCCTAAATATAAGACCTAGATAACTTTTTTTTTGGATAGATTAAAGTTGCGAATAGGTTATTAAATCATGATATATTTGATATCATTTTAGATTATCCATTAGCTTATAGGTAAAATAAACTAGTTTAAGAGAAAAAATTATGTAAATCAATTTATAATTAACTTATTTTTTGCTTTTTTTTAGGATTTTTCAAAAAAGTCATTTAGGTTCTATATTTAGGAACGAAGGGAGTATTATTTTACTTTGAGATCAAACGAGCTGATTCCAAAAGGGAAGATGACCAAGTCATAATCCAACAAACCAAACTCAGAATCAGAACGAAACATACATAAGTCTGAAACATGGGAATGATTTACTATGAACCCAAATCATGGGGATGAATAAAATAATGTATAATCAATAGGGTAAAATGTCCCGTCAACAATGAGAGCAAAGAGGGTTTATGAAGCAGCCAAGGGAGAGAGAAGAAGGTTGGGTTAACGAAGAAATCAAAGATGGGGACCAAGAACACAAACTGGTTGCAGCCAAGTTTGGATTTTGCCCATTGTTTTTTTTAAAAAATTCAAAATAATCGTTTTTCCAACTAGGATTATTTTTCCATATAATTTAATCCAATCATCAGCCACGTAGGCAAAGCTGACAGAGTTAATACCACGTAATCATATTTAACACCGTCAAGGTCATATTTTTGTCCTTTTAAAACTATAGGGACTAACTTTATTAATTAGAGGAAACTATAGAGACTAAAACCCCAGCTTTGAAAATTTGAAAATTTCAATGTGTCCTAATTGTTAGTGTTAGTTTAATGTGTAAGAGAAATGTGTTTGGGTAGCAGATATTTTGAATTGGATTTACATAACATTGTCAAAATAAAATTACATATAACCCTCTATCTAAAAGAAAAATAGTAGTAAATAACTAATAACCCACCCATTACATACAACCACTCACAATAAATATTCCACTTAATTTTGTTGGTCCCACCGGTTCGGGACCCCTCCCTTTCTTTTCTATACGTTTCTCTCTGCTTCCCCTCATTTTTACTGTCCAAGTCATCCAATGTTTCACACCTCTCTCACACCCCACATCCCACTCACACCATATATTCCCCCCTCTCCCATGATTTCCTCCTCATCAACCCCCAAATCTCTAGCATTAATAATAAACTTTATTTTAAATAATAATATATGATATAGTAGCCTTTTTTTGGAATGTATTGCCTTAATTTATAGAATGAACATACTTTTCAAGAATTTCATCAAAAAAATTATCAATGTTGCGGCATCCAGCTATAATGCAAGAATAAAATTGATATTATAAATTAATAAACAGACATAGATTGATAAATTAATTAATAGTATAAATTAATAAACACGCAAATTGATAAAATTGATAGTATAATATTGATATGTATGAATATCAATATTTTACGTACCTTTCAAAAATTTAATCATAAAATTACTTGTTAAAAAACAAATGGTTGCATTACTTATTTGCATTATAGTAGCTAAAAAACAAAATATCACTTGATAATTTTGTATCTTCATAGGGAAGTATGAATAAAATGGTTGCATTACAAAAAAATAAAATTGACCATCAGTAAATATTGATGAGTCATAACTCATAACTGCTAATAAAATAAAAGGTCTTATTTGTTGAGCTCAAAGGAAGAAGATTCTTGTAAATTTCATAGCTTAATATGTGTATTGATATCTGATCATGGATCTGCAATAAATTGTACCATTATAGTTGTTAATTAATTTCATTTGATTTGTATTTGATATTGAATATGTATGTTGATAGTTTTTGAAGAAGAATATGCACCATGTTTTGGCTGTAAGACACATTTAAAATGATGAAAGAAAAAAAATAGAAGTGTTTTATGATAAAAAAATATAATATTGTTGACTTTTTTAATTTTATTAAATTTCTTATGATTTAAAATAGAGATTTGAGGGTTGACGGGGGAGGAAATTATGGGGGAGGGGGAATTATATGGTGTGAGTGGGATGTGGGGTGTAAGAGAGGTGTGAAGCATTGGATTACTTGGACAGTAAAGATGAGGGGAAGTAGAGAGAAACGTAGAGAAAAGAAAAGGAGAGGTCCCGATCTGTGGTCCCACACTATTTCTTCTCAAAAAGATGTTAGAACTTATTGGTTTTATTTCTGACAGGCATGCAATTTGAACATAGTCTATGGACATTGTACAATTAATACGCATAACACTTTAAGAAACACATTGGTATCGTGAAATTAAATTCAAATAAAGTTGCATGATTAAAATAATTGAACACAATGATAGTTTTGACATAACTGAGTAAATAGTTTCTCAAACCACATAAAGAACGTCCCACAATATACAATTCTACAATCAATATGTTGTCCCATGCATGACTTGCAACTTTTTATTTTGGATCATAAGCATGACTTGCAACTTCGTCGTCACACTATTACTTGCAACTTCGTCGTCACACTATTACTTGCAACTTCGTCACTCTATTACTTGCTAATTGAATACTATGTTTCCCTAGTAAATATTGTTTTTCAAAAAATTTTACCATTAACCATTCTCTGGTTGTTATTAATAGTTTTTGAAAATCAAGTAGATGTGGGCACAAAGATGAGGTTGGATAGTGGAGATGTTATGGACAGGATTTTATGGCTATTATATCTAACTTTCACTTTTGAGCTTATTAAGCCAAAGGTTGACTACAGTGGTCTCAATATCCATGGTGACTATAATCGCTTAGTTTTATATATGCACATACATATTAAAATAAGCACTAATTAAAATTAAATTAATCCATAAATTCAAACACCATAAGTGAAATAGCTCTAATTGTCAAAGGCCCATCATACATGCATGACCAAAATGTTCTTGAGGGGTATTTGTTAGTGAACTTTATTTAAAATGAAAGGCCAAATCAATAACAATAAAAGTAATTTTATACTGTTATTGTTAGTTAACATAAATTAAAATGACAACAAAAACTATTGCACCAATACAACATTACAAATAAAATCATTCAAGCTTATAAAATAAAATAATCTAGCTACTCAGCATCCTAAACTTCAATTGCTGAATCCTCGAACTCTTGGCATAAGAAGATCTAGATAGAAAACATCTTAAAAACTAAAAAGACTAAAGCCAGCAGAGCCATCCTATTGGCATTCTTAGCATGTGGATTCAGCTTCAACATAGCATTCAGATTCTTAAGCGGGTTCTTCTTCAATGCTGCTCTCCTCACTTCCTCTACGATGGGAGTGACAACAGATTGAACTTCGTCAGAGTTGATGATGCGGGCCAAATCAGGATTCAACATCTTAGACCTGGGCAACACATAATTCTTCTTCACTAATGACTCATCACATGCCTTATCATAGGATCCATAAGTACTAGACGTCTCTGATGCCTCATCAAAGGATGATCCATAAACACGTGGCATATCTCTGATGCCCTATCAAGATGCCCATAAATAAAATCTAGCTTCTGAAATGCAGATTCGGTCCAAATAACAAATCTCCCAAGATAACCACCAGGAGCCAACTTCAACAGATTCAGGCTCTCCACATTAACCACCTCAACACCAGGGATATTCCTAAAGGCCTCCACACCCTTAGCTCTTTCAGTTCCATACACAATCAGAGGACCTTGCGAGAGATATACCTCCAATTTCTCATCTTACCTATTTTTTTAAAATAAACACAATTATAGTTATAAATATTCATAGATAAGTAACATTTAAATTAAAATATTGAATGTGAAAAAGAACATCAAATTAAACAAAGGCTAAAGTATGTTTTTTGTCCTTAACTTTGGAAGTGTGTTTTCGGTCCGGACAAAGTCATGTTTTAGTCTCATACTTTGAAAAATGTGTTTTTGATCCTATTTGGGTCAAAATATGTTTTTGGTCTCTTAACAGTAAAAGTCATGTTTTAGTCCGCTTATTTTTTAAAAGGGAAGAGACCAAAAACATATTTTAGACTTTATTGAAAGGACTAAAAACATCATTTTGTCGAGAGTTAAGGGGACTAAAAACACACTTTTCAAAGTTAAGGGGATAAAACATGACTTTGTCCAAAATTTTAAAACATGACTTTGTACAAAATTTAAAACATGACTTTGTACAAAATTTAAGCTACCAAAAAAACACACCTTTTAAAGGTACAAGATTAAAACATGAATTTCTCTTAAGTTAAAGAACTAAAAACATACAACATACTTTAGCCTAAAACACAAACATAATACTACCTCTGATCTTAAATCTAGTTGATTTTTTTTGGAGAGATTAACGTTGCAAAATAGTTTATTAAATTATGACATATTTAATATATTTTTAGATTATTCATTAGTTTATACTAGTCTAAAGGAAAAAAATTAGGTAAATCAATTTATAATTAACATATTTTTATTTTTTAGGATTTTTCAAAAAAAATTAGGTCTTATATTTAGGACTAGAGAGAGTAATATTTTTCAGATTTGTGATGTTACCTTTGCCAGGCTTGATGGCATGACTATCCTTGGCCTTCTAAACATCATCAAAAGCACCGATCTTCTTCAAAACCTCCATCGCATCCTTAGTCTTCTCAATGCCTTCGGCAGAATCAGCAACCACGAGAGGCATCTCCGGCACACTCTCCACCCTATGCTTTCTCGCCATAACAAGAGCCGGAACAACCGACGCGACGATGGCCAAAACGATGGCGTGCCGCTTCTGCCTCACGTTCACCCTACGGTGCCAGTGGCGCCAAATCTTAGTTTGCGCGAACATGCGGCCACCGCGACACATTTTTCCGACGGTGGCCTGACCGGCGCGGTGAGTGCCGCCGCCGGGGACACATGGAATGCGTGAGACAGCGCGGCCGGTTCCCCAGGACTCGGCGGACGTCTGGTGGCCGGCGCGACGGCTCACGTCGTAGGGTTGGCGGTTGTTCTCGGAGATGTTGGAGTGGACGAAGAGGACGATGTCGACGCGTAAGGAGACTCTCATGACGTCAGGAAGTGCCACTTGGCGGGAAGAATTGGTCACCGTGACGACAGGACGAGCGGCGACCACCATTGCTGTTGATATTTCTGTGATGACTGAGAAAAGAGAAAAGAGAAAAGAGAAAATAGGGTTTGGTTACGTAGGTAGTATATCGTAGTATGAAGGTTACGTAGCTATGTTTTTTATTGGGTTTCATTAGCTAGGGTTTTTGACCTCTTTATAACAAAATTTTAGGAAGGGGTTTTGGTTTCAACCCAATCCAAGGGAAGGACACCTAATTCATGATCCATTGGGGTCTGTCCCTGTGAGCTCTGGAGCATGACCAGGAAGCCTTTTATGTCTATCCACACAGATAGGTTACTCCCAGCTTCACTTAGCTACGGAGATGCCTCCCCAAGCACCACGGTGGTCAATTCGACGCTCATTGTTCAATCCCTTCGCCACTAAACCCACGAACCATGGGTAATAAGTAACTTCTTCTTCTTCTTTTTGATGGGTTTGCATTCCAAGCTCATCCCCTATTTTCTCATCCTCTTCTCATCCTCAAATACACACACAAATGTGGTGGGCCCCACAAAACCTCTCTCCTCTCTTCTTCTTCTTCCCCACCTCACTTCATCTCTCTCTCATTCCAACCTCCCACCAACCCCCCTCCTCCCACCTCAACCACCACCGCCACCGATGTCTCCGCCGCCCAACCTCCCCAAGTGAGGGTAAGTGCTCTTGTCCTTTAAACAAGTGGTTGGGGCTTCGATCTCTAACCCTTGTGAAGGAAATTTTGTGTACCCGGCCCACGAGCTTTCCCGGATCTCGGAGCTTCGACCCGAACCCGAACTCGGACAGAGTTCCTGTAATCAAGAACAAGAACAAACAAAAGCCGTGATAACAAACTTGAACTCGGAGCCAAGAATCCCGAAGGATTCAGCTCACGCATAGAACCGGGTTACTAGAACCCGGGTTTGATTCGCACAACGAATCACCCTCTCAGGAAAAACCGTGAGAAGGAAAGCCATAGTGCTGAGGTGTCTAAACACACACTCTTAGTTACTGACAAAATTGGTCTCTTAGCCAAAAAAAATTGGTCTCTTAGCCTTGTAAGGCAAATTTTTCCCTCATTAACCACGTTACCAGATCCCGGTTCAAGTAAAATTATGGACTGGTTAACATAGTATGTACCGGTTTATTTGTAACATTAGAACATTTCTTAAGCTTAAACAAAAGTAGTTCATAAGAAAGCATGATAACCAAATTATAGTATACACAAGAAACATAAATTCCATTTGAAATCCAACAAAGCTATTTGGCCTACAACAATTCTAATGTAAATCTAACTTACTACTCCTCTATATATCTAAAAAAAATTTCCATACATGATTGAGCTGGTAACATTTTTCACATTCATTAATGAAATAATAATAATAATAGTTAGGGCTCTTAAATTTTTTATTTTCTAGATAGATATGTAAGAAATCAGAAATTTTATTCAAATAATCAATGTTTTTTTTAGATAATGATGAAGTGGGGTTAACGAATTGTTCACTCTATTAACATAATTTTCATTAATGATGACAGCTTCATTTCATCTAATTTTGGAAAAAAATTATTACTATATTAAACACATTAAAAAGTTGTTATATTCCTTATAAAAAAAGTTGTTATATTTTTTTTAAAAACAAATTTGATTTAATTTTTTTGCTTACCTTAACATTAAACACAAGTCAAATTTTCAACTTTTTGTAAAAATCTTTCTGAAAACAACAAATGAAACCGACCCTTTTGTTTTTTTAATAGACAATCTTGGTAATTAGCAGTTTTAATTCATATTTTACATATCGAGCTGTTTGATTTTAGATTGGCGGCACCAATCCCGAAAGTGATAAACCACACAAACCCATTTTTTTTATTTACTTATTTTTAGCTAAATATTTTAACTTCTGAACTGAACTAAACAAATCAATCAAATATGTATCTCAAACCTAAACAAAAACCGAAACCTTAACCAAAAGTCAGTACTATGAAAAAAGAAGAAATACAAAAAACAGAAAAACACAGACATGTATGTCTCAAACGTCAAACTCATACATATATGTAGGTGCAACAAAACGTGCTTTCCACAACCTTGTTCTCTTTGTATTAAATCCATTTCCAGCTTCATTTGATCATTTTCTATCTTGTTCATCATCCTTATTTTCTAGCTTCACAAATAATAACTCTTATGGCACCACCATCATCAGAAGATTCTCCCGCTAATACTAACCCCACCATGCCAGATAGATGTGTGCTAGCGGATAGATATTTGGCCACGGTCCAGCCACCACCTATCTCATTACAACCAGCAAAAATCAAACGACAACATACAAAATCTCACAAACTCTTAGGAAAATTCCGTTCAATTTTCCGGTCATTTCCGATCATCACACCGACATTGTGCAAATTCCCGGTCTCGATCTCCGGAGGCGGCCTGGCGATGGACAAGCACATTAACGGAGGGATTAGGATTACTGGAACATTATTTGGTCATAGGAAAGCTAGGGTTAACCTTGCATACCAAGAAAACCCTAATTGCCTACCATTTCTTCTACTAGAACTTTCCATTCCTACGTCAAAGTTGATTCAAGACATGGGAACGGGGCTTATGAGGATAGCTTTAGAGTGTGAGAAGCACCCAAATGAGAAGACGAATATCATTGACGAGCCGATATGGACATTGTTTTGTAATGGCAAGAAATGTGGTTATGGTGTGAAGAGAATGCCTAGCCAAGATGACCTAAACGTTATTCAATTGCTTCATGCCGTGTCCACCGGAGTTGGCGTGCTACCGGCCGAGATGGCTGACCCACAAGACGGCGATCTCTCGTATATGAGGGCGAATTTCGAGCGAGTCATTGGGTCAAAGGACTCGGAGACATATTATATGATGATGCCTGATGGCAACAATGGTCCAGAGCTTAGTGTCTTCTTTGTTAGGATATGAAGAATTTGAAACTCAGATTTACTTTCGAAATATGAATGGTAATCATGTATGGAAATTTTTTTAGATATATAGAGGAGTAGTAAGTTAGATTTACATTAGAATTGTTGTAGGCCAAATAGCTTTGTTGGATTTCAAATGGAATTTATGTTTCTTGTGTATACTATAATTTGGTTATCTTGCTTTTGTTTAAGCTCAAGAAATTTTCTAATGATACAAATAAACCGGTGAGATACTATGTTAACCGGTCTATAATTTTAATTGAACCGCGATCTGGTAACGTGGTCAATCCAATCAAGCAGGTTAATGCGGGAGAAAAAAATTTGGCTTACGAGGCGAAGAGACCACTTTTTTTGGGTAATATTGCATTCAGTGTTTGAAAGGTGTAATTACTCGAAATTGTTGGTTAAACTAATTAAAATTTTCATCGTTGCTAAAGTTGGATTGATCCTATCATTGACAGGATGTAATGAGCGTGCAAAACTGTTATATTGTTTAATTTTATCTATTTTTTTTGGCACACAGAAATCTTAATAATGAAGATTTTAATTATTATTTCGTGTTGGATGCGAGAAATTGAAGATAAACCCGAACTTATGTCTGAAGTATGCAATTGAATAGCCATAGAATCAATTGTAAAATTATAGAATCACGCTACTACGCTAGTTTACAGCATATTACAGTCGGTCCAAATTGTAAGTCTATTGCATATTGTACCATTTTTAGTTATTCAGTTTAAAAAAAGAACCACTTTCTGCTAAACTACCTATGAATAAAACAATTTGACAGAAAATTGAAAATATAAATTGAAATATGAACAATAGATACCAATTTCCAAATCTGAAGCATTTCGATTTGAATTGATCGATTCGAGGGCTCCCCAATTAAGGGGATTTGAATAATGTAATATGGTAATCATACAATATCGTATAATTTTTCTTCCCAATGATTTCCAATGGATTTTGTTACCATAAGTTTTTATTTTCTACTCCCTTTGTCCTAATTATAAAACCATTTTAATTTTTTCTTTTTTACAGAAAACAAAGATGCAAACTTAATTACTTAAGATGATTAATATTTATCTTTTTCTTCAAAATTAATTTATTCTACTTATAAATTATAAACTAACCTATAATCTAATTATATGTGACATATATGTAAAATCAATGGTCTAATTTACTTCTTTAATTTAAAAAAAGTCAACGGGATACATTATTTAAAAAGAGAAGGAGTAATATCGTGTACTCTACTGTTATATAGTTTCTTTAGAAACCTTTCCATTATGATTTCAGGAAAGCTTACTCTTATTTGTTTTCCCTTATTTTCTTCTCAGAATTGAGAATCCCATCTCCACAGAAATGAATGGATGGGTCAAATTTTATGTTTTATAAAATATTATTATAACATTTTCTACATTACATTTTATATCTTTTCTTTGATGCAACTGAAAATAAGAATTATATAGATATGATTTCATGAATTTAAATATCTTTTATTGTGTTTATAGTTATGGTCCTTACATCTCATCAAATCTATACCATTCATTATTATAATCTAATGGTGGATAGGAATTTAGAGGAAAAACTAGAGAAACATGAACCATTACTTTGGGGCAATTATTATTATTATTATTATTTTGTTGTTGTTGTTGTAGTATTAAAAAAATTATATTGTAAGGTTTCCATTATTTTAATTCGTCCAATTTTATTTCAGAAAAACCGCATCATTGTATACTAATTTTTAATATATTTTTATTCCCAATCATTATCTCATAATCCATAATATTTGCATAATAGTTTTAATTTTTTATTTGAGTAGATAAAGAATTTTTTCGTGGCCAAGGGTGTCTATTTTAGATGAAGGAACATACACTTTCAAATATTTTAGGCCAGTAGTCTCTCTAAAAATTAAGTTGTGAACTGAAAATAAATGCACATTTTTATAGTTAAAATCTTTAAATAAATATGTTTAGTTTAGTCTTTGAGACAAATAAAAGAATTTTATAAGACATATATAAAGAATTTTACAAAATAAACATTTTTTTAATGACATGCACTTTGTTCTCTGAGTTTCGTTGATTACAGTTACAGGTATTGGGAGGTCGATCTGAGTTAGGAAGCTCACTAGTCACTAAAGAACATTGAGAGATGTAAAAAAACATTTTTTAGCAGTGTATCTAAAGAATATAGTGAGTCAACCTTGGTTGAATTCCACGTTCAATTGCCAAATTGAATAATTAAATTCCAAAGCTTTGACAAATCACCACAAGATTTCACTCAAAAGTTAAAATTCTTCATCCTGATCTTTTTTTTTTATTTCCTCTGAGATTCTACTGTATTATTCCTTGCCAGTGAAACATGAGATGAGAGTCTATCTTGATTCTAATCACAATCTCAACATTAATCACATCCCTAACTAAGGAAATGATTATCATAGAAATCATGCAAATCTCAATCTCTAATTTAATTGATCATTCTTTACTAAGGCACTCAATTAAACATGCAAATCAGCAAATAAGACAATCACATATTGATGAGCATAGTAATAGTATGGCAATTTAACAAAATGAACGATCAACACTTCAACAACAAATGCTCCAATATCATTCATTTAAATATTTAATCATCGAGTTCCAATTTACTAATGAAAATTAAATCAGAAATCAAATAATAAAAAATCATAATCCAGAAACAACTCGGTCAATGATTATACGATGTGATAACCTATAACATAAAGAATAGTAGCAGGGTCTCACAATCAGGCTTCCTCTCAAGAAGAAGTTTTGAAAATAGCCTTTCATTTGCGTTCAATCAGCTACAAAGGAATATGATGAAATAGCCGACATTGCTGTTGAACAATACTTGATGCGAATGAACCTGGTGGGTGGGTTGACGTGAGTGATAAGTACTCGATCTCACCCCTTATTAAGCAAGTGGTTGGAGGAGAATTGATTCCAAGTTCCAACTCTTGAGAATGTATCAAACTTAAATAGGCCAGCCATATGCCGACCTCATATCAGTGAGTAATTAGTTTCACTTGACACGCGAGGTAGGATACCCTGGGATAACAAAAAATAAAATGATTGATGCGAATGGTGGAAAATGGTAGGAGTTTATTCGGGAATTGAGGAGAATGATAATTAGGTGAATGGTTTAGATAAATTGAAAAGGAGAAGCAAGAATCAAGAATCCGAATCCGAATCCCAATCTTACTTTTCTTGCTTTCATCTGCTGGTGGCCAAGCAAGCAAAGCCCTCAGAACTTAGCTTCCCTGCATGTTTCGTCCTATGGCAAGTCTGATCTGAGGCTGTTTCATTTCATTTTCTATACAAAGTCGAAATGTCGGTTCTGTCCTGTGATAAAGGAATAAGAAAGAAGCTGATGATGGGCCAGCTTGTAATTTCATTTTCAACAATAACAAGCACATTTTAAACCCAATTTCCCTAATTATTAAGTTAAGTGTGCATTCAAATTAATCAACTTATAATGCAATATCTTACAATTTATCCACTAGTTTTAGCTCAAAATAACTAGTTCAACTAATAAATATCACTCCCACTGCTGTCCAATCTGCCTGATGTCTTCCATAAATGATTCCTTCACATTAAGATTCTTTAATCATGCATAAATGCAGTAGGGAAATTTGCATTCTAGTCCCTGGGAAGGGAAATTATTACTTGAAGGTCCCTACACATTCCAAAATAATTATCAAGTCCCTTGGGCCTTTCCTGCAATTATTTGCTTATGTGCAATGACCATTTTGCCCTTATGAAAGCATAAAAACCCAAAACATGCACAAGATAAAAGTCAGGGACTTGCTACCGCGGGTGTGCCTACTTGCTACCGCAGGCTTGAGGACTTGCTACTGAGACGTTAAGTGACCAACATTCCCTCCCAAGTGTCATTCATATCTGAGGGCCCTTTAATAAAGCCAGTGACCACTTTTTGTTATTCCCCCAATATGTGTCACACCATGTTTTTCAAAAACCATTTTATTCACATGGGATGGGAGGGACTAGTCAGGGACTTGCTACCGCGGGTGTGCCTACTTGCTACCGCATGCATGGGGACTTGTTACTGTGTTTACAGATCAGCAAACCTGCAGTAACTGGGTCCAGACCTGTCTGCAGTAACATGTCAGCGGATGTGTAGTACCAATCTCCCTTTAGAAATGATGAAATGCAAATACTCACACTTGACATAAATTAATCATTCATGTAGA
Source organism: Mimosa pudica (assembly GCA_029929735.1). Classification (NCBI taxonomy): domain Eukaryota; kingdom Viridiplantae; phylum Streptophyta; class Magnoliopsida; order Fabales; family Fabaceae; genus Mimosa; species Mimosa pudica. Next base: position 811,354 of record JAKELP010000051.1, on the reverse strand, counting down.
ATTTCACTTACATCCCTGACTAGTCCCTCCCATTCCATGTGAATAAAATGGTTTTTGAAAAACATGGTGTGGCACATATCGGGGGAATAACAAAAAGTGGTCACTGGCTTTATTAAAGCGCCCTCAGATATGAATGACACTTGGGAGGGAATGTTGGTCACTTAACGTCTCAGTAGCAAGGCCCCAAGTCTGCGGTAGCAAGTAGGCACACCCGCGGTAGCAAGTCCCTGACTTTTATCTTGTGCATGTTTTGGGTTTTCATGCTTTCATAAGGGCAAAATGGTCATTGCACATAAGCAAATAATTGCAGGAAAGGCCCAAGGGACTTGATAATTATTTTGGAATGTGTAGGGACCTTCAAGTAATAATTTCCCTTCCCAGGGACTAGAATGCAAATTTCCCAAAGTTAAAACTGTCGGCCTCGTCTCTCTCATTTCTCGTCTTCACCCAAAATTCATGTCTCTCTTTTCTCCATTTTCATTTTTCGTCCACACCTTACTTCCTCCGTTTTCCACCACTTTCTCACCCATTTCTCACATGCAATTCCAGATTTCTTGTTTACGTAAGTAACCCCATTCTTTACATATAAGTTTTGGGAAGAAATTGGGGTTAGTCTGATTTGGGTTTGGGAAAATTGTTAAACTCAACTCACATATGAGTTGGGAATTCAATATGCAAGCTATTCTCATGAAGTTTGGAAGAAACAACCGATGCTCACATCTTCCTTCTTCTGTACATAGTTAAGATTCGTGAGCTTCTTGTATGATAATTTCTGTATCTTTGTTCTTATTGTTTTCATTAGTCAACTAAGCCAAGGAGGAATAAAATGTTTTCTCTGTTCTGCTTGCTGGTTCGTATATTAAAAAAAAAAACCAACTTGTTGTAAAGCTCTATTTTTATATATAGTTCGAAATTGTTGTATGCTTTGAAAACCAACTTGGAATGTAGTGATGGGTTGTTCTTGTTTTTCCTTTGATTTGGCCGATTAGATAGTGAGAGAAAGAAGTACTAATGTATGCTGATGATAACTTGTATGGATGATACTCCCTCCGGTATAAGACCTAGTTGACTTTTTTGAAAATCCTAAAAAAAACAAAATAAGTTAATTATAAATTGATTTACCTAATTTTTTCCCTTAAACTAGTTTATTTTACCTATAAACTGATGAATAATCTAAAAATATATCAAATGTGTCATGATTTAATAGTCTATTTCGTAACCTTAATCTCTCCAAAAAAAGTCAACTAGGTCTTATATTTAGGACCAGAGGTAGTATTAGTTTCATTTGTTCATTGCTGGCCATGAGTATCATACAAAGTGATGTTATGACAAAGAAGTACGTACCAACTTGGAATGTAGTAATGGGTTTGTTTCATTTGCTTGCTTGGGTCTGATTGTTTCATCGATTCCTCCTTTTCCTCTATTTCGTATATATACCTCTCTGTTGTGTGTGATGTTGTTTGTGCTCACGGTGTGTTAAAATAAGTGTGTTTTAGTGATTTTTGTGCAAGCATGTGGGTTTCTTGATTTATGTTCTTCTTTTTCCCTGTTGACCAAAATGTTCTATTTTAATATTATGTTTTGAAAGTTTCTGTTATGACTAGTTTAATGGGTTTTAACCCTTTTTGTTTTATCTATGTATAATCCTTTAAACTAGACAGAAAAGTATTGATATTGTGGAATTAGTTACATTTAATTGGAGGGTTCAGCATTACACGTGTTCTTTTTGATTCTTTGGGAACTAGTGTGTTTGATGGAGTCAAGATTGAGATTTAATGACTTTGACAACTTTGAAACCTTTGGGAGAATTATAGTCTTCCTCTGCATTTTTTTGAACATGTGGACATATTATTGAACTTAAATGATGGTAGAAATTTGGTTTTTTGCTGTGGTTTCTTTTCTTCTTGCCAATGTCACCATTCCTTTAATACTACCTTATGTTTTATTGTTAGATACATTGCAATTATCGGTAGAAGGAGTAAGGGAAAGGTATGCTTAAGAAAATACTATACATTACCCAGAAATCTTAATTACTCCCTCCGTTCCTAAATATAAGATCACTTAAGGCATTTTGGAGAGATTAAGGAAGACATTCCAATGAGTTAGGATTACATGGAATTTCCAAAATACCCCTCACCTAAGTTTTAAAAATATCCTCTCACCTTCTTTAAACCACTATTGTTTGGGTGAAGGGAGCATAAGGGTAATTTGGGGAAAACTTGAGTCAAATTAGAAAGTGATTTTATATTTAGGAACAAGCTCTCCTCCATAAAGTGATCTTATATTTAGGAATGGAGGGAGTATTATCATTCCATTTTTTAAGTAGACTCTATGTTATCTTTATTTCCATTCATTTTAATATCTAATGAATTCTTTTGTTCCCAACTTTGATGTCATCACTTTGAAGTTATATTTTTATTTTCTTCACCAAACACTTTAGCAAGTCCTTATTAATATTGAATCCATTTTTGCCTTTTTAATTAGTAGTATCTTGGTTATCTCACTAACTAATCAGATTATTTTTTTCCATGTTCAATGAATGATCTGGACAGATCATACAGGTTTTTGGTGAAGCATGGCTAGCTATGGAAAATTGCATTTACAACATGTATCTAGCTGTCATGGATGCCTATTATGACAAGTATATTTCTTCTCTCTGTTTTTTTTTTTTGCAATGCCTGTTCTTTGGATTTGGTGATTTGTGGTTTTTAGGTGTGGTTATTCTTAAGATTAAGTGTAAGATGCATATTTCCATCTTAATCTTGGTTAGTCTTGCTAAACATTTCTGTGATGGAATATAAAAAATTTTATGAAGAAGCTGTCTCTTTATAATCTTGAATAGGTTTTTGTGAGCTTTATGCTTGGGGGGGAAACTCCATTAGTGGTGTCCAATTACACGCCGTATTTTGTCTGATTGATGTTTACACTCATTGTTATTTGGTCTCCCTCTTACCATCTTAACTTAATGGTGTGAATCAGACATGTGCATCTAGTATGAATCTTCAAAAAATGAAAATCAAAATTGTAATACCAACACATTCTAGCTTTAATGGCTGACTGCTCTATGTTAAATGTGAGTAAAATATTTCTCTATTTTATGTTGTGCATTGAGTCTATCATATGGGCCTATGATGTGTTTGATTTTCTCATCGTAAGTGGTGAGAATCCGTACCACTTACTTCTCTATCTGATAGACTCAATAAAAATGGAGAACCTTCCAAACATTCATTTTTATTAAATTGAATCTGAGTTAATGGCTGCCACAAAAGCTCCTGAAAGTAATTATGAAGGAGTTCCAGCCAAGAAAGAAGGCTGGAACAATCCATACATTTGTATAAATGAGTTTTTGTGTTTTGGTTTGATATGTGTGATCTTTGATTCGAGGTTGTTTTAACTGTTAAATGTGGACATCCGTCTGTCTAGGATAAAATTGGACCTTTTAGTTACTTTTAGAGTAAAAAAATAAACATGTATAAGTTGTTATTAGCTCAATACATCCAATGGTTCATGGTGATTATGTAAGGGGCAAATAAACATGTGTAAGTTTTAGTTACTTTGCCCTTATGTATTTATTTTTTTTCCTAAAAAAATTCGAGAACATTACATAAAAAGACTAAAATTTAAATATAATGTGTCAATATCTAACCACAAATTCACTCTCTAAATTTGTTTGTTGACTTATTTTTATCACGGTGTCAACAAAGTCACTCTCTAACGTATTTAAATTTGTCAAAGATTGGCTTGCGTGATATTTCCAATAAGTAATGTACAAGTGTTTGAGATTTTACCTTTGGCAGGTATTTGACTGTTGATGCCATCAGCATTTGAAGCATATTACGAGTCAGCTATCGCCCTCGTCCAAAGATGCAGCAAAACCATAACCTCATTGAGGCCAGCTCGTCAACTTCACGCGTTGATCTTAACCTCCAACGTCACAGGCTCACAGTCACCATTTCTATACAACAACATCATTTCCATATACGCTCGATGTGGCTTCATCAAGGACTCCCACAAAGTGTTCGACAAAATGCCTCACAGAAATCTAGTCTCTTTCAACACACTTATTACTGCATATTCTCGAGTACCAAAAGATGCCATTTTGGCCATCAAGCTTTATGATGAGATGCTAACTAGAGAGCTCAGGCCTAGTGGTTTGACTTTCACTAGCTTATTACAAGCGTCTTCATTGCTTCAAAATGGATTGCTTGGTTCGTTACTTCATGCCCAAGCAATGAGGCTTGGTTTACTTGGTGAAGTTTGCGTTCAAACATCATTGTTGAATATGTATTCTAATTGTGGGGATATGTATTCTGCAGAGTTGATTTTTGGGGAGATGGTGGATAGAGATGAAGTTGCTTGGAATTCTTTGATTGTGGGGAATTTGAAGAATGTTAAGGAGGAACAAAGTTTTTGTCTTTTTAGTGAAATGTTGAGGGTTGGTGTTGCCCCTACAAAGGTTACATATTCTTTGATTTTGAATGCATGTAGCCAACTGAGAGATTATCAATCTGGAAGATTGATTCATGCCCATTTGATTGTTAGGAATGTAACGGCTGATCTATATCTAGAGAACGCCCTGCTTGACATGTATTGCAATGCAGGTGATACAAATATTGCGTATAGAATTTTTTGTGGAATGGAAAACCCAGATTTGGTTTCATGGAATTCAATGATGTCTGGATATGCAGTGAATAAAGATGGAGAGAAAGCCATGCATTTGTTTGTTCAGTGGCAGAAAATGTGCTTTCTTGAGCCAGATGAGTATACTTACGCAGCCATTATTTTGGCAACTGGTGTATTCCCATATTCCAATTATGGAAAACCTCTTCATGCTATGGTAACCAAAGCAGGGTTTGAGAGAAGTGTGTTTGTTGGGAGTAACCTAGTGTCTATGTATTTTAAAAACAATGACACTGAGGCTGCTCAAAAAGCATTTTATTCAATCTCACATAAGGATGCTGTTCTCTGGACTGAGATGATAACAGGTTATTCCAAAGTGGCTGATGCTAAAGGAGCAATTTCATGCTTTTCAGAAATGTATCATGAAGGCTATAAGGCCGATAACTATGTTCTCAGTGGAGTTTTGAGTGCATGTGCTGACCTTGCAGTTTTGAGACAAGGTGAAATGATTCATTCCTATGCTGTTAAATTGGGCTATGATATTGAAACATGTGTTTCTGGGAGTCTAGTTGATATGTATGCCAAAAACGGCAGCCTAGAATGTGCACAACTGGTTTTTTCGCAAGTTTCAAACCCAGATTTGGGGTGTTGGAACGCAATGCTTGGAGGATATAGTCGCCATGGATTGGTTATGGAGGCATTGGAACTGTTAGAGGAGATTTTTCAACAGGGTCTGATTCCAAATCAAGTCACATTCTTGTCCCTATTGGCTGCTTGCAGCCACAGTAGATCGGTTGAGAAAGCAAAGTTCCTCTGGAATTATATGCATAACATCGGTTTGATTCCTGGGCCTAAGCACTACTCTTGCATGGTAGCCTTATTAAGTCGAGCAACTTTGCTAGAAGAAGCAGAAGATATTATCAACAAATCACCTTATGTTGAACATAATCTTGAACTTTGGAGAACTCTGTTAAGTGCAAGTGTCATAAACGGAAATTTGGAAGTGGGGCTACGTGCTGCGGATGAAGTGTTGAAATTGGATGCAGAACAAGGTCCAACATTAGTCTTACTTTCTAATCTGTACGCTGCCACTGGAAGATGGGCTGATGTTGCAATAATAAGAAAGAAGATGAAAGGATTGATGCTGCAAAAAGAGCCAGGTCTGAGTTGGATTGAGGACAAGCACGACATCTTACCATTCTCTTCAGGGGATCAATCACACCCTCAGATTGTTGAGGTGCAAACTGAATTGCATGGTCTGAAAATGAATATGGTGAAAACAGTAGTTGATAACAATGAGGCTGGGGAGAACATGCTTTACTAGGTGTTGACATCAGCCATGCGCATGAGTGGTGAGTATTGGAGTGACAACAACAAAAACAAAACATTATACCATTATATGAGTCAGTTACATGAATTATTCGACACTATTGTGCTCTATCAGATATTAGAGTGACAAGTGAGAAAAAAATATGTCATCACGCTAACATGAAAAGTAGCAGTAGATATAAATTTCATATGTTCTTGCTTTTGATATAACCATCTTCCAAGAGAGTTGCATGCACAATGGTGCATGTAAAATTTAAGCTGATCAAAATTTTAAAAAAAAATCATTTCAAGTCTTAATCAATTATATTTTCTAACCTTGTGTTTGGTTTGACTTTAATTTAAGGAAATAAGCACTTATTTTGAAAATAAGTATTTAAAATTGAATGAAACATTTTTGTGAGTTTGACTAGACTCATTTATAGTTGGACTTATTTTAGATAAGTTATTTATATGAATAAGGAGGAAAAAAACAACTTAAAAACAACTTACATATAAGTAGCTTACAGCCATGAGATTGTTTTTTGAGGTGTACTTGTAGATGTTTGCTAGCCTAATAGCTTAGCTCTGTCCTTGTTTTTGTTTAAAATGAAAATGTTATACATTTAAATTCCTTTTTCTTAATTGATTGAAAAGAGTGAACCACCCGTACTTGCACCAAATGGTGAAGCAGAACTATTGAAAAGAGAGGGAGAAGAAGAAGGAGTGAATATGGAAGATGAAGAAATAAACGGTGTGGCTTGGGGTGTAGCACTAGATGGACCAAACAAAGAGGATGTTGGAGCAGAAGTGGTTGGTGTTGTAAACAATGATGGCGTAGCGGAAGGTGAAACAGAAGATGGTGTGCTAAAAAGGGAAAGGTCACTTCCTGATGAAGATGAAGCAGCTGCTGCAGATGTCTGTGATGGAGTCAATGTCCCTTGAGTTCCTGAGCTGGAAAACAAACCAGGAACTTGTGTTGATGGTTGTGTATTGGCAGGCAAGTGTTATGTTGGATGAACTCCTTTTGAGGCAGCTTCTTGTCTAGCTGTTTCTCGTCTATCAGCCTCTAAAAATGGATCATTCACCTCCCCCCAACGACGATGATCAGCTAAGTAAGCTGATTTAAGATTCAATGTACTGATGAATACTTTCCGCCTAAGCAAACATTTAGCAACTTGTTGTAAACCATATAAGGAAAATAACAATAATATAGCTCTCTTTCATTTCTGTATGATAATTTGTTTCAAGCAAAGGAAGAATGAAACATGCATCATCTCTACAACCTTTTTCTGTATTCTTTAAATTTTGTCCTTATTTCATTAAAACAGGAGAAAAACGGAAAATGATGTTGGCTATGGCATTTCCACACGGAGAATAAATTCAAAGCAACTATATATTTAGACAATCCACTACGAATCTAGAATTCAACAGGGAATTAAAAATTTCAATGATTGTAAGCTCATTTCGGCACTGGAAATCTAAAGACATAAAAAACGAAATAAGTCATCCAGCCTAACATGAAGACAAATAATTAAGTTATACCTTTTAGCAAGTAAAATAAAAAATGATACAGGAAAAAGGGGGTGGGCTATTCAAAAGAAATGGAAGGAAGAAAGCAGAACAGAGTGATTAAATATTGAGAGTTGATTATCGTAAAATGTAACATTGATACCAAGTTGTAACATTGTGTTACTAATTCCCTAATTAACCTGTGACATCTCTTTTAGTTCAATAATATCTTTACTAACTATGATAGAAAAAAGAATTGCAATAATATCAATATCTCTATCATAGTTAGAAAAAGAATATCCTAATGATAGAAATATTATCCATGATAGAAAAGAATAAACTAATATAGCACAGCTGCTATCATGGATAATTTATTGCTAACCATGTTAGAAAGGATTTGCCTAACATGGTTAATAAACAAAACTAGTTGATATTTAACAATAAATAGATATATACATGCGGAAACGAATGCAGGCCTATACAATTTGGCAATATACAATTTCAAATAGTCTATATAACTTCTAATACCTAATTCCCTTTCCTGTTGTCTGCATCTGTGCATGAATACCTGCAAAAATGTCAGTAATCGTGGGATGAGACAATTTGTCCCAGTAATCACCGCTTAACTCACTATAACAGTGAGATGTTCGGTAGTAAGGGCGTCTAAAGGGTACCACAGTTTTAAAACCAATAATATATATATATACATGTCAAGTCTTTTATTCAACCTTCAAGTCCCTCTGTCCAAATCAACTCAAATTCATCATCTCCATACTCTCATCAACTAATACCACCACATCAACTCTCACACTTACCTACAGATGCATTGTGCCACCATGGTGCATTCAAGCATCTATTCTTCACTATATGATTTGACAGTGTTCCTCTTCATAATGAGGGAACAATTTCCCTCTCTAGCAATCTCCAGAGAGGGAACCCCAAATCTGTTTTCCATTACAGAACTGGAACGGTTGGACTCTTCAATGAGAAACAACCGTAGGGGCGGTTGGGCTCTTCAATGCCAAACAACCGTAGGTCACTTCTCTCAATAAGTCGACCTATGAACCCGATCCAATCAATCCGAAAAGGATCCTCAGTACAAATAACTGTCGATTGGCCAATCGACAGTTATCATCGCGCGATGGTACATAAATATATCAGTGTCATGCAATGCTCACCCTACAATTCCATATCCTAGTCACAACTTTAATACTTTTCATCAGCACAACTTTCCATAATCTCAAACCCTACATATGATTTATATCCTCATAACCTCTCAAAGTTACAATCAGAATTATTCCAGCATATGTATCACACCGTCCCACAACATATCCACAATACTTCTCCATATCCCTGTCAAAGTACCAAAATTCCAATATATATACACTCACATACACAGTCTATCAATTCCACCAATCAGGATACTACATATAGTAATCAAATTCTTTATACGAAAATAATCGTGTTTGAAAGGCACCCGATAGCCTGTTTTGTATGAAAATAGCTTTTCAAAGATAATATTTATATGGAGGGTGAGAAAAGGATTTTAAAAATCCCAGCTAACTTCACCCTCAATGTTATAGTAAGGTTAAGAGTGATTACCTGTCGCCCTTAGCAATATACACGATTTCTCAACTTTTCCTTATTGATGCCACGAAAGCCATATCGCAATCAATCCTATAATGTATTGCAGAATGATAAATTAGTATCATTCTACTTCATGTTTAACATCTCTCTCATGTCATACATTACTACCCAATCTTCCCCATTTATATATTTTATCTTAATGAGCCACATCAAACATATAAACAAACCATTACAATTAAACATTTGTATATGATCTCAAAAGTAATCACAACGATTTCAATTACTTCCTCTTCATCAATATCATTCATCCCATTTACTCAAAAGAAACCAAGTCCTCATAGTTTAATTCAAATTTGAAACCAGCAGCTAAGAATTGAAGACACCGCCATTACACATTACCATCATAACCATTAACCAGTCATAAAACACAATCATTTCATTAACCAAATTGGAAAGATAACTCAAACTCAAACAATGTTCAATTGTGTTGATATACATAGCACTCAATTTAGAGAAAAAGATTTGTATGCTTCAGTAAGCTAAGTCCCAAGAAATTTTCAATATTATTCAATAAAGCTTCATACTCTATCCTACACTAAACAAGCAGAAACTTTATCACACATCTTTAATGTCAAAATTCAAAATATAACATAAGACTAACATAACAATTTCTCGCTGCTTATCCTTTCTAAATCTGAATTACATCATTTTTATATCCCTTTCAATGCCACATCATAACATAAAAATGAATCTATTAACACATGGAAATAAACAAGAATTCCATAACAATATCAAACCACCTAGAGCTTTGACATGCAAGCAAACAACTGATTTATAGTCAATGTTACACCACAAAACATAAATTTCATTCCACAAAACTCTCATTCAATAACATTCAAGTATAACTAAATGCCTTCATACCATATCTCAAAATCAAAATCCACTTTGATTTCCTAGCTCTAACCATTCAAAAGCAATTCCACAATTACCTCAACCAATTGAACCATTTAGGGCCATTAGTAAACACCAACGAGCTTATTAAAACAATTAAACATAATTTATTCATCCTTCTGCACCTTAGTCCTAGTGATTCACCAATATATAATTAATTCATTTGGGGTTAAATTAAACCACAAACTTAACTCAAAAACCTATATTTTACTTCATATAAATTTGTCCATAACCTTTAATATCCTGAATCACCTTAAATGGTGTTGGTCTCCACCCAAAACTGAAATCTAACCCATTAAAACCTAAAAGAATTATATTTTAACTTCTCTTACTATATAACAACCATAAATCATGTTTAAAAGATCATGTTTAAAGGATTTAATTATAGCTCTTTAACGTAAATCAACTTTAAATAAGTAAACTCTCAAGTAGGATTGTCAATAGCTACTGTAAATCAATATTCATCATCATATAACTTAATTTAACAAATTAGGATCATCAATTCCTAGAAAGCTTGCTGGATTTTCGAAAATCCCATTAAACCCTAGTTTTCTAGCACTTTAATTTGACCAAGCTTCATTCTAACCCCAATTCAAGTAATTCTAATCCATAGACTAGTTAGAAACCAACCTAATTTGGTTTTAAAACAGCAAAATCAAGCTCAAAAGACATAGGAATCGATTTACACCAAAAGCCCCCAACTTTCACAATGAAAACCCTAGAAATCAAGCATAATATAGAGGGAAAATTTAAAGGAGCTTACACACACTATATGGAGCCGGAGATTCGCCGGAGAATGGCCACAACAGTGGCTGGCCGCAGCTGAGAGGGAAAGAAATTGAGGAGTGACGAAAATGGAGTTGAAAAGAGAAAGAATGGCTTGGAAAGACCAAAAAGAACTACAACCCACCTTCTAACCACCACCCGCCGCCGTCAGTCGCCGGAAACTGGAGAAAACTCGCCGGAAAACTGCAGAGGCCGACGAGATATGTGGCTAGGCAAATGGAGGACCGGATCTGCTCGGTTTCAACAAGTTTGAGGAGGAAAAATGAAGACTTGAACGGAATGGAGAGGATTTGGAGAGATGGGAATTGATGTGGTGTGTGGGTGTGTTTAGTTTGAGAGAAAATGGAAGTGACAAGGGAGGAGGGAGTGTCGGCCGAATCATAAGGAAGGGAAAAGAAGGAAGGGAGTGTTTGGTTAGGTGAAATAAGGGAGGTTCTCTGGTGATTTGTAACTCAAACTTACCATAGTGTACTATTTTAATTTAAAACCACTTAAACCAGCCTCCAATCTTTTTAAACTTCAAAATATTTTTAGCTTTACCACTCCCTCATATTTCAAACTCTTCATTTCTTAATTAATTATTAATTATATGCACATTAATTACTCAAAATTTCCAAAAATATCCCAAAAATTCCTAAAAATTCCAAAATTCCCACTTTCTCCATTTATTATTTCTCAAAACACTCCTTGATCCTGTATTAAATTTTTAGGATGTTACACTTTCACTTTGTGTAAGCTAAGTTCTGTGATTCCAGCGTATAGCGGTGAATAAATTCAATATAAACCCTTACGAAAGAAAATTTCTAGTCAACAAAACCCTATCAAGCATATTAAAATTTTACTTGATTACTTTACTATTATAGTGACCCAAAATATTAACTATGATAATTATGCTTTTAATATACAAGAAAATGAGATTTAATGTGAGGTGTAATATTAAGAAAATCTCAAAAACTCTATAGTAGCCATTTAATGATCAAGTATCAAGGAAGTTAATTAGGGTCCGAAAAGAATTAAGTTATTTTGAGATACTAAAAGGGAGATCATCTTTAAATTAAAGGCCCAAAATAATCAAAACCGTGAAATAAGATTGGAATAAAAATATTAGCATCCCGCTTGGGTGGCAAGTTCCTTTTTTTACACAACCTGCCAAAGAAGTTAGGGGAAACTTGATTTAGAAGAAGAGCTATGATGGGTGCTAGATTTATATGTATTAAGAAATTAATTTAATTGATTAGATAATAGTATATTCCACCACAAAGCTAAAGCTCCTTATATTCCCTCATTTAGATATATTAATATTAAGGAGGGAAGCTAAATGGGTTTTCGTGTACAAAAGTAAACATGAGGTGGCACAAAGCTATATTAGTAATTACCATTAGCGAGACAAACCATAATTGGCGTGCAACCAATTCTTGCAATGCATTAGAGGTGGGAATGAAACAATGGATGCAATTTGGAGTGCAATTAAATTAGGACAAATGTACAAAAATAGCCACCGTAAATTTAAAAATTGACACCTATAACTTTGGTAAATTTAAGGGGGCAAAACCGTATATTGTAAACCAAAATGGGGCAAAAGTAATCTCTCTGTTAGGCAGAGTTAAACGAACGTTTTCCAGACGTGGCCCCACCAACAATAAATGACTTGTCATACACTCAAGTTAGGAATGCATCCAGTTGAAAACGTTTGTTACTTTTACCCCATTTTGGTTTACAATTTACGGTTTTCCTCATTTTGATTTATAGTGTATGATTTTGTCTCCTTAAATTTACCAAAGTTATAGGTGCCCATTTTTAAATTTACGGTGGTTATTTTTGCACCTTTGCCCATTAAATTAAGTAAATGTAAAAAATGATAGGCATACAATTAAAGTCAAGTTTAGTTCACTATAATTTGACAAATATTACTTTTGTAAATGACGTTGAAAAATTATTTACATGGGTCATGGGTAAACTATAATCAAATATGAAACTCAAGCTGTGTAATGAGTAGTGGAGTGGAAAGGATTGAGTGGCGCAACATGGTGAACTATAAATTATAGAGGAATATGTAAATTAAATCATTAAATGACATACAATTTATTTTTTATCTACATGCATTTTCAAAATTATTTTAATATTTAAACATAATTAGCTATAAATATTTCAATAGATTCATTGAATTCTTATTTAAAATAATGAAACATTTTTATATAATTATAATCAAATATATACTTTTTTATCAAAATCAAATATATACCTTTAAACTTTGTAACAAATGCGATTGGTTCATGTGTGAATATTAATGATTCACCAACTATTTTGGTAAGAACTTACGACTATGGTTGCATATAATATTAATTTTCAAATAAATTGGTCTAGGAGTTTCGACGATAAGAGAAATTTCTTCTACCCAATCTTCATCTTATGTATTAGTTTTGTGGGTATGTTTGTTTCCGTGGGATCTACTCATGGAGCTTCTTTGAAAACCATATTGATTGATTTATTATCGATAAGAGGTGTAGATCCTTTCAGATAGTTCTTTGAACAACCACTATTCAATGGCTTTTCTACCGGTGACGGTTCTTTTCTACCCACAAATTCTCATGAAGGAAATATGAAGAAGATGATAGGATTTTTGCGATGGTGGCAGCTCACTCCTATCCTTATTTACCTTTTTAAGTTTTCTATGTATTATCATTTAAATTTTCTTTTTTGTAGACCTATTTTGTATTCTAATTTTCTAGTTTAATAAAAAGTTTATGCTTCTTGATCAAAAAATGTGTGAATACTAATGTACTTATTCCTTTCATTATTATGATCGAGTCCTGGGTACCTGAATTTACATTTATGATAGTTTAAAGTGGAATTAATTCCCTATTATGGGAATAACATGAAATTTTCCCTTTTTTTAACTTAAAGATCCCCACATCTCCACAATTGTTAAACATCTCCGGAGTCCGGACACGTATATGGTCCCATGATCACTAGCTGAACACACTGACTTTATCATCACCTGCTCCACTATACCAAATCCAGGAAGTTTTAATTCATGCTCCAATTGCTCAGAATGCAGTGGGATTTAGTATTATGTTTTTATGAAAGAAAATTAAAGATAACAAGCTTACTCCATCCTTATCAAAATTTATGATCTTACGTGGGGATGTGAGCAAATTCCTAACGTAAGGCCACTTTCTAATTTCCCCAAGTTATCTTTATGATGCACTTTAATTAATGATGGACAAGTAAGATAGTAAGGATATGAATAAAGCTAGATTATTACGAAGTTTTGATAATAGTGCTAATGTGCAAAAATACTATACTCATGTAATTAAGACCTAAGATGCAAAATAACATGTGAGTTTTTCGGAGTAAAAATAACCATAACATTTCAAAATACGGGCAAACATATGAGTACTTTTGCCATTCTTTTGAAATGTCATGGTTACTTTGCTCCAAAAGATTTACATGCGGTATTTTTGCACCTTAATCCTTGAAAATATTATGTGATTTTAACTCACTTAACTGAATTTCGTAATCTAATCAAGTAAGGTAATTTATGCGTTATATTTAGGAATGAATGACATAATTTAATTTATCTGTTTTACTTTTATTTTATGATTAGAATTAAAAATTTTGAGTATCTAAGAAACACGCACAGACATAAACACTCATACATCATATACGTATAAATTAAATTTACATCATATTATCAAATTATCATGCATGTACAGTTACAAATGGACACTAACAATTTAGTTGAATTTAAGTTGATTAGAATGATGCTGTTGTTTACGTTAATTTGTCAAAACCGCATGATATACTAACAATTTAGTTGAATTTACCTTTATCTACATCTTCTATCTCTTACTTATTTATTATTCAAGAGTATTAGTAAAGGTGTTTTGTGAAAAAAACGGTAACAACTAGAAAGAGTTTTTGTATGCCAACAAAAGTTGGTCCATTTGGTAAAGAACTTATTCTCAACCTTGTTGTTGGTAAATAAGTCCCTCTATAAGCGCTTTTTGAGCCCAAATACATAGTCTGACCCTGGTGAGCCTTTGGAATCCAACTCACCTAAATTTTTATGTTATGAAATAAAGAAAGAGTTTTTTTATTTATAATCAAAATTATCTTTTCTTAATATGTACTCCCTCTGTTCCTAAATGTAAGATCACTTTCCATAATTTGGGGGATTAAGGAAGGTGGTCAAATTACCTGATGTTCCATAAATACCCTTCAATTAAATTGAAAACACAAATATACCCCTTCATGCTTCCAACTCAACCCTACAACTCAATTGTAAAAAGAGTATGAGGGTATTTTGGGTAAAACTTGGGAAAAAAGAGAAAATGTTCTTACATTTAGGAACTTATCCATATCCCCAAATTAATTTTACATTTAGGAACGGAGGGAGTATTAAATTTAAGAGAAGCAGTCGATGAGGATGCTGACACATAACCTACCCGCGATCGTTTCCACGTGGCTCAACTCGTCGTTTTTCTTTTTTTTTTTCATCAAAGCGAACTCGTCGTTTTTCAGATGCATTATTTTCCACCAAAATGTTACGCACTTGGCTACTGATACCCATGTGAAATTTTGCACATAGTTTAAGTGGAAAATGACAAAAATATGACACAAATTTGTGTTAGATAAAATGGGTTCTCCAATTCCAACTTGGATAAATAAGGAATAGTCCCCAATTTATTCTAAATGAAGTTTGTGACTTTGTGGAAAAAGAGTAGTTATTAGTGATTCTCAAATAGTTATTGGCGATACATGAATAGTTGCTGAAAAGGGTAGTTAAAGATACATGGGTAATTAACTGCGATACATGAGTAGTTACTCGGTAACTATTGATTTATCGCCGATAACTACTATTTTTCACAAAGTCACTATCTTCATTTAGGATAAATTGGGTATTATCCTTTATTTGTTCAAGTTTGGAATTGGAGACTCCATTTTTGTCCAACTCAAATTTAAGTGTCATTTTTTTTTGTCGTTTTCCCTAAGGTGAAGTGCAAAAATGATACTAAAATTTACCCAAAATTGCATTTCTAATATTAAAGTTTCGCAAGGAGCAAAAATAGTATTCAACTTGGGACTAGGTGCAAATACAGTATTTTCACTTTAGAGAAATAAATTTTATATACGAAAAGACTCTTATGCCCCTCATTATATAAAAATTTAATGAGGGAGGAATAGGGGCATAAGAGTCTTTTCATATCTAATTTTTTTTCTTTCAAGTGAAAATACTATATTTGCATCTAAACATCAAGTTGGACACCCTTTTTGCACCTCACGAAACTTTAGTATTAGAAATGCAATTCTAAGTAAAGTTTAGTACTCCCTCCGTTCCTAAATATAGGACCTAGTTGATTTTTTTGAAAAATCCTAAAAAAACAAAATAAGTTAATTATAAATTGATTACCTAATTTTTTCTCTTACACTAGTTTATTTTACCTATAAGCTAATGGATAATCTAAAAAGATATCAAATATGTCATGATTTAATAACCTATTTTGCAACCTTAATCTTTCCAAAAAAAAAAGGCAATTAGGTCTTATATTTAGGACCGGAGGTAGTATCATTTTTGCATCTTCACCCTTTTCCCTATTATATATATTTACCAAATTCAAAACTAAAATCTCCAAATAAGACAGAAATCAATGGTTGAATGGGCTATAAATTAACAAATGTATTTAGTGACAGAAATAATTTAAATGCAAAGGGTTATCACTCCTAAAATTTACGGATCTTCTAATGGCTACTTCTTCTACTCCTAGCTGCACAAAGTCCAGTTCAAATATTGAGATCGATAACAAAGTTGAAGATGAAGAATACGAAAAACTTAGCCAAGAATGTAAGGAACTTCTTCTTTCTCTCCCCAGAGAGAAGGGTTGGGACTTCCCGTACCTTTATCTCTACCAAGATATTTGGTACCCACCACCTCGTATTCAAGCCTTAATCTCTTTTCAAAAGCACTTTCAAGCAAGAGAAAGTGACATTATTATAGCCACCTTACCAAAATCTGGTACTACTTGGTTGAAAGCTCTTACTTTTGCCATTGTCAATCGTACTCATTTATCTCCTTCACAACATAACCATCCTTTGCTCACTTCGAATGCTCATGACCTTGTTCCTTTCTTGGAGTTCAACTACTATGGAAACAACCAGATTCCTGATCTCTCCAACTTGCCTGACCCAAGATTGTTTGGAACACACATTCCATTTCATTCATTGCCAGAATCTATAACCAAGTCCAATTGCAAGATAATCTATATATGTCGCAACCCATTTGATCATTTTGTGTCGGCTTGGCTTTTCATCAACAAAGTGATCCCACCATCATTGCCCAAGTTATCCCTCGATGAAGCATTTGAGAGGTACTACAAGGGATTCGTTGAGTATGGTCCGTTTTGGACCCATATGTTGGGTTATTGGAGGGAAAGCAAAGTGATGCCAAACAAGGTTTTGTTTTTGAAGTATGAAGATTTGAAAGGAGATATCTGTTTCCACTTGAAAATTGTGGCTGAGTTCTTGGGTTGCCCATTCAACTCAAAGGAAGAAAGCAATGGTATTGAAACCATAATTGACCTGCGTAGCTGTCAAAAGATGAAAGAATCGGAGGCTAACAAGAATGGTAAGTTTTTCAACAAGTATGAGATAAGAATTTCTTTAGGAAAGGTGAAGTAGGTGATTGGGTGAATCATTTTAGCCCTTGCATGGAAGAGAAATTGTCCAAAGTGATAGGAGATAAGTTGGGTGGATCTGGTTTGTCCTTTTATTTTTTTTGTTAAAGTAATTCAGCTATATTGTGCTAAGAAAAACCAGTTAAAAATAAATTCGAATGCAATATTTGTCATAAGTTCTCTATACCTGTGATGAGAACATTCTAGTATTAGGTTATGTACGAAACGCATTGCTGTGACTCTCTCATTCTATGAATCCGTATCCATTTACTATGTGAAATGCATGAATTCGTATTACTCCCCAAGTTTCTTTTCCTCCTCTTCCACTCATAAGTATAACCCAACTTGTAATTTGATTTGATCAGATCATCAATCATCACTATTAATAATGGCAATTGAATCAGTTTAATAAGCATCATGTTATTGTAAAACACCGAAAATCTCTACCTTTATTCTTACTCTTTCTCTCTTGTTTGTTTGCCAAGATTTTTTGTTAATGCTAAAACTTCAAAATGGATAATTTCAGGGAAAATATATATATAAAAAAAATTAGAAAGATGTCTTACATTCATAATTGAGACAAATTCCCTCATTAGGTCTTATACTAAGAACTGGAGATAGTATTAAATGATTGTTAGAAAACATGACCTAACAGCTTCTATTAGAGAAAATCACAGATAGAGGTCATCAATCATAGATTAAATGTGTGTGTGTGTTTTTCTTTATAAGCTAAGGTACTAGATAAAAATATATTCTAGGAGGGTTTCAATAATATTACTCCTTTTTTTATTCCTTTTCTTTTTTTATAACATTTTCGATTCCTTTTCTTATTAAGTATGGAAGCAAAAATAAAAGTTAATTATTTTTGTTGTAGCACTACAAATAACGTGCAGATTGCCGGCGGTGTTTTTTCCCAAGTAACATGGGAGGAAGGAATAAGCTATTTATATGTCCATGTATTGGAAGAGACTCATATTAATTTCATAGTTAGTGATGAGATTGTATAGTTGGTTTTTAATGTTTATGTTTGAGGAATGAATACTCATAAGTTTGAGATTTAGAAACAAAATGAGGAAAATAAAACCATAATATTAATGAATAAATAAGGATAATTATTAGATAATCATATCAATAATTATAATAACATTAATGGATTAAATGTTTTCGGAAAAATAATGAACTATTGGCACTACAAAAAAAACGGCGCTTTCCGGCGTATACCTTCCGGCGTTTTCATCAAAAACGCCGGAAATGGCATACCTTCCGGCGTTTTCTAAAAAACGCCTAAAAGAAACGCCGCAAAATTTGGCGCGCGCTTCCCGCCTTCTTTCCCGCGCACACATACCGGCGTTTGTGGACACAAAAACGCCGGTATGTATATTTTAATCAAAAAATTTGTTATTTGCTTTTCTTTTTCTTTTTTTGGAAAAAAATAACACATATCGGCGTTTTTCATTCTTAAAAACGCCGGTAAGTATTAAATAATATTTTTTTGAAAAAACCATGCATACCGGCGTTTTCTGGAAATGCCGATAAGCGTAATCAAAACGCCGGTAAGTATTAAATAATATTTTTTTGAAAAAACCATGCATACCGGCGTTTCCTGAA
Organism: Mimosa pudica; assembly: GCA_029929735.1. Taxonomy (NCBI): domain Eukaryota; kingdom Viridiplantae; phylum Streptophyta; class Magnoliopsida; order Fabales; family Fabaceae; genus Mimosa; species Mimosa pudica. The sequence goes on along the minus strand of JAKELP010000051.1, from coordinate 792,311 downwards.
AACGCCGCTAAGCGTATGCAAAACGCCGATAAGTATTAAATATTATTTTTTTAAAAAAAAAACATGCATACCGGCGTTTCCTGGAAATGCTGATAAGCGAACGAAAAACGCCGGTAAGTATTAAATATTATTTTTTTAAAAAACATGCATACCGGCGTTTCCTGAAAACGCCGCTAAGCGTATAAAAAACGCCGGTAAGTAGTAAATATTATTTTTAAAAAAAAAACATGCATATCGGCGTTTGCGAAATCGCCGGTAAAATAATAATACAATATCACTTTCCGGCGTTCCCATCATAAACGCCGGTATGCTCCACCTTCCCTATAAATAGCGATGCTCCCCTCTCATTTTCCCTTGCTCATTCGTTTCTTACTCCTTCCTACTTCTTTCTATTTGTTTCTCAGCGATCATTATAAATAGTGGTGCTCCCCCCTCATTGCACATTTGGTGGTTGCTTATTTTCATATCTCTTTTTATTTATATTTGCTTCATTTTTGTTTATTTTTATGTAATTGTTAATTTTTATATTTGATATACTTTAGTTGCTCTTATAGGTATTATTTTCTTTTAATATGTGTAATATGATTTTTCTATCATTATTATTTATTAATATTTTTTATTTATATCTATAATACTAAATTTTCGTCCCAATTTAATGTTAAATTGGGACGAAAATTATTTTTTTTAATAATTTTTAAACACTTTTCGGCGTTTCTGCAAACGCCGAAAAAGTTTATATTAAATAATAGCATACCGGCGTTTCATCAAAACGCCGGTATGTCAATTATTAAAATAATGGACATACCGGCGTTTCGGGAAACGCCGGTATGTCTGAATATTATATTATTTTCTGCATCCCGCGTTTCGGCGTTTGTGGGTATCCTACGGCGTTTGTAAAAACGCCGATGTGCTAACTTTTCCACGTTTTTTTTTCGGCGATTTGCAAAAACGCCGTAGAGTTGTTTCGCCGGAAAAAACGCCGGAAAGAGGCAAAAATAAACGCCGGTAAGCGGCAAGTGTTTTGTAGTGTGGCCGCATCAATAATAACAATGTTAACTATAGTAAAGACAATGATAATAATAATTTAAAAGGTTAAGAAAGTAATAATAACAAATGCTAATACTTATTATACAATAATGATAATTATTATAAAAAATAATAATAATGATTATAATGAAATAATAACAATAAAAAATAGTAAATGAAAACTTTAAATTAGAAAGTCACATTGGGTAGTTAGGAAATTGCTTATAATTATGTTTTACTTTATTGTTTAGTAATTATACTGTAAATATTATAGGTATAGCGAATTAGACGAAGTGTAATGTGCTTGATTTGTGCTGTGGAAATAAATTCTAGTTATCAGGTAACTACTTCTACTTGTTTGCGTGTATGTGTGTGTGTTAGTGAGCATGTAGGTTAGACGATAATCATGTTATTACTGCAGGTGCTCAATGTTAAATCTTAAGCAAGTGTAACCGGAAGCAAAACCACTTCCGGATGAACATTCACTGACACTGGATGATCAAGTCAAGAGAGCGCCAGTGCCAGCCCAAGGGACACGTCCTTCAGAAAACGTTTCAACTCCCTCACACTACAAAAAACGGGGCCCATATCGGCGTTTTATAGGGCCTCGGATCGGCGGAATTTTTCGGCGAAAACGCGCTACGGCGTTTTGGCAAAACGCCTAAAAATGTGCCGTCGAAATGCGGCTTATCGGCGTTTTTCAAAACGCCTATGCGAGGTGAAAAACGCCGGTTCGAGGGTTAAACAAATAATATAATATTTCCTCGTACCGGCGTTTTGCAAAACGCCTATGCGCGTATTATTTTATTATTATCTCATATAGGCGGATACCAAAACGCCTATACGCGGACTATTTATTTTTTTTTTGTTCACACGCATACCGGCGTTTTGGTCAACGCCTATGTGCGACATGACCACACTTTTTAGAATTCATGCACCTTGGCGTTTTGTAGAAACGCCGGTAAACAAAATATTATTTTTTATTATACCGCACATCGGCGTTTTACAAAACGCCTATGCGCGGTATTATAAAATAATATTTCAAACCGGCGCTTTACGAAACGCCGGTTGGAGTATTCAGAAAAAAAAAAATAAAAAACATTTTTCTTCCTGATTGTTTAGAACCAGGAAGAAAAATGAATAATATGATAATCCCAAACTTACATACACATATAGAATATTATATATAAAATAACAAGAGTAATTCATACAACAAGATACACAAATATATAAAATCAAAACAAGTAATATGTGAAATAAAAGCAAAAAAAGCATGATAACATTATAACCAAATATCACCATAAAAAACGAAATAAAAAACCAAATCAGCAATACTAGGCAAAAAAACAAAGAATCAAGCCAAATAAACAAAGCAACAGAACATGAAACAGAGACGAAGCGAAGAAAAATATAGAGGAGAACGAGAGAAAATGAGCAATTTCGCTGAAGGAGGGAGGTGCTATTTATAGGGAACGGAGGTGCATATAGGCGTTTTCAAAAACGCCTAGAGGCATTAGGACGCATATCGGCGTTTTTCAACACGCCTATATGCGTCATAATGCATATAGGCGGTTTCAGAAACGCCTATATGCGTCCTAATGCATATAGGCGTGTATAGGAAACGCCTATATGCAGTATTTTTATATATAATACTGCCTATCGGCGTTGTCACCAAAACGCCGAGATGCATGTTTATATTAAAATAATGCATATAGGCGTTTCAGTGCAACGCCTATATGCATTATTTTAATATTAAACGTGCATATGGGCGTTTTGCAAAACGCCGGTATGAATTATTTAATCTTAAAATGCATATGGGCGTGTTGCAAACCGCCGGTACGGCATTTTTTTTAAAAAAAACTCCTCCCACAACCTACATTTCTTAAATGCGGAAAAGTAAGATATATTGGTTATAAATATGCGTCTAGAGCATTAGTCAGTTGCCACATTCTTTCTCAAACCTCTCATTCTTACATATATCTGTGGTTTTGTTGTGAAACAGCAAAAGCAATAATGTTGGATAAATCGTGGATCTCTTTACCCAGATCGTCTCCGCAATACTTGGTGGGGTTGAATCAATTTCTGGATTATGCTTTTATGCACAGTAGTGTTCGGGGTAAGATACGGTGTCCGTGTGAAAAGTGTAAGTTCGACAAATGGAAGACTCGAGATGAGGTAGTTATTCACTGTCTAGATAAGCAGTTTCCTAGATATTATGTCACCTGGGCGTTTCATGGAGAGGATGGATTACACGGCACTACCGGTGATCTAGAAGTCGGTTCGAGTTCTCACGTTGGCCGAATGCAAGGCGAAGACAGTGACGATGACTGTGAAGGAGGCGGCCAGCCAACAAATCCGGGTAACAACACTGTGAGGGAAGCATTTGGTATGCAGGAAGCAGCAGACGCTGGCGGGGATGAAGTGGTGGACGGACCAGTCGCGGAGTACTTACGCACTGAGGTGGCCAGAGATTTCTTTGAGCTCATGACGGAAGGTGACAAACCGTTGTACCCAGGTATGTATAAATGTTTAATCTATTCTAACCGTTTATTATATATGTATGTATTGTACGTGCGATGACAAAAGATGTGTTTGCACAGGGAATGAAAGATACTCTAAACTGTCGTTTTTGACCAAGTTGTACAGTATTAAGTGTAAACGTGGCGCATCTGATGCGACCATGTCGGACGTGATTGAGCTGCTTTCAGACGCCTTTTATAACATTGGAGCCGAGCTACCGTCGTCGTTCTACGAGGCAAAGAAAACAGTCAGGAAGATGGGGTTAGATTACATTAAAATTGATGTGTGTCTGTATGACTGTATGTTGTTTTGGGGTCCTGACGCAACGTTAGATAAATGCAGACGATGTGGTACTGCCCGATATAAGGTGGAGGGTGAAGGGCATAATAAGAAGAAGAGGCGACGTGCCATTAAGAGCATGAGATATTTTCCACTCCGTCCAAGGCTTCAAAGGCTATTCATGTCCCCGAAGATGGCTGAGCAAATGCGGTGGCACGCGACAGAAGCTAACCCAGACGGCAAGATGAGGCATCCTCGAGACGGTGATGCATGGAAAGCTTTTGACGGCGCATTCCCTGATTTCGCCTCGGAGCCAAGAAATGTCAGGTTAGGCCTCGCTTCTGATGGTTTCAACCCATTCGGCTCCTTCAACCAACATTACAGCGTGTGGCCAGTTGTTTTGATGCCATATAACCTCCCCCCGTGGTTGTGCATGAAGTCCAGCTCGTTCATTCTATCAACAATTATTCCAGGGCCGACATCTCCTGGAAACGATATCGATGTGTACCTTCAGCCGCTGATACAGGAGCTGAACGAGTTATGGAGCGATGGGGTCGAGACGTTTGACGCCGCAAGCAAGATGATGTTCACACTGCGCGCCGCTGTGATGTGGACTGTTAGCGATTTTCCCGGACTCGGCATGTTATCTGGCTGGAACACGTATACAGCGATGGCATGTCCCTTCTGCAACTTGGACCAGGTGCCCCGCAGACTGCCGCACAGCAGGAAGTCATGTTTCATTGGTCATCGACGGTTCCTTCCTCCGGATCATCCCTTCAGGCGGCAGAGAAAGAAATTCGACGGGACACAGGAACGGAGAGATCCCCCTCTACAGATGTCTGGATTTGAGATCTTTGAGCAGATATGCGATGTGCAATGCGAATTTGGCAAGGATCCGCCACCACCGGATGAAGAGGCCCCTAGCACTAGCCGCAGTGGAAGGCTGGCTCAGCGGAGGCCACCGCCTGTGGCCCGTAGAACTGGCCCAGCACCTCAATGGAAAAAGAGGAGCATATTTTTTTGTCTGCCGTATTGGAAGCACAACTTAATGCGCCACTGTTTGGACGTCATGCACATTGAAAAGAATGTCGGCGAGAATGTCTTATACACCATTCTGAATGAGGCAGGAAAGTCGAAGGATCATCTTGGAGCGAGGAAAGATCTAAAGGCCATGGGGATACGTCAAGACGCGTGGCCCGACGAGAACGATAAGTTTGCGCCGGCTCGGTTTGCTTTGACAAAAAAGAACAAGAGAGTGTTTCTGACCACGCTACAGGGTATTAGGGTTCCAGACGGATATTCAAGTAACATCTCGAGGCGAGTGGACCTAAATTCGAGAGATCCAAAAATTTCTGGTTTGAAAAGTCATGACTATCACGTTTTGCTCCAACAGTTTCTCCCTCTAGCCGTGAAATACACTCTTCCCGAAGACGTGTGTATGGTGTTGGCCGACCTCAGTTTTATACTTAGACAGTTGTGTTCAAGGGTGTTGGACAGACAAGAGCTCGACGAGCTACAGGCCAAAGCTGTTCTGATGCTATGTCATATGGAGATGATATTCCCTCCATCATTTTTCACCTCACAGGTCCACCTCATTGTCCACCTTGTTGAAGAAGCAAAGATGGGTGGGCCGGTGCACTATCGTTGGATGTATCCCATAGAAAGGTACGCTAACTAATTTCATCGTGTACTTCAGTATATAATTAATTTTATACATAATTTCATCGTGTACTAATTTCACAGGTATTTGGGAAAAATGAAGTCGTTCGTTAAGAATAGAGCCGCGTCAGAGGGTTGTATTGCTGAGTGTTACGTTGGGGACGAGGTTGTTTCATTTGTTGAACGATATTATGGTCAAACCATGCGCAATGAGCGTCTGCCTCGAGTTGACGATAACTCAAACCATATCAGCTCTAACACGTTGTTTCCCGCAATTGGAAAGCCAGTAGGAGCAGCGCAATTCCACCGTTTGAGTCCTGTCGAGATGTTACAAACACACAGACATGTCCTGACACGCTGCACTGCTGTGGACTCCTATCGAGAGTATGTGGCGGCGGACAGCTTCAAATTAAATTACAATATATCTTTATTGTTCTTCAAAATATATATTTATATCTAATATATATGTCTACATTGTACCTTTCAGGGATTATAGGAGATATGTCAAGTGGGAGAATCGAGGACGACGGGGGATCACTGCAGCTATGATTGATACTATGGTCCACCGGGGGTTCGCCGATTGGTTCACAAAAATAATACGCAACGAACCAAATCCGTCACCATCACTGGTGAATCTAGCTGCTGGACCTTTTGAATATGCGCAGAGATACTCTGCCTACAATGTCAACGGCTTTCACTTCCGCACTGTTGCGCGCGATGGCTCTCGTCTAACGCAAAACTCGGGTGTGTTTGGGTCATTTGGAACAAGGAGTTATGCTAGTCGAAATGATGCACAAGCGCGTTTAGGGGAGGTTCATTATTATGGCAAACTTGTTGATATACTTGTGCTCAACTACAATGGTGCATTCCCAGTTCCGCTCTTCAAGTGCGATTGGGCAGACACTAGAGGGAAAAGAGGCAAAAACGTTGACGTTCTCGGCATCACCTCAGTGAATTTCTCGAGACTCTTCCACACAGGGGCATTACCTGACGACGAGCCATACATCGTTGCTGACGAAGCGCAACAGGTTTATTATGTTCCTGATCCTAAAAACAAAGACTGGCACATGGTGATTCAGGTGAAACCTCGCGATGTGTACGATATGGGCGACGAGGATTATGACGCTACAACTGAGACAGCTCAACTGGTTGCTCCTAATAATTTGGAATATTTGATCCCGGAAGGGGATGAACCAGTACCAACTGTTAGAGAGCGTGAAGATGGTGACGAATAAAAGATTATTGTATATATAAATATGTAATGATTTTACTTAATTTAATTTAGATTAATTTTCTTTTATAATTTAATTAGTACGTAAACAAACTGAACAATAAAACTAGAACATAAATTTTTTTTTCCCAGAAATTTACATAAGTACAACAAAAACATAAAAGTACAAAGAAAATAAGAAAAAAATACAATAAAGATAAAAAGTAAAAATTCTAAACAACTAAAAACCTAATACTCCTCATCCTCATCATCATCGTCATCCTCCTCACTGGCGGGTCCTGGAGAGCGTCGTCGGGGGCGACGAGATCGTGATGCGGAGGCTTGAGCACTGAAGAACTCCTCTTGGCGGCGCCTGAACTCTGCCGCCAACCGCTCCTCATGATCGCGCGCCATCTGGGCCAGCCGCTCCTCTTCTGCCCTCACCCGGGCCTGAAAATCGCCTATCAACCGCTCCTCATCTGCCTTGAGGCGGGCCTCTCGCTCTGCAATCTCTTGCTCGCGTTCCCGCAACCTCTCATCTAGCTGCCGGGCCTCGTATGATTGGCTCGCCCTAGAGGATGAAGCCTGATACCCACGGCTTCCGGAAGGAGGGAAGAGCTGAGTAGGTCGGGCTCCAAAGCCAAGGCCTGGAACGCGTCCCGCACGTTCCTGTGTCCCCAACTGCGTGTGGAGAGCAACGACCTCCTCATACGGGCTCCCGCTCTCCCCCTGCTGAGACTCGGGGGTCTCCATGGCCGGCTCCTGTGCCTCGATATCAGCCTGCGCCTGAGCAACACTCCTAATCTCCTCGGCAGCCTTCCGGGATAGAGGTGTCCCATCCGAGCGGGTGCGCGCTTGAATGAGGAAATCTTTGAAGACGCCCTTCTTGATGCCCTTCGCCCTAGCCTCCCGCCGCTGAAATATGTGAATCGTTAAACTACGATCAGTATTATTATAGCATAAGATATTAGATATAGAAAGAGTACTAGTGGATAGTTATATATACCATCTCATCGTAGCGGACGATCATCGGTACGCTCCCAGTCGAGTGGCCAACCTCCTGCTGTGCCCGAGCCTGCTGACCGCGCCTTTCCCTGGCCCGCCCCAGGTCGCCCATCCTCCAGGCGAGGTAATTCCTCCACTGCTCAGGGTCCACTCCATCGGGCACGTCTGCCTCCACCGCCTCCCTAGGCCTAGTCCCCTTCTGGGACTTCAGCAGGTACAACTTGTTTCTCTCATCCTTCCAATTATCCCCGACCACCCCTATCGCGAATTTCTTGAGGTTCAAGCTGTCGGGGACCCACCACTTGCTCTGCAAAAAGAAATTTTTTCATATTATTTAATAATAAGTATAATAACAATTATATACGTATTATAATATTTTGAAATACGTATTACCTTAATAATCTCCCAAGCCTCCTCTTTCCGGCTCTGCGGAACTTTCCTCCAGCTGGTCGGGTCGATCGGGAAGCGCCGGAAGTCCTTGCCGAGGAGTCGGCAATGGCGGCGGAATAGAATGGCAGCATCTGTTGTTGGCTGCCCGGTGGTGCTGTAATATGGCACCTCAATCTTCTCATTCGGCGGAAGCGCATGCGCCAGCTTCGCCGTCAGCCTCCTCCTGGTGACAGTGCCAGTGGTATCTGTAGGTAAGAAAAATATATTAGATAATATATATTGTATAAATTAAATTTGTAACTATTAATTAATATCAAATTCAATTACCTCTGACATCCACCAGTTGACCAGTACTCGAAGACTTCCTCCCGCGCGACATTTTGATCATAATTTGCGGCACCGGGATGTCAAACTCGCCACCCGCACCGCCACCGCCGCTGCCCTCCTCCCCCTCCGCCCTCTCCCTCTCTGCCCTCTCCCTCTCTGCCCTATCCTCATTCAAAATGTCCTGCATCTCTTCGTAGCTCATCTGGACGTTCAAGTCTCTCCAGAGGTCGTCCTGCGTGACTTCCGGGTTACCACCAAACCCGTAAGGAGTCCAAGGTGGCGCCTGAAGAGGGCTGTCAATAGGCGGGGAGCTGGCGTACTGCAACACCTCTGGTGGAGTAGGCTGCTGCTCAATCTGTAACCGGCGCTCTTCTATACGTCTGGCTTCAGCTTCGTCCCTCAATCGCTGCTGTTCATCTCGCAATCGCTGATCCTCTTCGGGGTCTATTGGAGCTTTACCGGTACGACGAGACATGATCTATCGAAGAGGAATATTTATAGGAAAAGATAAAGAAAAAAGAAAGTTTCTGTGGGACCCTTACACGTTTTCACGTTTTCGAAAACGCCAAAATGAACATCGGCGGTTCTTTTATAGCCGTTCCCACATCGGCGTTTTGGGACCCCTTTAGGCGTTTCTAAAAACGCCTATGTGCGATTAAAGTATTAATTTAATCGCAGATAGGCGTTTTCTAAAACGCCTATTTGCGATTAAATGATTGTTTAATCGCAAATAGGCGTTTGTCAAAACGCCTGTTGGCATTAAGTGCATTAAAAATGCACTTAATGCGCCGATAGGCGTTTTGCCAAACGCCGGTCTGCGCATTAAGTGCATTTTTTATGCACGTTATGCACATAGGCGTTTTGAGAAACGCCTATGTGCGAGTAAAAAATATTTTTAAACGCACATAGGCGTTTCCCAAAACGCCGAGGTGCGGTTGTTTGAAAAAAAAAACAAAAAAAAACCAACCAACCGCTTTTTTTATATTTAAAAACCATACCGGCGTTTTCTATACTCCAAAACGCCGATATGGAAACGCGGGAAATATGGCGGGAAGAGCGCGCCAAACGAAGCGGCGTTTTCAGATAGGCGTTTGGGACAAAAACGCCGGTATGCGTCTCATATAGGCGTTTGGGACCAAAACGCCGGTAAGCGTGCGCCGGAATGGCCCGTTTTTTTTGTAGTGTCAATGAAACGTTATGCCTTCTCTGATAAGATGAAGCGACACGTGTCATCAGGTGTGTCGTTCCAACTTAAATTGTTTACGTTACCCAATGTGTGAAAATCTGAAGAGACATGACCATTTTACCCTTAGTAACTTTACCTATAAATAGGGTGCCATTTTTCACTTTCACCTTTTACTTGCATCATTTTTCACTTTCACCATTTTCTCTGAAATTCTCTTCATCTTCTTCATCGTGTTCTTCATTTTCTTTCGCACAACTCTTCGCATTTCATCCCTTTTACCACAACATTCATACAAAAATGGCCGGATCTCATGAATCCAACCCAGTTACACAGAAAACCTCTTCATCAAAGAAACACAAGTCAAAATCTGGGAAATCTCGGCATGACCATTCTGGGAAATCTGGGCATCGTAAAGAACATCGCGATGAACATCAAGAACTTCATGAAGTTTCTGGGCAGAATACACAAGGGCAAGATGAACAAGTCCAGGAACAGCCTGGCCACTCTGAGCGAGTACATGAACAGGCTGAGACTTCTGGGCAAGAGCAGGCAAAGGAAGCCAAGAGGAAGGGGAAAAAGAAGAAGGTTCAGTTCGCTGAAGAGCCTTCTTCCAAGAGACAAAGAGTTGAAGAAGACGACCCTACAGTGTACAGAGATGGGGCGTTGGAGCCAATTGCGGCCAAATTTGAGACGTCCGTCCCCTACTTCAACCATGGGCTGTTCATCGATCTGAACAAGATTGATGAGTTAGGGTTTCCCCATCTGCGCCCTTACTTGGAGAAGTATATGCCTTGGCTGGGCATCAACCAGGACTACAACGTGAACGTCCTGCGAGTCTTCTGTCAATCCCTCTCTGGCAAGGCTAAGTACAAGAAGGTGGATGGGAAAGAGTAAGTCCACAAACTCTCCTTCACTGCCACTGTAAGGGGGAGGTCCTTCAGGTTCACTTGGAGGACTTTGAATGAGATGATGAGAATCACAGAAGAGGGTATGAATGAATGGATCTACCCTGAGTCTCTCAAGTACAGCAAGGAGGAACTCGAGGAGTTGTATGGCACTGATAACAAGAAGGTATCCAAGATGTCTGACTCTAACAGGCTCTTGTACTACGTCTACTCCCGGATGATGACACATAAGGGAGGCAACTTCAACGAGTTCACACTGCTGGACAACCCCTGGTTCCCCAGACTCCTCTCCCGCAAACCAATCAACCCCGGCCAGTTGATCTGCCTTGAGCTTCAGCGCTGGATAAATAATGACAAGTCCGGCTATCTTCCCTATCCCACTATCATTTCCCTCCTCCTTGAGAAGCATCTGATCAAGGCCACATCTGCGGTGGAGGAAGAAAATATCAAGTGTAGACATGTGGGAGCTACCAACATTGGGAAGATGGGAATCAAGTATGTCAAGCCTGCTAAGCCCACTCGCTCAGGATCACAGGCCGAGAGCGCCTCTCAGACTTCAGTCCCCTCTACATCTGGTGCAGGGGATCAAGAAGTGGACTCTCATGCTGGACCAAGCCGTGCTGCAAGAGTGCCAGCCTCTGTGAGAGCCTTTGCTGAGGAAGTTAAGGAAGAGCTTCTCTTCAGGCTGCCTAACTCCTTAGTAGGCCCTCTCCGTGCTGAGTGCGATACTGGCTTCCAGCAGCAAGGGGAGCGCATCCAGCGACTCGAGGACAGGGTGGGACAGATCGAGAATCATCTTGCCAGGGTGGACGCAAAATTAGACCTCATCCTCCAGCACCTACAAATTCCCCAACCATCACAAGGTAACCTACCACCTCCACCTCCTCCACCTCCTAATCACCCTCAACTTCCCCCTCCTCCTCCACCTAACACTCAACAACCTCAGCCACCACCACAAAATGATCAGCAACCTCCACCATCACCAACCAATGACCACCAATCCCAACCTTCACCTACCCATGACCAGCAAACCCAAGACTCACCCCAACACTCTCCACGCCAATCCCCACTGAACTCTCCATCTCCACCTCCTTCACCCATTCTCACACGACCTGGCGCTCCTACACGCTCTCCCCTCCGATTCTCCAACGAACCCTCCCCCCATTCTGAACCTATCAACCCCAACTCTAGACCAAGAACCAACCCCCTGGCCGAGCAACTTGGTTTTCACACTGCCATTCACCCCCTCAGCCAAATATACATAAGAGACTATCCTCGCCTTCAACCACTCTCTGATGACCACTTACCATTTACCCCAGCCTCCACCAACTACAAAGAGTACTCCTCCACTCATCCTTTTGAGGGTCTCATTGTCACCCCCAATTGGTTCCCCAACCCTACCTCATCCGACCCTACCTCATCCCCAGAAAGTACCCAATCTACCTCCTCCCCAGAGACCTCACCCCAAAAACCTCCACCCTCCTCTTCCTCAACTCCATCCCTGGCCCTCACCCTCTTTGATGATGCCAAAAGGGGGAGAGATGTGATGTCCACTCTGCGCCTGTCCATGAGTACAAGGGATGTCCTCAGCCAGCCAGCATTATGGATTGATGAAGATATAGCAGCAGCCCTTCGCCGTGCTATGGAATCTCAAAGGCTGGGTGGTGCAGAAAGCCTTATAAGAGGAGAGGCCATCCGGTTCATGCAGCATAAGAAAGCGGCTGAGCAAGGACCACAATGGGATATGGTTGTGTTTGGGTAGAATGAACAATCCTCACAACCTGAGTCATCATCAGAGCCTCCTCCAACTAAAACAAGTAGAGAAATTGTTGTGGAGATCATGATGAAGTGGGGACTCAAGAGACCCAACCATCCTCCCATCATCCTCCCATTGTGATAGCCAAGCCTATACCTGCATCCTCTGGGCAAGCGTCTGAGAGTCCTTCATTTGAGCAATCATCTGCCCCTACTCCCTCATCTGAGCCAGTAGTCAGAGTCAGTGAGCCCAGAAAGAAGGCCGTTGCCAGAAGACGTGCCAGGAAGATAATTGCCTCCACTGAATCTGATGAGACTGAGGAAGAGATTCCATCTGACCTACCTGAGCAAGGAACCTCATCTGCCCAGGTTGAGCAAGAAACTCCAGTGGTTCAAGCAGTTCCAATTCTGAAGGAAGTCAAATTGGAAATTGAAGACATGACTCCTGAGGAATTTGAGAAGTTTGGATTCACAGATAAGCTATCCTTTGGTCAGATGGCCTGCCTCGATGCTGACAGAGCAAGTGCCATGCCCACTCCTCCAATTAGCAAGAGCAAAGGGAAGAGTAAAGGGAAAGGGAAAAGGAAAGCCCAGGAAGTTGAGGAGGATCCCAACTTCCCTGTATGGAACGTGAAAATCCGGGCTGTTCACTATCCCAATGGAGAGGTCACCTACTTCGACGATGCTACAGGGTTCCCTGGGTATGAAGAAGTAGAGAACATGAAAAGGGCATTTGAGGAGTCTATTGAGTCAGAGAGGCTCAGAAGGGAAAGAGATGAAGAAGAGCTTCGACAGATAATTGCCCAGATAGACCAGAATGTTCATGAGGCCGAGGTAGCCAAACTACAAAGGGAGAATGAGGAGAGACAAAAGGAGAGGGAGAGGAAAAAGAAATACAAACCCTGAACCCCCAATCCAAAACATTTGTTTTAATTTAGAAATTTTTTTTTTCATGCATATTCTCATACTTGCTTAGTGTAATTTACCTGTATATGCTATTTACTTGTAAATGCTATTTGTTTGTATACTCTGACATGTAACTTCTTGCTTATCAATAATATTTGTCCAAGTTACTTGTTCTTATCTATTGCTTTTATTCTCTTGCTATTCTTTCCTTATGAATCTAATCGATAAAACTAAGTTTGTCATCATCAAAAAGGGGGAGAATGTTAGAATCTTAAGTTTTGATGAAGACTAAAATATGAAAGAATAGGCCAAGTACTTAGAAAGCAATAGGTTAACATAGGATCCCAAGTAAGAGTGCAACCGGATGTAGATTTACTTCCGGATAGACTAGAACTCGCGCACGCGGATAAATGTTTCATCCCCCAGCGGCAGCGAGTAACTCACTAGGGATTTAACTTAGTCCATGAACGCTAGATATACAAAACCTCAAGACTAAGCTATGATTCAACCGGAAGTGAAATTGCTTCCTGTTAGACTTAGACTGGCGCAGACTGATAGAATAGATATCACCCCAAGCGTCAGTGAGTTTACCTCGTCAAGTGAAATTGCTTCCTGTTAGACTTAGACTGGCGCAGACTGATAGAATAGATATAACCCTAAGCGTCAGTGAGTTTACCACGTCAAGTGAAAGTGCTTCACATAGCTTAGTGACTAGCGCTAACTGTTGGAATGAAATACACTGAGCGAGAGTAAGTGATAGTAAGCTAAATCCTTCATCAAGTGGAATCACTTCCGGATGTAGAAGTGCTTCCGGATACACCTTAGACTTAGGGAACACCCACTGCATGTGACTATGTGCTTATATTGTTAAACTAACGTTCAAGTGCAGCACACTAAGTAAGGTTGCTTCCGGATGTGATTTTGCTTCCGCAAGCAATCAGAATGTCAGAGCGTTCAGAGATGCAGTGTCAGAATGCTTTTGTCAGAGCAGAGGTGTCAGGACTACTTTTCAGAGATAAAGCAAGTCAACCCTGCTATGCATTGATGAAGCATTTATTGGGCAAACGGTAACATGGGAAAAACTGCCATATTCAAACGGCTAGCCCACCTACCAAGAGTTCAAAATGTTTGAAGACTATATAAGGGAGCTCAACTTCATTTATGAAGCAATCAATTATCTTTGAATATTCTTGAGAGAAGTTAGAGCGAGAAACTAAGAACACCTTCAAGCATTCAAAGCTGCCCAGAAAAGTAAAGAGCATTTAACACATTGAGTGATCCTTTTCATCTACATATTCTGTACTCTTTGTTGTTAAGTCTCTTTCTGTTATAAGAGCATTTATTGTACTTAAGTGTGTAACACCATCCGTTCTTTGAGAGAACTTAGTCAGAAAAATCCTTTAAGTGTAAAGGTTAACCCCTTGCTTGGTGTGAGGGGGAGCTAGTTAGAAAGGTTACAAGTGAGCCTGCGTAAAACTTGTAGTTGTAAGGTTGCAAGTGATCCCGTGCAAAACTTGCGGTTGTAAGGTTTCAGGTGAACCCGATTTAAACCTGAGATATAGTGGAACTCGGCCTGGGTGGTTGAGGACTGGACGTAGGTCAGGTAGACCGAACCAGTATAACTCTTGTGTTGTTTCATTCGAGCGTTATTTTTGAAGCACAATTCACCCCCCCTCTTGTGCATCCATTACTTTCAGCACACACCATTATACACGACATTGGCACACATCACCTTGCTGGCATGCACATGCACGTAAGCAAATAGTTGTAGTTGCGATTCTGTGTCTACCCCACGTTTTATTATTTTCAGGTGTAGGAAGCATAGTAGGAAATCAAGGGCCATCCGGGGACCACTCACTAAAGTGTGATGCTGACATGTGTTATTGCCTCACTAAGAATTGGATATTTAATTTGATATTTGTATACTTTATGGATCTGTATTATTTAGAAAATATTGTAGTTGATTATTTCTGCAAAACATATATACTTAACTGGGTGATGGGAACCTACTGAATTCTATTGCGGGATATTTGAATTATATAACGTGACTTTATTAGATCGATGTTGTCTAAAATTTAGTTCCATCTTTTTCTAACCATAACAGGTAGTTGACATAATTTAGATATTTAAATTTTTCTATCATGGTTAGATGGTAAATAGCAATTAATAAGTAATATCCTTTCTAACTATGTTAGCTGTTTAATCAAGATAATTTCTTTTTTTAACATAGTTAGCACTATAATTATTTTAGTGAATTAAGTTAAGTTCTTTTTCTAACTATGTTAGACATTTGATTAAGTTAATTAATTTTTCTAACATAGTTAGTATAAACATAAATAAAAAATCCGATAAAAATGACATAAAAAAGGTATAGAATTGTGGTTGTTACAACAGGCGGCGGCGGTGGGTGGGAGGAAGATAAGAGGAGAATTTGTTTTTATTTTAAAAAGGATATTTTAGTATTTTCTAATGGATCATTGACCAAATTGAGCCATTTTTTGTTCATTTGTCAGAATGATATCGTTTATTGTTCGTTGGCAAAATTGATACTTTTAAAATGGTCAACATTACTAATACATTAACATAATAAGATATTAAGATCCATGTATTACGTTATTAATTGGATTGCATATTTTTTCAAATATTCATCAACGTACTACCAGATTTTCCCTCAAATCAATTTTCATATACCAAGTAAAAAATAAAGTAAACCCGTTGAATACTCAATTTCATTAAATCTACGTTGATTTAAATTACCAATAGATTTAAAGAGGAAGAGTGCATTGTCAGTGTAAAAGAGGAAGAGTGCATTGTCAGTGTAAAAGAGGAAAAGTGCATTGTCAGTGTAAACTCAAATGTCTTCCTGTGAAATTCCTGAAGCAATTTGAATGCGTTTGCAAGGGTTGGAAGTATTTCTTCAAAACTACATCTTTCATCCAAAAACATCTTCACCACTCTACCCATCATCTCTTCTATTGTTATCGGACCTGTCAGTCCTAATAATGGTTACTTCTTACTTTCTTTCAACAGTGAATTGAAATTTCATGAGATTGAGATTCTCCATTGGGAAAAAGACAAATAAAGTCTTCCCAATTGGTAAAAGGACAATTGAAGTTGTTAAATTGTAAAAAGGACAAGTTGGGTCATATGGACCTAATACATATTAACAAATTTGAGCAAATGACTCAAATACCCTTAAAAACACACACTTACCATACCCTCACAAAACACACCATTCGATTCTCACCCCACCCTCTCCAATCTCAAATTGTTAAGGGCATTTGAGTCTTTTCTCACAAATTTGTCAATGTGTATTAGGTGCCTATGACCCAACTTGTCCTTTTTACAATTTAGCAACCTCAATTGTCCTTTTACCAATTGAGAAGACTTTATTTGTCTTTTTCCCTTCTCCATTTCACTGGTTTCATTTTTGGCTTTTGCCTCATTGGTTCCAGCAATGGTCTTCTTTGCTTAATTGATAAGAACATTTCACTTGTTGAAAATGGGGTTCCACTTGTTGAAAAAAGCCTATTTTCACTTGTTGAAAATGACATTTCACTTGTTGAAATTGGCATTTCACTTGCAAGTACTTTTAGGGACACTAATCAGCACTCATTCAAATGATTGTTTAACCTGTTGGAAACAAGGTTTCACTTGTTGGAAACTCCTTTTCACTTGTTGGATGTTTGTCAATTACATGAAAAAAAAGTGTTGCGAAAATGAAGAATAAAGTTCATCTAATCTCTGATATAGGGTAATGACCCTATTTTGTCCTTCAAGTAACCACCCTGGACCACTAGACACCCTAAACTAAAATCAGGTACAATTTTACCCTTAAAGTAACCAAAGAGGTCCTATTTTATCCTCTGGCGAATGCAATGTTGACATGTGAAATGTAATGTTGACACGTAGACGACACATGTCAAAATCACATTCGACAGAGGGTAAAATTAGACCACTTTAGTTACTTTAAGGGTAAAATTGTACTTGGTGTTAGTTTAGGGTGCCAAATGGCCCAGAGTGGTTACTTGAAGGCTAAAATAAGGTTATTCCCTCTGATATATTACCATAACAATATTAGTCTATACATTCAACACATTTTCAATGGCAACAATGTCAATTCGATCTCCACAAAAAACAAGTACATTCGATCAACACATTTCCAAATCCCAAGTCTTTCTACCCCTTCAATAGGGGAAATACATCAAGGTCTGGATAAATGAAAAAATGTGTGTTTGGCAACAGATCTAGAATATGAAAGACTTTGAGCACGAAACTGAGCTCATCATCATCACAAAGGGCTTGAATTTAATATATAAGAATAGAATAAGGGTAGGAAAAAGCTTTTATTAATTTATATTTATTGCATTAAAATAACAATCATATTTCAAGCTACTCTAATTGTGCAGCTAATTTCCAAAGCCTCATTCAAAAATAAATCATGAACTTTTGTCCTGTCACTGCAGCTCTTAGGTCACACTTATGAACTTTAATTCAGGATCAGGACAATACAAAGTTACACCTTTTTATTTAAAGTTCAATATATAAAAAATGAAAGTAGCAATTTAACTGATGGAAGTATCATAATAAAAATGTAATTGTTGCTGAGTAATTGTTTTGTTTTGTAGTTCTTTTTATAAAAAAAAGGTATAATAATACAAATGAGGTTGAATCTCAAAATTCTTCTCCTGTTGGATTCTTTCAAAGTCATCAAATGTGTATCCGCAAAATCAGGAAGTTTTGGAACTTCCAAAACAAATGCATAACAAAAATAACACAGAAGCAAAAGTTAATCAAACACACCACATTGTTCGCTAACCGATATGTAGATACCTTTTAAAAATTTTGAACAACATTAAACATTGTCAAAGTTTTCAATGTGAAATTTCAGGACACTACATCATTAATGCATATTAAGATTGTTTCCCTTTGTAAAATGATTGGGCAAAGTCATTATGAATTTATGATGCACTGTGTTATTTTATTATAGAAATAAATTAGAATTTGATTTGATTGATTGATTCAATCAATTATTAGTTGATTTGATCAATTAATTAGATTGATTAGGTAATTAGGTTTTAGATAATTATTATGTTGTATTAGTGTCAAGGCTATATAACTTAACTTAGAGTTTCATTTGTTGTTGTCTTGCATTTTGATGAATTGATTGTTTCTTAGGGTTCCATTTGTTGTTGTCTTGCATTTTGATGAATTGATTGTTTCCTTGTGTTTCTCTTGTGACTTCTCCTTTCTTCTCTTTAACACTCTATGCTCTTCTCTAATTCTTGTCTTTGCCCCTCTTTATTATTCTCCTTGTTCCTACTCTCCTTCTAAATTTTTCATTATAGAATTATACTCTATAACACTCTGCCACAGCAGCCAACAGAAGTAAAAGAAATAAGCCCAAGTTGTAAGCCTTGACAGAAACATAGAACCCATGTTCCAACTTTTATTGCTCTGGAGCTTTCTGCCTTTAACTCTGTTGCCTCTATTGAGACAAATTCTATATTTTCTATTACAAATTAAACACATAGACCACAATTTCAGCAACAACCTATTCCCCATTATCACATTCCCCCAATTTCAGAAAACAACAATTGTTAAACACAATAAAATGCCACTAGATTGGATTTTCTGCAGAAATAAACTCATAACTATAATTCATGACAACTACACAGTACACACAATTACTTCTTATTCCTCCTACGATCATCTAAATCGCCTTTTTACTTGTAAACAAAAGTAGTCTTTCCCCCAGTGGTAACTTAAAAAATACATTTTGTTCTTTATTGTGACTTCTTAGTTCTATTTGAAGAAGCTGCCAAGATGATCATTCTTTTAAAAGATTATATTATTTTTTCCACTTAATACGTATATTAATTTTCTAACAGAAATTTCAAATGACCGAAAATATAGAAAAACTAAAAAAAATAAAAAAAATTGACTTTTCTCCAAACTATACTTTATGGTAAATATTAAATACTAGTAATCCTCAACAAAACTCAATTTCATATAATGTAACCTTACTCTTCCAAGTTCATTGAGGAAAAATTTGTAAATTACCATTTTTAAAGATATAATTAGTTCTCTTAACAAATGACAAACAAATTAATTTTATTTTCTGTTCTTGTATACTTAAACCAAATAGTTATTAAAAATTTACAAAAATTAAAAATAAATCTAAACCATGAAAATAAATTTGAATGATACATGTTAAAATTAAAAGTCCATTGATAAGCATGAAATGTTATTTCTTTTATCTATTTTCCATTTCATCTTCATTTCCATCCTATCAAACATAATTTTTTGAAGTCAAACATTACCAACTTAACATGTCACCTCCTTCGCGTTTTCATTTCCATTCCACCTCTTTTCTTTTCTTTCCTTTATATTTTATGTGAAACAAACAAGTCCATTCAAACGGTGGGACAACATAACCACAAACCTTGCTGAATCCTTTAACGTTTGGATGGTGAAGGAGAGAAGACACAATGTCTCGCAGCTCATCCACAAGCACCGTGAGAAGGTTGCAACGAAGATGTAGGCTGCAAGTGTAGCATTGACCAAGTGGGAAAACGGGATTGGTCCGAGAATAGAAGCAAAAATAAAGGAACATGTAAATATTGGGACAACCGCGTGCATAATTGTGCAACCTTATGATGGGGGGACAGGTTTGGCATTCGTACGATGTATGGTCGGACATTGGAGGTTGATGTGAGGTCTGGTACGTGTACTTGTGCAGCATGGCTAACAGTCATGAATTCCATGCCCACATGTATATATGGCAATAAAACACTGTCATGTAATGTTTATGATCATGCCCATGACTGCTACAAGCTAAGGTGACATCTCAATAGAGGATCTATAGAACCAGCATGATTCTAGTTGTCAATATAGACATGCCAGACCCAAACAACTACAAACATGTGTCGAAAATTGATCCATTTAGGATGTAGGGGTAAAATTGATCCATTTTGTATACTTCAGGATCAAATTTGTTCCCAAAAAAACTTCAAGGGTAAATTTGATCCTTACCTAAAACTTCGGGGCAACTATGATTTTTAACTCACATATATAAGATAAAAGAGTCATTAGCTTAAAAAGGAGCCAAGAGACACAACTGCCTTCCCCGTATATTGAACGCATAAACACTTTCTTCCTCACCTCATTTCTGAATCCTCATTCTCTCAATTTCTCACAATTCTCTCCATCAACCAGAGTCTTTTCTAGCTATAAATCCACTGAAATTCAGGCAAGGATCCTTCAGCATTTTCGTTCACTCCCTCTTTATCTTTCTTCTGTGATTCCTCTTCATTTTCTTAGCCTTCCAGCACTAATGTCCGGCGATTCACGACGTTTTAGGCTTCAAACTTTATATGCAGTGTGCGAGTTTGAGAGAGGGCAGAGTTGGGGTTCTTAGTTTTAGGCTTCCATAATCTTTAAAAATTAAAATTTAGCTTTCATTCTTCATGTTTAATTTGTGGGTAGGTTCGAAATTTATTTGGATGTTTAGTGGAATTTTTGCGAAAGCCCCAAATTTGGGTACATATGAATGTCGATATATTCCTTTGAAAATTTAGCTCAAATTCTTTATTAATCCTATTAGAAGTGTTATAGAGTTAGGAAATAACAATTGCATGTTGATTCCTTCTTTGATTAATCATGACATCTATTCTTAAAAGATTTCTTCCTTCAAATTTGATTAATAATCTGGCATTGCCTGTTGATTGGTTAAAGTTGTTGATTCTGTATGGTTTCATGCTTTTGATGATAAGAAAGGATTAGTAAGGCTTGAACAAAATTTTAATCATGCCTTGTATGTTACAAGGCATGATTAAATTAAAGGGAATATACATATTCCCTTTGATAAAGATTCCTTTTGTAAACGATGTTGAAAATTTTCAATTACAATTCAATTTATTTCATATGTTATTAAATTGAAGGAAATATAGAAGTTAGAGAATATATATGAAGAAGAAGGAAAGAAGAAGATGATGAACAAGAAAGACAAGAGAGAAAATTGGAGAGAAAGGAGTATGCTGTGAAATTAAAGGAAATATAGAAACTAGAGAATATATTTGAAAAAGAAGAAAAGAAGAAGATGATGAATAAGAAAGACAAGAGAGTAAATTGGAGAGAAAGGGGAGGATATCTTATTCAAATGTGTGTCACAATGCTTTGTGCATAGTCTCTCTCTCTCTCTCTCTCTCTCTCTATATATATATATATATATATATATATATAGGTCTCCAAGAACCTCAAGAGTGACAAGCACATAAAGAAGAACATTAAGTAATACTACCTCCGGTCCTAAATATAAGACCTAGATGACTTTTTTTTGTAGAGGTTAAGGTTGCAAAATAGTCTATTAAATCATGACATATTTGATATATTTTTAGATTATCCATTAGTTTGTAAGTAAAATAAACTAGTTTAAGGGAAAAAATTAGGTAAATCAATTTGATAATTAACTTATTTTGCTTTTTTTAGGATTTTTCAAAAAAGTCAATTAGGTCTTATATTTAGGACCGGAGGGAGTATGATGGTACAATTGAAGGTTATAGAGCAATGCACTTAAAATCCTTCAATATGGGAGTTATATAGGATATTGTAGTCATGAGAGAGAATCCTAAGAGTTTTATTTTTTTATGGGCATCCACATATTATTTTATTCATAACCACTACAAAAGAAACAGGTATTAGCCATGCTCACATTCTGACGGTTTCGGAAAGAACACGGCTAAAATATCACATGCCGGCGATTATGGAACATAAGTGGAAATGTTACACGGATAAATGTTTTTCCACATTCCGGCGTATAAATAACCGCAGAAATGTAACAAATTATTTTTAAAAAATAGAAATATAAAATATTAACGTTCCGGCGTATAAATAACCGTCGGAATGTAATTAAAATTTTTTAAAAAATAGAAATATAAAATATTAACGTTCAGGTGTATAAATAAGCGCCAGAACGTAATAAATTATTTTAAAAAAAGTAGGAATATATAATATTAACATTCTGGCGGTTATAACCGCCGGAACGTTAGTTAATATTTTAAAAATAATAAAAAGAAAATAATTACGTTAATTTTAGGAAATATTTAAATAAATAAAAATAAATTATTCACTTTCCGGCGGTTCAGAACCGCCAATGTAGTTATGATCAAACTATTTGCTTCCTTGTCAATGTATTTTAAAAACAATATATTTACTTTCCGGCAGGTTAATATATATAAAAACATGAAATAATTTACTTTCTGGCGGTTTTCTAACTACCGGAATGTTAGTTAATATTTTAAAAAAATAAAAACAAAATATTTTTATTGAAAATAAAAAAAATTAATGCATTTATTTATTTTAGAAAAACATACCATGTCGCAGCGTATAATATACGCGACTATGTGATATATTTCTATAAAAAAAACAACTTATCACATAGCGGCGTAAAACATGCTCCGCTATGACATGTTTTTTATTTTAAAAAAGTCCACGTAGCGGCGTATGACATACGCCGTTACATGTGATTTTTTTTAAAAAAAATTATGACCACATAGCGGCGTATTTTAAACGCTGGTATGTGGCGATGTGGTTCTATAAATACCCCTCCCTCCTCATTACTCATCGTCTCTTTTCATTTTATCTTCTCCAATTCATTTCTCTATACTCTAATTCATCTCTCTATGCTTCGTTCTACCTCTCTCTTCTACATTATTTTCCTCCCCATCTCTCTCTTCCCTAATTCATTACTTTTCATATCTTTCTTTTTTAACCTCTGCTCTTTTAATTTTATCCTTTCCTCCCATTCTACATTTTTTCTTTTGATATGTTAATGCGATTATTGGTTATTTTTGATATGTTTTGATGTTACTAATAATTTGTATAGTTTTATTTAATTTTGTACTTGTGTTTTCATTGTTATTGGAACCTCAACAAAAAGCCTTAACTTCTGTCATTAATGATAGAAGTTGAAGCTTTTTTTATTTAATATATATCACGTATCGGCGTATATAACTATATATACGCCGGTATGTGGTCCTTTTTATTTAAAAAAAGTAACGCATACCGGCGTATGTATATGCCAGTATGTGAAAATTAATATTTAAAAAATAAAATACATGTAGGTGTATATATACGCCGCTAATATTTTCGGCGGTTTTGACACTCTACAGCTTATACATATATACGCTGGAACGGAGCGTTGCCACAACGATTTTCTCGGCGTTTGATTTTTATGCCGCAACATCATAGCGGCGATTATAAACGCCGAAACGTTACGAAAATAACCGTCAGGAATCTGCGAATTTTTTGTAGTGAACAATTAGAAAAAAATCAATCTAAATGTACCAATTCAAAACCTATGCAAATAATATATCCAGTAATTTCAATTGCAATTTAATTTAAGTTTATTCAACAAAAAAAATCAAGTAAAAGAAAGAGAGAACAATGTGAGCATTAGAAAGCATAGGAAAAGAAAACAAAAAATGAAAATGGGAGAAAGTTGGTATCGTGCGACTGAGAGTGATACGGGATAGAAAAGGAAGAAAGAGTTCCATAATGAGTGGTGGAGTGAAAAGGATTGAGTGGCGCTACATGGATGGGATGAATTCTAAATTAAAGAGGAATAGGTAAATTAAATTATTATTAGTGGTATCATATATTTTAATCTACATGCTATAATATTCAATAGATTTATTGAATTCTAATTTAAAACGATGAAACATTTTTATATAGTTATCATCAAATATATGCCTTTTTTTAACAACATCAAATATGTACATTTAAACTCTGTAACAAATGCGATTGGTTCATGTGTGAATATTTATTTACTTATTCCTTTCATTATTATCAAGTCATTGGTACATCAATTTAAAGTGGAATTAATTCCCTATTATGGGGGTAATGTGAAATTTCCCCCCCTTTTTAACTTGAAGGTCCCTACTTCCCCACCATTGTTAACAGCACATGGACGCGTATATGGTCTCATGATCACTAGCTGAGCGCACTCACTGTACCAAACCCAGGAAATTTTAATTTATGCTCCAATTGCTTATATATGCAGTGGGATTTAGTATTAAATTTTTAAGAAAGAAAATTAGAGATAACAAGCTCACTCAATCCTTTTCAAAATATATGATCTTACTTGGGGATGTGAGTGAGCAGATTTCTAAATGTAAGGTTGTCTCTTTCTAATTTCCCCAAATTATCTTTATTAATGTGCTTCAATTAATGATAGTAAGGCAAGAGAGTAAGGGTATGAATAAAGATAGATCATTCCAGGAATAATCATGTATAAAATCTTCCATATAATACAATAATTATACCATCCTAAGTAATTTTTTTAAAATTCAAACCCCTAACCGATATAGAAAAGGCTTTAGTAACAATTCTTTTAATGCTATCATGAATATTAAAAAATTACTTGTTTACTTTACTATTCTAATGACCCAAAATATTAACTATCATAATTATGCCTTTAATATACATGAATATGAGATTTAATGTGAGGTGTAATATTAAAAGGAAATTAAAAACTCAAAAGTTGTCATTTAATGAGTAGGGCTAAAGTGCGAAAATACCCATGTAATTGTCATTAAAGTGCAAAAATAGTCATGTAAAACTTTTTTAGAGCAAAATTGCCCATCAAAATTCAAAACTGGGGCAAAAATGCGCATCTCAGTTATTTTTTTGACTTTTTGACGCATCGTCGTCTGCCGATGCATCTCTCAATAAAATTTGTGGCAAAATTATGTGTTTATTTGCCCTTATGTGATGATGATGCGACAGAGGATGATAAGTGAAAAAGTCAAAAAATTAAGTGTCATGAACATTTTGCCCCAGTTTTGAAATTTGATGGGAAGTTTTGCTCCAAAATATTTTACATGGCTATTTTTGCATATTCGTGACAATTACATGGACATTTTGGCACTTTAACCCTAATGAGTATTAAGGAAGTTAATTAGGATCTGAAAAGAATAAAGTTATTTTGAAATAGTAAAAGCGAGACTATTATTATATTAAAGGCCCAAAATAATCAAAACCGTCAAATAAGATTGGAAGAAAAAAAAATCAGTATACCGCTTGGGTGGCAAGTTTTTTTTTACACAAATTGCCAAAGAAATTAGGGGAAACTTAATTTGGAAGAAGAGTTAATTAGTTGGTGCTATATTTATATGTATTAAGAAATTAATTTATTGATTAGATGATATATTCCACCACCAAGCTAAACCTCCTTATATTCCCTCATTTAGATGTATTAAAGATGAAACCATGTACAAAATTAAGCATGAGGTGGCACATAGCTATATTAGTAGTGTAATTGGTATTAGTTTCCAAACTAACATATCACCATTAGCGAGGCAAACCATAACTGGCATGCAACCAATTCTTGCAATGCATTAACAAGCACGAGGTGGGAAACAATAGGTACAATTTGGAGTGCAATCAAATTAACTAAGTGTACAAAATGATAGGCATACAATTGAAGTCAAATTTAGTACGCCCAAGGGGCTTAGGGGAGAACAAGGTGCTTAGTACCCCCGAGGTCTTGCATTCAAACCTTGGGAAGTCACAATAAAGGGGTAATTTCGGATTAGTCTGCACCCAAAGGGTGTAAGATACTGGAGGCTCTATGCAAAAAGAAGAAGTCAAGTTTAGTGCACCAATTTGATAAAGATTCCTTTTTGTAAATGACGTTGAAAAATTTCAATTACAATTCAATATAGTTAATGATATGAATTTAAACGGAATATAGAAGATAGGGAATATATATGAAGAAGAAGAGAAGAAGAAGATGATGAACAAGAAAGACAAGAGAGAAAGTTGGAGAAAAAGGAGTATGTTATGAAATTAAAGAGAATATAGAAGTTAGAGAATATATATAAAAAAGAAGAGAAGAAGAAAATCATGAACAAGAAAGACAAGAGAGAAAGTTGGAGAAAAAGGAGAATGTTATGAAATTAAAAGGAATATAGAAGCTAGAGAATATATATGAAGAAAAAGAAAAGCAGAAGATGATGAACAAAAAAGACAAGAGAGTATATTGGAGAGAGAGGGGAGGATATCTTATTCAATTGTCTGTTGCAATGCTTTGTACATATATAGTCTCTATTTATATGTCTTAAAGCACCTAAAGAGTTACAAGCACATAAATATAATAATTAAGTAATATAATGGTACAATCAGAGGTTATATCACCATTAGAGAGCCACATCATAAGTGGCATGCAACCAATTCTTGCAATGCATTAAAAAGCATGAGGTGGGAAACAATATATACAATTTGGAGTGCAATTAAATTAAGTAAAAAATGATAGACATACAATTATAGTCAAGTTTAAAGCGCCCAAGGGCTTAGCGCGCTGGTTGAAAGGGGAGAGTAAGGTGCTGAGTACCCCCAGGTCTTGCGTTCAAACCCTGAGAAGTCCCAAAAACGGGGTGCCTCCGGATTACTCTGCACCAAAAGGATGTAGGATACTGGAGGCTCTACGCCAAAAAAAGAAGTCAAGTTTAGTGCACCAATTTGATATAGATTTCTTTTGTAAATGACGTTCAAAAATTTCAATTACAATTCAATTTAGTTAATGATATGAATTTAAACGGAATATTGAAGATAGAGAATATATATGAAGAAAAAGAAAAGAACAAAATGATGAACAAAAAAGACAAGAGAGAAAGTTGGAGAAAAAGGAGTATGTTATGAAATTAAAGGGAATATATAAGGTAGAGAATATATATGAAGAAGAAGAAAAGAAGAAGATGATGAACAAGAAAGACAAGAGAGAAAGTTGGAGAAAAAGGAGTATGTTATGAAATTACAGGGAATATATAAGCTAGAGAATATATATGAAGAAGAAGAAAAGAAGAAGATGATGAACAAGAAAGTCAAGAGAGTAAATTGGAGAGAAAGGGGACGATATCTTATTCAATTGTCTATCTTATTCAATTGTCTGTTGCAATGCTTCGTACATAGTCTCTATTTATTGGTCTCCTAGCACCTCAAGAGTTACAAGAACATATAAAGATGAAAATTAAGTAATATAGTGGTACAATCGGAGGTTATATCACTATTAGCGAGCCAAATCATATGTGGCATGCAACCAATTCATGCAATGCATTAAAAAGCACGAGGTGGGAAATAATAGATGCAATTTGGAGTGTAATTAAATTAAGTAAATGTAAAAAATGATAGGCATACAATCAAAGTCAAGTTTAGTGCGCCCAGGGGGCTTAACGCGCTGGTTGAAAGGAGAGAGGAAGGTGCTGAGTACCTCCCAGGTCTTGTGTCACACCTAGTTTATTTTTACCAATTTTTTTTAAAATACTAAATATAAATTAATTGAAAATAATGATTTTTGTTATAAAATAAATATTGAGAACTTTAAAATATTTAATAGGTGACTGAAAAACTGTTCAAATTAAAACTTTTTAATGAAAATGTCCTTTTGATATAATTCTTTCTAAAACAAGTTTGAGAATAAACTTTCTAAAACAAAATGAAGTTACTTAAGATACGTAAAATGATATATATTAATTTTATAAAATTACAAAGGTTTTAAAAACATATTTCTATTATTTACTACACTAAATTGTTTATCATTTACTTTGAAGTTTAGTTGATTACCTAGGAAAATATTGTTTCTAAAATATGTGGTTTTTTTTTTTATAAGTGCATAATAGTCTATACATGGCTTCAAAATATTTATAAAGTAACGTGCTAAAAGAATATTAAAAAAATATTAATTAAGTAAATTAAATTAAGTCTCCATAATTTATCTCCTACAAAATTTATATATTACATGCCAAAATAGAATTATACAATTCACTTCAAAAAAAAATATACAAATTCATTTCAAAATATATATTAAATTAAAAATACAAATAGGAGCAAACATTTTTACATTCCTCCTTCTCCTTCATCCCTCCAAAATCCCCTATTTATTGTGTACCTGAAACTAAACCAAATTTACCGCAGTTTATTTCATACACTCTAATACTTCACCTAGAAGCTGATTCATTTAATCATACTTCAGATAATGATAGTGATGCTACCTGTTGGTGATTACTACCTATTAGTAAAACACTCATACAGGGCCCCTACCTTAACAATATATTTGTTATAGGTAGAATATTAAATACATGTGCCTATCGCACCACCTCACTACTTATAGTAATATATTCACCTTTCGTAGTAGGCATACCTGACAGGATTTTCTAGGAAAAATAAATTCAACAAAACAATATGGTATAGGGGGAGCGACCCTCCTTATACCTGGAGTACTCCACATAAATTTAAAATGCTGAAAATAAACCCTACCAATATATGAAGCAGTAATATTAGTTATGACAGAAAATAAACCTACTGTGCATGAAATAAACCGCTACCTGTACTCCAACCATTATTGTTACATCAACAATTATTGCCTTGAGAATTCCACCTCATTGCTATCTCTCACCTATTGTGAAACAAGGAATTTAATAACTATGCTCGTGTGTGTGTGTATATATATATATTTTCGTTCTCTCACGAATCCTAACATGTTTAATACTGCCCAACCCCTTTTTTTAAATTCAACTATCCTTTGAAATCATTTTGATTTTCAAAGCTTTACAGATAAACATTTACAAGTAAAGAATCATAACAAACATCTTGATAAACTTAAGAATCCATTAGTCACTTAAACAAACATAATCATATAGCAAACATTATTAAAGTAGAAAGAGAATCATAACAAGCTATACTCTTACTGTGTCATAGCAAAATCATTTACACATACAAAATAATCAATAAACCCAATCAAATCGTTAATCACTGAACAAATCAAGAAGCCTTCAATAATTCAAAATAAATGGATCACAATTGATAACTCCAAAATAATAAAGGAATAAATCCATTCACCAAAAGAATTTCCACAATTATCGCAAAAGAAAGTCATGTTGCTAAATCTCTAGCTACTTAAGCATGTAAGCATTCAATTTCAGAATAATCACATTCCCTTAATGCTAAGGATCAAACACAAGTAGAGAAAGTAAGAAACTCAAACCGGTCAAAACAGAAAATTAATTATCCCAACTATCAATAACAAACTCCCAGTAGAAAATCACAAAACAGAAAAATGGATTACTTAAAATAACAACAACCTAACACCAACAACTAATAGCACAATCAGACTATATGTAAGTAAGCCTAGAAAGTAGAAACTCCCTAACTTGCAATTCCAATTTCCAATTCCCCAAAACAGTAACAAATCCTAATTAAATCAATTCAGTCACATAAAAGAAAATATAAACAAAACAAAAGTCCAGAAATTACACGCATACATCCAACATCAATGAATTTACTTAACATATTACAATTTAGTTAAAATCAAACAACACCAAATAAGCAAAGCCCTTCCATGTCCAAAATTCATTCGGCAATTATGTAAAGAAAGCATAAGCTTAATTCAAATTCCAAACAGTTTTAGCATTCTAGTGAGCGCATATAAAAATCAAAATCAGCAAGTAAACCTATAAAAGAACTAAGAAAAATAGTAATAAAGGTAGAAACAGAAAATTTACATTAAATTTCAAAACAGAGAAAACAAGCAAAGTCTCCAACTATTGTTTAACTCAAAATTCCAACACAAATTCAATTTTCCCAAAACCCCTCTCTCGTTTACGCAGGAAAAGGAAAAAAAATAACAAGAGTTAGAAATTCTCACCAAGATTCAGCCCAAAATAATCGACGCACCAAACTGGGTTTAGCCCCTCCATTTCGTGTAAAGTAGAGTCAATTTGTTTTGGGAATTTTGAAGGAATAGAGGCTGGACAAATGAAGAAGAAATCGGAGAATTATAAAAGAAATAGTGAGGAGAGGATGAGACAATGAACTGAATAAGTGCCCTTTGCTGGAGAAAAATGAGAAGAAAGATCAAATGTATTTGGGAAAGGAAGTAGTAGTCAAGATGTCGTTTGTAGAAAGGAAAGAGAACCATTAAAATTATTTGAGAGAGGAAGGGAGGAGTGGTGGCTGCTTGGCAAAGGAAAGGAGGAAAAAAAACATAGAAGTGTTTTTGAGGAAGAGAGAATGACGGCTAGGTTAGATGAGGAAGAGAGAGTTTCTTATTTTTGCACATATATACTTTTTTATATATATAATAACAAACAAATTAAGAACTTTTGCACATAAATACTATTAGGGAAATTTTCAATTATCTAAGTTATGTAAATTCATAATTATATTTTTAGTCCTAATATCTTTTATGTGTTACTTATACACTTTCATTTTCATTTAACTCTCTTCTTATTTATTTAATAAAACTTATTTTTTGTGTGTAAACAAATATAATAACATATTTATAATTTATAATATAGAAGTATCCTAAAAGATAATAAATTTCCCCTATAAGTTTTCCTAATAATAATCCTAATAATAACATACATCTTTCTACCCTAATTATTTCTTAATACTATAATTCACAATTATGACTAAAATATACAAATAGTCTACTAATACAAAATAAGAAATATTAACATTATTTTCCTAATTTCTAAAAGTTTGTCCAAAATTTTCTCTTTTAATTCATTTCATAAAACTTTAATTTATAATTTATATTCTTTATTCTTTTTTAATTTTATTATATTATGAAATAATATTTGGGGTGTTACATCTTGCGTTCTGTAACATCCCAAAATTTTGAATTAGTAATCATATTGTATTAGTTTGCTCCTTTTTCTAACCATGTTAGGTGAACCTTTTCTAACATGGTTAACTTTTAATTATCCATGATAGCATCTATATTGTATCAGGAAATCCTTTTCTATCATGGATAATGTTTTATTCACTAGAATATTCTTTTTCTAACTATGATAGGTATATTAATATTATGGAAAATCATTTTCCTATCATAGTTAGTAAAGAGATTATAGAATTAAAATTGGATATCATTAGTTAATTAGGGACTAAGTAACAATATGTTACATGTTCGAACCCTAAGAAGTCCCAAAAATGGGGTGACTCTGGATTAGTTTGCACCCAAAGGGTGTAGGATACTAGAGGCTCTACGCAAAAAAAAAAGAAGAAGTCAAGTTTAGTGCACAAATTTGATAAAGATTCACTTTGGAAATGATGTTGAAAAATTTCAATTACAATTCAATTTATTTAATGATACGAATTTAAACGGAATATAGAAGATAGAGAATATATATGAAGAAGAAGAAAAGAAGAAGATGATGAACAAGAAAGACAAGAGAGAAAGTTAGAGAAAAGGGATTATGTTATGAAATTAAAGGGAATATATAAAGTAGAAAATATATATGAAGAAGAAAAAAAGAAGAAGATGATGAACAAGAAAAACAAGAGAGAAAGTTGGAGAAAAAGGAGTATGTTATGAAATTACAGGGAATATATAAGCTAGAGAATATATATGAAGAAGAAGAAAAGAAGAAAATAATGAACAAGAAAGACAAACTAAGAGAGTAAATTGGAGAGAAAGGGGAGAATATCTTATTCAATTGTCTATTGCAATGCTTTGAACATAGTCTTTGTTTATAGGTCTACAAGCACTTCAAGAATTACAAACACATAGAGATGATAATTAAGTAATATAATGGTACAATCGAATGTTATATCACCATTAGCGAGTCAAATCATAAATGTCGTGCAACCAATTCTTGCAATGCATTAAAAAGCATGAGGTTGGAAACAATAGATGCAATTTGGAGTGCAATCAATCAATCAATCAAATATATATTATAATTTCCCGTAAGGAATCTTCTGTGCTTTCACATTGGATCCGGTTTTTTATATGGGTTTTCCCTAAGTTTTGCCTATATTTATGTTAGAAAATGTGATTAATCATATGAGCCTTAATTTGCGTTCACACTGTTTAGGAGTATTTAATAATCAGGAATAGTCTGGTGCGCTGCATCTCTTCCCTTTTCCCAATACACCTCTTCGGATTCCACACCTCTAATTAATACCATTTCTTTCGTGTTCCACTGCACCTAAGTATCATCATCTCCTCCGCACATCTCAGTTTCAAGTTAATCTCTCTCTCACTCACCTTCTCTCTGCTTTTGTCTCTCGGTTATCCCTTTCTTCAACACATTGCCTCATCCGTACGGAAAAAGAACAAGAAGACGATAATGAAGAGACTGAGGTGAAGGAGATGCAATCGAATCCTTCCGATGGTTTCATGAGCCTAACTCATGAGGTAATTTTCGATTTTTTACATCTAAGTAAATAATTTCATTGATTTTCTATTGTATTCGGGTTTTCAAATTTCATCGTTGATATGAAGAACAGTCGACTAAGGGCTTCGCATGCGAACATCTTTCCCAAGAGAGGAACTTACGGGCGTTTTTTAAGGTATCACTTTCACAGTGCATATTACACACCCAGAGAAAGCTTCTTTCTTTTTCTGATTACTTTGCTAAAATGGGTCAATCCAAAAACCTATTATATTTGAAGGGTGTTCTTGAAAGTTCAGCACTTTGCCAAATATCACTGACACACTGACTTTGTCGACCTGTATGTATTGTTTTGTTTGAATTTCGAGTTGTGTTTGTTTGGTTAGCGTTATATAAATTAAGGGTCTTTTTATTGCTAATGTCTTCTCGATCATTCCCTTTCGATTGCTCAGGTCCTCACTCTTCTTGATGTATTTTCCTCAAATTCCCTCTGTTTTACTGTAAAATTTACTTTTTTGGAGTTTCATTTGTTGCTGTTGTATTGAGTTGGTGTTTATTTACTGTGCTGCATTAAACTCCAAAGTCACAATCTCAGAATCGGACCTTCTGCAGAATGTGGGAGATAAATTTGATTGGTCTAAATGGTATTTTACCTTTTTGCTTAATTTTTTTTGTATTGACCAAAGTGAAGAGGAGTCTTCTCTTTGGAAAAAAATCCTTCTATTTGGTGGAGAATTTCAGAGTCCTTCCCTCTCTTTATTGCAATTTATAACAGTTTTATTGCATCCCACCTCATTATGTATAGGGAAATTTAATTAGAGGTCCCTCACAAGGGAGTTAATACTGGAAAAATCCCAAAAGTTGAAAATATTAATGTAGGGTCCTAAGGGACCTCACATTAATATATTTGAAAAATGAAAAGACAATTTTGCCCCTAGCCTTAAAAAAAATTTACCCCCTCCCCCCACCCACCCCCTCCCCCCTCCTCCTCCCTCACCCACCCCCCTCCTCCCTCCAGCCGCCCCCACCCTCCCCCCTCCCCTCTCCAGCCGCCCCCCACCCCTCCCCCTCCCCTCCAGCCGCCCCCCCACCCCTCCCTCTCCCCTCCAGCCGCCCCCCCCACCCCTCCCCCTCCTCTCCAGCCGCCCCCCCACCCCTCCCCCTCCCCTCCAGCCCGCCCCCCCCACCCCCACCCTCCCCCCTCGAGCCCGCCCCCCCACCCCTACCCTCCTCCCTCCACGCCCCCCACCCCCACTCCAGCTCGCGAGTTAGAATTTTGAGCCAAAGTTACAACTAAAATTTTAGGAGTTGATGTCTTACCACAAAGAAGTGAGGCCTTGGAATATGATCGAGGAAACCATTGGAGTTTGAAAAACGATGTTATCATTTATGATGGATGACTTTAATACAAGTAATATAAGGTTAGGGTAGTTAGTAAATGAAGGTTAGTTAAGGGAAACGAGATGAGGATTGGTGAATATCTATGGGGTTAACTGTGGATATATGGTGAAAATAGTGTTGAGTGCAATAAATTATGGTTGAATAGTTAGAACTTTGCATATAGTTAGAGCTGAATTACATATTTCTTGGTTTTAGGCGTTATTTCACGCGAATTTTGGGGACAAAATTCCTAAAAGGTGGGGTAAATTGTAACATCCCCAAATTTTGATTAAGGTTAATGGGAAATTATTGAGGTGTTATTTAGGAAATTTGAGTTTTAGGGAGAAATTTATGGAGATTTATTGTTAGTAAATCTTAATTTTTGGAATTTAAGGAAATATAGTTAAAATAATTATTTGGAGTTAGAAACTTTCATAAACAAGTATTTGGGATAGTAGATAATATTATGATGGAAAGAAGGAGATATAGTAATATATACAGACTTCTGGGCTAGAAATATAATTAAGAATAAACAATAGGGGAGTTAATGGTGATTTTCCCTAAATCATTTTAAAATATATATAAATATATATATATATACTCTCTCTTCTGTCCGCCCCCCCCCCCCCCAATCTTCATCATCATCTTCAATTTTCTTCTTCTTCGTTCGTCTTCTTTTTCTCCCTTCGTGCTCGCCGTCCAGGCGAGCTTTCCGGCGGCCACACGGCGGCGTCAACCGCCACAGGTCCAAGGATCTTCTTCTTTTCTTCTTTTCCCTTCGCAGTCACCGCGTTTCTTCTTCCCCTTTTCGTTTTTCCGGTGAGCTCGAAAGCAGATGGTGGCGGGTGAGAGGTGAGTTTAGCTATTCCTCTTGGTTCTTCAAGTTACTTCTTTTTCCACCTTCGTTTTCTCATTTGTTTCCTCCTTGCTCTCGTCGGTTTCGTTTTCCGGCGAGCTCCTCGACGGCGGAGGCCGCCATTGACGAGTACAAGCTCGGCTCAAACTCAGGATTGGCTGAGATGTAGCTTGTTTGGCATCAAGAAAGAAAGGATAAGAAATCGCGTAAATTGCTGGGCGACAGGTAATCACCCTTAACCTTGCTATAACATTGAGGGTGACGTTTAGTTGGGGATTTTGTAAATCCCTTCTCACCCTCTATATATATTATCTTTAAAAGATT
Source organism: Mimosa pudica (assembly GCA_029929735.1). Taxonomy (NCBI): domain Eukaryota; kingdom Viridiplantae; phylum Streptophyta; class Magnoliopsida; order Fabales; family Fabaceae; genus Mimosa; species Mimosa pudica. Next base: position 757,411 of record JAKELP010000051.1, on the reverse strand, counting down.
ATTTTTATACAAAATAGGCTATCGGGTGCCTTCCAACCACGATTATTTTATATAAATGATTGATTTACATTTTTATATATATTATCCTGGTGGTGGTGGTAGTTCTTGAATAGTATGACATACATGTATCATATTCTGATTAAAAAGGATTGTGGTTTGAAAGGGCGTGAATTGTTGAGTTTGAGATTTGTGAGGGATTTATGTAGTATTTTGTTAGGGATCATGATAGTTAGGTGGAGGGAAGGAATTGAATGGTTATGAATGAGATGGTGATATTGAAAGGAAATGGTGATTTATATGTTGAATATTGTGAGATATTGAAAAGGATATTGTGGACATTGCATGACGCTGAGACATATGTACCATCGCGCGATGATAACCGTTCGATAGGCCAATCAACGGTTATTTGTACTGGTCAACAGATTGGAGACTGTGGCCAATGGTCAACAGATTGGAGACTGTGACCAGCAGTCATCTGATTGGAGACAGAGACTGCTCCCTTTCTGATTGGAGACAGATTGGGGTTTCCCTCTCATGGGTTACCAGAGAGGGAAATTGCCCCCTCACTTTTGAGAGGGGCACAGTGTCAACTCATTTAGAATATATATATATAGGGCTCGAGTGTAGTGCCTCCGGGATGACATGAGTAGAGCACCAGGGTTGTACATGGATGTGAGCCGAGAAGTTGGATTTGAGTAAGTGCAAATAAGATTTACAATGATGATAGCAAGGATTAGAGATTGGATGGTGAAGTTTAGTTGATGTGGAAATTGATTGAGGGACTTGAGTGATATTTGGAATGTAGAAATGATGGACTTGATTTGTTTTGGACGTGACAGAGGGCCTGAAGTGTTAAATGGAAGGAGGCTTGGTTCCTGTATATATATAAATTGATTTGAAAACTGTGGTACCCTTTAGACGCCCTTACTACCGCACATCTCACTGTTATAGTGAGTTAAGCGGTGATTACTGGGACAAATTGTCTCATCCCATGATTACTGACATTTTTGCAGGTATTCATGCACAGGCGCAAGCAACAGGAAAGGGAATTAGGTAGTAGTAGTAGTAGTTATATAGACTATTTGAAATTGTATATTGCCAATTTGTATAGGCCTGCATACGTTTCCGCATATATTTATATGTATTTAATATTATTGAACATTAGGTTATTTATTTTTCTAACCATGTTAGGTGATTCTTTTCTAACATGGTTAGCTAGTAATTATCCATGATAGTATTCAGGTTGTATTAGTTTATTCTTTTCTATCATCGATAATGATTATTATTAGGAAATTCTTTTTCTAACTATGATAGATTTATTGATATTATGGAAATCATTTTTCTATCATAGTTAGTAACGATATTATTGAATTAATCAGGAAATTAGTAACGATAAGTTACAATTTGGTTATCAGTATTTGGTATACGATAACCTAGGACTGTGCTGCATTGCATATAGATTGACAATATACATTCTATAGTTTCCCTTCCTTCTGTGCATGAATATCTGTTTTTTTGAGAGGATTATCGCTCATCCCGTTTTGGGGAGAGAGTGATAAGAGAAATTGAATAGGTACTGTGGAGAGATTGAGATGAATATAGAAAGAAAATGAAATAAACAAGACACTAATAAGAATTTAGGAAGATTAACGAAATAAGGATGATTCTCTGGGGTCTCGAGTATAGTTATGTGCTAGCCATAATCATAGTCGAGACATCATGAGATACCTTATTGGGTTAAGGGACTAAGAGAAATCGAAAATGACAATTGGTAATGAATAAAACATGAGATAATAACTGTTGACCTTGTGTTTATTGCTTATTATTTGATAAATTGTTTGCTTAACTGATGATTTAACTTGTGCTATCTGATTGTTTGAAATAAAATTCTCCCGAAATTGTTTGTTTTTATAAGCTTCGACATGAAGTATGCTATTGTTTTGAATGTGTTTTGATTATCTTTCACTTAGTAATGGTTAGAGAGTACATTATCATGAGTAATAGAAGGTTGTTGCCCATTTATATTAAGAGGCTGGAGGCTTCCGGTTACTGGAAGCAGCCCCCTTAATAACAGATGTTGGTAGCCCTCATTACATCATGAGTGCTTGTTTCACACCGTTACTAAATGAAAGAAAGGTAAGTATTGTTTGAAAATGGTTATTCAAATTTGATGCGGTTGCTTATATGGAATTGAAATGTTAGTAATTAATTGTGTATATAAGATATTGTGCTTGTGTGTGTAGGTGTTAAAAGTGTATGTGTAAAGGAATATGTATGATGATCGTTTAAGTTAATGTAATTGACTCTATGAAAATGATTAAATTTCATTGTAAATTATTAATGAATGTTGTGTGTGAATTGTGTGCATGAGGAACTATTTTGTCTAAGAATGATAAATGTCTACATTTTAATTAATTGGGATGTTTGGTTACAAATTGATTATGAAAACATGATTGTGGTTAGCATTGTTATTTTATTCCTTGTTGAGCCATATGGTTCTTTTAATGATGGATTGTAGAAGATATTGATGTGTTGAGTATAGCAAATGGATTGCTTGATACATGGATTGTAGCTAATTTTATGACATAAAATTCTGATTTCTAATTGCTTAGGAAGTTTGTTGAATATTTGTTAAAAAAGTAATAGAAATTGGAGGTTGGTTATAAGTTATGGGTCTTAGAATGTCAGATAAGCTTGATTTTGAAGGGAGAAACATGACTTAGAACATTTGAAGTCTAGTTTGGGGTTTTAGTACTTGTTTACACTATCAGTAAGGTTATGAGGTGATGATGATGTGGCTAAATAGAAGAATCTGACTTTGTGTGTGTTGGGGTCAGAGTTGAATACTTAAGTACGTAGATGTGTTTTGTCTTAGATAACATGTAATGGTCTAGGAATAAAAATTGTTGATTGAACTTCTGTAGCTTGGGAAGATTCAAGTGGGTTAGTCATATAGAGGGATTGTGTAAATTTAACCCATTGGATTGTTTGAGGGAAGGTTGATTGGAATGATTAAATGTTTGAGTGGTTAGAGACTTAGTAACGTGACTTTATTTTGTGTAATTGTAGAATTCTATTGGTGGATGAATTAATTCCATTTTCTTTTGAAGAAATCCATTGTGATCTTGGTGATTGAAATACACGATAAAGCTAATGGACTGACGTTTGATTTGGAGACATTTAGGTTTGGGTTAAAGTTGGTTAAGGGAAACTTTAGGATTAAATTGTTATTGATGACTTAGAATAATATTTTGGGGTAGTATGAAAGACTAAGAAAGATAAATTGTAGAAATTCGAGGTTATCAACGTGGTTTAGTAATTGATACACTTTGTTGATTATGGTTGAGATTGGAGTAAATGGACTTTGTTGATTGTGGGATGATGTGTATGGTTCAATTAATATACAAGTTGATTTGTATAGGTATAAGAGGCAATGCACAAATGGTTGATAGATATAATAATTAAGGAGGATATTAGGAGGTTTGAGAAAAGTTGTAGATTGTGTGGTGAAATGTAGATGTGAGTCAAAATCATGGAAATAAACCAAATAGTTGGATTTGTGAATGATTATTGGATGGAATGAAGGTTTGTAATTGGACGATCTTTATTTGGTGAACTATATGTTGTAATGTATGTAGAATAGACTAGAGAAGTTGAGTGAGGGTGATTTTGAGATAAAGTGAGACTATTTAGAGATTTGGTTAATGGTCAATATTAGCAAGTGAATTCTTAGATGTAAATTATTGAGGAGTTGATAAACGGTAGACTTGATGGTATTGTTAGAGAAAAATGTAGATTGTTAAATGATGAATATATGGTTTAAATTTGGATTGAGCTATATCAATAATAATACACACTTAGCTTACAAATGATTTTGGAATTACAAATAGAGCCATGGAATTATGGGATGACATGTAAAGCTATGAAAATATGGTGGTTTTGGTTTGAGGATTTAAGTAGGTTTATCATGGTGAAATAATGGTTTATGATGTTGAAAGATATTATGACTTGGTGATGTGTTAATATTAGGATTTTATGGATGAGTGTATATGTTAAGTTAGAATTTTGAGCCAAAGTTACAACTAAAATTTTAGGAGTTGATGTCTTACCACAAAGAAGTGAGGCCTTGGAATATGATCGAGGAAACCATTGGAGTTTGAAAAACGATGTTATCATTTATGATGGATGACTTTAATACAAGTAATATAAGGTTAGGGTAGTTAGTAAATGAAGGTTAGTTAAGGGAAACAAGATGAGGATTGGTGAATATCTATGGGATTAACTGTGGATATATGGTGAAAATAGTGTTGAGTGCAATAAATTATGGTTGAATAGTTAGAACTTTGCATATAGTTAGAGCTGAATTACATATTTCTTGGTTTTAGGCGTTATTTCACGCGAATTTTGGGGACAAAATTCCTAAAAGGTGGGGTAAATTGTAACATCCCCAAATTTTGATTAAGGTTAATGGGAAATTATTGAGGTGTTATTTAGGAAATTTGAGTTTTAGGGAGAAATTTATGGAGATTTATTGTTAGTAAATCTTAATTTTTGGAATTTAAGGAAATATAGTTAAAATAATTATTTGGAGTTAGAAACTTTCATAAACAAGTATTTGGGATAGTAGATAATATTATGATGGAAAGAAGGAGATATAGTAATATATACAGACTTCTGGGCTAGAAATATAATTAAGAATAAACAATAGGGGAGTTAATGGTGATTTTCCCTAAATCATTTTAAAATATATATAAATATATATATATATATATATATATATACTCTCTCTTCTGTCCGCCCCCCCCAATCTTCATCATCATCTTCAATTTTCTTCTTCTTCGTTCGTCTTCTTTTTCTCCCTTCGTGCTCGCCGTCCAGGCGAGCTTTCCGGCGGCCACACGGCGGCGTCAACCGCCACAGGTCCAAGGATCTTCTTCTTTTCTTCTTTTCCCTTCGCAGTCACCGCGTTTCTTCTTCCCCTTTTCGTTTTTCCGGTGAGCTCGAAAGCAGATGGTGGCGGGTGAGAGGTGAGTTTAGCTATTCCTCTTGGTTCTTCAAGTTACTTCTTTTTCCACCTTCGTTTTCTCATTTGTTTCCTCCTTGCTCTCGTCGGTTTCGTTTTCCGGCGAGCTCCTCGACGGCGGAGGCCGCCATTGACGAGTACAAGCTCGGCTCAAACTCAGGATTGGCTGAGATGTAGCTTGTTTGGCATCAAGAAAGAAAGGATAAGAAATCGCGTAAATTGCTGGGCGACAGGTAATCACCCTTAACCTTGCTATAACATTGAGGGTGACGTTAGTTGGGGATTTTGTAAATCCCTTCTCACCCTCTATATATATTATCTTTAAAAGATTATTTTTATACAAAATAGGCTATCGGGTGCCTTCCAACCACGATTATTTTATATAAATGATTGATTTACATTTTTATATATATTATCCTGGTGGTGGTGGTAGTTCTTGAATAGTATGACATACATGTATCATATTCTGATTAAAAAGGATTGTGGTTTGAAAGGGCGTGAATTGTTGAGTTTGAGATTTGTGAGGGATTTATGTAGTATTTTGTTAGGGATCATGATAGTTAGGTGGAGGGAAGGAATTGAATGGTTATGAATGAGATGGTGATATTGAAAGGAAATGGTGATTTATATGTTGAATATTGTGAGATATTGAAAAGGATATTGTGGACATTGCATGACGCTGAGACATATGTACCATCGCGCGATGATAACCGTTCGATAGGCCAATCAACGGTTATTTGTACTGGTCAACAGATTGGAGACTGTGGCCAATGGTCAACAGATTGGAGACTGTGACCAGCAGTCATCTGATTGGAGACAGAGACTGCTCCCTTTCTGATTGGAGACAGATTGGGGTTTCCCTCTCATGGGTTACCAGAGAGGGAAATTGCCCCCTCACTTTTGAGAGGGGCACAGTGTCAACTCATTTAGAATATATATATATAGGGCTCGAGTGTAGTGCCTCCGGGATGGCATGAGTAGAGCACCAGGGTTGTACATGGATGTGAGCCGAGAAGTTGGATTTGAGTAAGTGCAAATAAGATTTACAATGATGATAGCAAGGATTAGAGATTGGATGGTGAAGTTTAGTTGATGTGGAAATTGATTGAGGGACTTGAGTGATATTTGGAATGTAGAAATGATGGACTTGATTTGTTTTGGACGTGACAGAGAGCCTGAAGTGTTAAATGGAAGGAGGCTTGGTTCCTGTATATATATAAATTGATTTGAAAACTGTGGTACCCTTTAGACGCCCTTACTACCGCACATCTCACTGTTATAGTGAGTTAAGCGGTGATTACTGGGACAAATTGTCTCATCCCATGATTACTGACATTTTTGCAGGTATTCATGCACAGGCGCAAGCAACAGGAAAGGGAATTAGGTAGTAGTAGTAGTAGTTATATAGACTATTTGAAATTGTATATTGCCAATTTGTATAGGCCTGCATACGTTTCCGCATATATTTATATGTATTTAATATTATTGAACATTAGGTTATTTATTTTTCTAACCATGTTAGGTGATTCTTTTCTAACATGGTTAGCTAGTAATTATCCATGATAGTATTCAGGTTGTATTAGTTTATTCTTTTCTATCATGGATAATGATTATTATTAGGAAATTCTTTTTCTAACTATGATAGATTTATTGATATTATGGAAATCATTTTTCTATCATAGTTAGTAACGATATTATTGAATTAATCAGGAAATTAGTAACGATATGTTACACCGACCTCAAATCAATCTTAGAAAATACGGAAGCCCCAACTAACTGATCCAACAAGTCATCTATCCTGGGCAACAGGTACTTATTCTTTATTGTGACTTTATTCAGCTGACGGTAGTCTATGCACAACCTCATGCTACCATCCTTTTTCTTAACAAACAAGACTGGAGCTCCCCACGGTGACACACTAGGTCGAATAAAACCTTTTTCAAGCAATTCTTCAATCTGCTTCTTCAACTCAGCTAATTCTACCGGGGCCATCCTATATGGTGCGTTAGAAATCGGACTAGCACCTGGTTCCAAATCAATGGTGAACTCCACTTCTCGCTCAGGTGGAAGACCCTGGATATCAGCAAAAACTTCAGGATAGTCCCCGACCACATCGATAGTATCAATACAAATCTCCTCCTCAGATTTAATTGAGAAGAAGACAGCAAACGCCTGACAACCCCTCCGCACACACTTTTCAGCTTGTGTGGCGGACAACAAGGAACCACTGGAACCCTCCACAGACAAAGAATTCACTGCATATCTCACAGCCCATTCTTTGCAAAGCAAAATGACATTATTGGCTATCAACCAATCCATGCCAATAATCACCTCTATTCCTTTAAGGGGTAGACACACAAGGTCAATTACAGAGTCTCGACCTTCATAGCGAAGGTCCAAGCCTTTACATACTTGAGCAGTTTTAAACACATCTCCACTAGGGGTAGTTACTTTCAAATCATAAGGTAATGCAGATAGGGTAAAGCCAAGTGTCCGAGCACAATCATAGGAAATGAAAGAATGGGTCGCACCAGAATCAAATAACACTTCAACACTATGACCTCGGATGGAAACCATACCTTGAATCACATTAGGAGACGCTCCGGCCTCCTCCCTCGTGGTAACATAAACACGTCCAGGGGCTACGGGGCGACTGCTCTGACTCACCTGAATCTGCTGCTCCCGCTTAGGGCAATACCTAATAGTATGGCCCAACTCATTACAGTAATAACACCTCCAACAATTTCCAGCATGGAAATTCCCACATCTACCACAAGGACTTCCCACGCTAGATGCTGAGACAGCTGACTCCTGATGAGACCTCTGACTAGCACCTGCTCGACTCCTACCACCTAAAGATTGGGTTCTGCTACCCCTGAACTGACTCCTATGCCCAGATCCTCCCTGATGTTGACTACGAAAGCTACCTCTCTGGTTATACCCTTGCGAAAAACCTCGCCCTTGAGATCTTCTCCCAGAACTACCGGAGGTACTCGTGCCAGCACTGTGACTCTTAGAGATGCCTCCTGAAGGCCCTAAGTAGTTAAGAGGTTTAAACTGGTTGTCAACACGACCCAAAGCACCTGAACTTCTCAAGTTTCTGGCCACAAGACAAAGATACTCGCAAGAATCCTCAAAACTAACAAACGGTCTAGCATACAGATATGGCCGCAACACAGGTCTAGCCTTCTGAATCAACTGTGTATGCTTCCACTCGGGATCATCCCTATATTGCAAGTAAGTCACATAACGTGATAACTCATTGAAAGTAGCAACAAATTCATCCTCGTGCATATTGCCTTGCACCAATTTATTAAATTCAAGTTCTTTCTCATGCCTGATTGTAATGGGAAAGTAATGCTCAAGGAATTTTTCTTTAAATTCTGGCCACACAGTCATGGAATCATCCATACCCCCGGCTGACTTCCACCATCTCTTGGCATCACCAGTCAACAGCAAGATAGCAACCCTGGCTTTCTGGTACTCATTACAGGCAACTGCTTGGAAAATTGTTTCTAATCTATCGATTCATTCTTCCGCTATTTCAGGTTGGCGACCCCCTTCAAAAGTACCAGGATTGTGCCTAGACACATCTTTCCAAACCTTATTAACAGTACGGTCCTCTTGAGTAACTTCTTGCTGGGTCCCATGAGTTTCACTCTCATGGCCAAATCCAAACTCTCCTTCACTTTGATGCTGATGGCCCATATCCTGTTTAAATTTTTGTAACCTTTCTTCCATTGTCTCCAAAATCACATCCCTCAACTGATTCACAAACTCCGACCCGAAGTTTTGTGCCGGAATAGATTGTTGTGAATCTTGGAATTGACTTGAATCATCCTCTCCACCCACCTAGGGAATAATGATAATAATGATAAAAGAGGGTTAGTGATCATAATAGTGAGGAAGGGAAATAAGGGATTAATATATCGCCATTCTATATGCAATGCAACAGGCAGGGTATCGTTAACCATAAAACTGATACCAAGTTGTAACGTACCTACTACTAATATAATATTAATCTTACCCTAACTCACTGCTAATCAAAACAATCCAAACAATTAAGTCTAACTATGTTAGTAAAAGATTCACCTAACATAGTTAGCAAAAGAATTTCTCTATTAATAAGAGATTACCTATCTAACTATGTTAGAAAAGAGAATCTTCTAACATAGTTAGCAAAAGAACCATCATCACCTAATGAATCACACATGCAACACAATAATCTAAATCTAACCATGTTAGAAAAGAATCACCTAACATGGTTAGAAAAAGAACTAACCAAACTACACAAAAATAAACCATATTAGAGCGGGGCCCATCTAATATGATCACATACAAGGACACATAAAATCATACAATAAACATTCAATAAACCACCCACTCGAGTTAGGTAAAGTACTCCCTAACCACGATCCATCAAACAACCACCTATAACAATAAGTCATCAGCATACTGATAGAGTACAACTGTCATTGCAGTCATAATAATCCCTGAACTATCATAATAACAGTATCAATATTTAATATCACAAACACTTCACATAATATGTCGCATAACAAGTACTACGACATTCAAATATTACAATACAATCAAAATAACATTCAATAATGCAGAAGCTGGTGCAGCCTAGCGAAATGGCGATATAAATCCCTATAGGAATCACCTCTGGCCTACTTACTAACTCAGTATGGGCCAGACGGCCCCTTCCCCTTCCTCTGCGCCTCCCCCTGGGCATGATCACCTGAAAAAGATAAAGGGAATGGGGTGAGACAAAAACCATGTCTCAGTAATCACCTCCTAACTCACTGTGAAACTCAGAAATGGGGTAGTGGAGCGTCTACAGGGTACCACAGTTTTCAAAACCTGCATAACCACATAATATATACACATATATACAGTACAGATACATCCATCTCTCAATAAACAAAAATAAACGTGATTGACACTGTGCCCAGTCTCAAATCTGAAAGCATAAAAAGGGACCACTCTAAAATGTGAAAAATATCCCTGGTTCCTTTACAATCCGAGGAACCCGTACAATTAACCTATCGATTTGCGCAAATCGATGGTTACGTCAGCCGACGGTACTAATAGTCAGTGTCATGCAACAATACAAAAGATTTGTATAGATATATATAAAGTACAGTTCAGTTGAAAGGCACCCTATAGCCCACGTTTAAACATAAGGTAATATGAATCCATTTCATTTTTATATATATACGTATATATAAGTAGAAGAGGATTTTTAGAATTCCTCAACTACCGTCACCCTCAGTATCACAGCCAGTTAAGTGTGATTACCTGTCCAAGCTCAACAACAGCAATATATACCCTCAGTTATTGCCTTCTGCGAGCTCCACTCAAAGCACCATCGTTCACAATCACACAATGCGCTGCTGATGGTCAAGACACAAAATCAGTGACTTTGACCACCCGTTAAAACTAATTCTAAAATAATTTTTGAAGTAATACATTACCTCAAACATTCATACTCTTTCATATACTTTTATACCTCACAATTCCCTTAACAATTTATTTGGAATTCCTTAAGTACTAACTTCACTATTTCTCATAACTCTTGCAAAACTAACCCACCATGTTAACCTCCATTAAGACAACGCTTTCATATTGAATTGGCCGATCAAAGTGACCTCCATAACTCACAAACTTTCACCACCCCCCGTACATACCATTCTTAAACAAATTTTTCTTTAATCCCACACTTTAATTCCCAACTCCATCTCAAACACAATTTCAAACGATTTCACTACTCCAACACCTTCATATCACCTACACTAACATTTCTTAAGCTCCAAATTAATTCATGTTGTCCACAAAATTGTCATTTACTTTAAAGAAACCAAAAATGCCACAAATTTTGCAAAACAAACACCAACCACCAAACCAATATATTACTATCAAATTTACCACTCAAGATGGCTTCCCAAATTCACCAACCTACTACCAAACTCCAAACTTTCTTTTACATAACCAAATTTTCTTTCAATCAACACTTTAACTTCTAAATTTCTTTCTAAACACCAATCAAACCAAAACTAACATTCCAACATCCTCATATAACTTTGACAAACCTTATCTAACCACCAATTTATTCAAATCATCCTTCATTAACAAAACCCCAATTCAAAGAGCCATAAAAGCTTCAAAAATTCTCAAATAAAATTCCAACTTCAATAAACTTGAATACTTTCCCAAAAATCTTTACTTTACTACTTATCTTTGCTCAAATCCATTGCTAAAGCATCACTAATTAACTAATGGCAAACTCTAACTTAAAAGAGGAAACTTTATGCTAAAAATCAACTTCACAAGAGGCTAGAGGCTTACAAAATACAAGAGTGAAGGAAGAGAAGCTTTCCCCCACCGTCGGCCGTCGGAAAATGCCCCCTTGGTGGTTGGCCGAACTGAAAGGCAAGGAAAGCTAAGGAAATGGTGTTGTGGAGTTGAAGTAAGGAAAACAACATGAGGAACTACAAGAAAAATCCAACCTTTAACTCACCCGCCGGTCACTTCGCCGGAAAAGCCCGAGCCGCCGCCGGAAAAAGCCGCCGGAGTCGCAGATCGAGTTCGAGCTTTAAGGAGTTATGAAGAAGCACGAAAAGAACCAAAGATCTATCTCCTACTTTCAATACCACTCCCTTCGCCGGAAAGTTGGCCGCCGCCGGAAAATCCACCACCGATCGCCGGCCGGACTGAAAAGGGAGGAGAAGCTTAGGAAAAATGTTATGGAGTTGAAAAAGGAAGGACAACCAGAAAATCCACCTCTTTTACTTCAATTCCGAGCTCGCCGGAAAAATGGTCTCCTCCGCCGGAAAAATGAAAGTGTGCGACGGACACACACACCCACACGGATCAGACCCAATCTTCACGCCTCTATGAAGAAAAGGGAGAGGTGAACCGAAATGAGGAAGCTTTTTGGTGGAAGAATGGCCGAATGGTGAGGTGTGAGGGAGGAGAAAATGGAGAAAATGGTGAAGGGGGGGTGCCGCGCGCGCCTGTCCGTAAAAATGGAGGAGGGAGTTCGAATATTGATAAGTAAAAGGAGGGAGGGTGTGTTTGGTTGAGGGGAAATAAGGTGGTTTATGATACTTTATAGCCCAAGCTTGCCATAGTGTACACTTTTTAACTTAAAACCACTCAAACCAGTCTCCAATCTTCTGAATCTTCAAAATATTTTTAACTTTACCATTCCCTCATATTTCAAACTCTTCATTTCTTAATTAATTATATGCACATTAATTACTTAATATTTCTAAAAATATTCTCAAAAATCTCCAAAAATTCCCAAAAATTCCCAAAATTCCTAATTTCTTCATTTATCATTTCCAAAACACTCTTTAATCCTGTATTAAATTTTCAGGATGTTACAGTAATGCCCCTTCTTATTGTAACATTCCCAAAAAGCCCCTGATAGAAAAAAGAAGGGCGAAGACCCAAAAATGATACATAACTATTGACCAAGGAACAAAAATAGTACATAACTATTCCAAGGTACAAAAATGATACTCATCTTTTACCATGTGATCAAAAATGATATTTTCACTAATATGAAAATAATATTAGACATGACAAGTCCAAAATGCCCTTATAAATTAATTGTCACCATGTAAAAGTTTATTTAATTATAAGGGCATTTTGGACTTCCCATGTCTAATATTATTGTCATATTAGTGAAAATATCATTTTTGATCACATGGTAAAAGTTGAGTATCATTTTTGTTCCTTGGAATAGTTATGTACTATTTTTGTTCTTTGGCCAATAGTTATGTATCATTTTTGGGCCTTTGCCCAAAAAAGAAACCCCCACTAGGAGTCATCTCTGTTTTCTGCGAAGCTTGAATGTCTCTAGCTTTAAACCACAAAAAAAACGTGTGTCCAGCAAGGAGGCGCCGTGTTGAGGACCAAGGTGGCCAGCTGGAGAATGGAAGACAGAAACTTGGGGACTGGGTGTGGTGAAAGTTAGAAGGTAGAAGAGAAGGGTTTACGAAAACGAGGTAGACAACACACTTCTTTTTTTTCCCTTTACATCTGACATGATTTTATTTTTATAAAGACTTCTCACATGATTTTAAGTAACAATTTAATTTAATTACTTCAATTTTAATTTCACATGGTATTTGGTAGTAATTATTTAATTAATTGAAATTAAGATTGACATGATATTAATCGAAAAGTTACTAATTTCAGTTATTTGAAATCAAAGATTGGCGTGATATTAATTATTAAGTCAATTGATTGAAATTTAATTTCACCTTATATTAATTGTAAAGTTAATTGAAATTAAGATTGACATGATATTAATTGAAAAGTTACTAATTTCAGTTATTTGAAATCAAAGATTGGCGTCATATTAATTATTAAGTTAATTGATTGACATTTAATTTCATCTTATATTAATTGTGACATCAATTGATTTAAATTTAATTTCACCTGGTATTAATTGTAATTTTAATTAAGATTGCTAATCAAAAAATAATAAAAGTTAATTAAGAGTGGTGTGATATTTAACATGGCTCTCTGCTAAAAAAGATATTTAACATGACTCTAGTTAGGTAGTGCGAAATCGATTGTGCCAAAATGAAATCTAGTTTTCCTAGATAAACTCGATTTTCCTACGTGAAATCGAGTTTTCCTGTGTAAACTCGATTTGCCTAAGTGAAATTGAGTTTTCCTGGGTAAACTCGATTGTCCTAGGCGAAATCGATTTTAAACCCCAAAACGGGAAGACAACCAGTAAACGCTGCACTTAACAAAAGCTTTTCGGAACTGAATTAAAGTGAGGATAAAAGGAACATCACAGACACCATAACATTACTAATTTACATACCATTTACAAAATATGCACAACATTTACAAAAAGACGCCTACCAACACTTGGCCCCGTTAGTTCACAACCATCACTTACAACATCCATTTTTCCACACTTTCGGCCATGTTTAAATATGTACACTTCAAAAGAAACATGGCAGACAGTGTGGAAAGAAACTGGAACCCCTATGTACACAGTCAAAGTTCAGGTGCCAAAAGAAGACAATATATATATCCAAAAGTAACACAACACTCCACTCCACTAAGGAGTGAGCAAACTCCGAATCCAAGAGGCCTTGAATGCATCTGCAATCCTCTCAAAGGCATTCAAAAGATGGGGAGATTCGAGCATCTTGATGTGGGCAGCATTTAGCTCCCTAGTTGAGAGTCCTTCCACATTCATCAGGTTAATGTAAAGGTCTGCAGCCTTAGCATCCAGCTTGGCCTGTCGGGCGTGATTGGATATCTTGTCTCCCAAGCTCTCGATGGCAGTGACAATTAATTCATAATGCATTTGAGCATGTATTTAATCCATCACCTACAAAAAACGACCCCACACCCCTTTCCTATATCAACAGGATGTACAACAAAATGCATCATACCCACCCACACACATGTTGAAAAACTTGAATTGATTTTAGACTTTGCCTACGAAACGCGATTTTGGCATCCTACAATCGACTTCGCAAAAAATACATAGACTTAAATTCGATTTGGCCATTGTAAACTCGATTTTGCCATCATCAGTGTACTCAAGTTGGACCTTTTCAATTGACGTCACCCCCAAATTTTTCCCAACATTGTAGCTAAACACAAGCACCTGGACAACAACTTCAAACAACACCTAGGCAGATTTTTACTATGTAACTATAGTTTGGAAACCAATCATTGCTAACCCATAAATTTTAAAGTGAAAACCAATTCAGTTACGCAAAAAGCATGCATCACACACACAAAACACTTCAAATTAAACACAAACAGAGCCATGAAGAAGAAATGCGAACATGTTTGGGTTCACCATCAATGCCTAGACAAAAATAAAACTACTCCACCAATATGAAACTACATTGATCACCTTACCTTTGTCTCCTTACTTGGCACAATGTGCAGCTAGCTAATTTGAGTTAAATGCCACCCACTCACTTAACAGAGACAACCCACACCTCCTCACTTGTAAATTCGTGCTTGCCTGAAGATCCCAACGTTTGTGATGTATTTGTTGAGAGTATATGGAGGCAATATGGTATTTAGCACATGGGCCCACACTCACTTTTGGTGGGAAGCCAAATTTGTATTTCTATTCTCAATTTTGGAGGGAAACTGAAAATAGACACTTTTTAATTCAGAGCTACACTTTCTGGCTTCCAAATGGCGTGAGAATGTGAAATAATTTCATTTTCTAATTCAGAGCAACACTTTCTAGCTTCCAAACGGGCCCTTATTTCTTTTTATATCTTTCACTAATGGATCGGAATTCTACATTTGGTAACCTTAATACTTTCATTCAACGTGAAACAGCCTTGAACACAAATCACATAATAGCTCATAAACACAAAAACATTTCAAATGACTCTATTAAGACATATAAGATAAATTTCCAAAAACACTCATTTCCCTCTAGTCTCACAAACCCTCAGTTCCCAAAATCTTTTGCGCTCTTCCATCGTGTTCTCTTCTTTACCTCCAAACCCTAACACTATGACAACCTCATATTTGTGTCGATCGACACTAAATCTACTCGAAGATGGTGGTTTTTCAAGGGTAAGGGTTCTGTTATTGTTCCATTATTTAGTATTTGTCCTTGTTTTAGATCTAATATATCTCGAGCAGCTCTCTTCCTTCCTTCATTCATTCACTTCCCTCTCTATATGTTTAAAATCTGATAAGTTCTCAGTGGCAACGATTCCGATCACCAATTGGAGCGAATCGATGTCTATCACAATGAAGCCTCTGGTGGTCGCTACGTTCCTAGGGCTGTCCTATTTATTGTTAATTGGTTGAAAGTAGGCTGAGAATTGTGATTGCTTACAAGGTATTTACTATTTGGCTTGTTCTCTTAGTTTTAGTTTTATTTACTTTTCTATGATTTTCCTTCGAATATGTGGTGTATAGTTTGCTTAATTTTTATATTATTGATCTTTGATTTTGGTTAATTGAATTGCATTTTGGAATTCATGAGTAGAGTTTTCTCTGGACTTCCTTGCTATTGCAATGATGTAAGTTTAGCTTATAAATAAGTAGGTTTGTGGTTAATTTAGGCTACACAATTATACAACAACAACAAAGTCTTATCCCATAACGTTGGGTAGGCTACATGGATAATACAAGGTCATTGTACTCTATCATTCACCAACTCTTTGAGTATATCATTTACCAATAAATATCATTCTATAAGTTCACAGAGTGTTTACTTTGGTCTCCTTCCTCTTTTAATTGGACTCCAAGTTGTTTGGTTCACCCTCCTCACCAGCACTTTTAATCGCCTTCTTTTGACATATCCAAACTACGTCAAACGATTTTCCATCAATTTTTTAGTAATAGGAGTCACTCCAACCGTTCTCGTATATAGTCATTCCGGATCTTATCCTTTTTTGTCTCAACATCCTCATCAGCAACCTCAAAAGGAAGGAAAATTTCAGCACCCCAAAATCTGCTTTAGAGATAAGCAAGCTGTAGTGGTTCTTGACATCCATTCGTTGATCAAAATAAAAATGATCACCCCAGGGAAAAGTGACAAAGCAGCAGAAATAAGAAGAGTTTAGGAGTTTTTTCTCCTTTTGAACATGTCGGTGAACAAGAGTAAGGGAGAAAAATCTGATTACTTTCTCTTCTTTTTTAAGGGTAGTTTTGTAATTTACTTCAATGAATAAAAATAAAACTTCTGTTGGACACTCATGGAGCTCAAACCCAGCACACCTTAGTGAAGCAAACACTCTAATTCAACCAAGCTAGAAGCTCAAGTTTGTTTGAAATCTACAATAAACAATAAAATATTTAATCAATATCATTATTTCTTTTCATCATTATTATTATTATTTTGTTTTTAGGGATATCAAAGTAGTCAATCCGTGCCAACATGTTGTCAAGATACTAACGATGAAGAAAGCAGTAAAATCTATCTCTTCCCTCTACAACTCTCATAGCAAAAGATGATGATATAGTATAAAACTTCATCCTCCTCCTCTATTCGGATCCATTGACATCTCTTCCATTCGGATCCAAAGACAGTAACAACAACATAGAACTTTGCCCTGTCCCTCTTGCTCTTGTTGAACGCAGAAGAACGTAACACAGTGAACAGTGATGTGGTTACTGTGATTAAGGAGTCTGTGTGTGACTGGGGGATTCCACCAGTGAGATGATGGTGAGGATCGATCGTCCATGGGAATGGAGAACCTTTTCTGCTTTCTAACATGATTGAAAATGGTTGTAAGATTTTTTTGCATTTTCATTTAATCTATATTAAATCTCGGGATCCCAACAATTTTATCATTCTTTGGAACCTATCTTTTATAAATTTCCTTGTGTGTGGGTTGGGTGTGATTTCCCCATAAACTTCTATTGATAAATAGTGACATGCAAGTATGCAACCCACAGATGGAAAGGAACGTCATAAGCTTCTATTATTGGCGGCATTTTTACCCTATTCAAATAAGTTCATCGGTGTTAACTAAAAAAAGTTTCATTAAGGGATAACTCTCTTTCAAAAAATGTAAAGTGTTCATGCTCCTTTATGCTTTTATTTAAAACTGTATTCTAATTTGATTTAATAAATACGAATTTGAGGAATTCCATGCAGATAAAAAAGCGGTTCATACTCCATAATTCCACACCATGATGGGACAATATATCTTCAAAAGGCATAGTCCGTTTGGATGGATAGAATTGAGGTGATGGAAATGGAATTGGAAATGGGTATAGGGGTAAAGTATGGAAAGTAGAGTAATGATAAGAAGTAAAGTTTGTGGGCCCCAGGAAAAATGTGAGATAGAGAGAGAAAACTTGTGGGGCCCGGGATATATGTAAATTACCAAATAGTCTCCACTTTCCATCAATTTCACTTTCCCTCATCACTTAATTCCTTGCCATCCAAACTTAATTCCTTGCTATCCAAACGGACCCTTAAAGCATCCCTTCCAATTTCCAGTAAAACTGACACGGAGATATAGACAATCATATCAAGAAAAGGCACTAGTGGCAGGTGCAGGTTTTAACCCAATCTTAAGGACATGTGAATTTTATTTTTCTTGTTTTTTCTCCGATTCCATAAGGATAAAGTCAATCATCAATATCTACTGAGTTCTAGTGGTGCTATAATCATCCAAGAGCGGGCGAATTTAATTAAGTGATCACAGCCAACTTATTTATAATAATACTCTTTTTTATTATAAATATAAGATTTCTTTACTTTCTTTAGATAAAAAATGTTAGTTAAATTAGTTAATTAATATGTTATATTTAATCTAAAATACCTCAATCGTCTACTTTAAATTCATTACCCCTCTCTCGCTTTTTGTTGAGGGTATAATTAAAGTTAATTTGTGAAAATTTGACAATAATTAAAAATTTTTAGGAAGAAAGATAATTATAAGTAATTTAATGTGATCAATTTTGTGGCTTTCAAAAAAGTTTAAGTCGTATGATTATGAACAGAACTAATAGTATTAATGAATAATTAGCATGATCATCAAGTTCAAGAAATCAAGCTCAAGCTTGTCTTTTGCAAACAAAAAAAAACAAAATTCCATTATGAAATGAAAAGGTTGACAAGATGACACCCGATATCACTTTTGCCCACACACACATTGGAAAGTAAAAAAAAAAAAACTTAGTGCAAATACGGAATCCACTGGTATTGTTGAACCAAAAAGTATTATGGCAAGTTGACACCCGATATCACTTTTGCCCACACACACCCGATATCACTTTCACATTAGCTATGACAAGACACACCTCTAACATATACTTACATGGCATGCGCCATGCGCCATGCGCCATGACTTCCAAAAAGTTCGCATCTAAAGAGTGGCAGCGTTTCGGCCAAAAAAAAAAACTAAGTGGCGTCATCGTGATCAGAATTGCCAAGAAATTGAAAATTTATTAACTCTATCTACAACAAAAACAACTTTAATTCATTTTTTCTTCTATACTTAATAAGAAAATGAATCGAAAATTCTAAAGGATTAATATTAGTAAATGCTATGATATATTTCTTGTCTAGTATCTTAGCTTATAATAAAAAAACACACATAAACACATACCTTCTATGTATGATATCGATGACCTGTATCTGTGATTTTCTCTAATAGAAATTGTTAGGTCATGTATTTCTAACACTCATATTATACTCTCTCGTATCTTTAGTATAAGACCTATTGAGGGAATTGGTCTCAATTTTGAATATAGACATCTTCCTAATTTATGTATATGTTTTCCCTTAATTCATCCATTTTGAAGTTCAAGCAATAATAAACAAACGCTGGCAAAAAAAATAAGAGAGAAAAAGTAAAAATAAAGGTAGCAATTTTCATTGTTTTACATTAACATGATGCTTATTCAACAAATTCAACTGACATTATTAATATTGATCTGACCAAATCAAATTACAAGTTGGGTTATACTTATGAGTGGAAGAGGAGGAATAGAAACTTATGGAGTACTAGAAATTCATGCATTTCACATAGTAAATGGATACATATTCATAGAATAACACAGAGTTCGTTACAGCAACACTTTTCTTAGTAACCAAATACTAGAATGTTCTCATCACATGTATAGAGAACTTATGACACATATTTCATTCGAATTTATTCTTAATGGTTTTTCTTAGCACAATATAGCTGAATTACTTTAACAAAAAAAAATATTAAAAGGACAAACCAGATCCACCCAACTTATCTTCCAACACTTTGGACAATTTCTCTTCCATGCAAGGGCTAAAATGATTCACCCAATCACCTACTTCACCTTTCCTAAAGAAATTCTTGTTCTCATACTTGTTGAAAAACTTACCATTCTTGTTAGCCTCCAATTCTTTCATCTTTTGAAAGCTACACAGGTCAATTATGGTTTCAATAACACCATTACTTTCTTCCTTTGAGTTGAATGGGCAACCCAAGAACTCAGCCACTCTTTTCAAGTGGAAACTGATATCTCCCTTTAAATCTTCATACTTCAAAAACAGAACCTTGTTTGGCATCACTTTGCTTTCCCTCCAATAATCCAACATATGGGTCCAGAATGGACCATACTCAGTGAATCCCTTGTAGTACCTCTCAAATGCTTCCTCGCGGGATAACTTGGGCAAGGATGGTGGGATCACTTTGTTGATGAAAAGCCAAAACGACACAAAATGATCAAATGGGTTGCGACATATATAGATTATCTTGCAATTGGACTTGGTTATAGATTCTGGCAATGAATGAAATGGAATGTGTGTTCCAAACAATCTTGGGTCAGGCAAGTTGGAGAGATCAGGAATCTGGTTGTTTCCATAGTAGTTGAACTCCAAGAAAGGAACAAGGTCATGAGCATTCGAAGTGAGCAAAGGATGGTTATGTTGTGAAGGAGATAAATGAGTACGATTGACAATGGCAAAAGTAAGAGCTTTCAACCAAGTAGTACCAGATTTTGGTAAGGTGGCTATAATAATGTCACTTTCTCTTGCTTGAAAGTGCTTTTGAAAAGAGATTAAGGCTTGAATACGAGGTGGTGGGTACCAAATATCTTGGTAGAGATAAAGGTACGGGAAGTCCCAACCCTTCTCTCTGGGGAGAGAGAGAAGAAGTTCCTTACATTCTTGGCTAAGTTTTTCGTATTCTTCATCTTCAACTTCAACTTCGTTATCGATCTCAATATTTGAACGGGATTTTGTGCAGCTAAGAGTAGAAGAAGCAGCCATTAGAAGATCCGTAAATTTTACTAGTAATATTTCTGTCACAAGTTGCACGCATTTGTTAATTTATAGCCCATTCAACCACTGCTTTCTGTCTTATTTGGATATTTTTTTTTGGCCAATATAGTCTTATATGAATAAAATACTCAAATGTTACGAACTTAGCTGCTGATAATTGCTCATACCATGTGAAATTGTGCACATACTTTAAGCGTGGAAAATAATGCATTTGAAAAACGACGAATGATGAGGTTATGTGTCAGCATCCACTTGGACTGTCTCACGTGGATAAAATAAAGAAAAGGACAATGTGTGTGTGTATACTCACATTGTCCTTTTCTCTAGGACCTATACAACTTAGCGATATTTTTTTTTTTTTTGAAGTGATCATGACTGTATCCCAAGATAAGGATCATTTCCTTCTCTAGTACCAAAAACCTTGGGGAAAATTAATTTGAGGTTCCCCACAAGGGATTTAATACTAGAAAAGTCCCAGAAGTTGAAAATATTAATGTAGGATCCCAAGGGACTCACTTTAATATACTTGAAAAGTGAAAATACAGTTTTGCCGCCCCTCCTCCTTCTTCTTCCCCACTCCTCCTCCCCTCCCCCGTCGCATCCAGACCGCCGCCGCCGCCGCATCCCCGCCGCCGCCACAGCATCCAGACTGCCGCCTTCCCCGGCCACACCTCGGTAGCGGCGGCGGGGATGCGGCGCGGCAGCTGTCGGGATGCGACGGCGGGGGGAGGGGAGGGGAGGAGGAGTGGGGAAGAAGAAGGAGGAGAGGCAGAACTGTCTTTTCACTTTTCAAGTATATTAAAGTGAGGTCCCTTGGGACCCTACATTAATATTTTCAACTTTTGGGACTTTTCTATTATTAAGTCCCTTGTGGGGACCTCAAATTAATTTTCCGAAAACCTTGTATGCATCCTATATATATAAAGGGAATGGAGGAAGTTACTGTTCATTTAACACGGTTCTCCCCACCCACTCCCCTTTTTATTTCTTTTGTTATTATTATATATATTTATATAGGGCGAAGGTCCAAATATGATACATAATTATTGGGTAAGGAATAAAACTAATATATAACTATTTCAAGGTACACATACCCAACTTTTAAAATGGATCAAAAATGACATTTTCATTAATTTGACAATAAAATTAGACATGAAAAGTCCAAAATACCCTTATAACTTAAATGAATTTTCTTTTCTCCTTCTTCTTCACCCTCTCCTTCCTTCTTCCACCGTCATCTCTCTCTCTCTACTAAATCTCAAACCCACTCTTCCACCGTCAACCAGAGCACACGCAGGCTACAAGTTGAACAACAATCACAAAATATCACCATATCAGATCTGATACTATGGCGATTTAAATCAAACAAAAGGAGATTTCACCAAGTCATCAAATCCATTCCTAGACCCAAAATCACCACCTCGTTCCCACCATTTGCAAATCTGGGCAAAATGGCAAGCCCCATATTTTTTTTCCTTTTTGCATAATCAAGCCCATATTTCTCGCCATAAAGATATTTCTAAACCCATATTCTGATTAAAGGTAATGTATGTTCTTTCACCCAAACAGAAAAACATAAAATAAAAAAATCGTTGCAAAAGCTACTAGTTTGAACTTTAACGGAGCTTCTGCACAATGGGCTCCACCTTCGAGCACTTCTCAGCCTCATGCACTAACTCCCCAGATCTGAGAGGTGGCTTCGTCGTCGGCATCGCTGCCGGAGGCGAGGATGCAAGAGAGGATCTAAGAGGCGGAGTGGGAAGTGTTTCTACGGAATACGGTTGTGGCGCCTTTCTTGAAAAAAACAAAAGTTTATTAGATTAGATGACTAGATTTCTTGAAAAAAACAAAAGT
Organism: Mimosa pudica; assembly: GCA_029929735.1. NCBI lineage: Eukaryota > Viridiplantae > Streptophyta > Magnoliopsida > Fabales > Fabaceae > Mimosa > Mimosa pudica. The sequence goes on along the minus strand of JAKELP010000051.1, from coordinate 734,789 downwards.
TTATTAGATTAGGATTTGAGATTTAGCATAGAGATATCACGGTGGAAGAAGAAAGGAGAGGGTGAAGAAGAAGGAGAAAAGAAAATTCATTTAAGTTATAAGGGTATTTTGGACTTTTCATGTCTAATTTTATTGTCATATTAGTAAAATTATCGTTTTTGATCCATGTTAAAAGTTGGGTATTATTGATGTACCTTGAAATAGTTATGTATTAGTTTTGTTCCTTACCCAATAATTATGTATCATATTTGGGCCTTCGCCCATTTATATATTATATTTATATTATATATTATATAATATATATATATATATATATACATATAATATTATATATTATGTAATATTATATATAGGAAATTTCAAATATAAATTCTAAAATTAATTACAATATTTTTTTAAAAAATAGTCTTTTTTAAAAAAATTCTGTTTTTGTATCCATCACAATTTAATATATTTTTTACAATTTTGCCCTTTTTTGACTTTACATATTGCAATTAGGTTTTGTTCTTTATCTTCTCTGCTTCAATTTTTTTTGTCATTATCTTCTTTGCTACAAACTCTATCCTTATTTTGCCTATACATTCTATCTTATCAATAGAGATAAAGTTGGAAAATAAAATATATTTGAGACACATTAAATAATTTTATCTTTTTTAATAGTTTTTTGAATAAAACAAAGTGGTTGTTTTCAGATTATATTTAAGGATAAGGAGCCTATTATTGTTATCGTTATCATCAAAGAATAATACCTGATCCGTAATATAAGAGCCCAAAATTTAAATAATTTTTTTTAAATATAAGAATTCACCCTTACATTCTTTCATCATTTGATGTATTTTTTTACTTTGCCTCCAACTCGCTTTCATAGAAATTTTTTGGAATATTAGCGTTTAATCTACCATTTTCCATTGTACTTTGTCTTTCCTTTAGCATACTAATGTATATGTTGTGTTTTCCTTCTGTAGGCATATTAACCACCTGCCTTCCAATTATTTGTGCATTCATTTTTACCTTGAAAATTTGCAACTTCACTACTCTTTCTTACCATGTATAAATTAATTGTAGCTAATGTCTTCCTTTCTAGATTAAGTACAATTTACCCCCTAAGAATCGGTGCTATCTGGGTATTGCCCGGGGTATACCATCTAGTTGAGATATAACATCATGCGCGTTGGCTATAAACATTTTAGAGTTAAATAGCCTGAGATCCCATGTGATTTGTCTTAATACACAAACATTACCTCCATTTTGAAAATATAATATCTAGTCCAATAGCTAACACCGTTAAAGAATACTAACCTCATTATCAATTATAAGACCCTTTGACATTTTGGAGAACATGCAAAAGTAACCACTCTATAATGTTTACAATTATCTTTTCTTTCCACAAAACTAACTTATTCTATTTATAAATTAATTAACCTATAATTTAATTACATGTAACATATTTTATAATTTTCGCAAAAAAGTTTAAGGGGCCTTATATTTAAGACCGGAGGGAGTATTCTAAAAATATTCTTGAAAATATATTTTAATTAAAAATTATATTTGAACAAATATTCTTTACTTATTCATAATTATTTTTAAACAATATATTTAATATATACTAATAACCTATGTAGTTATGTATAATTATTTTGAACATAATCTCATTATTTTAATTTTATTATTACCATATTGATCAAAACAATAAGAACATAAGTTTGATGATATTTACCTAAGATATATAAATAATAAAGGCCAAAGTATACTTTTGGTCCCTTATGTTTGCATCAAGTTTCAATTTAGTCCTTTATGTTTAGAAAGTACACTTTTAGTCCTTTTTTGTTAACACCGTTAGTTTAACTTAACGGAAAATGCTAACTTAAAAATTCTAAATGATTATTTTATAATGAAATTAGACCAAAAATGATAAATTTTGAAAATATAATAGTATTTATACTCAAATATTTTAATTTGAACATTTTTTCAGTATTTAATAATCATTTAAAATTGTTAAGTTAACATTTTCCGTTAAGTTAAACTAACGGTGTTAACAAAAAAGGACTAAAAGTGTACTTTTCAAGCATAAAGGACTAAATTGAAACTTGATGCAAACATAAGGGACTAAAAGTATACTTTAGCCAATAATAAATCATATGTCATATTCAAAATTAATATATTATTAAAAGGGAAAATAACTAATAAATACCTTCGAGTATCCAAAAAGACAAGTAAAGAATTCAAACTTCCAAAATGACAAGGAACTCTGGATTCCAAAAGGGCAATTAAGGAATCAGACAATTGTTAATTGTTATGTTCAAAATGTTAATATCTTTGTAACAATTGTTAATTTTTATTGAAATTCCTTACTTCTCCTTTTGGAAGTTTGAGTTCCTTACTTGTCCATTTAGACACTCGGAGGTATTTATTTGTCATTTTCCCTTATTAAAATATAAATACGGCTAACGTATGTTGACTCAATAAATATAAAAAAGGATTTTATATTTAAATAATAATGTCCAAAGTTTAAAGATAAAAATGATTATACTAAATAATAAAAAATAAAACATTTTTTTATTATATAACTATAAAATTATTGTTTTAGCTTGTATAGTGAAAGTTTTGCACTACAAACAACTAATGGTGCCAGTGAAAAGACCAATAGTGCACTTTTCAAATTTAAGGGGAAAATACTTATTGAAAAAATTAAAAATTTAAATTATATAATTTTAAAACATTTCAAACTAATGTATTTGTTATGGAATAAAAATTATCATCAAGGAAAAGTTTCAGATTAAATCATAAATAAGTTTTATAAAATGAATTATTTTGAATATTTTAAAAAATTGAAAAATTATATGTGTGTGTGCGCGCGCATAATTACATAATTAATAAAGTTTTTCATATTATTAAAATAAATTATTATATTAATATAAATATTTATATTAATTTTAAATGTTGGTAAGGATTTGCTTACATGATTGCTAAGTTTGATTTATGTTAATCAAGGGTAACTTGGTCAAAACAATGTGTAAGTGGGTTGATTTACTGGTCAACTAACAGTAGATGGATATAAGTGAGATGGATGAAGGTGCAAAAATAAGGAAAAAACTTACCTCTATTACTTTACCTCCAGTACATCCAATTACCCAATAAGAATTTGACACATGTCCAACTAACCCACACCACTTTCTCCTTCTTTTCTCTCTCCTCCATGTGTTAGTTGTGCATGGGGTTAGTTGGACATGTGTCAAATTCTTATTGGGTATTGGATGTACTGGAGGTAAGTTTTTCTCCAAAAATAATACTAAATTTTGCCTCGAGGAGCGTTTCTAATACTAAAACTTCGTGAGGTGCAAAAAGAGTAGTACCTTACCTAGGGTTTAGACACAAATATATTATTTTCACTCAAGTAAAATAAAATTTAGGTATGAAAAAACTCTTATGCCCCACATTATATTATTCTCTTCTTCAATCTAATGAGGGACATAAAAGTCTTTTCATATCTGAATTTTATTTCCTTTAAATAAAAATATTATATTTACACCTAGACCCCAAGTTGGGTACTATTTTTGCACCTCGCAAAACTTTAGTATTACAACGCACTTTTAGGTGAAGTTTAATATAATTTTTGCATCTTCCCCCAAATTATATTTTAGAAACAAAAGGGCATTTTATGTGATGTATATTTTTATTGCAAAGGAGGTTCACATAGCTTTTCAAAATAGGAGGAGTCTCTATACTTTTTATTAAATAGAGATGAGGATATTGTATTTTACTCTAATATTTTGACTACTAGGTGTAACATCCTGATTTTGATTAGTAAAATTTAAATATTTATAGGGAAGAACTATTCAAGAGAAATAGGATCTATTGAATATTTATGTGAGTTAATAGTGCTTGTTTAAAAAAATATTATTAATCCATAAGAAGGAAAGTTGTGATATTATTATTTCCAAAACAAATAATTAAGACTTAAATAAAAGAACATGTAATACACACATATATAAAGAAAGAGAAAATCCTCAAAAAAGACTCTCCAATCACATGAAGGACATTTTACTACAACCAATTTTACAAAGGGAAAATCTATACAAATATTTAAATTATCCATGGCAAATTCAAAGGAAATGTCACAAATGACCTTGTAAAATTTTTATTTTTTTTAAACAGAGGTCCCACCACCACTACTGGGGCCCACCAATATCCACCACTGGCGGGACCCAACTATGGCGGAGCCTTGTAGTTGAACTATTATTCTGTATATCAAATGAGAGTTAGATACATAATAGTTTTGAAACATAATCAGGAGATCCAACATCATTTCAACATCATTAATGCAATTTTTGTTTAAAAAAGCTCAACCATCTTAATTCCAATAAGTCTTTAGAATGATATCCAACTTGCATTGGCTATATCATACTCCGCAACACAAGAAATCTGTTGATTATATGTTCAATCATGAATCAAATGTTCCTAATCAGTCACATGATTTATATAAAGTGACTCGTGAAATCACTAAAAAAAATTATTATTTAGAAATTTCCAATTCAAGTTAGAACCAAATGCATTTGGAGCATTATTAAGTCTTTAGATGACTCTCTTTGAATCGAATTGAATTCATAAAACATAAGTCTCAATGATGACATTCCAGATTTATTCATATCTATTATACTCCCTCCGGTCCCTAATGTAAGAGCCCAAAATTTGAATGGTTTTGGTCCCTAATATAAGAGCTCACCCCACATTCTCTCCTCATTTAATGCATTTTTTCCTACTTTACCCCTAAGTCTCTTTCATATTTATTAATGTTTATGTATTTCTCTCTCTTAAAAGTATCATAATAAATATGGACAATTTTGGAAAAGAAGCATTAACTTCAGACATCCAACTAACATTCACATGTTTTCTTAAGAAGCGTTTTTTTGGCGGCTAGCTCTTACATTAGGGACCGGAGGGAGTATGATCTAATAAATCAAAATATGTTATGATTAACAGGTTCATTTCATTTCATTAACAGATGTGTTTTAGATAAATCACAACACATTAGCATAATTTACATCTTTAACTTGATTAAAGTAGTTAAATAGATCATATATTTAGAAAGAGGGTATAATTTTGATATTAAAAAGGTTTCCTTTTCCAACTACACAATTTCAGATCAGATAGACTCATGATATATCACTGTGGTTTCGGACAAAATTGTTTTTCCCTCTACGGGAGTAGCCATTCAGAATAGCCATCGTTTACATTGGAATTTACATTGCAATAGGCAGTTCATCTTGTGACTTGACCATGGAAATTGTCCCGCCAGGTGCATATAAAATTTATCAGGCCCAACTTAAATGGGATATGATAGCTTCTTTGTTGTCTAACATTCTTGCTAAAAAAATTATCTTGTGCCTCTTTCGCCTTGAGAGGATGGTATACCGGTATAACTTTGTAACTTCATGTAATGCTAATGGATTGGCAAAGCTATGACACTTCACATGACGAGAGCTGGAGGAAAAACCCAGGAACCTCAAGCCTAGCTTGCCTTTGTTACTCCAAAAAAAACCTGGACAGAATCTATCTCGTTCATGCTTCTGACAGTTTCAAGCGAGGAACAATATTCATTGATTGAAGCTCCTGAAAGATTTGAGAACCAGATTAGACAACAACAAACAGTAGGATAATACCTCCAGTGCTTATTTAAAAGAAACTAACAATTATTTATTTAAAGTGCCAAAGGCAAATATACACTACAAAACAACAAAATAATGTTCACAATTTTTAATTTTTCATTTTATGTATTTTTTATTCAAGTGAACTTATGATTGTCAGCATGCTACGTACCTGGATCAAGAGCTTGCAAGCATATGGTAGTTTCATTGTACAAATATTATCTCCATTTTTGCAAAATGAACAAATTCCAGTTTTCAGCTTATGGTGGTAATACCCTAACAAGCCACACTTTCTACAGACCTGTGTCAAGAGACAAACATCATTCAGGCATCAGACATAATGCATATATAAACTACAACCCTTGTCCCTTGATACTAATTTATAGGGTTTATAATGAAGGACTTCCATTTCTATTCTAGAATACCATCAACGCAGAGCAACCTCTAACTACCATCAGACTCATTAGCAGTGTAAGCTCAAATCAAAAGGCCAATTTTTTTTTTCATTTACAAACATATAGCAATCACTAGAACTCTGGGAATAATACATCAGAGTGATTGGTATATAAGGCAATACACCATGAAATTTAAGGTTTGATGTATTTATGAAACATGAATTGATGGCGTTAGTGTAATACTTTACAAAGTTAAAGAAACTGTAAAAAAACAAAAAGAATAGTTTGAGAACTACAGCTGTATTGAAACCAGGGACGGAGCCACATATTACAAATGGACGGACCAAACCCCCTCCCAAAAAACAAAACCAAAAAACAAAAAACACGCCTCATTGTTATACCTCTAGTGACCCCCGGAATTTTATGTCCCGCCCCCCGAATTAACATTTAGTAGACAATACAACGAGAAATCTACAAGTGACACCTTTTAGCCAACATCGAATGAACAAAACTTTAAGGCATGTGCTAGTGATGTTATCCATTAAATTTCTATATAAAATGTAACGTTTTTTTAAACTTAATGAAGATTTTGGAGGAAAGAAATATTTACAAGATTACAAAGCATAGGGAGAGAAAGGAAGGCAAAGTTTTTGTAACTGAAATTGTTGGAGAAATGTTTCATATTATATAGAGCTAACAGAAGCATAGTACAGGATTTATTACCTGAACTTCAAAAGGATCACTGGATAACATAAGCCGTTCATAAATCAACATACTAGCACCATACGCAATCAGGCAATCACGTTCCATTTCTCCAACCCGTAGACCTGAAGGCAGATCAAGTTTAAGTAGAAAATGTCACTCTACCATATATTGAGACCTTATATTGGTATTCTCATACTTTTTATGTATCTTTGCTAGTCACTATGCACACGTTAGATTCTGGAAAAAGTATGATTCTCTGATAGTATATTTCACTTGGAAAGACATGGGGGAATGGTGAGTTCAATAGTCTAAACCAGGGGAAGGCTTTTGTTGTTGTTTTGTATATCATATATTAAATAAAATTTTCTGAAACTATTATGTGTATCATTAGATTATATATTGGTTTATAAGTCAGTCAAATTAGTTGCGAGAGAAATAATAAAAATAAGAGATAAAATAAATAATAAATAAATACATATCTTATATTTAGAACCAAAATACTTATTAACCACCTCTTATATTTCGTGCTGGTCTGCTGGAGATAATAAACATGATCAAAGATAGTTTGAGTGAGATACACAGTTAAAGGTCAATTTTCTATAACAATAAATTTGTATATAGCAGAAAATACAGTATAACAAAAATCTATTTCGATGCTACGGCACTCATCATGATGAAACTTATATGACGTTCATCCAAAAATTTGGAAAGTTTCATTGTTTCTCTTGATAAACTAAATTCAAATAGGCTCAAAGATCGTCCTTATAACAGGTCCCTATTCTTGTCGTTTCTAAATACTCAATCATGTGAAGCTACCAGAACCTGACGAGCATGAACAGACTCATGATTTTCTCGAGATACCCAATAGAGTTAGATCTCCTGATAATTTTGGGGTATTTGCAGTTTAGTCCCTGGTAAGGGAAATTAATACTGGAAGGTCCCAATACATTCCAAAATAATTATAAAGTCCCAGGGGTCCTTTCCTGCAATTGTTTGCTTAACTTCAATGACCATTTTGCCCTCATTAAAGATGGTTGCCATCTCACTGGTCCCTACAGGGGGACTATGCTTTCATCTTATGAGGGCGAAATGGTCATTGAAGATAAGCAAACAATTGCAGGAAAGGGCTTCTGGGACTATATAATTATTTTAGAATGTATTGGGACCTTCCAGTATTAATTTCCCTTACCAGGGACTAAACTGCAAATCCCCCTTTAATTTATATTATGTTGTCTAGAGATGTCACATTATTTTAATTTCAGATTTCAAATTCAAATTTATCTGTATAAACATTTCCTATTTTATAATTGAATTTGAACGACATCATCATTAAGTGCTTTTTCGTTATTTTCTTTTGTTCTCCTTTATGGATGAACTAACTTATTCTACAAAAGGAATAGAATAAGAACCTCCATTCCTAGCCCTCCCTTCTGTAGGTTGTCTAGTCAACATGACACGCGGACCATTCCCTCGAGCATGCATCTTATCAAGAACCTGAACATCACCAGACTTGGCTTTTAAAATCACAATTTTAATAAAATGAAAAGCATCGAAAATGTAACGGATAGGGAATATTAAATTCAATATTATAATGCTACCTGATCAATGGAAACGTAAAATGATTACTTTTGTGAAATAATTTATCATAAGATACATATACAATCAACGAAATTCTATCAAGTTGATGCTAGAATGTATTAGGAAATAAATATATTTGAATCAAATTAGAATCCTTATCAATCAGGATATTATTTGTTGAGAAAGGCCAGCCTTGGAGCCCAAGCCCCTTATAAATGATGAGGACAAGAGGGGCTTCTCTCTCTGCATCAATCAAACTTCATTTCACTTGTTTACTTCTATATTGCTTTCTTTTTTTACTTTTCTTTTTTGCATGTATAGATCAGTTGGTAGAGCATTGGGCTTTTAATTTGATGGTCAAAGGCTCAAGTTTGCTATACCCAAACCTACCTTACTACAGCATAAGGACAGGAGGTAGGAAAGAATTTCTCATACTTCTAAGAGGAGTTATGTCAAAATGACCAACAACGACCCTATCCTAAAGGAGCACGAATAGGAGAAAATTCAGATGGACTAGGAAGATAGACAATGAGAAAAAGTCAAGAGGGGAGAGCACTTAAACAAATCACTTTGAATATATAGTAGGAATTCTTCAGTTTAAAAGAGATTTGAAGTTATATATACAAAAGCAGCAGCAACAATAAAGTCTTATCTCAACGTGAAATTGGCTAGAGAGATCATATGGTGTCATTATGCTCTATAAGAAATCAACTCTTTGTATGTCCATATTCATGATATTTGACAATTTTTATGCCGGTGTGAGGACCTAACACAACCCTTCTCCTTTACCCCCAGGCTTCGAACCGGCTATAACATAAATGGAGTTAGATTTTAAGTTATATATAATTCAGATATTTCACCAACAAAAAACCAGCAAAAATATCATTATCTTATCCCTTTATTTTTCTCACAATGTAAAGGAAATTTGCGTTGCTCCTTTTAAATGTTGGGTGGATAATGATGATCCTGTTTAAAAGGAACGGCAAATATGATAGTTGATAAGGTTTGAGAAGTAAAAAATGGCAAAATCTGCAAGTAAACAACGCATTCCTAGACTGCCCAAGGCTAAGTTTACTTCAAGCAAGCAACCTCCCAAGCGACACAACTTTATTGTTGAGAGAAATGCATCATTCTCTCTCACAAGTCAGAATAAAATAAAATTCAAAGCATCTATATAATAAAAAAATATTGAATGTAGCCATAAGAAGTAAAAGAGAGACAATCTTATGATAGAGTTTCATACTCACCATGTGTTTTAATTTCTGATAGTAAATTGGCCCCATAAAAATATATGCTTGCAATGGGCAACCGGTAATACCTGGAGAAGAAAAGGTGAATCAGAGAATACTAAAACCATGGAAAACGAGCAAAAGGCAACAATTGTAATATCTTAGAAAATAAATATGTTTAAAACTAATTAAAATCACTACCAGTCAAAGGTTTTATTCTCATGTAATTAAAGTACATACTCCCCCAAGTAAAAATATGTGTGTACATGAATAAGAAGCATTCAGATTATTTCTCTTCTTTAATATGGTTTGAGAGCTTAGAAACTTTTTAAGGTTTCTTTTTCCCTGGCTGTTATCATTCACAATGACACTTTGAACAGTAACGCGAACGGTAGTTTATCTTTCTGGGTCATTTGTAGAGCCCATATTGTATCATGACCCACTCCATCATCTTCATATTCCCAAGATTGACTATTCCCCGACATCTAAGGCAACTTGCAACGCCTGACTGGCATGTGGGAGACATGCATCTGAATAGAACTCAGGCTAATTATCCTTGTAACTAGTTCAGCTTGAGAAACATCTATGCTCCAACTTGAGGGAGAGTGTTAGAATATACTCCCTCCATCCCATAATGTAATATCCATTTTTTAATGATTTTAGCTTACTCATTCATAAGTGAACTTTTGGTAAAGATGTTATATTTTATACACATTTATTGTTTCTAACTTCAACTTATTTTTATAAACCGTATTTCATTTAAAAGAACCTTATATTATGGGATGGAGAGAGTATTGGGAAATAAATGTTTGAATTATACTAGAATAGTTATCAATCAGAGATTTTATTCTCATGTAATAAATGTAGATACTCCTCCTTGTATATATAAATATACAACGTATGTACAAGAATGAGATGAAAGCATTCAGATTTTTCCCTTATTTCATATCAGCTTCCTTCTTTATGAATAGAGAAATAATAAACTTCTTTCTTTGTGCAACATAACTTTTCAATCTTTACAACATAGAAAGATATTTCTTTAAGAAACCATCTAAAAAAATTCAAGAAGCTATAAGTCCATAAAAGCAGCTTAAACAACATGTTCATGCTTGTGCAATTAGAACTTATCATGTTCATGCTTTATCTTTTATCATTCATTTATAAATCTAAGCTGATCTATACTGATGTGTAAATTATTGAATATCAGCAATTTTACTAAACAAAAATCCAAAAATACTGCCATATAACTTGTTGCATAGATGATAACTGGAGAAACCAGTAGGAAAACCTGAATAAATGAAGTCTTTCCCGCTGTAGTTGAACCCATGCTTCACAAGAGTTTCACTGCCACAAAGTAATGACATTTGAGAATATGGGTGTGGATAAAGGATAAAGGCTCCACCGTAGGCAAGTAAGATACCTTATAGTTTCAACCTTATCTGCATGGCCACTTCTTTCTCCGAAAGCACTTCCATAGTGGAACCTACCACATGAAACCCCTGCCTTTCCTCCAAGCAGTTCTATCATCTTTCCAACTGTCATGCGACTAGATACCATAACAAGGGTAAGATCAATAAAGAATTAACAACATTACAAAGATATTTTGTTAGGTAGTGATAATATGGTTTTGATGTAAAAATAAGAGATGCTCAAAGCTAACTACCAAAACCCAAAAGCAAAATCCCATACATCAATAAAACAAGTTTGTTGAACCACACAATCATCTGAATACAAAATGATGCTTACAAAGGGAGCTATGTCACTTTCTTGTACAGTGCCAAACTGTTGAAAACTAAAAGGATTTCACAAAATAAAAGTCTTCTTATTATTTCACTGATGTGCTTACATACTTATAACATAAAAGTTTCCTAAAAAGACAATAAATTTCTCCTACAAGTTTACCTAATATGATTGATTACCTAATAAAAGCATAATATTCTTATATCTAAATATTTCCTAATACTCTATAATTATTTCCTAATAATCTTCTAACACTCCCCCTCAAGTTGGAACATCCAACTTATTACAAAGATAATCCCAAAAACAAACAAAACTCAACATTCCCCATGAGCAACAATTCAGTGAACTTGATGCAAAACCAAAGCTGAAATCTGAAATCCAAAAATGCTCAACACAGAGCAACCAAAACATGGCAAACAGGCACCAAACTGGAGCTCGTCCCAACACAAACCCGAATGCAATCTCCACTATGATCCACCGGAACAGGATGACAACTCCAAACTAGAGCTCGTCCCAACACAAACCCGAATGCAATCACCACTGAGATCCACCGGAACGGGATGACAACTCCAAATCACGAAGTTCAAACTAAACTCCGAATTACAAAACTCCAAATCACGAAGTTCAAACTAAACTCCGAATTACAAAACTCCAAATCACGAAGTTCAAACTAAACTCCGAATTACAAAACTCTAAATCACGAAGTTCAAACTAAACTCCGAATTACAAAACTCCAAATCACGAAGTTCAAACAGAACTCCGAATTACAAAACTCTAAATTGCAATGGAAATCGCATCAAGATCACACCCAAAAATCTGAAACAACTAGAATCTGGAACTACAAGATCCACGAACACCTTTTTTTTCTCTTTTTCTTCTTTTTTTTCTTTTTTTTTTCGCCATTGAACACAAAAAGACAACCAAATAACTTCACTAGGAGCTACAAACGACCAGATCAGGGTCAGAAACGACAGGCGAACGTTCGCCGGCAGAAAACGTAACTTTCCGGCAGGCGCGTGCGGCGGCGCGTGGGGCAAGTGAGTCGGCGGACAGCGGCGCGTGGTCGGCGAGTGGAGGCGCGTGAGACGTCGGATAGCGGCCGGAATGAGTGGGGTTTGATCGCCGGCGCAGTGCGGACCTGATGGGACGGCGTGTGTACGAAGGAGAAGACCGGAAGGACACGGATCTGCTGAGGCAACTCTGGTACTGTTCACGTGAACAGTATTACGAACCGGGAAGACCAGAAACCAACTAGGGCGGCCAGAAAGAGAGCCTCTGCTCTGATACCATGTTGAAAACTAAAAGGATTTCACAAAATAAAAGTCTTCTTATTATTTCACTGATGTGCTTACATACTTATAACATAAAAGTTTCCTAAAAAGACAATAAATTTCTCCTACAAGTTTACCTAATATGATTGATTACCTAATAAAAGTATAATATTCTTATATCTAAATATTTCTTAATACTCTATAATTATTTCCTAATAATCTTCTAACACAAACAATTCAACAGACTCGACTTATGCCAAACTACAGCCGGTCCCAAGACCAAGTAAACGAGGAGGGTTGTGTTAGGCCCTATAGCTAATGTAAACTCTGTTATATCTTATGAACATGATCGACGACAATGACATCATACTATCCATGTAGTCGACCTCACCTGGTGGGATTAGGCTTAGTTGTACTTGTTGTAGTTGTATTACCCACCTGATTCATTATTATTCCCAAGTATCATTGTTTTATGATACTAAAACCCCCTTGATAAGAAATCAACCCAGAAAGAAGCAATAATTCATACAGCCTCCCACATGCCATATTAAGGAATATGATTAACAGATGAATTATAGTACCTAGGAAATCCATGAGGATTCATAATCAGATCAGGACAAATGCCACGCTCAGAAAAGGGAAAGTCCTCCTGCTGGACAATTGTTCCACAAACACCTTTCTGCCCGTGTCTGCTGCTAAATTTATCGCCAAGCTAATGCAAAAAAGTAGAGAAAAATTTCAGTAAGAAATTTCACAATAAGTGAAAATCTCCACAACGAAACCAAAAAGTATTTACCTCTGGCCTACGAGTATGACGAATCATAAATTTAATACACATGTTGTTATTTTTATCAGAGCACAGAACCACTCTATCCACTACACAAGATTCCCCTTCAGGACCTTTATATGTTTGTATGCTAGGCCGGTATGCACTGGCAAGGAGAAAACAAAAAATATTATAGATTACATCGTGAAGCATGACTCTAATAAGAGCTCCAATATAACTAAAAATTTCAACTAAAACTTCAACAACTAACTTATCAGGCAAATTTGCAGCCGATCCCATTATTGGTGATTTGGTATCGATAGGAGATTGTTTGTTGATATATATGTCATTTGGCCGTATAATTTCCCCAGGTGCAGCAAGCCCATCATCATCAAGTATCTAGAAAGAATAGGAAGATATAAGATATCCAATGACATAAATAGACTCAAACTAAAATACTAACAAAATGGCAATGTTTACACATCAATATCCCTCTGATACTATGCCACGTCAAAAAAAGGAATGAAAAGCCCCAGAAATTTGCTTTCAATTTTAAGCGCAATAATGTTCTGCCAGAAAACTCATTAAGGCAAAGTTCACGACAAGAAAAATCTTATTGACGCAACCACTTGCGGTATGTGTGAGATTTAGGCTAGAAATAAGCAGCAAGGTGAAATTAGCCTCATAGTAATTGATCACAGTCAGATCTCTAACTTGAATAAGCTAATGAATAATCAAAAGACACAAAAAGTGATCTCTGTGCACTTATAGATGGGAAGGCAGTAAAAGAGATGGCAAAGAGCAGACCATATTCAATAGCATTATTCAATAGGTTAGGAACATTCAAAAAGATGAAAAGTCAATTGCAGTGCACTGTACAATAACATGTTACCAGAATACAACCAACCAGAGCAACTGTATTCTTTGTAAGGATCTGAAATTCAAACATATCCCCTTCCCCTCTCTTCCCTTCCATATTCCTAAACATATCCAAACTGTTTTGGAGACTAATTTGGCAACGAGTGTTCTAAAAGAAATTGCCACATACATTTTATTTGCTTCTAATGAGAAAATGTGTCAAAATGCACACTTATTTTATAGAGCAAGCAAAGGTGTTCAACAAGAAGGCTCAAATGCTAACCTTTTGGTATATCAGATCCCTTCACTGCCACCTATTCAATAATTACAGCTGGTTCAATTACCTGTTCGGCATCAATACACCATGTCTATGTCAGGCATCCAAGAGAAAGTACGATAGCTACTACTAACTTTGGCCAATCATTTCCCACTACATGGTCTGATCTCAGCATAAGTAATGAAGAAACTATTGTTCTTTCAACTGAGCTAGAGCCTCACCTTGTATCTGACCCTTCACTTGAATTTATCAATGCTTTCCGAAAAGGTACCTATTTTTGCACTTATCCTATTTCTTCTTATGACTCAGATAACCACTTGTCTCCTACTTCTAGCTCTTTTCTAGACTTCATAACAATCCCTACCACCTTTCATCAAGCCTTACTTCTAGGCCACCTACTTTTGGAAACATCATCAATTGGATGTTAAAGATGCTTTCTTATATGAGGCACTTCATGAGAAGGTTTAAATGGAGGAACCATTTGGCTGTGTTACTCACAGTAACCGTGGAAAGGTTTGCAGTCTTTGAAAATCATTGTATGGTTATAAGCAAAATCATTGTGCATGGTTTAGGAGATTTAGTGCTATTATTCGGGAATTCGACCTCCCTCAAAGCAAGTGTAACCATTCTTTATTCAATAACTTTAATATAGGCATAATTCTCGTGGTGGTGTATGTGGATGATATAGGTATGTTTATAGCCAATCTCAAGCCGGGTAAAGCAGAAGAGTTGTGGTAGGCCCTGACAGCTAATGCAAAACACTGTCTAATCTCATGAACACGGATTGACGACAATTACCACGATCCATGTAGCTAACCTCATCTAATGGGATATGGCTTTGCTATTGTTGTTGAAGATATGAGAAGCAAGAAGGGTATAGTTCAGAGTCAGAACATATGTCCTTGATATGTTAAAAGAAATAGGAAAGTCAAAAGCTACACCAAACAGTCTTCCCATAATTTCTAATCCTTTTTTCTGATAATTGACGAGAACATACCATATGATAAGCTATCTAAAGATGTGAAGGGTGAACCGGACAAGATCAAACCATTTGAGTTCCCTAAGTGACATCACAGGCTGATAGGGAAATCGAATTACCTCCTAATGACTCGCCCTTATGTTACATTTCCAGTTACTGTGATTAGCCAATTCATGGCGGCATCTATTATGGGCCAATGGAAAGCCTTAAAGCATGTCCTAAATTATCACAAAGGATCTCCAACTCATGGTATTTTTTGTAAAAATTATGGCCGCACAAATATTGAATGTTTTGGTGGTGTTGACCATGCAAGATCTAATGCAACGAGGTCTGTCATAGGATAGTGTCCTTGTAGTGGGAATTTTGGTATCTTGGGGTAAGACAGAATATATGCATTGTTACTTTGATGGTACAAAAACTCATGAGATTACCGAAATTAAATTGGGAAACCAGACTATACAACAGGTGGACAAGTTTAAGTATCTGGGATCAAAACAGATTGTGAAGTTGACAGCGATGTTAATAATAGAATTCAGGCCGGTTGGGTTAAATGGAGAAAAGCTACTGGGATTATATGTGATCGTAAGGTCAAAGTAAGTTAAAAGGAAAGTTTTACCGAACAAACATTAGACCTGCGATGTTATATGGTAGTGAATGTTGGGCTCTTAAAAGGAAACATGAACATAAGATGAAGGTGGCAGAGATGAGAATGTTGAGATGGATGTGTGGTCATACAATAAAAGAAAGGATTTACCATGATCATATTCGAGAAAGAGTTGAGGTAACATCAAATGAACCAGTAAGAATAGTTGATCAAATGGTTTGGAGTCCTTACAAGAGAGAGAGGGAGACCAAAGAGAACTTTTGACGACATTATTCAACGAGATCTTTTGATCAATAATATATCACCAAACATGGCAATTGACCGAACACAATGGCGTCGTGTGATTCATGTAGCCGACCCCACCTAGTTGGGATAAAGCTTCGTTGTTGTTAGAGAAGTAACAAACAAAGTGTAGTATCTCAATTTAGTGTAGAGGTAGAGTGCAGAACTATATGGCACAGCTTGTGTGTGAGCTTTTATGGATATATCACTTGCTAAAGGAAGTTGGCCTTAAACCTTCACTCATTGATCATTGTGAACTTAGGTTTAAAATAATCTCAATATGGTTCAATCTTAACCACGTAAATATACAATAAGAAAGAAGATTTTAGACTTATTACCAAAATTAATATCCCTAATTGATAATGATTGACAAAATGATATTTCCTAACTTACTATAAAAATATTTCCTAATTGGAGATAGACCATCATTTCATCAGAGAAAAGGTTGAAGAAAAAACCATATGTTTAACCTATCTACTGACAAACCATCAAGCTGCAGATGTGCTGACAAAAGAATAGTTCAAGTTTGCCTTTGAGAGTTGTATAAGCAAGTTGAACATGATCAACATCTATAATCCAACTTGAGGAGTGTGGGAGAATATTATGCATTGATTGCAAATATTTTCTATGATTTGATTTTAGGTGTTATTAGGCATTATTATTAGTTATTAGCATTAAATAAGTGGTCTACTCATCTGCCCTATATAGACTCTTTTCGTAAACAAATACATATTATTGAGAATATACATCATATTTCTCTCAAATCTTTGTCTATTGTCTACAGTTCACCTAGAAGTCAATCATGCCTTAGATTATTGGAACTTTGAAATCAACATTGGCACACTGGTTACCAAATTTTGAACTAATTCGTCCTTACATAACATATGGAGGCCAAATATATATTGACAGATAACTCTCATGAAATAAAAATTTATCAACATAGATCTCAATAGGTTTACTCTAAAAAGTTTGGTTAACAAATCAGTTCTTCAATCAATACTAATAATTTATGGATTAATTATAAATTATAAGCAAAATAATGCTAATAAATATCAAACAAATCAGTGCACATAAAAACCAATTGAAAAGTAAATTACCATTAAAGCATGTTACCTGCATACGTCCCGCATTGTCCGCAGTTCTATCAGGCCTAAGTATGCGATCTGATGTGCTATTCTCATACTTTTGATTAATAGCAGTGTACCTATGATAGGAAAATGTTATGGTTTGACCACATCAGATATTGATTGAGGATTGAGGAATTACAGTAAAACAATCTCCAACAAGATGATATGTAAAATCACCAAACTAAATTCTTTACTTTTTCATAACAATACAACGGCCAAAACCACGATCAAGAGATGCCTTGTTCATGACAATTGCATCCTCTATGTCATAGCCGCTATAGCTCATTACAGCCACTGTGGCATTCTGGCCTGCTCCAAGCTTATCATATCCAACCTGAAAAAGTTAGGGGGTTAACAGCAGCCCTTAGTTCAAAGGACATAGAGGAATATTGCAAAAACAACGACATAAAAGAAATAGTATACCAACCAGCTCAATTGTCCTTGTAGTCAGCAAAGGTCGCTGAGGATAAACCAGTAAGTACAACAAGGTGTCCGTTCGACAAAGCTACGGCATAAAATAATATGCAAACAAAATACAGTTAATAGCCAACATTGATCATGTCAGTTTCTGCAAGAATAACAACATAATATGCAAATAAAAGAAAATGTATGCTTTTGCATCGATCATATTCTGATCACTTTTTCCTCGCAGAAGGGATTTTTTACCCTCCACTAGATATTCCTTTTGTCATTTATTTTACCATCAAAAGAAAAGGCCATTTCGCCACATGCTTGAATGAAAATGCATGATAATACATCACTAAGTACCATACATTTAAAGCAAATAAAATTGAAAATGCCTTGTCCAACTTACAAGACAATATCACTCAAAGTGGCAATGTTAGTGCGAAGATATTTATTTTGTAAATGGTAATAAAAACCCATAGTTATCAGAATTAATTTAGGATATGACTAGATTCCCTTGATCGCAACCTCAATTTCTTGTGCTCCCCATTAATGCCCTTACAGCTATATACTTTGTAATCTACTCATTCAGATACACAAGAAATTCAAATCTTATTTCTCTATTTCTGTACAGTTACAAATACATTTAGGGGAATATACTTCCTCTGGTCCTAAATATAGGACCTAGTTGACTTTTATGAAAAATCTTAAAAAAAGCAAATTAAGTTAATTATAAATTAATTTACCTAATTTTTTCTCTTACACTAGTTTATTTTACCTATAAGCTAATGGATAATCTAAAAAAATATCAAATATGTCATGATTTAATAACCTATTTTGCAACCTTAATCTCTCTAAAAAAAGTCAATTAGGTCTTATATTTAGGACCGGAGGTAGTATATTATAAAATATAATAGAACAAAATTTGATGTTAAATTATTCTAACTTCAATGATGAGTGCCAACAACAACACTAACAACAACAAATCCTTATCCGCTAATATGGGGTCGACTACATGGATCATACGACGTGATTGTGCTCTATAAGCAATCAACTCTTTAAGTACATTATTCACTAATATGTCTGAGCAAAGTATAAGGATACTCCTCACTTGTAAATGCATAGATTCATATCAAATAGAAGAGTGTTTCCTCTGTTTCAAATCAATGAAAACAAATCAAGGGGATTCCAAGTCCTAATCCATGTAGACATGGATCTGCAATATTGCATATACATACATATTTACTTGCATAAAAATCAAAGCCACAAAAACTTGATAATTATTTTATTTAAAAGTTCCAAACTTATAAAGATGTTGCACAATGCAAGCAAAACACTTTTTACCTGATTGAAAGCTATATTCCCCATAGCTTGCTTCCCCATTGCACACTACAGTTATCCAAAAAAGAATAAATTTCATTATATAAAACAGCAAGCATATAATGAGTTTATTTGCAAGGAAGAAAGAATAGGCCTGAGCAAAGTTGGGGAAACCTGATAAGTGTTTCGGGGTGACTGATTATGATGGGGATAGGGTATCAAACCAGCAATAACCCCTAAGATTGTGAAAGGCTCAATCTCAATATGGGTCGTTTCTGGCGTTGCATCACCTTCATATAAAGCAATCTGACATAAAAAATAAGGCAGAAATAGTCACTTTCGTTAGTAATAACAAGATTTTGAGAATAAAAGAAGAAAAATGTATCAAGAGAAGAGCAAACCAAAGCATTGTTTTCCTCGTTAACATCAAGATACTCAATCAAACCGTCACGTAAAAAGTCATCAAACGTTCGCACTCCATCCTGAAAAAGCATGAAACTTGGATTTGTGAGTAACTTTCTTTCTTCGCACTATAAATGCTTTCAATAAACTTACTATTAGCTCCTTCATATGCTGCTCTTTGACTCTCGATATACCCTTGTCAGCAATGACAAGTGGACGACAAACTCTACCACCATCAGAAGCCAAGTAAACACACCGCTTAAAAGAAAAATAGCAATCATATCAGTTTTTCGTTTGTATCAAAAAATAGAGTACTCTCATGTAGGACCTATTTAAGGAGTTGATCTTAGTTATAAATGTAGGACCTATTTCTAATTTTATGTCATTCTTTTATCTTAAAATCACCCATATTGATGCTCCCTCATCAATGATCAAGAGATGGTCGGAGGAGATCATGGAAGATGATTAAGGTGTTTTAGGAAAACATATCATACTAACTAATTTGATTAACATCTATAATCTATTCTATGTTTCAAACTCTCAAATTATTCAGAATAATTCAAGTTTCTCTTCTATTCTTTCGTTATTCTTCTCTATTTCAAGTCTCCTTCTACAATCACAATATTCTTTGCCCCATTTGAGTGCCCATAAGAAACACAGCAATAGTTAAAACAAACTAGAATTAGCAGTACAAAAAAATGAACCAGGATACAGAAAATGGTAGAAACAGAAGAGAAATATATTAAACAAACAGAGTACAATAAATACCTGCTTTTCATTGACAAAAACACTCACAAACTCGCCAATTTTTCCAGCCCTCCTCAACTTTCTCATTGCATTAGCAAAACGCTTGAGAAAAGAAGAAAATGGTGATAATGTCAATGATAGCTTCGCAAGAACAATAGTGCAAAAGCATGTGTCCTTCCCCTTTCATTTAAGGAGAAAGCATTTACAGAAATTGAGATACCTGTGGTCTCCGATGCTTGCCAAGTATCAGCCCATTAAAAATAACAAGAAAAGAATTTGGAGTGTGAAGCTCTTCCCCTGAAAGGAGTTCCAAGTCTTCAACACCCAAAGAATAACACTGCCACAGAAATCATTAAGGTTCAGAAATGTAAATCAACAATTTGGAGTGTGAAGCTCTTCCCATGAAAGGAGTTCCAAGTCTTCAACACCCAAAGAATAACATTACCACAGAAATCATTAAGGTTCAGAAATGTATATCAACCAACTTAAGAAACAATGTATTAAGTTCCTATATTCTTCTATTCACACCTAAGGATATTCCTTGACAATGTAAAACAATTCAAACAATCAAACAAATAGAAGAGCACACAAATCCCACACTCTAGATGAAACAGTAACAAATATTAAAATTTCTTTTCAAAAATAATAAGATAAGAACTTATGTTAAAAAATATACCAAAGAAATCAGCGGGCCCTCCTCTTCATCAGTAGTAACATGAGTCATCAAAGCCAGGTTTTTAACCAGTCCACATGCCTCACCTTCTGGAGTATCACATGGACAAAGCATTCCCCACTGTAGAGAAAAGAATAGAACAAAAAAGAGGCAGAGTCAAAACTAGAACAGATTTGAAATGTCAAAAATTTAACAGAGGCATATAATTTTCAAAAAAAAAAAATGGCTTACCTGGCTAGGCTGCAAAGCTCTAGGTCCACTTACTTTCCTAGATTTCTCAAACTGTGGAGAGATCCTTGTCACATGCCCCATGGTCCCTATAAATGATAACCTAGCTAGCACCTAATAGTGGATAAATCTCATCAGTCTGAATGTGTCATTAAACAGACTGCCTACAGCCAAGATATGATAAAGCAGCCCTATGTCCAGAACTAAAGCTCTGACCAAAGGTATAAACCTCTCCAATGATTTTGTTGCCAATCATATATATGAAGATAGAGGAAAGCAAATTTTGGTAAAAAACTAACAAACCTGGGTCATCCCTTTTCTGTGCATCTTAAACCTTTTGATGTCAAAATTACCAGTGGAAAGAGTCCTCTCTAAACCAATTGTGATTGTCTCTCTAGTAATATACTGTAGAACACATATGAGCAGGGAGCATTGTTAGGAATCAGCCTGTTAGTTATACTAGGGGGAAGAATCAAGGAGGCGTAACTTAATAAATTATTTATGTAGTTAATTTAATAAATTATTTATGTAGTTAATTATAGTCAATTATTGTACTAATTTGTATTGTGTCAGTTCAGATATTAGGATGATAGTTCATGTGTCTAAAATTATAGGAAAGGTAGTTTGTCTGTCTTAACTCAATATAGTGCGCGCGCGCATTTTTTCTGTTTGAGCTATGAATGAAGAATACTGTGTATTATCATATCTCACTTTTCCCTGGAACTAGATTCTGGTAGTTCCCTTCTTACTCTCTTCCTAAGGGCCCATTTGGTATTGAGAAAGGAAAGTGGAGAAATGGAAAGGGAAAGGGTGAAGATGGAAAATAGAAAAAAATGATGAGAAAGTAAAGTTTGTGAGCCCTAGAAAAGTGTGAGATGGAGATATAAAGCTTGTGGGACCAGGGATATATGTAATATGTAAATTACCAAAAAACCTTTCATTTCCATTTCATTACTTTCATTTCTCACAACCAAACATACTCTAAATCTTCTAGAGTTTTCTTTCCAATCTCTAAATTTACTCTGAAACCTATCAAACATAACGAGATATCAAGACAGCAATGAGATCGAGAAGGATATAAATATTGAAAGAACAAGAAAAGAGAAAAAAGTTTTTGATCTTATGACGTCATTGGTGGAGGATGACACCGCCATTGCCCTTCCTTAAGATCATAAAATGGGAGAGCGATAGAGATAGATAAAATGGTTAGGATATGAGGAGAGCTATAGAGAGTCTCAAGGGATGAGGAAAGGGTATTAAAGGATATCAAAATGTTTCTAGTGTTCAGCTCTATTTGGATATAACTTCATGGATATTTTTGCACATCAACTTTACAAAAACTAAACATATTAACAGAGGTTAGATGATGTTGACAAAAATGTAACTTTTGCACCCTTGTTTGAACTTTATAATTATTTTTGCATCCTTTTAATAGTTTATAGATGCTTTTGTGCCCAAAATATATTTACAGTGTTGTCACACTATTGGTATATCTTATTGGGATTTTTGTACATTAACCCTAGATATTAAAGAGAGCTTACCTTACAAAAGTCAAAACGGCTTGTCTTGTTATTCTTCTCCAAGAATTTATCAATTCCCATCTTAGCTTCACTTATCATTGTCTTAAAAAGATCCTAGAAGCAATAATAGAATAACAGTACAGTCAATGAAAGCTATGCAAAGTATCTCCAAACAAAGCAGTGCATATATAAAATGAGATGCTACCTCAAAAAGAAGAGATACTAATTGGCCAGATAACTCCAGCCGCTTATTCCCCACATAATCCTTTAAAACAAATTAAATAAATTAGTTAGTAAATAGAGCACATAGACCTTGTCTAGACACACAAATGTACACATGCCACGCATCAAAAGTAGATAATATTCATATATTTATATATTTTGGATGCTCATGAGATGACTAAAAAATTGCATATTTCATGTGATCATTTCAAGTTGAATGTACTAATTTGAATACAAAGTGAGGCTGCCGTTGCTTCATTTTTTAGTGCGTATAACAAATGTGAGGATTAACAAGATGAGTGTAATCTCCGAATATGGAATAATCCTGATAACATTTGACCTTCATATCATCTTCCATATCTCCATCCCTGATTTTTAGGAGCGCCCCTCCTTTTTATGTAAAGTTTCATCCATTGGACACTTCAACTGCTTGTTATTTACTTACATTCATAAGCTCAAAGTTCAAATTGATGGAAATATTTTAGGGCGAAGACCTAAAAATGATACATAACTATTGACCAAGGAACAAAAATAGTACATAACTATTCCAAGGTACAAAAATGATACCAAACTTTTACCATGTGATCAAAAATGATATTTTCACTAATATGACAATAATATTAGACATGAAATGTCCAAAATACCCTCATAATTAAATAAACTTTTACCGGGCAGCGATTAATTTATAAGGGCATTTTAGAATTTTCCTCTCTAATATTATTGTCATATTAGTGAAAATATCATTTTTGATCACATGGTAAAAGTTGTGTATCATTTTTGTACCTTGGAATAGTTATGTACTATTTTTGTTCCTTGGCCAATAGTTATGTATCATTTTTTGGCCTTCGCCCAATATTTTAATATCATGTGTCAATGACAACTTCGACTGCTTGTTGAATGCCAAGAAATGAATGTATTATAGTCCCCAATACATTATATACCCCAGACATGAAAGTCCTTCAGGCATTGAGGACAAAGTTCAACCACTAGGGACCTTGTAATATTTTAAGCCTCCTTGTCATAAGCCATTTCAGCTTGAAAGATGGACATGAACCAGGTTGGCCATACCCAGTGCTAAAATATTAAATTAATTATGAATTATATGAATCACTCCGAAAAAAATATAAAGCATGGTAGCAGCAACCATCAAACTCCGGGCTCATATACCTTGTCTATGACCATTTGAACATAAAACTATGCTCTTTAGTAAAGGCACACAACTAATTTTTATTTTAACCCTTGGAAAGAGTCTGCCTTCTTCATTGAAACACGCCTCATTCATGAAGCAAAGTAACTAAATCCTCGCTATGGTTATATGATGAAAGCAGGACCTTTTGAATTGCCTTTATACATAGTCTCCCATATTGAGAAAGATATTACCTTGTCATCCATGGTGTCCTTATTTAGAATAGCATCCATCATGCGTCTAATCATGACCGCAACATATAAACATTTAGGTCTAAAATTATTTTGGTGCACCTAATAAAAGGGGAAAAAAAAGAAGCTCAGATCAGTCTCAACAATAATCACCATGTATATGATCCTACATTGACTGAAATCAACTTACAGGCACATTTGCAAGAAATACATCTCTCAGGATGGAGTATGCTCTGCCTTCCTATATAACAGGTTCAAAATCGATGTCACAAATAAATGTCAAACTTTGTATATGATGTCAAATGCATAAATACATCAATCAAACAAATATATCTTCTGTTTGTTAGAGACACCAACATCTGCGTCTGAGCAGGAGATTCACTAACCTTTTCAGACGAATCACTTGTAAACATAGACCTCTTGACCTGAACAGGAACACAAAAACATCAGATAAATAAGAAAAACAAATTAAGCAAACACGTACAGAAATACAAACACAAAGAAAGAGCTATACAAGTAATAGTTAGCAACTACTGTTACTATAAAATTTTAAGAAGACAACCTAACAAGTACTCTTCAAAAAAAAAGAACAAAACTTTGTACAGAAAAAATGGGCAAGTCAATTTTGTGGTCAAACTAAATTTTTGTGAAGTGGGTGTACAAAAGGAAACATCAATTGACACTTGTCTCAATCAAGATCATCTTACACCAAGAGAAAACTTTTTATTAGATGCTATTCATACAAAATTCACCCTTATATTGGAATTTCTCACTATAAATACATGTAATAAGAATAACATCATCCTAAATTCCTAACAATGTTTTTTAACCATCATTAAACCAAACAAATCAAAATATTATTTAGGTGCATAGACATTATCAACTGCTTGACTATTTAGTCACTGCTATCTATTGAAGTAAAACTAAAATATCAGATAATGTCAACAACTGGACTATATAGTTACCATTATTTAGTTTATGTAAAACTCTAAATATAAGATGTACATGAGAAATATGATGAATTTAACAATTTAAACAATAAAGTCACTTCTTACAATCAAACATTAAGAGGTGCACATTTGCTTTATGTTACATCACTGTCAACTGGTCCCTCATATACACTTTCATTTATCAATATCAATAAATACAATGGAATTGGAAAACAAATGCTAAACAAGTTTTCCATCACTGACAACAAAATGATTAAAACATTTGCAATTCATAAAGCTTCAAGTGATGAATCAAAATGCTACAACTAGTTTTCGATTGTTTACATAAGACCATAGCTCTTTAGGTTTAAATAATGAGAAGACAATCTACAAAACAAAGTTCAAAAATATATGGTCCAATTAGCCGTGGTGAGTTCTCGAGCGTAAACTAACCTAAGCTTTTTTTAACGTTGATGAAATATTGTAGGAATTCTGTAGTCATAGGGATTGGATCAGATTGAAGAAGAAAAACATGTCAATAGAAATTTTTTTTTATTATTATTTCCAAATCTATTCCCTGATTTGTAATCACACACTTCTCGATCACTCTAATAATAACCATTGATTAGTACTATTGTATATATTGCCCATCAGAGATGAATCACATGTATTGCAGTATTCAGTCAAGGCCATCAGCTTCTTTAAATATATATGTAAACATATGATCAGCCTCAAAATATTTTTTAAATTTTCACAATCATCAGACAAAATGAAAGATGACAAACCTTTGACTCAAGATACTCCAAGGCTTGATCTTTAGTGTATACGCCATTTTTCGCACATTCCTAATAATGTAGGGAAATATTCCAGAGCTCAATAATGGGGCCAATAACAAAATAATGTAATAGGTCTAATTAAAAAAATACACAAGTAAAAACATTTATAGTTGAGTAAAGCAGTATTTAACACAATTTGGAGTGTTTTTTTCCATCACTAAGTGCAAGTGTTTGTTTTTTCTTGTATGAAACCATTATTTTGTATCACAACCTCGATAGATGGTAAAAGTAGTGAGCTGTAACGGGGATCTCTTCCAAGCATTTGTACAACCTCCTGATCACTCTCCATTCCCATAGCTTTCATAACAATCATCATAGGTACCTTCAAAGTATTATAAGTAACATGTTAGTGAAGGCCGCTTACAATGGGTGTGTTTGGCATACCGGTGGAAAAGTAACTTTTTTTCAATTTGACTTTTTTAGAAGTAAGATAGGAAAAAAGTCTGATTGTGTGTTGTGATTATGTTTGGATGTGTTGTTTGTACAAGTGACTTTTTTCAATCTGACTTTTAAAAAGATGTTTGGGTATGTATTTGATAAAAGCAAGATTATATTAAAGCATATGCAAATATTGTTATAATTTAGAGAGAATACATGAATTAAAACTAAAAATTTGGAAATGCTACTAATTCAAAATAAAATACATATAAATTAAAAATTATATACACACAAACATACATACTCCTTTCTGTCCTAAATATAAAACCTACTTCTAATTCTTATCAAATTTTCTCAAATTATCTTTCTCAATGCTCTACATTATTAGACAATAAGAAAGAAATGGTGGAGGCAAAGGTAGATGGTTAGTGTATATTGATAATATCATGTTATGTTAACTAACTTAACTAACATCCTTAATGAAAAAATTAGGTATTTTTCAATCTGACTTTTAGACAGATGTTTGGATAGTTATTTTGAAAAAAAAAATAGATTAAAACATATGCAAATATCGTTATAATTTAGAGAGAATAAATGAATTAAGATTAAAAATTTGAAAATAATGCTCATTTAAAATAAAATACATATAAATTAAAAATTATATAGACACACACACACACACTCCTTTGATCCTAAATATAAGACATATTTCTAATTCTTATCAAGTTTCCCCAAATTATCCTTCTTAATGCTCCCTATCATTAGACAATAAGAGAGAAAGGGTGAGTGGAGGTAAAGGTAGGTCAGTGTATATTGGAAAATTAAAGGGGAGGATTCACTGCATGCGTTTTCTGGCAATAAAAATAAAAATTTTCAATATATATATATATATATATATATATATATATATAAGTTTTAGAAAATAAGGAAGAAGCAAAAAGCAAAAATAAGCATAAGCAAATAAGCAACAATAGCTTTCTCTTTCTTTTGTGTTCACCTTGCTTTTGAGGCATAATCAATTTGACTTTGATTTGTTCCCAAACATGTTCAAAAGCAAAAAAAAGTCAAAAGCAAGAAAAAGCAAAAAAATTGCTGTGCAATCATGCTTATGCCTCTTGCCAAACACACCCAATATAATAAGGGAGCAAAATTAACACCATTGAGAAACAAAATGGAAACCTTTTTAGGAAATTGATTCAATTGCAACCAAATCTTCTCATTTTCCATCACAACAACTGTTTTGGACTTTATTGCTTCGGTACTGCTTGTAACAGATGCAATAATGCTGATAGCAAAACGAGTTAAAATATAGATTAAGACAATGTATAATAAAGTAATCATAATGATAAAATGTTGTTAATGAATTAATCACACTACGAAACAAGTGGATATCATGTTAAAGTAATCTACAGGTGCAATAGAATTCCATCTCACAAAAAATTTGCTAAATGAAAAATATATCACAAAATGCAAATAAGATTGAAGACTGCAGAATATCCTTTTAAAACAATCAAATCAACAGTAGTGGATCATCCTTCAATAGATCTAAGAGAAACACAAAATAGTATCAATAATTCAATCGAAGATATGGAATGACATGATACAAGTTAAAACTATCCCAGAAAAAGTAGAGTTCACCATAAATTGCTGGATATTATGAGAATAACTTTCAATACAGTCCACAATTCAAAGAAATACAAGGCGTGAAACTCAATAGCATTTACTTAATCAGTACCAATCCCAAAATAAAATAGGGCAAAGGTGCAAAAATAGCCACCGTAAATTTAAAAATGGGCAACTATAACTCTGGTAAATTGAAGGGGGCAAAACTGTACACTATAAACTAAAATGGGGCAAAACCATACATTGTAAACCAAAATGAGGCAAAAGTAACTCTCTATTAGGCCGAGTTAAACGGGCATTTTCCAGACGTGGGCTCCACCAACAGTAAATGACATGTGAATTCCAAAATCTGACGTGAAAGCTAAAATGCATCCAGTTGAACCCTAAATCACTAAAAACGAACTCTAAACCCCCAAATCATTTCGATAAGAAACCAAATAGAACCTCAAATCATGTGAAATTCACCTTATTTCTACGTAATCATCTGAAAAAAATAAAGTCTTATCAAAAAATTAAAGTCTCATCAACATATTGCACCCTTAAATGTATGACACGTCATTTCCTGATGGTGCGGCCACATCTGGAAAACGTACGTTTAAATTTACGATGGCTACTTTTGCACATTTGCCCAATTTTGCCCCATTTTGATTTACAGTGTACAGTTTTGCCCCCTTCAATTTACCAGAGTTATAGTTGCACATTTTTAAATTTACGATGGCTATTTTTGCACCTTTGCCCAATAAAATACTACACATCATACAAGAGTAATCAAATTACACAAGACTTTTAGACATGTCCATATGCATATATTACATACATATATGATTATATGACAAGGTGAAGCATTAGGTATAACTAGTATCTCTTTTTTATATACAGGGTATTAATAGAATTTAAATATGCATATATTACCCCATGCATTCCTTAATTTAGGACTTAGTTTGTTCCTAATACAAGTCTTCTTTCTATTTTTTCTTGCAACTTCGTAGTATATTCTCTTCCCTACGTATGAGGATGCTGGCTCAAAGCAGGGGTAAGGCTTCCTAGTATATTCTCTTCCCCAATACCCTCCTTGAGTGAGGACTAGAACTGGGTTGACCCTTCCTAAATTACCCTTATGCTCCCTAATAATAAACAAGCGAGAGGGAGAGTAGGAATAAATAAATGTACTTAGGGTGTTTTGGTAATATTATGTGATTTTAACTAATTGAACTAACACCGTTAATCTAATAACTTTAGGTAAATTGGTCTTATAATTAGGAAAGAATGGTATACATATATGATTATATGAAAGGTGAAATATAAGGTATAACTAAATTTTCAAAACACTACTTACTTTCCTTTCTTGTCTGTGTCAATAATTATTCTATTCTTTGAAAGTTGCTCTTGCATTAAAATCACCTGAAAAAGATGGAGAGCGTTAAAGCGGGAATCACTTGATTAAAAAAAAAAACAAATTTGAGTAAACAAATTTAGTTCCTAAAGAATATTATAGAGAAGTTTCCATAGAAGAAATTAATCAAAACAAACAGCCCAAAGAGTGTTTCCTGATTCACAAGTTTCAATTGTACATAATAAGAGTAAAAGAATTGGACACACCAGTTTTTATAGTTTGTAATACAGGGTAAATAGGGCATAACATTGTATACAATGAGAAAGGGGGGAAGTCTATTACCATTTTCTGCAATTGTTAGTATTTAGGGTCTAAGGGCACATTATGTGAGTCTTGTCATTCCACCACAAAAGCTTAAGTCAATGTGGTGGAGACTCAACTCATATATATACCCTTAGCCTATCTTTGATTTAGGCAATGTGGGACTTATGACTTATGAGTTTCTCACATTCACCCTACTTTCTTTTCTTTTCTTTTTTCTTTCTTTTTATTTTTCATTCTTTTTCGCCTGGGCTGTACTCCTTTTTTGGGTCAGTACTTCATGTTAAAAGGAGAGAAGAGATTTGGAAGAAGAAATGATTTCTCTTATTGATAGGCTGTACAATGGTGGTGAGACATTATATAGGAGAGGAGAGAATATGAAAATGGAAAATACAATCAATCAAGCATAAATGCATATCAAAGAGATTATGCATATCAAACAGATTCTTCAAACAATATCAAAGAGATTCTCTAACACTCCCCCTCAAGCTGGAGAGTATATGTCAAGCATTCCCAGCTTGCTTCGGAATCTCTCAAATGTAGGTCGGTCAAGTGGTTTAGTCATCATATAACCAATTTGCTCAGAAGAACGGACATACGTCAATGTCATGATCCCCGCCTCTACTTTCTCCTTAATGTAATGTCTATCAATTTCGACATGTTTAGTTCGATCATGATAAACAGGATTCCTAGTCATTTCAATGCTGGACTTGTTATCACACCATATTTGCAGTGGGCCATCAAAAGGAATTCTCAATTCATGTAGTAATCTGATGATCCAGATTCCTTCGCATACACCAAGACATGCAGCTCTTAACTCAGCTTCACAACTACTTCGTGATACAATGGTCTGTTTCTTGCTTCTCCAAGTAACTAAGTTTCCCCAGAGATATGAGCAATAACATGTGATAGATCTTCCAGTTTCTAGGTCTCTTGCAAGACTTGCATCAGTATAAATCTCCAAGTTCCTAGCTGTTCCTTTCTTAAAGAATATTCCTCTACCTGGATTTCCCTTCAAGTACCCAAGTATTCTCATAACCGCATCCATATGCTCCTTTTGTGGTTGGTGCATGAATTGACTTACCATTCCCACAGCAAAACTGATATCCGGACGTGTATGAGTCAAGTATATCAATTTCCCAACAAGTCTCCGATATCTCTCAGTGTTAGCAGGAACTCTCTTTTCCTTTATTTCTAGTTTGCATTGGTCATCCATAGGTGTCTCCTCCGGTTTTGCGCCTAGCATCCCGGTCTCATGTAGCAAGTCTAGTGTGTACTTGCGCTGGGACACATTAATGCCTTTCCTGCTTCTGGTTATCTCCATGCCAAGAAAGTATCTCATCTGACCAAGATCCTTCACTTGAAATTCACTTGCTAGAGCTTGTTTCAGCTGAACTATGGAGCTTTCATCGTTTCCTGTAATAACAATGTCATCAACATAAACAATTAAAATTGTCACTTTTTCACCATTATGTTTAGTGAACAAGGTGTGATCTGCTTGCCCCTGAACAAAGGTCATCTTCTTCAGCACTCTAGAGAATCTGTCAAACCAGACTCTTGGAGACTGTTTCAATCCATACAAAGACTTCTTCAACCTGCACACAGTGTTATTAGGAGCTTTGACACCCTCTGGAACTTCCATGTACACTTCTTCCTCTAAGTCACCATTTAAAAAGGCATTTTTAATGTCTAATTGATGTAATGACCAATCCAGGTTGGCTGCAATAGAAAGAAGTATGTTGATGGTACTAAACTTGGCAACTGGAGCAAACGTCTCCTCGTAATCAATGCCATATGTCTAAGTGTACCCCTTTGCAACTAATCTGGCCTTATACTTGTCGATGCTCCCATCAGGATTAAATTTTGGAGTAAATATCCACCTGCATCCAACTGCCTTCTTCCCTCTCGGAAGATTTGTAATCTCCCATGTTTTATTCTCTTTGAGAGCCTTCAACTCCTCTTCTGTAGCTAATTTCCAATTAGGATCAGTCATAGCTGCTGGAAAGTGTGTGGGATTTTCACCTGAGCAGTGTTAATTACAAAGCTCTGCATCTTTGCAGACAGATTACCATAAGAAACAAATTTCTGAATAGGATGTTGAGTACAAGATCTTACCCCCTTTCGCAGAGCAATAGGTCAGCCCATCTCTTCAGGATCTATTCTCGAGTTAGATTCATGGTCATTCCTCGGAGCGGAAGGAACTCTACTATCAGTTGCTTCATTGCCTGATTGTAATTCCTCATCATGTTGATCTTCAGAGACCATCTCAGTATTGATTTCAACATTGTTTTCCACTCTGGGTTGAGAATTGCGTTCACTAAGGTTGTCCTGGGTGATTTCTATTTCTGGGATGGTTATGCCTCTTTCAAAGTCTACTGGGTTGGATGACATTTCAGGGTAAACTAAGATCTCTTGTTCAAGGCTTGACTTAGGTGTGGGATTCACAATTAGCCATTCTGTACCATCACTCTCCCCCTGAATGGGTAATTTGGGATAGTATGCCTCACTCTCGTAAAACACTACATCCTTTGAGACAATGGTTTTTCGGGTGATTGGACTGTAGCATTTATAACCCTTTTGACTTGGAGAATACCCAACAAATATACATTTTTCTGCTCTAGGATCAAGTTTGCCCTCAGCCTGTTTGTAAACAAACACGACACACCCAAAAGTTTTTGGAGGTAAGGTATGAATGAGTGGAGAGTTGGGGTAGGTTTCAAGGAGTTTCTGTATAGGAGTGGAGAAGTTGAGAACTTTGGATGGCATACGATTGATAAGGTAGACAGCGGTAAGGATGGCATCTCCCCAGAATATTTTAGGGACATTTCTTTCTATCATAATGGCTCTAGTTACTTCTAAGAGGTGTCTATTCTTCCTTTCAGCCACTCCATTCTGCTGAGGGGTGTACACACAAGAGGTTTGGTGGTGAATACCTTGCTTGGTTAGAAACTCTTTCATAGAACTACTTAAGTATTCCTTAGCATTATCACTCCTTAAAATTTGGATAGAGGTGTGGAATTGGTTTTTTACATAAGAGTAGAAACTTTGGAATATTTGGTTCACTTCAGATTTTTCTTTCATTAGGTAAACTCATGTAGTTCTAGTGTGATCATCAATAAAGGTTACAAACCATTTGGCATTGGCTTGGGTTTTGGTTTTAGCAGGCCCCCAAATGTCACTATGGATTATTGTGAAGGGTGTGGTCGGCTTATAGGATAGTTGAGGATAGGTGGATCGTTTTTGCTTTGCGAGTTGGCAAGTTTCACAAGAAAATGATACTGAATTTTTATTGAATAGACTTGGAAACAAATGCTTCATATAATCAAATCTTGGATGGCCTAACCTTTGGTGCCACAACAGAATATCTTCATTATTGGAATGCGAGCTAACAAGTGCCTTATTTGCTTCTCGTTTCCTTCGGTTAGAGCCTTCAAGATAATAGAGTCTATCTCATTCCTTAGAATTGCCAATCGTCCTCCTCGAGTTTAAATCCTAAAAAGTACACCCACTTTCATCAAAGATCACTCTACATCTCTTGCCTTTAATTAATTTACTCACAGATATCAGATTACAAGTAAGCGCAGGAACAAAGAGAACATTGTGAACTTCTAAGTGTTCTGTCAACAAAACAGAACCAATTCCTGCAACTTTTGTAACAACTCCATTTGCAACTTTAACTCTAATATTTTCCGGACATAATCTAAGAGTTTTGAATAAACCTCTGTTTCCACTCATATGATCTGTAGCTCCTGAGTCAACGATCCATGTATCATCAGCAGTCATAGTATTATTAAGGGCTATTATGGAATTACCTGACTGAACAAGGTTTACATTTGATTTGTAATCGATAATCATCACCTGAGGCTCTGACATAAGTTCCGGTGCTTCTTCAGGCTTCACTGAACCTTTTGAGGAGCTACCCATTAGAGCTATAGGATGAGAATCTGATTTGTCAAATTTTGAAGGAGCTAATGCGGCTGACAGTGGTGGAAAAACAGGCCGAAAACACGTTTCTGGACATTTCGGAGCTCCGGCGGCCATGTACGGCGGCGCGAGGATTTCACGCGCCGGAGGTGTGGTGGCGCGTGGGAGCCACGCGCCGCTGCTGTGGCGGCGCGTGAAGGCCACGCGCCGCTCAGAATGACGGCAGGACGGAGGTTTTGGCCGAACTCGGCCTCGCGAACTCAACGGTGGTGGCGGTGTCGTGCGACGCGCCATGGATTGCTCCAGATCTACACCGCCCGAATATTTTGTCTCTCTCTCTCTCTCTCTACGATCTCAGCGGGAACGAACCATTCTCCTCAGATTCGAACAAGGCTCTGATACCATGTTAAAAGGAGAGAAGAGATTTGGAAGAAGAAATGATTTCTCTTATTGATAGGTTGTACAATGGTGGTGAGACATTATATAGGAGAGGAGAGAATATGAAAATGGAAAATACAATCAATCAAACATAAATGCATATCAAAGAGATTATGCATATCAAACAGATTCTTCAAACAATATCAAAGAGATTCTCTAACAGCAATAGAGTGAGTAGACGATTGAGCCCATATAATTATTGTTCCTAAAACTATATACATAATTATTACTCCCCATTTTTCCTTTTATTTCCTATATCGGAAGTAAAAATCTTGCACCCAAATCAAATCAACATATTGAGTTTCCTAATGTTTCCAAAGTTATACTCCCTTTGTCCCTTATAATAAGAGCCAAGAAAACAAAATCACACAAATTAAGGAAGTAGTTGATAGAGATAAAAATGCCTTAAATAATTTTGTTATATCAATTTTGCCCTTATTTATGATTGAACATATAAGAGAGAGAAATTTGATAATGGTGCTATAAATGAGTATGAAAGAAAATGTGAATAGAAAGAAAAATGAAGCATGTAAGAAAAAGTCAGAATATCACCTTCTCTGTTCCTTTGATTACAAAATAACCACCAGGATCAAGAGGGCACTCACCTATCCAATGGAAAATGAAAAAGGCAGATTTCTATAAGGAATCAATAAGATAAAAAGTGGTTGAATATAAGGAATCAATAATCTGTTCTACATCAAAATAGTAAAAGCACAAAAAGCACAAATTATATCCTCTACGCATACGAACCAAGTTTTGCAAGTTCTGCTTCATCTTTGCCATACAGAACACAGCAGGAACTCCGTAACATGATGGGCATCCTCCCAATAATAACATCATTCTGCAAGGGAAAAAGCACATAATGATGTGTTAGAATTATAGAATTAATATTAGTATTTCCTATTTTGTAATAGTAGAATGTTCTTCATAATTATTAATTATAGCATTAGGAAACTAAGTTATTAAAGAATCGTATTAGGTAAACTTGTAGAAGAAGTTTACTATCTTTTAAGAAACTTTTGTATTATAAATATGATATCATATCAATGAAATATTCATCGAAATATTCAGCCATCTTTGTTAACACACGATAACACTATACCCTCTCTTTTATAATCATCTGACCAGGGCTTCCTTCAGGATACTCAACATTAACATATATTGGAGCCGCATACCTATTATTAGACAGAAGAAAATGAAACATTGTTCAATAAGCATATAACCCAAAGCAACTTGATATGATTTAAAACAATAGATGCATAAAGATAGAACTTACGTAAGGTCAGATAAGCGGCATGTTTGTGGCGTGATTTTCTCAGGAACACCATCTACCATAACTGATGGCTCACCAATTCTGACATCCTTAAACCTACACAAAAAGAGCTCATTGTCCATAACCCATAAAGAAAGAAAACTTAAGTAATGCACGCCTTTCAAAATTAAAAAAACCAACAATATGAATTGATTCATGCAAGGTTCCTTGTTCATAAGGACTAACTTATTAATAAAGTATGCAGCATTCATATATCATACTTAATACAACCAAAGAAAACCAACAGTTGTACCTTAAATACATTTTGGGGTGCTTTGATGCCACAATAATATCATTAGCACGAATGATTTTCTTGATGCCAGTTTTCACAAAATAATTAAAAGAATCCAAATGCTGCTTCACCAATCCTCTAACCTACAAAATCACAGCCCGTAAGACATAGAACTAAACAACAAACAAAGCAAAGCAACATTCTCCTTCCGTTCCTAAATATAAGAGATAGTAAGACATCACAAAAACCATAAACGAACCAACATTATCCTTCCGTTCCTAAATATAAGAGATAGTAAGACAGCACAAAAACCACAAACATAGCAACATTCTCCTTCCATTCCTAAATATTATGAGAGATAGTAAGACAGCACAAAAATCCACAAACGAAACAACATGCTATAATGCAATGCAAGGTTACCTTGAGGAACTCAGGAAGAAGCTGATATTTGTCAACAGCAGATTTCACAGGCGCCGCAAGAAATTGCTTATCAACGCCACCACTGAATTATTTTGCAGCGAAAACATAGAGAAAATCAGAACCAATTTAAAAAAAAAATAGGGGAAGAAATATAGAAAAAAAAAGTAAAGATATGAAGAAGTAAGGATCGGATGTACGCTTCTCCCATGATGATTAAGTAGAGGAATGAATTCAGCAAACACGAGAGAGAGAGAGGCTTCTGTTGATTCTGTTCCACTGTGAAAAAGAACGAATGATGAATCAAACGGAGACGGCAGAGAAAACGGCGGAGATGAACGTAAAAGTGTAATCCTGTTATAAGCAGCCTAAAACCCCTACAAAACCCTTTTCTACACTTAAGCTATGTTTGGTTCAACTAATGGGGAGGGGAGGGGAGGTTCATTAAAGGGAGGTGAGGGGAGGGGAGGTTCATTAAAGGAAAGGAAGTGAGGGGAGGAGATGTTAATTTCTTGTTTGGTTTGAGAAGGGGAGGGGAGAGGGTAATTTATTAGTTGACAATTACACCCCTCACTCTTATACCAACTAAGTAGACCCTTTTTGTGTACATATATGGTGTTTTTCTCTCATTCTGCAACATCAATCAGCTCTCTGTCCTAATTTCCCAACAAACATTAGATATACAATTAAACCAATGCGTACAAAGACAGTTGTCTTCTCTTACAAGCACAAAGAACAAAAACTTGACAAGGTGCACCTTGTCAAACTATAGCAGAATTAACCAACAAAGTGTCTTGACTACCAATTTCTAAAATCAAATAAACAATGCCCCAAATCACAAATTCATAAAACTAAACCCCCAAAACAAAAAAACCAAGAGCAAATACAAGAAGCATAAAGACCCAATCTTACATTTATTCCAAATCAGCACAAAGAGCCAATCTAACAAGTTTAGCAGCATCCAATGACAGGCTTTGCTCTAGACACTTTTAACACACGTCTGAGTTAAATCATTAACATAATTAATATTAATATATCATGCATCACAAATAGCTTAGAATATTGTATTATAATTGATGCTAATATACAAAAATTAGTTAAAAGAAGGTCCATACGAGACACATTCAGGACTGCAAATCAACATAATCCATAGCATACAAAGTGCGAAAATCAACATTAGCAGGTTTTGGGAGTAAAAGAAGGCTTAGTATTGATACAATGACAGGACAGGGTATGTATGTATGTATGTGTGTGTGTGTGTGTATATATATATATATATATATATATATATATATATATATTCTAACTGTCAAACTAACTCTCCAGTGTCACTTGCTAATGCACTAATTGTAATAACCAATCAATAGACCATAATGTTCTCTACTAATAGTAACAATTACAAAACTACCCTGACTCATAACAACAACACGTATCAACTATGTATGTATGTAAACAAAATCGTCTCCTCCTCCCTGAATCATATCATAATCATAATCATGATCATGAATAAAATAAATTCACTCATCCTCTCCCATAACTGAACGGGCGAACGGAGAAAAGGTATGGAGGACGAAGAAGGAAAGGCTACAGAGGAGGAAGAAGAAAATGAATTTCAATTGACAAGTTACAGAGGACATCTAGGGCAATGAAGAAAGAAGAAAAAGCAAGGGTAGGGCAATCTTACCGGAACGTTGAGCAGTGGCGGCGACCACGCGCGGCGACCGGCGAGTGAAGAAGAGAAATGGTGAACGACGACGCGAGCAAGTAAGAACTGAGAAGTGAGTAGCGATTTAGTTGTTGAGGAGGGTAGGTTTGGAATATAAGAAATCTAATATGGGCTCTTATGCAACTTGTGCTAAAATCTAGGGCCTTTGAGTTAATATGTACTAAAATTTTATAATTTCCATTTAGGGTTTGGGATTTGATTTGTGCTTCTGCGAATTTGGGTATTTTCATTATTCTTTTTTTTATTACAAAAAATAATCATCCTAATATATAGTATTTTCATTATTCTTTGGTATATTATTCAAAGTATTTTATTTTTTAAATTTTTGCAAAATAGTTTAATATATGCATATTTTCATTGATATTTAATCATGAACTGACCATTTTGAATTTTTCAATTCAATACTTTTTTTATAACATCAATTCAATACTTTTTTTTATGATTCAATACTTTTAGTTAAGTGAAACTAATAGTATTAGTAAAAAACGACTGAAAGTGTATTTTTTAAATATAAAAGGCTAAACTGAATTTTGATAAAAATTAAAGCACCAAAAATATATTTTAGACTTGAAAAATGACTTTTCCTCCCTTAACAGTATTATTATATGTTTTTAAATTTGTACTCATTGTGTAATATTTAGAAAAAACGTCCATGTTTTTGTCAAAGTAATTAGTTTTATGATGCTAGTAATTTGGAAAGGTTTTTTTATCATGAAATTTAGAAAGGTTGAATGAAATGTTTAGAAGAGAAAACGCGACAGGAAGTTGCCAAAATAAAGTGAAAAAGGTTCGAAGTTCATTATTGTGCCTTTATTATAGGGAAAATGACAGAAAAATGTCACTTGAATTTCATTTGGACAAAATGAGGTCTCCAATTTCAACTTGGACAAATAGGGGAGTTTCCAATTCCAACTTGGACAAATAAGGGACAGTCCCCTATTTATCAAAATGAAATGTAAGGCAAATGTCATTTTTGCCCTTCAGTCTCAATTACTGTTCTTCTTCATCCTCGAAAAAACCCATCTCTCTTTTGTAAGCCCTACTTTTTAAAGCTCTCCCCTTCTTCCTCACAAAGAAGCTCACGTCCCCTTCTTCAAACTTCTTCACTGTCTTTTGGCTTACTCGTTTTTCATCTTCCTTCTCTATTCCCTCTCCATTTAAATCTCCTTCACTGATTTTCTCTCTCGCCTTTTTCTCTCCGTTTCGGCGGCAGCAGCGAAGTGACATAGAACAACGACAAGAAGCTCGAAGCATCGTGGGTAATCTTCATTTCCTCTTTTCTTCTCTTTTTGGCCAAATTTTAGTGAGTTTCTGGGAGGGAATCAATTCTAGTTTTGGGGGTTAAGAGTTTCTTTAACTGACATGAATACAAGTTTGATTCTGATTCCTCTTATGAAATAGAAGGGTGAAGAAATTGACTTGAGCTTACTGATTTTTGTTGGAAAGCTTCTACTTTGTTTTTTTCAATGTCATTGGTATCTGAAAAATGAAATGAACGATGCTTAACACTGTTATTGCTTAATTTACACAAATTGATGTTTGACACTGCAGAAACTTGGTTATTGCAAATGATGCTTGACCTTAGTTCTATTCTTTTAAGCAATTGATGCTAGAAGAAGTAAGAATTCCAAAATGTCCTATTTTGGGTGTTTTCTGGTCTCAGTGTTGTTTCTGCTTCAATTTTCTTTTAGTCCAAACATAGTATCGTCTCAAAGATTTTGTAATGATGTACTGAGACAGAGGATGCAGTGTTGTTTCTGCTTCAATTTTCATTTAGTCCAAACTCCAAACATAGTATCATGTCAAAGATTTTGTAAATTTTTCTCCTACCAAGTGTGCATGTTGGAGTGCCTCAATTCACTCGCCTAGGATAGAGTTTACTATTTAATTTAATGCTGTTTTTTTGGACCTTGTATGATTTGGCCATATTAGAAAATTATTAATATACTTTATTGTTATCTCCCCTCGAGGTTTGGGAGACTCAAGCAATAATCTGGATCTTCTCTCTGTTATATGTATATCGCATTAGAATGTGAATAAAAGCGAGTAATGCAGTCATGAATTTCTTCAAAGAAATATTTCCACAAACCAATACATGCTTTTGCCCAATGCCAAATGTATTTTTAACACTGTAGTGTCATACATATTTTTACAGCTGTACCTTAACCATGATTGGGAACTTCCTTGAATTTTTTCTTAGTATTATAATGACTGACACAACAACAGAGCAATATTTGGTCATAGACAAATGCCAATAAAAGACTTTATTATGTTCCTTATTTCTCTCACACTTTCAGGCACCTTAAGGTTGATTCAAGCTTGTGTTCCTCATATGGCAGCTAGGAAAAAGGGGAAGATTGTAAACATTGGTAGTGTAACAGCTATGGCACCAGGTTCATGTTCAGGTGCTTACACTTCCTCCAAAGCTGCTCTTCATGCTATGACAGATACCCTCAAGTGATTTCATTGTTCTTCAAACTTGTTTCCAAGAATTAATGTTCAAAACTGCATAAATATATTGGATATATATAAAATTTGATGTACAGATTGGAACTGAGCCATTTTGGAATTGATGTTGTGGCTGTGGTTCGTGGAGCTATAAAGTCAAATATAGGAGAATCTGCTGCAGCTAGCTACATGAGCATGCCTGAATGGAAATTATTCAAGCCTTTTGATGGTGCCATAAGAGAGAGAGCTTAATTTTCCCAGAAATCCAAGTCCACACCAACCGATGAATTTGCTAAACAAACTGTAGCTACAATACTAAGGAAGAAACCACCCGCTTGGTTCTCCACTGGCCATTACTCTTTCATTATGACCATCATGTACTATTTGCCACTTTTTATTAGAGATTTTCTTTTAAGGAAAACAATGAAATGATGAACACTTGGCCTCCATGTATTTGGGAGCCTGCTAATTATTGCATTGTTTTATTTAGTAAAATGTAAACTTTGATCAGTGGCTATCAAAATGTAAACCCTTGTATCCGTTTTTTTGTTTTGCTGACTTTGTTGTGTGATTTTGTCAAGTTTTATTGCTTTATTAGTGTCAAGTTGAAAAGTGGGAACTTGATTGAATTTTGTATCCTCATTCTAGGTTTAATTGTGGAATGCACATGTTGATGTTGATAAACAACAGATGTCTGACTTACTATTGTGTAAGAAAAACGTGCAAAATTCTTGTGACAATCTTAAATAATAGCCAAAATTCATAAAGTTCAGTTTTCACTTTATTGTCACTATAACCTTTGCTTCAAATTTATAGTTTTTTAAGAAGCCCCAAAAAAATCATGGTTAGTGAATTGCGATACTGGGGTAGTAAGTCTGAGTGGAAAAATATACAGTTAATGGTGATACTAAAGTAGTAAATTGCAATACTTGAGTAGTGAATTGCGATACTTGCGATACTAAAGTATCGCCATTCACTACGTTAATATCGCTATTAACTGTCGTGTTTTCCATTAGTAACCATTTTAAGACCTGAATAACTACTTGACTTAAAAAAAACAAAACATGGTTCACTACTCAAGTATCACGGTTCAGTTAACTGACTAAGGGAAAACGTGGCAGTTAATTGCGATACTGTGGTAGTAAATACCGATACTTAGGTAGTGAATTGCGATTCTTGGGCAGTGAATAACCGTTTGGTTTTCAGGTAAGTAGTTAGTCAAATGTGCTGACCAAGGGAAAACTTGGCAGTTAATTGCGATACTTTGGTAGTAAATAGCGATACACATGTAGTGAATTGCGATTCTTGGGCAGTGAATAACAGTTTGATTTTCAGGCAAGTAGTTAGTCAAAGGTGCTGACCAAGGGAAAACGTGGTTAATTGTGATACTTTGGTAGTAAATAGCGATACTCGGGTAGTGAATTGCGATTCTTGGGTAGTGAATAATCGTTTGGTTTTCAGGTAAGTAGTTAGTCAAAGGTGCTGACCAAGGGAAAACTTGGCAGTTAATTGCGATACTTTGGTAGTAAATAGCAATACTCGGGTAGTGAATTGCGATTCTTGGGCAGTGAATAACCGTTTGGTTTTTCAGGCAAGTAGTTAGTCAAATGTGCTGACCAAGGTGTTTGATAAAATGCGATATTAAGGTGTTTGATAAAATGTCTAAAAGAAGAATTTGTTTAAAATTCTGGATTTTGCCAAGCTAAAGTTTATAGGGTTAAGATAAACAAATTTTCAAACACCTTAATTCTTCTCTTAGACATTTTATCAAACACCTTAAATGCACTACAAAATCAATTACATTACTAATCTTCTCCACTTTCTTGTCAATATGGTCCAACCTCCATTCAAGCTTGATTTCAAGTTTTCTACAATAAATTTTAAGCTTCTCTCAGACATTTTAACAAACATTTAGAGTGCACTCATAACCCAATGATATTATTTACTCTTTACATTACAAATCTCATGTCAAAATCCCCAAGTTTCAATCACACACACATATACATCCAGAATTTTTAAGTTAACATCAAAGTCATTCCTCTCCCAAACATCAATTCGACAAACAGAGAAAGAAGAGAGGCATATTGACGAAGAAGATGAAGAAGGGGAAGAATAGGCTCATAGATGTTTCTCTTCTGAGATTTGTTTCTTCAGTGTTGTTGCTGTCAGAAGTGTGGTGTATTTTTCTACGATTTGCTTCTGATCTCCCAATGTTTTTTGTAGGATCAGATTTCTAATGTTGATGTTCTTCTTGTTGATGCTCACGTGAGTTTGTTTTTGTTCTTCTAATGTTGATGTTCTCTTTGCAGGATGACTCTTGGGTTTGTTTAAATTCTTTTTTTTACTGTACAAGAGTGAATGGTTGCTTTAGTGAAGGGCAAAAATGGCATTTGCCCAACATTTCATTTGGACAAATTGGGGACTGTCCCATATTTGTCCAAGTTGGAATTGGAGACCCCATTTTGTCCAAATGAAATTCAAGTGTCATTTTTCTGTCATTTTCCCTTTATTATATCATCATTTACTCACTTTTATATTTCGATCAAAAAAAAATTACTCACTACTCCCTCCAATTCTAAATATAAACCTAATTGACTTTTTTGAAAAATCCTAAAAAAAGCAAAATAAGATAATTATAAATTGATTTACCTAATTCTTTTCCCTTAAACTAGTGTATTTTACTTATAAACTAATGGATAATCTAAAAATATATCAAATATGTCATGATTTAATAGACTATTTTGCAACCTTAACCTCTCCAAAAAAAAGTCATTTTGGTCCTATATTTAGGACCGGAGGTAGTATTTTCTAAGAGAATTACATGAGGAGCTTGTTATATAAAAAAAAGAACTAATTGTCTCGGGTGTATGGTTCGAGTGTGTGGTTGAGTGGCAAGGACTCATTCACCCTTAACCAATTGTTTGGGGTTCGAACCTTAGCGTTGGGTATGGAGAAGCATTAAATCTCTCAGGCCAGCTGTCCCACCCTTTGAGGTGCCTACAAATCAGCGGGGGATTAGTCTCTCACTTGTCGAGTGAGGGGATACCTTGATCATAGATAAAAAAAACTACAAGAGGAGCTGATTGGCGTTTTTTGGAGCTTGATTACAAGAGTTTAAAAATTGATTGATTACTCTTTTAAATGGAAACTAATTAAAATTTCAGTTTTTATAACAGCAAAAGCAAAGAGAGATGAGTGAGAGAGAGGGCAGTAAGGAAAGAGAGCGTGACAGGTCTCCAATGGGTAAGAGCAGGGAAATTTCTCCAAAACAACCTTCTGATCAAAGCCCCACCGATCTGGGGTTGTTTGGGGAAATTTCCCATCCACTTCCGAATACTGTAGAGATTAATGGAGAGGGGGCTCGGTTGGCGTCAACGACGGTAACGAAAATGTTAATGTGAACCTAAGTGGCGGTAACGAAAATGTTAATGTGAACCTAAGACACTTGTAACCCTTATGTTGTGTGCTGTAGCCAAGAAAAACACAAGGAGTTGATCTGAAACTCATCTTGTGGCTATTGTATGGTCTGAGACATGGATAGCAGCGACAACCAAATACTCTTGGATAGAATAATCTGGCTGTTTGTTGAAGAGCTTCTCATATGGACTTATGTGGTCTAGGACTTTTGTAGGCAGTCTATTAATCAAGAATACTGCTGAAGTAAATGCATGAGGCCAATAGAATAAAGGCAATGATGCTTGTGCAAGCATAGTTAGACCAGTATCTATTATATGTCTATGTCTTCTTTCAATAAATCCATTATGTTCTGAGGTCTATGGACAAGACAACCTATGTTCAATGCCTGACTTTTGCAAGTAATCAGAGAAGGCTTGAAACTCACCTCCATTATCAGACTGAAACTGTTTTATTTTTGTCTGAAACTGAACTTCAACCTTTGTTTTAAACATTTTAAAAACTTCCAATGCTTCAGATTTTCTTTTTAACAAGTAAATCCAAACAAATTTGCTATAAGCATCAACAAAGGAAATATAGTATGTATATCCAGAAGATACAACTGGAGCTGGTCCCAACACATCAGCTATAACCAACTCAAAAGGTTTATTGTATGTAGTAGTAGAAGATACAAAAGGAAGTTTATGACTCTTGCCCATTTGACAAGCTTGACATATAGTCCAACTACTATCTTTTGAGACTGATATATTGTTTGATTTCAACACTTGCTTAGTAATATCTAATGATGGATGGCCTAATCTACGGTGCCATAACAACAGAGAATCAGACTCAGAAACAGAGTAACAGACAGCAGAAGAGGGTACACCTGATTGATGACATTTATCAGTTTTTCCCACAAACTGGTACATGCCTCTTGTCTCAGTACCATGCGCTAAAGTCACTCGGGTCTGCAAGTCCTTCACAACACAATCATTAGGAAAAAATTCAACAGAAACTTGATTTTCCTTAGTGAATTGAGCTATTGACATCAGATTTTTTCTCATAGAGGGCACACATAATAT
Organism: Mimosa pudica; assembly: GCA_029929735.1. NCBI lineage: Eukaryota > Viridiplantae > Streptophyta > Magnoliopsida > Fabales > Fabaceae > Mimosa > Mimosa pudica. The sequence goes on along the minus strand of JAKELP010000051.1, from coordinate 690,047 downwards.
GTTATTAAGGTGCAAGGTCTAGATGCAGGTAGCATTGAATGTCCAATAGCAGTAATTTCTAAGGTCTGACCGTTACCTACAGCCACAGTTCCAGATCCTTGATAAGATGCTTGCAGTTGAATTTGAGCTTAGGAGTTTGCCACATGTTGCGTAGCTCCTGAATCAATGTCCACGCATTATCTCCTGCATTTGCAACAGGTGCTGCAAGATAGACCTGAGGAGATTCTACTCCAGAAGTAGGTTGTACAAGAGGTGCAGATATATTTGGACTATAGGGAGTAGGAACAGAATTATTAGTAGCAACAGGAGTACTATTATAATTTTGTTCATACTGATAGTAGCATCGTTGAGCAGTGGGTCCAATTTTGGCACATATCTGACAAGTTAACTGAGAATTGAAGAATCTTCCTCTGCCACGATATGAAGAAAATTGATTAGATCCTCCTCTATATTGTGGTTGTGCATTTCCTTTGCCCGGACCAAATCTTGGATTATAGGATGCATGATAAACATCCTCTGACATATCTCCAGGTGTTGTGGTCATGTTCACTTGTGAAGCAGTAGACAAAGATATCTTCTTCTTGTTCGCGAAGAACATTAGAGCTCTTGAAGAAATCGATTGATCATTACTAACCATGATTGAGCTCGAATTTGTCATTGTCAATCTCAATTGCTTGCTTCACACAATAGAAATGAATGAAAGGATCGAAGACCACGACCAAATTTAGGCTCGCTGCTCTGATACCATATTCGCCTAACTAGGGTTTAGAGAGAAAAGCAAGAAAGTGATCTTGTATTATTGATTAATCAGCTCAAATGAGAAATGAAGAGTATGAAATGCGTGGCTGTCACCCAAGAGGGGGGGTGAATTGGGTGAGGGAATAAAAACTTTATTTCTTTTCGAAAGACTGCTTGTGCTTGGTGATGATGTTATTGAGTAATGGTATGCACAAGTCAGTATGTTATGTGATGCAAAAATAGAATGTTTAAATGTAAGTTTATGCACACATAAATTTATCCTGGTTCGGTCACCCAGACCTACATCCAGTCCCCAGGCTCCACCTGAGATTTTCAATCCACTATTCTTGTTTAAACCAGGCACAAGAGAAGCCTTTACACTTTAGGTTTTACGGGCACGGGTTCACCTAACAACCCACAGGTTTTACAACGGGTTCACCTGCAAACCTTACAAACGCAAGTTTTACGGGCTAACTTGCAACCTATGGAGATTTAGAAAACTTCTAAATGCTCCCCCTTACAAAATGTAAGATTACAATTATGTTCACTCTATGAACTGATTGTGCTAAACACTTAAGCTCGAATGACTCTCTCTAAGAGTAGATGATGTTACTCACTTAAGCACAAAAGAATCACTCTCTAAGAATATTACATATCTAAGTCCGAGAGTAGAAGATGAGAGGAATGTAGAGTAGTGTTTCAGACAATAAGCTCTGTTCTCTCTCTCTCTTTTCTGAATGTAGATGTTCCTTTTATATCAGCCTCTGATTATCCAACCGTTGGAGAGGCAATAAGGCCGTTTGAATATAGCCGTTGGGCGTTGTTTACGTTGTCCTCATTAATGCACAGCAGAGTTGACTTTGCTTTATCTGAATAGGGTGCTTTGTCCAGCTGTTCTGTCAACACTGTTCTGACAACACTGTTCTGGCAAAAGTCGTTCTGACATCTATACACTGTACGGTCTGACTCTTGCTTGTTGTCAGATGAGGACTTCGTTCCTCAAGCATAAGTCCAGGATGCTAAGAGACTTACTATCGGAAGCTCTCTTGCTAACTGAAGTGAAGCTCGTGGACTCTAACATTCTGCTTGCTATCATAGAGGAACTTTGTCTTCCAAGCACTTGTCCATGAATGATAAGAGTGCTTTGCTATTGGATGCTCTCTTGCTATCAGAAGCTCTCTTATGGACTCCGACTCTTGTGGGTAGTATGAGCTTTGACACCTTGAGTGAATCTTCAGATTATGTTCTCATACTCCTCATGCTTGGTAGGTAACAATGTTGTTTGAATATCTGTTATCCTTTTGTTACCGTTGGAAGGAACATCTTCTTAAATGCTCAGCAGGGTTGACTTGCTTTATCTCTGAAAAGTAGTCCTGACACCTCTGCTCTGACAAAAGCATTCTGACTTCCGAGTATGTGACATTTACTCTTGTACTCTTGCTGACGGATGATCATCGTTCATCCGGAAGTGGCAATCTTGCTCTGCAAGTGTTAATCTCTGAAATCCAATGTCAAGAGTCTTTGCATCCGGAAGCTCAGTTGCATCCGGAAGTGTGATTAAGTTCTGCACATACTGGTTAGTCCAACATAGCAATATATATAATCAGATATAGTAAAACTATACATGTTGTGGGAAGTTTGCTATGGGAAGTAGTCTTACTTAGACTATGTTCTGACTTAGTGTAATGTCTACTGACTCTAAGGGATCTCTATTCCAATAGTCAGCTTAAGTCTCGTTAGTTTACTCTAAGTCTTCCTAAGTGACTCAGTGTGTCATTTGTTCATGCTATGTATATTAAGTCAACACACAATCACATGAAGTGGGAGTTTACTTAGTCTAGGATGTATCCGGAAGCACTTCTACATCCGGAAGTACTTTCACTTGATGAAGGATCTAGCTCACCATCACTTACTCTCGCTCAGTGTATTTCATTCCAACAGTCAGCGCTAGTCACTGAGCTATCGGAAGCACTTTTACTTGACGTGGTGAACTCACTGAAGCTTAGGGTTATATCTCTTTTATCAGCCTGTGCAAGTCTAAATCTAACAGGAAGCAATTTCGCTTGACGAGGCTAATTCACTGACGCTTGGGGATATATCTATTCTGTTAGCCTGCGCCAGTCTAAATCTATCAGGAAGCAATTTTACTTGACGAGGCTGATTCATTGACGCTTGGGGTCATTCTATTCTATCAGTCTGCGCCAGTCTAAATCTAACAGGAAGTGCTTTCACTTGGCGAAGTAGACTCACTGACGCTTGGGGTGAGATCTATTCCATCGCTCTGCGCCAGTCTAAGTCTAACAGGAAGTAAACTCACTTCCGGTTGAGTCATAGCTTAGTCTTAAGGTTTGTGTACCTAATGTTCATGGACTAAGTTAAATCCCTAGTGAGTTACTCGCTGCCGCTGGGGGATGACACATTTATCCGCGTGCGCGAGTCCTAGTCTATCCGGAAGTGATTCCGCATCCGTGAGCGCTAGTCTTAATTCATTCGGAAGTGAATCTGCATCCGGTTGTGACTCTAGTGCTAATACTTCCGGAAATGATCTTGCATTCACAAGTGATCTAACTCAGGGTTCTAACCATGTCATCTAATCCTTCCTAAGTGTTAATTATGTTCTTTTAAGTACTAGACCATATCATACCTAAGTCACCATCAAAACTTAAGATTCTAACATTCTCCCCCTTTTTGATGATGACAAACCCATAGATGACTAGAGAACATAATTAAACTTAGATCACTTCCAGAGCTATATTTCATTCCCAGTTCTCTCCCCAGATATCTTATCTTTCAGCTCTAGACATCTCATGTCTCATCTCTAGACATCTCGTGTCTCATTTCTCTCCCCCTTTTGGCTTCATCAAAATTCAACAAGTGCAAGCTAGCCTTAGGGATGGGGATACTTCTATCGTTCTCCTAGGAATGGGCTTTCTACCTAATATTTCTCCCTATTCTCCCTAAATATTATGTAGGATAACTAAACAGTGTGAGACAGAAGGAAGAAAATATTGATTCAGTATTCTAAGTGTGTTTACTCTCCCTAACCATTATGCAAGATAACAGAACATGTTTTGCAAGAATTAAGTCTAGATCAAAACATACAAAAACAGTTCTCTTTTTGAAGGTGAAAGTTCCTTTTTAAATATAAAAGACATCAAAAGTAATTTTGACCCTCTTGAAATGATTAACATGATATCAAAATAATTTTGGTGCGTTTAAAATGATGATTATGATATCAATTGAAAATTTGTGATTTTAAATTCGTGATACCAAATAAAATCAAATGAAATATGTGAGTTTGAACTTGTGATATCAAATGAAATGATTGAATGCCAAGTGAAATTTGTGATACCATATGAAAATGAAACCAAATCAAATGAAATTTGTGAGATTAAAATACCAAAAGTAATTTCCAAATAAATTGCATCATAGCATCTCAAGAGTTTATTATCGATGACAGCATGTAACTTTCTATTTTCAAGGGATCATTATCGAGTAATGTCCATTTACTTCTCTTCTATATTTAAGATTAATCATCACAGAATCAAGAAAGGAAGCATATAAGAGAGGTATGTTATCAATTACTTTCCAGCATGTCATATAGAGGATACAGATGTGTGAGCTAGGATGATTTTCTAAGACAGTGAATGATTTTGAAGTCAATGCAGATTGGAAAAAAAAATCCTAAATTGACACCCTTACCAATGCCATGTATGCATCATATATAAGAGATGATAAGGTGTAGATGTTACCACAGATGAGGAATCTTCAGACTCTATTAGACTCATGAATCTTAATCATATGCAGATAAACATGCTTCCTGACATCTTCAAGAGATGTGCTATCTCAAGTGGAAACCCCTAGTGCAAGTGCTTTGATGATTCGCTTCGGCAAGCTGAGCTACAACCAAAAGCAGACATGACTGGGCAGTCACTCTACTCTTCCCATGGTTCAATAGTTGGCCTGCTATCGAAAGCGCTGATTGTTGCGAAAGCATCCTTACTCAAACTTGATGATTGGGCCTTCATGTGCTTGAGGAAACAAGTGCTTTTCTGTTGGACAGTGAAAGAACTTAAGATTTAACATTGGAGACCATCCTCTGGACATTCAAGTCAATCTGTGTTAATCAGCACAAGTTAATAATTTTAAGAAATCATGCTTGCTAATTGGTTTAAGAAAATATGAGTAATGATTATGTGAAAACTAATTTTGAAATTGTCTATACGTTCACATAGTTTCACTATCAAGACATGAACTCTATTTACTCTCATAGATAAATATCAATGTGATAGTACAGAGAGTATCAAACAGGTGGCATATTTTCAGAGTTTCATAAGCAAGTATAGTTCAATAAATATGCCTCAAGGATGTTCATGTTAGATCATGAAGACATGTGAATTATTAACACTATGAAATTTTGAAAAATCTTCATCCTCACAAAAATGAAATACTGGAAATTTTCATGCTCACAGAATAGTTTGATTTTAAGACTAAATTCGGTTTACAAAAACAACCAAATTTCAGCATATGATTACGAGAATAATTTCCAAATTTTTGCTCAAGTTCCTCTAGATATGCTCAGTGTGATCTCATTGTTCTTAGGATATCAACAAGCTTGAAATTAATACAGATTATAGCATGCTTGTGATTCTATGCCGTGTTTTACAGATCTTAGCAGAGTTCAATTCAAGGCATTTCCTAAGATTTCTAATGCATGTCAGACAAGAGAGAGTCTATCCATTTAATTTCACAACAGAATATGTAAGGGATAGAAATGCTCATGTGTATTGGCGAGAGTTTCTCAGGTTTGGTATAGCCATTCCACACATCTTGATAAGAGACATTTTCGTTGCCATTCTCTCTTGGTTATATTCATTGTTCAAGCTTCAATAATCTGTGTCAACATTTTTAAACCACAAACTTGAACTGAGATCATTAGTAGATTGAGAACTTAAAGATGTAATTAAGAGGGATGTATTGTTCTCGAAACCATAGCTGCTTATGCATTGAAAAAGTTGATGCAAGAGATACCACATGAAATGGAAAATCAGAAATAACTTTTGAGTGCTATCATGAGGTACGGTTGTCATGTAGGTTTAAAGAGGATCAGAATCTGTTTTGAAAGTTTGTATTTCAAAAGGATCTTTCAAAAATCAAGGTGAATGCATAAACCATTTTCTTCCATGAGAGGTGCCCTTAAAAGAATTCACTAAGCATATATGAGTAAAATGATTTAGACACCATATGAAAACTCTGAGGAAGGTTTTTAGTTTTAGTGTCAAAATTCTGAAACTAGTTCTGAATCATCTTAACAATGTCAGAAATCTTGGAACACAATGATTCAACATGCACAAATTCAGAAGGTTTTGAAGAAGGTTCAGTTTCAAGGTGTCGGACTTCTTGAATTTGTAAAATCAGTATGCATTATATCAGAAAATGAATTTGATATGATAGGGTCGTTTTTACAGAAAATAAGGTCATCACAGATAAGGGAAATCATATCAGTTTCAGAGAAATAAAAGCTGTTAAGCCCATCATGCATTTACTACCCTAGTGATTATTCAAGTAAAGAGGAGGGTAAGAATGATATCACCATAGCTCCATTCGCATCAAGCAGTAGCTCGCTTGATTTTGGTTGGCAATGCAAGGATTCTATTTTCAGAGCAGCACCAAAATCTATGCGTAACGAATGCTTATCAAGACTTGACTAATTGTTCAGAGAGGTACAGTCCTGAGTCTTGCTGAGGCTAATAGGATGGATTGGAGCTGGTGCAGAGGGATGAATTCACTTGGTGATCACTTCCACTGGCATCTCTGTCCTCTTGAACCCATACTTCATATACAGCTCTTCAATCAGATTGGGTGCTGGCGCAGACGGAGATAGGCTCAGCAGTGGGAATCTCCGTAGGTTGATCACTAAGCGCTATCTCAAGCTTGCCTCTGTGCTAGCAGACTGTTGGGGGCACATGAAACAGATGGCTTTCCCAAGGGCGAGCCTTCCTTCTTGGGCAATCCGCTTCATTCCCTTCTGAGGGCAGCAGTGACATCCTGGTCAAGTCCGAGGGATGGCTATCTTAGCCTATCTCTCTCTGATTTTGCTCATGCTCCTTGTTCATTTTAGCCCATAACTGATCTAACTCTGATTGATTGATCTGGACAAGAATCTGTTGAAGCTCCAGGGGTTCTACAATGGTTTTTCAGATCAACAGTCTCACTAAATTCAACAGATCCTTCAAAAGTTGATCGAGGAATCCGCTCTCTCTTGTTCTTCTCAAGGTAGTTGAATGGAACTCTGTGATAGCTCATCCTTGAGACAGAACCATTGTCCCTTATGGTTGCCGATTGCTTCTTATGATTGTACCAGGGGTTTTCAGCAATTGCGTCACCGCGAGTTCTCTTCTCTGGGGTAAGAGGAACTCTTGATCTTCCCTCACTTTTTGAATCTTCTAGGCAGAAATGAATTACTCTCTTCACTGAAGCCTACTTCCTCAATATCACCTTCCAGAAGCTCATCAGTAGATGATCCACAAAGAGCACGAGTTGAGCTTTGGACAGTTAGGTACAATGGTATGATCAAAGCCTTTGGAAAACATTTTAACCCACATCAGCCAAGGTCTTTGCACTTGAGATCGTTTGATCCTTTAAACAAGTGACCTGGCTCTGATACCAAATGAAATGCGTGGCTGTCACCCAAGAGGGGGGGTGAATTGGGTGAGGGAATAAAAACTTTATTTCTTTTCGAAAGACTGCTTGTGCTTGGTGATGATGTTACTGAGTAATGGTATGCACAAGTCAGTATGTTATGTGATGCAAAAATAGAATGTTTAAATGTAAGTTTATGCACACATAAATTTATCCTGGTTCGGTCACCCAGACCTACATCCAGTCCCCAGGCTCCACCTGAGATTTTCAATCCACTATTCTTGTTTAAACCAGGCACAAGAGAAGCCTTTACACTTTAGGTTTTACGAGCACGGGTTCACCTAACAACCCACAGGTTTTACAACGGGTTCACCTGCAAACCTTACAAACGCAAGTTTTACGGGCTAACTTGCAACCTATGGAGATTTAGAAAACTTCTAAATGCTCCCCCTTACAAAATGTAAGATTACAATTATGTTCACTCTATGAACTGATTGTGCTAAACACTTAAGCTCGAATGACTCTCTCTAAGAGTAGATGATGTTACTCACTTAAGCACAAAAGAATCACTCTCTAAGAATATTACATATCTAAGTCCGAGAGTAGAAGATGAGAGGAATGTAGAATAGTGTTTCAGACAATAAGCTCTGTTCTCTCTCTCTCTTTTCTGAATGTAGATGTTCCTTTTATACCAGCCTCTGATTATCCAACCGTTGGAGAGGCAATAAGGCCGTTTGAATATAGCCGTTGGGCCTTGTTTACGTTGTCCTCATTAATGCACAGCAGAGTTGACTTTGCTTTATCTGAATAGGGTGCTTTGTCCAGCTGTTCTGTCAACACTGTTCTGACAACACTGTTCTGGCAAAAGTCGTTCTGACATCTATACACTGTACGGTCTGACTCTTGCTTGTTGTCAGATGAGGACTTCGTTCCTCAAGCATAAGTCCAGGATGCTAAGAGACTTACTATCGGAAGCTCTCTTGCTAACTGAAGTGAAGCTCGTGGACTCTAACATTCTGCTTGCTATCATAGAGGAACTTTGTCTTCCAAGCACTTGTCCATGAATGATAAGAGTGCTTTGCTATTGGATGCTCTCTTGCTATCAGAAGCTCTCTTATGGACTCCGACTCTTGTGGGTAGTATGAGCTTTGACACCTTGAGTGAATCTTCAGATTATGTTCTCATACTCCTCATGCTTGGTAGGTAACAATGTTGTTTGAATATCTGTTATCCTTTTGTTACCGTTGGAAGGAACATCTTCTTAAATGCTCAGCAGGGTTGACTTGCTTTATCTCTGAAAAGTAGTCCTGACACCTCTGCTCTGACAAAAGCATTCTGACTTCCGAGTATGTGACATTTACTCTTGTACTCTTGCTGACGGATGATCATCGTTCATCCGGAAGTGGCAATCTTGCTCTGCAAGTGTTAATCTCTGAAATCCAATGCCAAGAGTCTTTGCATCCGGAAGCTCAGTTGCATCCGGAAGTGTGATTAAGTTCTGCACATACTGGTTAGTCCAACATAGCAATATATATAATCAGATATAGTAAAACTATACATGTTGTGGGAAGTTTGCTATGGGAAGTAGTCTTACTTAGACTATGTTCTGACTTAGTGTAATGTCTACTGACTCTAAGGGATCTCTATTCCAATAGTCAGCTTAAGTCTCGTTAGTTTACTCTAAGTCTTCCTAAGTGACTCAGTGTGTCATTTGTTCATGCTATGTATATTAAGTCAACACACAATCACATGAAGTGGGAGTTTACTTAGTCTAGGATGTATCCGGAAGCACTTCTACATCCGGAAGTACTTTCACTTGATGAAGGATCTAGCTCACCATCACTTACTCTCGCTCAGTGTATTTCATTCCAACAGTCAGCGCTAGTCACTGAGCTATCGGAAGCACTTTTACTTGACGTGGTGAACTCACTGAAGCTTAGGGTTATATCTCTTTTATCAGCCTGTGCAAGTCTAAATCTAACAGGAAGCAATTTCGCTTGACGAGGCTAATTCACTGACGCTTGGGGATATATCTATTCTGTCAGCCTGCGCCAGTCTAAATCTATCAGGAAGCAATTTTACTTGACGAGGCTGATTCATTGACGCTTGGGGTCATTCTATTCTATCAGTCTGCGCCAGTCTAAATCTAACAGGAAGTGCTTTCACTTGGCGAAGTAGACTCACTGACGCTTGGGGTGAGATCTATTCCATCGCTCTGCGCCAGTCTAAGTCTAACAGGAAGTAAACTCACTTCCGGTTGAGTCATAGCTTAGTCTTAAGGTTTGTGTACCTAATGTTCATGGACTAAGTTAAATCCCTAGTGAGTTACTCGCTGCCGCTGGGGGATGACACATTTATCCGCGTGCGCGAGTCCTAGTCTATCCGGAAGTGATTCCGCATCCGTGAGCGCTAGTCTTAATTCATTCGGAAGTGAATCTGCATCCGGTTGTGACTCTAGTACTAATACTTCCGGAAATGATCTTGCATTCACAAGTGATCTAACTCAGGGTTCTAACCATGTCATCTAATCCTTCCTAAGTGTTAATTATGTTCTTTTAAGTACTAGACCATATCATACCTAAGTCACCATCAAAACTTAAGATTCTAACAGAGTACATTTACTTTTATAGTGTATTTTAGTCTCTAACAAACTCTTAACAAACTAATTACACTGTAACAAACTCTAACTAACTCCAACTAATCTAGTTGGTCCTTGTGCATAAAGCCCAAACATACTATGCTTCTAATATGGGGGAAGTCAGGTAGAGTGAAGCTCAATGATATAGGAAACAGATATTTCATCGCATCCTTTCAGAGTCTAGAAGATTACTTTTTTGCTCTTGAAGGTGGTCTTTGGCTCATTGCCAACCACTACCTGACAGTGCAAACTTGGAAGAGGAACTTCATACCCTGGGAAGAAAAGATTCAAAACGTAGCCGTGTGGGTTAGACTACCAGTAGTCCAAGTGCTGCAGAAGCCACTGCCCTTCTGGAAGGTTTACAATTGTGCTTGGAGATGCTATTTAACCGGATTGAAGTGGAGGTGGATGCTCAGGATTTAGTTGATGTTATTCTGCATAATGAGGAGGTCCATGGAGGTGCTACTACCCTCAGGACAATAAAAGAGATGGCAGCAAAGCAATGGGAATTATCGTTTAGGTTCATTTACAGGGAGGTCAATTGATGTGCTGATCTAATGGCTAGCCTAGGGAAGTCTCAGGGGAAGAGGAAGATAGTGTGGAACTCCCCTCCAGTTCAATTAGAGGAACTACTGCGTGATGATCTCGTGGGAACCGGTGTCCCTCGAAGTGTTCGGTTTTAGTTTCGGGCTTGGCCCCATTTGTTTACCAGAAAAAAATGGAAACTAATTGACTTGATAGTATTGGTTGATTACATTTTTTAAAAGAAAATCAACACTACAAAAACTTCGCTACTTACCGGGCCAAACATTCTGGCGTTTTATGAAAAAACGCGGGTAAATCATGGCATACCAGCGTTTTTGGAAGTAACGCCAGTACGTAGGTGCTCCAAACGCCAGAAAAAATGGCGCACAATTGCCGCCAACATACCCGCGTTTTTTTATCGGCGTTTTCTATGTAGAAACGTCGCTATGTGCATTTTTATTAAATTTTGATTTTTTAATACAAAAAAAAATTTATTAAAAAATCCCCAACATTACGGCGTTTCTAGAAGCGCCGCAATGTTGGAATTTTTTTTTAAAATTAAAACTCCCTTTACGGGCGCTTCAAGATGTATGTTATTTTTTTTTAAAAAAACCCCATAGCGGCACTTTTTCTAAAAAGTGCAGCAAAATTTATTATTTTAAAAATCACATTGCGGCGCATTTTTGGAAAAGCGCCGCAATGTAGGAGAATATTTAATTTTTTAAAGAAATATCACATTGCGGCGCTTTTTAGAAAAAGCGCCGCAATGTAGAAATTTTAATGTTTTTTAAAGAAAAATCACGTACCGGCGCTTTAATTGCCGCTAAAACGCCGCTATGTGAAATTTTTTTAATTTTATATTCCAAACATTGCTGCGCGTTTTTTAATTTTTTTAATTTTATACTCCAAACATTGCGGCAATGTTGGAATATTTAATTTTTTTTTGAATAAAACACATAGTGGCGCTTTAAGGTCCCCGAAAACGCTGGTAAGCACCTACTCCTATAAATACATCTTCCATCCCCCTTTCAAACTCATTTTCGTTCTACTTCTTCTTCCCTTCTCTCTCTTCTTACTTTTTCTCAATATCATCCTCTTTATATTTGGGGGTCAATATTTTGTTTATATATTTATGTTATAACAATTTTATTTAATTTCTATGTAATTATTTTGTTCTCATTTATTTCTTTTGCTTATTTACATATATTTCTGATTAGTTGATGTCATCAATAATTGTTAATATTATCATTTTTTTTGTTTGAATTTTATTTCCCCCTTTATTTTCCACCTTAAGTTTTATAAATTAAGGCGGAAAATAGAGTTTTTTTATAAATTTAGAAACACTTACCGGCGTTTCTAAAACGCCGGTAAGTAGATCTTTTTTTTTAAAAAAAAAATATAAACCCGCGTTTTAACAAACACCAGTTTGTATTATTTTACTATAGAAACATAGCGGCGTTTTGATAAAACGCCGGTATGTCTGAATATGATATTAATTTCTGGAACCCGCGTTTCGGCGTTTTGGGTTACTCTTCGGCGTTTGTTAAAACGCCGCTATGCAACTCTTCCACATTTTTTATTAACGTTTTCACAAAACGCCGTAGAGTTGTTTCGCCGGAAAAAAACGCCGAAACGAGGGGAAAAAACGCCGGTAAGAGCCGAATGTGTTTGTAGTGCAATTATCATATAATTTAACAAAATCAAGATTTTAAAACAACCTTGTGCAAGAAAGTAGGAGTTCAAAAGAATATATGAATACTTTTGAACGAGTAACTGACATACAGCCTCTCTCTCTATCTCTAGAAAAACTTCTTCTTCGTCTCGGGTGAGACTCATTAAAATTGTGGAAAGTTTTTGGTTTCCTATGGTTTTTTATGGTAAAGACAAATGTTCTGTCTTTTCTAATGTGGGTTATGGATAGATTTGGGGAAGTATTGGAATGATTGTACTTGTTATGGATATATGGAGGTTCACTTGGTACTTGATTATTAGTGTCTTTCGTCTCGGGTGAGAGTTTTTTATGGATCATTTATGGTGCTTGTGGTTTTGTGCTTATCCAACAGTGAAGAGTTATGGATGTTATGGTTCTTTTTTTCTTGTGACTACTATGGTGGTAGATGTTTGTGGATGTGAATCATTTATTCAGATGTGATGGGTAATTAAGGGAGTTGCTGTACTTCAGTGCTATTTCTTCAGATAATTGTGAAGAGCAGAGTTTTTAATGGTTCTTATGGTTTTATTTGGTACACTTCAGAGAATAGAAACTGGTTCAAGTTGGCTATATTTGATTCATTAATCAAAGCTATATAGGGGAAAGTGTAGCTTTTACTCTAGATGCTTATGGTAATCATTTTGGGCTTTCTGTGATATTAATGCAAATGGAGGCTAGTCTAATATGGTATCTGTTCTTCTAATGGTTATTTATGGCGCAGCATACCATAGCTATCACTTCCTCTGGGATATGTAATCATTAGAGAAGAGAATGGAGTGGAAGGGGTAAGTTGAACAGGTGTATTTCATTAATCTCTTGTTGATGATGGGTGGTTTTTCTATATAAAGGCAAGCGAGTTAGTTTGAGATATGTCTTATCTAACCTCCTTTTCTTGTTGCTTACTATCAGTTCTTATCATTTGGCTCTCTTTAGTGGGTTATTTCTTCACTATACACCAGCACTTTTCGTGGTGTTTTCTTGTGTTCATTTTCCTGGTTTCCCTTTGGTGGTTTTATCAGTTGTGTGGAAACAGACTGTCCTTTTTATGTTCTGATCCGATGAATGCAATTGAGCAAACAGTTTCTGCAGATAGTGCTTTGGTAACATCGTAATGCTTCTTTCTTGAATACGGTGGCCTGCATGATAGGAGAACCGGTGCAAAGACAACATGGGCTTGCTTATTCTCTACAGGATAACATGGTTCGAGTGCGAGTAAGAGTTGACCCTTTGATGGCCCTTCCTCAACTTTTTAGGTTTCTTGATGATGACAGATACCCGGTCACTATTGACTATCAATATGAAAGGGTGTACCGGATATGTAAAAAGTGTCATAGGATCGGTCATACGGTTCGTCATTGTGTTTGGGATACAAACAGACTGGAATATGATCTTTTGGCATTGTCCTCTTTAGCTTACCAGCGCACTTCTAAGTCGGTGGCAGTGGAGATTCCTCTGGTGGAGTTCACATGGAGGCAGCGACATTTTTCTTCTCGTGCTTCAACGAGGATCTCATGGAAGCCTAATGAAGAGGGAGGTGGGTTTTATTCCATTGATGAGCATGCGGATTATAGATTTTTTCGGAGAAGATCTTCCCATGTGATTATCTTGGAAGATTCCTCTTCTGACTCGGCTGAAACAGAAAACTCAGATATTTCTATTGAGGAGGTGGAGATGCATATACTTGAAGATTCTCTAGGGGATGGACATCACGAGGATGAAGCAGGTAAGCAGGGAGGGTTTTTAAGCACACCAGCGAGGGAAGACAGCAGACAGGGTTGGTTTTTAAGAGCTCCTGAGATGGAAGACAGTAGCCAGGGTTGGTTTTTAAGAGCTCCAGACTGGGATATGGGGGATAATATGGAAGCAACCATGCAACAACAAACTGACTTTCTTAAAATGAAAGGTATTGATGTGATTGAATCCGACAGAGCTCATTTATTGAATATTCCTATAAAGGCTGCGGATGAGGTGGATGGTGGTCCTAGTCATCAAAGAAAGGAGGATGTGCCACATGCTTCTATGGATGACATGGCCCATTTCTTATATGGTGCAAATTATAATGATGATATGGAGCTGGAAATAGCACAGTTGGAACAGTCCTTGGGCCTCCAAGAGAAGCATAGTCCTTTTAATGGGCCGATTCATATTGACTCACAGGATGCTTCTTTCGGCTCATATCCGGACAGTTGTGACTGGCAAAATTTTCACTTGGAGAGGTTTCGTCCTCCGCTTGATTTTTCTCCTTCTGATTATCGTTATTCTTCTGCTCAGGACCCAAACTATGACGATTTTGTTCCTATCCCTCCAAATCAAAGCATTCAGGTTGTCTCTCAGGATAAGTGATACAGAGTGCAACGGAAGAGAGAGAAAGAAAAGATAAAAAGAAAGAGAGAGACAAAATGATCTTATTATTCAACAACCAATCAATGTACAATGAGGAACCTTTATATAGCAATTGGTTCCCTAACCACGTAACCGAATTTAGTGTCTATAACTAATTCAATTATATTTAAATGTACATGTTATTATTCTTTCTTATCCACAAAGTATACTACTAATATCCTCTAACCTATGTACAATAATAGCCAATAGGAAACTACCACATATCAATACACCCTCCCTAAAAATTATCCTTGTCCACAAGGATCAATAGAAGGAACTACAATCTTAAAATGAGGATATTGTCCACAATGTTGATCTGCCCCTACTACCAAAAATCCCTTATGGTTCAAAAGTCCATTGTGCCAAATATAGTGAGAGTGAGCAGTTGGATCCAACTCCAAATCAGAAATAATATGCTGAATATGATTATCGGTAGTCCAAGAATCCTTGACACGCTGTAACAAGTCATTTCTAGAACATGTAATAGCACTCACAAATGCTTCAGGAAGGCAAGATAAGACATCACCAGTTGCATTCTCACTACCCTCATAACAATGGAGTAACTTGTCAAAATCATGTTGTTCCTTAGTCAAAGAAGGAACCAGCCATGGTTTAGTGTCTGCAACTTTAATTCCTGTCAATTCATAATACCGACCCTGATAATTAAAAGCCATAAAGCAGTTTTCCATGTCCAAAAGAAAACGACCCAATTTCGCCAGCCACTGGGCTCCAAGAATAAGATCAAAAAAACCTACATTCATAACCATGAAATCATCTCTGAATCGATTACCAGACATAACCCACTCCAATTGATTACAAAATTTGTCTACTTTGACCACACCAACCCCGGCTACTCCCACTTTCACCCCTGGGTGTGATTGTGCCAAAAGATTCAAACACTTAACCAAGCGAGAGTGAACCACATTGTGAGTGTTACATGTATCTACTAAAATAGTGATAGGTTGCATCTTAAGTGTACCTGCAATCCGCATAGTAGAAAATTGACCCTGACCTTTAATGACATTAATTGACCCCACCACACTTTTTTCATCCTCCAATCTACCTAAATTATCCTCCGCATCTTTAAATTCTTCATCATCATGTCCTTGAATGATTTGCATTGTGACATTCGATTCTTGACACTTATGAAAGGTTGTGTAACGTTCATTACACCAATAACACAAGCCTTTCCTTCGCTTTTCCTCCATTTCCTTTTTCGATAAGGTAACAGATGACAATTTAGCCCCTGGAACGAAATTCTTGGTTGCAGCTGTAATAGGCGATGAAACCTTAGGAAAAAAAATCAGCGAATGACGAAAATTTTGAAGTTACCCCAGAATTGGAACCCTAAGATCTCGTGCTCGTTCTTTTTCCCACATCACACAAAGCCTGTATTGATCTTTCTTGGATCTTGGCCATTTGCATCATACTTGCTAAACTTTCAGTTTTAAAGGCTTCCACAGCCGCTTGAATATCCGACCTTAACCCTCCTAAAAAACAACTCATTGCTACATCGTCTGCAATATCCACTTCTGACAAAAGCTCATCAAATTCATCTATGTAATCTTCGACTTTCTTGGTTCCTTGCTGCAATTGTTTCAATTGCACCATGGGGTTAACATAGTGCACATCGGTGAATCTAATTTCCATTTGCTTGAAGTAATCATCCCAAGAAAGATCTTCTTCCCTCCGATTCTTCATAAAATTCAAATGCCACTTCAAGGCCTTGTCTTCCAAGTGAATACTCGTTAATCGAACTCGTTGCTCCATAGGTGTTGCATCAACAACAAAGAATTGACGACACCTATAAGTCCATCCCCTAAAATTCGTACCATCGAATTTGGAAAACTCCACTCTTGAGTGCTTCGTCGGAGCGAAATAGTTATTAGTGTCACAAGAACCGAATTGGAAATTAGGGTTTCCTCTTCGATGTGATCCTCCGCCATTACCGCCATTGCTTCCAGTTGAAGTCTGGGCGTGAGCATTTTGTTGGGATTGAGTCGACAAAGAAGTGAGAAGAGCCTCAATCCTGGACACCGCTTCTTTCAATTCCCCAATGTCCACCGCAGTTTGCTCAAGTTGAACCTTATGAATTTCCGTCTGTTACTCAATATCACTCATATGTTCCTTGGATCTCGCATCTGGGGCCATGAATCCAGATGAAGGCTCTGATGCCAATTTGATACAGAGTGCAACGGAAGAGAGAGAAAGAAAAGATAGAAAGAAAGAGAGACAAAATGATCTTATTATTCAACAACCAATCTATGTACAATGAGGAACCTTTATTTAGTAATTGGTTCCCTAACCACTTAACCGAATTTGGTGTCTATAACTAATTCAGTTATATTTAAATGTACATGTTATTATTCTTTCTTATCCACAAAGTATACTACTAATATCCTCTAACCTATGTACAATAATAGCCAATAGGAAACTGCGACGTATCAATAAGCAACCTCAGCTGGCGGAGCCAAATACGGAGAATCCAGATTTGTCATCTACGGATAATTCCAATATTGCTCATACTACTGTGATTGCAGATTTTGGAGTAGATTTGGCTCTAAGATTGATGACTACTGAATCTATTTTCAACACCATTTTTAATGATAATGAGTTAAGGGAGGATGTTTGTCATAAGCATTTCCCAGCATTCATGGCAGCCACTTCTCAGTTTCTTGATACAGAATTTCTCATTGGTGGCAGTCGGAGGGACATCGTTTTCGTCCTTTTAATTCTTCTTTTGCCATCATTTTTAGTGTGGAAGAACCAGAACGGGTTATGTGGCAACCAGTGTATGTTCGAGAAGGAATGCGTAAATCTTGGTCAACTGGAATATGGATTTCTTACTTGGAATCTGCTACTTTACCATATGCTCTTGGTACACCATGTCCAGTGGACTATTGGCACTGTGGTTTTCTCAAGCCTGTGATAAAAAATCATACATTTTATAATTATGGCTATGATTATCGTATTACTACTCATCGCTCTAATTTTAGTGCGAGGTTTCAAAAGGTCTTATGCTGATTTTTATGAAGGAGATGCTGAATCGGACAGTGCAGAACCTTTTGATTTCAAAGGCAAAAAGGCCAAATCAGTTCCTTCTCAAAGGAAGAAGTAGACAGTTTTTTTAATCCAAGGCAAAGAGCTTCAAGAAGACGTCGTCGTGACGTTTTCGGACGGTTTGCTCCAGAACAATTTGATGAATCTAACTAGGGATTGGGGGGGTTTGCCCGACATCATGATACCGATGAGTTGGAACTGTGTTGGAATGAAGAAGCCTGCGACAGTTCAAAGACTCAAGAATCTTCTTCGGCAATATGTTCCTCAAGTTCTTTTCTTATGTGAAACAAAAAGTAAAGTACTAGAAGATGTTGAAAGTATGTTAGAATCTGTGGGGTATTTTGTCTGCGCTGGTATGAATAGTGTGGGTAAAAGCGGTGGTCTTATCTTAGCTACAAAGAAAGATGTTTCAATTGTTAAGGCTGTTGAGCATGTATCGGATCATTGGATCCATGTCAATATGGAAATAAATCAAGAAGTATGTTATGTGTCGTGTGTTTATGGCTTTCCAGAAATTCAAAATAGGCATTTGCTTTGGGAATGGTTAGAACAAATTGGAGAAAATTTGAGTAGGCCGTTGGCGGTTATTGGAGATTTTAATCAAGTCTTTTTCCCTCATGAGAAACTGTCTGGTTCTTCAAAAATTCCTGGTGCACAAGATTCTATAGATTCTATTAATCGACTTCATTTATTTCCCTTACTGCAGAAAGGTAGTGATTTTACTTGGTCAAACAATCGTAAGGGTTTGGCGAAAGTTTGGGAAAGATTGGATAAAGCTTTAGTGAACACCCGTTGGCTAGATAAATACCCTTTTTCTAATATTCAAGTTTGGCCAAGAGCAACTTCTGACCATGTTCCAATTTCCTTACAATTGAATAATGATATTGCTCAGAAATCGCGAATGAGGTGGAAGTATGAATTTTTCTGGGAAAAATTTGAACAGACTTCTAATATTATACAGGAAGTTTGGCGCCATCCAATTTCAGGTTCTCCAGCTTTTAGAGTGAAATCTAAGCTACAACAAAGCCTTTCTTCTCTGCATGCTTGGAATAAACAAAATATAGGATCTATTCCTAATCAAATCAATATTCTGGAGTCTCATCTTCTTCATCATCCTGTGGGACAAAATATGGCAGAAATGGACCTTATCCAGCATAAGCTGGATTTTTTATATGAATGCCAAGATATGTTATTAGCTCAGCGGGCCAAATTGCTGTGGTTGAGAAATGGAGATAGGAATACAAAATTTTTTCATAATGTTGTAAGGCATAGAAAAGCTCAAAATTGGATTGGGCGGTTAAAGACTTTGCAAGGAATTTGGTTGTCAGACACAAAGTCTATTATGAGGGAAGCATGCTCTTTCTATGTTAACCTTTTTGCTACCTCTGTTCAAGAAAGACAGTTTATTACTTCAGAAGCTAACATAATTTTGCCAGACATTTCTATCCCAGTGTTATCAGTATCTCACAAAGATTTTTTAAACAGACCTTTTTCTATGGCAGAAATCAAAGATGCAGTCTTTCAAATGAGATCAGACAATGCACCAGGATTAGATGGTTTTCATGCTCGTTTTTTTCAGAAAAATTGGGAGGTGGTTCAAAGAGATATATATGAAATCGTAGTTGCTTTCCAAACTTCAGGTTTTCTGTTGAAGGAGTTGAACAAGTCTGTTATCATCCTCTTGTCTAAGTCTGATTCGGCTCATACAATCCGGGATTATCGACCCATTAGTTTGTGCAATGTGTCTTATAAAATCATCTCTAAAGTCCTTTGCAACAGAATAAAGGAGGTTATTGGGCATTATGTGGCTCCTAATCAATGTGCTTTTATAAAAGATCGGTTGATCACGGATAATGTCCTAATAGCTTCTCAAGTCTTACATAAAATGGGCTCGATGAAAAAGGGGCTTACTGGTTATGCTGCTCTGAAAGTGGATTTTGCAAAAGCCTATGATTCTATCTCCTGGGAGTTTTTACAGGCTGTTCTGGTTAGGATGCAATTTCCTCCTTCTTGGATACAAATGCTAATGCAATGTGTTTCCACTGTATCTTATCAGATTCAGATCAATGGTGAAATTTCTTCATCCTTTTTTCCTAGTCGTGGCCTACGACAGGGCAATCCACTATCACCTTATTTATTTATTTTGTGTGCTAATGTTTTCTCGAGTTGGATCAATGATATACAACAGTCTTCTTATTGGAAACCTATCAGAATATCTCAGAAAGGCAAGGCTTTGTCGCATTTAATGTATGCTGATGATACTTTGTTATTCTTTCAAGCTACTCAACATCAAGCAACAATGGTGAATCATGTGGTTAGGGAGTTTGGGAGACTATCAGGGTTAACGGTAAATAATAATAAGTCAGTGTTGCTTTTTAGCTCTAATGTGACAGCAGAAACCAAACACAATATATCTCAAACTCTTCAGGTGAGATATAAAGCTCGTTTGGGTAAGTATCTAGGGATTCATGTTGACTACAAAGTTAAAGCAGATGATATCTTTCAAGAGTTGCTGGGCAAACTTCAATCTAAATTAGTGGGATGCAAAAAGTTACTATTGTCTCAGACTGGGCGTTTAGTGATTCTTAAATCTGTAGCTTCTTCACTCTTGAACTACCAATTGTCCTGCTACAAATTGTCAGAGCATCGAGCTAACAAATTGGACTCCATATGTAGTAATTTCTTTTGGGGTGAATCTGAACAGCATAAGAGTTTGCATTGTATGGCATGAGAGAAAATTTGCAAACCAACACAACAGGGAGGACTAGGCATTAAGCGTTTTGCAATGCAAAATAAAGCTTTGTTGGCAAAACATTTATGGCGAATTTTGTCATATAGGGAAGCATCTTTTGTTCAACAGGTAATGGGTTCCAAAATTATTAATTCTGACAAATGTAAATTATTTGCCTCATGTTCAGGTTTGTCTGCACTATGGCGTGGAGTTCTTTCATCTAAAACCCTTATCGAAGGTCATGTTAGATGGAAGATAGGTTCAGGTCAGGCAATCCCAATCAACCACCAGACTTGGTGGCCTATGCTGTTAGTGTCTGCTCCTCAAGTTACGGTGGTAGCAGATTTACTCAAGCATAATTCTAGAACAGGCACGTTGGAATGGAATGTTCCATTGCTACAGTCATTATATGAACTTGAACATGTGAGACAAATTGAGCAACAACATTTCTCTTTTTATGGTGGAAAAGATGTTCTCCTTTGGAAGCACTCAGATGATGGACAATACAAGGTTGCAAAGGCATATCAGATTCTGAGTTCAAATGCAGCAGATATGGTGATATATCCAATATGGCAGAATCTTTGGAAAGTTCCTTTGATTCCCAAATTTAAGCTACGAATGTGGCGCATTTTAAATAGAGCTATTCCTATTGGGGAGGTCCTTAGGAATCATCATGTTCCTTTCAATGATCTCTGTGCTCTTTGTGGAAATGCGGAGGAATCCATTGATCACTTGTTTTTATTATGTCCTTGGTCAAGAGCTTGCTGGTTCTCGTCAAGATGGAACATTAAATCAGAGGAGATTATGCATCAAGGGGGTTTTTTATTTTGGATCTCTTCTTTATTGCAACAATCAAAAGGACATGGATATAATCAGCATACGGAATTTCTGCAAAATGTGTTCCTGACTTCTTTTTATATATGGGAGAATCGTAACATGGTTCGACATGGGAAAGGAATTATGTCTCATAACAGATTTTCTCAACTACTTAGATCGCATAATCATCTCATCAATTTGGATGGCGGTGACATGATGGTTGAGCAAGTCCAATTACCTCAGCAATCTAATCTCAAATGGTTGCCAGTATCCTTTTCTTTGCCTAATTCTTTATTTTCTTTTTCATGGTTAATTTGCATCAATTATTCTGTTCAGAGGGAAGGAATGCAGCGCTTCTTGGAATTGGAGATCAGAGTCATACAAGATGGATCACACTGCTGAACAAAGAATTTTAGATTGAGCATTTGGACATCCAAAAAAGAATCAGTTTTTCAGTGCATTAGAATCACTCTATATATATGATATTGTCAGCTAGAGGTTTGCAACAGGACAAGGACTTAATCTTATTGCTTCCGTCGAAGTCAAAGGCACAAAGCATATCAACATTGGGATCTTCCTCATCACTCTTTGAGGATATTACACATATGTCCACTTGTTTTAGGCATCTTTATTTACATGTTCAGATTTATAAGTATGTAATGTCTAATGTAGGGACTAACCTCTTATTTTAATAAAATTTGTCTTGTAATAAAAAAAAAAGTAGGAGTTCAAAGGGTTGTAGTTTTTCTTCTTCCTTACCAACATTTCCGTTCCTCTTCTTTATTAAAAATTTTAGATTTAAATTTTAACGATCCAAACTCGAAGTTTTCTAAAAATTATTATGATAAGAATATTTTTCTTAAGCTATTATAGCTGACATTGGGTTATGTGAAATAATATAAAGTAACATTTTATTCATAATTTTAGGATTTGATTGAGAGTAGTTTTTAAAAGTTTCAAATAGAAGCTCCTAACAATATAAATTTCAAATCAATAAAAAATTAGAGCAAAATACTTCCTCCAGTCTCTAATATAAGAGCATATTATGAACTATGACCCTCCAAAATACTTCCTCCGGTCTCTAATATAAGAGCATATTGAAGAGCATATTATGAACTATGACCCTCCAAAATACTTCCTCCGGTCTCTAATATAAGAGCCAAAATTTGAATAATTTTAATCTCTAATATAAGAGTTCATCTCACGTTCTCTCCTCATTTGATGAGTTTTTTCCTACTTTGCCTCAAACTCTCTTTCATATTGATTAGGGCGAAGACCCAAAAATGATACAAAACTATTGCCAAGGAACAAAAAGAATACATAACTATTTCAAAGTACACCAATAATACCCAACTTTTACATGAGATCAAAAATGATATTTTCACTAATATGATATACATGAAAAGTCCAAAATGCCCTTCTAAATTAAATTAAACGTTCTTTTCTTCCATTTCTTTTTTTTTCTCACTTTTTTTTATTCACCTTTTCTTCCATGAAACTTACCTCCATCATCACCACCACCACCACCACCACCACCAAACCCTCTCATCTTTCTCACTTCCTCATCCTCCTCCACGTCAACATTTTTCCATGATCAAGTATCATTCTCAAATCGATAAACGTTCCTCGCTCGGCCAGCCCCCACCGGCGACGGTGACGTCCAAGAAACAGGAAGCGACGTACGAAGACAGCATAAAACAATGGAAATGTTCTAAACTCGAAGCTTAAACTCTGACTCTGAATTCTGTGAAAAGTTTTGGGAAATGATTTGAAGGTTTAACTGAGATTTGCGGAAGTTTGTGAAATCCCAAATCTGGGCATTTTTAAATCTGACCTGACGAATTCAACAGGTTTTATGCTCGAAATCTGTAATTAATCAACATAGGAACCTAGTGGAATCAGATTATAGCATTGCATAATTGATTGGTTGAGCTTCGACGCCGTCAAGAAGGCCGTTGACGTCAAGGTTCAGTGGGGATGGTCGAAGATCGGCCAAGAACTTTTGTGGCCGTGTAAGGTGAGGAAGGTGTTGAAGCTGAGAAAGAGGATGAAGTGTGGGTTAGGGAATATTTATTTACTGATGTAGAGATGTGGCCTTAATCGTAGCACCAGAAATGTTTATTGATTTGAGAATGGTACTTAGCTTGATCATGGAGAAAGGTTGACGGTGGAGGAGGATGGAAGGAAGAAGTGGAAGAAGAATGGGAAGAAAATGTTACAACGACATTTTAGACTTTTCACATACTACCTCCGGTCCTAAATATAAGACCTAATTGACTTTTTTTTGGAGAAGTTAAGGTTGCGAAATAAACTATTAAATCATAACATATTTGGTATATTTTTAGACTAGTTTAAGGGATAAAATTAGGTAAATCAATTTATAATTAACTTATTTTGCTTTTTTATAGGATTTTCTAAAAA
Source organism: Mimosa pudica (assembly GCA_029929735.1). Classification (NCBI taxonomy): domain Eukaryota; kingdom Viridiplantae; phylum Streptophyta; class Magnoliopsida; order Fabales; family Fabaceae; genus Mimosa; species Mimosa pudica. The sequence continues at coordinate 666,383 of JAKELP010000051.1, read as the reverse complement.
AGTCAACTAGGTCTTATATTTAGGACCGGAAGGAGTATAATCTTATTGTCATATTAGTGAAAATATCATTTTTCTGTGTTGGACCTAAAAGTTGATTGGGTCAGACTAAATTGTTTAAATCGAGCTAGCCCAAAAACCCAACTTTAGTCATGGCTAAATGAACTTGGAAGGATCAATGGATATTTGCTTGAGCTGGTAAGTGGACTACAAACCCCGGAAGGATGAGAACGCGTGTTGGATTCCCGGGAAGTGCTCTTATTGGGAGATAGGACAACCTTGTCTGTGTGGTAACACTTCTACCCTCGAGTCCAGATTAAACCGGACGGTGATTAATAAAAAAAAATAAATGAGCTTCGAAGGCAGGCCATCTCGCTTTCCCAACTCAAATATTTAGGAATAAGACCTTATTTTCAAATAACTCTTATATTCATAAACGGAGGGAGTATTTAGAGGAAACATTGATCAGAATAAGTACTGACATAATTGAGAATGAAGATAAAATATAGAGCTGAAAAGCATTCACTGGTGGTCACAAACCACTTGTCATACAACTAATTGTGATGTGCAAACATATGACACGTGGTATGAAAGAGTATAATATGAATACAGAAATAGAGCCTGTTATTTTGTTTTTGGGAAATCAGATTCTTTAGGAAATTAATTCAAAGAAAGTTAAGAAAGAAATAGAGAATACTATTAACAAGTAAAGTTCACTTATGTAGGAGTCAACAAGTAAACGTGTACCCTATATTTTACTCTCTTCCTCTTACACTAAGCTTACAGAAAAAGGGGCTGGATAATTTCCATTGCCTATGAGACAACATTCTCCACTGAGGTCTGAGCCTGAACTTGGGGGACTTCTACTGGAAATCCTTCATCAGTCTGAGCAATAGTTGGCAATTCTTCTGTAGTTTGGCTTGCTGATGCTAATGCTTCTGGCTGGCTTGGTACTGAAGCCTCAACAAGCTCTGGTGGTTTGAACTTGCTAATATAATAACTTAGTGATGGTCCTGAGTATTCAACTGTCTGTAGCTGAGCTGGTGCATTTTTACCGACTTGTAGCAGTATCGATGATGCCGCTGCTACCGAGATCAAGGCAAGGCCTGCAACAATTGCTGCTGTGTTCTCAGATCCATCTGAGGAGGAACCTGCAGTTCCAGAACTTATAGCACTTTCTGCTACATAAACTGCTGGCTGCAAAGATCACAAATTGTTAGACTGACATCAGACTTTCAGAAACACATTTAGAATGTTTTTGGTACACAGTGGATGTATCATGAGTTGATTAAAATAATGAAGAATAGACATGTAGTCAGGTCAAATTAATGGTGAATCCTACACAAGTTACTGGCATATCCACACAGCTTCTGCTTAATCTGAATGAATAAAAAAAGGAGTTTCTGAATATATGCCAGAAAGCACTTGTTGAAGATATTAAGACACCAGACAAGCACATTTCTCTCAAATGATATCGTGTTGCAAAATAAAAAAAACAGAAGTGATGTTTCTTTTTGCAATGTCTAATACACACTTGGTTTCATTAATAAACAATGACTCTCTTATATTTTCACATTATTTAAACACCCTATGGAAGTCATTTATCCTCTATTCCACCAGTAAAGTTCACTGTGCATGTATTCTATTTTTCCAACCGCTTGGAAACCTTGATATGCATTGACAAAAATAAAGGGTTGAAACTTAAAAAGAATATATTAAAGAACAAAAATATAACATTAAATGCTCAAACCTCCAATGACTACACAAAACAAAAAACTACTAACCTCAACTGAATATATGTTTGTCTGTCCAGCAGTGTCCTTCTCAACATAACCTGTCCAACCTCGCTTCTTGGGTGGAAAGGTACCCACTACTTTGGTCCTATCCCCTGCTAACCACTCAACACTGATCTTCCCAACCTGAAATCACCAATGACAGATAAATTTGTTATAAATGCAACTTTTTCGGTCAGTGTAGCTTTGTTGGGAATATTTATATCATCCTTTCCTTTTATGAGTATAGTTGAGGTAATCATATCTAGATTGCTATAGATCATATACAGCAAATACCACAAGGGCATTCAGTTTTCTGCCATCTTTCATTATGAGTAATAGTCATGACAGTAGCTAAACCATCAGGATTGGGATGCAGTTATATAAAAAAAACAAAGCAATGTATCTAATCCTGAAATTAATCAAGCTTCAATAACATGTGGAGGTGTCTAAGACTGTCAACACCTAAAGACCAATAATCTAACAACCATTAAGAAAATAATATCGCCTGCCTTATTGAAACGAGTTTATGCACAAAATTCAATTAAATTATAGTCTTCATGTTTTTTGTCATTTCCACTGAAAAGCTGTTATGAGATACAGCCTATAAATACTTACTAATGTTCAACATTAAAATTAAGGTAGCTGCATCCCTACAATTGACCATTTCAGTTCACCTCAATTGTCAACTGTCTACTTATGTTTATAATGTATAAGAAAATGAACAAGATATTTGCATTGTTGCCATAAGAAATGATGATTGAATAGGCAAAAACAAACTACATCAATATATATATAGTACCAGATAAAGAGTTCCCAAACAAGATCAAAGTGTCACTAAACAAAATCAAAGTCAATTTCATTATTCCAAAGCTACTTGACGACTTAAAAAGCACTTTAACATGAATAGACAAAATCAAACATATCTAGCCTTGATAATTACAACAGGCATATTCTGAGTGAAAAGCCACAAAGAGAAGCGGGTCCAAAATAAGGTTAAGCAAATTTAAAAGCTTAATTATAAGTTTACAAGCATTTTATCCACCAAAAAAATCTTAAACGGACAATACCAAAATATGATAATCCCTACAAGCATTCACTCTAGAGAAAAATCCCAACAAGTACTTTCTTCATATCGAGTTTACAGGCATATTGTTCATCTTCAATTACTATATCCAGTATTTTTGTGTTCTAAGTTCTAACAAACTCCCCACAAGCATGAGGATAAAAAACCAGACCACCCAAAAACTGATATTCCTAGCTTCCTAAATATAAAACCCAGTTGGTGTTTTGTTTTTAGAAATTAAGGAAATCAAACAAGCCACTTAATCACAACCGATTTTTTTATTATTAAATTATAAATTAGTTTACATGGGAAATCTCAAATAAATGACAATTGAATTTCGAAATGTCAGTGTTCAACTAGTTAGTCCTGCAACTCCCCTCGTTAAAATAATTTTAAAATTCAATTGTCACTTATCTACGATTTCCCCTAGTTTATAAGTCAAATAAATACAGAATTTGGAAAAAAAAAATCAATTTTTAAGTAACTTACTAATATTTCCAAAACTCTCAAAAGTCAAAATGAGTAAAAGGGTAATATCATAACTACTACATTCATCTGAACAAGAATAAAGAAGCAAAGAAGAGAAAAGTATTTGTTGGAACTGACTTCCTTTTCAGGGGCGCATTCTTCTTCATTGCAGTCATCATCATCATTAGAGGAAGCTCTCACTTTGAACCATCCATTGCTTCTCTTATTAACTCTCTGGTGTTTCAGGAAGAATCTGCGACTAGAAAACGCGCAACTGTTGGCTGCAACAAGAGTTGCTTGTGATGATGCACACAGCATTGTGAGAAATGAACTGAGAAAGAGCGAGAAACTAAACTAAACTAAGCTTGAAAAAGAGTTTATGTCACGAAAAACAATGGTGGGATTGATTGAAGTATGTGTAGATTGTTGTTTGAATGATGTTTTTGGTGAGAAAGTGAAGTGAGGTGGAAGAAGGGAGAGACAGAGGTTTGAGGATGAGTTTCTCGTGGTGCTGGAGCTTCCATGCATGCTTCAGTGGGCCATATATGACACCTCAACAACTTCTTCTGTATAAAATATCAGGCTTATTCACTAACACGTACTTTTTTATATACAGTAGTATATAAATATATATTAACAGAAAATCAGCAACTAATTTGCTACTACCTCCGGTCCTAAATATAAGACCTTATTGACTTTTTTTTGGAGAGGTTAAGGTTGCGAAATATGTTATTAAATTATGACATATTTGATATATTTTTAGATTATACATCAGTTTATAGGTAAAATAAACTAGTTTAAGGGAAAAAAATTAGGTAAATCAATTTATAATTAACTTATTTTGTTTTTTTATATGATTTTTTAAAAAAGTCAATTAGGTCTTATATTTAGGACCGGAGGGAGTATTACCAGATATGTAAGCAACTCAAATTATTTTAGTTTTGGTTATGATGTCCACTCTCAACACATTTGTCTCATCAATTGATTCTGCCTACTTTTTATGATAAAACATATTCTGCTTAATTTTTGACTTGACATACTACCTCAGGTCCTAAATATAAGGCCTAATTGACTTTTTGTTGGAGAGATTAAGGTTGCGAAATAGGCTATTAAATCATGGCATATTTGATATATTTTTAGATTATACATTAGTTTATAGGTAAAATAAACTAATCTAATAAGGGAAAAATTAGGTAAATCAATTTATAAGTAACTTATTTTGCTTTTTTATTGGATTTTCTAAAAAGTCAATTAGGTCTTATATTTAAGACCGGAGGGAGTATCACCTAAAAAATAGCTAATAAAATCATCTTTCTTATTTGTAAAATAAAAAAAATTTAAAATCTATGTTATTTGTGGTATCACCAATCATAAATAGACACATAAATTTTGACGTGAAATTTTTAATTTGAAGTGACACTCTAAAATAGAAACTAACAGTTAAAAAATTAAATTCCATTGTTTCAATGTTTTTTTTATTTTTTCAGATTTGTTTTTTATTTTACAATGTCAATAAAAAATATTTTTAATGTTTGTTGAGTTTTATAGGGTGGCACATCAAATTAAATTAAATTCAAATTATAAAAATGTAACATTAATCATTTATTCTAATAAAAAACATTAATCTTATTTTTTTTATCAGACAAAAAATAATCACTTGAGTTTTTTTTTTAGAGGTCAGTGTCTTAAATTGTTCCCAGTTGTTGTTTGTTTGTATTATATCAATTTGTTATGATTTTCAAACCTTTCATTTCATTTGTGAAGTAATGCTGTTAATTTGGCCGTTTTTTTAAGATGCCTTTTTTTGACAATTGACTTTAATATTAGGGACGGGAGGGAGTATAATATAGAATTGGGTCCTTGTGTTTTACATCAAAACTTGTTCAAAAATGAATGGGTCTATTAATAAAGAACTTCAATTTCAGTTTAGTCCCCAACACGACTAATTAAAACATTCGAAAAAAAGTCCCTTCTTGAAAACTTCAATAATTAAATGAACGTCAATTTTGTTGGGAAAATTAATTTGAGGTCCCCCACAAGGGACTTAATACTAGAAAAGTCCCAAAAGTTGAAAAAATTAATGTAGGGTCCGTAGGGACCTCACTTTAATATACTTGAAAAGTGAAAAGTTACTGGGCAAACCTTGTGACAAGTTACTGGACACGCTTGACAACTCTTTGGGCAAACCTTGACGAGTTACTGGGCACATGTTAATTTTCCCAACTTTTGGGACTTTTCAAATATATTAAAGTGAGGTACCTCCCTTGGGACCCTACATTAATTTTTTCAACTTTTGGGACTTTTCTAGTATTAAGTCCCTTGTGAGGGACCTCAAATTAATTTTCCCAATTTTTTTTTCTCCAAGGACCTTTTTCACAAATAAAATTTTCAATGATGATTTTTTTTTATTATTATTAATGAGGAGGAGCCATTGGCTATATGTCTCTGAGTTGCACTGGCTCCACGGAACAGATACACCAGTCACCCAAGAAAAAACACGTATACAATGCAAATTCAAGGAACAGACAATGTAGATAATTTTGAGACAAATAAGGGCCCGTTTGGAAGCAGGAAAGTTTTGCTCTGAATCTGAAAGTAGTGAAATGATTTCAGTTTACCAAGAAAGCATTTCAGGGGCGGCTGTTTGGTTGGCTAATGGAAGAATATGAAAGTGAAGCACATAAATGACAGTAATGCCCCTTCCTATTGTAACATTCCCAAAAAGCCCCTTATTGAAAAAAGAAACCCCAAGTGCAACACATCTCTTTTGCTACGAAAGTTGTCTCCGGCAAAGGAGGTGGCGTAGTGAGGAACAAGGCGGCCAACTGGAGAATGGAAGATAGAAACTTGGAGACCAAATTCTGGAAGACGAAGTTAGGGAGGTTTACAGGTTTGGGGTTCATTTGTGGAAGAGATTTGGGTGTTGGGTTGAAACTCTAGAAACTCTAAAGGAGAAATTTTTATTGGGTATTCTCAGATCTTCTCAGATTGTTCTTGCCCAAACAATTTTCTAGCAATGGCGGTGGTGATATGTAGTTGTTGGATGTAATTTATGTCAAATGGAGTTTACGTGGAACGACCTCCATCTTTTCCCATAGCTGTCATGGTAAAATCGATTTTGTCAGCTTAAAATCAATTTTGCCATCTTAAAATCGAGTTTGCCATTGTAAAATCGAGTTTAGCATCAACAATGACAGTTACAAATAAAGTGTACTCATGTTTAACCTTTTCAACTCACGTCATCCCTAAACTTTTTCCAACATTTTTCCAACATCTAGCAATAGTGGTGGTGATATGGAGTTGTTGAATGTAATTTATGTCAAATGGAGTTTACCTGGAACAACCTCCATCTTTCCCATAACAGTCATGGTAAAATCGATTTTGTCAGCTTAAAATCGATTTTGCCATCTTAAAATCGAGTTTGCCATTGTAAAATCGAGTTTAGCATCAACAATGACAGTTACAAATAAAGTGTACTCATGTTTAACCTTTTCAACTCACGTCATCCCTAAACTTTTTCCAACATTTTTCCAACATCTAGCGATAGTGGTGGTGATATGGAGTTGTTGAATGTAATTTATGTCAAATGGAGTTTACCTGGAACAACCTCCATCTTTCCCATAACAGTCATGGTAAAATCGATTTTGTCAGCTTAAAATCGATTTTGCCATCTTAAAATTGAGTTTGCCATTGTAAAATCGAGTTTAACATCAACAATGACAGCTACAAATAAAGTGTACATATGTTTAACCTTTTCACCTCACGTCATCCCCAAACTTTTTCTAACATTACTGCAGTTAAACAGAAGGACCTGGGCAAGAAATTCACACAAGACCCATGTAGATTTTAACTATGTATGTATAGTTTGGAAAACAATTATTGTTAACCCAACAACTTTTAAAGTGAAAACTCATTCATTTAATCAAAACTCACACATCACAAGCACTCAACGCTTCAAATTGAACACAAAAGCAGGGTCACAAATGTAGGAGAGGAATGCAATCATGTTTGAGCATCACCATCAATACCCAGAGAAACAAAAAAGACTCCACCAATATGCAACTACGTTGACCACTTTTACTTTCGTCTTCTTACTCGGTACACTGTGCAACTCACAAATGTGTCATCAACCCCACTCACACCTTTGCCAATGACAACCCAAAGCTTTTCACTCGTTTTTTGCTTGCCCGTATATGATCCCAAGCTCCCAGTTGTGTTTTTGATGTAATCTTTGAGCTTAATTGAAGGACAATTTGGTACTTAGGACATGGGCCCACACTCAATTTTGGTGGGAAGCCAAATTTGTATTTCTATTTTTAATTTTGGAGGGAAACTAAAAATAGAAACTTTCTAATTCAGAGCAAAGATTTCTGGCTTCCAAACGGAGTGTAAATGTGAATTACTTTCACTTTCAGATTCTGAGCCTTAGTTTCCTGCTTCCAAACGGGCCCTAAATCAGCACTAAGTACATCTTGATCAGTATTATCAGAGCATACTGCACTGAACCAGTGTCACAAAAGACGATTAAAAAGGGGGAAAAAAGAATGGATGAAACTACAAAATAACTGATAACAGTTCCTAAAGAATATGCTTTCTATTGTTGCCAACCACCATATTGTTGATTGCGGTTCCTCCCCATCATGTTTGAACCACGGCCAGCCCCTGAGCCACCATGTGGACCACCTTGGGGATAATTGGGGCCGCCAACTCCATAGCCTCCGCCACCGCCATGAGGACCGGCACCAGGCATGCCACTTGATCCATAAGGTGCTCCTCGGCCTTGAGGGGCATAAGGCCCACTGCCATAACCACCTCCTCCGCCTAGACCTCCACGGTTCGGGTGGTTGTATCCTCCACTGGGGTTCCCACCTGGGGGGTATCTTCCTGGCCCACCAGAGGGGCCTCGAGGCTTACCATAATGATGGCCAGGTCCTCCAGCAACTGTGGGCTGTGAGTTATGCATATTTTGGTTTGGACCTGGCCGCATTTGGTAATGAGGTTGCCCTGATTGTTGAATGGGTGGAAGACGGTTGTGTTGTTGAGGGTGCTGCATTTTCTGACGCTTGGCATTTTCTTCATTTTGTTGTCGTTGCTGTTGCCGCTTTTTCTTTGTCTGAAACTCGTGTGATGACTCATATTTGGGTAAACTGAGCCATATAAATAACCGAATTGAGAAAATTGGTTATGTATATTAACTGGGAAATGAATAATCAAACATATACGGCAGATTTATATAATGGAGAAATAGGGCACTCATGTCTAAATCATAGATCAAATTCATTTCAGATATTATCAAGATGGGGAAATAAGAATATAAAAACACTAGAGAACGGTACTTGAAAGCCATACCTCTTGGGATCACATGGCAGGGGATCAGCCCAGAAATATTCAGCATCAAGGGCATCTTTAGCAGTAATTCTCTATGTAAAAATTACAATGTCCATGGAAGGTAAAGAATAAGAAAATCCTCAAGTAAGGAAGTACACGAACAAGCTCTAAACAGATCAAATTAAAAAATATCCACTTTTTCCATGATTTTATTAGAAAGATAAGGTTCATCTCATTAAGAAAATATAAGATATCCCTCATACCATAAACTACAAGAAAAAGGAGACTAAATTACCAATAGCCCTATCAAATTTAACAATGTGGAAGATTTATCAATCTCTTTACATATGAGAAACTGAGATTTTTAAGAGAAACCCATTTGTGTAATACTGAAGAGAAGAACTTAACAGAGTTGCAGAACCTTAACAAATTTTATGGTGATATGATACCCTAAACTGTACATTGCCAGCATTGTTATATTTTTACCACATCAAGAAACCAAATTAGAATGAGGAGAGGAACTATTCCGAAATACAACTTTGATCGCTTTGCATAAGCTTCTAATGAGAGAAAACAATAGAATTCAGTCTTATCAAATTCCAATTCCAATATAAATTTTTTAATGTCCAATATGTGATTAATGCATATGACCGACCCAATCAAATAAAGAAAACGGATTAACAATAAATCCAGGTGCTTAAAGCTACATGAACAGACAGAACCATGATGGGTGATGTACCTGAGCGGGATCAAGGGTCAGCATTCTCTCCAGCAATTCTAAAGCATGCCGATCAAATCTACAATCCGAAAAGCTATTAAGATAATTGAGAACACATATAGCAGCAACATATGATTACAGATGCTTATTGAAAGATACTCACTGTCTGAACACTTCCCTTAGCCGTCTTTTCATTGGTCGTGTTGGTTTAAATTGATTATACCATGGACACTTAGAAACCCCAGGCCAGTTCACTTCATCTGGTGCTCAAAAATTTTGTTTAGTTGTTCTGGCTGCAATTTTAAAGCGACCATGTATTACAATTTCAGCCATAAAAAAATTATTAGCCTAAATATATACACCAAAGGTCATACACTACAGAACAAGAATTGGAATGCATGCAAGGCACAATTGAATGCTCAAATAGAAGAAATGAGAAAGTTGGATCCAGTTATTTAAGAATTCTTGCCATTCGCAAACCATTTATCATCCTGATAAATGACATACAGGTCATTTTTCAGTAAATCACATTCATTGCAACTAGTTGAGTTAGAGCGCTACTGACATAAATTTTGACAATAAGTCCCTGAATCAGAAACCACTTTGATTGAAGAGGTCATTACAGTTAGAAAGAGCAGAAGTTCACAATATGCACATTACAACTGTTGGCTAGTACTTAACTGAAAGTCATTAAAAACGGCAAATATTTTCCAATAATAATCCATAGTTTCAGATAATAATATCAACAGCAGATAATTGTATTCAGATATAAAATCGATAAATATTGAACCGCAATAATAACCCAAACACTTAAAAAGAATATAAAACCGCAATAATTGTATTTTGTATTCAGATAAGTATTAATAACCTCATCTTTTCCGGGGAAGATAGGTTTGCCGTGAAGAAGCTCAGCAAATATACATCCGACAGACCACATATCAACAGCAGGTCCATATTTTGTTGTTCCTAACAGCAGTTCTGGGGGTCTAAATATATCAATAACAAATCCATTAGAGTGCTCCCACTTCTATAAATCCCTCTTTCTCAACCCAGTTTAAATTGCTGCATAATAATTAAAACAAAGCCCCAAATGCAACTACAAGGCCACAATACTTACCTATACCATAATGTAATAACTCGATTTGTAAGATTTGCATTGTGGTCATTTGCAAATGATCGTGCAAGTCCAAAATCTGCAAGCTTCAGATTGCCTTCATTGTCAATGAGAAGATTGGAGCCTGCATCAGAACAAAATGCATGAAATAGACACACCATATGCAACCAAAAAATAATACTCCCTCCGTTCCTTAATATAGGACCTAGATGACTTTTTTGAAAAATCCTAAAAAAACAAAAAATAAGTTAATTATAAATTGGTTTACCTAATTTTTTCTCTTAGACTAGTTTATGTTACCCATAAGCTAATGGATAATCTAAAAAGATATCAAATATGTCATGATTTAATAACCTATTTCGCAACCTTAATCTTTCCAAAAAAAAGTTATCTAGGTCTTATATTTAGGAACGGAGGTAGTATATGTAAACTCCTAGTGATAAAATCTTACTTTACCCATACCTTTTATATCACGATGAAGTACTTGATTTACATGGCAATAATGAAGTCCGGTCAGAAGCTGTCTCATGTAACACTTTGGCCAGGAGAAGCAAGTCAGACAATGTTTCAATGAATTACTACAAGAAATATTTGGTTTAAACAATATTTGCAGCAATACCTTAATTTGTGGAACTGTAAATCTCATCTCAGGTCGATCAGCAAGACCAGTCAAATCATGGTCCATGTATTCAAATACCATATAGATGCCACCTTTATACTTGTTACCATCTGTATTATCCAGCAAAAACCAAAAATTCAGACAAGGTAAGATATCATGAGATTAAAAAAACTAAATGAATTTGACAAAACTTTCTCCACAAAGGCAGAATCAAATAGCAAATTAGGCATTGGTGTGCTAATTATTAATGAAGTAATTAGAGAACAGTGAAAATGATAACCTGACTTCCCTTGCTCATCTTTCTCAGGGCCTGAAGGATGAAAAACCAGTCATTTCATAGCAGGATGAAAATTATATAACAACACATTTAGATATTCAATATCTTCACCTGGCGATATCACAATCTCCTTCAACTTAATTACATTTTCATGGTGTAATTTCTTCAGAATTTTGATTTCACGAATAGCAGTAATAGGAAACTGCAGCAAAAAGCACCAATTCAGGGAAGTAAATCATTATACAAAGTAGCAGACACCCGATAATACTTTCTCGATTATTGATGGTTACTTGAAATCCTCATCGTGGCTTAGATCAACTAGATTTTAAATAAAATTGTCTTATGCCCCCCATAATAGAGTAAATAGCATTCAGCAAGGCGATCAAAGAGATACCCCCTCTCTCTCATTGTCCATTCTTATTTTCTTCAACGCAACAATTTCACCTGTTCTGATTTCTCTAGCCATGTAAACTTGGCTGGAAGCACAAAGGTATGAATCAGTTCCTTCTCGCAGTATCAACAATGAAGGATAACCCAAAGACAAGAGTTTTGGAGCAGAAACAGGCTAACAATTCTGCCTGCCGGCTATGACACAAGCATGTCTTCAAAAGGAAATTTAAACAAGAAATTTTTGCAAAGGATGTGAAAATTTTCTAGCACTTCAAGCATGTCATATAATGAGGAACCAAGTCCACAAAGAAAAACGATGAACACAGATTAGAATTCAGGGGAAAAAAAAAGAAAAAAAGCTCTGCAAAATCTGATTTAATGGGTGTAAAAATCTTATCTTTGCTACTCATAAATGGAAAGGACAACTTATTTAAGACTTTCTTATTATCAGGAAACATTTTTTATGATTAACATAACTTACTCGCAATTCATCCACCTACAACCTAAGGTAATTTTTCTGTGCAAGTTGAGACCTAAGTTAATATTCCAATTCCAAATGCACAATTTTAAGACATAATACATTGTAATTTATATTCATCATTTTGACTTGAATAATTAAATAGGTGCAGACAGGTAAAAGCCATTTCAGTTGTTTTAAAACGAACCGGAAACAAAAGATGGGAATAAGCACAGCATACGAAAATTGTCAACAGAATCACTCAAATAAAGCAGAAAAAAAAACCAGGGAAAACATCTAAATTGAGGTATGAAAAACAAAGATGTACAGAAAACAAAACACAAAGAAATCAACATCATCTCCAAAACCCTTTGAAAAACAAACCCTGTCCAAGGCTTGTAGCCAATCATGACGAGTATTAAGGGAAAAACCGAAAAAGCCGTTGGCTCCTATACTAAACAACATAACCGAAATTCACACAGCTAGATAACTAACAAATTTTAATTTCTACTCCCTTCGGTCCTAAATATAAGACCTAGTTGACTTTTTTTGGAGAGATTAAGGTTGCAAAATAAGTTATTAAATTATAGTAACATATTTGATACTCCATCCGGTCCTAAATATAAGACCTAGTTGACTTTTTTGAAAAATCCTAAAAAAAGAAAAATAAGTTAATTATAAATTGATTTTACCTAATTTTTTCCCTTAGACTAAATTATTTGACCTATAAACTAATGGATAATCTAAAAATATATCAAATATGTTGTAGTTTAATAACTTATTTCGCAACCTTAATTTCTCAAAAAAAAAAGTCAACTAGTTCTTATATTTAGGACCGGAGGTAGTATATATTAGATTATCCATTAGTTTATAGGTAAAATAAACTAGTGTAAGGGAAAAAGTTACGTAAATCAATTTATAATTAACTTATTTTGCTTTTTTAGGATTTTTCAAAAAAGTCAACTAGGTCTTATATTTAGGACTGGAGGGAGTATGATCCACACATGACTGTATGTCAAGCAAACCAATACTGAAACAATTTACATTCACAGTCAAAATTAGAAACAATAATATGATAAGCGTAACCACATGTAGCGTACATAAAGAAAGGAAACAGAAAAAGAAAACAGTGAAAATGGAAGAAATGTTTAAGAAAGAATGAAGAAGTAGAAGATAAGAAAGCGTACCCATAAGTTCCCTCGCCAATTTGCTCCAACTTTTGGAAGCAATCGACACTCCTTGATCCCCACGAAGGGTACTCGTTGAGATTGAGCTGCCCAGGGGCCGCAATCGCCATAATCGCTCTTCTAAAACTGAAATTGGGAATTAGGGTTTTCGATTTTTCAACACTGAAAGAAGCGAAAGATCAATATAACGTACCAGGGGTGGGTGAGATGAGATAGCGAATGAAACGGGAGCTCTTTTGCTTGCCTAGAATTTGAAAATGGATTTGAAATCAGGAAATGAAAATAGTAAATTACAAATTTTATGTGCCTTTGATTATTTATTTATTTTCTTTTGGCCAGTAAGATTATTTATTTATTTATTTAGTTATTTATTTATTTATTTATTTATTATTTTTTTTTTTAAAAAAAAAAACAATTAGGACGTTGCATACTTGCATGTGATGTTTTCTGCTGACCGATCTTTAAAAGGTTTTAAAAAAAGAATATTACAGTTCTAATCCCAAAATTCTTTTTATATTGCATTTTGGTCTGCAATAATTATAGCATCTTCCCAATTTATTTTCTGGAATTTTATTTTAGTTCCTAACTGCCAGAAACACTTTTAGTCCTTGAAATTATATTTCTGCCCCTTTTGAGTTTCTGGAATAATATTTAAGTCCTTTTTCAATTTTAAAATTGTTAAATTATTTTTGTTTGATTCCATAAGATGTATATGGCTAAAATTTTAACTTTATGATTGATTTGATTAATTTACTCTATACCTTGTATTTTGTTCTATTGCATGAAATTAATTTTTATCTACTTATTTCATTTTTTTTTTGGCCAGAAAATCATCATTTACATTCATATGGAAAAGCAATTTACAATGTTGAAGATTAATACAAAGAAACTAAACAACATGAATACATAACTAATGAGAAAAACAAATTACAGAAGCAAATACAGAAACAAACTAAACAATAATAAAACTACAAAGACAAAGTTGTCCTATTAACCAACATCATCTCTTTCTTCATGAAGAAGAATCCGATCCATATCAGATAGCGTATTGTCAGCTTCTTGAATAAGAATAGCAGCTAGAGGAGGTGGTGATTCAATAATCTGACCGTTAGGTCCCATCTCCCTTGAAGCCAAGGCAGCCAAGAAATCGGCAGCAGCATTACATTCCCGTGGAACGAGGGAAAATGAAATAGAACTTCGAGAAAACAGCAAATTAAGAATATCTGATATAATTCCATGCAGTTGCCATGGGCAAGATTCAAAAGAGCGTGTTGTCAAAGCTGAGAAAAGAACTTTACAGTCAGTTTCAATAGTGACAGGAACATCTGGCCATTCCCATGACATCAAGAGTGCTTGTTTTACAGCTAGCGCTTCTGCTTCAAAAGCTGAAAATGCTTTCACCTTTTGACACCAAGCATCAATAAGCAAGCCTTCATGATTTCTGCAGACAATACCAATTCCAGAATTACCATTCGACTTACTATATGCTCCATCACAGTTGAACTTCAGAGTAGAGCAGATTGGCTTGGTCCAATTAGCACAAACATGGGGAACATATGTCTTGGGTTCAGGATTGGGATAATGCACTTGGAAATAATTCCATATCATCCGTTCAGTGGTACTAATAACATCTGGATTCAAACTTGTGTGTTCAAACACAAATTGACATCTATGCTTCCATATGTTCCAACACAATGTGACAAAATATGCCTTAGAATAATCCAGACAAGGATCCATGTTGAGTAGCAGATCTTCCACCCAATAACCAATGTTAGTAACATTAAAAGGTGACACTTTTAAGTTTAAAGCACAGCCAAACCATATTCTAGCAGCCCAGTCTGTAACACCCTAGAAAAATTATATATATATATATATATATGTATATATATATATATATAGTAACACCCTAGAAAAATTATATAATATATATATATATTTATATATATATATATATATATATATATATATATATATATATATGTAGAATTATTTTTGATCAAGTAGTAGTATATATAAATATATGTAAGTATGTATTATGGTATGCTTGTTAAAATAATAAATAATAAATTATTTATGGAGACAACTAATCTTTAAGTATAAATTGAAAATATATGTATGAGGGATAAGACCCATAACTAATCCAATATCATAAAGTGTTAATGATGAGGTCACTAGTGAAGTCATAGACAAGGCATGTGAAAAGGTTAAAATTTGTGATAAGGACGTCAAAAAGTGAGGGGTGAGTAAGCATGATAAAATTGTGTCTAGAGGAAGATAAAAGGTAAGTCTAACTTGGAGATTAAGTCAAACAAGATAAGAGTAAAATAAATTAAACATTTATGTTGTAATAATGATAACTAGATCTTTGTACAGTTTAAGTCTAAGGCCTATAAATAGGGATCAGTGTTGTACTAGAAGAGACACCCTGAAACTAAAAAAAAAAATCACTTAAAAATATTGTCATCACTGCTTACCCGTCAGAAAAGTAAGAAATTTCTTACTGAGTAACTACTTTTATATGCTTTATTTTTGTTGTTTTTCTTATATGCTCATGTAAGTTCAAATCAAAAGAGGTTACATCATCCATGTAAGCATGCTACTTCTGGTTTATTCCCTTAGGACTTTTATTAATATTCATATAATTTATATATTTTTATGAAACGCATCATCATCACTCTTCTGCTTTTCTCACTGATGTATAAGTCCCATTCTTGGGATGTGTGTGTAGCCTTCACTAGAGCATGTGTGTAGATGTATGCAGAGTTATATTAAATTATTCATCTTAGTAATACACGATCACACACAACCACATGTCTGTATATAGTTTGTTTTGTTCAAAAAAAAAAACATGGATTTCCTTTCTTTTACTATCCCTGACACAGCAATATAGATAAAGATGTATTTGTGTGTATAGTTATATATTATGCCCATATATTTAATTTATCTTATTTTTGTTTTGTGTGCTAAAACTTTTCTTTTGTTAATCTATCTTTACTTGGTTATATTTGACATTATTGTCAAATGATATAATTTGTATTTATCTAATTTATCCCTTGTTAATTTATTGTATGCACCCTTACATGTACATATATTTATTTAAACCATGGAATTGATTCTTTGAGAGGTTATTTTTATCTTACTATGTATTTATAAATTTATTAGCAGTAAGTATTTTATCTTACTACAATTCTTTAGATGCGGTATCTTGTCTGGGATATACATTTATCTTTGCTTTTGGATGAGTAAATGATTATAGTTGATAAATGTTGGTATGTAGTGTGAGTGTGTGTACATATATATCTATAAAATCATAAATAAATAAATATATATATATATACACACGTGTGTGTGAGTGTACGTATATATATATATATATATATATATATATATATATATATATATATATATATATATATAGGGTGAAGAACTTATGAGTTGTCTTTTACTTCAAAAAAAAAGGATAGTTTTATGAAAAATTGCAAGGACTGTGTGGCTACTATATGTAGATATGGAATATTATTTGAGCTGTGTGGTATGATAATTGTGGATCCACACTAGGGGACGCCCTAGTTATTTTCATGTTAAGGATGGATTCCTTAATTTATATTCCATTTGCAAATATTCATAAAAAGTTCTTTTTCTTTTTGGGGGTAAAAACATAATTTTTCTGCTTAATTAAACTAAGCAGCTGAAACATTATTTGTTCAAAATTTAGTAGTACTCATATTTCGTAATGTTTCAGATGCCCATTTCTGAAATAAGGATAGTTTTTGAGTGGTACTGGATGGGAGCGTTTCCAGTCATATTCAATGTTCAAGTATTCAGTAATGCACCAGAATTTCCCCCGCCACCACCCGCACCTGAAGTAATAGGAGCTGAACTATATGATATGTATAATAACCATGTAGCAAACTTGAATGCAATGGAACCTCCATCATCCTCCTCCGATAATGCTAGCACCATCGCATCTGAGATTACCATAGGAACTGAAACCACCAGCACCTCATATGAATAGTGTCTTCATGCAATCTACTTAGGAAAGACAAATAAAGCCTCTATGAAGGCTGTAGTTTATGTTATGTTACTTTGTGTTAAAGCCTCTATGAAGGCTAAAGTTTTATGTTTATGAACTCTTTAGGTTATGAAAGATATGTGATGTAACATTGTGTTACTAATTCCCTAATTAACCTGTGACATCTCTTTTAGTTCATTAATATCTTTACTAACTATGATAGAAAAAGGAATTGCAATAATATCAATATCTCTATCATAGTTAGAAAAAGAATATCCTAATGATTAAAATATTATCCATGATAGAAAAGAATAAACTAATACAACACAGCTGCTATCATGGATAATTTATTGCTAACCATGTTAGAAAGGATTTGCCTAACATGGTTATTAAACAAAACTAATTAGTATTAAACAATAAATAAATATGTATACATGCGGAAGCAGATGCAGGCCTATACAAATTGGCAATATACAATTCTAAATAAACTATATAACTTCTACTACCTAATTCCCTTTCCTGATGCTCGCGCCTGTGCATGAATACCTGCAAAAATGTCAGTAATCATGGGATGAGACAATTTGTCCCAGTAATCACCGCTTAACTCACTATAACAGTGAGATGTGCGGTAGCGAGGGCGTCTAAAGGGTACCACAGTTTTAAAAACAATAGTAAAATATATATATAAATCCAGATCTTCTTCCATTCCTTACTCAAGTTCAACAATCACCTTCAAACCAAATCAATTCAACATCTCCATACTCCAATCAACTAATACTTCCACAACAGCCCTCACCCTCACCTAAAGATGCATTGTGCCACCATGGTGCATTCAAGCATCTATTCTTCACTATATGATTTGACACTGTGTCCCTCTCCATAATGAGGGGACAATTTCCTTCTCTGGCAATCTCCAGAGAGGGAACCCCCAGTTCTGTTTCCATTACAGAACGGGAACGGTTGGACTCTTTAATGCCAAACAACCGTAGGGGCGGTTGGGCTCTTTAATGCCAAACAACCGTAGGTCGCTTCTCTCACTAAGTCGACCTATGATCCCCGATCCAATCAATCTAAAAAGGATCCTCAGTACAAATAACTGTCGATTGGCCAATCGACAGTTATCATCGCGCGATGGTACATAAATTCCAGTGTCATGCAATGCTCACCATATCCCTATTAATATCTCATCCATAATAATCAACATCATACCCTCTCACATCACCTTCCAATCTATTATCCACAATATCTCCCCTCAACATAATTCTCCAGAAACTCAACTCACATCTAATTCCTTTTCTATACTCACAACCTCTCAAATAACTACTATCACACTACACCTGCAATCATTTCATACCATTTCAAAATATTCAGCACCACCAGACAGGATACTACATATATAGTGTAAAAATCTTTTTTATGAACATAATCGTGTTTGAAAGGCACCCGATAGCCTGTTTTGTATAAAAATACCTTTTCAAAGATAATATATATATATATATATATATATATATATATATATAGGGTGAGAAAGGATTTTAAGAAAATCCCAGCTAACATCACCCTCAATGTTATAGTGAGGTTAAGTGTGATTACCTGTCGCCCTTTAGCACTCTAATACTCTTCCTTACGCTTCCTGGCGCAATTCACCTATTATTATATAAAAGTAATAATAAGGTAAACAACTATGCATAAATCCGCATAATGAATAACGCGTCTCTCTCTCGGTTCTAATGTTACTACCCAGCCCCTTCTTCTTTACACTATCTGATAAAACCATTTAAATTCTCTTGGTTGATTTGACATACACACATATACTTAGCATAACAAAAATCAGCAACACAGCAAGTAATTTACATGGTTCAAATCACTACCAATCTCAGCAATCAAATCATACCACATTTCGAATCAACAAGGATTAAGTCAAACTTCCTTTTTAGTCATTTGTCCCCTGTTATTGTACTAAAACCTATAACACTGTCAAAACTGAATTAGAACAGATTTGCAGAAACCAGCACATAATAGGCATCCTTGTACATATCCATATAATGCACCTTTATCACAATTTGTTCATCTCTAATGCCAAGCTCATCATATTTTTATTCCAAACAAACAATCCTATTCAATCATAACCAGCATACATGCAACAAAATCCATTTATTTTCCTGCACATCCTTGTAAAATAATGCCAACAAAGTAACCAATGATAGCCAGAATTCAAAGCTTCCATTTGCTTAGGTTAAATCACTATCCATACATTTCCATTTCTACTACAAAGTCTAACGAAATTCTTACTGAAAACTGTAAACTTTTATATAACATTCCAACATATCAAAGTTTCATCCAACTCAACCTCCATGCACATATACATATCATGATTACAGCAAAAATCTGAATGTTCTATTCCAAGGACATTTACTCAGTAATATAAATTCTCTCATGCATATTTAAACCCCTCTCAATCACAAGCTCACCATTTAAGGATTTCAAACACAAACATATGATCAATTCCTTCCACCTTTCATAATCACAATCATCTAAATCATTCACTACTCGCTTTCTCCTTGGACACCCTTATGTTAATCATCCCAACAAAGGTAACAATAACTGACTCCTACTTGAGTTAATAATACAAATACCTCTCATTTCTCAAAATCATAATCAAACAGCTAATCAATCAAAATCATTTATGCAACATCTTTGAACTTCCTAATCAATAACCTCAAATTAACAAGGTACCCAAGAACACATAATCAAACAAGAAAGCAAGAAGGCAATCAGTCCACTTTCATTTAATCCACTTACATCACAAAATAAAACGCTGCACATACATTCTCATCAAGAACAAATTGAAGAACACAAGGCAAATCAAAAATCCCAAACGATAGAAAAGCATATCATACATATATAATTTCCCATACATGTCTTAATTCCATTATTATCCTTTTCTTCTACATTCAGCCATATTAAAATCACATAGCAAAAATAAGGCAACCACATATGAAACATCAAAGATCAACAAATTCAGCAAGGTTCATATGCAACAACTTATATTCATTTTCATTTCATCATTGTAAACCTCTTATCCACTTAAAAGATCAACAAACTCCTTTCCTAATGCCTAGCCAGTCCGCACACAAGTGAAAAGGAAATTAACTACAATTTACATCATATTTTAAAGTCTACAAAATTAGCATTTATACATTTTAACAATCTTCCTTCTCAACTCAAGAAGGCAACACATCTAGCAATAAGAATCAATCATACTATGCCCTAAACCACAACTTAAACACCTCAGATAAATAAAGATGTTCCAACAAAGGAAGCAACAAAATGTCCCAAAATTCAAATAAATTCCCAACCCTTCTAATCATCAATGAAACACCAAAATCCTTTCCAAAATACAAGAAATAGTAGCTTAATCATCATCACAAACAAATTCTTAGATTAGAGTCCCAAACCCTAGGTTTGAAAATCTCTCAAATTCGTCCAAATCAGAAAGAAGGAGCAGGAATGGGAGAAATGAAGTTACCTAAGCTCATTTCTGACCTCCCTACGTCTAGCCGGAGCTCCGCCGTCCAGAATCTCGTCGGAAAATGCTAAGGCCGACGCAAATGTAAGGGAAGAGAAAGGAAAGTGAGAAAATGAAGTTGGAACAAAAAGGAAATGCATGAAAATGAAAGAACCAAGACCCCTCAGCGCTCGCCGCCTTTGACCGCCGGCAAACGAAGCCGCTGGCACCGGAAAACTCGCCGGATTTTAGAAGGAGAAACAAAGAGGGTTCATTGGGTGTGAGAAGAGAGCGAACCGAACTGAAATAAAGGGGAAAGAGGGGAAAGGAGGCCGCGCCACCACTTCAGCTCGCCGTCGCCGTCGCCGTCGCCGGATTCACAGGGGTGGCCGAAGGGGTCGTCGGGTGAGAGGGCGGAGGGACTCGAGAGAGGGAGAGAAAAAAAAAATGGAAAGGAATGAAGGAGATGATGTGTATATATATATATACTTTAGGGAAAATTACAATTAACTACCCTAAGGTTTATTCGTAATTATATTTCTATCCCAGAAGTTTGTATATATTACTATATCTTCTTCTTTCCATCATAATATTATCTACTATCCCAAATACTTATTCATGAAAATTTCTAACTCCAAATAATTATTTTAACTATATTTCCTTAAATTCCAAAAATTAAGATTCAATAACAATAAATCTCCTTAAATTTCTCCCTAATATTCCAAATTTCCTAAATAACACCTCAATAATTTCCAATTAACCTTAATCAAAATTTGGGATGTTACATGTGATGTTATGAATAAAATTATTAGTTACTTTGCGTGTTATTCTTTTCAGTTATTTTATTTATCTTTTTAGTTATTTACTTGTACTTTAAAGGAAAAAAAAATTGAGGTTTTTACATTTTGGTATCAGAGCATAATGATCCTATAGCATGATGTATATTTAAGATAAATATATATACATATATTTTAAACAAAAAAAAATAGTTATCTTAATTATTTTTTTTCCATTGGTTGATAATATATCAATTTATTTCTTTGACTATTTCCCTTTAATATTGTTTTTTTTCTTACTAGTCATTTATATCTCTATATTTATTACCAAAGTTTCTTTTAAGTCTCAGATGAGTAGTACTATGAGTTGAAAGGTTATGAATCTGATTGTTTCCTTGCGCGAAACAGTAGTCTTGCGTTAAAGTATATATAAACATAGGTGATTGTGTATCATGATTAGTTCATGTGTAGTTGTTTGTGTCAGAATGTGCAACAATTTGGTTATGTGTGTTATTATTTATTTCTTATTATTTGATAGCACTTCATCCGAAAAGTCATATTTCATTTGATAGGCAAGAGTACATCTCTTCTAGTACTTGGACCAAACTTATAAGGAGCATATCAATAATAATTATTTTATTTTATTTTGACTCATGTTTTTCTCTTAGACCATAACACGTGTAAGCTCATGATGTTGGGTTGTTGATAAGAGTCTTTCCTGAAATGCGTGGCTGTCACCCAAGAGGGGGGGTGAATTGGGTGGTAGAATAAAAACTTAAAATTTTCCCTTTTTAAAACTTTACTCCTTGTGCTTGATGAGAGTGACGATGAATCATCCCAAGCACAAGTGAGTATGTAGTGGTGTGATGCTTGGTGTGAGATTTAAATAAGCAAAATATGCACAAGCGAGTTTATCCTGGTTCGGTCAGTCCCAGACCTACATCCAGTCCCCAGGCTCCACCTGAGATTTTCAATCCACTAAACTTCTTGTTTGAACCAGGCACAAGAAAGCCTTTACACTTTAGGTTTTACGAACACGGGTTCACCTAACAACCCACAGGTTTTACAACGGGCTCACCTGCAAACCTTACAACCACAAGTTTTGCGGGCTAACTTGCAACCTATGGAGATTTAGAAAATCTCTAAATGCTCCCCCTTACAAAAGTAAGATAACAATTATGTTGACTCTATGAACTGATTGTGATAAACACTTAAGTACAAATGACTCTCTCTAAGAGTGGATGATGTTACTCACTTAAGTACAACTGACTCACTCTCTAATAATGTTACAAATCTAGATCTGAGAGTAGTAGAAGATGAGAGGAATGTAGAATACAATGTTTCAGACAATAGGCTCTGTTCTCTCTCTCTGTTCTTCTGAATGTCGATGTACCTTTTATACTCGACTTCAAAGGCTTGGGCGGCATGTTGAATATGTCCGTTTGAATATAGCCGTTAATACCATGTTACCGTTTGCCCATTAAATGCTTCATCAATGTATGGCAGGGTTGACTTGCTTTATCTCTGGAAAGTAGTCCTGACACCTTTGCTCTGACATAAGCATTCTGACACTGCATCTCTGAACGTTCTGACATTCTGATTGCTTGCGGAAGCAACTTCTCATCCGGAAGCAATCCTTACTTAGTGTGCTGCACTTGAACGTTAGTATAGCAATATATTCACATAGTCACATGCAGTGGGTGTTCCCTAAGTCTAAGGTGTAT
Organism: Mimosa pudica; assembly: GCA_029929735.1. Lineage (NCBI taxonomy): Eukaryota > Viridiplantae > Streptophyta > Magnoliopsida > Fabales > Fabaceae > Mimosa > Mimosa pudica. Next base: position 642,970 of record JAKELP010000051.1, on the reverse strand, counting down.
CCGGAAGCACTTCTACATCCGGAAGTAAATCAACTGGATGAAGGATTTAGTTCACTATCACTCACTCTCGCTCAGTGTCCTTCAATCCAACAGTCAGCGCTAGTTACTAAGCTATCGGAAGCACTTTCACTTGACGTGGTAAACTTACTGACGCTTAGGGTTATATCTCTTCTATCAGCCTGTGCCAGTCTAAACCTAACAGGAAGCAATTTCACTTGACGTGGCTGATTCACTGACGCTTAGGGTTATATCACCTCTATCAGTCTGTGCCAGTCTAAATCTATCAGGAAGCAATTTTACTTGACGTGGCTTTTTCACTGACGCTTAGGGTCATATCTATTCTATCAGTCTGCGCCAGTCTAAGTCTAACAGGAAGCAATTTCACTTGATGAGGTAAATTCACTGACGCTTGGGGTGATATCTATTCTATCAGTCTGCGCCAATCTAAGTCCAACAGGAAGCAATTTCACTTCCGGTTGAATCATAGCTTAGTCTTAAGGTTTTGTATATCTAGCGTTCATGGACTAAGTTAAATCCCTAGTGAGTTACTCGCTGCCGCTGGGGGATGAAACATTTATCCGCGTGCGCGAGTTCTAGTCTATCCGGAGGTAATTCCGCATCCGGTTGTGATTCCGCTGTGGGATGAGTCTTTCATCCGTGAGCGCTAGTCTTAATTCATCCAGAAGTGAATCCGCATCCGGTTGTGACTTAACTTAGGATTCAGTGTTAGCAATCTAGACTGGGTTCTAACCAAGTGTCTCACTTGCTTCCGTTTGCGTCCCCTATGGGATGTGTACTCCATCCGCGAGCTCTAGTGCTAATACTTCCGGAAGTGATCTTGCATTCGCAAGTGATCTAACTCAGGATTCTAACCATGTCATCTAATCCTTCCTAAGTGTTGATTATGTTCTTTTAAGTACTAGACCATATCATACCTTAGTCACCATCAAAACTTAAGATTCTAACATTCTCCCCCCTTTTTGATGATGACAAACCCATAGATGACCAGAGAACATAATTAAACTTAGATCACTCCCAGAGCTATATTTCTGTTCCCAGTTCTCTCCCCGGATATCTAGATATCTTATCTTATCTCTCAGCTCTAGACATCTCATGTCTCATCTCTAGCTAGACATCTTATATCTCATCTCATGTCTCATCTCTAGACATCTCATGTCTCATCTCTCTCCCCCTTTTGGCTTCATCAAAATTCAACAAGTGCAAGCTAGCCTTAGGGATGGGGATACTTCTATCGTTCTCCTAGGAATGAGCTTTCTACCCAATATTTCTCCCTATGTATCGTTAATAAAGATTTGTTCTAGACTATTCAATACAACGTACGAGAATTAACAAGGGACAACAATAATGATTCATGATCCTAAATGATTGTATTCTCCCTAAACATTATGTAGGATAGTTAAACAGTGTGAGACAAAAAAAATATTGATTCAGTATTCTAAATGAGTTTACTCTCCCTAACCATTATGCAAGATAACAGAACATGTTTTGCAAGGATTAAGTCTAGATCAAAACATACAAAAAAAAAAAAGTTCTCTTTTTGAAGGTGAAAATTCTTTTCAAATATAAAAGACATCAAAAGTAATTTTGACCCTCTTAAAATGATTACCAAATGAAATGCGTTTAAAAATGATGATTTTGATATCAATTGAAAATTTGTGATTTTAAATTCGTGATACCAAATGAAATTAAATGAAATATGTGAGTTTGAACTTGTGATATAAAATGAAATGATTGAATGCCAAGTGAAATTTGTGATACCATATGAAATGAAACCAAATCAAATGAAATTTGTGAGATTAAAATGCCAAAAGTAATTTCCAAACAAGTTGCATCATAGCATCTCAAGAGTTTATTATCGATGACAACATGTAACTCTCTATTTTCAAGGGATCATTATCGAGTAATGTCCATCTACTTCTCTTCTATATTAAGATTAATCATCACAAAATCAAGAAAGAAGCATATAAGAGAGGTATGTTATCAATTACTTTCCAGCGTGTCATATAAAGGATACAGATGTGTGAGCTAGGATGATTTTCTAAGACAGTGAATGATTTTGAAGTCAATGCAGATTGAGAAAAACATCCTAAATTGACACCCTTACCAATGCCATGTATGCATCATATATAAGAGATGGTAAGGTGTAGATGTTACCACAGATGAGGAATCCTCATACTCTATTAGACTCATGAATCTGAATCATATGCAGATAAGCATGCTTCCTGACATCTTCAAGAGGTGTGCTATCGCAAGTGGAAACCCCTAGCGCAAGTGCTTTGATGATTCGCTTCGGCAAGCTGAGCTACAACCACAAGCATGTTAGAATCTTAAGTTTTGATGAAGACTAAAATATAGAGGATTAAACCAAGTGCCTAGGAAGCAATAGGATAACATAGGATCCCAAGTAAGAGTGCTTCCGGGTGAAGATCTACTTCCGGATAGATTAGGACTTGCGCATGCGGATGAATGTTTTCATCCCCCAGCATCAGCAAGTAAATCACTGGGAAATAACTTAGTCCATGAGAATTAGGTACACAAAACCTTAAGACTAAGCTATGTTTCAATCGGAAGTGAGTTTGCTTCCTGTTAGACTTAGACTGGCGCAGAGCGATAGAATAGATATTACTCCAAGCGACAGTGAGTCTACTTCCCCAAGTGAAAGCGCTTCCTGTTAGAATTAGACTGGCGCAGAGCGACAGAATAGATATTACACCAAGCGTCAGTAAGTCTACTTCCCCAAGTGAAAGCGCTTCCTGTTAGACTTAGACTGGCGCAGAGCAATAGAATAGTTATTACCCCAAGCGTCAGTAAGTCTACTTCGCCAAGTGAAAGCACTTCCTATTAGATTTAGACTGGCGCAGGTTGATAGACTAGATATAACCCCGAGCGTCAGCGGAAATGCAACATCAAGTAAAGTTGCTTCTTGTTAGATCATGACTGGCGCAGACTGATAGAATAGATTTCACCCTAAGCGTCAGTGAATTCACCACGTCAAGTAAAAGTGCTTTCGATAGCTCAGTGACTAGCGCTGAGTGGTGGAATGAAATAGACTAAGCGAGAGCAAGTCATGGTGAACTAAATCCCTCATCAAGTGAATTTACTTCCGGATGTAGAAGTGCTTCAGGATACACCTTAGACTTAGGATCACCCACTGCATGAGACTATATGATTATATTGCTAAACTAACGTTCAAGTGCAGCACACTCAGAAAGGTTGCTTCCGGATGAGAAGTCGCTTCCGCAAGCAATCAGAATGTCTGAACGTTCAAAGAGATGCAGTGTCAGAATGCTTTTGTCAGAGCAGAGGTGTCAGGACTACTTTTCAGAGATAAAGCAAGTCAACCCTGCTAAACATTAATGAAGATGCACTTCTCAACGGTAACATAGGATTAACGGCTTTATTCAAACGTTCATATTCAACCTGGCACAGAAGCCTATGAAGCCTGAAATTCGTGGCTGTCACCCAAGAGGGGGGGGGGGTGAATTGGGTGAGGGAATAAAACTTAAACTCTTTTCGAAAGACTGCTTGTGCTCGGTGATGATGATAATAAATAATGCTATGCACAAGTCAGTATGCTATGTGATGCAAAAATAGAATGATCAAGTATAAATATATGCACACATAAATTTATCCTGGTTCGGTCACCCAGACCTACATCCAGTCCCCAGGCTACACCTGAGATTTCCAATCCACTATTCTTGTTTAAACCGGGCACAAGAGAAGCCTTTACACTTTAGGTTTTACGAGCACGGGTTCACCTAACAACCCACAGGTTTTACAACGGGTTCACCTGCAAACCTTACCGCAAGTTTTACGGGATCACTTGCAACCTTACAAACGCAAGTTTTACGGGCTAACTTGCAACCTATGGAGATTTAGAAAACCTTCTAAATGCTCCCCCTTACAAAATGTAAGATTACAATTATGTTCACTCTATGAACTGATTTTGTTAAACACTTAAGCTCAAAACTAACTCTCTCAAAGAGTGGATGATGTTACTCACTTAAGTACAAATAAATCACTCTCTAAGAATATTACATATCAAAGTCCGAGAGTAGAAGATGAGAGGAATGTAGAATAGTGTTTTGACAATAAGCTCTGTTCTCTCTCTCTTTTTCAAGCCCTCTTCTTCAGAAATGAAGAACATCCCTTTTATACCAGCCTCTGAATATCTAACCGTTGGAGAGGCAATAAGACCGTTTGATTATAGACGTTGGGGCCTTGTTTACGTTGTCCTCATTAGTGCACAGCAGGGTTGACTTTGCTTTATCCAAAAAGGTGCTCTGACCAAGCTGTTCTGTCAACACTGTTCTGGCAATATTATTCTGACAAAAGTCGTTCTGACATCTGAACATTTTGTACGGTCCGACTCTTGCTTGCTGTCAGAGAGGACTTCGTTCCTCAAGCATAAGTCCAGGATGTTAAGAGACTCATTATCGGAAGCTCTCTTGCTATCTGAAGCTCGTGGATTCTAACATTTTGCTTGCTATCACATAGAGGAACTTTGTCTTCCAAGCACTTGTCCATGAATGATAAGAGTGCTTTGCTTTTGGATCCTCTCTTGCTATCAGAAGCTCTCTTATGAACTCTGACTTTTGTGGGCAGTATGAGCTTTGACACCTTGAGTGAATCTTCAGATTATGTTCTCATACTCCTCATGCTTGGTAGGTAACAATGTTGTTTGAATGTGTCTGTTATCCTCTTGTTACCGTTGGAAGGAACATCTTCTTAAATGCTTCAGCAGGGTTGACTTGCTTTATCTCTGAAAAGTAGTCCTGACACCTCTGCTCTGTTAAAAGCATTCTGACACTGCATCTCTTTGAACGTTCAGACATCCTGATTGCTTGCGGAAGCAACTTCTCATCCGGAAGCAACCTTACTGAGTGTGCTGCACTTGAACGTTAGTTTAGCAATATAATCATATAGTCTCATGCAGTGGGTGATCCTAAATCTAAGGTGTATCCGGAAGCACTTCTACATCCGGAAGTAAATTCACTTGATGAGGGATTTAGTTCACCATGACTTGCTCTCGCTTAGTCTATTTCATTCCACCACTCAGCGCTAGTCACTGAGCTATCGGAAGCACTTTTACTTGACGTGGTGAATTCACTGACGCTTAGGGTGAAATCTATTCTATCAGTCTGCGCCAGTCAAGATCTAATAGGAAGCAACTTCACTTGATGTTGCATTTCCGCTGACGCTCGGGGTTATATCTAGTCTATCAACCTGCGCCAGTCTAAATCTAATAGGAAGTGCTTTCACTTGGCGAAGTAGACTTACTGACGCTTGGGGTACTAACTATTCTATTGCTCTGCGCCAGTCTAAGTCTAACAGGAAGCGCTTTCACTTGGGGAAGTAGACTTACTGACGCTTGGGGTACTAACTATTCTATTGCTCTGCGCCAGTCTAAGTCTAACAGGAAGCGCTTTCACTTGGGGAAGTAGACTTACTGACGCTTGGGGTAATATCTATTCTGTCGCTCTGCGCCAGTCTAATTCTAACAGGAAGCAAACTCACTTCCGATTGAAACATAGCTTAGTCTTAAGGTTTTGTGTACCTAATTCTCATGGACTAAGTTAAATCCCTAGTGATTTACTTGCTGACGCTGGGGGATGAAAGCATTCATCCGCATGCGCAAGTCCTAATCTAACCGGAAGTGATCTTGCATTCTCAAGTGATCTAACTCAGGATTCTAACCATGTCATCTAATCCCTCCTAAGTGTTGATTATGTTCTCTTAAGTACTAGACCATATCATACCTTAGTCACCATCAAAACTTAAGATTCTAACATTCTCCCCCTTTTTGATGATGACAAACCCAATAGATGACTAGAGAACATAATTAAACTTAGATCACTCATCCTAGAGCTATATTCCTTTCCCCAGTTCTCTCCCCAAAAATCTAGGCATCTTATCTATCTCTCAGCTCTAGACATCTCATGTCTCATTTCTCGCTAGACATCTCATGTCTCATCTCTCGCTAGACAGAGACATCTCATGTCTCATCTCTCGCTAGACATCTTATATCTCATCTCTAGACATCTCATCTCATCTCTAGACATCTCATCTCTCTCCCCCTTTTGGCTTCATCAAAATCCAACAGGTGCAAGCTAGCCTTAGGGATGGGGATACTTTTATCGTTCTCCTAGGAATGGGCTTTCTACCTAACATTACTTTTCTCCCTATGTATCGCTAATAAAGATTTGTTCTAGACTATTCAATACAATGTACGAGAATTAACAAGGAACAGCAATAATGGCTCATGATCCTAAATGATTGTATATTCCCTAAACACTATGTAGGATAGTTAAACATGTTTTTCAAAGGAGATATTGATACATCAAATCTAATCATAATTAAATTAAGATCAAAACATACAAAACAGTTTTCTTTTTGAAGGTGAAAATTCTTTCCAAATGTAATTTTGATCCTCTCGAATTGATTAACATGATATCAAAAGTAATTTTGATGTGTTTAAAAATGATGATTATGATATCAAATGCAATATGTGATTTTAAAATTCAAATGAGATGAAATCTGATACCAAATGTAATCAAATGAGATCTGTGAGTTTGAACCTGTGGTATCAAATGAAATAATTGAATGCCGAATGAAATTTGTGATACCATATGAGATGAAATGAAATCAAATGAAATTTGTGATTTTAAAAGTGCCAAAAATAATTTCCAAACAAATTTCATCACAGCATCTTAAAAGTTTATTATCGATGACAGCATGTGACTCTCTATTTTCAAGGGATCATTAACAGGTAATGTCCACTTACTTCTCTTCTATATTAAGATTAATCATCATTAAATCAAGAAGGGAAGCATATAAGAGAGGTATGTTATCAATTACTTTCCAGCATGTCATTTAGAGGATACAGATGTGTGAGCTAGGATGATTTTCTAAGACAGTGAATGATTTTGAAGTCAATGCAGATTGAGAGAAACATCCTAAGTTGACACCCTTACCAATGCCATGTATGCATCATATGTAAGAGATGGTAAGGTGTAGATGTTACCACAGATGAGGGGTACTCATATTCTATTAGACTCAGGAATCTGAATCATACGCAGATAAGCATGCTTCCTGACATCTTCAAGAGATGTGCTATCTCAAGTGGAAACCCCTAGCGCAAGTGCTTTGATGATTCGCTTCGGCAAGCTGAGCTACAACCACAAGCAGACATGACTGGGCAGTCACTCTACTCTTCCCATGGTTCAATAGTTGGCCTGCTATCGAAGGCGCTGATTGTTGTGAAAGCAACCTTGCTCAAACTTGATGATTGGTCCTGCATATTCTTGAGGAAACAAATGCTTTCTGATGGTCAGTGAAAGAACTTAAGATTTAACATTGAAGACCATCCTCAGGACATTCAAGTCAATCTGTGTTAATCAGCACACGTTAATAATTTTAAGAAATCATGCTTGCTAATTGGTTTAAGAAAATATGAGCAATGATTATGTGAAAACTAATTTTGAAATTGTCTATACGTTCACATAGTTTCACTATCAAGACATGAACTCTATTTACTCTCATAGATAAATATCAATGTGATAGTACAAAGAGTATCAAACAGGTGGCATATTTTCAGAGTTTCATAAGCAAGTATAGTTCAATACATATGCCTCAAGGATGTTCATGTTAGATCATGAAGACATGTGAATTAATAATATAATGAGATTTTGAAAAAGAGAATCTTCATCCTCACAAAATAATTTGATTAGGATTGAATTCGTTTTACAAAAACAACCAAATTTCAGCATATGATTACGAGAATAATTTCCAAATATTAGCTCGAGTTCTTCTAGATATGCTCAATGTGATCTCATTGTTCTTAGGATATCAACAAGCTTGAAATTAATACAGATTATAGCATGCTTGTGATACTATGCCATGTTTTACAGATCTAGCAAGGTTTAATTCAAGGCATTTCCTAAGATTTCTAATGCATGTCAGACAAGAGAGAGACTATCCATTTAATTTCACAACAGAATATGTAAGGGATAGAAATGCTCATGTGTATTGGCGAAAGTTTCTCAGGTTTGGTATAGCCATTCCACACATCTTGATAAGAGACATTTTCGTTGTCATTCTCTCTTGGTTATATTCATTGTTCAAGCTTCAATAATCTGTGTCAACATTCTTAAACCACAAACTTGAACTGAGATCATTAGTAGATTGAGAACTTAAAGATGTAATTAAGAGGGATGTATTGTTCTCGAAACCATAGCTGCTTATGCATTGAAAAAGTTGATGCAAGAGATACCACATGAAATGGAAAATCAGAAATAGCTTTTGAGTGCTATCATGAGGTACGGTTGTCATGTAGAATCTGTTTTGAAAGTTTGTATTTCAAAAGGATCTTTCAAAAATCAAGGTGAATGAATAAACCATTTTCTTCCATGAGAGGTGCCCTTAAAAGAATTCACTAAGCATATATGAGTAAAATGATTTAGACACCATATGAAAAACTCTGAGGAAGATTTTTAGTTTTAGTGTCAAAATTCTGAAACTAGTTCCGAATCATCTTAACAATGTCAGAAATCTTAGAACACAATGATTCAACATGCACAAATTCAGAAGGTTTTGAAGAAGGTTCAGTTTCAAGGTGTCGGACTTCTTGAATTTGTAAAATCTGTATGCATTATATCAGAAAATGAATTTGATATGATAGGGTTGTTTTTACAGAAAATAAGTGTTCATCACAGATAAGGGAAATCATATCAGTTTCAGAGAAATAAGAGTTGTTGAGCCCATCATACATTTACTAGCCAAGTGATTATTCAAGTAAAGAGGAAGGTAAGAATGATATCACCATAGCTCCATTCGCATCTAGCAGTAGCTCGCTTGATTTTGGTTGGCAATGTATGGAATCTATATTTAGAGCAGTACCAAAATCTATGCGTGACGAATGCTTATCAAGACTTGACTAATTGTTCAGATGAGGTACAGTCCTGAGTCTTGCTGAGGCTAATAGGATGGATTGGAGCTGGTGCAGAGGGATGAATTTACTTTGTGATCACTACCACTGGCATCTCTGGCCTCTTGAACCCATACTTCATACACAGCTCTTCACTCAGATTGGGTGCTGGCGCAGAGGGAGACACAGGTTCAGCAGAAGGTGTCTCCGCAGGTTGATCACTCAGCGCTATCTCAAGTTTGCCTCTGAGCTAGCAGATTGTTGGGGGCACATGAATCAGATGGCTCACTGTGGGGGGAGGAGATTTTCCTTTTAGCAAGGGTCTTCTTCACCCTTGTCTTGCTGAACCTTCGGATTGCCCTTCCTACAAAATACCAGATATTTCCTTCCTTTTGTATCCAAGTCTGGATCTGAAGGTCAGTTTGTAGGCTATATATAGTTCACATGCATTTAGATTACGTCCTATGTGTATGGCATGGTGAATCTTTCATGACTATATGCACAAGGATATACAAGGTTTTTGATCAAGATAGTCATGGGCAGTATGTAGATTATGAACATTACTTATTTCTTCAAGCTTTCTTCTATGATGAATATAATGTTCACATCTTAGGATGCTTAATGTAAAATCTCAATAAGTCCATCTAACATTAGCATAGGAGATTTTACTATCAAATGCTTCGTTGCTAAGTGATCCCTTGCTTACCCAAGGAGATCTTCTATACTTATCCTTGGTTCGAAGCACTTTCTTCTGAGAGGTAGGATTCAAGAGCCTTTTCAATGATGATCGAGGAATCCACTCTCTCTTGTTCTTCTCAGGATAGTTGAGTGGAACTTTGTGATAGCTCATCCTTGAGACAGAACCATTGTCCCTTGTGGTGGCCGACAGCTTATGATTGTACCAGTGGGTTTCAGCAGTTGCATCACCACGAGTTCTCTTCTTTGGGATAAGAGGAACTCTTGATCTATCCTGCACAAGTAAGGCACTAGGAGGATGTTTTGGTACCCATTTGTACTTGGGTCCTACATGGTTAGCACTGGACCTTACTTGTCCTTTAGGAATCCATACAAACTTATTTCTCACATTTGAATTTCTTCTAAGACTGCATGTGTGAGAAATATGTCCTAATCTACCACAATAATGACAGATAATGGAATGATAATCAAAATGAGGCTTCCTATCATTATCATGATTAGTTTTCTTTAGAAAAGCTTTTTGTTCCTTTGAAATTTCAGTTTCTTTTGAAAGCTTTTCTTTTTCCTTCAACACGTGTTTACAATCAAAACATTTTTCAAGACATGTTGAAGTTTTCCCTACCGATAGTGGGCTAGCTATCGGAACCACTAGTTCTTTAAAAGAACCCTCGGAAACTTTAGATGTAGAAGAAGAAATTAGTTTTTCAAGTTTCCTATCTTTTTCTTTTAAGCCTAGAAGTTCTTTTGCAAGTTTACAATATTCGGTATATAACTCATTGTATGCATCTTGCAATTCAGAGAGTTCAAGTTCAGATTCAGATACCTCACTTTCTGAATCTTCTAGGCAGAAATGGATACTCTCTTCACTGAAGCCTGCTTCCTCAATATCAGCTTCCAGAAGCTCATCAGTAGATGATCCACAAAGAGCACGAGTTGAGCTTTGGACAGCTGTGCTTTCAAGAGATGGGTTAGAAGCATATATCATATCAAGAGTATTCCAAATATCTCTAGCACTAGAGCAATGTTTGATTTTCTGGAAATCATTTTCAGTTAAGCCTTTGTATAAAATTTGCATTGCTCGAATGTTTAAGGAAAACAAATTTTTCTCCTTTTCAGTCCAGTTTCCTCTTGGTTTGAAATCAAAATCATTTTCAAAAATATCCCACATTTTCAAACTAGTGGATTTTATAAAACTTTCCATTCTTGCTTTCCACCAACAAAAATCAATATTTTCTAACACAGGTGGAATGGTATGATCAAGGCCTTTGGAAAACATTTTAACCCAAATCAGCCAAGGTCTTTGCACTTGAGATCGTTTGATCCTTTAAACAAGTGACCTGCTCTGATACCAAATGAAATTCGTGGCTGTCACCCAAGAGGGGGGGGTGAATTGGGTGAGGGAATAAAACTTAAACTCTTTTCGAAAGACTGCTTGTGCTCGGTGATGATGATAATAAATAATGCTATGCACAAGTCAGTATGCTATGTGATGCAAAAATAGAATGATCAAGTATAAATATATGCACACATAAATTTATCCTGGTTCGGTCACCCAGACCTACATCCAGTCCCCAGGCTACACCTGAGATTTCCAATCCACTATTCTTGTTTAAACCGGGCACAAGAGAAGCCTTTACACTTTAGGTTTTACGAGCACGGGTTCACCTAACAACCCACAGGTTTTACAACGGGTTCACCTGCAAACCTTACCGCAAGTTTTACGGGATCACTTGCAACCTTACAAACGCAAGTTTTACGGGCTAACTTGCAACCTATGGAGATTTAGAAAACCTTCTAAATGCTCCCCCTTACAAAATGTAAGATTACAATTATGTTCACTCTATGAACTGATTTTGTTAAACACTTAAGCTCAAAACTAACTCTCTCAAAGAGTGGATGATGTTACTCACTTAAGTACAAATAAATCACTCTCTAAGAATATTACATATCAAAGTCCGAGAGTAGAAGATGAGAGGAATGTAGAATAGTGTTTTGACAATAAGCTCTGTTCTCTCTCTCTTTTTCAAGCCCTCTTCTTCAGAAATGAAGAACATCCCTTTTATACCAGCCTCTGAATATCTAACCGTTGGAGAGGCAATAAGACCGTTTGATTATAGACGTTGGGGCCTTGTTTACGTTGTCCTCATTAGTGCACAGCAGGGTTGACTTTGCTTTATCCAAAAAGGTGCTCTGACCAAGCTGTTCTGTCAACACTGTTCTGGCAATATTATTCTGACAAAAGTCGTTCTGACATCTGAACATTTTGTACGGTCCGACTCTTGCTTGCTGTCAGAGAGGACTTCGTTCCTCAAGCATAAGTCCAGGATGTTAAGAGACTCATTATCGGAAGCTCTCTTGCTATCTGAAGCTCGTGGATTCTAACATTTTGCTTGCTATCACATAGAGGAACTTTGTCTTCCAAGCACTTGTCCATGAATGATAAGAGTGCTTTGCTTTTGGATCCTCTCTTGCTATCAGAAGCTCTCTTATGAACTCTGACTTTTGTGGGCAGTATGAGCTTTGACACCTTGAGTGAATCTTCAGATTATGTTCTCATACTCCTCATGCTTGGTAGGTAACAATGTTGTTTGAATGTGTCTGTTATCCTCTTGTTACCGTTGGAAGGAACATCTTCTTAAATGCTTCAGCAGGGTTGACTTGCTTTATCTCTGAAAAGTAGTCCTGACACCTCTGCTCTGTTAAAAGCATTCTGACACTGCATCTCTTTGAACGTTCAGACATCCTGATTGCTTGCGGAAGCAACTTCTCATCCGGAAGCAACCTTACTGAGTGTGCTGCACTTGAACGTTAGTTTAGCAATATAATCATATAGTCTCATGCAGTGGGTGATCCTAAATCTAAGGTGTATCCGGAAGCACTTCTACATCCGGAAGTAAATTCACTTGATGAGGGATTTAGTTCACCATGACTTGCTCTCGCTTAGTCTATTTCATTCCACCACTCAGCGCTAGTCACTGAGCTATCGGAAGCACTTTTACTTGACGTGGTGAATTCACTGACGCTTAGGGTGAAATCTATTCTATCAGTCTGCGCCAGTCAAGATCTAATAGGAAGCAACTTCACTTGATGTTGCATTTCCGCTGACGCTCGGGGTTATATCTAGTCTATCAACCTGCGCCAGTCTAAATCTAATAGGAAGTGCTTTCACTTGGCGAAGTAGACTTACTGACGCTTGGGGTACTAACTATTCTATTGCTCTGCGCCAGTCTAAGTCTAACAGGAAGCGCTTTCACTTGGGGAAGTAGACTTACTGACGCTTGGGGTACTAACTATTCTATTGCTCTGCGCCAGTCTAAGTCTAACAGGAAGCGCTTTCACTTGGGGAAGTAGACTTACTGACGCTTGGGGTAATATCTATTCTGTCGCTCTGCGCCAGTCTAATTCTAACAGGAAGCAAACTCACTTCCGATTGAAACATAGCTTAGTCTTAAGGTTTTGTGTACCTAATTCTCATGGACTAAGTTAAATCCCTAGTGATTTACTTGCTGACGCTGGGGGATGAAAGCATTCATCCGCATGCGCAAGTCCTAATCTAACCGGAAGTGATCTTGCATTCTCAAGTGATCTAACTCAGGATTCTAACCATGTCATCTAATCCCTCCTAAGTGTTGATTATGTTCTCTTAAGTACTAGACCATATCATACCTTAGTCACCATCAAAACTTAAGATTCTAACAAAGCCGAGTATAAAAGAGACATTCATTCAGAAGAGAAGATATGGAAGAAAAAGAGAGAATAGAACAAAGTATCTGATATATCATACTCTTCATTCTACACATCTTCTACTACTCTCAGATCCAGATTTGTGATATTTTTCAGAGAGTAATTTTATTGTACTTAAGTGAGTAACATCATCCACTCTTAGAGAGAGTTAGTTTTGAGCTTAAGTGTTTAGCACAATCAGTTCATAGAGTGAACATAGTGTAAACTTACAATTTGTAAGGGGGAGCATTTAGAGGTTGTCTAAATCTCCATAGGTTGCAAGTTAGCCCGTAAAACTTGCATTTGTAAGGTTTGCAGGTGAACCCGGTGTAAAACCTGTGGGTTGTTAGGTGAACCCGTGCTCGTAAAACCTAAAGTGTAAAGGCTTCTCTTGTGCCCGGTTTAAACAAGAATAGTGGATTGAAAATCTCAGGTGGAGCCTGGGGACTGGATGTAGGTCTGGGTGACCGAACCAGGATAAATTTATGTGTGCATAAATTTACATTCAAACATTCTATTTTGCATCACATAACATACTGACTTGTGCATATCACTACTTCGTAAATATTATCACCAAGCACAAGCAGTCTTTTGAAAAGAAGACTCAAAAGATTTAATTTATTCCCTCACCCAATTCACCCCCCCCTCTTGGGTGACAGCCACGTTTATCATTTGGTATCAGAGCAAGGTCACTTGTTTAAAGGATCCAACGATCTCAAGTGCAAAGACCTAGGCTGATTTGGGTTACAAAATGTGTTTTGAAGGTTTTGATCATACAATCCCACCCGTGTTAGAAAATGCTGATTTTTACTTATGGAAGGGAAGGATGAAAAGTTTTATACTATCCACTGATTTCAAAATGTGGGATGTTTTTGAAAAGGACTCTGATTTCAAACCAAAAGTAAATTGGACAGAAGAGGACAAAAGCTTATTTTACTTAAACCTTAGAGCAATGCAAATTTTGCACAAAAGTTTATCTGACAATGATTACCAGAAAATTAAACATTGCTCTAGGGCTATAGATATTTGGAACACTCTTGATACTATGTATGCTTCTAACCAATTTCTTGATGTTAAGGCTGTCCAAAGCTCACTATGTGCTCCTTGTGAATCCACCGTTGATGAGCTACTGGATGGTGATGTAGTAGAAGCTAGTATCAGCAAAGAGAGAGTGGATCTCCGCCTAGAAGATTCAGAAGCTGAAGAAAATGAGGTACCTAAACTTGAAACTTCTGAATTGCAAGATATGTATAATGAGCTACATGTTGAATTCTGTAAACTTGCAAAAGAAATTCTAGGCTTAAGAAAAAGGAATAGGGAACTTGAGGAACTTATTCCTTCTTCTACAACCAAGGAGTCCAAAGTCCCACTCATAAAAGAAGATTTTTCGAAAGACACTGAAATTTCAAAAGTTAATAAACATAGAGTCCTTGAAAAGAAAACTGACCACCATAATAGTGATAAGAAATCTGATTCTGAACATCATCCCATTATCTGTCATTATTGTGGTAGAACTGGTCATATTTCTCACACATGCAATTTTAAGAGAAATTTAAATGTGAGAAATAAATATATATGGATCCCCAAAGGACAAGTAAGGTCCAGCGCTAACTATGTAGGACCCAAGTACAAATGGGTACCAAAACTCCCTTCTAGTGCCTTACCTGTGCAGGAAAGATCAAGAGTCCCTCTTGTCCCAAAGAAGAGAACTCGTGGTGATGTCACTACTGCAACTACCTGGTTCAATCATAAGAAGCAGTGCGCTACCACAAGGAACAAAGACCTTGTCTCAGAGATAAGCTATCACAGAGTTCCATTCAACTATCCTGAGAAGGACAAAAGAGAGAGGATGTCTCAACTCACATGGAGAAAACCTGCGAATCCTGTCTCTCCTAAGAAAGTGCTTCAGGCCAAGGATAAGTATAAAAGATCTCCTTGGGTAAGCAAGGGATTATTTAAGGTTGAAGCATGCAACAGTAAAATCTCCTATGCAAATGTAAGATGGACTTATTGAGATTTTACATTAAGCATCATAAGCATGAACATGATATGGCTTATAAGATATTTCACACAATGTTCATACTCTACATGCTATCTATGACTATCATTATCAGAAGCCATGTGCATATAGTCATAGTTGATTCGCAATGCTATATTCATAGTGAATAATTCTTAAGAGCATAAGAATCACATACTTCCTACAAACTGACCAGTCAGATCCAAGTTTGGAGACTGAAAAATGGGAAAGAGAAATCATTTGCTATTTTGTAGGAAAGAAGGTACGAAGGAACAACAATTTTCATGATCATACCTGATCAGAGCAATGTATCAAATCAGAATGAGTTGTTGTTCATACTGGGCTCCGAGAGCTACTGCTCCTGAAATTGAGAAGATCAAACAAACTCTACTTGACGCAAATATGGCTTTAGTTATGAAAGCTTGATCGCTGTGGATGCACAAGAGAGAACATCAACGAGTCACTCAAAGTTAAATCTTAAGTAAGTACCATCGGAAGCAAAACTACTTCCGGATGCTCTCGTGCTGACGCTGAATGACTACTCAAGGCAACCAGGAGCGTCTGTCCAACCGGAAGCAAAATCACTTCCGAATACTCTTTTGCTAGCGCTGGATGATAATTCAATATGATCAAGAGCGCCAGTGTCAGATCAAGGGACACATCACTTCAGAAAACGTTTCAACTTCCTCTATGAAACGCTGTGCCTTCTCTGAAGCAACACGTGTCATCAGGTGTGTCGTTCCAACGTAAAAACTTACGTTACCCAATGTGTGAAAATTTGAAAGACTATGCCCATTCTATCCTCAAGAAGTTTCACCTATAAATAGAAGTCATTTTCCATTTTCACTTTTTACTACATCTTTTTCACTCGCATCGTTTTCTCTAAAAAGTCTTTTCATCTTCTCCATTGTGTTCTTCATTTCTCCTTTACACATTTCTCGCATTTCATCCTTTTTATTACTACAACATTCATATAAAAATGGCCGGATCTCATGAATCCAACCCAGTCATCCAGAAAACCTCTTCTTCCAAGAAACACAAGTCGAAATCTGGGAAATCCACTCACAAGCATTCTGGTAAATCTGGGCACCATGAAGAACATCATGAAGAACATCATGAACGCCATAAAGGTTCTAGGCAATCACAGGGACAGGATGAAAACGTTCAGGGTCAGCCTGGAACCTCTGGTAGAGTGGAACAGGCAGTGAGTTCTGAACAAGAGAGGGATGCTCAGAGAAAGGGAAAGAAAAAGAAGGTTCAATTTTCTGAGGAGCCTTCCTCCAAGAGGCAGAGGGTTGAGGAAGAAGATGATCCCACAGTCTATAGAGATGGGGCATTGGAGGGTGTATCCGCCAAATTTGAGACATCCATTCCCATCTTCAATCATGGCCTGTTCATCAATCTGGACAAGTTGGATGAACTAGGGTTTGCTCATCTGCGCCCTTACTTGGAAAAGTATATGCCTTGGCTGGGCATCAACCAGGACTACAACGTCAACGTCCTGCGAGTCTTTTGCCAATCCCTCTCAGGCAGAGCTAAGTACAGGAAGGTGGATGGGAAAGAGCAAGTCCACAAACTCTCCTTCACTGCCACTGTAAGAGGAAGAACCTTCAGGTTCACTTGGAGAACCTTGAATGAGATGATGGGAATCACAGAAGAGGATATGAATGAATGGATCTACCCTGAGTCTCACAAGTACAGCAAGGAGGAACTCGAGGAGTTGTATGGCACCAACAGCAAGAAGGTGTCCAAGATGTCTGATTCTAACAGGCTCTTGTACTACATCTACTCCCGGATAATGACTCATAAGGGAGGCAACTTCAACGAGTTCACACTGCTGGACAACCCTTGGTTCCCTAGACTCCTCTCGCTCAAGCCTTTCAACCCTGGGCAGTTGATATGCCTAGAGCTTCAGCGCTGGTTAAGCAATGACAAGTCAGGTTATCTTCCCTATCCCACCATCATTGCCTTCCTTCTTGAGAAGCATCTGATCAAGGCTACATCTGCTGTGGAAGAAGAGAATGTCAAATGTAAGCCTGTAGGAGCAACTAATATGGCAAGGATGGGGATTAAGTATCTCAAGCCCCCTAAGCCTACTCGCTCACACTCACAAGCCAGTAGTGCTTCTGGGACTTCAGCCCCCTCTGCATCTGGAGCAGGGGATCAGGAAGTTGACTCACATGCTGGGCCAAGTCGTGTTGCAAGAGTGCCAGCCTCTGTTAGGGTCTTTGCCGAGGAAGTAAAGGAAGAGCTCCTCCTCAAATTGACGGAGTCCTTGGTGGGTCCTCTCCGTGCTGAATGTGAAGCTGGTTTCCAGCACCAAGGGGAGCGGATCCAGCGGCTCGAGGACAGAATAGGACAACTTGAGAATCACCTTACCAGGGTGGATGCAAAATTAGACCTCATCCTCCAGCACCTACAAATTCCCCAACCTTCATCACAAGGTAACTTGCCACCTCCTCCTCCGCCTCCTCAAAACCCTCCTCCTCCTCCTAATCACCCTCAACTACCACCTCCTCCTCCGCCTAACACTCAACAACCTCAGCCTCCACCACAAAATGACCAACAAGCCCCACCATCACCCAACAATGACCAACAATCCCAACCTTCACCTACCCATGACCACCAAACCCAAGACTCACCTCACAACTCTCCACGCCTTTCCCCTAGAAACTTCTCATCCTCACCTTCATCATCCTCATCCTCGCCCATTCCCACACGACCAGGTGCCCCTACACGCTCTCCACTCCGCTTCTCCAACCCAACCCATCAAAGCCCTAGACCCATAGGATCTGAAACAGCCATTCACCCCCTCAGCCAACCATACGGCGAGTATCCCCGCCTTCAACCACTCTCCGATGACCATTTACCCTTTACCCCTGACTCCGCCAATTACAAAGCATACTCCTCCACTTATCCCTATACGGATCTCTTTGTCACCTCCAGTTGCTTCCCCGACTCTCCTCAAACTCCTGAACACCTATCCTCTCCCACATCCTCTACCTCTACCCTATCACCCTCCCCTCCCAAGAAATTTGGTCCTGAACCACCTCCATCCTCCTCCACATCCACTCCATCCCTGGCACTCACCCCTGTTGATGATGACAAAAGGGGGAGAAATGTTATGTCCACTCTTCGTCTAAGCATGGCCACAAGGGATGCCCTCAGTCAGCCATCACTCTGGATTGATGAAGATATCACGGCCGCCCTGTGTCGTGCATATGAGTCTCAGAGGCTGAGTGGTGCAGAGAGCCTTATAAGAAGAGAGGCCGTCCGGTTCATGCAGCAGAAGAAAGCGGCTGAGCAAGGACCACAATGGGATATGGTTGTGTATGGGCAGAATGAACAATCCTCACAATCTGAGTCATCATCGGAGCCTCCTCCAAATAAAACAAGTAGAGAGATGGTTGAGGAGATCATAATGAAGTGGGGACTGAAGAGACCCAACCATCCTCCCATTGTGATAGCCAAGCCTGTTCCTGCATCCTCTGGGCAAGAGTCTGAGGTCCCTTCATCTGAGCAATCTTCTGATCCTCCTCCCTCGTCTGAGCCAGCAGCCAGATTCAGTGCACCCAGAAAGAAGGCCGTTGCTAGGAAACGTGCCAGGAAGTTAATTGCCACCACTGAATCTGATGAGTCTGAGGAAGAGACTCCATCTGACCTACCTGAGCAAGGAACTTCATCTGCTCAGGTTGTGCAAGAAAATCCAGTGGTCCAAGCGGTTCCAATTCTGAAGGAGGTCAAATTGGAAATTGAAGACATGACCCCTGATGAATTTGAGAGATTTGGATTCACTGACAAATTATCTTTTGGTCAGATGGCTTGCCTCGATGCTGAAAGAGCAAGTGCCATGCCCACTCCTCCAATTAACAAAAGCAAAGGGAAGAGCAAAGGGAAAGGGAAAAGGAAAGCCCAAGAAGTTGAAGAGGATCCCAACTTCTCTGCATGGAATGTGAGAATCCGGGCTGTACACTATCCCAATGGAGAAGTCTGCTACTTCGACGATGCTACAGGTTTCCCTGGGTATGAAGAAGTGGAGAACATGAAAAGGGCATACGAGGAGTCCATTGAATCAGAAAGGCTCAGGAGGGAAAAAGAGGAAAAAGAGCTTCAAGAGATCATTGCCCAGATAAACCAGAGTGAGCGTGAGGAAAATGAAGAGAGGCAGAAAGAGAGGGGAAAGAAAAAGAGACACAAACTCTAACCCCCAATCCAAATATTTTTGTTGATTTTGTTTTCATGCATATTTTCATTCATACTTAGTGAAATTTATTTGTATACATTCTTTACTTGTATATGTTATTTGATTACATAACTCTGACTTGTAACCTCTGCTTGTCAATAATATTTGTCTGAGTTACTTGTTGTTATCCATTGCTTTTATTCTCTTGATAATCCTTCCTTAGGAACTTAATCGATAAAACTAGGTTTGTCATCATCAAAAAGGGGGAGAATGTTAGAATCTTAAGTTTTGATGAAGACTAAAATATAGAGGATTAAACCAAGTGCCTAGGAAGCAATAGGATAACATAGGATCCCAAGTAAGAGTGCTTCCGGGTGAAGATCTACTTCCGGATAGATTAGGACTTGCGCATGCGGATGAATGTTTTCATCCCCCAGCATCAGCAAGTAAATCACTGGGAAATAACTTAGTCCATGAGAATTAGGTACACAAAACCTTAAGACTAAGCTATGTTTCAATCGGAAGTGAGTTTGCTTCCTGTTAGACTTAGACTGGCGCAGAGCGATAGAATAGATATTACTCCAAGCGACAGTGAGTCTACTTCCCCAAGTGAAAGCGCTTCCTGTTAGAATTAGACTGGCGCAGAGCGACAGAATAGATATTACACCAAGCGTCAGTAAGTCTACTTCCCCAAGTGAAAGCGCTTCCTGTTAGACTTAGACTGGCGCAGAGCAATAGAATAGTTATTACCCCAAGCGTCAGTAAGTCTACTTCGCCAAGTGAAAGCACTTCCTATTAGATTTAGACTGGCGCAGGTTGATAGACTAGATATAACCCCGAGCGTCAGCGGAAATGCAACATCAAGTAAAGTTGCTTCTTGTTAGATCATGACTGGCGCAGACTGATAGAATAGATTTCACCCTAAGCGTCAGTGAATTCACCACGTCAAGTAAAAGTGCTTTCGATAGCTCAGTGACTAGCGCTGAGTGGTGGAATGAAATAGACTAAGCGAGAGCAAGTCATGGTGAACTAAATCCCTCATCAAGTGAATTTACTTCCGGATGTAGAAGTGCTTCAGGATACACCTTAGACTTAGGATCACCCACTGCATGAGACTATATGATTATATTGCTAAACTAACGTTCAAGTGCAGCACACTCAGAAAGGTTGCTTCCGGATGAGAAGTCGCTTCCGCAAGCAATCAGAATGTCTGAACGTTCAAAGAGATGCAGTGTCAGAATGCTTTTGTCAGAGCAGAGGTGTCAGGACTACTTTTCAGAGATAAAGCAAGTCAACCCTGCTAAACATTAATGAAGATGCACTTCTCAACGGTAACATAGGATTAACGGCTTTATTCAAACGTTCATATTCAACCTGGCACAGAAGCCTATGAAGCCGAGTATAAAAGAGACATTCATTCAGAAGAGAAGATATGGAAGAAAAAGAGAGAATAGAACAAAGTATCTGATATATCATACTCTTCATTCTACACATCTTCTACTACTCTCAGATCCAGATTTGTGATATTTTTCAGAGAGTAATTTTATTGTACTTAAGTGAGTAACATCATCCACTCTTAGAGAGAGTTAGTTTTGAGCTTAAGTGTTTAGCACAATCAGTTCATAGAGTGAACATAGTGTAAACTTACAATTTGTAAGGGGGAGCATTTAGAGGTTGTCTAAATCTCCATAGGTTGCAAGTTAGCCCGTAAAACTTGCATTTGTAAGGTTTGCAGGTGAACCCGGTGTAAAACCTGTGGGTTGTTAGGTGAACCCGTGCTCGTAAAACCTAAAGTGTAAAGGCTTCTCTTGTGCCCGGTTTAAACAAGAATAGTGGATTGAAAATCTCAGGTGGAGCCTGGGGACTGGATGTAGGTCTGGGTGACCGAACCAGGATAAATTTATGTGTGCATAAATTTACATTCAAACATTCTATTTTGCATCACATAACATACTGACTTGTGCATATCACTACTTCGTAAATATTATCACCAAGCACAAGCAGTCTTTTGAAAAGAAGACTCAAAAGATTTAATTTATTCCCTCACCCAATTCACCCCCCCCTCTTGGGTGACAGCCACGTTTATCAAAGCAGACATGACTGGGCAGTCACTCTACTCTTCCCATGGTTCAATAGTTGGCCTGCTATCGAAAGCGCTGATTGTTGCGAAAGCAACCTTGCTCAAACTTGATGATTGGTCCTTCATGTGCTTGAGGAAACAAGTGCTTCCTGATGGTCAGTGAAAGAACTTAAGATTTAACATTGGAGACCATCCTCTGGACATTCAAGTCAATCTGTGTTAATCAGCACAAGTTAATAATTTTAAGAAATCATGCTTGCTAATTGGTTTAAGAAAATATGAGCAATGATTATGTGAAAACTAATTTTGAAATTGTCTATACGTTCACATAGTTTCACTATCAAGACATGAACTCTATTTATACTCTCATAGATAAATATCAATGTTATAGTACAGAGAGTATCAAACAGGTGACATATTTTCAGTTTCATAAGCAAGTATAGTTCAATAAATATGCCTCAAGGATGTTTATGTTAGATCATGAAGACATGTGAATTATTAACACAATGAAATTTTGAAAAAAATCTTCATCCTCACAAAATAATTTGATTTTAAGACTAATTCCGTTTTACAAAAACAACCAAATTTCAGCATATGATTACGAGAATAATTTCCAAATTTTAGCTCAAGTTCTTCTAGATATGCTCAGTGTGATCTCATTGTTCTTAGGATATCAACAAGCTTGAAATTAATACAGATTATAGCATGCTTGTGATACTATGCCATGTTTTACAGATCTAGCAGAGTTTAATTCAAGGCATTTCCTAAGATTTCTAATGCATGTCAGACAAGAGAGAGACTATCCATTAAATTTCACAACAGAATGTGTAAGGGATAGAAATGCTCATATGTATTGGCGAGAGTTTCTCAGGTTTAGTATAGCCATTTCACACATCTTGATAAGAGGCATTTTCGTTGCCATTCTCTCTTGGTTATTCTCATTGTTCAAGCTTCAATAATCTGTGTCAACATTCTTAAACCACAAACTTGAACCGAGATCATTAGTAGATTGAAAACTTAAAGATGTAATTAAGAGGGATGTATTGTTCTCGAAACCATAGCTGCTTATGCATTGAAAAACTTGATGCAAGAGATACCACATGAAATGGAAAATCAGAAATAACTTTTGAATGCTATCATGAGGTATGGTTGTCATGTAAGTTTAGAGAGGATCGGAATCTGTTTTGAAAGTTTGTATTTCAAAAAGGATCTTTCAAAAATCAAGGTGAAGGCATAAACTATTTTCTTCCATGAGAGGTGCCCTTAAAAGGATTCACTAAGCATATATGAGTAAAACGATTTAGACACCATATGAAAACTCTGAAGTAGGTTTTTAGTTTTAGTGTCAAAATTCTGAAACTAGTTCTGAATCTTCTTAACAATGTCAGAAATCTTGGAACACAATGATTCAGCATGCACAAATTCAGAAGGTTTTGAAGAAAGTTCAGTTTCAAGGTGTCAGACTTCTTGAATTTGTAAAATCAGTATGCATTATATCAGAAAATGAATTTGATATGATAGGATCGTTTTTACAGAAAATAAGGTCATCACAGATAAGGGAAATCATATCAGTTTCAGAGAAATAAAAGCTGTTGAGCTCATCATGCATTTACTACCTAAGTGATTATTCAAGTAAAGAGGAAGATAAGAATGATATCACCATAGCTCCATTCGCACCAAGCAGTAGCTCGCTTGATTTTGGTTGGCAATGCAAGGATTCTATTTTCAGAGCAGCACCAAAATCTATGTGTGACGAATGCTTATCAAGACTTGACTAATTGTTCAGATGAGGTACAGTCCTGAGTCTTGCTGAGGCTAATAGGATGGATTGGAGCTGGTGCAGAGGGATGAATTCACTTTGTGATCACTACCACTGGCATCTCTGGCCTCTTGAACCCATACTTCATACACAGCTCTTCAATCAGATTGGGTGCTGGCCCAGACGGAGATACAGGCTCAGTAGAGGGTATCTCCGTAGGTTGATCACTCAGCGCTATCTCAAGCTTGCCTCTGTGCTAGCAGACTGTTGGGGGCACATGAATCAGATGGCTTCCCCAAGGGCGAGCCTTCCTTCTTGGGCAATCCGCTTCATTTCAATTTCCCTTCTGAGGGCAGCAGTGACATCCTGGTCAAGTCCGAGGGATGGCTATCTTAGCCTATCTCTCTCTGATTTTGCTCATGCTCCTTGTTCATTTTAGCCCATAACTCATCTAACTCTGATTGATTGATCTGGACAAGAATCTGTTGAAGCTCCAGGGGTTCTACTATGGCTTTTCAGATCAACAATCTCACTAAATTCAACAGATCCTTCAAATGTTGATGCATCTCCTATTGTAATGGATCCGTGAGGGAGATAAACATTTTGATCTCAACCTTCAAACTGGGAATTCTGAGTTTATCAGACAGGGTTGCTGGGGTCTTGAGGTTGGCTTGACCTAGCTTTCCCTTTTCCCTTCTTGTTCATTCAGAACATTCTTAGGATCAGCAATTGACTCTTCTTCACTGTCTGATACCAGGCCAGAGTCTTCTTCACCCTTGTCTTGCTGAACCTCGGAATTGCCTTTCCTACAAAATATCAGATAGTTCCTTCCTTTTGTATCCAAGTCTGGATCTGAAGGTCAGTTTGTAGGTTATATATAATTCACATGCACTTAGAGATTACTTGCTATGTGTATGGCATGGTGAATCTATCATGACTATATGCACAAGGATATACAAGGTTTTTGATCAAGACAATCATGGACAACATGTGGATTATGAACATTATTAATTTCTTTAAGCTTTCTTCTATGATTAATACAATGTTCACATCTTAGGATGCTTAATGTAAAATCTCAATAAGTCCATCTAACATTAGCATAGGAGATTTTACTATCAAATGCTTCGTTGCTAAGTGATCCCTTGCTTACCCAAGGAGATCTTCTATACTTATCCTTGGTTCGAAGCACTTTCTTCTGAGAGGTAGGATTCAAGAGCCTTTTCAATGTTGATCGAGGAATCCACTCTCTTTTGTTCTTCTCAGGATAGTTGGATGGAACTTTGTGATAGCTCATCCTTGAGACAGAACCATTGTCCCTTGTGGTTGCCGACTGCTTCTTATGATTGTACCAGGGGTTTCAGCAATTGCATCACCGCGGGTTCTCCTTTTTGGGGTAAGAGGAACTCTTGATCTTTCCTGTACAAGTAAGGCACTAGAAGGATGTTTTGGTACCCATTTGTACTTGGGTCCTACAAGGTTAGCACTGGACCTTACTTGTCCTTTAGGAATCCATACAAATTTATTTCTCTCATTTGAATTTCTTCTAAGACTGCATGTGTGAGAAATATGTCCTAATCTACCACAATAATGACAGATAATAGAATGAAAATCAAAATGAGGTTTTCTATCATTATTATGATTAGTTTTCTTTAGAAAAGCTTTTTGTTCCTTTGGAATCTCAGTTTCTTTTGAAAGTTTTTCCTTTTCCTTCAACACGTGTTTACAATCAAGACATTTTTCAAGACATGTTGAAGTTTTCCCTGCCGATAGTGGGCTAGCTATCGGAACCACTAGTTCTTTAAAAGAACCCTCGAAACTTTGGTAGAAGAAGAAATTAGTTTTTCAAGTTTCCTATCTTTTTCTTTTAAGCCTAGAAGTTCTTTTGCAAGTTTACAATATTCGGTATATAACTCATTGTATGCATCTTGCAATTCAGAAAGTTCAAGTTCAGATCCAGATACCTCACTTTCTGAATCTTCTAGGCAGAAATGAATACTCTCTTCACTGAAGCCTGCTTCCTCAATATCACCTTCCAGAAGCTCATCAGTAGATGATCCACAAAGAGCACGAGTTGAGCTTTGGACAGCTGTGCTTTCAAGAAACTGATTAGAAGCATACATAGCATCAAGAGTGTTCCAAATATCTCTAGCCCTAGAGCAATGTTTAATTTTCTGGAAATCATTTTCAGCTAAGCCTTTGTATAAAATTTGCATTGCTCTAATGTTTAAGGAAAACAAATTTTTCTCCTTTTCAGTCCAGTTTCCTCTTGGTTTGAAATCAAAGTCCTTTTCAAAAACATCCCACATTTTGAAATCCATGGATAGTATAAAACTTTTCATCCTTCCCTTCCATAAGTAAAAATCAGTATTTTCTAACACGGGTGGGATAGTATGATCAAAACCTTTAAAGCACATTTTATAACCCAAGTCAGCCTAGGTCTTTGCACTTGAGATCGTTGGATCCTTTAAACAAGTGACCTTGCTCTGATACCAAATGAAATGCGTGGCTGTCACCCAAGAGGGGGGGTGAATTGGGTGGTAGAATAAAAACTTAAAATTTTCCCTTTTTAAAACTTTACTCCTTGTGCTTGATGAGAGTGACGATGAATCATCCCAAGCACAAGTGAGTATGTAGTGGTGTGATGTTTGGTGTGAGATTTAAATAAGCAAAATATGCACAAGCGAGTTTATCCTGGTTCGGTCAGTCCCAGACCTACATCCAGTCCCCAGGCTCCACCTGAGATTTTCAATCCACTAAACTTCTTGTTTGAACCAGGCACAAGAAAGCCTTTACACTTTAGGTTTTACGAACACGGGTTCACCTAACAACCCACAGGTTTTACAACGGGCTCACCTGCAAACCTTACAACCACAAGTTTTGCGGGCTAACTTGCAACCTATGGAGATTTAGAAAATCTCTAAATGCTCCCCCTTACAAAAGTAAGATAACAATTATGTTCACTCTATGAACTGATTGTGATAAACACTTAAGTACAAATGACTCTCTCTAAGAGTGGATGATGTTACTCACTTAAGTACAACTGACTCACTCTCTAATAATGTTACAAATCTAGATCTGAGAGTAGTAGAAGATGAGAGGAATGTAGAATACAATGTTTCAGACAATAGGCTCTGTTCTCTCTCTCTGTTCTTCTGAATGTCGATGTTCCTTTTATACTCGACTTCAAAGGCTTGGGCGGCAGGTTGAATATGTCCGTTTGAATATAGCCGTTAATCCCATGTTACCGTTTGCCCATTAAATGCTTCATCAATGTATGGCAGGGTTGACTTGCTTTATCTCTGGAAAGTAGTCCTGACACCTCTGCTCTGACATAAGCATTTTGACACTGCATCTCTGAACGTTCTGACATTCTGATTGCTTGCGGAAGCAACTTCTCATCCGGAAGCAATCCTTACTTAGTGTGCTGCACTTAAACGTTAGTATAGCAATATATTCACATAGTCACATGCAGTGGGTGTTCCCTAAGTCTAAGGTGTATCCGGAAGCACTTCTACATCCGGAAGTAAATCAACTGGATGAAGGATTTAGTTCACTATCACTCACTCTCGCTCAGTGTCCTTCAATCCAACAGTCAGCGCTAGTTACTAAGCTATCGGAAGCACTTTCACTTGACGTGGTAAACTTACTGACGCTTAGGGTTATATCTCTTCTATCAGCCTGTGCCAGACTAAACCTAACAGGAAGCAATTTCACTTGACGTGGCTGATTCACTGACGCTTAGGGTTATATCACCTCTATCAGTCTGTGCCAGTCTAAATCTATCAGGAAGCAATTTTACTTGACGTGGCTTTTTCACTGACGCTTAGGGTCATATCTATTCTATCAGTCTGCGCCAGTCTAAGTCTAACAGGAAGCAATTTCACTTGATGAGGTAAATTCACTGACGCTTGGGGTGATATCTATTCTATCAGTCTGTGCCAGTCTAAGTCCAACAGGAAGCAATTTCACTTCCGATTGAATCATAGCTTAGTCTTAAGGTTTTGTATATCTAGCGTTCATGGACTAAGTTAAATCCCTAGTGAGTTTCTCGCTGCCGCTGGGGGATGAAACATTTATCCGCGTGCGCGAGTTCTAGTCTATCCGGAGGTAATTCCGCATCCGGTTGTGATTCCACTGTGGGATGAGTCTTTCATCCGTGAGCGCTAGTCTTAATTCATCCGGAAGTGAATCCGCATCCGGTTGTGACTTAACTTAGGATTCAGTGTTAGCAATCTAGACTGGGTTCTAACCAAGTGTCTCACTTGCTTCCGTTTGCGTCCCCTATGGGATGTGTACTCCATCCGCGAGCTCTAGTGCTAATACTTCCGGAAGTGATCTTGCATTCGCAAGTGATCTAACTCAGGATTCTAACCATGTCATCTAATCCTTCCTAAGTGTTGATTATGTTCTTTTAAGTACTAGACCATATCATACCTTAGTCACCATCAAAACTTAAGATTCTAACATTTCCCATTATACGATAGAAACTATGACAACTTTTATTAATATTTGTAATTATTCTCTAAAAAAAATGGTGGGTAGGAAAATATTAGTTAGGATAAGTGATTCTAATATTACTTATTCTGTGATGCAGAAAAACCAAAAATGTCATCCGAAGAACAAGGTCAATCTAGTAATGAAGCCAACTATGTAGGAACTCAAATTTTGAGGGCCATGGAACAATTGACCATCGCTATACGCGAACAAGCCACTGCAACCACAAATGCCTTGAGGGAACAAACTGAAATTTCTGCATACATAGTTCAGTTATTAGAAGAACCTCAAAATCAACACCTAGAACCAGAGGGGGATCAAGGGATGGAATTAGATGAGCCAACACCTGAGAGAAACCAAAATGATTTCAACCCAAACCTTGGTCCAAAATCTTATAGTGAGTTTAGAAAAACAAACCCACCAACCTTTAGAGGAGAATATAACCCAGCTAAGGCAGATGAGTGGTTAGAACAAATAGAAAAAATATTTGAAGTGTTAGGATGTTTCGATGAACAAAAAGTGTCATTTGCTACCTATATGCTAGTAGGTGATGCCCTTAACTGGTGGAAAGAAATTAGGCGAGCAGCTGAAACTCGTCACATAAGGGTAACTTGGGAAGAATTTAGGAAAGCTTTTCTAGATAAGTATTTCCCAGAAAATGTTAAGCATGAGAGGGAGATTGAGTTTCTTCAACTTGTTCAAGGAACCATGACCATAGATCAATATGTTGCTAGGTTTGAATCTCTCTCTAAATATTCATCTTGCTTGCTTAATAATCCTGACATAACTTGGAAAGCTAGAAAATTCGAGGCAGGATTACGACATGAAATCCGTCAAGCAGTGATTGCCTTAGAGATTCACGATTTTCCTGCCTTAGTAAACAAGTGTCGTGCCCTTGAAAAACATCTAGTAGAAGTTGATAAAGAGAAACAGAAAAATAAAAACTTTTGGAACAAGAATAGGAATCTAGGAGTTCAAAAGAAGAATTTTAAGCCTACAATAGGAAAAGGGAACGAGCCTTCTTTCACTAACTGTAGTAAGTGTGGTAAGTATCATGGAAACCGACCTTGCTTACAGGAACCAAGGATTTGCTTTAATTGTAGGAAGCCCGGACATCTTTCTTGGAACTGTCCCTTCAATCAGAAAAATGCAATTGGAGAAACTAAGTCGGGACAGAGACCAATAGCAACCGGAAGAGTTTACACCCTGAATGGAGAAAATATCAGGGAATCCACCAATTTGGTGGAAGGTAAGTGTTTTATCCAAAATACTCCATTACGTGTATTATATGATTGTGGAGCTACCCATTCTTTTATTTCTAGTGATTGTATGCAAAAATTAAGTCTAGAAATATCAGAATTACCTTACCAACTGCTAGTATCTACCCCTACGGGAGAAACTGTAAACACAACCCTTGTTTGTATAAATTGTTCCATTCAAATAAATGGAGAAACCTACTTGGCTCATTTGGTTTGTTTACCACTCACAAAGACAGATATTATACTTGGAATGGATTGGTTGATAAAAAATGGAGTTATGATAGATTGTGCTAGAAAGCTTGCCATTTTACCTAGTCAACCAATAGTTAATCACCTCTCAGCTACTCCTAAAAGTATAGAACTAGAAGACGAAAGCACGAAGGAAAAATTAAACATTGAGGAAATACCCATAGTTAGAGATTTCTTAGATGTGATTTCACTTCCACCCGAAAGAGAGGTTGAATTTGCGATAGACTTAATTCCTGGTACAGGACCTATATCAGTTGCACCTTATAGAATGTCTCCCTTAGAACTAAAGGAATTAAAGATTCAGATAGAAGATCTCTTAGAAATGAAATTTATTCGGCCAAGTGTCTCACCATGGGGAGCCCCTGTTTTATTTGTGAAAAAGAAAGATGGAAGTTTTCGTTTATGTATAGATTATCGTCAATTAAATAAGGTAACTATAAAGAACAAGTACCCTTTACCCAGGATAGATGACCTCTTAGACCAATTAAGAGGAGCCTCAGTATTCTCAAAAATTGACCTTAGGTCAGGATATCATCAAATACGAGTCAGGAGAGAAGATATACCTAAGACAGCCTTTAGAACTCGATATGGATACTATGAATTTTTAGTAATGCCTTTTGGATTGACTAATGCACCGGCAGTATTTATGGATTACATGAATAGAATATTCAGACCTTATCTAGATCAGTTTGTAGTGATATTCATTGATGATATTTTAATATATTCTAAGTCATTAGAGGAGCATGAGATTCATCTTCAAATAGTCTTAAGAGTCCTTAGGGAAAAGCAATTATTTGCTAAATTTGAAAAGTGTGACTTTTGGCTTAGCGAGGTAAAATTTTTGGGACACACTATTTCAGGAAAGGGTGTGGCCGTAGATTCCGATAAAGTAAAAGCGGTACTACAATGGAAAAGACCCCAAACCATAACTGAAATAAGGAGTTTTTTAGGGTTGGCAGGTTATTATAGAAGGTTTATATGAGGATTTTCCCAATTAGCACTACCTTTGACGAGATTAACCAGAAAAGGAATTTCTTTCATATGGACACCTGAATGTGAGGAAAGTTTTAATATTTTAAAGGAAAAATTAACCACTTCTCCAGTTTTAATTTTACCCGACCCTCAAGAAAATTTTGTTGTATACACCGATGCATCAAAGAAGGGCTTAGGATGTGTTTTGATGCAAAATGATAAAGTTGTAGCATATGCTTCTAGATAACTTAGAGCTCATGAAGAGAATTACCCAACCCATGATTTGGAATTAGCTGCAATAGTGTTCGCTCTAAAAATTTGGCGACATTATTTATATGGAGCTAACTTTGAAGTCTTTAGTGATCATAAGAGTCTGAAGTACCTTTTTGATCAAAAGGAATTAAATATGAGACAAAGGAGGTGGATGGAACTTATTAAGGATTATGATTTTAAACTACGATATCACCCAGGAAAGGCCAACAAGGTTGCAGACGCCCTAAGTAGAAAGTCATTACAAGTTGCTTCCTTGATGATAAAAGAAACTGAAATGATAGAATATTTTAGGGATTTAAGGTTTCAAATGATAGTCTTGCCTAATAGTTTACAGCTTAGTGAATTAAGGATAACCAATGATTTGAGGACCCAAATTCAGGAACTACAACAACAAGATAAGTTTCTACAAGAACAAATAGGACGGGAAGGTTTTTCTCAAACCTCTGACCAACTCATTTTGTTTCAAGGAAGGATATGTGTACCAGAGAAAATCTTAGAAGAAGGACATAAAGTAAATATACCATTCACCCAGGATCCACAAAAATGTACCAAGATCTAAAGAAAATGTATTGGTGGCCAGGGATGAAAAAGGAGATTGCCGAATTTGTATCTAAGTGTTTAGTGTGTCAAAAAGTCAAAATAGAACACCAGAAACCTTCAGGCTTACTCCAACCTTTACCAATTCCAGAATGGAAATGGGATCATGTTACAATGGATTTGGTAGTGGGACTACCTAGGACTAAGACAAATAAAGATTCAATTTGGGTAATTGTAGATAGATTAACCAAATCAGCTCATTTCTTGCCAATTAGGATTAATTACTCCATGGAACAGTTTGCCCAATTATATATAAAGGAAATAGTGAGATTACATGGAACACCCATAAGTATAGTCTCAGATAGAGAAAGCAGATTTACATCTAAATTTTGGGGAGCTTTACAAAGAGCTTTTGGAACAAAATTACAATTTAGTACAGCTTATCATCCCCAAACAGATGGACAGTCGGAGCGAACTATCCAAACTTTAGAGGATATGCTTAGAGCTTGTAGCCTTGAACAAGGGGAGGATTGGGAAAGGTACCTTCCTTTAGTTGAGTTTGCATATAACAATAGCTACCATTCAAGTATAGGAATGGCCCCCTATGAAGTTCTATATGGAAGAAAATGTAGATCACCCTTATGTTGGTTTGAAGTTGGTGAGAGACAATTATTAGGACCTGAGCTTGTGCAAGAGACAACCAAACAATTGAAATTAATTAAGGATAAGATGTTAGTAGCTCAAAGTAGGCAAAAGAGTTACTCTGATAGAAGAAGAAAACCTATGGAGTTTGAAGAAGGATCACATGTGTTCCTTAAAGTTAATACAGGAATAGGAAGATCTCTTAGAACCAAAAAGTTAAGCCCAAGATATATTGGACCTTTTCAAATTCACAAAAAAATTGGACTTGTAGCTTATCAGCTAGCCTTACCTCCCAATCTATCCAATATTCACCCTGTATTCCACGTGTCTCAACTACGAAAATATATCCATGACCCTTCTCATATAATAGATAGTGAGTCAATACAAGTGGATAAAACCTTAAAATACCACCTGAGACCTTCAAAAATTGTGGACACAGATAAAAAACAACTTCGACACAAGGTCATATCTTTAGTAAAAGTTGCATGGGAAGGATTACCACCTGAAGAGGCCACATGGGAAATAGAAGATGATATCCGACAAAAATATCCCTATTTATTCGATGAAGGTAATTTCAAATTTCGAGGACGAAATTTTTAGTAGGTAGGGAGAAATGTAACACCCTAGAAAAATTATATATATATATATAATATATATATATATATATATATATATATATATATATATAGTAACACCCTAGAAAAATTATATAATATATATATATATATATATATATATGTAGAATTATTTTTGATCAAGTAGTAGTATATATAAATATATGTAAGTATGTATTATGGTATGCTTGTTAAAATAATAAATAATAAATTATTTATGGAGACAACTAATCTTTAAGTATAAATTGAAAATATATGTATGAGGGATAAGACCCATAACTAATCCAATATCATAAAGTGTTAATGATGAGGTCACTAGTGAAGTCATAGACAAGGCATGTGAAAAGGTTAAAATTTGTGATAAGGACGTCAAAAAGTGAGGGGTGAGTAAGCAGTATAAAATTGTGTCTAGAGGAAGATAAAAGGTAAGTCTAACTTGGAGATTAAGTCAAACAAGATAAGAGTAAAATAAATTAAACATTTATGTTGTAATAATGATAACTAGATCTTTGTACAGTTTAAGTCTAAGTCCTATAAATAGGGATCAGTGTTGTACTAGAAGAGACACCCTGAAACTAAAAAAAAATCACTTAAAAATATTGTCATCACTGCTTACCCGTCAGAAAAGTAAGAAATTTCTTACTGAGTAACTACTTTTATATGCTTTACTTTTGTTGTTTTTCTTATATGCTCATGTAAGTTCAAATCAAAAGAGGTTACATCATCCATGTAAGCATGCTACTTCTGGTTTATTCCCTTAGGACTTTTATTAATATTCATATAATTTATATATTTTTATGAAACGCATCATCATCACTCTTCTGCTTTTCTCACTGATGTATAAGTCCCATTCTTGGGATGTGTGTGTAGCCTTCACTAGAGCATGTGTGTAGATGTATGCAGAGTTATATTAAATTATTCATCTTAGTAATACACGATCACACACAACCACATGTCTGTATATAGTTTGTTTTGTTCAAAAAAAAAACATGGATTTCCTTTCTTTTACTATCCCTGACACAGCAATATAGATAAAGATGTATTTGTGTGTATAGTTATATATTATGCCCATATATTTAATTTATCTTATTTTTGTTTTGTGTGCTAAAACTTTTCTTTTTTTAATCTATCTTTACTTGGTTATATTTGTCATTATTGTCAAATGATATAATTTGTATTTATCTAATTTATCCCTTGTTAATTTATTGTATGCACCCTTACATGTACATATATTTATTTAAACCATGGAATTGATTCTTTGAGAGGTTATTTTTATCTTACTATGTATTTATAAATTTATTAGCAGTAAGTATTTTATCTTACTACAATTCTTTAGATGTGGTATCTTGTCTGGGATATACATTTATCTTTGCTTTTGGATGAGTAAATGATTATAGTTGATAAATGTTGGTATGTAGTGTGAGTGTGTGTACATATATATCTATAAAATCATAAATAAATAAATATATATATATACACACGTGTGTGTGAGTGCTTATGTGTGTGAGTGTACGTAAATATATATATATATATATATATATATATATATATATATATATATATATATATATATATATATATATATATAGGGTGAAGAACTTATGAGTTGTCTTTTACTTCAAAAAAAAAGGATAGTTTTATGAAAAATTGCAAGGACTGTGTGGCTACTATATGTAGATATGGAATATTATTTGAGCTGTGTGGTATGATAATTGTGGATCCACACTAGGGGACGCCCTAGTTATTTTCATGTTAAGGATGGATTCCTTAATTTATATTCCATTTGCAAATATTCATAAAAAGTTCTTTTTCTTTTTGGGGGTAAAAACATAATTTTTCTGCTTAATTAAACTAAGCAGCTGAAACATTATTTGTTCAAAATTTAGTAGTACTCATATTTCGTAATGTTTCAGATGCCCATTGCTGAAATAAGGATAGTTTTTGAGTGGTACTGGATGGGAGCGTTTCCAGTCATATTCAATGTTCAAGTATTCAGTAATGCACCAGAATTTCCCCCGCCACCACCCGCACCAGAAGTAATAGGAGCTGAACTATATGATATGTATAATAACCATGTAGCAAACTTGAATGCAATGGAACCTCCATCATCCTCCTCCGATAATGCTAGCACCATCGCATCTGAGATTACCATAGGAACTGAAACCACCAGCACCTCATATGAATAGTGTCTTCATGCAATCTACTTAGGAAAGACAAATAAAGCCTCTATGAAGGCTGTAGTTTATGTTATGTTACTTTGTGTTAAAGCCTCTATGAAGGCTAAAGTTTTATGTTTATGAACTCTTTGGGTTATGAAAGATATGTGATGTTATGAATAAAATTATT
This sequence comes from Mimosa pudica, assembly GCA_029929735.1. Classification (NCBI taxonomy): domain Eukaryota; kingdom Viridiplantae; phylum Streptophyta; class Magnoliopsida; order Fabales; family Fabaceae; genus Mimosa; species Mimosa pudica. Next base: position 608,179 of record JAKELP010000051.1, on the reverse strand, counting down.
AGTTACTTTGCGTGTTATTCTTTTCAGTTATTTTATTTATCTTTTTAGTTATTTACTTGTACTTTGAAGGAAAAAAAATTGAGGTTTTTACACAGTCACATAACAAAATTAAATGCTCAATAGTTTCTTCTCCATTACCACATATAGGACATAATGGGTTAAGAGAAGCTTTCCTATGGAAGAGAGCTTCCTTAGTTGCAAGAACTTTGTTTAGCATACGCCACATAAAAATTCTGATATTTGGCATTACCTTCAGGTTCTATATTGCTTGCCATATTTTGGAATTGAGTGACCGAGATGAAGAAGCTTTAGAATTTTGTGAATCCTTAAGAGAATTTTGTCTTGCTCTATAATACCCACTCTTGATAGTATATTCTCCATTCATTGTAGGTGTCCAAATAAGCTTGTCATTAATAGGCTGAATCGAGAGGGGAATTTTCTTGATTGATTCTCTTACTGAGACACTTGTGCATTGCTGTAAAGGGGAAAGATGCCATTGTCTATCGCTGATTAACTCACAGACCAACATATTCCTATCTGGTTCAGTTCCATGTAGCTTTGGCAGAATAAAATTGTCTATATTTGGGATCCAAGGGTCTTCCCAAACCTGAATATAATGTCCTGTTCCCACACGCCAACATGCATTATCCTTTAATAATTCTCTACCTGAAAGAATACTATCCCATACCCATGATGCTCTATGGCCTTTTTTTGCCTTCATAAATGCGGTGTTTGGGAAGTATAAACTCTTTAGAATTCTAGCCCACATACTATCAGGATATTGCAATAATCTCCATGTCGTTTTTGCAAGAAGAGCAGTATTGAAACTTTGAAAATCACGAAAACCTAAACCACCTTCCTTTTTGGGAATCATGAGGGAATGCTAAGCAACCCAATGGATGTGACCAGAATCAGATGTGTTGTTCCAGAAAAAGTTTGAGACAAGTCTATCAAGATCAATGCATAAATCCTTCGGAAACTTGAAACAGCTCATAGGATATATAGGTATAGCATTAACTACTGCTTTAATCATTGTCTCTCTTCCTGCAAAGGTCAAGCTTTTCTTCTTCCAGCCCTGAACTTTTTGCCCCATCTTATCTCTTACATAAGCTAAAGCAGCCTTCTTGGATCGACCCCAAATGATGGGAAGGCCAAGATACCGACCAGGATCAGCAGCTTCAGCAATATTAAGCATGGAAACAATGTCAATCTTTACATCATCTGGTGTATTTGCTGAGAAGAATAATGTAGATTTGTCATAATTTACTCTTTGTCCAGATGCATCACAATAATCCTGCAAAAGTTTCATAAACAAACCACAATTGTTCTGGTTAGCATGTAAAAAGATAATTGTGTCGTCAGCGAAGAAACAATGGGTCAATTTTGGGCTGCCACGAACAAGTTGAATCCCTTGTAGATCACCATTGATGGCATGAGATGATAGCATGGCAGAGAAAGCTTTTGTTGCAAGGATGAAAAGGTAAGGTGAAAGTGGATCACCTTGCCTCAATCCTCTTTGAGGAGTCAATGTAGTCACTGTTTTGCCAGACAACTGAATACTGAAATGAACACTCTTCACACATCGCATAATCCATGAAATCCAAGTTGCACTAAAATTCAGCTTACACAACACACCTTCAAGAAAAGACCATTCTAAACGATCATAAGCCTTGTTCATGTCCATTTTCAAAGCTAATTCATACTTATCACCTCCTTTTTTCCGCTTCAAATAATGAAAGGCTTCATGCACAATTATGGTATTGTCTTGAATTAACCGGTTAGGAACAAAAGCTCTCTGATGCTCAGAAATACAACAGTCCAAAACATCTCGTAGTCTATTTGCAAGAATTTTGGCTATAACTTTGTAAGCAAAGTTGCACAGACTAATTGGACGATAATTTGAGATGGTTTCAGGATGATCAATTTTGGGTATCAAGATAAGATTTGTATTATTCAAGGCATCCAGTGAATCATCATCATCAAAGAAACTATGCACCATACCCAAAAGATAGAAATGAACCTCATCCCATGAAGCTTGATAAAAATGGCCATTAAATCCATCTGGTCCCGGTGCCTTGAAAGCACCTAGCTGAAATGTTGCTTCTTTAACTTCTAAATCTGTGACTGGACGTGTCAGTAAACAATTCTGTTGGTCTGTAATATGTGGCTGGATATATTGTAAAACACCATCAATTGAGCCTACCAGATCACTCTGAAAGAGAGAAAACCATAGTATGCAGTTACCAGATTTACAATGTCACTTTCTTTATCAATCCATAAGCCAGTATCATCTTTCAATTTCACAATCTTGTTTCTTTGCCTTCTGATCATTGTTTTCTGGTGGAAAAACTTTGTGTTACGGTCTCCAGCCATTAACCAGTTAGTACTGATAAGCGTGGCTGTCACCCAAGAGGGGGGGTGAATTGGGTGAGGGAATAAATTCTTTTGAATCTTCTTTTCGAAAGACTGCTTGTGCTTAGTGATAATATGTAAAAGTAGTGGTATGCACAAGTCAGTGTGTTATGTGATGCAAAATAGAATGTTTGAGTGTAAATTTATGCACACATAAATTTATCCTGGTTCGGTCACCCAGACCTACATCCAGTCCCCAGGCTCCACCTGAGATTTTCAATCCACTATTCTTGTTTAAACCGGGCACAAGAGAAGCCTTTACACTTTAGGTTTTACGAGCACGGGTTCACCTAACAACCCACAGGTTTTACACCGGGTTCACCTGCAAACCTTACAAATGCAAGTTTTACGGGCTAACTTGCAACCTATGGAGATTTAGACAACCTCTAAATGCTCCCCCTTACAAATTGTAAGTTTACACTATGTTCACTCTATGAACTGATTGTGCTAAACACTTAAGCTCAAAGCTAACTCTCTCTAAGAGTGGATGATGTTACTCACTTAAGTACAATAAAATTACTCTCTGAAAAATATCACAAATCTGGATCTGAGAGTAGTAGAAGATGTGTAGAATGAAGAGTATGATATATCAGATACTTTTCTCTGTTCTCTCTCTTTCTTCCATATCTTCTCTTCTGAATGAATGTCTCTTTTATACTCGGCTTCATAGGCTTCTGTGGCAGTTTGAATATGAACGTTTGAATAAAGCCGTTAATCCTATGTTACCGTTGAGAAGTACATCTTCATTAATGTTTAGCAGGGTTGACTTGCTTTATCTCTGAAAAGTAGTCCTGACACCTCTGCTCTGACAAAAGCATTCTGACTTCTGAGTATGTGATGTTTACTCTTGCACTCTTGCTGACGGATGATCATCATTCATCCGCAAGTGGAAATCTTGCTCTGCAAGTGTTAAGCTCTGAGCCTCAATGTCGAGAGTCTTTCCATCCGGAAGCTCATTTGCATCCGGAAGCGTGACCATGTTCTGCACATACTGGTTAGTCCAACATAGCAATATATATATAAGAATTATACATGCTGTGGGAAGCTTGTTTGCTATGGGGAGTAGTTTACTTAGACTGTGTTTTGATTTGGTCTATGATGTATCCGGAAGCATTTTTACATCCGGAAGTAAAACTACTAGATGAAGGATCTTTGTTCACTATAACTCACTCTCACTTAGTGTATTTCATCCCAACACTCAGCGCTAGTCACTAAGCTATCGGAAGCACTTTTACTTGACGTAGTGAACTCACTGACGCTTAGGGTGAAATCTATTCTATCAGTCTGCGCCAGTCAAGATCTAACAGGAAGCAACTTCACTTGATGTTGCATTTCCACTGACGCTCGGGGTTATATCTAGTTTATCAACCTGCGCCAGTCTAAATCTAATAGGAAGTGCATTCACTTGGCGAAGTAGACTCACTGACGCTTGGGGTAATATCTATTCTGTCGCTCTGCGCCAGTCTAAGTCTAACAGGAAGCAAATTCGCTTCCGATTGAAACATAGCTTAGTCTTAAGATTTGTGTACCTAATGTTCATGGACTAAGTTAAATCCCTAGTGATTTACTTGCTGACGCTGGGGGATGAAAGCATTCATCCGCGTGCGCAAGTCCTAATCTATCCGAAAGTAAAACCTCATCCGGAAGCGCTCTTACTTGGGATCCTATGTTAACCTATTGCTTCCTAGGCACTTGGTCTAATCCTCTATATTTTAGTCTTCATCAAAACTTAAGATTCTAACAAGTACGAGATCGTTGCCACCAATACATTTCTTCTTGGCGCCAAACCTGTTCAAGTTCTAAGGCCAGTGAATCAATATTTCTCTTGGTTACATCAGTATAGACAGTGCTCTTTAATTCTTCAATTTTCTTTATGAGGCCAAAAATAATCTTTTTGTTGTTAGGAAAATGTTTCCTACTCCATTTTATGAGACATTTCCTGCACCGTTCCAAATTCATGATAAAATCAACAATTCCATTGGATGATTGACCCATATCTTCATTCCAACATTCTTGCATCAAAGATTTAAAATCAGGATGGGTAGTCCATACATCTTCAAACTTGAATGATCTGGGAGAAATGGAGTCAGAAAAACACAAGTGCAGTAACAACAAGTGGTGATCAGAAGCAACCGGCTCAACATGCATCACAAGTGCTTTAGGAAAAAACTCCATGAACTCAACATTCCCAAAGGCACGATCTATTTTCTCCTTTACATGGTCCTCCCCAATTCTTTGGTTACACCAAGTGAATCTAGAACCCTTAGCTTCTATTTCTGATAATTGACAGTCAGAAATTAGTAATTGAAAATTAACTAACCTCCTCATAGTATATGGATGGGACCCCAGTTTTTCGCTTTGAGAAAGCATGTCATTGAAATCACCTATACATAACCACTGTGAAGACATATGTTTAGCAATTCCCCTTAGCTGATCCCAAATTTTCACTCTATCACTTTCAACTGGTGGTCCATAAACAAAAGTTATATATATGGGGCTAGATAAAAAACCAGAAGTGATGATAGTGTGTATGATATTCTTGGAACTGCTAATAATGTTCACAACTATTGTATCCAACCACCAAACAGCAAGGCCACCAGATTTACCAACAGGATCTACATGCCACTCCTCTTGAAAACCACAGCTTCTTCTGATTTTGTCAACATAATGAATCTTCTTTTTTGTTTCCATTAAGAAGACCATTTGGGGTTTGTTTTTCCTTACCTCTAATTTGAGGTTTTGAACTGTCAAGGGAACCCCCACCCCTGACAATTCCAAGATATAATGCTCATGGCTCTTGGGTGGCTGATGAAGGACAGCCACCCGAACCTTCAGAATCCTTGCCTTTCGTCTCTACTTCATGAATAGTTTGAGTTTTTTTCCAGCTATCCGGAAAATCAATTTCTTCCTGTCCTGCAGTAGCATCTTTAATATTCAGTTTACCCAGATCTTTTGATCGCATCTCATACTTCTTTTGGCGGATACTTTTCTTACGCACACTACACTTTTTAGAAGGCGTATGTGCAGACTCTTGAAGGGGGCTTAAGCAGAGACGTTTTCTTGGTGTGGAAGAGTCTGAATTTGTTGTTTCTCACTTCAAGGTAACAGTGAGCAAACGAGATGATACTTCAGAGATTGGAGACAACTGACTATTACATACCAAGAATGATAGAGACTTTTGTGGACTTTGGTATCTGGAAGTGGGACATAAGTCATTAAGAATTTGTACAACAGGCTCAATGTTGGAGACATTTGGATTATTATTCTCCAATATCTTTGGGATAATGGAGGCTTTCTTCTTGCAGGAAATCCAGTTCATTACATCCTCAGCATGTTGATCAACGCCCAAATCAGCATCCTGTACATCATCCATAAATAATTTCTTCTTAGCACGAGGGACTTTTTGAGCATCTTGGCTAACCATATCTTCAGACTTAGACAGATTCAGATGTTTCTCCTCCTCATACTGACATGTAGCTTCACTTTTTTTACCAACTACACGAAAATCTTCCTCGATCCAATCTGAATTACCTTTCATAATTGCAGTATCAATGTCTCTCTCAGATCCAACTGCCAACCAGGGGCCAAAAATCTGTTTTCCTTCTTCATCACAGACCGGAGATTTTTTACAAAGTCGACCGTCATGATCTATCTTGCCACAACGATAACAGAAGGATTGTAGCCTTTCATATTTAATTTCTACCCATACATCAGACTTACCAGGACGATCAACCCAAAAACCATGAATCAAAGGCTTAGTAATGTCAATAAGAACACGTGCCCTGCCAAAACTTCGTTGTAATTTGCCATCAATTTTCGGTTTCTCATACAATACCACTTGTTCAGCCAGTTGTCCCATAACACATAAATTTTCCTCTGAATCCAGAATCCCCAATGGTAAATTGTGGAATTGAATCCAAAAAGGAATAAAATTAAAATTAACTTCACTTACCACCATACAATCAGACCATTCTTGGATGCTCATCATCATACCTTGAATAGACCATGGTCTTCCTCTGAGTATCCTCTCTTTCTCTTTCAAATTTGAGAAAGTAAACACGAAGGTATCACTTCCAAATTCAACAATCTGTGTATCTTCACTGATATTCCAGCCATTCCTAATTGTTGCTACCACAGTTCGCCTATTAATCCTTTTTGTAGCCATGATTTTCCCAATAAGCATGAATTTGTGACTATAATCATCACTCTTCTTGCCCCACAATAACTATAAACGCGGGCTTCTCATGGGTGGATTTTCTTCATCATCCCCTTCTCCACTTTCCTTCATAGTGTCAGAATTCAAACAGAAGACAAGTTTACAATACGAATAAACAAAAGAGTTGCTTAGATTTGATAATCAGAGACCACAGTGGGTGGAATCTATGGAAAAGAAACTGCCAACAAGGGTGGGGAAAATACTCTCAGTTTGAGAGAAAAAGCGGTTACGAGGGATTTTTGTTTCGGTCATCACAATTTTGTTTTTCCAAGATTCATGCATGAGCTCTCTGTTTTTAATCATATGTACAAGTTTTTCAATCTTGGGTTTTTTTCTCATATATTGTTGTTTTTCGTTTTTCGAAATTTTCCAGAAAATTTTCCAAGATTCATGCATTAGCTTTCGTTTTTTGTAATTGGATTCTAGGTAAATAGGGCAAATAATTTTTCAGTGTTTTGAGTGTATTCACATTTACTCTTATATATTCACTTATTACTTAAAGAGGGGAAATTACCCAAAGAAAATTATATTTTAGGATATTGTGATATTCACGGCATAGCGAAAAAACTTATAGCAATTTCACTATCATCCCTTCCCCCAAGTTTACTAGTACACCCATCAAATATCTATATCGATCTCTTGACCAAATATATAGTTTTTATTTCTTGGGTTAAATAGCATATTACCCCTGGAAGTTTTCCTAAAGTCTCAATTCCCCCTGGAAGTTTTTTGAGACTCAATTAAGCCCTGGAAGTTTTATTTTGGAGCAATTTCACCCTAAGTTCACAGCCAAAAAACGTTGACTGTTAGATTAAACATGTGGCGATAAGCTTTCATAACACTTGTGAGAATGAGGTGATGTGGTTCAGAATTAGTTTCCACCTCAACATTTATCTTCCTTTTTTCTCTCGGTTTCTGGAAAAAATCCCCCTACCTCTTCTTGGATTAAATATGATTTAATATAGAGATGAGGCTCGCCGCCGCCATCACTGCCACGTCTCCCTCATCACCATCACTACCACCGCTCCCACACCACCATCCGACTATATTTAGAGCTTGAAGTTCATGAGAGGGTTAAGAAGGATCACTTTCATGTCTAACCTCTGATCAATTCGCTGCTGAGGTGCACAAAAAAATTCAAGATTTTATTTTGGAAAAAAGATTTGAACTTTGGGTTGATGCGTTGATTTGGGTTTATGGGTAATTGTAAAAAGATCTTTTTTTTTTGTTGTTATGGGATTTTAGTTGTAAAAAGATCTTTTTGTTGTTGTTGTTGATGGGGTTTTAGGTGTCTGGATACCAAGGTGATGAGGAGCTGGGGAAGGCATTGGTGTTTGTAATGGATGGATTTAAGCTGGGCTTGTTTTTTGAAGTGGGAGGATTTGGAGGGGTTTGAAGCTACGATGAAGTTGCTGAGGAATGGAGAGGAGGACGAAGACGAAGAAGGGGGTGTTGGAGAGGAAGAAGCTCTGACGAAAGTTGCTGAAAACGAGGGAGGGGATTTAAGCTGGGCATGGGGTATATATGGATGGGTTCTGAAATAGCAAGTTTGCCATTGCTGTGCTTATCTTGCCGCTATCTCTTCCCACTTCAATTATTTCCAGAATTTGTACGAACGGTGAATTTGCAATTTTGTGAAATAGCAAGTTTGCCATTGCTGTGCTTATTCATGAATGTTTAGTTGTTTGTTGAAATTATCTTGCCACTATTGTGCTTATCTGCTACCATCTCTTCCCACTTCATTCTGCGATTTTAGAATTTTCAGTTTCTGGGTTTCTCTTTTCTGCAAAATGAAACAATCTGAGATTCATCCGCATGGATTGATGCTAATGATGATGTGGCATAACATTTTAGCCATGTCACCATAAATGGGTCAACAGACGGTCAAAGTTAACTCTTTTAACAGCAAGGGTGAAATTGCTCCAAAATAAAACTTCCAGGGTATAATTGAGTTTAAAAAAGGGTAAAAGGTCAAATCTAGCACCGAACTATTGGCCAAAGTACACCCCACATAAAAATGAATTCGGGGTCTCAAAAATAGCACCGTTCAAGTACAATTTGGGCCATACGTAGCAATTCCGTCAATTTTAACTGGGTTGACAGTTAAGTTTGACTTAATTAGTCTACATCACTTGCCATGTCATCTTATTAAGCCACATAAGCACATCATCATCATCATCTCTTCGCCACATCATCAACATCTCTTCTTCTTCCTCCTCAGATCTCCTCTCAACCTTTCTCTCAATGGCCTCTCTCCCCTCAGATCTGACCGACCACTTCGACCACCTCCCGGACATGAAAGCCCTGGGCCGCTGCTGCCTCGTCTCCCGCCGGTGGACCCCTGCAATAGCCTGTTGAGCGAAAAGTTCACATGCGACTTCCGGTGCGACGCCGTCATCTCCGGTGCGACCAGGTGGGCTACGCCGGCTCACTCCCTTCCTCTTCGAACCTGCCTCACTTGGAAACTCTGGACGTCTCCAACAACCTCTTCTCCGGCGGCATCCCCCCTCCCTCTCCAACCTCACCCGCCTCCGCCGCCTCTCTCTCTCCGCCAATCTCTTGGACGGCGATATCCCCTCCTTCATTGCCTCCCTCCCCAACCTCCAAGAGCTCTACCTCGACAGCAACAGCGTTCAGGGCCCCATCGCTCCTTCCTAGGTTTGGATGTGTCCGAAAGAGGGGAGTTGGATGTGTCCGCCTTCAGGGCCCCATCCCGCCTCCGCCGCTGTGATGATTTTAGTGATAGAGAAAGAGGGGAGTTGGATGTGTCCGAAAGGGGAGGAAGAGAAAGAGGGGAGAGGGATTTGCTGGGTTTGAGAAGGAAGGTTTGAAGGTGTTGGGGGTGTAGGGAAGATGTTGATGACGTGGAGTAGGTGCAGTGACGTGGTAGACTACCTGGCCTAATTTGGTGATGTGGCAGGTGATGTGTTCTAGTAAGTCAAATTTAACGGTCAACTCCTTCAAAATTGACGGAATTGCTACGTATGGCCCAAATTGTACTTGAACAGTGCTACTTTTGAGACCCCAAATTCATTTTTATGTGGGGTGTACTTTGGCCAATAGTTCAGTGCTAGATTTGATCCTTTACCCTTTAAAAAAACTTCCAGGGGTGAAATGAGATAGTGAAAAAACTTCCAGGTGAGATTCGGTATTTAACCCTTATTTCTTCGCAAGTAAAAGGAGTATCACATATGCTAATCAACTTTAAGTAGCATAAAGTAATTATAAAATTTAGGGTTAAATCAACTTTTAGTCCCTATAGTTTTCTATGATTTGGGATTTGGTCCCTAGAGTTTGAAAGTTGTGGCTTTAGTCGCTGCAGTTTGCACCGTTTAAGTTAGTCCCTATAGTTTCAAAAGGACCTAACGGTGTTAGTTTGTACTTATGTGTCACTAGCTAACACCGTTAGTTTTGCTGACATGGCCGATGAGTAGACATGGCGACTTGGAAATGCACTATTAAAAAATAATAATAAAGCATATAATTTTAACTTTTCTAAAAATGAAAAGTCAACAACTGAGAATTACTAAAATTCCAACTATCACTTACAAACAGAGATGTTGTGGAGAGGATCTTCAGCCTACAACGGAGAAAAAAATGATTAGGTTGTACAATAGAAAGAAGGTGTAGGTGTGGAAATTTGTAATTTCTCACTGGAGACATAGGCTTGTTAGGAGAAGAACAAGACATTGTTTCATAACATAATGGTTGTTTTCCACTTAGTTATGATTTTTTAAGGAATTTTTGGGTTGTTTTTGCTGCAACAATCCCGTGGAAGCTAAGAGAGGAGGAAGACTGGCATGAGGATGAAAATTTGATGACGTTATGGGGTATAATTGTCATTTTATATGTTAATTCCATTTTTAGAAAAGTTAAAATTATATGCTTTATTTTATTGTTTAATAGTGCATTTCCAAGTCACCATGTCTACTCATCGGCCAAGTCAACAAACTAACGGTGTTAGTGACACATATGCACAAATTAACATCGTTAAGTCCTTTTGAAACTATCACTACAAAAGAAGCGGCGATTTGCCGCGCATGCGTGCCGGCGGATACGGAAAAACCGCCCCCGATAAAAACGCGTGACGGCGGTTACGCGCATTCAAGGCCACACTAAGAGGAAAAAGCTTTTTTTTGTTCGTGTCCCGGCGGAAGCCACCGCCGGCACGATTAAAAAAATGGAAAACGAAAAACACTTTTTTATAATAATATTTTTTTATAAAAAAAATTTATCCACCATTCCACCCCCATGTGTTTTCATTTAAAAAATATAAAAAAAATTATTAAATACACGTGGGGCGGATAATTATCTGCCCCCACATGTTTTCATTTTAAAAAAAATTTAAAAAAATTATTAAATACACGCAGGGCGGATAATTATCTGCCCCACGTGTTTTTATTTTAACAAAATAAAAAACAAATTATTAAATACATGATCCGCCCTCACGTGTTTTTATTTAAAAACAAATAAAAAAATTATTAAATACACGTGGGGGCGGATAATCATCAGCCCCACATGTTTTTATTTAAAAAAAATGAAAAATATATTAAATACACGCGAGGGCAGATAATTAACTGCCCCCATGTGTTTTTATTTAAAAAAATAAAAAACAATTATTAAATACACTATCTGCCCCCACGTGTTTTTATTTAAAAAAATTATTAAATACACGCGGGCATCCGCCCCCATGTTTTTAATTAATTAAAAACAAGTGGGGGCGGATAGCATCCGCCGCCACGTTGGGATGACTCCCTATAAATACCCTCCTTCCCCCATGTTCTCTTCGCCCATTTCTTTCTCTCTTCCCTTCTCCCCTTCTCTCTAGTTGGTATTATTTGTTGCAGCACAATGGAGTCCTGTCAGGTTCTTTTTCTCTTATCATCTGTGTTAGTTGGGTATAATATAGAGTTATCTGTCAATTTTCTTTTTATATGTCAAACTTTGGCTTGTGTTTATTTTGATTTTGAATTTAATTTGCATCGAACTTCTCTTTTTGAATTTATATTGCATGTTTAGTTTTTACTAATTTTTATGTTTTTGTGTTTACTAATTTTAATGTTTTTGTGTTATTTTATAGTTTTTCAATTTCTATTATATGTTTATTCTATTTATATATTTTTCAATCTCTTTTTTTATTGTTTGAATCCCAACTTCGGTTGAAAAGTAAAAAAGATCCCAACTTCGGTCATACCGACTGAAATTGGGGATTTTTTTATAATCTTTGCCACTGTGCCGGCGGATATGTACGCTGGCAAAGTGTTAATTTTAAAAAAAAATCACATGGAGACGGATGCTATCCGCCGACCAGCAATTTTTTTAAAAATCAATTAAAGCACGTGCCGGCGGATAACTTCCTCCGGCACACGAGTAATATTTAATATTAGAAAAGTTAAAATTATATGCTTTATTTTATTGTTTAATAGTGCATTTACAAGTTACTATGTCTACTCATCGGCCAAGTCAGCAAAACTAACGGTGTTAGTGACACATAAGCACAAATTAACTTCATTAAGTTCTTTTGAAACTATAGTGACTAACTCTATTAAACGGTGCAAACTACAGGGACTAAAACCACAACTTTCAAACTTTAGGGACCAAACCCCAAATCATAGGAAAATATAGGGACTAAAAGTTGGTTTAACCCTAAAACTTACAGAAAAAGGCTAAGCATGTGAATATGTGCATTCAAATTCAAGGCTCCATTATTTTCCAATTCATATTCATCATTTTCTATTAACATATTAGTACAATATTAATGACTTTATCTTGATATTAAAAATTGCTTGCCTAATGTAATAAAAAAATTGCTTGCCTAAAGTATAAAAGTTATTTATTTCTTTTAAATTACTTAATTTGAATTTTTTTGTTAATATATATATTATTATGAGAAATCAAATACATTATTAGTTAGTTCTTTCATTTCTTACTTCTTAGTGTATTTTTGTCATCATTATTTAGTAGGTAATCTTACAGATCTTTTTATGATTTTCCACTCTCACATAAATATAGTCTCACTTTTTGATAAGCAATAGTTAAGTTGAAATGGAACATGGGCTAATAATAAAGGATAGGACATAACTAAAAAGATGTAAAAGGAAATTCAATTCAGTAGATTCGATGTTAAAAGACTATAAATCAAATATGTTGACAAACAATAGTAAACTTGAAAGATATTGGAGTAATATGTTTGAGTTTAACTATCATAACTTTTTCAATCTTCTGAATATTACCATTTATTGTTATATATTCACTTAGGGTAATGGACCTAGTCTGCCCTCCAAGTAACCACCCAGGAGCACTGAGCACCCTGAACTAACAACAGGCTCGTATGTGTACTCAAAGTAACCAAAGTGTTTAAAAATACCCCCAATAGACGGTCAAATAAGTTTGACCGTTAATGTGCTTATGTGGCCGCCACGTGGGTTACATTTTTGCCACCCGGCGCCTTGTCATCGCCACGTAGGATAGGTTTCTGTGGGACCCACATATAATAATAAACAATTATCTCTCCTCTCTCTCTTTCATCATTTCCAATTTCCAAACAGCCCCTCACCCCCCCCCCCCCCCCCCCCGCCCCTCTCCCGCCTCCAACTCCTCCCCCAGCCCCTCCCCCCTCCCTCCCCCCTCCGGCCGCCTCTTCCCCACCCTCCTCCCCCCTCAACATCTCCCACAACTCCCTCACCCTCCTCCACCCCTCCCCCTCCCTTCCAACTCCAACCCCAACGTCACCGTCTCCTCCCTCATCGTCCCTTCCGGCCTCGACCTCATTGCGTCCAACGCCCACCCGCCCCCGGCCTTAAACATCACTGACATCCTCATCGACGACCACAGCTTCAATGTTGTCGCCTCCATGCTGGCGGCCTCGGGCGTGATCAACGAGTTCGAGGCGGCGCCGGAATCACAATGCATGTTCGTCGTGGGTGGGTGGAGGAGGAGGGCGTTGGAAGTGGGGGGGAGGGTGAGAGGGGGAGTTGGAGGGGAGGGGGAGGGGTGGAGGGGAAGGGGAGGGGCTGGGGGAGGAGTTGGAGGCGGGAGAGGGGCTGGGGGGGGAGGGTGAGGGGCTGTTTGGAAATTGGAAATGATGAAAGAGAGAGAGGAGAGATAATTGTTTATTATTATATGTGGGTCCCACAGAAACTTATCCTACGTGGCGATGACAAGGCGCCGGGTGACAAAAATGTAACCCACGTGGCGGCCACATAAGCACATTAACGGTCAAACTTGTTTGACCGTCTATTGAGGGTATTTTTTAAACATTTTAGTTACTTTAAGTACACATACGGGCCTGTTGTTAGTTCAGGGTGCTCAGTGTTACTGGGTGGTTTCTTGGAGGACAGATTAGGTACATTACCCATTCACTTATTACATTGTGGTTTATACCTAAAGAGGTAAATTACTAAAATCAAATTATGTTTACGAGTACACCCATCAAATATTTATATCACATGACCAAATATTTAATTTTTATCTCTTCGCAAGTAAAAAAATCACATTTGTCAAAAAAATGCATTAAAGTAGCATAAAGTAAATATAAGACTTACAAAAAAAAGCTAACCGTGTGAATGGATGCGTTCAAATTCTAGGCTTTTATCTTGTCCCATTCATTATTATTAATTACTTTATACTTTATGATGATATTTAAAACTGCTTTCCTAAAGTATAAAAGTTATTTATTTCTTTTAAATTACTTCATTTGAATTTTCTTTGTTAATATATAGATTATTATGATAAATCAAACTTATAAATTATTTTTTTCATTTATTAACGTATTTTTGTCATCATTATTTAGTCGGAAATCTTTCAGATATCTTTTCATGATTTTCTACTCTAACACAAATATATTTTGACTATTTGACAAGCAATAGTGAAATTGAAATGAACGGGGGCGTGGGCTAATGAAGGATAGGACAAAACTAAAAAGATGTCAAAGGACTTAATTCAATAAATTCAATGTAAGAAGACTATAACTTAAATATGTTAACAAACAATAGTAAACTTGAAAGATATTGTTATCTTTTTTGGCCAACGAAAGATATTGTTATCTAAACTTATAATAGAAAGACACTGAAATAACTGAAATTGGCGGTGCCACCTTCCATAGTTAAAAAACTTTTTTATGTCACTTGAATCAATTATGATTCTGTCAGTTGAATCTCTCCCCTTCATGCATAACAGTATGGCACCAATAACTAATTACATCAATAACTCTGTTTGGATCAATTGAGGCGAGATTTATTGAATGGAAAGAAGGGGAGTAGAACTTAAAAAATCCCACTTTTAGGAGTGAAGAGAGAGACTAAGGCCACGAAAAGGCAAAATTTTTCCCTCCTCTCCCCTCTAATTTTCTCAACCAAACAAACTATTTTGTCTTTCATTCCTTCCCTTCATTCACCTCCCCTCCAAAACTACCAACCAAATAATGCATTAGGTTTTCTTGGTATGAGAGATTTTTTAGCCAAATTTGGTATGACAGATTTTGAGGGAGGGGAAAGAAAAATGACAAATAAATATCTCGGAATGTCGAAAAGGATAAGTAAGAACTCAAACTTCCAAAATGACAAGTAAGTAACTTGAATAAAAATTAACAATTGGAACATAACTCACTAACAATTAGAACATACTTATTAATAATTGTCTGTTTCCTTAATTATCCTTTTGAAATTCAGAGTTCTTTACTTATACTTTTGGAAGTTTGAGTTCCTTACATATCATTTTATACATTCAGAGATATATATTTTAAGGGTTAAAGTACAAAAATGCCTATGTAATTGTCACGAAGGTGAAAAAATACCCATGTAATTTTTTTGGAGCAAAACTACCCATCGAATTTCAAAATTGAGGCAAAACTGTCAACCACAGTTAATTTTTGACTTATTTTTACTCATCACCCGCTATCACGTCATCATCACACAAGGGAAAATAAATATATAAGTTTGCCACATGTTTTAATGAGTGATGAACTGACAAAGGATGATGCGTCAAAATGTCAAAACATTAGCTGTGATGGACATTTTAGCCCCAGTTTTGTAATTTGATGGATAGTTTTGCTCCAAAAATTTATACATGGTCATTTTTGCATCTCCGTGACAATTAATCACTTTTGAAATTCAACTTGTTCTTAATTATAAGATCACTTTCTAACTATTCCCAACTTTTTCCCAAATTAACCCTACAATATTTATCTATAATAACAAGTAAAAGAAGGAGAGTGAGAATAAAATTATATAGTTAAGGTAAATTGGTAATATCATGTGTAAATAACTAATTTAATCAACTTCCTTAATCTATTCAAATTAGAGAAAATGATCTTTTACGTAGGAACGAAGGAGGAGGGAGTAATTTAGAACTTTCAACCACTTTTCAAATTTCTATAAAATCATGTCAATATTTGCTCCACCCGTTTGCCTCCCCTCCACCACGTACCAAACTCAAATGAACAGATCCTTCGCTCTCCCTTATTTTCTCTCTTTCCTTACAAATCTCACGCCTCACCTCACAAATTCTCTCTCTCTCTCTCTCTCTCTCTCTGTTATATTATATATATATATCACATTTTTCAATTTTGCTGCCACAAAGTAAGGGCGGCGAGGTGAGGTCTATCGTATATAGTCATTATTATACGTAGACCCGCCTATCGTCGCCACGTCATCATCTTCCTCCACCGTCCTTCCATTCTTTTCAGGTTGCTACATGCTCTTCATTAATCATTGTATTACTCAAATAACGTAGGTTTTTTCGCAATGCCAATTAAAGGCTTTTTTTCTTTTTGTGTGGTTTTGATTTTTGTAATATGTTGAATTCAATTCTGAGTTGGATGCTCCATATTTTGATCCATTCTTTTATGAACATCATGATGACTTGTTTCGCAAATTTCGTAATCTTCATTTTTGAAAAAAAAAATTGATTTAGTAGAAGCTATATATTTTATAGTTTCTTCCTAGATACAACTACAAGAGCTAAGTTAGTTGATTTTGTTTTTAAAATCAAAATGTTCAATAAGATACTTATTAATTGATTTTTCTCTATGGCCAAAAAAATTTGATTTTTCTCTCTCTCTAATATACTCTGTCCGTTCCTAATTATAAGTCTTTGACTTTTTTTGGAAAAGTTAGAGTCTCAGAATTTATCATTTTAAATTGTTTAAAATTATCCTTTTTTCTCTCAAAACTAGTTTATTCTAGTTATAAACTAACATATATTGTAATTACATTTGTTATATGTTATAATTTAATGGTCTAATTTGCTTCCTTAACTTTTACAAGAAAAGTCAAACTAGGCTAATTAGGAACAGAAGGAGGAGTAGTTTATTTGACATATAAACTAATATATAATCTAACAATTTTTTTATTACAATATACTGCCTCCGGTCCTAAATATAAGATCTAATTGACTTTTTTGGAAAATTCTAACAAAGCAAAATAAGTTAATTATAAATTGATTTACCTAATTTTTTCCCTTGGACTAGTTTATTTTACCTATAAACTAATGGATGATCTTAAAATATATCAAATATGTCATAATTTAATAACTTATTTCGCAACCTTAATCTCTAAAAAAAAGTCAACTAGGTCTTATATTTAGGACCGGAGGTAATATAATCTAACAATGCTTAGCAGCTAATTTAGCATTTTTAATCACTAAACAAAAAGGTCTATTGGGTCTTATATTCTGGAAGGAAGAAGTAATGAAAGTTTGCCAATGTTGATGAAAAGAAATTCTCCTTGGTCACAAGATCAAAATTTAAATAAGAAAAAAAAAATAGATTATTGGATAAGAAGCATGAGCATGCAGTAAATTTTTAGAATCCCTCTTCATATCATTATAAAAGTTTCCTGAACTGATGAGTGATGACCCTTGAAAAGCTATAAAGATTGTCGTAGCCTAGGATTAATTTAATTTAGAGATGTAGTGCACCCTTGACTGTACAGAAACTCCTGTCATCAGAATAAGCAACATATGTTCTGCTACACAAAGGGGCAGTCATTCTTCAAAACGCTATCTAGTTTGTGCACTACTTATGCACAGAACACAAATATGGATCACACACAAGTACTTTCCTTATATCTTTACTATGAAGTTCTCCAATACAAACTTTGTGAAAAAATAGTTTAGAAATTTTTTCAAGTGATGCTGGATTATAAATCAATTTACCGGCTATGGTTATATTGAGGATCTTAATATCATAAATCTAAGATGTATATAAGTTTTCTCTAATTATCATTGCTTAACTTAAGAAGCAGGTTTTACTTAGGAAACCATGGATTAATTCCAAGACAAACTCTTAAGTAAGACAGTGCTGATTTCAGTTTGATTCAGTTGAAAAGCTGGATATGTGTCAAGAAGAAAATTTGATCCTGTTTTTTCTTTGAAATCTTTGGCTTTGACAATCATGTTAATCCAAAGGGAAACAATAGATCTTA
This sequence comes from Mimosa pudica, assembly GCA_029929735.1. Lineage (NCBI taxonomy): Eukaryota > Viridiplantae > Streptophyta > Magnoliopsida > Fabales > Fabaceae > Mimosa > Mimosa pudica. Next base: position 590,128 of record JAKELP010000051.1, on the reverse strand, counting down.
CATCTTTATAGTTGGTAATTGACTTTTAATGTTGCTGTTGCTTTCGAAGAAACATCAAATTCTTGTCTCAACTCTATGCATGGTTTTGTGTTAGCATTTTTAAATTAAGTAACTTCAAGTTAACTGCTTGCCTCATCTCTTTAGTGACATTTTATTCTATTATTTTATTTTCGTGGGAGGGAGGATATTTAGAGCGATAGTTGTTGGAGTAGAACGGGAGTGATGTTTCCCCGTTCTGTAGGTTGGTGTTCGGGGGATAGCATCTCTTTGATGTAATCTTGGTGACTTGATGTATTGCAGTAATATGACTCATTCTTTTTCTGTGGTTTTCATACCTACATTTCCTTGTTTGTCAGTCTTGTATAAAAGGAGCTTGATAGGTTCAGTAACTCCTTCCATCTACTTGAAGTTGTGAAGTATTGGTGATGGGTGCAACAGAAAATCCTGTACATGACAAAGCAGATTATCTTTCAGGCGAAGCAAAGGATACTTTGAAATCATTGGCCTGCAAATGGGACGATGTTCTTGATGTCAATCAATTGCAGGTGATTCCTCTAAAAGGGGCCTTGACAAATGAGGTATACCAGATAAAATGGCGAACAAAGACACAGGAAGCCTCACGAAAAGTCCTAGTAAGAATTTATGGTGAGGGGGTGGACATTTTCTTTGACAGGAATGATGAGATCCAGACATTTGAATGCATGTCTATGCATGGGCAGGGGCCTCGTCTGCTAGGACGGTTTGATAATGGCCGTGTTGAAGAGTTTATTCATGCACGGGTAATATAATTTTCTTTCTTTAGTGTCTTAATGTCGATATTGTTTATACTTTCTGTCACACTAGAGAAAATTGGTATGTGAAGGTTCATGAATGGCAACTACGAATGAAAGCTGCATGTGATATAAGTAGGGAAGATTTTTTGCATTGTGAATCACAAGTATAAAAAAAGAATCACTAGTATAGCATAGGTTCTGCCATACCCATCAAGCATTGCCACAGTTCTGAACTCCTTACACTCATATCCATTCTCAAATGAGAATAATCTGTTTACTTCTATGTAAATTTGTCAGACATTATCAGCATCTGATCTGCATGATTCCAATATCTCTTCTCTTATAGCGGCCAAAATGAAGGAGTTTCATGATCTTGATATTCCTGGTTCCAAAAAAGCCAACCTCTGGGACAGATTACGGTATGTGCTTTAGAACATCTATCTCAACTCCTTGTCCAAATAAGACAGAACAAATCTTTTTTTTTCCCCGAATGAATACAGAACAAATCATTTTAAGAATTATTTACATGTCCGTTTTAAAATAGGCATACTAAGGCATACTAAGCTTCCATTTTTTAGTACAGTTTCCTAAACAAAATTATCTTGATTCTTCAGGAACTGGATTGCTGAGGCCAAGCGCCTATGTTGCCCTAAAGAGGATGAAGCCTTTTATTTGGATACAATTGAAAAGGAAATCTCTATGTTGGAAAAGGAGCTTTCAAGTGCTCATCAACATATAGGGTTTTGCCACAATGATTTACAATATGGTAACATAATGATTGATGAAGAGACCAATTCTTTGACCATAATTGTGAGTTATTCTTTTAATTAACTGGTCAATTTATGGTTGCTATCAGCAACATGGAGATATAAACTACCTGAATTCTTCTTGTTGATCCTGCTCTAAAGAAATAATTAGTTCTACTTCTATTGTAGACATGTCAAGTAATAGGATTTGGATCCCCTCCCCTCCCCTTACTTTCCTTTTGTTCTCCTCATCCCATCCTCACCACTGGATTAAACAATCAAACATTGGCATTTAATATGCTATAAATTATAATTTGTTTTTGCATTTCCGGTAGTCTACAATTGTGAACTTTCCAATTAGAATTTACCAGTTTATTTTAGTTTATATGGTGTACTACTGGTGCAAATTTTTGTAATAAAATATTTTGCTTTATGCACTAGTCATTATAATGTTTTGGAAGGTGCAGATGTAGACATAAATTACTTAAAACAGGGAAAAAATAGTAAAGCATTTAATTTGGGTGAAACTACTGGACGTTTGATCACAGCTAACGTCGTTACTATTTGTGCTATATTTTAAAAAACTTTTCTGCTGTTGCACCTCCCAAAATTTTTCTATGATTGGTGCATATAACGAAATATTTTCCTTCTAAATTTGCACCTTTAGCATTGTGCGTATTTGTTTTTATAATGTAGAAAAGCCCAAAAAATATGATTTTTTTTATAAAGCTTTCATGCTCATCTGTGTGGTTCATTAATATTTACTGAGTTTTCTATCTGCAAAACTTCTTGTGTTGAGAGATTGATAAGCGATAGAAGTCGTTCATAATTCTAATGCCTGTCCTTATGTAACAGGATTATGAATATGCAAGTTATAATCCTGTTGCATATGACATAGCAAATCACTTCTGTGAGATGGCTGCCAACTATCATACAGAAACACCTCATATTCTTGACTACAGTAAATATCCTGGTATGTTTTTTTAATTATAATGTCAGGTTGTGCTTATTTGTCAATCAAAAATTGACTTTTATATGGCTATTTCTCGACAGATCTAGAAAAGCGCCGAAGTTTTGTGTATGCATATTTGTATTCCTCAGGTATTGAATTCTCACTTTTCTTATGATTATAGACATTAAATTATATCTCGATTGCAATTTCGTTTCTTTACACAAAATGTTGATTAATATTTGTTTGTATTTTGATGAAGGAGAATCTTTTGTCTACAAATTTGAATCTTTTGTAATGCTCATATGAGCATCAGATGTCAAATTACTTAAAAAACATCTTTCACCTAAACTTTTCAGTTATACTAAAATTATATATTGGACAATGATGTAGGTGAAGAACCTAGTGAAGGTGAAGTGGAGCATCTACTTCATGAAGTCGAGAAGTATACGCTCCCAAGTCATCTCTTTTGGGGCATTTGGGGAATAATTTCGGTAGATTCACTTTCTCTATCCATCATGAATTGTTGTAACTCTAATATGAACTTTCCATTATTAATTAATTAAGAATGTGTCGTGAGTCCTTAGAGGGCGAGGATAGGATAAGTTAATCGGTACATTTGGTGTATGTTTTCACACCAATACAAGGTAATCATGTCTAGTTCAATTTTGTTATCAAATTATTATTAAGCCATGTTTTTTTTTTTATTTTTCATTCAAACAAAATATGGCACCTTCAATTTTCAATACCCTCAGTTAAATATTTTTTTTCATACTTATTTTAAAATAATATATGGAATCTACTCTTCAACTTCATTGTGCGCCTGTGATCAAATAGTTATTAGCTAGAATTAGACAGGATATTATTGTTTTCATTTTCTTTCAGATATTTTCGACTCAGTAGCCTTCTACTATTTAAATTCTTATGTACAATAATACAATACAGGATTTGTTAAATAAATTTCTCATGTTTATAGGAAATTTGAGTTCAGAAATGAGTTCTTTGTGCTTTGTCCAGGGACATGTTAACAAAATCGACTTTGACTACAAAGAGTATGCATCTCAAAGGTTTCAAGAGTACTGGTCAAGGAAATCTTTTGTTTTGGGCTCTATTGGTTCCTCCCCAGAAAGCGTGATTGACGATACTAGTATGTAAATAAATATGTTCGAGTTTTTTTTTAGTATTTGCATTGTGAATAGATGGTTACTTGAAAATATAAACTTTTTTGATGTTCATATGCTGTATTGTATGTTAAAAAAGAATATGATATATGGGGGGTTAAAGGTCATTCTGGCAACTGAACAATTTTCAAAGTATCAATTTAGCCTACAAACAATAAACGGACTCATTTTGGCCACTGAACAAATAAAATGGTCAATTTTGGCCACTAGGCCATTGGAAAATACCAAAATGTCCTTTCTTAAAAAAAAACTTCTTCCACCTACCTCCTCAACTCCATCACCGTCTCCCCTCTCCTCCGACATCACCTCCGCCCCCTCCTCCACCTGCCTCATCAATCCTATCAAACAGCCTAATATTTCCTCTCAAACAACCCCTTCCCTCCTTTCCCCGCCATTCTTGTTTCTTCAAAACTCACAAAAATAAATAAAGGTCCAACCTTTGCAGATCTGTATCAAAGAACAACCATATGGGAATAAAAAAACAACACCCATTTTAGGGGAATCAAAAGAAACGCAAGAAACCCAGTTTTTTTTTTCGAACTGAAAAGAAACCCAGTTTAATAAACAAGATTTTACATAAACAGTGACAATTCAGCACCTCAAAAGGAGAATCGACCGCAAGAAAAACAAATAAATTATTTGTAAATAAGTGTGTCGATTTCTCTAATATACCTTTGTCTAGCATTTCTATTGCAAAAACTTATCTCTTTGCTAAATCTTATATGGATGGCCAATATTCAACAGGTTCATGAAGGATCAATTTCATCACTTATGAGATCCATCAAGTAACTCAATCATGCACACGTCTTCAATCTTCATGAACATCTCTCGTCATCTTCGCTGAATTTTCATGTCCACTCACTCATCGACAGGGAAATTCTTTTGCATAATCATTGGATAGTCATCTTGAAGGCAAAAAAACTTCCGAGGGAGATTTTTCTGAAGCACGAATATTTTTTGAGGTGGGAACTTCAATTTTCAGATGGAAGAAACTTGATTCTAGCTCATCTTAAGTGGACTTCTTCTAATAAGCAAATGCCATCTTTCTTGTCCACAAGCCATTGACCTTTATACAGACAAATTTTGATCCACGTGATGTGCTAATTTAATTTAATTTTCTTGATCTTGTACTGGAATATTATTTTTAATGATAATTATCTTATATTGAAAAAAATCATATCATTGCAAACCACTCCTTGATCCAAAATATCCTTGATATGTAAAATCAATAAGGAATAGTTTGGAGAAAAGGATAAAATTGAAAGGCAAAGTGGACTTGAGTCCGATCTTTAAGAAAAATAGAATTCTCTAAGCAACTTCTTTATTTAGGACTAGAAAGAATATTTAAGAATTAAATTTGAGCATACTCAATCTAACAAAGAGTAGCTCTGCCAACATTTTTATCATACATTTAACTTCATGTTTATGCTGCCCGTAATGTTTGTAGCAATGCAATGTTGTTCTTGGTAGGGTTTTTCTTTCCATTGTTGCAGTGTAGAAATTGATGAGTAAAGAAAGTACAGCCCCGAGCCACCATCATGTTAGGCATATTCACTCAGGAAGGTTGAAGGAATTCCTGAATTTGGCCATTTTTTCTAATGAAAAGTATTTTTCATTTGTCAAAAAATACAAGGGATGCTTCTTGTTCTATTTCTACATCATATTAGAACAGCGTGGACAATTTAACCTAATTTAACGAGGTTACAAGTACTTCTTACTTGAAAGAATATGGCCATCTTTACATCCAAACATAAGCACTAGCTGCAAACATATAAACACAGATATATATTTGTGGGCTTTTTTGGCAAAAAAATATTTATTGGCTTCAAATATTTATGCCTTAATCATTATTTGTTTGATTATCTCCATAAGCCTAGTTTTGAGATTGATTATTAATTTATTGTTGACTAACAAACTAAATGATTACACAATTAGTGTGTTTGGCTCGGCTTATTTTGATAAATAAGCTAGCTTATTTTGGGTTTTTGGCCTTTAAAATCCAAAATAAGCTGGCTTATTTCTCAAAATAAGTCGAGCCAAACACGCTGAATGTCGGTAATTATTTTAAATAATAATTTTGGAAATAAAAATAGCTATGAGACTAAATTCCATCTCCACAGTGAAGTGATTTAATATATGTTATATACACTCATTTCTTTTCTAAGATATTCTAAAGTACATCTCTTGGTACTTGATCATACGTTTTTTCTAAATCAATTAAAACATATGTAAGTCTCTTCTTCTATTTCGATACTTTTCCATTATCCCTTTTAGTAAATAAATTATCTCTACTGTAAATCTTTCTAACATGAACTTAAAATTTTTAAGAAATACTAGTCTCTATTCTCAACCAGTGTTCAATCACTTTTTCATAGTTTCATTGTATGACTTATTAGTTTGATTTCCTTATAATTTGCACAATTATGTATATCTCTTTTATTTTTATAAATAGGAACCAAGATACTTTTTTCTTCAATTATTAGATATCTTCTTTGACCATAAAATCTCGTTGAATAATCTATTTAACCACGTCACACCCTTTTCGCCTAAACATTTCTAAATTCAATTGGTATACTATCTGATCCAACAAATTTATCATTTTTCATTATCTTAAGAACATCTCTAACCTCTGAAACTATAATCCTATGATAAAACAATCTATTAAACTCGCATTCACTAATAGTAAAGTCATTTAACTCACAACTAGAGCATTTGCCTCCATTGTATACTTTTAGTCCCTTATGCTTGCATCATGTTTCAATTTAATCCTTTATGTTTAGAAAGTACACTTTTGATCCTTTTTGTTAACTTAAAAATTTTGAATGATTAATCCAACATTAAATATCAATAAAATATGCATAAATTGAAATATTTTAGTGTAATTAATCTTATATTTTAAAATTTTCCCCTTTTTAACTCATTTACTTATAAAATAACCTTTATATTTAAGGGTTTAATAACTCATTCTTGCCTTTGAATGAAACTAAAGGTGTATAAAAAAAAGATTAAAACCGTAATTTTCAAACTTAAAAGAACTAAATTAAAACTTGATCAAATCATAAGTGACTAAAATATACTTGGGAAAATTAATATGAGGTCCTTCATAAGAGACTTAATACTAGAAAAGTCCCATAAACTCCCAATATTAAAGTAGGGTCCCTACTCCCTAGAGACCTTACTTTAATATATTCCAAATATCAAAAGACTATTCTGCCCTCCTTATAATAAAAATACTATCTCCGTTCCTAATTATAAGATCACTTTGGCTAATTTGAAGAGATTAAGGAAGACTTTCCAATTAATTAGGATTACATGATCTTCCCAAAATACCCCTCACTTAAATTAAAAAAGACAAATAGGGATTTGAGAGAGAAGTGAGGGGGCTAAGAAATATAGAGGTAATTTAGACCAAAATTGAGACAAAATAAAATAGATGATCTTATATTTAGGAAGGGAGGGAGTATCATTTATCTCATATTCTCAACTTCTGTCTCACAAGCAAAAGAATCAGAGCAAAGCAAACCTTGTCTTGGACAATAAAAGAGGAAATCTTGTTGGCTTCCAGATGTTTGTTGGTGAAGATTAGAGAAACCCACTTACTTGTTGCCTCTCCAAATCGAAAACAAGTACCTCCTCCTCCTATTTAATTGAAGGTGTGGCCGTCAAACTGAAAGCAGCGTTAAGGGGTTAAGCACTAAACCCGCAAGAAAACTCAAAGGTAGTGTAGTATCTTTTTTTATTAGTTTTTGCTTAGTATTGTTTCCAGTTTCTTCATGGATATCTATTTCTTTGGAGATTTTACAGGGTACTTCAGAATATGCTTACATTATTGTTTGCCCAACAGAAGTGATAATGATATACTCCTTGGGGTCCTAAATATAGGACCTAATTGACTTTTTTTTTTGGAGAGATTAAGGTTGCCAAATAGGTTATTAAATGATGACATATTTGATATATTTTTAGATTATCCATTAGTTTATAGGTAAAATAAACTAATTTAAGGGAAAAAATTAGGTAAATCCATTTATAATTAACTTATTTTGTTTTTTTAAGGATTTTCTAGAAAAAGTCAATTAGGTCTTATATTTAGGATCGGAGGGAGTATAATTGTAGTAGAAAGATGAAGGGCGGCAAATTTTGAATAATCAAAAGGGAACATGTTTGTATAAACACTTTTTCTGATGATTATGAGTAAAATTTGAGGCATTTGCAGCTAAGACTGATATATAAGTTCTGTTTTCATCTCATTTAAAAATAATAGATTCTTGAGGCATTTGCAGCTAATACAGATACATCATAAATATATATTCTTGAGGCATTTGTTGTAATGTAATTGGGGACATGGTTTTGAGATTAGGTAGCATTTTGCCATCTAAGTAGATGTAGTTTTATCATTTGATGAGTTCCAAGTTCCATTAAAAACATCAGACTTGGATATCAGTGATGATAGCCTGATATTGTAATGAAGGCTGATGATGTTGTAAAATAAAAGCTATTGATGTTGTAATGAAGGCTGATATTGTAGGCTGTTTGGATATCAGTGAACATGTTGCAGGCTATTTGGATATCATATGACAGCAAAAAAAGCTACTGTTTGGCAAAAAAGCTACTATTTGGATTTCATTCCCATGCATCTTTCTTTCCTAATCCTTTAATAGGAAGCTCAAGCTTCAACTCAATTTAATGTCTACTGAACATTTCACAACAAACCCACTTTGGTAGCTTAGTCCATCGGCTTCAATGGGATTCGAAATTCTAAGAACCCATTTGATTTTTAAATATGGAGGAGAACTTAGAGCTTATTGTTTTTTTGGATTTTTGCTGATTCAATATTTAATTTTATTGATAATGGAAATATGATTTCGCTTCACTTAAAGGGGCCCTTTTTTGTTCTATGGTTGGATACTGTACAACTGAAATTGGTGTTTGTTACTTAGGAGGTGCTACAGAGTGTCTTGAAAAGCATGTTCAGGCAAGCATTTGGCAAGGTTTGCAGCAAAAGTATTTATTCTTATGAAGGGAATGGAGTCAGGCCTTGGACTTTAGTGCCCTTGTGTTATTTCCACAATGGAAAGGTAAATTCTGAAATCCTTGTTGAATTCTTTAATTTTTTTTGGGTTGTGTTAGGCCTCAATAGATAATGTAGAACCTTGTCGAATCTCATAACACTGATCAATGACAAGGACATTGTACAATCCATGTAGGCAAGTCTACCTAGTGGGGTGAGGCTTTGTTGTTGTAGTAGTTGTTTTTTTTGGGTTACTTTGTGGATTATGTTTGCCTATATAATGATGCTTAGTAGCAGTCTGATCTGTTAAACACTTAGTTGAATATAATTGGTTCAAATATACAAGTGTTGAAAGCAAATAGTCAACAATAATTGGGTGATATTTGATTGGGGGAAAATTGAAGGAAAGGATTTTACTGTAAGGGAATGGAAGGGGCAAAAAAGTTAGGAGTTGGTTAAATCAAAGTTAGTGGAAACTTGAAAATACAAAAAACACGGAACTTTTGATAGATTTTGGCAGGTTACTTGAATTTCCTTCATTACCTCCCTTACTTTTTATTGACTCATAATCAATGGAATGGTTTCCATGAAACTTTCCCTCGTTGTTCCTCATTTAAATGCCCTTAGTTTCCATTTTGTTACAGCCCACACCTATAATTTATCTTAGTTGGTCTAATACCTTTGAAATAGACATTTTTTTCCATGTGTCACCATGGAATTAGATTTAAGAAACATGTTGTTTGTGCACAGTATATAAAGTTTACAGCAAGAATGCTGGATATGTTTAGTTAGTACATAATAGTTTCATATGTGGGAACCATAATGTTTTCCCTCATTTATGTTTATTTCTCTGGTCGTTATGGATATTAGGCATTGCACCTTGCTTCTTTTTCTATATTTATAGATAAAATCCTCTTTTTTATGATTGAAAATGAGAGGGAGACGTTCCATAGAGAAAAAGAAAGGAACAGGAGTTGTTTAGTATGATCAAAGTTCTGTTTTCATTTATTCATGGAACACGTGAAAATGAATCCTATTTAGCATAAGTTGTGTTTTCTTTACCGGTTCTTCTATCCTATATTTGTTCTCAAACAGATTGTTTTGATATTGATATTATGCTTGGAGCCTTATGTTTTGCAACAATAGTTGGCTTGTTATCTTGTTCGTGAAGATTTTGCATTTTATGAAAGGTGTTGCTAGGTAGTTTTTACTACTTCTCCAACATGAATTTAATGTATTTTGGTAACCTTTCATAAAACTAATTTGTCTATTCACATTAATGCTCACTTAAGGTCTTTGTTATATTTGGTATGTTTGTTATATTAAATTTTACCTCTTTCTTCTTATTTTAAAGGTTTTCTATGTTTACAATGCTTCAGAGCTGATCTTGTTATTGCCCATCTCATACTTCATTGATCACTCACATTCTTCTTTCCCGTGTTTCTACTGTTCATCATGAAAATTTTTCATTTAAAGGCCACAAGCTGAAAGTAGTTCCGTCCTATGTATGAAGAACCATTTACCACTCCCTGTCATTATTTGGTATCCTTAGATGAAGTTGAGTTTCTATTCTAAATTACTAGTAAAAAAGACATGAAATCAATGGCTCTCAAGATAAACATAAGTGTAGGTTGACGAATTTCAACATCTGACTATTTTAACAACTGATTTTCCTCTTGGGATTTTCCTCTTGGATATTCTTCATAATATATGTCACGTTTCATTTAACATGATAGTAGCATCCAGCAAGCCTCTCTATGTTGATCAATGATTCACATTAACAATTTTTTTTTTTCGGTGAGTGAACACAAATTTTTGTTATTTAGTCAAATTTGATGGTTTAGAGCTCTGTTTTTATTTAAGTTGAAGAAATTATTCGTAATAGATATTGATCATTTGGTATTCTGGATAAGCCTAGCAGTCAAAATTTAGTGGAAACAATCTTTTGTATCATTTAACATTATTCCCAAAATTGAAAGTATCCTTACATCACTTTATTTGGAATGTTCATGTCGACAAATTTTGCTAACTTCGTTATCTTGTGTTCCATACAGGTTCATATGGCACCACGGAGTTTTTTTGGCGTAGAGGATTTTCTTGACGATGACAACAGCCGACCTTACACCTACAAGAAAGAGAAGAAATCAAAGAATCCAACTAAGCATGTCTCGTTCAAACAAAGAACAGTTGCCTATATGGAACCTTTCACACTTGATGTGTATATTTCAAAACGCTTTGTAACAGCTTCAATCACTCATAGGATGACAAGCAAACAAGTTGCTGTTGCAGGAACTAACTCTAAGGACATAAAAGCAGTCCTTCGGTCCCGTTCAGACATACCGGCATGCTTGGCGGTTGGCCAAATATTAGCTGAAAGGGCAAGAGAAGCTGACGTTTACACTGCTTCTTATACTCCAAGAGAACGGGACAAATTTGAAGGGAAAATTAGAGCGGTGGTTCAATCACTCATTGATAGTGGGATTGATGTCAAAGTGTATCTTGACTAAGTTACTAGATGAGCAAAACTAGATGAGCAAATATTCTTAGTCAAGTTCTTGAAGTTGTCATTGCTAAGAACCAAAAAGTCCTGATGTTTCTTTTTTTGTGATATAAGTCCTCTATTATGTTTACTCTAGTCAATTTAATTTGAAGGTAGAAGAAATTTCAATTATGATAATGTTGATTATCTTTTTCCATACCTATTTTGCAGCTGTTTTTATTTAGCAAATAGATTTAATTCATTGCAGTTTATGAAATTAAGAAGGGAATGTATAGGTTTGTTTTTAGTGTTTATCGCTGGAGAGTGTAATATTCAAAGCATTCCTTCTTTTTGCTTCTCATAGCAAGGGATCTTGGCCTTCCAATTGCACTCTCCATTTGTAATTTGGTAATGCCAATGTGCTTCTTGATTATATTATGCCTATGGTACGTTTGGATGTAAGGAAAGTAAGGAAAGGAAAGTGAAAGTGAGATAAAGTAAAGGTTTTTTTGGTAATTTATATATATCCCGGGGCCCTCAAGTTTTCCCTCTCTATCTCAACTTTTCCTGGGCCCCACAAACTTTACTTTTTCATCAATATCTAAGGGCCCGTTTGGATGCAGGAAAGGTGGGCTCAAAATTAGAAAGTGAAACACTTTCCAATTCTTCAGCTATTTGGTGGGTAGAAAGTGCCAATTTCAGTTTCCCACCAAAATTGAGTGTGGGCCCAGGTGCTAAATACCACATTGCCCTTCATTTACTCTCAACAAATACATCATAAATTGACAGACAACAAAAAAACGAGTGAGGAGGTGTGGGTTGTCTCTCACGAGTGGGTGGTGTTGAACTCATATTAGATAGTTGCACATTGTGCCAATTAAGGAGAAGAAAGTAAGGGTGTCCAATGTGGTTTCATATTGGTGGTGTCGTTTTATTTTTGTCTGGGCATTGATGGTGAAGCACAACCATTATTGCAATCCTCCTTTGTAGCCCTGTTTTTGTGTTCAGTTTGAAGTGTTTAGTGTGTGTGATGCGTGGTTTTTGTTCAAATGAATGGATTTTCATTTTAAAATTGATGGATTAGCATGATTGCTTTCCAAACTATAGTTACATAGTTAAAATCTCCATGTGTGTTGTTTGAAGTTGTTGTCCAAGTGCTTGTGTTTAATTGCAATGTTAGGAAAAATTTGGGGATGATGTCAGTTGAAAAGGTCTAACATGAGAGTACACTGATGATGGCTAAAATCGATTTTACAATGGCAAAATCGATTTTACAATGGCAAACTCGATTTCAGGATGTCAAAATCGATTTTTGCTGGCAAAGTCTAAAATCAATTTAAGTTTTTGAACATGTGTGTGGGTGTGTAAATACCAACGAAAAGGTCGAACCTCAAACTTGTAAACCTCCCCAACTTCGTCTCCCACAACTCTGTCCCCAAGTTTTCATCATCCATTCTCCAGTTGGCCGCCTTGTTCCTCAGCACGCCGCCTCCTTTGCCGGAGACAAGCTTCGAAGCAAAAGAGATGCGTCACAGTTGGAGTTCTTTTTTCAATAAGGGGCTTTTTGGGAATGTTACAATAAGAAGGGGCATTACTGACATTTAAAAATTATGTGCTTTTAATAAAAAATCACTTTCAAATTCTTCCATTGGCCAACCAGATACACACACTTGAATTTCTTTCTTGGTAATTGGAAACACTTTCATCACTTTCTAATTCATCAAAATACTTTCCTGCTTCTAAACGACCCCTAATTTACCTTTACTTTCCATCTTTACCCCTTTACACTCAATTCCATTTCCATACACTTTCGGTTTAACCAAACAGGCTACTATGATTCTGATGTTTGATGGAAAAGCCATAAGAAAAGGTATTCATAATCTCATTTGACATAACTATAAAGAACTTGCATTCAATTTTTACAAAGGACGAGGTTTTACTTATTCAGATGAGTATCATAGGTATACCTAATAATATTATCTCGAATTGTTTTTTTAAAAAATATTATCTCGATTTTCTCTCTATTTTAAAATTATCTATATTTTTAATATTTATAGGTTAACCATTTTATAATTGATCATGATATAAAAAATTCTTTTTTAAACTCAGTGCAGCAATCATTGTGATCTAACAAATCACAAGTACGGTGTTAGAATTTGTAATTTGACATAACACCCTACAAATAGGAAATAACAGATAAAAATTTTAAATATAATGTTTTGAATGTTTTTTATTTTACAATGTAAATAATTTTTTTTTATATAAAGTAAATAAATAAAATTTGAATGTTTTTTTTGATAATAGAATTTGAATGTTTTTTTATATATATGGTCTGATATAAAATTTTTATTTATGTAAATAAAAATATCAGACCATATATATCAACTTATGATTGGTAAGACACAAATGACATGGAACACCGGATTCACAAATTCTCATATAGCATTGGTCATTGGTGTAAAGGAAAAAAAGAAAAAGTAAAGAAACAGTTAGATTCTCGATGTAAGCGTTTGAGGCAAACAAACAAACAGCGAAGTCGTCCGTTTTCAATCGCTGCTTTTCTCACTCATCATCTTCCTTCCTTAGGTACTTCTTTCTTACTTGTTTCATGAGTCTATGGTTGTAAACATTGTTAATTATATTATATTTCTTCATGCCTTTTTATGCTACATCTGGTTAATTGGACAAATGTATCCTTTCTCTCTCAAATCCATGTTTTGTTTTATGTTTTTATAATTTCGGATTCGGATACCCTTTCTTTTGTTTAGGCTTTATTTTTAACTCATAATTGATACTACCTACGGTCCTAAATATAGGAGAGATTAAGGTTGCAAGATAGGTTATTAAATTATGACATATTTGATATATTTTTATATTATCCATTAGTTTATAAGTAAAATAAACTTAGTTTAAGGGAAAAAATTAGGTAAATTAATTTATAATTAACTTATTTTGTTTTTTAAGGATTTTTCAGAAAAAGTCAATTAGGTCTTATATTTAGGACCAGAGGGATTATATAGGTTGTGTTTGTAATTATTATACCTGTATCGTTTTTTCTAGAGAAGAACCTTTTGTGTTAGTGGCTTGTCAATTAACTATGCCTTGCTAAGTTTCAATTGAAGATGTTCATTTGCTTGAACTTTTATGATCCATAAGGGAAATTGGACAAAAGCATCCATTGTCTCTCAAATAGATACTCCCTCTGTTCCTAGATATAGGTAAGGGATGAGATTAAGTATGTTACTTTAAATTACCTAAAATTGATATTACTAAAACTTCCTAATCATCTACCTTTATTCCAACCTTACCCCAATTGTTTGCTATCTAGTAAGGATTATTTGGGGGGAAGCAGAGAAAAATTAGAAAGAGTTCTTATATTTAGGAAAAACCTACCTCCTCACATTTGACTTATATTTAGGAATGGATGGAGTATTTTGTTTCGTGTTTTAGTAATTTGGGATACCCTTTTTGGCTTTATTTCCAACTTATAAATTGATATGTAGGTTGTGTTTATACATGTATCTTTTGTCCATCTTCCATTTTCTGTTCTAGAAAGGAACTCTTTATGCTAATGTCTAGTCATGTAACTTTGCTTGCTAACTTTCTTGAAAGTGAATGTAGTTGAGTAAATGCTGGAAGCCCTTTTTCTGCTTCAAATTTTTAATAATGGTTTCCTGTTTTCCTATTTGTGTTGCAAAGTGGGGACTTAAGATGCTAGAAATGTTTCGCCGTCATGCAATCTGGGCAAAAGAGGAGTTAAGAGACTTTAATGGGAACACTAGATTTGTTTACTGAGACCGGAAAATACTCATATGTAATCATGGTTGATCTATGGAAGAATTGAAATAATAGTGCTTAGTGCCATAATCTTGCAGCAATGTCACCAAAAGTAAGACAAAGGGAAGTCATAGATGGTTGATAGAACATAACATCTGTGCTTTTCATAGCAGTTTAGTTTAAAATGCTGCCATCATCTCACTCAGTGGCAATGTGGGGAAAACATTTGGGCAATTGCATGATGAAACATTATTTCAAGATTTTCTGACCATTTTTGTTTTATTTTGTCTTGATCAGCATTCTCTTGAATGAATTTCTAATTATGTGAAGGGATGGAGAGTGATCTTACAATTTTTGGTATGATTATTTCCATTTTCGATCAGATAATGAAAACTTATTATCAAGTCACAGGTTATATGGATTGTAAATTGTAATTGACTTGTTGGATCTGAGAGAAACATGAGGTTGATCTGCTTGAGGTCAAGAAAAATGTTATGAAACTATGTAGTTTATGTTTTTGAGGTGTTGATCTGTATGAGATTCATTGAAATATATTGATCACTTGATATTTATCTTAAAAAGAGCATGAAAATAGCTGGGCAGTCTTTTCATCTTAGTTGTACTAGCCATATCTATTGTTGCATAAGCATCTGGTGCGCCTGTCTATCCTTGCATTCCCCAGTTCTCATGAATATGATTAAAAGCATTAGGCAATGCGGGCATGAATTGTTTTAAATTTACTGATCACTAATTTTAGTGTATGTCTTGCACCTCTAAAGATTTAATCTTCAACTATTTTTAGCTACCTTCATACTTGATGATATGTATTATATATTTTTTGTATGAAATATAAGAGAGTACTTTGGTATTGATGATGAGTATATTCTGACAGCTTTCATTTGAATGTTTTCAATCTACATAACAATTTACTAAATATTTTCATAACTTTAATTTACTTATATGTGAAACAAGTTAGATAAAGAAAGGAGTTTCTATTTGGGAATCTCCAACAATGAAACTTGTTGAGACTTCTAAATCTCAGTATGGCTGTTTCCCTATTTACTTTGGTTTTAGCAAGTTGTCATATACATGTTTATTAAAGAATAGACTTGGGTAAGGCTGGGATGCACCGTCCATCAAGTGATTGGTTCAAGTATGCTCTTTTGCATGATGCACAATGTCAAAAAGATTTTACTAGGACAAAAAAATGATTTTCTTCTTAAATTCTTGAACTAATATTTTTTTTATTTGGCATCTTATAAATTCAGGTATTTGTGTATGGAACAAGGTGTCAGCAAAGTTGATAATATGAAGGATGTGAAGATGATTCAAGAATCTAGTAAACCAGAGTCTGGCGTTGAAAATGCTCATCAGTCGTTGAAGGGAAAATCAAAATTTGATAAGAGATCTCAGCCTGGTAAGCTTAAAATTAAAAAGAACAATTGTTTTAAGCGTAACCAGGGAAAAAATAAACAGAGGAAGGATAAGGCAGTAATAGGTGAGAAAGAAATGTCTAACAATGGAAACGAGATTGATAAGAAACAAACTTCAAAAGACATTCAACAGAAGAGTACTAAGGGCGAACACCTTAAGGGAAAGAGCCAGCAGTTAGACAATAGTAATGAGGATAGTCAAAATAAGAGTGCTGGTGATGAACCTCTTACTGAGCAGATCTGTCATACTCAAAATAGCAAGAAGACTAACGTGTCAAATAAAAGTGAACAAGATCAGAAGAACAGAGGTAAGCAAGGAAACTTAATCAAGGTTGAGGATAATCGAATGAACAAAAATGAGAAAGGACGCACAGAGAAGGTTAATGTGAATGAAGGAAAGAACGACAAGCTTGGTGGACTAATCTTCATGTGCAGTGCAAAAACGAAGCCAGACTGTTTCCATTACCAGGTTATGGGTGTTCCTAGGAGTAATAAGGATGTTGTTTTTGGAGTCAAGCGAGGACTTACACTCTTTCTTTATGATTTTGATCTTAAGCTATTATATGGGATATACAAGGCTACATCTTCTGGGGGCATGAAACTTGAGCCCAAAGCATTCAATGGTTGGTTTCCTGCTCAGGTTTGTTTTTTTTTGCTTGTAGTTATTTTCATTCTGCAAGTTCGTCCCTGCGCTTCTACAAATAATTCCCATTTAATTTGTCCAGATTCATGTGCTGATGCTCAGCTCTGAACTTGCAGGTGCGATTCGGCATTGATAAGGATTGCTTTCCATTGCCTGAGAGCATTTTCAAAAAGGCTATCAAAGAAAATTATGATAACAAGAACAAGTTCAAAACTGAACTTACTGTTAAACAGGTGAGAATCAAATGCTTCCTCTGGTGGTTTAGCTGTTTGTTTGCTTGATTTTTTATTATTAATGATTAATGATACTTCGAAGGGTCGGTTTGACTCAACAATAAGATTACTTGCCATGGGGTCAAGGTTGTGGGTAAAATTAGCCTCTCTGCATAAACAGGGATAGAGCAGGGGTAAGGCTGCCTATAATATTTTCTTCACTAGCACCTTCACCAAGTGAGGAATAGAACTGGGTTGACCTAATGATTAATGATACTTCACCATGCCTTTCCAGGTTAGGAAACTCACAGAACTTTTCCGACCAGTTACAATTCATTCAACTTTGTTGCCAATTCACGCTGCTCCAAAAGTAGAACAGCAGGATAAGGAAGCTTCTAATAGTTTCATGGGACAATTTTCTCATTTGCATAGAGAAAGATCTGATCAAAATCCTTATGTCAACATCCATGGGATGAGGCATAATGTTCTGCCACATGAAAGTGAAAAGCGTAATTTGTTTTTGACTTCTCAAGATTATCATGCTTTTGGTCTTCAAGAAAATAGGAGGAATCTGGTTCCCCCTTCTCATTTAAATCCCATACTGGAACCATACAAGAGAGATCATGGAAGAGAGCAACTTCATCAACTGGGCACTATCTACAGGGAGGATGTCCCTTTACAATTGCATGTTGAAAGACTTGGCACTGATCCTATATATTTAAATAATAGGGTATATCAGGCTTATAGTGATGGTGTAGATGACAATCCACATGGTTCTTTATCAAAGGACTTATACTGTCAGTCTTCTTATAGAGATGAATTATCCACAAGCTCTTTAGCTGGTGGAAGCACCATGAACAGGATCGGTGACTTGCCGCCATGGAGAGAAGTTGTTCAAGATAGGCTACACTCAACATATGCTGTTGATGCTTTGCCAGAGTATAGTCAGACGCAGCAATATCACATTACCCAGTCCCTATCCATGCCTGCACCAGTTTCTTCTCGTTATGCATTTGATGGGCTTTCGGGTTCATATCGGTAAATTGAATATGCATTCTGGCTCCCTCTCGTGCTCCTTTAGATTGTTTTACTATGTTATTAATGAATATCAGTACAACTGAGCTTATTCAAAGTACCTCACAGGTAGCTGAGAAATGTAGATAGTATGCTTTATTGGTTGTGTCTGAAACCTCTAAGGCATGTGTGCTTCCCAGTTGCTACCAAAATAAACTGCCTACGGCTAGTCACAGTGGTTTAGGATTTTTTCAAAGGCAATTTAATCTATGCATTTACTTATTTTGCCTTATGGATTAGTTGTAAAAATATTCACTTTGTATCTATTGAATACCTGTTTGATAAACAAGAATGTGGGTAGTCTTGCGTTAATCATATAAGTAGTCTCTGTAGTATGTGAATTTATTTTTGGAGAAATAATGTGAGGTTCAAATGGAAAGACTTAATTATTCAAAATCTTTGAATGACAAGTGAAATATATAAACATGTCATTTCTTGTAGTGGAACATGTCATTGAATGATCCTGAGCTGAT
Organism: Mimosa pudica; assembly: GCA_029929735.1. NCBI lineage: Eukaryota > Viridiplantae > Streptophyta > Magnoliopsida > Fabales > Fabaceae > Mimosa > Mimosa pudica. Next base: position 571,380 of record JAKELP010000051.1, on the reverse strand, counting down.
ATTGGATTTTTGGACAATTAAACCTCCTTTTTAAAACCTTATACTTATAGTAATTCCCACTTTTTATTTTTCCTTTAAGCTTCCATTGTTTCATTTGCTGATTTTTTTTACACTAAAACTAGATAGATTTAGCAACTGGGAGCTAATTTGTATGTTTGGCTTGATGTTGATGTCAAATTAAACTGGGTATGTTTTATTTGCTAGAAGTCTAAGATGAGAGATACTATTCATAATTTGTAATTAATACAAATATTGTAATAATGCAAGATAATTTGTTGTTATGTTGCTATAAAATTATTATGAAGTGAATATTTCGGTAACCATATTGCAATACAGATTTGTCAAGGACATGTCACCATATTAATACAAATATTTGATTTTGTATTTTGATTATCAGAATACATAGACTTTGCACCGGGTGGAAAATGTTATTAACTCAGGAGATATATGATTAACAAAGACATACTAATTCGTGCAGTCTTTGCTTTTTGGCTCCCACCCGTAGTTGAACGTCTCAAGTTTATTGGCAAGTGACACTAACCTAGAGTTTATAGTATAAAGGGATAATTAATTAGAAGTCCCCCACAAGGGAGTTAATACTGGAAAAATCCCAAAAGTTGAAAATATTAATGTAGTAGGGTCCCAAGGGACCTCACATTAATATATTTGAAAAGTGAAAAGACAGTTTTGCCCCTAGCCTTAATAAAAAATTACCCCCACCCCCACCCTCCTCCCTCACCCAACCCCCCCACCCCCAAACTCCTCCCTCACACCCTCCGCCCCCACCACCCCACCCTCCTCCCTCAGCCCTCCACCGTCCTCCCTCCTCCCTCCTTCCCCCCCAACTCACCCGCCTCCCTCCCCTCCCTCACGCCCCCCCCTCCACTCCCCCACCCTCCTCCCTCCCCCCTCCACGCCCCCCCACCCTCCTCCCTCCCTCCTCCCCACGCCCTCCAGCTCGGCCCCCCACCCCCACCCTACCCTCCAGCCCGCCCCCCACCCCTACCCTCCTCCCTCCACGCCCCCGCCTCCACTCCAGCTCGCGAGGAGGAGTGGGGGCGGGGTCGGGGGCGTGGAGGGAGGAGGGTAGGGGTGGGGGGCGGGCTGGAGGGTAGGGTGGGGGTGGGGGGCCGAGCTGGAGGGCGTGGGGAGGAGGGAGGGAGGAGGGTGGGGGGCGTGGAGGGGGGAGGGAGGAGGGAGAAGGGAGGAGGGTGGGGGAGTGGAGGGGTGGGGACGTGAGGGAGGGGAGGGAGGCGGGTGGGGGTGTGGGGGAAGGAGGGAGGAGGGAGGAGGGTGGAGGGCTGAGGGAGGAGGGTGGGGTGGGGGGGCGGAGGGTGGGGGTGGGGGGGGGTTGGGTGAGGGAGGAGGGTGGGGGTGGGGGGTAATTTTTTATTAAGGCTAGGGGCAAAACTGTCTTTTCACTTTTCAAATATATTAATGTGAGGTCCCTTGGGACCCTACATTAATATTTTCAACTTTTGGGATTTTTCCAGTATTAACTCTCTTATGGGGGACTTCTAATTAAATTTCCCTAGTATTATAAAATATACTTAAAACTGTTAAAAATCCCCAATCAAGTAAGTTATGTGTGAAACATACGTGCGGGCATATTCGTACTTTTTATTAAGTTTTGATTACATGATAAGAGTAAGTTGATTTAAATTATTTGTCTAGTCCTTTTCAATTTGACTGGCAACTTTGTATTCATATATTCCAATATATAATGTATTAACCCTATTTTGTCCGGGCTCCATAAAATAATTGATATAAAAAAATAATAAAACAAAAATAAATACAAAAATATAGATGCTCTTCTGATTATGACAATTAGATCATTGTGAGTAAAAAAAAATAATAACAATAAGTTATTCTTGGAAGCGGTCAATCTTCATCATTTTGTTATAAGAAGAACTTCAAATAAAAGGTGAATGACTAGACTTTGTTGATTCCATAATGCTTGCTAAGTCTTCATTTCTCCATTAATTAGAAAATATAAATAAGGTAAACCCTCCATATTTGAATTTGAATTAGAAAAACTTGTGAAGATCATAGAAAGCTCCCAAGAATTCACATAAAAAAAATATAAAAATTCACATATGATTTAAAATAAGAATAAAGAGACATTATTTCATCATTTATGTTGATTCAAAATGAGCTCCTAAAGTCAAAAAGTATATAATTGGAAGAATGTATGTGTTGGCTTTAATGCAGAAACTATAGCCAGAAATAATATTTTTGATCATTTGTTACCCCAAAATCAAAAAATATGATTAAGGAAGAATTTGTATTGATCTGCATAAATCCATGTTTGAATGAGAGGATAGCTGAATGTTTGCAATGGTCCTATGATGAAATAAAAGGGAAAATGTTTTGATATTTTGATATTGGATTATTGCATGAAAATATTTTGATATTGGATTATTGTGAATAATTTTTTTTAAAATAAAATAAACTCAAATAAAAGTAAAACATTTTTCAAAAAATAAATAAGTTATTTTCCAAATGGTGGTCATGTTGTGTGAAGGTTTTTACAACCTCCTCAATCATGATTGATTATTCTTCCGTGAGGGATATTAAATCTCCACTGGAAGTTTAATCCAGCCTTTTTTTTAAAAAATATATTTTCTAATAAACTAGGTGTTTTCTTGAATAAAAAACACAAACCAAATATAAAACTTTATTTCAAAAATCAAATAATCATTTTCTTAAAAAACATCAACCAAGTGACACGCATTTTTACCTCATTCATACTACGTGGGCTTTGATCCCTTGAGGGTACGTAGGCCCTAGGATTTATCCTAGTCAAGTCTAATTATATATAAATTATTTTTTGTCCTTTTCTTTTTTATTTTTATTTTTTTGTATATTGATATTATTTGGTGATTTAAATAAACTAAAATTAAGGCCATATTTATTTTAAATAATTAGTTTAGGGTAACCGTTTTTATAGACGGGTGCTGTGGGGTACTTAACACCTTCCCCACGCACAATATCCTTTTTAAAAATTTTGGTGGCGGTTCCATTATTGTTTTCTATTTCAAAATAATTATTTTTTTTCAGGCGCTACAAATGGTACTAATTGTATTAACTAAATTTGATGAGGTGTGGAGTTGATAAAATGACTAATCAAAAAATATTAATGAACCAACTTGTTCTTGAGTAAAAAGCAAATTAAACTGATATTAATAATAGTTGACTGGGGTAACATGAGTTTTATAATATCCATAAAAGAAAAGAAAGAAGTAATACTATTATATTGTGTGATAGAATTTGATCTACAGTAACTAAATTGAAAGTAGTAATTAGTTCTGCGACGTCTCTAGCAATAGTGTGATGCAATGTTGATGTCCAACCCGAGAAATCAATCAGACGAGTGTGAACGTTCTACATGGTGATATTGTTTGGAGGAAGATTTGAATAGTGAATCTACGAGTCATTTCTAAAACATGCAAGACTGAAAATAGCATTTGACACATGGTGTTGTTTCCAAGTGAAGCTTTGAAGATGATGCTTGTGATAACAAATTAAAATTTAGCAGAAAGACGAGTGATTAAACTTCTATTTCCTTATACATAAGTGCCAAGGAGATAAATTCATGGAAAAAGAAACTTCTTGTTTTCTGACAACTGTTGTTTGAGATTAAATCATAATTAATGAACCAACTACCATTTATTGGTTAGTGAAAATTGGTAGTTGGTTCCCCATCCCATATATAATAAGGACCAAAGGGTGTGATGTTGATTCTCAGTTTTTGTTCCAACAAATAAACATAGTTTTGTATTTTAATAGTTAGATTAAAATTGCAACTTATTATCTTATTTTCAATTATTGAAGCTATTTATGAGACAAGTAAATATTAAATAGATACTTTTGTTTTTCTTTTCTTTATTTGATTGAACACAATGCTGCTAGAAAGGGGAACACATACATAAGAAAATCAACAAAGTGCCAAAATGAGAGTAGGCAGAAAAGGCTAAAGATTTGAACCATCACAACCAAATACAGTACAAAGTTCTAACCTCCCACAAAAATGTGAAAGCAGTAATAGACAACAACAATGAAGCACACATTTCAAACAACCTCTCATAATGTTCTTCTATATCCGCCTCATTAAATTTTCATGTGTTAACTGCGAGTTTCTTATCCGGCTCATTAACTTGTTGTAGTTGATGGTCAAATTTTGCATATACTAACATCATACTCCTTTCTCTCTTAAATATAAGAATTAGTTGACTTTTTTTAAAATCCTAAAAAAAATTATGTTATTGAAATATTGATTTTCCTCTTTTTTCTCTAAACAATATTATTTGACTTATAAGCGAACATATGATCTAATAATATATATGCAAAATACACTGAGAGCCTTAGGGGGAAAAAGTGTTTCCGGTCTCAATTCTGTTAATGAAGAATAAATTTTGGTTCAATTTAGGTAATGTCGTTAAGTTTGACTAGCGTTGACCGTTAAAAGCTGAGGTGGCGGTAAAATAAAAATTTTGTGCTGATATGACTCGCTTATGTCAATAATTTTTCTGAATGTGTGAAACTCATACTATTTAAATTAAAAAAAAAACCCCAAACACCCCATCCCCCAACAACACCGTTCCACCACCACCCACAACAAACAGAGGAAAGATGATGGCTGTGGGAAGGAAATGGGGCCGAGAGGTGAGATTGGGGTGATGGGGGTGGTGGGGGACGGTGGAGGATGAGGATTATTGGCGGGTGGACGGGGGACGGTTGGAGCAATGGAGGATAAGGTGGTGTGTGGTGTGTGGGGGATGTGTGGGGGCGGGTGTGTGCGAGGGGAAGGGGGGTTTGTGTGTTTTATTTTTTTAAAAAAGTGAATAATGTGAGTCACACACATTTATAAAAATAATTGTCACATAAGCGTCATGTCAGCAGAAAATTTTATTTTCCCCGACACATCACCTTTTAGTGGTCAACGTTGGTCAAACTTAACAGTATTACCTAAATTGAACCGAAATATATTCTTCATTACCAGAATTGATACCGGAAACACTTTTTTCTCCTGAGTGCTCATAGCGTATTAGTTTGTTAACATTTTTGTACATTTACCCTATTTCAGAACGAATGAAGTATTTCTCCAAAAAAGCTAAATTATGATGAAGTATTTTTCCAAATACGTTATAGACATGGTAAACTATTTAATAAAGGACATTGCTTACCTTTGTTAATTGATACTAACCAAATTAATCTAATCAAATTAGGGAAATGATATTATATTTAGAAACGAAGGTAGTATCAATTAACAAAGGTAAGCAATGTCCTTTATTAAATAGTTTAACATGTCTATAACGTATTTGGAAAAATACTTCTGTTAGAATCTTAAGTTTTGATGGTGACTTAGGTATGATATGGTCTAGTACTTAAAAGAACATAATTAACACTTAGGAAGGATTAGATGACATGGTTAGAACCCTGAGTTAGATCACTTGTGAATGCAAGATCATTTCCGGAAGTATTAGCACTAGAGTCACAACCGGATGCGGATTCGCTTCCGAATGAATTAAGACTAGCGCTCACGGATGCGGAATCACTTCCGGATAGACTAGGACTCGCGCACGCGGATAAATGTGTCATCCCCCAGCGGCAGCGAGTAACTCACTAGGGATTTAACTTAGTCCATGAACATTAGGTACACAAACCTTAAGACTAAGCTATGACTCAACCGGAAGTGAGTTTACTTCCTGTTAGACTTAGACTGGCGCAGAGCGATGGAATAGATCTCACCCCAAGCGTCAATGAGTCTACTTCGCCAAGTGAAAGCACTTCCTGTTAGATTTAGACTGGCGCAGACTGACAGATTAGATATAACCCCGAGCGTCAGTAAAAATGAAACGTCAAGTGAAGTTGCTTCCTGTTAGACTTAGACTGGCGCAGACTGATAGAATGGACATCACCCCAAGCGCCAGTGAGTTTACCACGTCTAGTAAAAGTGCTTCATGATAGATTTAGACTGACACAGACTAATAGAGGTTATATAATTCTAAGTGTCAATGAATCAGCCCCATCAAGTAAAAATTATTTTCAGTTAGACTTAGACTGACACAGGCTGATAAAAGAAATATATCCCTAAGCGTCAGTGAGTTCACCACGTCAAGTAAAAGTGCTTCCGATAGCTTAGTGACTAGCGCTGAGTGTTGGAAAGGAATACACTGAGCGAGTGTAAGTATTGGTGAGCTAAATCCTTCATCCAGTGGTTTCACTTCCGGATGAAGAAGTGCTTCCGGATACACCTTAGACTTAGGGAACACCCACTGCATGTAAGTATGTACTAGGACTAACGTTCAAAGTATATAATACTCTAAATCAGAACATAGTCTAAGTAAGACTACTCCCCATAGCCAACAAGCTTCTCACAGCATGTATAGTTCTTACTGTATTTGATTATACATATTGCTATGTTGGACTAACCAGTATGTGCAGAACCTAATCACACTTCCGGATGCAAATGAGCTTCTGGATGCAAAGACTCTTGGCATTGGATTTCAGAGATTAACACTTGCAGAGCAAGATTGCCACTTCCGGATGAACGATGATCATCCGTCAGCAAGAGTACAAGAGTAAATGTCACATACTCAGAAGTCAGAATGCTTTTGTCAGAGCAGAGGTGTCAGGACTACTTTTCAGAGATAAAGCAAGTCAACCCTGCTGAGCATTTAAGAAGATGTTCCTTCCAACGGTAACAAGAGGATAACAGATATTCAAACAACATTGTTACCTACCAAGCATGAGGAGTATGAGAGATAAGGAGAACATAATCTGAAGATTCACTCAAGGTGTCAAAGCTCATACTACCCACAAGAGTCGGAGTCCATAAGAGAGCTTCTGATAGCAAGAGAGTATCCAATAGCAAAGCACTCTTATCATTCATGGACAAGTGCTTGGAAGACAAAGTTCCTCTATGATAGCAAGCAGAATGTTAGAGTCCACGAGCTTCACTTCAGTTAGCAAGAGAGCTTCCGATAGTAAGTCTCTTAGCATCCTGGACTTATGCTTGAGGAACGAAGTCCTCATCTGACAACAAGCAAGAATCAGACCGTACAGTGTATAGATGTCAGAACGACTTTTGCCAGAACAGTGTTGTCAGAACAGTGTTGACAGAACAGCTGGACAAAGCACCCTATTCAGATAAAGCAAAGTCAACTCTGCTGTGCATTAATGAGGACAACGTAAACAAGGCCCAACGGCTATATTCAAACGGCCTTATTGCCTCTCCAACGGTTGGATAATCAGAGGCTGGTATAAAAGGAACATCTACATTCAGAAGAACCAAGAGAGAGAGAGAACAGAGCTTATTGTCTGAAACACTATTCTACATTCCTCTCATCTTCTACTCTCGGACTTAGATATGTAATATTCTTAGAGAGTGATTCTTTTGTACTTAAGTGAGTAACATCATCTACTCTTAGAGAGAGTCGTTTGTACTTAAGTGTTTATCACAATCAGTTCATTGAGTGAACATAAGTGTTATCTTACAATTGTAAGGGGGAGTATTTAGAAGTTTTCTAAATCTCCATAGGTTGCAAGTTATCCCGCAAAACTTGTTGTAAGGTTACAAGTGATCCCGTAAAACTTGCGGTAAGGTTTGCAGGTGAACCCGTTGTAAAACCTGTGGGTTGTTAGGTGAACCCGTGTTCGTAAAACCTAAAGTGTAAAGGCTTCTCTTGTGCCCGGTTTAAACAAGAATAGTGGATTGGAAATCTCAGGTGTAGCCTGGGGACTGGATGTAGGTCTGGGTGACCGAACCAGGATAAATTTATGTGTGCATAAACTTACATTTAAACATTCTATTTTGCATCACATAACATACTGACTTGTGCATACCATAACTCATTATCATCATCACCAAGCACAAGCAGTCTTTCCAAAAAGAGTTTGAGTTTTTATTCCCTCACCCAATTCACCCCCCCCTCTTGGGTGACAGCCACGCATTTCATTTGGTATCAGAGCAGGTCACTTGTTTAAAGGATCCAACGATCTCAAGTGTAAAGACCTTGGCTGATTTGGGTTAAAATGTTTTCCAAAGGCTTTGATCATACCATTCCACCTGTGTTAGAAAATATTGATTTTTGTTGGTGGAAAGCAAGAATGGAAAGTTTTATACAATCCACTAGTTTGAAAATGTGGGATATTTTTGAAAAAGATTTTGATTTCAAACCAAGAGGAAACTGGACTGAAAAGGAGAAAAAATTTGTTTTCCTTAAACATTAGAGCAATGCAAATTTTATACAAAGGCTTAACTGAAAATGATTTCCAGAAAATCAAACATTGCTCTAGTGCTAAAGATATTTGGAATACTCTTGATGTGATATATGCTTCTAACCCATCTCTTGAAAGCGCAGCTGTCCAAAGCTCAACTCGTGCTCTTTGTGGATCATCTACTGATGAGTTTCTGGAAGCTGATATTGAGGAAGCAGGCATCAGTGAAGAGAGTATCCATTTCTGCCTAGAAGATTCAGAAAGTGAGGTATCTGGATCTGAACTTGAACTTTCTGAATTGCAAGATGCATACAATGAGTTATATACCGAATATTGTAAACTTGCAAAAGAACTTCTAGGCTTAAAAGAAAAAGATAGAAAACTTGAAAAACTAATTTCTTCTTCTACGTCCAAAGTTTCCGAGGTTTCTTTTAAAGAACTAGTGGTTCCGATAGTTAGTCCACGATTAACAGGGAAAACTTCAACATGTCTTGAAAAATGTTTCGATTGTAAACACTTGTTGAAGGAAAAAGAAAAAGCTTTCAAAGAAACTGAGATTTCAAAGGAACAAAAAAAAAACTTTTCTAAAGAAAACTAATCATGATAATGATAGAAAACCCCATTTTGATTATCATTCCATTATCTGTCATTATTGTGGTAGATTAGGACATATTTCTCACACATGCAGTCTTAGAAGAAATTCAAATGTGAGAAATAAGTTTGTATGGATTCCTAAAGGACAAGTAAGGTCCAGTGCTAACCAAGTAGGACCCAAGTACAAACGGGTACCAAAACATCCTCCGAGTGCCTTACTTGTGCAGGAAAGATCAAGAGTTCCTCTTGCCCCAAAGAAGAGAACTCGTGGTGATACAACTACTACAACCAACTGATCCTATCATAGGAAGCAGTGCACCACCATAAGGAACAATGGTTCTATCTCAAGGATGAGCTACCACAGAGTTCCTTTCAACTATCCTGAGAAGAACAAGAGAGAGTGAATTCCTCGATCAACATTGAAAAGGCTCTTGAATCCTACCTCTCAGAAGAAAGTGCTTCGAACCAAGGATAAGTATAGAAGATCTCCTTGGGTAAGCAAGGGATCACTTAGCAACGAAGCATTTGATAGTAAAATCTCCTATGCTGATGTTAGATGGACTTATTGAGATTTTACATTAAGCGTCCAAAGATGTGAACATTGTATTAATCATAGAAGAAAGCTTAAGGAAATTAATAATGTTCATGATCCACATACTGTCCGTAATTATCTTAATCAAAAACTTTGTATATCCTTGTGCATATAGTCATGATAGATTCACCATGCCGTACACATAGCAAGTAATCTCTAAGTGCATGATAGATTTTCCATTTCATGTGGTATCTCTTGCATCAAGTTTTTCAATGCATAAGCAGCTATGGTTTCGAGAACAATACATCCCTCTTAATTACATCTTTAAGTTCTCAATCTACTAATGATCTCAGTTCAAGTTTGTGGTTTAAGAATGTTGACACAGATTATTGAAGCTTGAACAATGAATAAAACCAAGAGAGAATGGCAACGAAAATGTCTCTTATCAAGATGTGTGGAATGGCTATACCAAACCTGAGAAACTCTCGCCAATACACATGAGCATTTCTATCCCTTACATATTCTGTTGTGAAATTAAATGGATAGACTCTCTCTTGTCTGACATGCATTAGAAATCTTAGGAAATGCCTTGAATTGAACTCTGCTAAGATCTGTAAAACATGGCATAGTATCACAAGCTTGCTATAATCTGTATTAATTTCAAGCTTGTTGATATCCTAAGAACAATGAGATCACACTGAGCATATCTAGAAGAACTTGAGCTAAAATTTGGAAATTATTCTCGTAATCATATGCTGAAATTTGGTTGTTTTTGTAAACCGGATTTAGTCTTAAAATCAAACTATTTTGTGAGGATGAAGATTTTTTCAAAATTTCATTGTGTTAATAATTCACATGTCTTCGTGATCTAACATGAACATCCTTGAGGCATATTTATTGAACTATACTTGCTTATGAAACTCTGAAAATATGCCACCTGTTTGACACTCTCTGTACTATCACATTGATATTTATCTATGAGAGTAAATAGAGTTCATGTCTTGATAGTGAAACTATGTGAACGTATAGACAATTTCAAAATTAGTTTTCACATAATCATTACTCATATTTTCTTAAACCAATTAGCAAGCATGATATCTTAAAATTATTAACTTGTGCTGATTAACACAGATTGACTTGAATGTCCAGAGGATGGTCTCCAATGTTAAATCTTAAGTTCTTTCACTGTCCAACAGAAAAGCACTTGTTTCCTCAAGCACATGAAGGCCCAATCATCAAGTTTGAGCAAGGATGCTTTCGCAACAATCAGCGCTTTCGATAGCAGGCCAACTATTGAACCATGGGAAGAGTAGAGTGACTGCCTAGTCATGTCTGCTTTTGGTTGTAGCTCAGCTTGCCGAAGCGAATCATCAAAGCACTTGCACTAGGGGTTTCCACTTGAGATAGCACATCTCTTGAAGATGTCAGGAAGCATGCTTATCTGCATATGATTAAGATTCATGAGTCTAATAGAGTCTGAAGATTCCTCATCTGTGGTAACATCTACACCTTACCATCTCTTATATATGATGCATACATGGCATTGGTAAGGGTGTCAATTTAAGATTTTTTTTCAATCTGCATTGACTTCAAAATCATTCACTGTCTTAGAAAATCATCCTAGCTCACACATCTGTATCCTCTTTATGACATGCTGGAAAGTAAATTGATAACATACCTCTCTTATATGCTTCCTTTCTTGATTCAGTAATGATTAACCTTAATATAGAAGAGAAGTAAAGGACATTACTCGATAATGATCCCTTGAAAATAGAGAGTTGCATGCTGTCATAGATAATAAACTCTTGAGATGCTGTGATGCAATTATTTGGAAATTATTTTTGGCACTTTAAACTCACAAATTTCATTTGACTTGATTTCATTTTTCACATGGTATCACAAATTTCACTTGGCATTCAATCATTTCATTTGATATCACAAGTTCAAACTCACATATTTCATTTGATTTCATTTGGTATCACGAATTTAAAATCACAAATTTTCAATTGATATCATAATCATCATTTTAAACGCACCAAAATTATTTTGATATCATGTTAATCATTTCAAGAGGGTCAAAATTACTTTTGATGTCTTTTATATTTAAAAAAGAACTTTCACCTTCAAAAAGAGAACTGTTTTTGTATGTTTTGATCTAGACTTAATTCTTGCAAAACATGTTCTGTTATCTTGCATAATGGTTAGGGAGAGTAAACACACTTAGAATACTGAATCAATATTTTCTTCCTTCTGTCTCACACTGTTTAGTTATCCTACATAATATTTAGGGAGAATAGGGAGAAATATTAGGTAGAAAGCCCATTCCTAGGAGAACGATAGAAGTATCCCCATCCCTAAGGCTAGCTTGCACTTGTTGAATTTTGATGAAGCCAAAAGGGGGAGAGAAATGAGACACGAGATGTCTAGAGATGAGACATGAGATGTCTAGAGCTGAAAGATAAGATATCTGGGGAGAGAACTGGGAATGAAATATAGCTCTGGAAGTGATCTAAGTTTAATTATGTTCTCTAGTCATCTATGGGTTTGTCATCATCAAAAAGGGGGAGAATGTTAGAATCTTAAGTTTTGATGGTGACTTAGGTATGATATGGTCTAGTACTTAAAAGAACATAATTAACACTTAGGAAGGATTAGATGACATGGTTAGAACCCTGAGTTAGATCACTTGTGAATGCAAGATCATTTCCGGAAGTATTAGCACTAGAGTCACAACCGGATGCGGATTCACTTCCGAATGAATTAAGACTAGCGCTCACGGATGCGGAATCACTTCCGGATAGACTAGGACTCGCGCACGCGGATAAATGTGTCATCCCCCAGCGGCAGCGAGTAACTCACTAGGGATTTAACTTAGTCCATGAACATTAGGTACACAAACCTTAAGACTAAGCTATGACTCAACCGGAAGTGAGTTTACTTCCTGTTAGACTTAGACTGGCGCAGAGCGATGGAATAGATCTCACCCCAAGCGTCAGTGAGTCTACTTCGCCAAGTGAAAGCACTTCCTGTTAGATTTAGACTGGCGCAGACTGACAGATTAGATATAACCCCGAGCGTCAGTAAAAATGCAACGTCAAGTGAAGTTGCTTCCTGTTAGACTTAGACTGGCGCAGACTGATAGAATGGACATCACCCCAAGCGCCAGTGAGTTTACCACGTCTAGTAAAAGTGCTTCATGATAGATTTAGACTGACACAGACTAATAGAGGTTATATAATTCTAAGTGTCAATGAATCAGCCCCATCAAGTAAAAATTATTTTCAGTTAGACTTAGACTGACACAGGCTGATAAAAGAAATATATCCCTAAGCGTCAGTGAGTTCACCACGTCAAGTAAAAGTGCTTCCGATAGCTTAGTGACTAGCGCTGAGTGTTGGAAAGGAATACACTGAGCGAGTGTAAGTATTGGTGAGCTAAATCCTTCATCCAGTGGTTTCACTTCCGGATGAAGAAGTGCTTCCGGATACACCTTAGACTTAGGGAACACCCACTGCATGTAAGTATGTACTAGGACTAACGTTCAAAGTATACAATACTCTAAATCAGAACATAGTCTAAGTAAGACTACTCCCCATAGCCAACAAGCTTCCCACAGCATGTATAGTTCTTACTGTATTTGATTATACATATTGCTATGTTGGACTAACCAGTATGTGCAGAACCTAATCACACTTCCGGATGCAAATGAGCTTCCGGATGCAAAGACTCTTGGCATTGGATTTCAGAGATTAACACTTGCAGAGCAAGATTGCCACTTCCGGATGAACGATGATCATCCGTCAGCAAGAGTACAAGAGTAAATGTCACATACTCAGAAGTCAGAATGCTTTTGTCAGAGCAGAGGTGTCAGGACTACTTTTCAGAGATAAAACAAGTCAACCCTGCTGAGCATTTAAGAAGATGTTCCTTCCAACGGTAACAAGAGGATAACAGATATTCAAACAACATTGTTACCTACCAAGCATGAGGAGTATGAGAGATAAGGAGAACATAATCTGAAGATTCACTCAAGGTGTCAAAGCTCATACTACCCACAAGAGTCGGAGTCCATAAGAGAGCTTCTGATAGCAAGAGAGTATCCAATAGCAAAGCACTCTTATCATTCATGGACAAGTGCTTGGAAGACAAAGTTCCTCTATGATAGCAAGCAGAATGTTAGAGTCCACGAGCTTCACTTCAGTTAGCAAGAGAGCTTCCGATAGTAAGTCTCTTAGCATCCTGGACTTATGCTTGAGGAACGAAGTCCTCATCTGACAACAAGCAAGAGTCAGACCGTACAGTGTATAGATGTCAGAACGACTTTTGCCAGAACAGTGTTGTCAGAACAGTGTTGACAGAACAGCTGGACAAAGCACCCTATTCAGATAAAGCAAAGTCAACTCTGCTGTGCATTAATGAGGACAACGTAAACAAGGCCCAACGGCTATATTCAAACGGCCTTATTGCCTCTCCAACGGTTGGATAATCAGAGGCTGGTATAAAAGGAACATCTACATTCAGAAGAACCAAGAGAGAGAGAGAACAGAGCTTATTGTCTGAAACACTATTCTACATTCCTCTCATCTTCTACTCTCGGACTTAGATATGTAATATTCTTAGAGAGTGATTCTTTTGTACTTAAGTGAGTAACATCATCTACTCTTAGAGAGAGTCGTTTGTACTTAAGTGTTTATCACAATCAGTTCATTGAGTGAACATAAGTGTTATCTTACAATTGTAAGGGGGAGTATTTAGAAGTTTTCTAAATCTCCATAGGTTGCAAGTTATCCCGCAAAACTTGTTGTAAGGTTGCAAGTGATCCCGTAAAACTTGCGGTAAGGTTTGCAGGTGAACCCGTTGTAAAACCTGTGGGTTGTTAGGTGAACCCGTGTTCGTAAAACCTAAAGTGTAAAGGCTTCTCTTGTGCCCGGTTTAAACAAGAATAGTGGATTGGAAATCTCAGGTGTAGCCTGGGGACTGGATGTAGGTCTGGGTGACCGAACCAGGATAAATTTATGTGTGCATAAACTTACATTTAAACATTCTATTTTGCATCACATAACATACTGACTTGTGCATACCATAACTCATTATCATCATCACCAAGCACAAGCAGTCTTTCCAAAAAGAGTTTGAGTTTTTATTCCCTCACCCAATTCACCCCCCCCTCTTGGGTGACAGCCACGCATTTCAACTTCATCATAATTTAGTTTTTTTTGGAGAAATACTTCATTCATTCTTAAATAGGGTTAAGGTACAAAATTGTTAACAAACTAATACGCTATGAGCACTCAGGAGAAAAAGTGTTTCGGTATCAATTCTGGTAATGAAGAATATATTTCGGTTCAATTTGGGTAATACTGTTAAGTTTGACAAAAAGAAAGGATGTTAGTTAATTAAATTAGTTATTATCACATGATATTATCAATTCATCCTTATCATATACCTTTGTTATCCCCACCTTCATCCCTTACTTGTTTATTATTGACCAAGTATTATGAGGTTAATTTGGGAAAAATTGGGAAAAATTAGAAAGTGATTTCATATTTAGGAACAAATTGAAATTTAAAAGTGGTTTTATATTTAGAAATAGAGGAAGTATTTATTTTTCTAAACTACAGAAATGTCTTCCATTAATTATCTCTTTCCGTATAAATTGATTATTGTTGATTATTGTTGAGGGTGTGATTTTTAAAAAAATTATTAAAAAAAATCGGTCGTACGCTTATACATTTTTTATAGCATTCAACTTCTCAGTAACATCTAATTTTATGCAAAATTAGATAATACTCAAGTATCAAACAAGGTTTTAAAACTCGAGCCGGACGTCGAGCCGGAAAACTGAGCGGATTATGGTTGAAACGGTTGAAACGGTTGGACCGTTCGGTCGAACCGGTGACGTAATAATTTAATGAAAATTAAATATATAAATATTGTTAATACTTAATAACTTAATATAATTAGGATGAAGATATTTTTTTAATCAAGTTCATTTTTTTAATCAAGTTCATTTTTTTTCTGTTGATATATTTTTTTTTGCAGTCTTCAATTTCTGACCGGGCCAGCTCGTTCCGGTTCACGGCCCAACTCCGGCTCCTGGGTCAACAACGGCTTAAAAGCGGCCTAAAGCGGGCTGACCAGCGAAGCGGCCCAACAGAGTCAAACGAGCCGTTTTTCCCACCGGCCGACGGTCCGACCGGTCGGACCGTCCGGCTCGGGTCGGGTTTCAAAACCTTGGTATCAAACACAAGGAGTACTAGAGATAATACTCAAGTAACTAGCATACACTGTCATGGGGTTTTTTTTGCATAAAATATCAAAATGTCACTAATTTTATGCAAAATCTAACGATTAAATCAAACACAGAAAAGTTGACCACAAATCTATATAATTTCAATGTAGGAAACAGAAGAGGGTCAAAATTGAAGAGGGTAGAGGATCAAACTCTACAATGCCACACCTCAATCTAATTGATGTAAGTGCATTCTCATTTAGTGCGGTGAACAAATCCCATTTGAGCTTTTTTTTCTCTGGAGATTTTTCAAATAATGTTCAGGAGTATAGTTTTTCCAAAAGAACAGAAAATTAGGCCAGTCAAAATTAGGCCAGTCAAAATGTTTAAGGTTAATTGTCTCATTACAGTGAACTTTGTGAAAGTTAATTGGATGTTTGTTGGTAATTTAATTTTTTTAATATACCCATATTTATTATCATGTCATTAATAGATAGAAATATCTATTAATATAATGATTATATATTTCTTTTTCCTATCAAAATGAAATATATAATCATTTATACATATAAAAAGAGTTATAGGGTCAAAGAAGAAAAAACACATTAAATGAAGAGAGAATTTAAGATGTGCTATTATATTTTAATTTGGACCAAAATAATTTAAATTTTGAGTCTTATATTATACCAGGGATCATTAACATATCTTTTAAGTATACATGTATATGCTTGATTAGACCGAATTTTATACCTTTAAGCATGTGCAATTGAGCTTAATTAGTGTGATTTAATTGATATATTTGATCATTATTGGCATATTTTAATGCGCATGCTTGTTGGAATTAATTGGTGAATATTAGCCTTTTTACTTGCATTTTTAAGAAACCAAGGGTATTTTGGTCATTTTGACTATTTGATGATATTTTATTGTAGGGGGGTCCCACGTGGGCCCCACACACCCTTGGTGGAGCTTCGGTGGAGCTTAATTGGCAAGGAGGAAGGCTAGTTGGCAAGGAAAATGACATAAAGCAACTTTACCATTTTTGGTAAAAGGAAGGACAAGGCATTGGTGAAGCATCTTTCCAAAAGGAGTAAATTTGGCTCCAATTTCAAATTTGAATGGAAAGCTTCATTAAGGGCAAAAAGGGAAGCACAATCACTTGGAGAAAAAGGAGGAACCTTTAGAAATGCATGGAGCTAAGATCAAGACCACATTCATTCTCACTTTTCACCAAATGCCGAAAATACCCTTCCCCCTTCATAAACATACCTCTCGGCCATAACCCTCTATAATCACCAAAATATCTTTTTGACAACCAACTAATCCCACTTGACAGCTCATTAACTCCCTAAGCCAACTCATCATCTAACTAACTCACTTCTCTCACTTTCCACTTTCTCCCTCTTCTTCATTTTCTCTCAACTTCCATCTTCATCTTCTTCACACCTTTCGGCCACCACCATTCCTCCATGAATCTCCACGCAAATCTTCATCCTTCCACCGTCTCCATGTCCGGCTAGATCTCCTCTCCTTCTTCTCCAAGGAAAAGTGCTTGAAGAACTCAACATTTGGCTTCATATGCTTGTAATTTGCTCTTTTAGGTTTCAAGCTAGATGTATATTTTTGCCTATGTATGACCTTGATTTAGGCTTATATTGGTTAGAACACCTTGAGTTTAGGTGTTTTACTTCATTTTGGCTTGAAATCTCTCTTTTATGTTAAGGACATGAAAACCTAGGCTTAGTTTTTGTAGTTTCATACATGTATGTGTGTGTGATTAGCTCCTCTTGCATTTATGGAATGAATGTGTTTCTTAAGTACTAGATCTAGTGCTTAATGTTGCTTTAGGTATGTTCTTGGCTTGAAAGAGCTTTAGGCTTGATTAAATTAGTTAAATGTTTGTAATTTCTTTGATTAAAGAGATCTCAAGGATTTAACTAGTTTATATTAAGTGAAACAAATGTATGAAGTCTAATTCATCAAAGCACTAAGTACTTGGAGAAGGAGGTGATTTCTCAACTCATTTCTTCACTCTTTTAATTCGGCTAGTTTACTATTGTAACTTTAGATTTTAATTGTTTTTAGTAATTGATAATCAACACTCTCAACAACCTTGTTAATTTGTGATTATTTGACCTAAGCAAGTGAATTAACCAAATCGTGGAATTGACCTAGGATTTGCTACTAACTATTGTAGTTAATTCTAGTTTTTATTTGCTTAGCTCTTTTAGGCGACAAAAAGAGTTAAATCAAATTGGCGTCGTTGCCGGTTTGGTTGATTTCTTACTTGTCTTAGGTTATTAGTTACATTTTCTTAGTTTTTGTAGTTAGTTTATCATTCGGTTACTTAGTTACTTTTGTGAATTCTGGACATTCTGAGTGGCTTTTGAAACTGCAAAATTAGCTTTTCTGGACATATTTGTGCTGTTTGATGCTTAATTGGCTGCTCTAGTTAGCCAAACTATTGTTAGGAAATTGTTCAGAAAGTTGCTGGAATTTATTGTCTGACTGTGCTGGAATTTCAGGTTCCTTGTTTTAAAACTGGGAACAATCTACTGCACAATAAATAAAACTGTTTTACCAGGATAATCTACCAGATTTAAGCTTTCTTTTGAAATATTATTTGTGTAAAACTGATTTGTATATTGCCTGGAACAATTCGGTGAAGTCAGACTGTTTGTTGGAAAGTTCCTGTGTGACCAGTTTGCTTGCTTGTGCAATTATAAATTGTGTAGCTGGAATTTGACCAAACCTGTTTCTTGTGGTTAAACTACACATTTTAAGCTTTCCAGGGATATATTGCTTGTTGCTAGACTCCTTCTGTATTTTCTGAAATAATTTTTGAACTCTGCACTGTGTGCTGGAAATTTTCTGGATATTATGTTTGTGCTGGCTGGTTGTTGTGGATTGTTTGCAGGGCTTCGTTGGTTTGTTTTGCCTATTTTTGCAGCACCTTTTAACGCTTGTTCTTCATGGATGGAAGAATGAGTGAATTTGCAAGGCCATATGCCTCATTCGCACCTCAAGGCAAGACATGATGTTCCTTCATCTAGCTCTTCGACATCTCAACAAGACATGATGTACCAAATGATGTCAAGCTTAATGGAGAAGATGAATGAGTTTGAAGAGAGTCTAAAGAAGCAAGAAAATGTAACCACCTTAGTGTCTCAAATGTTGAACAATAAAGCGGAGCAAGATGCAAAGAAAGGAGGATTGTCGTCTGATTAACCTTGTCGTGAGGTTATCAAGATTACTAAAATTAACTACTATATAGTATAGTAGCTAACCTAGGTCGATCTCTTGGATTTTGGTTTGCTTAGTATTTAATCTTGTTGATTTCTTTTACAAATTACTTCAAAATCAGATTTGAGTATCAACTAGTATTAACCTATTCTAATCTTTATTTTGTTTTCTTGAAATGTAAAACGTAAAAAGATAAAAGTTGATTTGATATCAATTGAACAACCCTTCCAACATGAGATTACCTATCCTTATTCTTTCTTTCAAGAAGTCTCTTGCAAGTAAAATCAATTACTTCAAAGAATCAATTTCCTAACTAAGCAAATTTCATCAATCAAGTAACTAACTCAACTTACACAAATAAGAAATTGCAAATATCATTCCATCTTGCAAAAGACCTCAACTAGAAATCTTAGGTTCATTCACTCTAATTCCAAAACCCAAACAACTAGATAGGTAGAGAAATTAAAGCTACAAAATGTAAGCAAGACATACAAATTCCTTTCACAATCACAAGTTTATCATCCTCTTATACAAGATTAAGGCAAAACTATTGCCTTATAAAGTTCAATAACCAATCCAACTAGCATCAATTAAAGAACCACAAAATTTAAGAGTATGATAGGATAGAAACTTCCTGAAATCATAAAGAACTCAAGGCTCCTTCACATTGGAAGAGAAATTGAGAATTAGCCACTCATTGCTCTTGATTTAATTCTGAAATTCTTGTTGAGAAGGACAAAGAAAGCTTTTCCAGTGTTCATCTTCTTGCTTCACCAGAGAGAGAACACGAGAGATAGATTGATCCGTCCAGCGAGAGAGTGTATGTGTATTTTGTTTGTTTTTGGCGAGAGAGGAGAAGTGAGAATTTTCGTGTGTGTCACTTTCTTCTTCAGGTGAGCAAAGAGGATCCAAAAATGAGAGAGTTTGAGTGTGTGTGTTTTTGCTTGTTCGTTCCTCCTTCTTTGCCAAAACAGAATTGAATATATATACTCCCCTCTTCCAATCAGTTGTAACCAATTCCCAATTCTGCTCCAACTAATTCCAAAACAACCTCCTTATATTCAGTTTCGCAGCCCCCTCTTTTCTTTTCCAGATTGTGTTCTCTTTTTCTTCTCATGCTGCTTTCTTTTCTTTCTTTTTTTATTTTGCTTCTTGTTGAATTTACAGCTTTGTCCCTGTTATGAAACACATAGCAAAAACAACACAAAAGGGCAATCTGGACTTTTCTCATTTAACACATAAGAACCACATTTAATTATCAATTTTTGTCAACTAAGTGCATATTCTAATTAATTCACAATTAAGCTCAATTTGGGCCAATTAAGGCACTAATTAAAATCCAAAAATCAACAATTAAGTAGTTAAATTTGTGAATTATCAAATCCCCCACACTTACTCTTTGAACTCCGGGCAAAGTCATGCAAGAAGATTAAGCTATCACATGGCATAGTGAATGCAAATGAAATGGACCTAGACTACAAGTTGAAGTTTTGAACCTTCCCCCTACACATCACATAGGCCAAGTTTAAGATATAAAGTGGGTGAGAGTTTAACATGGAACTAGAATTAAGGAGGAATGCCAATTGAGATTTTTTTCCTCACCGGATTAAGTGTTTAACTCATTCACTCAAGTTAGGAAAAATGCCTAACTAGGGACTTGGGATCACTCTTTGGCTCAACTCTCTTCACCTCACCATAGGCTTGTAGTAGCTCTTAGTTCTCCACCCATTATTTTGCATGACACAATCAAATCTAGGGGACTTTGGGGTTAGATGGAAGGTTAATATGAATGGTGAACCATGGAAGATAGTCAATGACCAAACATGCAAACATTTATCTACCACATGTACATGCAAATCAATGAACTTCAACTAGCATGTTGCATTTCACTCTCTTTTTTTTTCAAAGCACTTTGTGCTTTCTTTCTCTCTCTCTTTATTTATTATGCCTTTGGCATACTTAAGCACTTTGTGCTTTCGTTTTTTTTTTCTTGGCCTTCGGCCACTTTCTTTGTTTTTTTTTCTTTTCTTTTTCTTTTTTTTTTCTCTTAGCCTTTGGCCATTTCTCTTTTCTCACTTTTTTCATGTGGCTCTCGGCTATCTTTTCTTTTTTTTTTTCACTATGCAACATGCTTTTCACAATGATCAACAATATAAAACTTATAGAAATACATGTATATGTTATAGAAGCATGTTCACCTATTTGGTCAAGGTGGATTAGAATGAAAGCGATGGCCCAAAGGGGTAAATCAAAGGGTAATTTTAGTTGGCTTAGTGTTTAGGTCAAAAAGGGTTTAGAAAGAAATGCCCCTTTCATTTTCAATCATGTCATGCATTGTGATCTCAAATAAGAGCTAGGACAAGTTCTAGGAGGTGAAGTAGACAATTGGCCCTCTCTTATTTGGTTGGAGGCTTTCTCACTTTGGTGGCTTACTCAAATTGGTCACTTCCTCCCTAAAAAGAGTTGAATGAGAAACTAACACTCTCTTTATACCTTAAAAGTGTCCCATGCAATGTCTCAAGTACTCATTCCAAAAATTCAACTTGCATTCTAAAAGAAAATTTTTAGGGGATTTAAGAGTCATATTTAAGCTAATCCTCCTACAAAGTCATGCAATGATAGTCCAAGCACTAAGTGTGAAATTTTTTTGAGAGAGAGAAAAAAAAATTCAATTAATCCATATGCACCAATGTGGAGTCATTTACAAACTCATCTCAAGCATTTTTTTACCACTTAATCTCACTGTCCAGCACAAAATATACATACATCTTTTGTTCAAAACACACCTAGAATCCAAGTAACATATTCAACCAGCCAGCCAGCCACATCAATTCACTCAAGTTATATTAAAATAGATGAGACATAGAAAGAGACAACCTGTGGCTAAAAGAACTTGGAAATGCCTTTGTAAAACTGCACAAAATGTCCATATACATCCAGATATTTTGCTTCAACAAAAATGGAAGCAACTAGGCAACTTTGAGAGGGACTTGAGAGGAAATCCACAAATCTCTGAACCTGTTTAAAGCTATAGAAATAGTGTGCTACACCAAAGACTATTGCAGCAAAAATACACACAGCAAGCAAAGTATAAAGCTCAAACTTAGAGCCAAAAATTATATTCATGATCATCACTCCTAGAGTAATGTGGATTTATCCCCTGATTCACCCTTATCATTCCATGCAGAATCCTTTTTCAACTTATTCACACATAGCAGAACAGAATAAATTCGCAATTTGCACAAAACAAATGCATTCTCTCAATATCCAGCTCAAATACTAGTGCAATTCATAATAAACCAGATTTACCAATAAAACTCAGCAAAGTTGCATGCTTAATCCATATTTCAGCAAACAACAATATCTCATGTTCAGCAAAACACAATGCAACAGATATTCTTAACAAGTTCAGTTAGAAGAAGGAAACCTGTCAAAGTTCATGGCGAAATGAGGCAGCAAGGAGATATACAACCTGAGAATTGAAATTTGCCCTTGTACAGCTACAACCAAAGTCCATCAACTCTAAAAATTCTGCTACTATGATTGTCCATTAAATTGCAAAGTCTCAGGTATAAAACCACCATCCAATAGTCAAAGCTTTTGATTTTAATGCTCAGCAGTAGGAATCCAAGACCTGTCTCACAAAAAAAATTGATAGCAAACTAGGCAAGGCTTAATTACTTCCAGCAACCTTAGCCACAACAGAATTTTTTTATTATTATTATTAATTCCACAGATTCAATTTGTTGTCTGTTCAGCAAACAGAAATCTGGATAGCGCTGATTCAATTAGAAACTGAAGTATAATGAGGAATTAAAGTGCAAATCTATCCTTTATGTGTCTATTAATTCCAGAACATATCAGAATTTACAGTGAAATAACAACCATATGGACTCTAAACAGTTAAAACTTCAGCCAAGTAGAAACAATGTACACGAAGAGATCTCCCCCACAATAAACGTCCCCCACACTTAGAAGAAGCATTGTCCTCAATGTATGAACCCAAGAATTTCAAAAAAAACTATTCAAATTCCAGCAACTCTCTAAACCATCCTAATGTATCCTTAAGACCTCACAAAGATTCTATCCATCATTTATTCAAAGAAACAAAACTACCAAACATTCCTAATCCTACCTACACATATGTTCCCTCCCCCACACTTAAAATTCAGCATGCATGTCATCATAAATGAGGAAGGGAAAAGAAACAACCTAATTTTACGGAGGCTTGAAATTCTCATGGTAATGCTTCAACAAGTGGCCATTTGTCTTGAAAATCTTGCCACTTTTCTCATCCTTTAATTCCATCATCCCGAAGTCATGAGCCTTAACAATGACATAAGGACCGTGCCATTTTTCACTCAACTTTCCACTTCCAAAAACAAATCTTGCCTTAAAGTGTAACACTTTATCTCCCTCTTTAAATTCCTTCCTCAAGATACCTTGGTCATGAATGAGTTTGGTTCTTTCTTTATAAAGTCTTGAGTTATCATATGCTTCTATCCTCAACTCCTCAAGCTCTTGAAGTTGGAGTTGTCTTTCTTTAGCCGCTTTATCCAAATCAAAATTGCAAGTCCTTACTGCCCAATATGACCGGTGCTCAATTTCAACAGGCAAGTGACAAGTCTTACCATAAATCAACCGGAATGGAGACATCCCAATGGGGGTCTTATAAGTGGTTCTATAAGCCCACAAAGCTTCATCCAATCTCAAACTCCAATCCTTCCGGCTAGGCTTGACAATCCTTTCTAAAATGCACTTGATTTGCCTATTAGAGACCTCCGCCTCACCATTTGTTTGAGGATGGTATGCTGTAGAGACCTTATGAGTTACTCCAAACTTTGCTAACAAGTTATCCATGAGCTTGTTACAAAAATGCGTCCCTTGATCACTCACCAAAGCTTTAGGAACTCCATACCTGCAAAAGATATAGCTACGGAGAAACTTGATCACAGTTAGTGCATCGTTAGTCCTAATGGGTATAGCTTCCACCCATCTAGAAAAGTGATCAACCGCAAGCAAAATATAGGAGAAGCCACATGAATTGGGAAAAGGTCCCATGAAATCTATTCCCCACACATCAAAAATTTCACAAAACAGCATAGGTCTTTGGGGCATCTCATGCTTCTTACCTAGACTTCCAAACATTTGACATTTAGGACATGCTTTACAAAATGAATATGAATCTTTAAACAAAGTTGGCCAATAGAAACCGGCCTCAAGCACCTTCCTAGAAGTCTTTCTAGCACTAAAATGTCCCCCACAAGGCAATTCATGACAAAATTTCAGCACATCATCAACATCACAATCATGCACACACTTCCTTATTATGCTATCATTACAAATTCTCCACAAATGTGGATCATCCCACAAATAGAATCTAGCCTCTCTTTTCAGTTTTTGCACTTGAAAGTGATTTAAAGAAGGGGATACAATTTCAGCACACAAATAGTTAACAATATGAGAATACCAAGGATCTTTCACATTTAAAGCACACAAAACCGAATCAGGGAAATCATCACAAACCAACTTAGGACCATCTACCCCTCTCACATCTAAGGGCAGCCTACTCAAATGATCGGCAACTAAATTCTCAGAACCAGCTCTGTCCCTAATCTCTATCATAAACTCTTGTAGGAGTAATACCCATCTTATTAGCCTAGGTTTAGTTTGAGGCTTAGACAACAAATAACGGACAGCCGCATGGTCGGTGAAAATAATAACTTTGGATTGCAAGAGATATGGCCTAAACTTGTCTAACCCAAAAACTATAGCAAAAAGTTCTTACTCAGTAGTGGTATAATTTCTTTGAGCCCTATCTAGTGTCTTAGAGGCATAGGCAATGACCCTAGCTAGTTTACCCTCTCTTTGGCCTAGCATGACTCCTAAAGCTTCATTAGATGCATCACAAGACAACTCAAATGGTATATCCCAACTTGGTGCAATGAGAATAGGAGGAGTGATTAACCTGCTTTTAAGTTCATCAAAGGCAATCTTACAAGAATCATTAAAAGAAAAAGGGGATTCCTTTTGCAACAAGTGAGAAAGGGGTGAGGCAATTTGACTAAAATTCTTGATGAATCTCCTATAGAACCCCACATGTCCTAAAAAGGATCTTAATTCTCTCACACAAGTAGGGTATGGAAGAGAGGATATCACTTCAATTTTTGCTTTATCTACTTGAATTCCCTCCTTGGACACTAAATGGCCTAATACAATTCCCTTGTTTACCATAAAGTGGCACTTCTCAAAGTTAAGCACAAGGTTCTTCTCAACACATTTTATTAAAGCTCTCTCAAGATTATTAAGACACTCATCAAAATTTTGGCCATACAAAGAGAAATCGTCCATAAAGACCTCTATGTCATCTTCAAGCAAATCACTAAATATACTCATCATACATCTTTGAAAGGTTCCGGGTGCATTACATAAACCAAAAGGCATTCTTCTATACGCAAAGGTTCCAAATGGACAAGTAAAGGTTGTCTTTTCTTGATCTTCCGGAGCTATAGGAACTTGGAAATAGCCCGAAAAACCATCTAGAAAGCAATAGTGAGACTTTCCCGATAGTCTCTCTAACATTTGATCAATAAAAGGAAGGGGGAAGTGATCCTTCCTTGTTGAATCATTTAGCCTACGGTAGTCGATACAAACCCTCCATGCATTTTGAACTCTAGTAGGCACAAGTTCATCTTTTTCATTCTTTACTACGGTTATTCCACTCTTTTTGGGCACTACATGGATAGGGCTCACCCATTCACTATCACTTATGGGGTAAATGATACCAGCACTTAAGAGTTTGCTCACTTCTTTCTTCACTACATCTAAGATCAAAGGGTTCAACCTCCTTTGGGGTTGTCTCACTGGTTTAACCCCCTCATTCAATAGGATACGGTGTGTGCAAATAGATGGATTGATCCCCGGAATATCAGCTAGGGTCCATCCAATTGCCTCCTTATATCTCCTAAGCACACCAATTAGCTTATCCTCCTCAAGTGATGTGAGGGAATTAGCAATAATCACCGGAAGCTTGTCATCATCTACCAAGTAAACATACTTGAGGTTTGAAGGTAGTGGTTTGAGTTCTAATTCCGGTGGTTGCTCTATGGAAGGGATCAACTTCCTAATTTCTACATTGGTAACAGACATACTTTGCAAGTTTTGCATGTTTGGCTCTAGATTTTTGTCACTTGCCTTTCTAGGTGTTCCATCATGTTCTAGGTCAGAAACTTGACCTATTTGAGTTAACAAATAAGAATTATGGTCATTAGAATTATCTGCACACACAATAGTTTCAGTTAACTCAAATCTGACCGGTGATCTAACTTTACAAAATGTTAGAATCTTAAGTTTTGATGGTGACTAAGGTATGATATGGTCTAGTACTTAAAAGAACATAATTAACACTTAGGAAGGATTAGATGACATGGTTAGAATCCTGAGTTAGATCACTTGCGAATCCAAGATCATTTCCAGAAATATTAGCACTAGAGCTCGAGGATGGAGTACACATCCCATAGGGGACGCAAACGGAAGCAAGTGAGACACTTGGTTAGAACCCAGTCTAGATTGCTAACACTGAATCCTAAGTTTAGTCACAACCGGATGCAGATTCACTTCCGAATGAATTAAGACTAGCGCTCACGGATGAAAGGCTCATCCCACAGCGGAATCACAACCGGATGCGGAATCACTTCCGGATGGACTAGGACTAGCGCTCGAGGATGAATGTCTCATCCCTCAGCGACAGCAAGCACTTCACTTAGTCATAACTCAGTCTAGGAGCATTAGATGTACAAAACCCTTGAGACTAAGTTAAGACTCAACCGGAAGTGAAATTGCTTCCTGATAGATTTAGACTGGCGCAGGATGACAGAATAGATATATCCCCAAGCGTCAGTGAATCAGCCTCGTCAAGTGAAATTGCTTCCTGATAGATTTAGACTGGCACAGGCTGACAGAATAGATATATCCCCAAGCGTCAGTGAATCAGCCTCGTCAAGCGAAATTGCTTCCTGTTGAATTTAGACTTGCACAGGCTGATAAAAGAGATATAACCCTAAGCGTCAGTGAGTTCACCACGTCAAGTAAAAATGCTTCCGATAGCTTAGTGACTAGCGCTGACTGTTGGATTGAAGGACACTGAGTGAGAGTGAGTAATAGTGAACAAAATCCTTCATCCAGTTGTTTTACTTTCGGATGTGGAAGTGCTTCCGGATACATCCTAGACTAAGTGAACTCCCACTTCATGTGATTATGTGTTGACTTATTATACATAGCATGAACAAATGACACACTGAGTCACTTAGGAAGACTTAGAGTAAACTAACGAGACTTAAACTGACTATGGGAATAGAGATCCCTTAGAGTCAGTAGACACTACACTAAGTCAGAACATAGTCTAAGTAAGACTACTCCCCATAGCAAACTTCCCACAGCATGTATAGTTCTTACTATATTTGATTATATATATTGCTATGTTGGACTAACTAGTATGTGCAGAACTTAGTCACACTTCCGGATGCAAATGAGCTTCCGGATGCAAAGACTCTTGGCTTTGGACTTCAGAGATTAACACTTGCAGAGCAAGATTGCCACTTCCGGATGAACGATGATCATCCGTCAGCAAGAGTACAAGAGAAAATGTCACATACTCAGAAGTAAGAATGCTTTTGTCAGAGCAGAGGTGTCAGGACTACTTTTCAGTGATAAAGCAAGTCAACCCTGCTAAGCATTTAAGAAGATGTTCCTTCCAACGGTAACAAGAGGATAACAGATATTCAAACAACATTGTTACCTACCAAGCATGAGGAGTATGAGAGATAAGGACAACATAATCTGAAGATTCATTCAAGGTGTCAAAGCTCATACTGCCCACAAGAGTCAGAGTCCATAAGAGAGCTTCTGATAGCAAGAGAGGATCCAATAGCAAAGCACTCTTATCATTCATGGACAAGTGCTTGGAAGACAAAGTTCCTCTATGTGATAGCAAGCAAAATGTTAGAGTCCACGAGCTTCACTTCAGATAGCAAGAGAGCTTCCGATAGTGAGTCTCTTAACATCCTGGACTTATGCTTGAGGAACGAAGTCCTCATCTGACAACAAGCAAGAGTCAGACCGTACAGTGTATAGATGTCAGAACGACTTTTGCCAGAACAGTGTTGTCAGAACAGTGTTGATAGAACAGCTGGACAAAGCACCTTTTCAGATAAAGCAAAGTCAACCCTGCTGTGCATTAATAAGGACAACGTAAACAAGGCCCCAACGGCTATATTCAAACGGCCTTATTGCCTCTCCAACGGTTGGATAGTTAGAGGCTGGTATAAAAGGAACATCTACATTCAGAAGAACGAAGAGAGAGAGAGAACAGAGCTTATTGTCTGAAACACTATTCTACATTCCTCTCATCTTCTACTCTCGGACTTAGATATGTAATATTCTTAGAGAGTGATTCTTTTGTACTTAAGTGAGTAACATCATCTACTCTTAGAGAGAGTCATTTGAGCTTAAGTGTTTAGCACAATCAGTTCATAGAGTGAACATAATTGTAATCTTACATTTGTAAGGGGGAGCATTTAGAAGTTTTTCTAAATCTCCATAGGTTGCAAGTTAGCCCGTAAAACTTGCGTTTGTAAGGTTTGCAGGTGAACCCGTTGTAAAACCTGTGGGTTGTTAGGTGAACCCGTGCTCGTAAAACCTAAAGTGTAAAGGCTTCTCTTGTGCCCGGTTTAAACAAGAATAGTGGATTGAAAATCTCAGGTGGAGCCTGGGGACTGGATGTAGGTCTGGGTGACCGAACCAGGATAAATTTATGTGTGCATAAACTTACATTTAAACATTCTATTTTGCATCACATAATATACTGACTTGTGCATATCATCACTTATTAACATCATCACCAAGCACAAGCAGTCTTTCGGAAAAGAGTCAAAGTTTTATTCCCTCACCCAATTCACCCCCCCCCTCTTGGGTGACAGCCACACTTTTCATTTGGTATCAGAGCCAGGTCACTTGTTTAAAGGATCCAACGATCTCAAGTGCAAAGACCTAGGCTGACTTGGGTTATAAAATGTGGGATGTTTTTGATTAGGACAAGTAAGGTCCAGCACTAACCATGTAGGACCCAAGTACAAATGGGTACCAAAACTCCTTTCCAGTGCCTTACTTGTGGAGGAAAGATCAAGAGTTTCTCTTGCCCAAAAGAAGAGAGCTCGTGGTGATATCACTGCTGCAACCCCCTAGTACAATCATAAGAAGCAGTCGGCAACCACAAGGGACAATGGTTCTGTCTCAAGGATGAGCAATCACAAAGTTCCATTCAACTATCCTGAGAAGAACAAGAGAGAGTGGATTCCTCGATCAACATTGAAAAGGATCTTGAATCCTACCCCTCAGAAGAAAGTGCTTCGAACCAAGGATAAGTAGAAGATCTCCTTGGGAAAGGCAAATTGAAATGACGCAGATTGCCCAAGAACGAAGGCTCGCCCTTGGGGAAACCATCTGATTCATGTGCCCCCAACAATCTGCTAGCACAGACACAAGCTTGAGATAGCGCTGAGTAATCAACCTACGGAGATACCCTCTGCTGAGCCTGTATCTCCATCTGCGCCAGCACCCATTCTGATTGAAGAGCTGTGTATTAAGTACGGGTTCAAGAGGCCAGAGATGCCAGTGGTAGTGATCACAAAGTAAATTCATCCCTCTGCACCAGCTCCAATCCATCCTATTAACCTCAGCAAGACTCAGGACTGTACCTCATCTGAACAATTAGTCAAGTCTTGATAAGCATTCGTCATAGATTTTGGTGCTGCTCTGAAAATAGAATCCTTGCATTGCCAACCAAAATCAAGCGAGCTACTGCTTGATGCGAATGGAGCTATGGTGATATCATTCTTACCTTCCTCTTTACTTGAATAATCACTTGGCTAGTAAATGCATGATGGGCTCAACAACTTTTATTTCTCTGAAACTGATATATCTGTGATGACCTTATTTTCTGTAAAAACGATCTCATCATACCAAATTCATTTTCTGATATAATGCATACTGATTTGTGCATGCTGAATCATTGTGTTCCAAGAATTCTGACATTGGTAAGATGATTCAAAACTAGTTTCAGAATTTTGACACTAAAACTAAAATCCTTCCTCAGAGTTTTCATATGGTGTCTAAATTATTTTACTCATACATGCTTAGTGAATTCTTTTAAGGGCACCTCTCATGGAAGAAAATGGTTTATGCACTCACCTTGATTTTTGAAAGATCTTTTTGAAATACAAACTTTCAAAACAGATTCTGATCCTCTTTAAACCTACATGACAACCATACCTCATGATAGCACTCAAAAGTTATTTCTGATTTTCCATTTCATGTGGTATCTCTTGCATCAAGTTTTTCAATGCATAAGCAGCTATGGTTTCGAGAACAATACATCCCTCTTAATTACATATCCAGCTATGGATCACATGAGCATTTCTATCCCTTACATATTCTGTTGTAAAATTTAATGGATAGTCTCTCTCTTGTCTGACATGTATTAGAAATCTTAGGAAATGCCTTGAATTAAACTCTGCTAGATCTGTAAAACACGGCATAGAATCACAAGCATGCTATAATCTGTATTAATTTCAAGCTTGTTGATATCCTAAGAACAATGAGATCACACTGAGCATATCTAGAAGAACTTGAGCAAAAATTTGGAAATTATTCTCGTAATCATATGCTGAAATTTGGTTGTTTTTGTAAACCGAATTTAGTCTTAAAATCAAACTATTCTGTGAGCATGAAAATTTCCAGTATTTCATTTTTGTGAGGATGAAGATTTTTCAAAATTTCATAGTGTTAATAATTCACATGTCTTCATGATCTAACATGAACATCCTTGAGGCATATTTATTGAACTATACTTGCTTATGAAACTCTGAAAGTATGCCACCTGTTTGATACTCTTTGTACTATAACATTGATATTTATCTATGAGAGTATAAATAGAGTTCATGTCTTGATAGTGAAACTATGTGAACGTATAGATAATTTCAAAATTAGTTTTCACATAATCATTGGTCATATTTTCTTAAACTAATTAGCAAGCATGATTTCTTATAATTATTAACTTGTGCTGATTAACACAGATTGACTTGAATGTCCAGAGGATGGTCTCCAATGTTAAATCTTAAGTTCTTTCACTGACCATCAGAAAGCACTTGTTTCCTCAAGCACATGAAGGCCCAATCATCAAGTTTGAGCAAGGATGCTTTCGCAACAATCAGCGCTTTCGATAGCAGGCCAACTATTGAACCATGGGAAGAGTGGAGTGACTGCCCAGTCATGTCTGCTTTTGGTTGTAGCTCAGCTTGCCGAAGCGAATCATCAAAGCACTTGCGCTAGGGGTTTCCACTTGAGATAGCACATCTCTTGAAGATGTCAGGAAGCATGCTTATCTGCATATGATTAAGATTCATGAGTCTAATAGAGTCTGAGGATTCCTCATCTGTGGAAACATCTACACCTTACCATCTCTTATATATGATGCATACATGGCATTGGTAAGGGTGTCAATTTAGGATGTTTTTCTCAATCTGCATTGACTTCAAAATCATTCACTGTCTTAGAAAATCATCCTAGCTCACACATCTGTATCCTCTATATGACATGCTGGAAAGTAATTGATAACATACCTCTCTTATATGCTTCCTTTCTTGATTCTGTGATGATTAATCTTAAATATAGAAGAGAAGTAAATGGACATTACTCGATAATGATCCCTTGAAAATAGAGAGTTACATGCTGTCATCGATAATAAACTCTTGAGATGCTGTGATGCAATTTATTTGGAAATTACTTTTGGTATTTTAATCTCACAAATTTCATTTGATTTGGTTTCATTTTCATATGGTATCACAAATTTCACTTGGCATTCAATCATTTCATTTGATATCACAAGTTCAAACTCACATATTTCATTTGATTTCATTTGGTATCACGAATTTAAAATCACAAATTTTCAATTGATATCATAATCATCATTTTAAACGCACCAAAATTATTTTGATATCATGTTAATCATTTCAAGAGGGTCAAAATTACTTTTGATATCTTTTATACTTGAAAAGAATTTTCACCTTCAAAAAGAGAACTGCTTTTGTATGTTTTGATCTAGACTTAATCCTTGCAAAACATGTTCTGTTATCTTGCATAATGGTTAGGGAGAGTAAACTCACTTACAATACTGAATCAATATTTCTTCTTTTTGTCTAACACTGCTTAGCTATCCTACATAATGCTTAGGGAGAATACCATCATTCAGGATCATGAATCATTATTGTTGTCCCTTGTTAATTCTCGTACGTTGTATTGAATAGTCTAGAACAAATCTTTATTAACAATACATAGGGAGAAATATTAGGTAGAAAGCCCATTCCTAGGAGAACGATAGAAGTATCCCCAACCCTAAGGCTAGCTTGCACTTGTTGAATTTTGATGAAGCCAAAAGGGGGAGAGAGATGAGACATGAGATGTCTAGAGATGAGATATAAGATGTCTAGCTAGAGATGAGATGTCTAGAGATGAGACATGAGATGTCTAGAGATGAGACATGAGATGAGATATACTAGAGATAAGACATGAGATGAGATATACTAGAGATGAGACATGAGATGTCTAGAGCTGAAAGATAAGATAAGATATCTAGATATCCGGGGAGAGAACTGGGGAAAGAAATATAGCTCTGGGAGTGATCTAAGTTTAATTATGTTCTCTAGTCATCTATGGGTTTGTCATCATCAAAAAGGGGGAGAATGTTAGAATCTTAAGTTTTGATGGTGACTAAGGTATGATATGGTCTAGTACTTGAAAGAACATAATTAACACTTAGGAAGGATTAGATGACATGGTTAGAATCCTGAGTTAGATCACTTGCGAATCCAAGATCATTTCCAGAAATATTAGCACTAGAGCTCGAGGATGGAGTACACATCCCATAGGGGACGCAAACGGAAGCAAGTGAGACACTTGGTTAGAACCCAGTCTAGATTGCTAACACTGAATCCTAAGTTTAGTCACAACCGGATGCGGATTCACTTCCGAATGAATTAAGACTAGCCCTCACGGATGAAAGGCTCATCCCACAGCGGAATCACAACCGGATGCGGAATCACTTCCGGATGGACTAGGACTAGCGCTCGAGGATGAATGTCTCATCCCTCAGCGACAGCAAGCACTTCACTTAGTCATAACTCAGTCTAGGAGCATTAGATGTACAAAACCCTTGAGACTAAGTTAAGACTCAACCGGAAGTGAAATTGCTTCCTGATAGATTTAGACTGGACTTATGCTTGAGGAACGAAGTCCTCATCTGACAACAAGCAAGAGTCAGACCGTACAGTGTATAGATGTCAGAACGACTTTTGCCAGAACAGTGTTGATAGAACAGCTGGACAAAGCACCTTTTCAGATAAAGCAAAGTCAACCCTGCTGTGCATTAATAAGGACAACGTAAACAAGGCCCCAACGGCTATATTCAAACGGCCTTATTGCCTCTCCAACGGTTGGATAGTTAGAGGCTGGTATAAAAGGAACATCTACATTCAGAAGAACGAAGAGAGAGAGAGAACAGAGCTTATTGTCTGAAACACTATTCTACATTCCTCTCATCTTCTACTCTCGGACTTAGATATGTAATATTCTTAGAGAGTGATTCTTTTGTACTTAAGTGAGTAACATCATCTACTCTTAGAGAGAGTCATTTGAGCTTAAGTGTTTAGCACAATCAGTTCATAGAGTGAACATAATTGTAATCTTACATTTGTAAGGGGGAGCATTTAGAAGTTTTTCTAAATCTCCATAGGTTGCAAGTTAGCCCGTAAAACTTGCGTTTGTAAGGTTTGCAGGTGAACCCGTTGTAAAACCTGTGGGTTGTTAGGTGAACCCGTGCTCGTAAAACCTAAAGTGTAAAGGCTTCTCTTGTGCCCGGTTTAAACAAGAATAGTGGATTGAAAATCTCAGGTGGAGCCTGGGGACTGGATGTAGGTCTGGGTGACCGAACCAGGATAAATTTATGTGTGCATAAACTTACATTTAAACATTCTATTTTGCATCACATAATATACTGACTTGTGCATATCATCACTTATTAACATCATCACCAAGCACAAGCAGTCTTTCGGAAAAGAGTCAAAGTTTTATTCCCTCACCCAATTCACCCCCCCCTCTTGGGTGACAGCCACACTTTTCACAAAAATCATGAATTTGAGGCTCAATTTCACAGCTTTGAGCCATTTCCCTATGGACTTGTAATCTCTCTTTGAGTTTAAGCATTTGGCCTTCAAGCGGCCTCCTAGAAATCTCACAACTCTTCTCTTCAATAGTCTTAAAGTCACTCTTACTAACACCTAATTCTAGCTGCTCTTTAAACTCAATTTCAGCCTCTCTAAAGTTTCCTAACTCATCACAAATATTTGGTACACCTGCAAAATCACTCAAATTTTCCTTTCCAAAAAAATCACAGCATGAACCTGATGAAATTGAAATGCAATCAGATCCAGAAAAATCAGACTCATCATGCTTACAAAGTGTTAGAACATGCTCATCAATCATATCATCACATAAAATGTCAATAGCATTCAGACCCAAAAGAGAATAATCCTCGAAAGGATGCTTCATAACTTCATAAACATTGAACTTAATCACTTGGGTGCCAACCTCCATCGTGATAAAACCCTCCTTAAGACTAATTACTGTATTAGTTGTTCTCATAAATGGTCTGCCTAAGATTAAAGGTTCCTCCAAGGTTGTGTCTTTAGTCATATCTAGAACGTAAAAGTCAGCCGGAAAGACTAGGCTTTTTACCTTAACTAGAATGTCTTCAACAAATCCGTAGGGTTTCCTTGTGGTTCTATCAGCTAATTGTAAAATAACACTAGTATCCCTAGCATTCTTAAGGCCCAAAGAATCAAAGACAGATTTTGGCATTACATTTATTGCAGCCCCTAAGTCTAATAAAGCTTGACCAAATCGCTGATTTCCTATTTGACATGGAACAGTAAAGGAACCTGGATCATCACATTTAATAGGTAAATTGCTTTTAAACAATGCTGAGACATTAGGTCCTAACTGAATCTTTCTATTAGGTTTGCAATTCCTTTTGTGGGTGCACAATTCTTTCAAAAATTTAGCATAACTAGGCATTTGTTTAACTAAAACAAGCATAGGAACATTTACTTCCAATTTAGAGAATAAATCCAGCATCTCTTTTTCTAAACTTTCATTTTTATTTTTCTTAGCTAAGAGATATGAATTTGGGAACGGAAGATCTTTAAGAGAAACAGTTTTACCTTTGGAGCTTTCATCCTCAATTGGGGTCTTTGGATAGCTAGAACTCCCTTCTTCTTGATCCTTTGACCTTGCTGTCCGCAAAGGTAATTCATCATTGGAGAAAGAATTTCCTTCATTTTGTAGAGTATTTCCCTCCTTTCTTGATGAACAATCAAATGTAGAAGGATTAAGAACCTTAGCATTCCCATTCATCGAGTCTTGAGAGAGCAAATCATGCTCTTTTGTTAGATCAAAATCAGAATCTGCTTCCTCAATATTTTGTGGGTTTGTCACACTAGAATCACCCATTTTGAGGCCAATTTGATCACCATAACTTCCAGCAACTTCTTTGTCAACTTCATCCTTAAATCCTACCACTTTACCACTTTTCAAAGTGATAGCATTGAGCCCTTTTGGATTCATGACAGTGTTGGATGGTAGAGCACCCTTCTTTGCCTCTTCCTCACTTCTAGAATTGGCAAATTGAGAGACAAAAGTAGAAATATTCTGGTTATTAGTTTCAATGCGAGACATCCTATCGGCTAGTGATTCAACCATTTTTACTAGATCATCAAGCTTACTAGTGGAAGGGTTTGACTCTCTTTTGATTTCTTGAGAAGGTTGAAAGTTGGGGTTGAAATTTTGATTGTTACCTTGGTAACGATTGGGAAAATTGTTACCTCCTCCCCCCCATTTAAAATTGGGATGGTCCCTCCATCCTTCATTATATGTGTTAGAG
The DNA here is from genome assembly GCA_029929735.1 of Mimosa pudica. Lineage (NCBI taxonomy): Eukaryota > Viridiplantae > Streptophyta > Magnoliopsida > Fabales > Fabaceae > Mimosa > Mimosa pudica. The sequence goes on along the minus strand of JAKELP010000051.1, from coordinate 535,506 downwards.
TAAGGATCTCTCTTGACATAGGGAGGCCTTTGTTGATAAAGAGCTGAAACTTCTTCATACCTAGTGGGACAATTAGCTGAAAGATGCATAGGAGATGCACAAAAGTCACAAAAAGTAGGACCACAACCTTGAGACATGTTTACAGTGTGCAACGGTCTAGAAGACTTCTCCTCAAACTTATCCATCCGGTTCTTCAACATATCGAACATGTTGTAAAGCTTATCTTGCCCAGAAAAAGTGGCAACCTCACTTACACTAGGAGAATCCCTAGAGTAAAATTGCTGGTTATTAGTGGCCATAGTAGAAAGCAAGTTCCAACCTTCCATAGGACGAAGCTTAAAGATAGATCCCTGAGCTGCTGCATCAATACTAATCTTCAAAGAAGGTTGTAACCCATCATAAAAGAATTGTACCAAGCTTGTAGTAGTGTAATTATGATTTGGACAGCTATGGACAAGGGTATTGAACCTCGTCCAATACTCGTACAAAGTTTCTTGACTATGTTGTGACATCCCTGAAATATCCTTCCTTAAGCGAGAAACTCTGGATGCCGGAAAGTACCTATCCAAAAAAGCTTTCTTTAACTCATCCCAGGAGAGAGTAGCGTAATGAGTAGGAAGATTTAGAAGCCATTCTTTGGCCCGACCCTCCAAAGAAAACTGAAAGACCCGTAAAAGAACATCATCTAACTGTGCTGCACGAGGTTTCATGAAGGAACATGTAGAGTAAAGAGCTTCCAAATGCTTATGAGCGTCATCCATGGCAGTTCCAGAAAATTTTGGCAAATGGCTCAATAGGTCCCCCTTCAATTCAAAGTTAGCAGGAGTGGCATAAAAACCCCTAGGAGCAAAACTAGCACATGCATTATTTATTTCTTCCATTGTCCTATTATCTTCTACATCATGATTTTCTACATGCTCTCTTTCATGCCGCTCATGTTCATTCACAACTTCAGCCATGATTCGATGATTATCAAGCAATTCAAAAGTTAAATTTGGTGGTGTAGATGTAGAGTGTGAAGGTGTAGTGGATGTGGATGCAACAGAACAAGTAGAAGCACAAATGGCGTGCCTTCGTTTATAAACTCGAATTCGACTAATAGTTCTCTCAATCTCAGGATCAAGAGGAATATTAGTAGAATCACGGGTCATAAATCGCTAATACAAGACAAATGAAGCAAGTATGCACACAAATCAGAATATACAGAAATCTCCACAAATCAGTACCAATTTTAAGCTAATATAGATGGGACAACTGAATGCAAATTGCTAGAAATTTCTGCAACTTGCAAATAGAGAAACAATGTTGCAAATGTCCAGAGCTAAAACTTGCAAATCTGTTAAATTTTTAATGTTTCAAACAGAATAACAGATCTGATTTATAAACCAGAATTACAAATTCAGCACAAACAACTCACACAAACGAAGATAAACCAGCAAAATGTACCAAAATCACAGCAAGATATCTGAAGTATCTTAATATCACAGTAATTGCAGAAAAACAGTAAAAAAATGCAACAGAATCAGATTGGTCAGAGCTGAAACAAGTTACAGAATAATTCCAAAACAAATTGCAGCAACCACAGCAAGAAAAACTCCACAAAAACAGGTACACACAGATTCAAAACTAAGCAAAGACCAGCCAGAAAACTAAGCATCAAACAGTGGCAAAACAGGTTGCCAAAATCTGCAAAATCTGTGTCTAAGCGAAGGCAAAATCCTGCAAAAACTTATGCACAATAGAACAACTCACAGATCACAGCAAAATCAGTAGTCTCAGAAAACTCAACAAAAACAAATTCTAAGCAAACCAAAACCCGGCAACGGCGCCAACTTGATTAACCTTGTCGTGAGGTTATCAAGATTACTAAAATTAACTACTATATAGTATAGTAGCTAACCTAGGTCGATCTCTTGGATTTTGGTTTGCTTAGTATTTAATCTTGTTGATTTCTTTTACAAATTACTTCAAAATCAGATTTGAGTATCAACTAGTATTAACCTATTCTAATCTTTATTTTGTTTTCTTGAAATGTAAAACGTAAAAAGATAAAAGTTGATTTGATATCAATTGAACAACCCTTCCAACATGAGATTACCTATCCTTATTCTTTCTTTCAAGAAGTCTCTTGCAAGTAAAATCAATTACTTCAAAGAATCAATTTCCTAACTAAGCAAATTTCATCAATCAAGTAACTAACTCAACTTACACAAATAAGAAATTGCAAATATCATTCCATCTTGCAAAAGACCTCAACTAGAAATCTTAGGTTCATTCACTCTAATTCCAAAACCCAAACAACTAGATAGGTAGAGAAATTAAAGCTACAAAATGTAAGCAAGACATACAAATTCCTTTCACAATCACAAGCTTATCATCCTCTTATACAAGATTAAGGCAAAACTATTGCCTTATAAAGTTCAATAACCAATCCAACTAGCATCAATTAAAGAACCACAAAATTTAAGAGTATGATAGGATAGAAACTTCCTGAAATCATAAAGAACTCAAGGCTCCTTCACATTGGAAGAGAAATTGAGAATTAGCCACTCATTGCTCTTGATTTAATTCTGAAATTCTTGTTGAGAAGGACAAAGAAAGCTTTTCCAGTGTTCATCTTCTTGCTTCACCAGAGAGAGAACACGAGAGATAGATTGATCCGTCCAGCGAGAGAGTGTATGTGTATTTTGTTTGTTTTTGGCGAGAGAGGAGAAGTGAGAATTTTCGTGTGTGTCACTTTCTTCTTCAGGTGAGCAAAGAGGATCCAAAAATGAGAGAGTTTGAGTGTGTGTGTTTTTGCTTGTTCGTTCCTCCTTCTTTGCCAAAACAGAATTGAATATATATACTCCCCTCTTCCAATCAGTTGTAACCAATTCCCAATTCTGCTCCAACTAATTCCAAAACAACCTCCTTATATTCAGTTTCGCAGCCCCCTCTTTTCTTTTCCAGATTGTGTTCTCTTTTTCTTCTCATGCTGCTTTCTTTTCTTTCTTTTTTTATTTTGCTTCTTGTTGAATTTACAGCTTTGTCCCTGTTATGAAACACATAGCAAAAACAACACAAAAGGGCAATCTGGACTTTTCTCATTTAACACATAAGAACCACATTTAATTATCAATTTTTGTCAACTAAGTGCATATTCTAATTAATTCACAATTAAGCTCAATTTGGGCCAATTAAGGCACTAATTAAAATCCAAAAATCAACAATTAAGTAGTTAAATTTGTGAATTATCAAATCCCCCACACTTACTCTTTGAACTCCGGGCAAAGTCATGCAAGAAGATTAAGCTATCACATGGCATAGTGAATGCAAATGAAATGGACCTAGACTACAAGTTGAAGTTTTGAACCTTCCCCCTACACATCACATAGGCCAAGTTTAAGATATAAAGTGGGTGAGAGTTTAACATGGAACTAGAATTAAGGAGGAATGCCAATTGAGATTTTTTTCCTCACCGGATTAAGTGTTTAACTCATTCACTCAAGTTAGGAAAAATGCCTAACTAGGGACTTGGGATCACTCTTTGGCTCAACTCTCTTCACCTCACCATAGGCTTGTAGTAGCTCTTAGTTCTCCACCCATTATTTTGCATGACACAATCAAATCTAGGGGACTTTGGGGTTAGATGGAAGGTTAATATGAATGGTGAACCATGGAAGATAGTCAATGACCAAACATGCAAACATTTATCTACCACATGTACATGCAAATCAATGAACTTCAACTAGCATGTTGCATTTCACTCTCTTTTTTTTTCAAAGCACTTTGTGCTTTCTTTCTCTCTCTCTTTATTTATTATGCCTTTGGCATACTTAAGCACTTTGTGCTTTCGTTTTTTTTTTCTTGGCCTTCGGCCACTTTCTTTGTTTTTTTTTCTTTTCTTTTTCTTTTTTTTTTCTCTTAGCCTTTGGCCATTTCTCTTTTCTCACTTTTTTCATGTGGCTCTCGGCTATCTTTTCTTTTTTTTTTTCACTATGCAACATGCTTTTCACAATGATCAACAATATAAAACTTATAGAAATACATGTATATGTTATAGAAGCATGTTCACCTATTTGGTCAAGGTGGATTAGAATGAAAGCGATGGCCCAAAGGGGTAAATCAAAGGGTAATTTTAGTTGGCTTAGTGTTTAGGTCAAAAAGGGTTTAGAAAGAAATGCCCCTTTCATTTTCAATCATGTCATGCATTGTGATCTCAAATAAGAGCTAGGACAAGTTCTAGGAGGTGAAGTAGACAATTGGCCCTCTCTTATTTGGTTGGAGGCTTTCTCACTTTGGTGGCTTACTCAAATTGGTCACTTCCTCCCTAAAAAGAGTTGAATGAGAAACTAACACTCTCTTTATACCTTAAAAGTGTCCCATGCAATGTCTCAAGTACTCATTCCAAAAATTCAACTTGCATTCTAAAAGAAAATTTTTAGGGGATTTAAGAGTCATATTTAAGCTAATCCTCCTACAAAGTCATGCAATGATAGTCCAAGCACTAAGTGTGAAATTTTTTTGAGAGAGAGAAAAAAAAATTCAATTAATCCATATGCACCAATGTGGAGTCATTTACAAACTCATCTCAAGCATTTTTTTACCACTTAATCTCACTGTCCAGCACAAAATATACATACATCTTTTGTTCAAAACACACCTAGAATCCAAGTAACATATTCAACCAGCCAGCCAGCCACATCAATTCACTCAAGTTATATTAAAATAGATGAGACATAGAAAGAGACAACCTGTGGCTAAAAGAACTTGGAAATGCCTTTGTAAAACTGCACAAAATGTCCATATACATCCAGATATTTTGCTTCAACAAAAATGGAAGCAACTAGGCAACTTTGAGAGGGACTTGAGAGGAAATCCACAAATCTCTGAACCTGTTTAAAGCTATAGAAATAGTGTGCTACACCAAAGACTATTGCAGCAAAAATACACACAGCAAGCAAAGTATAAAGCTCAAACTTAGAGCCAAAAATTATATTCATGATCATCACTCCTAGAGTAATGTGGATTTATCCCCTGATTCACCCTTATCATTCCATGCAGAATCCTTTTTCAACTTATTCACACATAGCAGAACAGAATAAATTCGCAATTTGCACAAAACAAATGCATTCTCTCAATATCCAGCTCAAATACTAGTGCAATTCATAATAAACCAGATTTACCAATAAAACTCAGCAAAGTTGCATGCTTAATCCATATTTCAGCAAACAACAATATCTCATGTTCAGCAAAACACAATGCAACAGATATTCTTAACAAGTTCAGTTAGAAGAAGGAAACCTGTCAAAGTTCATGGCGAAATGAGGCAGCAAGGAGATATACAACCTGAGAATTGAAATTTGCCCTTGTACAGCTACAACCAAAGTCCATCAACTCTAAAAATTCTGCTACTATGATTGTCCATTAAATTGCAAAGTCTCAGGTATAAAACCACCATCCAATAGTCAAAGCTTTTGATTTTAATGCTCAGCAGTAGGAATCCAAGACCTGTCTCACAAAAAAAATTGATAGCAAACTAGGCAAGGCTTAATTACTTCCAGCAACCTTAGCCACAACAGAATTTTTTTATTATTATTATTATTAATTCCACAGATTCAATTTGTTGTCTGTTCAGCAAACAGAAATCTGGATAGCGCTGATTCAATTAGAAACTGAAGTATAATGAGGAATTAAAGTGCAAATCTATCCTTTATGTGTCTATTAATTCCAGAACATATCAGAATTTACAGTGAAATAACAACCATATGGACTCTAAACAGTTAAAACTTCAGCCAAGTAGAAACAATGTACACGAAGAGATCTCCCCCACAATAAACGTCCCCCACACTTAGAAGAAGCATTGTCCTCAATGTATGAACCCAAGAATTTCAAAAAAAACTATTCAAATTCCAGCAACTCTCCAAACCATCCTAATGTATCCTTAAGACCTCACAAAGATTCTATCCATCATTTATTCAAAGAAACAAAACTACCAAACATTCCTAATCCTACCTACACATATGTTCCCTCCCCCACACTTAAAATTCAGCATGCATGTCATCATAAATGAGGAAGGGAAAAGAAACAACCTAATTTTACGGAGGCTTGAAATTCTCATGGTAATGCTTCAACAAGTGGCCATTTGTCTTGAAAATCTTGCCACTTTTCTCATCCTTTAATTTCATCATCCCGAAGTCATGAGCCTTAACAATGACATAAGGACCGTGCCATTTTTCACTCAACTTTCCACTTCCAAAAACAAATCTTGCCTTAAAGTGTAACACTTTATCTCCCTCTTTAAATTCCTTCCTCAAGATACCTTGGTCATGAATGAGTTTGGTTCTTTCTTTATAAAGTCTTGAGTTATCATATGCTTCTATCCTCAACTCCTCAAGCTCTTGAAGTTGGAGTTGTCTTTCTTTAGCCGCTTTATCCAAATCAAAATTGCAAGTCCTTACTGCCCAATATGACCGGTGCTCAATTTCAACCGGCAAGTGACAAGTCTTACCATAAATCAACCGGAATGGAACATCCCAATGGGGGTCTTATAAGTGGTTCTATAAGCCCACAAAGCTTCATCCAATCTCAAACTCCAATCCTTCCGGCTAGGCTTGACAATCCTTTCTAAAATGCACTTGATTTGCCTATTAGAGACCTCCGCCTCATGATTTGTTTGAGGATGGTATGCTGTAGAGACCTTATGAGTTACTCCAAACTTTGCTAACAAGTTATCCATGAGCTTGTTACAAAAATGCGTCCCTTGATCACTCACCAAAGCTTTAGGAACTCCATACCTGCAAAAGATATAGCTACGGAGAAACTTGATCACAGTTAGTGCATCGTTAGTCCTAGTGGGTATAGCTTCCACCCATCTAGACAAGTGATCAACCGCAAGCAAAATATAGGAGAAGCCACATGAATTGGGAAAAGGTCCCATGAAATCTATTCCCCACACATCAAAAATTTCACAAAACAGCATAGGTCTTTGGGGCATCTCATGCTTCTTACCTAGACTTCCAAACATTTGACATTTAGGACATGCTTTACAAAATGAATATGAATCTTTAAACAAAGTTGGCCAATAGAAACCGGCCTCAAGCACCTTCCTAGAAGTCTTTCTAGCACTAAAATGTCCCCCACAAGGCAATTCATGACAAAATTTCAGCACATCATCAACATCACAATCATGCACACACTTCCTTATTATGCTATCATTACAAATTCTCCACAAATGTGGATCATCCCACAAATAGAATCTAGCCTCTCTTTTCAGTTTTTGCACTTGAAAGTGATTTAAAGAAGGGGATAAAATTTCAGCACACAAATAGTTAACAATATGAGAATACCAAGGATCTTTCACATTTAAAGCACACAAAACCGAATCAGGGAAATCATCACAAACCAACTTAGGACCATCTACCCCTCTCACATCTAAGGGCAGCCTACTCAAATGATCGGCAACTAAATTCTCAGAACCAGCTCTGTCCCTAATCTCTATCATAAACTCTTGTAGGAGTAATACCCATCTTATTAGCCTAGGTTTAGTTTGAGGCTTAGACAACAAATAACGGACAGCCGCATGGTCGGTGAAAATAATAACTTTGGATTGCAAGAGATATGGCCTAAACTTGTCTAACCCAAAAACTATAGCAAAAAGTTCTTTCTCAGTAGTGGTATAATTTCTTTGAGCCCTATCTAGTGTCTTAGAGGCATAGGCAATGACCCTAGCTAGTTTACCCTCTCTTTGGCCTAGCATGACTCCTAAAGCTTCATTAGATGCATCACAAGACAACTCAAATGGTATATCCCAACTTGGTGCAATGAGAATAGGAGGAGTGATTAACCTGCTTTTAAGTTCATCAAAGGCAATCTTACAAGAATCATTAAAAGAAAAAGGGGATTCCTTTTGCAACAAGTGAGAAAGGGGTGAGGCAATTTGACTAAAATTCTTGATGAATCTCCTATAGAACCCCACATGTCCTAAAAAGGATCTTAATTCTCTCACACAAGTAGGGTATGGAAGAGAGGATATCACTTCAATTTTTGCTTTATCTACTTGAATTCCCTCCTTGGACACTAAATGGCCTAATACAATTCCCTTGTTTACCATAAAGTGGCACTTCTCAAAGTTAAGCACAAGGTTCTTCTCAACACATTTTATTAAAGCTCTCTCAAGATTATTAAGACACTCATCAAAATTTTGGCCATACAAAGAGAAATCGTCCATAAAGACCTCTATGTCATCTTCAAGCAAATCACTAAATATACTCATCATACATCTTTGAAAGGTTCCGGGTGCATTACATAAACCAAAAGGCATTCTTCTATACGCAAAGGTTCCAAATGGACAAGTAAAGGTTGTCTTTTCTTGATCTTCCGGAGCTATAGGAACTTGGAAATAGCCCGAAAAACCATCTAGAAAGCAATAGTGAGACTTTCCCGATAGTCTCTCTAACATTTGATCAATAAAAGGAAGGGGGAAGTGATCCTTCCTTGTTGAATCATTTAGCCTACGGTAGTCGATACAAACCCTCCATGCATTTTGAACTCTAGTAGGCACAAGTTCATCTTTTTCATTCTTTACTACGGTTATTCCACTCTTTTTGGGCACTACATGGATAGGGCTCACCCATTCACTATCACTTATGGGGTAAATGATACCAGCACTTAAGAGTTTGCTCACTTCTTTCTTCACTACATCTAAGATCAAAGGGTTCAACCTCCTTTGGGGTTGTCTCACTGGTTTAACCCCCTCATTCAATAGGATACGGTGTGTGCAAATAGATGGATTGATCCCCGGAATATCAGCTAGGGTCCATCCAATTGCCTCCTTATATCTCCTAAGCACACCAATTAGCTTATCCTCCTCAAGTGATGTGAGGGAATTAGCAATAATCACCGGAAGCTTGTCATCATCTACCAAGTAAACATACTTGAGGTTTGAAGGTAGTGGTTTGAGTTCTAATTCCGGTGGTTGCTCTATGGAAGGGATCAACTTCCTAATTTCTACATTGGTAACAGACATACTTTGCAAGTTTTGCATGTTTGGCTCTAGATTTTTGTCACTTGCCTTTCTAGGTGTTCCATCATGTTCTAGGTCAGAAACTTGACCTATTTGAGTTAACAAATAAGAATTATGGTCATTAGAATTATCTGCACACACAATAGTTTCAGTTAACTCAAATCTGACCGGTGATCTAACTTTACAAAATGTTAGAATCTTAAGTTTTGATGGTGACTAAGGTATGATATGGTCTAGTACTTAAAAGAACATAATTAACACTTAGGAAGGATTAGATGACATGGTTAGAATCCTGAGTTAGATCACTTGCGAATCCAAGATCATTTCCAGAAATATTAGCACTAGAGCTCGAGGATGGAGTACACATCCCATAGGGGACGCAAACGGAAGCAAGTGAGACACTTGGTTAGAACCCAGTCTAGATTGCTAACACTGAATCCTAAGTTTAGTCACAACCGGATGCGGATTCACTTCCGAATGAATTAAGACTAGCGCTCACGGATGAAAGGCTCATCCCACAGCGGAATCACAACCGGATGCGGAATCACTTCCGGATGGACTAGGACTAGCGCTCGAGGATGAATGTCTCATCCCTCAGCGACAGCAAGCACTTCACTTAGTCATAACTCAGTCTAGGAGCATTAGATGTACAAAACCCTTGAGACTAAGTTAAGACTCAACCGGAAGTGAAATTGTTTCCTGATAGATTTAGACTGGCGCAGGCTGACAGAATAGATATATCCCCAAGCGTCAGTGAATCAGCCTCGTCAAGTGAAATTGCTTCCTGATAGATTTAGACTGGCACAGGCTGACAGAATAGATATATCCCCAAGCGTCAGTGAATCAGCCTCGTCAAGCGAAATTGCTTCCTGTTGAATTTAGACTTGCACAGGCTGATAAAAGAGATATAACCCTAAGCGTCAGTGAGTTCACCACGTCAAGTAAAAATGCTTCCGATAGCTTAGTGACTAGCGCTGACTGTTGGATTGAAGGACACTGAGTGAGAGTGAGTAATAGTGAACAAAATCCTTTATCCAGTTGTTTTACTTTCGGATGTGGAAGTGCTTCCGGATACATCCTAGACTAAGTGAACTCCCACTTCATGTGATTATGTGTTGACTTATTATACATAGCATGAACAAATGACACACTGAGTCACTTAGGAAGACTTAGAGTAAACTAACGAGACTTAAACTGACTATGGGAATAGAGATCCCTTAGAGTCAGTAGACACTACACTAAGTCAGAACATAGTCTAAGTAAGACTACTCCCCATAGCAAACTTCCCACAACATGTATAGTTCTTACTATATTTGATTATATATATTGCTATGTTGGACTAACTAGTATGTGCAGAACTTAGTCACACTTCCGGATGCAAATGAGCTTCCGGATGCAAAGACTCTTGGCTTTGGACTTCAGAGATTAACACTTGCAGAGCAAGATTGCCACTTCCGGATGAACGATGATCATCCGTCAGCAAGAGTACAAGAGAAAATGTCACATACTCAGAAGTAAGAATGCTTTTGTCAGAGCAGAGGTGTCAGGACTACTTTTCAGTGATAAAGCAAGTCAACCCTGCTAAGCATTTAAGAAGATGTTCCTTCCAACGGTAACAAGAGGATAACAGATATTCAAACAACATTGTTACCTACCAAGCATGAGGAGTATGAGAGATAAGGACAACATAATCTGAAGATTCATTCAAGGTGTCAAAGCTCATACTGCCCACAAGAGTCAGAGTCCATAAGAGAGCTTCTGATAGCAAGAGAGGATCCAATAGCAAAGCACTCTTATCATTCATGGACAAGTGCTTGGAAGACAAAGTTCCTCTATGTGATAGCAAGCAAAATGTTAGAGTCCACGAGCTTCACTTCAGATAGCAAGAGAGCTTCCGATAGTGAGTCTCTTAACATCCTGGACTTATGCTTGAGGAACGAAGTCCTCATCTGACAACAAGCAAGAGTCAGACCGTACAGTGTATAGATGTCAGAACGACTTTTGCCAGAACAGTGTTGTCAGAACAGTGTTGATAGAACAGCTGGACAAAGCACCTTTTCAGATAAAGCAAAGTCAACCCTGCTGTGCATTAATAAGGACAACGTAAACAAGGCCCCAACGGCTATATTCAAACGGCCTTATTGCCTCTCCAACGGTTGGATAGTTAGAGGCTGGTATAAAAGGAACATCTACATTCAGAAGAACGAAGAGAGAGAGAGAACAAAGCTTATTGTCTGAAACACTATTCTACATTCCTCTCATCTTCTACTCTCGGACTTAGATATGTAATATTCTTAGAGAGTGATTCTTTTGTACTTAAGTGAGTAACATCATCTACTCTTAGAGAGAGTCATTTGAGCTTAAGTGTTTAGCACAATCAGTTCATAGAGTGAACATAATTGTAATCTTACATTTGTAAGGGGGAGCATTTAGAAGTTTTTCTAAATCTCCATAGGTTGCAAGTTAGCCCGTAAAACTTGCGTTTGTAAGGTTTGCAGGTGAACCCGTTGTAAAACCTGTGGGTTGTTAGGTGAACCCGTGCTCGTAAAACCTAAAGTGTAAAGGCTTCTCTTGTGCCCGGTTTAAACAAGAATAGTGGATTGAAAATCTCAGGTGGAGCCTGGGGACTGGATGTAGGTCTGGGTGACCGAACCAGGATAAATTTATGTGTGCATAAACTTACATTTAAACATTCTATTTTGCATCACATAATATACTGACTTGTGCATATCATCACTTATTAACATCATCACCAAGCACAAGCAGTCTTTCGGAAAAGAGTCAAAGTTTTATTCCCTCACCCAATTCACCCCCCCCTCTTGGGTGACAGCCACACTTTTCATTTGGTATCAGAGCCAGGTCACTTGTTTAAAGGATCCAACGATCTCAAGTGCAAAGACCTAGGCTGACTTGGGTTATAAAATGTGGGATGTTTTTGATTAGGACAAGTAAGGTCCAGCACTAACCATGTAGGACCCAAGTACAAATGGGTACCAAAACTCCTTTCCAGTGCCTTACTTGTGGAGGAAAGATCAAGAGTTTCTCTTGCCCAAAAGAAGAGAGCTCGTGGTGATATCACTGCTGCAACCCCCTAGTACAATCATAAGAAGCAGTCGGCAACCACAAGGGACAATGGTTCTGTCTCAAGGATGAGCAATCACAAAGTTCCATTCAACTATCCTGAGAAGAACAAGAGAGAGTGGATTCCTCGATCAACATTGAAAAGGATCTTGAATCCTACCCCTCAGAAGAAAGTGCTTCGAACCAAGGATAAGTAGAAGATCTCCTTGGGAAAGGCAAATTGAAATGACGCAGATTGCCCAAGAACGAAGGCTCGCCCTTGGGGAAACCATCTGATTCATGTGCCCCCAACAATCTGCTAGCACAGACGCAAGCTTGAGATAGCGCTGAGTAATCAACCTACGGAGATACCCTCTGCTGAGCCTGTATCTCCATCTGCGCCAGCACCCATTCTGATTGAAGAGCTGTGTATTAAGTACGGGTTCAAGAGGCCAGAGATGCCAGTGGTAGTGATCACAAAGTAAATTCATCCCTCTGCACCAGCTCCAATCCATCCTATTAACCTCAGCAAGACTCAGGACTGTACCTCATCTGAACAATTAGTCAAGTCTTGATAAGCATTCGTCATAGATTTTGGTGCTGCTCTGAAAATAGAATCCTTGCATTGCCAACCAAAATCAAGCGAGCTACTGCTTGATGCGAATGGAGCTATGGTGATATCATTCTTACCTTCCTCTTTACTTGAATAATCACTTGGCTAGTAAATGCATGATGGGCTCAACAACTTTTATTTCTCTGAAACTGATATATCTGTGATGACCTTATTTTCTGTAAAAACGATCTCATCATACCAAATTCATTTTCTGATATAATGCATACTGATTTGTGCATGCTGAATCATTGTGTTCCAAGAATTCTGACATTGGTAAGATGATTCAAAACTAGTTTCAGAATTTTGACACTAAAACTAAAATCCTTCCTCAGAGTTTTCATATGGTGTCTAAATTATTTTACTCATACATGCTTAGTGAATTCTTTTAAGGGCACCTCTCATGGAAGAAAATGGTTTATGCACTCACCTTGATTTTTGAAAGATCTTTTTGAAATACAAACTTTCAAAACAGATTCTGATCCTCTTTAAACCTACATGACAACCATACCTCATGATAGCACTCAAAAGTTATTTCTGATTTTCCATTTCATGTGGTATCTCTTGCATCAAGTTTTTCAATGCATAAGCAGCTATGGTTTCGAGAACAATACATCCCTCTTAATTACATCTTTAAGTTCTCAATCTACTAATGATCTCAGTTCAAGTTTGTGGTTTAAGAATGTTGACACAGATTATTGAAGCTTGAACAATGAATATAACCAAGAGAGAATGACAACAAAAATGTCTCTTATCAAGATGTGTGGAATGGCTATACCAACCCTGAGAAACTCTCGCCAATACACATGAGCATTTCTATCCCTTACATATTCTGTTGTGAAATTAAATGGATAGACTCTCTCTTGTCTGACATGCATTAGAAATCTTAGGAAATGCCTTGAATTGAACTCTGCTAAGATCTGTAAAACATGGCATAGAATCACAAGCATGCTATAATCTGTATTAATTTCAAGCTTGTTGATATCCTAAGAACAATGAGATCACACTGAGCATATCTAGAAGAACTTGAGCAAAAATTTGGAAATTATTCTCGTAATCATATGCTGAAATTTGGTTGTTTTTGTAAACCGAATTTAGTCTTAAAATCAAACTATTCTGTGAGCATGAAAATTTCCAGTATTTCATTTTTGTGAGGATGAAGATTTTTCAAAATTTCATAGTGTTAATAATTCACATGTCTTCATGATCTAACATGAACATCCTTGAGGCATATTTATTGAACTATACTTGCTTATGAAACTCTGAAAGTATGCCACCTGTTTGATACTCTTTGTACTATAACATTGATATTTATCTATGAGAGTATAAATAGAGTTCATGTCTTGATAGTGAAACTATGTGAACGTATAGATAATTTCAAAATTAGTTTTCACATAATCATTGGTCATATTTTCTTAAACTAATTAGCAAGCATGATTTCTTATAATTATTAACTTGTGCTGATTAACACAGATTGACTTGAATGTCCAGAGGATGGTCTTCAATGTTAAATCTTAAGTTCTTTCACTGACCATCAGAAAGCACTTGTTTCCTCAAGCACATGAAGGCCCAATCATCAAGTTTGAGCAAGGATGCTTTCGCAACAATCAGCGCTTTCGATAGCAGGCCAACTATTGAACCATGGGAAGAGTGGAGTGACTGCCCAGTCATGTCTGCTTTTGGTTGTAGCTCAGCTTGCCGAAGCGAATCATCAAAGCACTTGCGCTAGGGGTTTCCACTTGAGATAGCACATCTCTTGAAGATGTCAGGAAGCATGCTTATCTGCATATGATTAAGATTCATGAGTCTAATAGAGTCTGAGGATTCCTCATCTGTGGAAACATCTACACCTTACCATCTCTTATATATGATGCATACATGGCATTGGTAAGGGTGTCAATTTAGGATGTTTTTCTCAATCTGCATTGACTTCAAAATCATTCACTGTCTTAGAAAATCATCCTAGCTCACACATCTGTATCCTCTATATGACATGCTGGAAAGTAATTGATAACATACCTCTCTTATATGCTTCCTTTCTTGATTCTGTGATGATTAATCTTAAATATAGAAGAGAAGTAAATGGACATTACTCGATAATGATCCCTTGAAAATAGAGAGTTACATGCTGTCATCGATAATAAACTCTTGAGATGCTGTGATGCAATTTATTTGGAAATTACTTTTGGTATTTTAATCTCACAAATTTCATTTGATTTGGTTTCATTTTCATATGGTATCACAAATTTCACTTGGCATTCAATCATTTCATTTGATATCACAAGTTCAAACTCACATATTTCATTTGATTTCATTTGGTATCACGAATTTAAAATCACAAATTTTCAATTGATATCATAATCATCATTTTAAACGCACCAAAATTATTTTGATATCATGTTAATCATTTCAAGAGGGTCAAAATTACTTTTGATATCTTTTATACTTGAAAAGAATTTTCACCTTCAAAAAGAGAACTGCTTTTGTATGTTTTGATCTAGACTTAATCCTTGCAAAACATGTTCTGTTATCTTGCATAATGGTTAGGGAGAGTAAACTCACTTACAATACTGAATCAATATTTCTTCTTTTTGTCTAACACTGCTTAGCTATCCTACATAATGCTTAGGGAGAATACCATCATTCAGGATCATGAATCATTATTGTTGTCCCTTGTTAATTCTCGTACGTTGTATTGAATAGTCTAGAACAAATCTTTATTAACAATACATAGGGAGAAATATTAGGTAGAAAGCCCATTCCTAGGAGAACGATAGAAGTATCCCCAACCCTAAGGCTAGCTTGCACTTGTTGAATTTTGATGAAGCCAAAAGGGGGAGAGAGATGAGACATGAGATGTCTAGAGATGAGATATAAGATGTCTAGCTAGAGATGAGATGTCTAGAGATGAGACATGAGATGTCTAGAGATGAGACATGAGATGAGATATACTAGAGATGAGACATGAGATGTCTAGAGCTGAAAGATAAGATAAGATATCTAGATATCCGGGGAGAGAACTGGGGAAAGAAATATAGCTCTGGGAGTGATCTAAGTTTAATTATGTTCTCTAGTCATCTATGGGTTTGTCATCATCAAAAAGGGGGAGAATGTTAGAATCTTAAGTTTTGATGGTGACTAAGGTATGATATGGTCTAGTACTTGAAAGAACATAATTAACACTTAGGAAGGATTAGATGACATGGTTAGAATCCTGAGTTAGATCACTTGTGAATCCAAGATCATTTCCAGAAATATTAGCACTAGAGCTCGAGGATGGAGTACACATCCCATAGGGGACGCAAACGGAAGCAAGTGAGACACTTGGTTAGAACCCAGTCTAGATTGCTAACACTGAATCCTAAGTTTAGTCACAACCGGATGCGGATTCACTTCCGAATGAATTAAGACTAGCGCTCACGGATGAAAGGCTCATCCCACAGCGGAATCACAACCGGATGCGGAATCACTTCCGGATGGACTAGGACTAGCGCTCGAGGATGAATGTCTCATCCCTCAGCGACAGCAAGCACTTCACTTAGTCATAACTCAGTCTAGGAGCATTAGATGTACAAAACCCTTGAGACTAAGTTAAGACTCAACCGGAAGTGAAATTGCTTCCTGATAGATTTAGACTGGCGCAGGCTGACAGAATAGATATATCCCCAAGCGTCAGTGAATCAGCCTCGTCAAGTGAAATTGCTTCCTGATAGATTTAGACTGGCACAGGCTGACAGAATAGATATATCCCCAAGCGTCAGTGAATCAGCCTCGTCAAGCGAAATTGCTTCCTGTTGAATTTAGACTTGCACAGGCTGATAAAAGAGATATAACCCTAAGCGTCAGTGAGTTCACCACGTCAAGTAAAAATGCTTCCGATAGCTTAGTGACTAGCGCTGACTGTTGGATTGAAGGACACTGAGTGAGAGTGAGTAATAGTGAACAAAATCCTTCATCCAGTTGTTTTACTTTCGGATGTGGAAGTGCTTCCGGATACATCCTAGACTAAGTGAACTCCCACTTCATGTGATTATGTGTTGACTTATTATACATAGCATGAACAAATGACACACTGAGTCACTTAGGAAGACTTAGAGTAAACTAACGAGACTTAAACTGACTATGGGAATAGAGATCCCTTAGAGTCAGTAGACACTACACTAAGTCAGAACATAGTCTAAGTAAGACTACTCCCCATAGCAAACTTCCCACAACATGTATAGTTCTTACTATATTTGATTATATATATTGCTATGTTGGACTAACTAGTATGTGCAGAACTTAGTCACACTTCCGGATGCAAATGAGCTTCCGGATGCAAAGACTCTTGGCTTTGGACTTCAGAGATTAACACTTGCAGAGCAAGATTGCCACTTCCGGATGAACGATGATCATCCGTCAGCAAGAGTACAAGAGAAAATGTCACATACTCAGAAGTAAGAATGCTTTTGTCAGAGCAGAGGTGTCAGGACTACTTTTCAGTGATAAAGCAAGTCAACCCTGCTAAGCATTTAAGAAGATGTTCCTTCCAACGGTAACAAGAGGATAACAGATATTCAAACAACATTGTTACCTACCAAGCATGAGGAGTATGAGAGATAAGGACAACATAATCTGAAGATTCATTCAAGGTGTCAAAGCTCATACTGCCCACAAGAGTCAGAGTCCATAAGAGAGCTTCTGATAGCAAGAGAGGATCCAATAGCAAAGCACTCTTATCATTCATGGACAAGTGCTTGGAAGACAAAGTTCCTCTATGTGATAGCAAGCAAAATGTTAGAGTCCACGAGCTTCACTTCAGATAGCAAGAGAGCTTCCGATAGTGAGTCTCTTAACATCCTGGACTTATGCTTGAGGAACGAAGTCCTCATCTGACAACAAGCAAGAGTCAGACCGTACAGTGTATAGATGTCAGAACGACTTTTGCCAGAACAGTGTTGATAGAACAGCTGGACAAAGCACCTTTTCAGATAAAGCAAAGTCAACCCTGCTGTGCATTAATAAGGACAACGTAAACAAGGCCCCAACGGCTATATTCAAACGGCCTTATTGCCTCTCCAACGGTTGGATAGTTAGAGGCTGGTATAAAAGGAACATCTACATTCAGAAGAACGAAGAGAGAGAGAGAACAGAGCTTATTGTCTGAAACACTATTCTACATTCCTCTCATCTTCTACTCTCGGACTTAGATATGTAATATTCTTAGAGAGTGATTCTTTTGTACTTAAGTGAGTAACATCATCTACTCTTAGAGAGAGTCATTTGAGCTTAAGTGTTTAGCACAATCAGTTCATAGAGTGAACATAATTGTAATCTTACATTTGTAAGGGGGAGCATTTAGAAGTTTTTCTAAATCTCCATAGGTTGCAAGTTAGCCCGTAAAACTTGCGTTTGTAAGGTTTGCAGGTGAACCCGTTGTAAAACCTGTGGGTTGTTAGGTGAACCCGTGCTCGTAAAACCTAAAGTGTAAAGGCTTCTCTTGTGCCCGGTTTAAACAAGAATAGTGGATTGAAAATCTCAGGTGGAGCCTGGGGACTGGATGTAGGTCTGGGTGACCGAACCAGGATAAATTTATGTGTGCATAAACTTACATTTAAACATTCTATTTTGCATCACATAATATACTGACTTGTGCATATCATCACTTATTAACATCATCACCAAGCACAAGCAGTCTTTCGGAAAAGAGTCAAAGTTTTATTCCCTCACCCAATTCACCCCCCCCTCTTGGGTGACAGCCACACTTTTCACAAAAATCATGAATTTGAGGCTCAATTTCACAGCTTTGAGCCATTTCCCTATGGACTTGTAATCTCTCTTTGAGTTTAAGCATTTGGCCTTCAAGCGGCCTCCTAGAAATCTCACAACTCTTCTCTTCAATAGTCTTAAAGTCACTCTTACTAACACCTAATTCTAGCTGCTCTTTAAACTCAATTTCAGCCTCTCTAAAGTTTCCTAACTCATCACAAATATTTGGTACACCTGCAAAATCACTCAAATTTTCCTTTCCAAAAAAATCACAGCATGAACCTGATGAAATTGAAATGCAATCAGATCCAGAAAAATCAGACTCATCATGCTTACAAAGTGTTAGAACATGCTCATCAATCATATCATCACATAAAATGTCAATAGCATTCAGACCCAAAAGAGAATAATCCTCGAAAGGATGCTTCATAACTTCATAAACATTGAACTTAATCACTTGGGTGCCAACCTCCATCGTGATAAAACCCTCCTTAAGACTAATTACTGTATTAGTTGTTCTCATAAATGGTCTGCCTAAGATTAAAGGTTCCTCCAAGGTTGTGTCTTTAGTCATATCTAGAACGTAAAAGTCAGCCGGAAAGACTAGGCTTTTTACCTTAACTAGAATGTCTTCAACAAATCCGTAGGGTTTCCTTGTGGTTCTATCAGCTAATTGTAAAATAACACTAGTATCCCTAGCATTCTTAAGGCCCAAAGAATCAAAGACAGATTTTGGCATTACATTTATTGCAGCCCCTAAGTCTAATAAAGCTTGACCAAATCGCTGATTTCCTATTTGACATGGAACAGTAAAGGAACCTGGATCATCACATTTAATAGGTAAATTGCTTTTAAACAATGCTGAGACATTAGGTCCTAACTGAATCTTTCTATTAGGTTTCCAATTCCTTTTGTGGGTGCACAATTCTTTCAAAAATTTAGCATAACTAGGCATTTGTTTAACTAAAACAAGCATAGGAACATTTACTTCCAATTTAGAGAATAAATCCAGCATCTCTTTTTCTAAACTTTCATTTTTATTTTTCTTAGCTAAGAGATATGAATTTGGGAACGGAAGATCTTTAAGAGAAACAGTTTTACCTTTGGAGCTTTCATCCTCAATTGGGGTCTTTGGATAGCTAGAACTCCCTTCTTCTTGATCCTTTGACCTTGCTGTCCGCAAAGGTAATTCATCATTGGAGAAAGAATTTCCTTCATTTTGTAGAGTATTTCCCTCCTTTTCTTGATGAACAATCAAATGTAGAAGGATTAAGAACCTTAGCATTCCCATTCATCGAGTCTTGAGAGAGCAAATCATGCTCTTTTGTTAGATCAAAATCAGAATCTGCTTCCTCAATATTTTGTGGGTTTGTCACACTAGAATCACCCATTTTGAGGCCAATTTGATCACCATAACTTCCAGCAACTTCTTTGTCAACTTCATCCTTAAATCCTACCACTTTACCACTTTTCAAAGTGATAGCATTGAGCCCTTTTGGATTCATGACAGTGTTGGATGGTAGAGCACCCTTCTTTGCCTCTTCCTCACTTCTAGAATTGGCAAATTGAGAGACAAAAGTAGAAATATTCTGGTTATTAGTTTCAATGCGAGACATCCTATCGGCTAGTGATTCAACCATTTTTACTAGATCATCAAGCTTACTAGTGGAAGGGTTTGACTCTCTTTTGATTTCTTGAGAAGGTTGAAAGTTGGGGTTGAAATTTTGATTGTTACCTTGGTAACGATTGGGAAAATTGTTACCTCCTCCCCCCCATTTAAAATTGGGATGGTCCCTCCATCCTTCATTATATGTGTTAGAGTAAGGATCTCTCTTGACATAGGGAGGCCTTTGTTGATAAAGAGCTGAAACTTCTTCATACCTAGTGGGACAATTAGCTGAAAGATGCATAGGAGATGCACAAAAGTCACAAAAAGTAGGACCACAACCTTGAGACATGTTTACAGTGTGCAACGGTCTAGAAGACTTCTCCTCAAACTTATCCATCCGGTTCTTCAACATATCGAACATGTTGTAAAGCTTATCTTGCCCAGAAAAAGTGGCAACCTCACTTACACTAGGAGAATCCCTAGAGTAAAATTGCTGGTTATTAGTGGCCATAGTAGAAAGCAAGTTCCAACCTTCCATAGGACGAAGCTTAAAGATAGATCCCTGAGCTGCTGCATCAATACTAATCTTCAAAGAAGGTTGTAACCCATCATAAAAGAATTGTACCAAGCTTGTAGTAGTGTAATTATGATTTGGACAGCTATGGACAAGGGTATTGAACCTCGTCCAATACTCGTACAAAGTTTCTTGACTATGTTGTGACATCCCTGAAATATCCTTCCTTAAGCGAGAAACTCTGGATGCCGGAAAGTACCTATCCAAAAAAGCTTTCTTTAACTCATCCCAGGAGAGAGTAGCGTAATGAGTAGGAAGATTTAGAAGCCATTCTTTGGCCCGACCCTCCAAAGAAAACTGAAAGACCCGTAAAAGAACATCATCTAACTGTGCTGCACGAGGTTTCATGAAGGAACATGTAGAGTAAAGAGCTTCCAAATGCTTATGAGCGTCATCCATGGCAGTTCCAGAAAATTTTGGCAAATGGCTCAATAGGTCCCCCTTCAATTCAAAGTTAGCAGGAGTGGCATAAAAACCCCTAGGAGCAAAACTAGCACATGCATTATTTATTTCTTCCATTGTCCTATTATCTTCTACATCATGATTTTCTACATGCTCTCTTTCATGCCGCTCATGTTCATTCACAACTTCAGCCATGATTCGATGATTATCAAGCAATTCAAAAGTCAAATTTGGTGGTGTAGATGTAGAGTGTGAAGGTGTAGTGGATGTGGATGCAACAGAACAAGTAGAAGCACAAATGGCGTGCCTTCGTTTATAAACTCGAATTCGACTAATAGTTCTCTCAATCTCAGGATCAAGAGGAATATTAGTAGAATCACGGGTCATAAATCGCTAATACAAGACAAATGAAGCAAGTATGCACACAAATCAGAATATACAGAAATCTCCACAAATCAGTACCAATTTTAAGCTAATATAGATGGGACAACTGAATGCAAATTGCTAGAAATTTCTGCAACTTGCAAATAGAGAAACAATGTTGCAAATGTCCAGAGCTAAAACTTGCAAATCTGTTAAATTTTTAATGTTTCAAACAGAATAACAGATCTGATTTATAAACCAGAATTACAAATTCAGCACAAACAACTCACACAAACGAAGATAAACCAGCAAAATGTACCAAAATCACAGCAAGATATCTGAAGTATCTTAATATCACAGTAATTGCAGAAAAACAGTAAAAAAATGCAACAGAATCAGATTGGTCAGAGCTGAAACAAGTTACAGAATAATTCCAAAACAAATTGCAGCAACCACAGCAAGAAAAACTCCACAAAAACAGGTACACACAGATTCAAAACTAAGCAAAGACCAGCCAGAAAACTAAGCATCAAACAGTGGCAAAACAGGTTGCCAAAATCTGCAAAATCTGTGTCTAAGCGAAGGCAAAATCCTGCAAAAACTTATGCACAATAGAACAACTCACAGATCACAGCAAAATCAGTAGTCTCAGAAAACTCAACAAAAACAAATTCTAAGCAAACCAAAACCCGGCAACGGCGCCAACTTGATTAACCTTGTCGTGAGGTTATCAAGATTACTAAAATTAACTACTATATAGTATAGTAGCTAACCTAGGTCGATCTCTTGGATTTTGGTTTGCTTAGTATTTAATCTTGTTGATTTCTTTTACAAATTACTTCAAAATCAGATTTGAGTATCAACTAGTATTAACCTATTCTAATCTTTATTTTGTTTTCTTGAAATGTAAAACGTAAAAAGATAAAAGTTGATTTGATATCAATTGAACAACCCTTCCAACATGAGATTACCTATCCTTATTCTTTCTTTCAAGAAGTCTCTTGCAAGTAAAATCAATTACTTCAAAGAATCAATTTCCTAACTAAGCAAATTTCATCAATCAAGTAACTAACTCAACTTACACAAATAAGAAATTGCAAATATCATTCCATCTTGCAAAAGACCTCAACTAGAAATCTTAGGTTCATTCACTCTAATTCCAAAACTCAAACAACTAGATAGGTAGAGAAATTAAAGCTACAAAATGTAAGCAAGACATACAAATTCCTTTCACAATCACAAGTTTATCATCCTCTTATACAAGATTAAGGCAAAACTATTGCCTTATAAAGTTCAATAACCAATCCAACTAGCATCAATTAAAGAACCACAAAATTTAAGAGTATGATAGGATAGAAACTTCCTGAAATCATAAAAAACTCAAGGCTCCTTCACATTGGAAGAGAAATTGAGAATTAGCCACTCATTGCTCTTGATTTAATTCTAAAATTCTTGTTGAGAAGGACAAAGAAAGCTTTTCCAGTGTTCATCTTCTTGCTTCACCAGAGAGAGAACACGAGAGATAGATTGATCCGTCCAGCGAGAGAGTGTATGTGTATTTTGTTTGTTTTTGGCGAGAGAGGAGAAGTGAGAATTTTCGTGTGTGTCACTTTCTTCTTCAGGTGAGCAAAGAGGATCCAAAAATGAGAGAGTTTGAGTGTGTGTGTTTTTGCTTGTTCGTTCCTCCTTCTTTGCCAAAACAGAATTGAATATATATACTCCCCTCTTCCAATCAGTTGTAACCAATTCCCAATTCTGCTCCAACTAATTCCAAAACAACCTCCTTATTTTCAGTTTCGCAGCCCCCTCTTTTCTTTTCCAGATTGTGTTCTCTTTTTCTTCTCATGCTGCTTTCTTTTCTTTCTTTTTTTATTTTGCTTCTTGTTGAATTTACAGCTTTGCCCCTGTTATGAAACACATAGCAAAAACAACACAAAAGGGCAATCTGGACTTTTCTCATTTAACACATAAGAACCACATTTAATTATCAATTTTTGTCAACTAAGTGCATATTCTAATTAATTCACAATTAAGCTCAATTTGGGCCAATTAAGGCACTAATTAAAATCCAAAAATCAACAATTAAGTAGTTAAATTTGTGAATTATCATCGTCTAATGTGGTGATTAATCCTCAAAACATTCATTCTATGCACCTAAGAAGTGGACGGAAATATGGTGATGCTTATGAATATGAGGAGGAAGAGGAGGAAACACAACTACCTTGTGAGACCGAGAAGAGTATATTGATTGAGGGAGGTCACTCTAGCCTCCAAAATGACTTTGTTGGTGACCATATGCATGGAGAGGTCGAACTGAATCCTCCTCTTGATGACTTACTTGATGAGGCCGAGAGCCTGACTAAGAAAAGTGATGAAACTGAGAGCTCAAAAGAGGCTAAAAGGAAGGAGATTGCAAAGGGAAAGCGCAAAGTCGGAGACTCTTCTTCTCAAGAACCTAATTAACAAGGGGATGAATCCCCCAAAGGTAAGTCTCTTGACCCTAAGCATTTGCCATTTCCTAATTCATATGCTTTAGCTAAGAAGAAACATGATGATGAATTAGAAAAGAAAATGCTCAACTTGTTTTCTAAGCTAGAAGTTAATGTGCCTATACTTGTGCTTGTGAAACAAATGCCTAAGTATGCTAAGTTCCTTAAAGATCTTTGCACTAATAAGAGAGCTAGTAACTCAAATAACGAAATCCAACTAGGGACTAATGTGTCTTCTCTCTTGAAGGGGCAATTGCCCCAAAAGTGCGGAGATCCGGGCTCCTTTACAATACCTTGTCAAATAGGGAGTCTTAGTTTTGGAAAGACACTTCTTGATTTAGGGGCCGCAATCAATGTCATGTCCAAGGCCACCTACTTTACACTAGGATTGAAGAATTTGAGTGATACTAGTGTTGTGCTACAATTAGCGGATATATCCATCAAGAAACCCTTTGGATTTGTTGAGGACATTTTAGTGAGGGTTAGGGAACTAGTTTTTCCAGTGGACTTCTATGTGCTAGATATGACTAGTGATACTAGATTAGATGATTCTTTGATCTTAGGAAGGCCATTTATGAAAACGGCCAAGATGGTGATAAGCTTAGAAGGGGGGTTTGTTACAATGCAAGTGGGGAATCAGATAATAAGTTTTGATGTAGGCAAAGCCATGCGACACCCCCATGAGGACTATTCTCTCTTAGGGTTGAGTGTAGTTGATTCTTTGATGCATGTGATTTGCGATGAGCATGTTAATTCTTTTAAGCTGAACATGTTTAATAAAGTTGATGCTCATATGTGCTATCATGATTCTTGTGCTAGTTTGATTTATAATACATGCTTGCATGATGTTCGTAATGATTCATCTAGCATAGGAAGTGCAGTAACCGAATTCATGGACTCCATGCATGTGCACTATAATTTTGATGATGATTGCACATCTATTTCTTCTATGTCAAGCTACAACCCCTTGGAAGAGGGAAGTGTGTTTAGTTTTGTAGGACATGGGGAGAATGGAAAGTGCGAATTTACTAAGGAGATTGAGAACTCTAGTGCACAAGGGTTTGACATTGAAGAGTATGAAGTTTTAAGGAGAAGCCGCTTGCACAAGTTGAGAGAGAAGCTCTATCTGAAAGAGCACGTGCTTGCTGATGATCCATATGTTTCTACCCTGAGCGATAGTGGTGATGTAAACTTGAATATGAGATCTGAGGCCTCAAACTCTAAGAGGCCGAGTTGTTGTGATGATTTGAAGCAGCAACCGAATTGTCCTGATTACTTTGATGAGCTGCTGGATTCTGATGATGATTCCTATGAGCCTCAAGTGCTTCAAGTTGAGGTGCACACCTTGGTGAAAGTGAGGATGCACAAGAGGGGGGGGGGGGGTGAATTGTGCTACCAAATAAAACAGACAACTAAAACATACAAGATTTTTATACTGGTTCGGTCCAACTCTTGACCTACGTCCAGTTCTCAATCACCTAGGTTGAGTTCCACTAAAACCCCAAGTTTTACAATGGGTTCACCTGGAACCTTTACAACCGCAAGTTTTATAACGGGATCACTTGTAACCTTACAACCACAAGTTTTACACGGGCTCACATGCAACCTTACAGACTCGCTCCCCCTTACTACGTGTAAGGGTTCAACCTTTCAAACAAAGGATTTTCTAACTTAGTTTATGTAACATCCTGAAAATTTAATACAGGATTAAAGAGTGTTTTGGAAATGATAAATGGAGAAATAAGGAATTTTGGGAACTTTTGGGAATTTTTGGAGATTTTTGAGAATATTTTAGAAATATTAAGTAATTAATGTGCATATAATTAATTAAGAAATGAAGAGTTTGAAATATGAGGGAATGGTAAAGTTAAAAATATTTTGAAGATTCAAAAGATTGGAGACTGGTTTGAGTGGTTTTAAGTTAAAAAGTGTACACTATGGCAAGCTTGGGCTCCAAATCATCAAAAACCACCTTATTTCCCCTCAACCAAACACACCCTCCCTCCCTTCCTTATCAAACATTTCGAAACACACACACCCCCCCTCCATCTGAAACGCGCGACGCCCCTCCCTCCCTCTTCACCATTTTTCTTCTTCCTCACACCTCACAAATCGGCCTCTCCTTCCAAAAAGCTTCCTCATTTCCGTTTCTCACCTCTTCTCCTTCATAAATCAGTGTCAATCGCGTCTGATCGGTGGTTGTTTGTGGCGAACTGGAGGTGCCATTTTCTGGCGACGGCGGGTTTCTTTTCCGGCGGCGGCGGCGGCCATACTTTCCGGCGAGGTCGACATTTGAGGTAAAAGGAGTGGATTTTTCACGTTGTTCTTCTCTTTTCAACTCCATAGCATCTTTTTCCTAAACTCCTCCTTCTCTTCCAGTTCGGCCCACCTCGTGGAGGCCGTTCTCCGGCGAGTCTCACGGCGGCCGACGACCACCGACCGCCTCTTCTTCCATTCTAGAACTTTGTAAGCCTCTAGCCTCTTGTGTAATTGATTTTTCGCATGAAGTTGCCTCTTTTAAGTTAGGGTTTGGACATGAGTAAATTATTTAAGCTTTAAACAAGGAAGTTGTACTTGAATAAATGAGAAATTGAAGATTTTTGGGAGTATTTAGGCCTGGTGACGTTGGAAGTAATTTAAGAATTATATTGGCAATTTGTTTGGCTCTTTTAGGTAAGGGGTTTGCTAAAGGATAAGGTTTTGGACAAAATTTGGTGATTAGGTAATGATAGTTAAGGTTGGTTATTGTTGTTGGAATGTTAATGTTGGCAGGAGTGGTGTTTGAAAGAGGTTGAATAGTTAAAGTATGGATTTGAAGCGGTTATGGTGGTCTGAAAGGCTACTTGGTTTATGGTGAAAGGTTTAGGTGTTATGGAAGTGAGAAATTACCTTGGAAAGTTTTGGAGAATATTTAGGAATTCTTTAAAGTTGGGATTTTGTTAATGTAAGATGACTTGAATGGAATGATAGTTTATAAATGCTTGTGAAGCTTATTTTAGAATGTTGGTTTTAGTTAGATTGGTGGTTGTGAGGAAATTTGAAAGTTAAAGTGTGGATTAAAAGAGATTTTGATTATGAAATGGTTTGAAATTGTGTGTAGGCGAAGTTGGTAAATGAAGTTTGAAAAATTTGTTTTGCCAAGTCATGTTTGGAATGAGGTGGATGATTAGTTAGCTTTGGAAGGTAATATTTGGGTAAACAATATTTATGAGGGTGGAATATTGATTTTTTTAACCATTATGGGGAATTTGGCAAAGAATGATAAGGAAGTGAGTAGATAAAGTGTTATTGGAATGAATAGGAAGTAATGAGTTTTGTTCTTGAAGATTTGGGCAAGTTGTCATGAATTTTGTAAGCCTTTAAAATGCTTCAAAGTTGGGATTTGATTGGTTGAAAGATAGTTACAATAAAATTGGTGTTTGGTAATATTTATTAAGGGTTATGCAAATATTGAAATAATTGAAATAGTTAAAGTGGTGTTTGGAAAGGAGTGTGGTTATTAAAATATTGAAGAAAGGGGAAATGTTATATAATGGAATGTGAGGAGTATGAAGGAAGTTGTGTGAGGTTGAGAGACCTCCTTAGTGTCAAAATAATATTAATAAGGTTAGCTTGATAGGTTTTGTAAGTGTGGGATGATTTTTGACAAGAAATGGTAAGGTTTAATACTATGGAAGTTATAGGTAATTGGTCAAGGGAATTATGGGGCCTAAAAGAGTATAGACATTCTAATATTAGGAGTAATTGTTTACTTCAATAATTGTTTAGAATTAGTTTGAATGGGTGGTCAAAGTCACTGATATTGTGTGTTGACTATCAGCAGCTCACTGCGATATTGTAGACGACGGTGCTTCGAGGGAAGCTCACGGAAGGCAATAACTAAGGATATATATAGTACTGTTTTTAAGCTTGGACAGGTAATCACGCTTAACTGACTGTGATACTGAGGGTGACGGTAGTTGAGGATTTCTAAAATCCTCTTCTACTTTTATATATATAAATGAAATGTGTTCAGATTATTTTATATTTAAATGTGGGCTGTAGGGTACCTTTCTAAATAAACTGTACTTTATATATATATATATATATATATATATATATTTATATATAAATCTTTTGTATGTTGCATGACACTGATTATTAGTACCATCGGCCGATATACAAATCGATAGGTTAATTGTACGGGTTCCTCGGATTGTAAAGGAACCAGGAATATTTTCACATTTTAGAGTGGTCCCTTTTTATGCTTTCAGATTTGAGACTGGGCACAGTGTCAATCACGTTTATTTTTGTCTATTGAGAGATGGATGTATCTGTGCTGTATATATATATATATATATATATATATATATATATATATATTACGTGGTTTATGCAGGTTTTGAAAACTGTGGTACCCTGTAGACACTCCACTACCTCACTCCTGGGTCTCACAGTGAGTTAAGTAGTGATTACTGAGACATAGTTTTGTCTCACCCCATTCCCTTCATTTTTTTCAGGTGATCATGCTCAGAGAGGGAAGCAGAGAGGAAGGGAAAGGATCGGCCGACCCACACGAATAGGCCGGAGGTGATCTATAATGAATATATATTGCCATTTATTAGGTTGCATCTGCTTCCGCATTTGTTGTATATTTTGAGTGAAGTGTATTGCTAATTGACTGTTTAATTGAATCTGTTAATTGCTGCTTTAATTACTGATATTGTCATTACGTGACAGATTTGGCTGTATCACACACTTTGTTAGTGTGATGATTGATTATATATTGTATGTGATCAACTGCTACAGGAGGATTGCCTGCTATTGGAAAGACAATCCCTTTTACTGATTGAGCTTAGCGATGTTTGATTTCGCTTTGTGATACTGACATGTTAAGTCAGAGATTTGTGTATTGGTGATGTGTTGATTTAATGAAGCTAATGACTGGTGTTGTTGACACATGCTGTGTTAGGTGATTAAGTCACCATTGTATTGAATAATATTATTAGTTTTACAGGTGAATGGTCATGATCAAGTTAAGGAAATTCTCTTTTCCTAACTTGATTATATGAGGTGAATGTTGATTGTTAGTAGGTTAAAGGAGGTTGTTTTTCTCACATAACCATGTTAGATGGGCCCCGCTCTAATATGGTTTATTCTTATGTAGTTTGGTTAGTTCTTTTTCTAACCATGTTAGGTGATTCTTTTCTAACATGGTTAGATTTAGGTTATTGTATTGTATGTATGATTTATTAGGATGATGATGGTCCTTTTGCTAACTATGTTAGAAGATTCTCTTTTCTAACATAGTTAGATGTGTAACCTCTTATTAATAGAGAAATTCTTTTGCTAACTATGTTAGGTGAATCTTTTCCTAACATAGTTAGATTCCATTGTTTGGATTGTTTTGATTAGCAATGTGTTAGGTTAAGATTAATATTATATTAGTAGGAGGTACGTTACAACTTGGTATCAGTTTTATGGTAAACGATACCCTGCCTGTTGCATTGCATATAGAATGACAATATATATTCCTTTTCCCTTTCCGATGTGCATGATCACTAACCCTTGTTTTGAGGATATGTGCAGTGAATTTTGCGGACAAAATTCCTATGGTGGGGAGAGCGGTCATTCCGTACTAAGATTTATTTGAAGTAGAATGATTAGAATGAGACTTACTCAGGTTTGACACTTGTTGAAGTCTCTCAAGTGCTTGCATTTATGATTATTAAATCTTTTTCCGCTTTTATTTTAAAAGCGGAGTGGCATTGAGGTAAAGTGAAAGTTCTAGTATGGTGGGTAAGGTTTCACTTGGCTTATTAGTTATGAGGAGAGAAAATGTTCGTTAGGATGCGTGCCAACAAGTTGGTAACTTTTAGTTTCTAGCTCATGGACTTCTATTAAGATATAGGGAACATCTAATATGTCTAGAAGGAATACAAATAAACCATGTAGGAAGATTGATTTGAGTCACAATTGGATTATACTTTGGGGTGATTTAGAATTTCAATTAAGGATATATTTGGTCCTTATTAATGGATGAAGAAATCCTTATAGAGGTATAGCTCAAAAAATGGTCATATGGAATAGGAAGCATTTGAATATAGAACAAGTTATAGCAACTGAGTGAGATCGGGAAGGAATGTTTCGATTACTATACTTCAAGATTCAAACTAATTTGATAATTGTAGAATTGATCACTTTATATAATAAGTGTGCTTATTCGTGCAGTGATGGTGAGATTGTGATATTAGGGGTTGCACTTTAGTCAAGTTATATGGGAGTAAATATGGATTAATTGATATGTTGACTTGAGTTGGATATTGGGGAAAATATTAAGTTGGATATTTTTTTTAAACATAGAGGAAAAGGTTGAAACTATTTGATATCAATACATCAAAGAAGAAGAAACATAGTTACATTTTAGTGATACAAAGGCATGAGAGCAATTCAAGTCCAAGGAGATATTTATGTTAGGATTAGTAATAGGTATAGAGGTTATGAGACGAGAATAAGTTGGTATGAATTCTTCGAAAGAGAAAATGCATAAAATTATTGAGATAACAATTGAGGGTTGTTTTGCTTGATGTTAGAATTTGGGAGTTATAGTATGACTTAGACTACGTGATTGATGATTATATTCCTTAGGTTAACAAAATTCTTGTATGGAAAGCCTGATTAGTATTGAAATTAAGGGTGCTTTTGAAAGAGACAAGATGTTAGAATCAGTATTCAAGGACGAGTGGATCAATTGGATAATAATACGATAGTTGAATATTTTTGGCTTAGAAGGGCATTGGTGATTTTGAAATATGAATTTGTTGAGAGATTCATGGGTCCCATCAAGTTGAATAAGTTTAATGCATTTCTAATGGTGCGGTTTTATTGGAATAAAATATAACTTTTAGAGGGAAAATGTTACATTGATAGTTGGAGGACTAGCGAGGTCTTGAATGGATTATTCTTGGGCTTTGATGATATTGAATTCTAAAGTTTAAATTGTGTTAAGGAAACAAAATGGTTGGATTATGATCGCTTATGAATATGAGTTTATGGTTTTATATATATGTAGGAAGCAAGTGAAGAGGACACCTATAGTTAGTCAATCCCCAGTGAGACCTAGTTGGTTGAAGTTGGATATGAGTTTGAACTTTCTCTTGGTTGTTACCTAAGCTTGATCTCCATTTGAGGTATTTTAATTATGGGCATTTGAATTATGTTTATGGGGTCTAAGGGCTTATTTAGGTTCAACACTTATGCTGGAACAAGTTAATTTGGCTAATTATGTTGTAGATTTTGAAAAGGGATGTAAATTATGTGTGAGACTTAGGTAATTGATTCAAAAAGCACTTTTGGAATGTGAGTTACCGACTCTATTAAGATTGCATATGAATATAGATAATAAGCGTTAGGTAATTACTGGTGGTGGTATTTCAAATTGAGGATTTATGGTAGAAGTTGTAGCGATTACTATGGTATAGTGGTTTTTGTAGTTTTACTGGCTATTGGAATTGGAAATGATATTGGTGAGGGAAGATTCATGATGTAGATTCAGATAATATTGTCGATAAGATAAAAGTTGTAAATGCTATAAATATGGTTATGACCTTAAGTTAAAGGAGAATTGTGAGGGTTATCTTGGTTTATCAGGCATATTGATGTTAATGCTTATGAAGAATTCAATCGGTACAAATCGTTGGGACTAATATAGGTGGAATTATGAGATTTAAGTTAAAATGGACTGGCTTGTATTGATTAAAGTTAGAGGCATTTGACAGGAATTAACAATTTTGATAATTGGAGAAAAATGATGATTATGGGTTGAGGATTGACTAGAATAGTTTGATTAAAAAGTGAAATGGAGGAAGAAAAATTAAATTTAGGTTTTGAATTAAAGTTGATTTAGGAGGATTGTTTAAGACTAAGATGAAGAATATATTAGTTATGAGTTGAAGAAAAAGTAAGATAAATTGTTGAATTTGAGGTTTTATCGCGCTTACAGGAATATATATACTATTTTGGTCATGAAACTTAGTATTATTGGGTACGAATTAGTGTTTAGGCTCGTGGACACAACTGAAGTAACTATATATGGTATTGGTGAATAATTTGTGCATGAAGTGATTTAAATAGATTTAGCATGAATTCTTGAGTCATTAAGATAAGCGAGATTTTATGTTGAGTATAAAGACAAAGGAGTGAGTTTAATAGTGTTAATCATATTTAGTATTAGCAGTATGGTGGTTTAGTGAAATACTAAATGGAGGATTGGAGTTTTGTGACAAGTTGTCATTATTTTATTGAGAAAATTAAGATGATTCGAGTTAATGATTGATTTTGAAGCCGTGATTATGTGTGGGATAAGAATGTAAGAAGAATAGCTGAAGTTAAAATATTAGGTTGAAGTTTTAGCGAACTCTTAATTGATTCTTTGGAAATAAATGCAAGTGCTTTTGATGATGAACTTGATATGGTGTAACATATGTAAAGTTACAGTTATGAGGCAAGTAAAGAATGAATTTTTACAGGAATTTTTGTTTGACAAATGAGAAGTGAGAGCATAGGATTAAACTTAGTGAAATTATTGGATATAGATTATAAGTCCCTCATACAAGTAGAAGAACTATATCATAAATAGGAATATGAAATAGTGGAAATCGTTTAAGTAGCAACCTCAAGATTCCAAAGTAGATAAAAATGATCGGAAGTATTATTGTGTGTAGGATCGAATTAAGAAAGTTTAGGTGTTGACATTGATTCGTGAACCATTTGTGGGTTAGAAGATAATGATTTTCAAGGTGGAATTGTCTTTAAATTGGAGGTCCTACCGGGAGTCAAACCCAGGTCGCTGGATTCAAAGTCCAGAGTGCTGGATTAAATTAGAGGTCTTACCATAGAACTTGGTCCAAGGATTTGACAATGTAATTAATTGGTGTGAAATATTTGATAAGGGAAGCAAGAATGACTCTCATAGTCTTATAAGTTAAGGAGATTAGACCATTAAGGTGTAGAAAGCTTGGAATTATGACATGAAGATTTAGAAGAGAGAAATGACTTCGATCAGGTTGACTAGAATTTGAAACTTTTATTCCCTAATGCAAGTTCTTAGCAATGTATTGAGTGGATTATGCTCAGTATTTTTCTTAAAGAGGTTAGACATAACGAATTTTGAGGGCAAAATTCCTAAAAGGTGGGGAGAATTGTAACATCCTGAAAATTTAATACAGGATTAAAGAGTGTTTTGGAAATGATAAATGGAGAAATTAGGAATTTTGGGAATTTTTGGGAATTTTTGGAGATTTTTGAGAATATTTTAGAAATATTAAGTAATTAATGTGCATATAATTAATTAAGAAATGAAGAGTTTGAAATATGAGGGAATGGTAAAGTTAAAAATATTTTGAAGATTCAGAAGATTGGAGAATGGTTTGAGTGGTTTTAAGTTAAAAAGTGTACACTATGGCAAGCTTGGGCTACAAATCATCAAAAACCACCTTATTTCCCCTCAACCAAACACACCCTCCCTCCCTTCCTTATCAAACATTTCGAAACACACACACCCCCCCTCCATCTGAAACGCGCGACGCCCCTCCCTCCCTCTTCACCATTTTTCTTCTTCCTCACACCTCACAAATCGGCCTCTCCTTCCAAAAAGCTTCCTCATTTCCGTTTCTCACCTTTTCTCCTTCATAAATCAGTGTAAATCGCGTCTGATCGGTGGTTGTTTGTGGCGAACTGGAGGTGCCATTTTCTGGCGACGGCGGGTTTCATTTCCGGCGGCGGCGGCGACGACCATACTTTCCGGCGAGGTCGACATTTGAGGTAAAAGGAGTGGATTTTTCACGTTGTTATTCTCTTTTCAACTCCATAGCATCTTTTTCCTAAACTCCTCCTTCTCTTCCAGTTCGGCCCACCTCGTGGAGGCCGTTCTCCGGCGAGTCTCACGGCGGCCGACGACCACCGACCGCCTCTTCTTCCATTCTAGAACTTTGTAAGCCTCTAGCCTCTTGTGTAATTGATTTTTCGCATGAAGTTGCCACTTTTAAGTTAGGGTTTGGACATGAGTAAATTATTTAAGCCTTAAACAAGGAAGTTGTGCTTGAATAAATGAGAAATTGAAGATTTTTGGGAGTATTTAGGCCTGGTGACGTTGGAAGTAATTTAAGAATTATATTGGCAATTTGTTTGGCTCTTTTAGGTAAGGGGTTTGCTAAAGGATAAGGTTTTGGACAAAATTTGGTGATTAGGTAATGATAGTTAAGGTTGGTTATTGTTGTTGGAATGTTAATGTTGGCAGGAGTGGTGTTTGAAAAGAGGTTGAATAGTTAAAGTATGGATTTGAAGCGGTTATGGTGGTCTGAAAGGCTACTTGGTTTATGGTGAAAGGTTTAGGTGTTATGGGAGTGAGAAATTACCTTGGAAAGTTTTGGAGAATATTTAGGAATTCTTTAAAGTTGGGATTTTGTTAATGTAAGATGACTTGCTTGGAATGATAGTTTATAAATGCTTGTGAAGCTTATTTTAGAATGTTGGTTTTAGTTAGATTGGTGGTTGTGAGGAAATTTGAAAGTTAAAGTGTGGATTAAAAGAGATTTTGATTATGAAATGGTTTGAAATTGTGTGTAGGGGAAGTTGGTAAATGAAGTTTGAAAAATTTGTTATGCCAAGTCATGTTTGGAATGAGGTGGATGATTAGTTAGCTTTGGAAGGTAATATTTGGGTAAACAATATTTATGAGGGTGGAATATTGATTTTTTTAACCATTATGGGGAATTTGGCAAAGAATGATAAGGAAGTGAGTAGATAAAGTGTTATTGGAATGAATAGGAAGTAATGAGTTTTGTTCTTGAAGATTTGGGCAAGTTGTCATGAATTTTGTAAGCCTTTAAAATGCTTCAAAGTTGGGATTTGATTGGTTGAAAGATAGTTACAATAAAATTGGTGTTTGGTAATATTTATTAAGGGTTATGCAAATATTGAAATAATTGAAATAGTTAAAGTGGTGTTTGGAAAGGAGTGTGGTTATTAAAATATTGAAGAAAGGGGAAATGTTATATAATGGAATGTGAGGAGTATGAAGGAAGTTGTGTGAGGTTGAGAGACCTCCTTAGTGTCAAAATAATATTAATAAGGTTAGCTTGGTAGGTTTTGTAAGTGTGGGATGATTTTTGACAAGAAATGGTAAGGTTTAATACTATGGACGTTATAGGTAATTGGTCAAGGGAATTATGGGGCCTAAAAGAGTATAGACTATTCTAATATTAGGAGTAATTGTTTACTTCAATAATTGTTTAGAATTAGATTGAATGGGTGGTCAAAGTCACTGATATTGTGTGTTGACTATCAGCAGCTCACTGCGATATTGTAGACGACGGTGCTTCGAGGGAAGCTCACGGAAGGCAATAACTAAGGATATATATAGTACTGTTTTTAAGCTTGGACAGGTAATCACGCTTAACTGACTGTGATACTGAGGGTGACGGTAGTTGAGGATTTCTAAAATCCTCTTCTACTTTTATATATATAAATGAAATGTGTTCAGATTATTTTATATTTAAACGTGGGCTGTAGGGTACCTTTCTAAATAAACTGTACTTTATATATATATATTTATATATAAATCTTTTCTATGTTGCATGACACTGATTATTAGTACCATCGGCCGATGTAACCATCGATTTGCGCAAATCGATAGGTTAATTGTACGGGTTCCTCAGATTGTAAAGGAACCAGGGATATTTTCACATTTTAGAGTGGTCCCTTTTTATGCTTTCAGATTTGAGACTGGGCACAGTGTCAATCACGTTTATTTTTGTCTGTTGAGAGATGGATGTATCTGTCCTGTATATATATATATATATATATATATATATATATATATATATATATATATATATATATATATATATATATATGTTACGTGGTTTATGCAGGTTTTGAAAACTGTGGTACCCTGTAGACACTCCACTACCCCACTCCTGGGTCTCACAGTGAGTTAAGTAGTGATTACTGAGACATAGTTTTGTCTCACCCCATTCCCTTCATTTTTTTCAGGTGATCATGCTCAGAGAAGGAAGCAGAGAGGAAGGGAAAGGATCGGCCGGCCCACACGAATAGGCCGGAGGTGATCTATAATGAATATATATTGCCATTTATTAGGCTGCATCTGCTTCCGCATTTGTTGTATATTTTGAGTGAAGTGTATTGCTAATTGACTGTTTAATTGAATATTTTAATTGCTGCTTTAATTACTGATATTGTCATTACGTGACAGATTTGGCTGTATCACACACTTTGTTAGTGTGATGATTGATTATATATTGTATGTGATCAACTGCTACAGGAGGATTGCCTGCTATTGGAAAGACAATCCCTTTTACTGATTGAGCTTAGCGATGTTTGATTTCGCTTTGTGATACTGACATGTTAAGTCAGAGATTTGTGTATTGGTGATGTGTTGATTTAATGACGCTAATGATTGGTGTTGTTGACACATGCTGTGTTAGGTGATTAAGTCACCATTGTATTGAATAATATTATTAGTTTTACAGGTGAATGGTCATGATCAAGTTAAGGAAATTCTCTTTTCCTAACTTGATTATATGAGGTGAATGTTGATTGTTAGTAGGTTAAAGGAGGTTGTTTTTCTCACATAACCATGTTAGATGGGCCCGCTCTAATATGGTTTATTCTTATGTAGTTTGGTTAGTTCTTTTTCTAACCATGTTAGGTGATTCTTTTCTAACATGGTTAGATTTAGGTTATTGTATTGTATGTATGATTTATTAGGATGATGATGGTCCTTTTGCTAACTATGTTAGAAGATTCTCTTTTCTAACATAGTTAGATGTGTAACCTCTTATTAATAGAGAAATTCTTTTGCTAACTATGTTAGGTGAATCTTTTCCTAACATAGTTAGATTCCATTGTTTGGATTGTTTTGATTAGCAATGTGTTAGGTTAAGATTAATATTATATTAGTAGGAGGTACGTTACAACTTGGTATCAGTTTTATGGTAAACGATACCCTGCCTGTTGCATTGCATATAGAATGGCAATATATATTCCTTTTCCCTTTCCGATGTGCATGATCACTAACCCTTGTTTTGAGGATATGTGCAGTGAATTTTGCGGACAAAATTCCTATGGTGGGGAGAGCGGTCATTCCGTACTAAGATTTATTTGAAGTAGAATGATTAGAATGAGACTTACTCAGGTTTGACACTTGTTGAAGTCTCTCAAGTGCTTGCATTTATGATTATTAAATCTTTTTCCGCTTTTATTTTAAAAGCGGAGTGGCATTGAGGTAAAATGAAAGTTCTAGTATGGTGGGTAAGGTTTCACTTGGCTTATTAGTTATGAGGAGAGAAAATGTTCGTTAGGATGCGTGCCAACAAGTTGGTAACTTTTAGTTTCTAGCTCATGGACTTCTATTAAGATATAGGGAACATCTAATATGTCTAGAAGGAATACAAATAAACCATGTAGGAAGATTGATTTGAGTCACAATTGGATTATACTTTGGGGTGATTTAGAATTTCAATTAAGGATATATTTGGTCCTTATTAATGGATGAAGAAATCCTTATAGAGGTATAGCTCAAAAAATGGTCATATGGAATAGGAAGCATTTGAATATAGAACAAGTTATAGCAACTAGGTGAGATCGGGAAGGAATGTTTCGATTACTATACTTCAAGATTCAAACTAATTTGATAATTGTAGAATTGGAAATGATATTGGTGAGGGAAGATTCATGATGTAGATTCAGATAATATTGTCGATAAGATAAAAGTTGTAAATACTATAAATATGGTTATGACCTTAAGTTAAAGGAGAATTGTGAGGGCTCTCTTGGTTTATCAGGCATATTGATGTTAATGCTTATGAAGAATTCAATCGGTACAAATCGTTGGGACTAATATAGGTGGAATTATGAGATTTAAGTTAAAATGGACTGGCTTGTATTGATTAAAGTTAGAGGCATTTGACAGGAATTAACAATTTTGATAATTGGAGAAAAATGATGATTATGGGTTGAGGATTGACTAGAATAGTTTGATTAAAAAGTGAAATGGAGGAAGAAAAATTAAATTTAGGTTTTGAATTAAAGTTGATTTAGGAGGATTGTTTAAAACTAAGATGAAGAATATATTAGTTATGAGTTGAAGAATAAGTAAGATAAATTGTTGAATTTGAGGTTTTGCGCTTACAGGAATATATATACTATTTTGGTCATGAAACTTAGTATTATTGGGTACGAATTAGTGTTTAGGCTCGTGGACACAACTGAAGTAACTATATATGGTATTGGTGAATAATTTGTGCATGAAGTGATTTAAATAGATTTAGCATGAATTCTTGAGTCATTAAGATAAGCGAGATTTTATGTTGAGTATAAAGACAAAGGAGTGAGTTTAATAGTGTTAATCATATTTAGTATTAGCAGTATGGTGGTTTAGTGAAATACTAAATGGAGGATTGGAGTTTTGTGACAAGTTGTCATTATTTTATTGAGAAAATTAAGATGATTCGAGTTAATGATTGATTTTGAAGCCGTGATTATGTGTGGGATAAGAATGTAAGAAGAATAGCTGAAGTTAAAATATTAGGTTGAAGTTTTAGCGAACTCTTAATTGATTCTTTGGAAATAAATGCAAGTGTTTTTGATGATGAACTTGATATGGTGTAACATATGTAAAGTTACAGTTATGAGGCAAGTAAAGAAT
Organism: Mimosa pudica; assembly: GCA_029929735.1. Classification (NCBI taxonomy): domain Eukaryota; kingdom Viridiplantae; phylum Streptophyta; class Magnoliopsida; order Fabales; family Fabaceae; genus Mimosa; species Mimosa pudica. The sequence goes on along the minus strand of JAKELP010000051.1, from coordinate 496,940 downwards.
GAATTTTTACAGGAATTTTTGTTTGACAAATGAGAAGTGAGAGCATAGGATTAAACTTAGTGAAATTATTGGATATAGATTATAAGTCCCTCATACAAGTAGAAGAACTATATCATAAATAGGAATATGAAATAGTGGAAATCGTTTAAGTAGCAACCTCAAGATTCCAAAGTAGATAAAAATGATCGGAAGTATTATTGTGTGTAGGATCGAATTAAGAAAGTTTAGGTGTTGACATTGATTCGTGAACCATTTGTGGGTTAGAAGATAATGATTTTCAAGGTGGAATTGTCTTTAAATTGGAGGTCCTACCGGGAGTCAAACCCAGGTCGCTGGATTCAAAGTCCAGAGTGCTGGATTAAATTAGAGGTCTTACCATAGAACTTGGTCCAAGGATTTGACAATGTAATTAATTGGTGTGAAATATTTGATAAGGGAAGCAAGAATGACTCTCATAGTCTTATAAGTTAAGGAGATTAGACCATTAAGGTGTAGAAAGCTTAAAATTATGACATGAAGATTTAGAAGAGAGAAATGACTTCGATCAGGTTGACTAGAATTTGAAACTTTTATTCCCTAATGCAAGTTCTTAGCAATGTATTGAGTGAATTATGCTCAGTATTTTTCTTAAAGAGGTTAGACATAACGAATTTTGAGGGCAAAATTCCTAAAAGGTGGGGAGAATTGTAACATCCTGAAAATTTAATACAGGATTAAAGAGTGTTTTGGAAATGATAAATGGAGAAATTAGGAATTTTGGGAATTTTTGGAGATTTTTGAGAATATTTTAGAAATATTAAGTAATTAATGTGCATATAATTAATTAAGAAATGAAGAGTTTGAAATATGAGGGAATGGTAAAGTTAAAAATATTTTGAAGATTCAGAAGATTGGAGAATGGTTTGAGTGGTTTTAAGTTAAAAAGTGTACACTATGGCAAACTTAGACTACAAATCATCAAAAACCACCTTATTTCCCCTCAACCAAACACACCCTCCCTCCCTTCCTTATCAAACATTTCGAAACACACACACACCCCCCCTCCATCTGAAACGCGCGACGCCCCTCCCTCCCTCTTCACCATTTTTCTTCTTCCTCACACCTCACAAATCGGCCTCTCCTTCCAAAAAGCTTCCTCATTTCCGTTTCTCACCTCTTCTCCTTCATAAATCAGTGTAAATCGCGTCTGATCGGTGGTTGTTTGTGGCGAACTGGAGGTGCCATTTTCTGGCGACGGCGGGTTTCTTTTCCTTCATAAATCAGTGTAAAAGGAGTGGATTTTTCACGTTGTTCTTCTCTTTTCAACTCCATAGCATCTTTTTCCTAAACTCCTCCTTCTCTTCCAGTTCGGCCCACCTCGTGGAGGCCGTTCTCCGGCGAGTCTCACGGCGGCCGACGACCACCGACCGCCTCTTCTTCCATTCTAGAACTTTGTAAGCCTCTAGCCTCTTGTGTAATTGATTTTTCGCATGAAGTTGCCTCTTTTAAGTTAGGGTTTAGACATGAGTAAATTATTTAAGCTTTAAACAAGGAAGTTGTGCTTGAATAAATGAGAAATTGAAGATTTTTAGGAGTATTTAGGCCTGGTGACGTTGGAAGTAATTTAAGAATTATATTGGCAATTTGTTTGGCTCTTTTAGGTAAGGGGTTTGCTAAAGGATAAGGTTTTGGACAAAATTTGGTGATTAGGTAATGATAGTTAAGGTTGGTTATTGTTGTTGGAATGTTAATGTTGGCAGGAGTGGTGTTTGAAAGAGGTTGAATAGTTAAAGTATGGATTTGAAGCGGTTATGGTGGTCTGAAAGGCTACTTGGTTTATGGTGAAAGGTTTAGGTGTTATGGAAGTGAGAAATTACCTTGGAAAGTTTTAGAGAATATTTAGGAATTCTTTAAAGTTGGGATTTTGTTAATGTAAGATGACTTGAATGGAATGATAGTTTATAAATGCTTGTGAAGCTTATTTTAGAATGTTGGTTTTAGTTAGATTGGTGGTTGTGAGGAAATTTGAAAGTTAAAGTGTGGATTAAAAGAGATTTTGATTATGAAATGGTTTGAAATTGTGTGTAGGGGAAGTTGGTAAATGAAGTTTGAAAAATTTGTTATGCCAAGTCATGTTTGGAATGAAGTGGATGATTAGTTAGCTTTGGAAGGTAATATTTGGGTAAACAATATTTATGAGGGTGGAATATTGATTTTTTTAACCATTATGGGGAATTTGGCAAAGAATGATAAGGAAGTGAGTAGATAAAGTGTTATTGGAATGAATAGGAAGTAATGAGTTTTGTTCTTGAAGATTTGGGCAAGTTGTCATGAATTTTGTAAGCCTTTAAAATGCTTCAAAGTTGGGATTTGATTGGTTGAAAGATAGTTACAATAAAATTGGTGTTTGGTAATATTTATTAAGGGTTATGCAAATATTGAAATAATTGAAATAGTTAAAGTGGTGTTTGGAAAGGAGTGTGGTTATTAAAATATTGAAGAAAGGGGAAATGTTATATAATGGAATGTGAGGAGTATGAAGGAAGTTGTGTGAGGTTGAGAGACCTCCTTAGTGTCAAAATAATATTAATAAGGTTAGCTTGATAGGTTTTGTAAGTGTGGGATGATTTTTGACAAGAAATGGTAAGGTTTAATACTATGGAAGTTATAGGTAATTGGTCAAGGGAATTATGGGGCCTAAAAGAGTATAGACTATTCTAATATTAGGAGTAATTGTTTACTTCAATAATTGTTTAGAATTAGTTTGAATGGGTGGTCAAAGTCACTGATATTGTGTGTTGACTATCAGCAGCTCACTGCGATATTGTAGACGACGGTGCTTCGAGGGAAGCTCACGGAAGGCAATAACTAAGGATATATATAGTACTGTTTTTAAGCTTGGACAGGTAATCACGCTTAACTGACTGTGATACTGAGGGTGACGGTAGTTGAGGATTTCTAAAATCCTCTTCTACTTTTATATATATAAATGAAATGTGTTCAGATTATTTTATATTTAAACGTGGGCTGTAGGGTACCTTTCTAAATAAACTGTACTTTATATATATATTTATATATAAATCTTTTGTATGTTGCATGACACTGATTATTAGTACCATCGGCCGATGTAACCATCGATTTGCGCAAATCGATAGGTTAATTGTACGGGTTCCTCGGATTGTAAAGGAACCAGGGATATTTTCACATTTTAGAGTGGTCCCTTTTAATGCTTTCAGATTTGAGACTGGGCACAGTGTCAATCACGTTTATTTTTGTCTATTGAGAGATGGATGTATCTGTGCTGTATATATATATATATATATATATATATATATATATATTACGTGGTTTATGCAGGTTTTGAAAACTGTGGTACCCTGTAGACACTCCATTACCCCACTCCTGGGTCTCACAGTGAGTTAAGTAGTGATTACTGAGACATAGTTTTGTCTCACCCCATTCCCTTCATTTTTTTCAGGTGATCATGCTCAGAGAGGGAAGCAGAGAGGAAGGGAAAGGATCGGCCGGCCCACACGAATAGGCCGGAGGTGATCTATAATGAATATATATTGCCATTTATTAGGCTGCATCTGCTTCCGCATTTGTTGTATATTTTGAGTGAAGTGTATTGCTAATTGACTGTTTAATTGAATCTGTTAATTGCTGCTTTAATTACTGATATTGTCATTACGTGACAGATTTGGCTGTATCACACACTTTGTTAGTGTGATGATTGATTATATATTGTATGTGATCAACTGCTACAGGAGGATTGCCTGCTATTGGAAAGACAATCCCTTTTACTGATTGAGCTTAGCGATGTTTGATTTCGCTTTGTGATATTGACATGTTAAGTCAGAGATTTGTGTATTGGTGATGTGTTGATTTAATGAAGCTAATGACTGGTGTTGTTGACACATGCTGTGTTAGGTGATTAAGTCACCATTGTATTGAATAATATTATTAGTTTTACAGGTGAATGGTCATGATCAAGTTAAGGAAATTCTCTTTTCCTAACTTGATTATATGAGGTGAATGTTGATTGTTAGTAGGTTAAAGGAGGTTGTTTTTCTCACATAACCATGTTAGATGGGTCCCGCTCTAATATGGTTTATTCTTATGTAGTTTGGTTAGTTCTTTTTCTAACCATGTTAGGTGATTCTTTTCTAACATGGTTAGATTTAGGTTATTGTATTGTATGTATGCTTTATTAGGATGATGATGGTCCTTTTGCTAACTATGTTAGAAGATTCTCTTTTCTAACATAGTTAGATGTGTAACCTCTTATTAATAGAGAAATTCTTTTGCTAACTATGTTAGGTAAATCTTTTCCTAACATAGTTAGATTCCATTGTTTGGATTGTTTTGATTAGCAATGTGTTAGGTTAAGATTAATATTATATTAGTAGGAGGTACGTTACAGTTTACTCTAAGAACAAATGATGTTACTCACTTAAGTACAATGAATGCTCTTAATAAATGAAGAGACTTAACTACAAAGAGTACAAGATGAATAATAAATAAAACTCTCAATGTATTAAGTGCTCTCTTACTTTTCTGGGCAGCTTTGAATGCTTGAAGAATATTCTCAGTTTTTCTCTCTAGTTTCTTCGGTGATCTTTATAAATGAAGATGAACTTCTTTATATAGCATCTTCAAGGATTCTCTTTCTTGGTAGTTAACAATGCCGTTTGAATTTAGCCGTTATTCCCTTGTTACCGTTGAACCAATTAATGCTCCATTAATGCTCAGCAGGGTAGACTTGCTTTATTTCTGAAAAGCAACTATGACAACTCTGCTCTGCCAAAAAGCATTCTGACACTGCACTGCTGTTCGTTCTGACATTCTGATTGCTACCAGAAGCAATTCCTCATCCGGAAGCAACAACACTCAGTTCTGCACTAGAACGTTAGTCCAACAATATTAACACATAGTCACATGCAGTGGGAGTTCAATTGTCTATGGGAAGCTCTCTTACTTCCGGAAGCAATTCCACATCCGGAAGCACTCCTACTAGAAACTATGTTATGACTTAGAGTTATATCCACTGACGCTCGGTGTTGTCTAATCCAATAGACAGCGCTAGTCACTCAATTTACTCTAAGGCTTCCGGAAGCAATTCTGCATCCGGTTGTGTCCTAACTTAGTCTCAAGGATTTGGTACTCTAACATTCTTAGACTTAGTTATGACTTAGTGACTTACAAGCTTCCGCTGTGGGATGACCCTTTCATCCGCGAGCGCTAGTCCTAATCCATTCGGAAGTAAATCCACATCCGGTTGTACTCTTGCTTGGGGTTCTATATTAACCTAATTCTTTCTAAGTGTTTAACTGGTTCTTTCATATTTTAGTCTTCATCAAAATTTAAGATTCTAACATTCTCCCCCTTTTTGATGATGACAAACTAAGTTATCTAATAAGTTCATACTAAGTAAATAATTAAATAACACACAGATGAACTCAAAAATGAACTTCATTAGTAAATCAATTACAAATATGATAAGGAAAACATAAGTACAAATACTGAACAGTAAGGCAGATAACTTATGCATGAAAAATATGAAGAAAATTCCTAAGCTAAATGCATGAGAGGTTGGGGTTCTAGAGCGGGTGCCTCTTGTTTCTCTCTAACTGTTTCTGCTTATGCTTCTCTTGCATCTCAGCCCACTTCTCTTCTTTCGTTTGTTGATCAATCTGAGCAAGAATATCTTGGAGCTCTTTCTCCTCTCTGGCCTTTCTTTGCCTTTCAAGCTCCAGAGATTCCTCAATAGCCCTTTTCAGTTCATTGACCTCAGTAAGCCCAGCAAACTCTCCAAATGGTGACTTTGAGATGGGAATGGATCCAAAGGGATAATGGACAGTCTTGACCTTTACATTCCACACAGGATAGTTGGGGTCTTCAGCCTGACTTGACTTTGCTTTCCCCTTTCCCTTGCCTTTCCTTTTCTCTTGAGGAGGCTTAGCACGTTCCCTTTCTGCATCGAGGTAAGCAAGCTGTTCAAAGGTGATGCGATCAGTCAAGCCATACCGCTCAAATTCCTCTGGAGTCATGTCTTCCACCTCTAACTTAACTTCCGCAAGTGGCGGAATTTCTTCAGGAGGCACCTGGGTGGATGACTGTGGCTCAGATGCTTCCCCAGATTGAGGCATTCTATCCAACTCATGGTCCTCGGGGTGAGCAAGTGGTTCCTCTTCTTCAGGCTCAGAGGGCTCAGATGTAGCAGCCCCTTTTCTGGCAAATGATTTTACTCTCGATCTACTAAACCTGATCACTGGAGAAGGAGGAGGGGCTGGCTCAGAAGAAGGGATTGGCTTGGCAATCACTATAACTGACGGGTCTGGCCTCTTATACCCATACTTCATCAGAATTTCCTCAAATATATTCTGGGCAGGCACAGAAGGAGGAGGCTCAGTAGATGATGAAGGCTCAGGCTCAGATGGTGGAGCTTCAGCAGGCTGAGTCTCAACAGGCTGATCAACCAGCACCATTTCCAGATTTGACTTGCTGGCGGACTGCTGTTGATGCATGAATCTGATGGCTTCCCCACGGATTAAACTTTCTGCTCTGCCCATTCTCTTCAAATCCATGGCACGGCGGAGGGCAGCAGCAATGTCCTCATCTAGCCATAGGGAGGGTTGAGTGAGAATATCTCTCCCCCTTTTGGCATCATCAATAAGGGCGAGTGTTACAATCTGTTACTAATTACTTAATTAACCAATGATATCCTTTTTAGATCTAATAACCTCTTTACTAACTATGATAGAAAAATGATTTCCATACTATCAATGTCCTATCATAGTTAGGAAAGGAATTTCCTAATGATTAAATACTATCCATGATAGGAAAAAATATCCTGATACAACCTGAACACTATCATGGATAATTAATAACTAACCATGTTAGAAAAGATTTGCCTAACATGGTTATTAAACAAAACTAATTGATATTAAACAAATAATAAATATATATACATGCGGAAGCAGATGCAGGCCTATACAAATTGGCAATATACACAACTAATTAATCTAAATAACCTTTGAAACCTAATTCCCTTTCCTTATGCTTGCGCCTGTGCATGAATACATGCAAAAATGTCAGTAATCGTGGGATGAGACAATTTGTCCCAGTAATCACCGCTTAACTCACTATAACAGTGAGATGTGCGGTAGTGAGGGCGTCTAAAGGGTACCACAGTTTTAAAAACAAGAATAATAATATATATAACCAGATCTTCTTTCATTCCTTACTCAAGTCCCTCTATCACATCCAAGTCAACTCAACAGACAAAAATAAACGTGATTGACACTGTGCCCAGTCTCAAATCTGAAAGCATGAAAAAGGGAGCATTTTAAATAGTGAAAACATCCCTGAAAAGGGAGCACTATAAATAATGAAAAAATCCCTGGTTCCTTTACAATTCGAGGAACCTGTACAATTAACTATCGATTTGCGCAAATCGATAGGTTACATCGGCCGACGGTACTAATAATCAGTGTCATGCAATGCTCACAATCCCTATTCTATATTCCATCAACATAACTCCCTAATTTTCTCTACACAACCTACGATACATCCAATCCACTGTACCTCTCAATATCTCTGTCAAATCAAAATACCAATATCCCAATATCTATACACTCACATACACAGTCCAACAATATCACCAGCAGGATACTACATATATAATGTATCAAAATCTTTTATATGAAAATAATCGTGTTTGAAAGGCACCCGATAGCCTGTTTTATATAAAAATACCTTTTCAAATATAATAATATATATAGAGAGGGTGAGAAAGGATTTTAAAAAATCCCCAACTAACATCACCCTCAATGTTATAGTAAGGTAAGTGTGATTACCTATCGCCCTTTAGCACTCTGTTACTCTTCCTTACCGTTTCCTCGTAAGTTTTCTTCAAATACCACCACCATGATATAATCCTATAATAATAGGATACAGAATGACAAATCAATATCATTCCCCATTATAATACTTTAGCGTCTCTCGCTCGTATCTTATCTTACTACCCAATCTCATTCTTCTTTTACATTCTCTTATGAAATATTTTCATTATTGTTTAGACTAAGTATCTTTAACCATAACAATCAAAATCAAGTAGTTATTATAAAGCAAGCCAACGATGACTAAAATCCAACAACCAACATAAAGAATCGTAAATCAAAGCAATCCACATCCAAGGCAATCAAAGGAAAACAAGTTCAACAAGCACTATACTCCATCCTTAACATGTTCCGTATTAGTAAACTATGTAATTCTCACGTAAGTTTATATAAGTCAATACCATGCCTCAATTAGATTCTCTCACAAGCATACAACCATTATCAATATTCCACTTATAAAGCGTAACCACAACCTTCAACACCCTTCTTTTAGAACAATGAAAGCGACATATGAAAGAGGAAAAGTACCAAGGTTTAGAATCATGCATTTTATCTCAAGGTTACTGCCTATCCAGAATTGTCACCAATTCACTATAATACCTCATATACCAACTAGATCCATATCCAAGTAAACAGAATATTTAGCTACTAATCACTAGTAAAATAAAAATCAAATGAAAGTCACTCAAATCCTTCATTAATCAATTTGGTCAAAACTTTCACTCATAGATTTACCGAAGCATCCATGATAATAAAAGGACAAGAATTTAATATACACTCACCCCTTTCATATCCAAATTAGACCACCTAATACATATATCTCTGTAATACCCCTTTAAAATGCTAGAAGACATTTCTTATCATTTCATTTCCTAATAATACACCTGATTTCATTAAAGAATTACAACCAAAACTTGATAAAGAAGAGTCTCAAGCTTGATCAGTTATTTGCCAACTCCTTAATTTTTCAATCAATTCATTTTACACATGGACAATGGCTGAAACAATTGGAAAACTTAGAACAAGTGTAAGTAACATTTTTGAATCAGTAAAATTAATAGCTTTTCATATTCAGATCTAATCCCACATCATTTTTGCTAAACAGTAAGCATCATGAACTCAAGTTGAACTCCAAAATTGACCAAAATAAGATAGGAAACATAATTTCAAAACCCTCCATTTAACAAACACTTATTCTCATCCTACACAAAACTAACTTGCAGTTATTTGATCAACTTTAACTCACATTTAACTACATTCATCAAACTCCCAATAAAATAGAAATCACTAAAGTTAATGTCTTCCCTGTTTAGTCCAAATGACTGAACCAAGAATAATGAAATAAAGTAACAAAGTGTTATTAAAAGCACACATATAAACACTTTCAAACAATAATTCCTATACAATAATCATGACTAATGAGTCACAAATTCTTATTTCACTTTCTTAAATCATAAACCAAATGAATCCCACTCAAACAAAATAAGTATTTTGGTCTCTTCTAACCTCATTTGGCCAAGACAGTCCACACAAGCAACAAGGAAACTAACTACCATTCACAGCATACTTTAAAATCTACATGATAAGCAATTATGCACTTTAACAATCTTTCTTCTTTACTCAAGAAGGCAAAAGATCCAACAAATAGAATAGTCATGCTTAAATAACAATTTGATGTATCCTAAAGCCAAGAATCACTTTATAAATTCTGATTTTATATTCCATAAGATACCACCAGCCAAAACAACGATTATTTCATGTTTTTCCGTTATCTCCAAGAGAACCTTATTTATCCAATTAAACATCAGTCCACTCCAAACATAGTATATTCTGTTATAATTAAATTTCATACCCATCTCTTTGTTAATCACAAGGGGTAGTAAAAACAAAAGCATTACCAACATACAACAACATACATGTGTTTTCCATCATGAACCCAACCAAGTTGCACACTAGAAATTCCAAAGATTCACCTATATTAATACTAGAGTGAACCTGCCTTAACAAATTTAAAATCTAAATCCTTAGAAATCACGAATTGACAAATTCCACTAACTAAATCTACATAATAATTATCCAATGCACTTCACAACACCTTCAAAATTGCACAATACCAAGACAATCATAAAATGCAACACCCATGAAGTTAATTAGAGACACAAAGATTAGGTTTTTCAACAAATCCAACCGAAACTCAACTGAAAACTCAAATCCTTCCTAAAACTTCAAAACCCAAGCCTAAACATGATTGTTGGTGGATTATCAAACCCAAAACAGAAAATCCTTTTCGGCCTCCCCTCTCAACTCGCGAAGAACAAGAAGAAAAGGGATAGGAATGGAAGAAATGAGACTACCTGAACTCGTTTTTGACCTTCTGTAACTCGCCGGAGCTCGACGTCACCGGAAAATGGCCGGAAATCGACCATTATTGACTGGACGAATGAAAAGAACCAAAAGAGGAGGGAAACATGAGGAAACAAACATTGAAATGAAAGCATAGCTCGAGATATGCTAGAAAGGTCGGAGCTTTACCTCAACCAACATTGTTCGCCGCTACTTCGCCGGATAACGAAAAAGAAACAGAGACGGTGGAGGCAGAGAGTGACGAGGATGAAGAACACAGGAAAGAGAAAGAAGAGATGGGTTTCGGTGAGGATGAGAGGAGAAGTAAGACGGACGGCTTCGTTGCCGCCGTCGCCGGTGGCCGTCGTCGGGGAAGGGAGAGGAACGAAGAAGAAGAAGACGGAGGGAGGGTCTGGTGAGAGGGAGGAAGGCTCGAGAGAGAGAGATGTCGGTTGAGAGGGAGTGAGTTGAGTGTATATATATATATATATATTTGTGAAAATTACCATTAACTACCCTATCATTTATTCTTAATTATATTTCTAGCCCAAAAGTTTGCATATATTATTTTTACTCTCTCTTTCTATCATACTATTTTTTAGGTTTCAAAAATATTTGTTCATGAAAGTTTATAGCACCAATTAATTCGTTTTACTATACTTATTTAAATCCCAAACTAAGTGAGATTTAATATTCATAAATTGCCCAAAAAAATCATAAAATTCTTCCCTAAAACCCTAAATTTTCTTAAGGACACCTCAATAATCTCGTATTATCTTTAATTTGAAAATTGGGATGTTACAGCGAGGGCCAGGGAGGAGGGAGAGGGGGATGGAGGGGGTTCAGGACCATATCTGGGTGGTGAGTGATGAGGTGATGAGGGAGAGGGTGAAGGAGAGGGGCTTGGATAGAAGAAGGAAGGTGAGTCTGTAAATATACCTGTATAGATGAGGGGAGGTGAGTTGGGTGGTGAAGGTATATTTCTCGCAAGGGTCCTCTGATTGTGTATGGAACTGAAGGGGCTAAGGGTGTGGAGAGGTTGGTTGGGTGATTGTGAGTGGTTGGGGGAGTTTTGGTGGTTGGATGTGTTAGAGTGGCTAGGGGAGTTGTGAGGAGAGGGTGAGTGGTGAGGGGAGTTGAGGTGAGGGTCAGAGTCATTGTGAGGGCTTGGTGGGGGTGATTGGTACGGTGAGGGATGATTTGGTCATTCTGTGGGGGAGGTGGGGGTGGAGGAGGAGGAGGAGGTGGTGGTTGAGTGGGATGAGGCTGAGGGATCTGGAAGTGGTTGAGGAGAAGGTCAAGTTTGGCTTCTACTCTACCAAAGCGATCCTTCAAACCCTGGATCCTCTGCTCTTGCTGGTGGAAGGCTGCATCACATTCTGCTCTTAGAGGAGCCATCAAAGGATCAGGCAACATGAATAGGATTTCATCTCTGAGCTCAGCAATCAGCGTCTTCTGAGCAGCAGACATCCTCGGAGCACGGCTAGGACCAGCATGAGAGTCAACTTCTTGATCCCCTGCTCCAGACACAGAGGGAACTGTTGTGTGTGAAGCGCTCCCAGCCTGAGATCCAGACCGAGTGGGCATCGCTGGCTTGAGATACTTGAGTCCCATCTTGCCCAAGTTCATCGACCCCATGGGCAGACACTTGATGTTATCGGCTTCCTCAGTGGATTTAATGTTGAATTTCTCCAAGAGGAAGGCGATGAGCTGAGGGTAGGGAAGAGAAGCAGGTTTCCCCCTTTCTTTGCTTTCAAACCATCTGTTGAACTCTATGCTGATCAGTTGCCCAGGGTTGATAGGCTGATGGGTAAGGAACTTGGCGAGCCAAGGGTTGTCCAGCCCGGTGAACTCATTGAAGTTGCCCCCTTTGTTAGCCATTAACCTCGAGTAGATGTACTGGAGCACTCGCTTTGGGTCGGGCATACCAGACACCTTCTTGCCCGTGGTTTCATAAGCCTGCTCCAGTGCCTTCTGATCCAGCTTCTCAGGGAAGATCCACTTGTTCATTTCCTCGTCAGTGACCTCGAGGAAACGATTTATATCCCTCCACTTGAACTTGATCTTTCTTCCCCTTACAGTGGCCTTGAAATCAACCCGGCCAATGGCAGACACTTTCTCAGAGATGGTCTTGTACTTAGGCTTGGCAGAGAGGGACTCAAAGAACACCCGGAGGACTTGGACATTGTATTCATTCTTGATCCCCAGCTAACTCATATATTTCTCCAGATAAACCCTCAAATCAAAACCCAGTTTCTCCAGCAACTCCAAATCCACAAAATCCCATTGGTAAGATAGGAGTTTTTGTTTTCAAACATAGGAGAAACGGACTCCAATGGCCCAGAAAGATACACGGAGAAGTCATCTTCAACCCTCTGGCGTTTGGATGAAGGCTCTTCCGCAAACTGAACCCTCTTAAGTTTCCCAGATTTCCCGGAATGCCCAGATTTCTCAGGATGTTTGGACTTTATGGAATAAATGTTATGCACGGTGAATGCCCAGAAAATGCACAGATGAAGAAAAAGAAGAAGATGAAGATGAAGAAGATGAAGATGAAGATGCGATGAAGATGAAGATGAAGATGAAGATGGAGAGATTTCAGAGAATTTGTGAGTGGTGATTTGTGTGAGAAGTGATGAATGAATAGTTGTGCCCTATTTATGCGATGCAATAAACGATGTGATGGGTTATAATGACTCTTCATTGAAAATATGCACCTTTTATGGGAAAACGTAGAGATTTAAATTGAAACGTCGCACCTTTATGCCACGTGTCTCTTCAGTCTGTCAGAGAAGACACATCTTTTGGTGGGAGAAGATGAAACGTTTTCTCAAGTGACGTGTCCTTCTTTCCCAGAACACAGGCGCTTCCGATTGTATAGAGTCATGACCAAGCGGCAGCAAATGAGCTTCCGGAAGAAGATTTGCTTCCGGGAGGACTTACTTAAGATTTAACATTGGGGGACCTGCAAAACTAAAGATTGGCACTCTGATGCCTAAGTTAGTATAGTTTGTAGGTTTTAATCAATTAAGCACATGTTTATTTTGAAGATTTAAACTTCATTTGGGTTTACCATTCCCAAATTTCCTCTAATAAAAGTAAATTGATCTACCCCCAGAGGTTTGGTGAAGATATCTGCAAGCTGATGCTGAGTGGGAACAAATTGCACCTTGACATTCTTCTTCTGAACATGATCTCTGATGAAGTGGTGTCTGACGTCAATGTGCTTTGTTCTTGTGTGCTGGACTGGATTCTTGGCGAGGCTGATGGTGCTTGTGTTGTCACATAAGATGGGAGCCTCAGGAAACTCTAAGTCAAGATCCCTCAGTTGATTTTTCAGCCACAGCACTTGTGCACAACAACTTGCAGCTGCAATATACTCTGCCTCTGTGGATGACAGCGACACACAGGTTTGCTTCTTGCTTGCCCAAGACACCAGACACCCTCCTAGGAAGGCACATTGTCCGCTGGTGCTCTTTCTATCTGTCTTATAACCTGCATGGTCAGCATCAGAATAAGCCCACAAGAACTCCTGGTTACCTCTGGGATACCAGAGACCAAGTTCTTGAGTTCCCTCAACGTATCTTAAAATACGTTTAACACAAGTTAAGTGAGATTCCTTGGGGTTGGCTAGAAACCTAGCACACATCCCTACACTAAACTGAATATCAGGTCTGCTAGTCGTTAAGTATAGCAGGGAACCTATCATTCCCCTATACATTGGCAGGCTGACCATACTTCCCTTTACATCAGCATCGAGTGCAGCAGTGGTGCTCATAGGAGTATCATACTCCTTGCATTCATCCATCCCAAACTTCTTGAGAAGTTCTCTGCAGTACTTAGTTTGGGAGATGAAAATGCCTTCTTTCTTTTGCTTGATTTGCACGCCTAGGAAGAAGGTTAGTTCTCCCATCATTGACATCTCGAATTCCCCCTGCATTGTCTTAGAAAACTCCTCACAGAGTTTCTCGTTAGTTGCTCCAAAAATAATATCATCAACATATATCTGGATAACTAACATATTTCTATCCTTATGCAAAAAAACAGTGTATTATCTAATTTGCCTCTAGAGAAACCCTTTCCCAGCAAAAAGCTGCTGAGTCTCTCATACCAAGCTCGTGGAGCATGTTTCAGGCCATACAATGCTTTCTTTAGTCTATACACATGCTTAGGGTGCTTATGATCCTCAAAGCCAGGAGGTTGCTCAACATAAACCTCTTCCTTAATATAACCATTAAGAAAAGCACTCTTCACATCCATCTGATATAATTTAAAACCTTTCATGGATGCAAAGGCTAGAAGAATCCTTATTCCTTCGAGTCTTGCAACTGGAGCAAAAGTTTCTTCATAGTCTATGTCTTCTTCTTGGTTATACCCTTTTGCTACTAGTCTGGCTTTGTTCCTAGTGATCTGTCCGGTCTCATCCAGTTTGTTTTTAAAGACCCATTTGGTCCCAACTATGAATTGGTGAGACGGTCTAGGGACTAATTCCCAAACTTGACTTCTCTCAAACTGATTGAGCTCTTCCTGCATGGCAATGATCCAATCGCCGTCCTCTAGGGCCTGTTCAACTGAAGTTAGTTCGATTTGAGACAAGAAGGCTCCAAACTCAACTTCATTTTGAACCTGCCTTCTAGTTCTGACACCAGAAGAAACATCACCAAGCACTTGGTCAAGTGGATGATCCCTGTGATGTCTCCTAGCAGTTGGCAACTGTACCTCATCAGGCACCGTCTGCACTCTAGGTTCATCACTGGGTTCATGTTCCTTCTTAGGATCACTTGCTGGTGTTTCTTTTGGTGGTGAGGATGATGGTGGTTTTGGAAAATTTAATATGCCATAATCTTCTGTGGATCCTTCCCATGTAGGATTCTCATCGAATACAACATGCATGGATTCTTCTACTGTTCTAGTTCTCAAGTTGTATACTCTATAAGCCTTACTCCTAAGGGAATACCCTATGAAAACTCCTACATCAGCTTTTGGGTCAAACTTACCCAGATTTACCTTTCCATTGTTATGAACATAACATTTTGATCCAAAGATTCTGAGGTGGCTGATGTTGGGCTTTCTACCTTTGTATAGCTCATAGGGAGTCTTGTCTAAGCCCTTGCGAACATAGGCTCTGTTGGAGATGTAGCAAGCAGTGCTCATAGCGTCCGCCCAGAACACTTGAGAAACCTCTTTCTCATTGAGCATGCTTCTGGCCATCTCCGTCAGAACCCTGTTCTTCCTTTCAACCACGCCATTCTGTTGAGGGGTTCTGGGAGCTGAGAAGTTGTGATCAATTCCATTCTCTTCACACAGCTCCGAGAAGTTGTGATTCTCAAACTCTC
Source organism: Mimosa pudica (assembly GCA_029929735.1). Classification (NCBI taxonomy): domain Eukaryota; kingdom Viridiplantae; phylum Streptophyta; class Magnoliopsida; order Fabales; family Fabaceae; genus Mimosa; species Mimosa pudica. The sequence continues at coordinate 481,381 of JAKELP010000051.1, read as the reverse complement.
CTCCATGATCTGTCCTTATGGCTGCTATTCTGAGATCTCTTTCATTCTGCACTTTCTTAGCCAGGACAACAAAAGCATCAAAGACATCTTGCTTCGAGGGAAGAAACATAGTCCAAGTGAACCTTGAATAGTCATCCACTACCACCAGAGCAGAAAGGTTTCCACCTAAGCTCTTTACTCTCGCTGGCCCAACTAAATCCATGTGGATTAGTTCTAAGGGCCTGCTGGTGGAGACTTTCTTCTTGGTCTTAAACGAGGACTTTGTTTGCTTTCCTCGTTGGCAGGATTCACAGATAAAATCATGCTTAACTTTGAAGGATGAAATCCCTATTGCTAGCTCCTTTTTAATAAGCATATCAAGCTGTGTAAAATTTACATGCGCTAGCCGTTTATGCCAAAGCCAACTATTTTCATCACTAGTTATTAAACATTTTTCAGCTAGTTGTTGACATAAATCTAAGGTGTATAGATTTCCATTCCTACTTGCCTTAAGTTTGCATTTTAGATTGGCCTTGTCTATATCTAGATCATGCTTATCTACTATCATGCACTCATTAGAATCAAAAATTACCCAGTTTCCTTTGTCAGTGCTTTGGCTTACGCTCAGCAGGTTGTGACAGAGACCATCAACCAGATAGACATCTTTGATAGGTCCAATGTAACATTGTGTTACTAATTCCCTATTTAACCTGTGACATCTCTTTTAGTTCAATAATATCTTTACTAACTATGATAGAAAAAGGAATTGCAATAATATCAATATCTCTATCATAGTTAGAAAAAGAATATCCGAATGATTAATACTATCCATGATAGAAAAGAATAAACTAATACAGCACAACTGCTATCATGGATAATTTATTACTAACCATGTTAGAAATGATTTGCCTAACATGGTTATTAAACAGAACTAAGTATATTAACAATAAATAAATATATATACATGCGGAAACGAATGCAGGCCTATACAAATTGGCAATATACAACTCTAAATAAATTATATAACCTTTACTACCTAATTCATTTCCTGATGCTTGCGCCTGTGCATGAATACCTGCAAAAATATCAGTAATCGTGGGATGAGACAATTTGTCCCAGTAATCACCGCTTAACTCACTATAACAGTGAGATGTGCGGTAGTAAGGGCGTCTAAAGGGTACCACAGTTTAAAAATCAATAATACATATATACATGTCAAGTCTTTCATTCATCATACAAGTTCCCTCCATCCAACTCAATTCAAATTCATCATCTCTACATTTCACATACCACTCCAATTCCTCAGTCAATTCCACATAATCAAATATCACCTCCCCAGTCTCCAATCTAATGCTACTACCACCACAACTCTCACACTCACCTATAGATGCATTGTGCCATTCCGGGGCATTCAAGCATCTAATCTTCACTATATGATTTGACACTGTGTTCCTCTCCATAATGAGGGAACAATTTCCCTCTCTGGCAATCCCCAGAGAGGGAACCCCAATTCTGTTTTCCATTACAGAACGGGAATGGTTGGACTCTTCAATGCCAAACAACCGTAGGGGCGGTTGGGCTCTTCAATGTCAAACAACCGTAGGTCACTTCTCTCAATAAGTTGACCTATGAACCCCGATCCAATCAATCCGAAAAGGATCATCAGTACAAATAACTGTCAATTGGCCTATCGACAGTTATCATCGCGCGATGGTACATAAATAAATCAGTGTCATGCAATGCTCACAATATCCATCAACTTCAACCTCATTCAATATTTCAATCTCACATCTCATGTTTTCCATAACATAGCTCACCATAATCTCAAACTCAACATCTATCACTCTTTTCTATTCTCATAATTTCTCAAGTCACTGTCTAACACTACACCTATCTATATACCTTCCACAACCATTCCAGATCAATATCAACCACAGCCAGAGTAATATATATATAATGTTTCAAATTTCTTTTTATGAAACTAATCGTGTTTGAAAGGCACCTGATAGCCTATTTTGTATAAAAATAATCTTTTAAAGATAATATATATATATATATATATATATAGAGGGTGAGAAGGGATTTTTACAAAATCCCTAACTAACGTCACCCTCAATGTTATAGCAAGGTTAAGTGTGATTACCTGTCGCCCTTAGCACTTTGTTGCTCTTCCTTACCGTATATTGTAGATTTCCCTCAAGTACCATCATCAATATGTACTCCTAACATAATATAACACAAAAGGTTATATTAATACCACCTCCACCTTATAATACTTTACGTCGCTCTCGGTCTTATGAAATTACTACCCAAGCCCCTTTTTATAGCCATATTTTTAGGTTGATACTCTTAACTTTATTAATCAAGTTCACCGTTCAATATTTCTTCACATATGTGAGATTCTTCCATTTCAATGAAACAAAAGAAACAACTACTACTTTACACAAACATGAGAATGAAATCCAAATAAGTTAGAACATCATACACATAATTATTACTAAAAAAAACTAAATAAGGCAATCAGCTTTCATTTACACAAAGACTTACCTAATAATATCATAACCTGGAAATATCTTAGATTCCATTTCTACATAAAGGGGCAGCCATGACTCTCAGGTTAATCTTAACGCCCAAGCAATCATTCAGCCAAGTATGCAAACATTAACTTATTATTATACATTATTTACACTCCTTAATTATCCGAATATGATTCATATTAGTATACACTTGATTAAAAACATGGCACATTCAGCAACCAGAGGCAAATACCCAATATTCAAAACAGATTTCATACATATACAGGAATCTTAAACATTTGGCAGCCACCATTCATTATGCATATGATTGCAAATGATAACCCCACATCAATATCCACAAAAATCAGAATTGAACATTAAGTTACAATTGAATTTAAGTTACTAGAAAATCCTACAAAAAGGCATAGTAAAACTCCAAGCAAAGAGAACACCTATTTCAAAAGAGCAAAACAAGATTCGAGTGAAAATTTCATAAGTTCTTCTAAAATTGATCATGCAAGTAAATAACAATCACCATACTTCACTGGTTTGTCATATTATCATTAAAACAATTTATAACTTAGCTTTCATTCATTCAAACAGTATTATTCAATTAAAATACAAAATATGAAAGCAGTGCAAGTTTAAGAAAATTTCAGCCTTAGGTAAATATTTAACAAGCATATTTAACAAAAGTCATAATCCAACTTTTGCTACGCTTCAATCACAAAACTAAGGACCCTTGATAATAATGTTCACAAGAATAGCCTAAAACTTGTCCAAAATGCACATCTCAAGCTCAAATAAATTTCTCTATTCTCCTAAACATTTCAACAAACACTAGTGCAATAATATTCAAACAATAGTTATAAACTCCCCAATCATCATACTCTTGCTTAAAAGCTTCCAAACACCATTTAATCAACTAAAAACATCAACTATAATGTCTATGAATCTTAGATACACATGCAAGCATAACACATCAACTATCTTTCAACTAACACTTTATTAACCAATTTCAAATACCCACACAATGCACACATACATACACATATACAGATTCACACACACACATAGAGTTAAAGTTGTAAAATAGGAATATGCCTCAAATTTGATTAAATCATCCACTCATTGCATCAAATCAACTTCCTAATATCCCTACATAATTTAATACGAAGATTTGACCCACAAATCCTTGAAATCATTAGATAATATTTGAGAACCTCTAGTGATAATTATAATCAAGTTTTTGTCCTTAACAATCTACATATCTAGGCTTCAAAAGAGACATTCAAAAATTTCAATGCAACCAAAATTTTCTCTTAAGCATTTTAACAAACACCTTGAGTGGAATGATTTTCAAATAATAGTTACCAACTTCCCAATTATCAAGACTCTTGCCCAACAAATTTCTAATCACATAGACAACATAAACTTTCATTATAGCTCACATCTTGAAACAAGTGGATATTTAGTCACAACCATATACACCAACACACATACACAATCATCTCATAATAGGGTGCACATATATTTATGTAGCATAAACATCAAATATTGAAATCAACTAAAGAAATTTATGCTTGCTCAAATATCTTTAGGAAACAAGTAAATAAAAGGTCAAACTTTAACTTGATTGATTTAGTTCATCTAAAATCAAAATCCATTTTGGATTTGAAAATACCCAAAAGTTAGTGTTTTACAAAAACTCCACAAAACCTTAATCAAACCTCAAATAATCACTTAGGACATCCTAACTCAAAGCTTAAAATGTTCTTTAGATAGTTTATATGCCCAAACTCGAACCCCAAACTCGGTCTCCCTTCCAAACTTGCATAAACCGAAGCAAAAATGGGTATGAAAGGGAAGATAGAACTCACAATAGCTTGAATATATAGTTTGCTTGTCTGATTCGAACTCGCCGTCACCGGAAACGACCTTCTTCTCGCCAAAGACGCCATTTGAAGCCAAAGACAATGAAGAATTTGAGAGGAGTAAAGAAGAACAAGAAGACGACAAACAAGAAGAAGTGGGGAAGGAGGGAGACCACTTAGTTACCACCGTCATCCAGCTCTGTCCGTGGCCATGGAGGAGGAGCAGTGGGAGTGAGGAGAACGAAAATGGAGAAGGGTTTGGATCGGTTTTGGGGGTGAGGAAGACGAGTGAAGAGTGATAGTGAAGGAGTGTAGTGTGTTTAGTAATTCAGATTTGCAAAATGACATATTTACCCTCTTATCTTTATTTATTTACTTCCCCATTATAATTCCCATCTTAAAACAAAATATATGACTAACTTATACACCAATTTTCATATTTTCTCCCACCATAGAATTGCCTATGTCTTTAAGTATTTTCCATCAAATTTTTAATTTAAAACTCAATCTCTAACTATTTTTCTTTAATTTCCATAGAAAATATATTTATTATTTTCTTAAAAATATGTTTACCCTCATTTACTTATTTGCAATGTTTTTTTTAATAATAATACCCCAATACCTTAATTAATTCTCTATTATCTCTAATTCAAATATTGGGATGTTACATCCAACTTCTCCAACCCCAGTGATCTTTCCGCTTTGATTTCCTCCAAAGTTCACTTTGGCTCCATCTTTGATGACCAGAGATTTGAACTTATCTCTGTCACCAGTCATATGTCTCGAGCATCCGCTGTCGATGTACCATTTTCTGTTCTTGGATGCTTTGAGACAAACCTACATAGATTAGATAAGCTTAGGTACCCAACCTTTATTGGGTCCTTTATCATTAGTTCCCATAACCCTCGGTCCAGTGTTGACCTTGGGTTTGTGATGATTGTGTTGTGCCTCTGGCCTTGTGTGGGCTCTAGGCTGACGGACTTCCCTTGGAATATATTTCCATGTTCTAGGTCCTTGTCCTCCCTTAGTTTCTTTCCTTGGAGGATCCTCATTTACCCTGGTTCCTTTTGGTACCCACTTATAGGAGCTATTAGCTCCATGCTTCTTTGCATTGCAGGTGGACGTGGAGTGTCCCTTTCTGTTGCAATAGTTGCAGAAGCTAAAGGGTGTGGAGTTGTGACTAGTGGCTTTGTGGAAAAACTTTAAGTATGGTTTCACTTTAGGCTCCACCCACTTTTTATCTTTATGCTTGTACCCTAATCCAGTTTTATCTCTATATGCCCTCTGATTCATCAAGATAACATTCAGCATTTCAGAAACATTTGTAAATTTTTGTAGGGCATTTTGTAATCTATCCCTTTCAGCAGAGATTTTGCTGCAGTTGATGCAGCTCTCTAATGTTGAGGCCTTGGGTTCCGCTAGGGGATCTCCCTTGCCATCTGCTACCGGAAGCTTTTTGGCTTCCTCTAGCTCTTCACTTAGTGAGTCCACTAAGAACTCAAGTGATTCTTTTTTCATTCTCAACACCTTGTAAGCCTTACATAAACGAAAGAACTCTCTATGAATTTCGTTATAAGCTTCTTGGAGTTCAGTAAGGGTTACCTCATCACCATGGATGGAGTCGAAGTCTGAAGATGCCTCTTCTCCATCTTCCCTAGCAACAAGGCAAAGGTTTGCAACCTCTTCCTCATCACTAGTTTCTTCATCAGAACTATTTACCCAGATTGAGGACACGAGGACTTTCCTCTTGTCCTTCCCTTTGACTCTCTGAAGACTCGGGCACTCAACCTTGAAATGACCAGGCTTCTTACATTCAAAGCACACAGGAGCCATTTCCATCTTATAATACTTCTTATGGTTAGATTCTCCTTTCTGAAAGCCTCCTTTCTTTCTGAAGAACTTTTTGAATTTTCTCACCATCATAACTATTTCCTCATCATCTATATCTTCCTCATCATTATCATCATCACCCTCATCTCTTTCTTTGCTGGGAGCAACAAGAGCTAGGTTCCTGGCTTTAGCAGCAGCTTGGGGAGCCCTTTGAGCTAACAAGGTTGGTTCATACTCAGCTAGAGAACCAAATAAGGCAGTGACGGAACTGGTTGACTCTCCCTGAACTTCTTGCAGAATAGTTACTTTGGTAATCTAGTCACCCTTTAACACCTTTAGGATTTTGCTCACCTGTTCCTCCTCAGGAATGTTCTTTCCCAGAGAGGCTAGGTTGTTTATGAGGTGGGTGAATCTGAGCTCCAAGTCTCTGATTGGCTCATTTGGAAGCATTGTGAACTTGTGAAACTCCTCAACCAGCATCTCAACACGTCTTGCCTTCACTCCCTTGGTTTCGGAATGAGCTGACTCAAGAGCCTCCCACATATCTTTTGCTGTTTTGTGGTGGCTTATCCTATGAAACTCCTTCGGGCTCAGGGCACACTGAATATAGTGGACAGCCTTGTGGTTCAGTTCTACTAGATCATAATCTTCATTGGTGAATCTGGTTCGTGGCTTTGCAAAACCCTCATTATCTAGAGGAACATTGTTACCATGCTCTATCACATCCCAGATACAAAGACCACTGGCCTTGATGAAGGTCTCCATCTTGAACTTCCAGAAGGGATAGTTATACCCATCAAAGCCAGGAGGCTTGTTGGGCTGCATAGCTACATCGGGAAGAGAATGATATTCAGCATCCATCACTGGATCTTTTCTTTCTAGATTCGCTGGAATCAAGTCAGAAAGACCTTGCTCTGATACCAAATGAAAGTGAGGATGCACAAGAGGGGGGTGAATTGTGCTACCAAATAAAACAGACAACTAAAACACACAAGATTTTTATACTGGTTCGGTCCAACTCTTGACCTACGTCCAGTTCTCAATCACCTAGATTGAGTTCCACTAAAACCCCAGGTTTTACAACTGGTTCACCTGGAACCTTTACAACCGCAAGTTTTACAACGGGATCACTTGCAACCTTACAACCACAAGTTTTACACGGGCTCACTTGCAACCTTACAGACTCGCTCCCCCTTACTACATGTAAGGGTTCAACCTTTCAAACAAAGGATTTTCTAACTTAGTTTACTCTAAGAACAAATGATGTTACTCACTTAAGTACAATGAATGCTCTTAATAAATGAAGAGACTTAACTACAAAGAGTACAAGATGAATAATAAATAAAACTCTCAATGTATTAAGTGCTCTCTTGCTTTTCTGGCAGCTTTGAATGCTTGAAGAATATTCTCAGTTTTTCTCTCTAGTTTCTTCGGTGATCTTCATAAATGAAGATGAACTTCTTTATATAGCATCTTCAAGGATTCTCTTTCTTGGTAGGTAACCATGCCGTTTGAATTTAGTCGTTATTCCCTTGTTACCGTTGAACCAATTAATGCTTCATTAATGCTCAGCAGGGTAGACTTGCTTTATCTCTGAAAAGCAACTCTGACAACTCTGCTCTGCCAAAAAGCATTCTGACACTGCACTGTTGTTCGTTCTGACATTCTGATTGCTACCGGAAGCAATTCCTCATCCGGAAGCAACAACACTCAGTTCTGCACTAGAACGTTATTCCAACAATATTAACACATAGTCACATGCAGTGGGAGTTCAATTGTCTATGGGAAGCTCTCTTACTTCCGGAAGCAATTCCACATCCGGAAGCACTCCTATTAGAAACTATGTTATGACTTAGAGTTATATCCACAGCGCTAGTCACTCAATTTACTCTAAGGCTTCCGGAAGCAATTCTGCATCCGGTTGTGTCCTAACTTAGTCTCAAGGATTTGGTACTCTAACACTCTTAGACTTAGTTCTGACTTAGTGACTTACAAGCTTCTGCTGTGGGATAAGCCTTTCATCCGCGAGCGCTAGTCCTAATCCATCCGGAAGTAAATCCACATCCGGTTGTACTCTTGCTTGGGGTTCTATATTAACCTAATTCTTTCTAAGTGTTTAACTGGTTCTTTCATATTTTAGTCTTCATCAAAACTTAAGATTCTAACACTTGGTTCCTTCTATTATTGAGCCACCTACTTTGGAGTTGAAACCTTTGCCACCTAATCTCAAGTATGCCTACTTGCTTGAGGTTGAGAAGCTTCCAGTGATTGTTTCTACTTCTCTTTCTTCTCTTGAGGAAGGGAAGTTACTTGATGTGCTAAGGAAGTACAAGAGGGCCATTGGGTGGACCTTAGCCGATCTTCCAGGCATGAGTCCTACAACCTGCATGCACCGGATCTTGCTTAATGATGATGCTAAACCGGTTAGACAACCACAAAGGAGGCTCAACCCTTTGATACTGGATGTTGTGAAGAAGGAGGTTGAGAAACTCTTAAGTGCAGGAATTATATACCCGATTAGCGATAGTAAATAGGTGAGTCCTATCCATGTGGTGCCAAAGAAGAGTGGACTGACCGTGGTGAAAAATGACAAAGATGAGCTTGTGCCTACACGAGTTCAGAACTCTTGGAGGGTATGCATAGATTACCGGAGGTTGAATGACTCCACAAGAAAAGACCACTTTCCGTTGCCATTCATTGATCAAATGTTGGAAAAACTAGCAGGCAAATCACATTACTGTTTTCTGGATGGTTTCTCAGGGTACTTCCAAGTTCCCATATCACCGGAGGACCAAGAAAAGACGACCTTTACTTGTCCATTTGGGACCTTCGCGTACAGGAGAATGCCTTTCGGTCTGTGCAATGCTCCCGGAACCTTTCAACGTTGTATGATGAGCATTTTCAATGACTTGCTGGAGGATGGAATAGAGGTGTTTATGGATGATTTCTCCCTCTATGGAGATGGTTTTGATGCTTGCTTGGTCAATCTTGAAAAGGCTTTGGTTAGATGTGTGGAGAAGGGCTTGGCACTCAACTATGAGAAGTGCCATTTTATGGTGGACAAGGGCATTGTTTTGGGACATCTAGTCTCAAAGGAGGACATTCAAGTTGACAAGGCCAAGGTTGAGGTAATCTCTTCTCTACCCTTCCCTACTTGTTTGAAGGAGTTGAGGTCTTTTCTAGGACATGTGGGCTTTTATAGGAGATTTATCAAGGGCTTCAGCCAAATTGCTTCTCCTTTATCTCATATAGTTCAAAAAGAGGATGAATTTGATTTCTCTAGTGCTTGTAAGGAGGCTTTGTTGAGTTGAAATCTAGGCTCACTTCTCCTCCTATCTTAGTTGCACCTAATTGGGAGCTTCCTTTTGAGCTATCTTGTGATGCTTCTAACGAGGCCTTGGGAGCCATGCTCGGCCAAAGACATGATTCATTGCCTAGGGTGATTGCTTATGCGTCTAAGACTTTGGATAGAGCTCAAAGGAATTATACAACAACCGAGAAGGAATTATTTGCCATTGTCTTCGGTATAGACAAGTTTCGGCAATACTTACTTCATTCCAAAGTAATTGTATTCACGGATCATGCAGCTGTCCGCTATTTGTTATCTAAGCCACAAACAAAGTCTAGACTCTTGAGATGGGTGTTGCTGTTACAAGAGTTTGAAGTGGAGATTAAAGACAGGATTGGAAGAGAGAACCTAATAGCCGATCACTTGAGCCGTTTGCCAATGGATGTGGAAGGTGTTGATGATTCTTCTCTTGTTTATGATACCTTCCCGGATGCCTTATTGTGTGCCTTGAATGCAAAGAAAGATCCGTGGTATGCTCATCTTGTGAACTACCTTGTTGCCGAAGTCACTTCACCGTCTTTGAACAAGCATCAAGTTCAAAAGTTGAAAAGAGATGCTAGTTACTACATTTGGGATGAGCCACACTTGTGGAGGCTATGTAATGATCAAATAATCAGGAAGTGTGTGCAAGATGATGAAGTCCCATCAATCCTGGAGTTTTGTCATTCTCTAGCTTGTGGAGGACACTTTGGTGCTAAAAAGACTTCAAGGAAGATTTTGGAGGCCGGTTTCTATTGGCCTACTTTGTTTAAGGACGCTTATGAGTATTGCAAGTCTTGTGACAAGTGCCAAAGGTTTGGAAGCTTGGGGAAGAGACATGAGATGCCTCAAGTGCCGATGTTGTATTGTGACCCTTTTGATGTTTGGGGTATAGACTTTATGGGTCCTTTTCCACCATCTAACGGCTACACATATATTCTTCTGGCTGTGGATTACCTATCTAGGTGGGTGGAAGCTGTGCCAACTAGGGCTAATGATGCGAGAGCAGTGTTGAAATTTCTCAAGTCCAACATCTTTTGTCGGTTTGGAGTTCCTAAAGCGTTGGTAAGTGATCAAGGTTCTCATTTCTGTAACAAGCTTATGTCTTCATTGCTTAGCCAATTCGGGGTGAATCACAAGGTTTCTACACCTTATCATCCTCAAACTAATGGAGAAGCCGAGGTGAGCAATAGACAGATCAAAAACATCCTTGAGCGAATTGTGAAGCCAAGTAGGAAAGATTGGAGCTTGAGACTTGAAGAAGCTCTCTGGGCATATAGGACTTCATTTAAGACTCCTATTGGCATGTCTCCTTATCGGCTCATATACGGAAAAGCTTTTCATTTACCGGTTGAGCTACAGCACAAGTCTTATTGGGCGGTTAAATCTTGTATTGAAGATATGGATGCCGCGGCTCAAGAGAGGCAATTGAGTTTGAGTGAGCTTGATGAGCTTAGGAACGAGGCATATGAGAACTCGCGGATCCTGAAAGAGAAGACGAAGGCCATTCATGATAGTGGCATTCTGAGGAAGCAGTTCAAGGAGGGAGATCTTGTCTTGTGCTATCGTGTGAGATTCAAATTTTGTGGAGGAGGCAAGCTTAAAGACAAGTGGCAAGGACCTTACGAAGTGCTCAAATCTTATGACTTTAGAATGGTTGAGATCAAGGATCTCAAAGATGGTCGTGTGTACAGAGTCAATGGCCACTTGCTCAAGTTGTATAAAGAGAACTTCAAGCCTCTATAAGAGGTTGTATCTTTCCTTCCCTTACCTACTTTTAATCGCTTTTATTCTAAGTGTGGGGAAGATGTTTGATAGGAAAAATAGGATTTTGTTTAGGTTTGTTTTAGTATGATGTTTTAGGTTAGAAAAATAAATATAAAAATTCACTAGTGCTTGGGGATGCCTATTTGCTTCCGGAAGTCTCACTGTGGAAATAGAGGTTCTTGCATCCGGAAGTGTTTTGGCTATCGGAAGCCCTCCACTTAGACTTTGTTACTTAGGTTCAGATTGTGTTCACTTTGCTTCCGCTATCGGAAGCATTCATGCATTCGCAAGCGTCAGTGCTTCCGGAAGCATTTTTTTGCATCCGATAGTGAGTTCACTTAGAATCTAGAACCAGTTTGGCTTCCGGTAGCAATTTTGCTTCCGGTAGCATTTTTGCAACCAATAGGGACTGGACTTAGAATCCACATCCAGTTAGTCTTAAGATAGCATTTTTGCTTCCGGTAGCAATTTTGCTTCCGGAAGCACTTTTGCATCCGATAGGGATGAGACTCAGAATCTAGATCCAACTTTGCTTCCGATAGTATTTTTGCTTCCGGAAGCAATTTTGCTTCCGCTAGCACTTTTGCTTCCCATAGCGAGTTCACTTAGAGTCTAAGACTAGTTTGGCTTCTAGTAGCATCTTTACATCAGATAGAGCCTTAACTTAGAAAATCTAAGTCCAGTTTTGCTTCCGGTAGCAATTTTGTATCCGATAACAGTTTTGCTTCCGGTAGCAAATTTGTATCCGATAGCGACTTGAGTCTAAATCCAGTTGGGCTTCCTAAGCATAAGTGTAAAAAAAATGTGTATAAATTTGTGTTAGGTTGTGTTTAGTGTAGTTTTGTGAATAATACATGTGGGCCATTTGTATGCTTGGACTGCCCGGCCTTATTAGTTGCTGCCTTGCCTTGGTTTTATGCCCTTCCACTTGATTTACTTGGTCCATTGAGGACAATGCATGCTTTAAGTGTGGGGGGTGTATTATGTGCTTAAAAGTGGTCTAATTCAAAGCTTTCACACTTGATTTTTGTACTTATTTGGCATGATTTTTCTTGAAAATTTAACTTGATCATGGTGTTAGAATCTTAAGTTTTGATGAAGACTAAAATATGAAAGAATAGGCCAAGTACTTAGAAAGCAATAGGTTAACATAGAATCCCAAGTAAGAGTGCAACCGGATGTAGATTTACTTCCGGATAGACTAGAACTCGCGCACGCGGATAAATGTTTCATCCCCCAGCGGCAGCGAGTAACTCACTAGGGATTTAACTTAGTCCATGAACGCTAGATATACAACCTTAAGACTAAGCTATAATTCAACCGGAAGTGAAATTGCTTCCTGTTAGACTTAGACTGGCGCAGACTGATAGAATAGATATCACCCCAAGCGTCAATGAGTTTACCTCGTCAAGTGAAATTGCTTCCTGTTAGACTTAGACTGGCGCAGACTGATAGAATAGATATAACCCCAAGCGTCAGTAAGTTTACCACGTCAAGTGAAAGTGCTTCCGATAGCTTAGTGACTAGCGCTGACTGTTGGAATGAAATACACTGAGCAAGAGTAAGTGATAGTAAGCTAAATCCTTCATCAAGTGGAATTACTTCCGGATGTAGAAGTGCTTCCAGATACACCTTAGACTTAGGGATCACCCACTGCATGTGACTATGTGCTTACATTGTTAAACTAACGTTCAAGTGCAGCACACTTAGTAAGGTTGCTTCCGGATGTGATTTTGCTTCCGCAAGCAATCAGAATGTCAGAACGTTCAGAGATGCAGTGTCAGAATGCTTTTGTCAGAGCAGAGGTGTCAGGACTACTTTTCAGAGATAAAGCAAGTCAACCCTGCTATGCATTGAAGAAGCATTTATTGGGCAAACGGTAACATGGGAAAAACGGCCATATTCAAACGGCTAGCCAACCTACCAAGAGTTCAAAATGTTTGAAGACTATATAAGGGAGCTCAACTTCATTTATGAAGAAATCAATTATCTTTGAATATTCTTGAGAGAAGTTAGAGCGAGAAACTAAGAACACCTTCAAGCATTCAAAGCTGCCCAGAAAAGAAAAGAGCATTTAACACATCGAGTGACCCTTTTCATCTACATATTCTGTACTCGTTGTTGTCAAGTCTCTTTCTGTTATAAGAGCATTGATTGTACTTAAGTGTGTAACACCATCCGTTCTTTGAGAGAACTTTGTCAGAAAAATCCTTTAAGTGTAAAGGTTAACCCCTTGCTTGGTTTGAGGGGGAGCTAGTTAGATAGGTTACAAGTGAGCCTGTGTAAAACTTGTAGTTGTAAGGTTGCAAGTGATCCCGTGCAAAACTTACGGTTGTAAGGTTTCAGGTGAACCCGATTTAAAACCTGAGATATAGTGGAACTCGGCCTGGGTGGTTGAGGACTGGACGTAGGTCAGGTAGACCGAACCAGTATAACTCTTGTGTTGTTTCATTCGAGCATTAGTTTTGAAGCACAATTCACCCCCCCCTCTTGTGCATCCATTACTTTCATTTGGTATCAGAGCAGGTCTTTCTTACTCGATTCCAACGAATCAGAAAGCAAAGATCCAGTAATGGATACAGACTATTCTCTACCAGATGTCTCTGTTCAACCCAACAAGCCCTCAGGCTTCGATGGGTACAACTATCCATTCTGGAAGTTCAGAATGGAGACTTATATCAATTCAAGTGACATTAGACTCTGGGACGTAATAGAACGAGGGGATCAAACTCCACTAGATGAGGATGGATTTGCAAAGGTGCGAGCCAGATACACTCCTGAGGACTATGCCCTAGTCCAACTGAATCATCGGGCCATGCACTACATCCAGTGTGCTCTCAGCCCCAAAGAGTTTCACAGGATCAGCCACCACAAAATGCAAAAGATATGTGGGAGGCTCTTGAGGCTGCACACTCTGGAACCAGGGGAGTAAAAGCGAGACGTGTTGAAATGCTGGTGGAAGAATTTCACAAATTCGCCATGCTGAGTCCCACCGAGCCTATCAGAGAGCTGGAGCTCAGGTTCACCCATCTCATCAACAATTTGGCCTCGCTGGGTAAGGATATTCCTGAAAGAGAGCAAGTAAGCAAGATCCTAAAGATCTTGAAGGGTGACTGGATCACCAAAGTAACTATCTTGCAAGAAGTGCAAGGAGAATCAACCAGCTTCATCACCGCACTATTTGGCTCACTTGCTGAATATGAACCTACCTTGCTGGCTATGAGAGCTCCTCAAGCCTCATCCAAGAACAAGAACCTTGCTCTCGTTGCTCCCAGCAAGGAGATCAATGATGATGATGAGGATGATGAGGAGGAAATGGACGATGAGGAGATGACTATGATGGTGAGGAAATTCAGGAAATTCTTCAGAAAGAAAGGAGGCTATCAGAGAGGTGACTCCAGCCAGAAGAAGGGATATGTAACATCCTGAAAAATTTAATTCAGGATTAGAGAGTGTTTTGGGAAATTTTGGAATTTTTAGGAATTTTTGGGATATTTTTGGAAATTTTGAGTAATTAATATGCATATAATTAATTAAGAAATGAAGAGTTTGAAATATGAGGGAGTGGTAAAGCTAAAAATATTTTGAAGTTTAAGGAGATTGGAGGCTGGTTAAAATGGTTTTAGAATTAAAAGAGTACACTATAGCAAGTTTGGGCTACAAATCATTAGAGAACCCTCTAATTTCAGCAAAACCAAACGCGCCCCTCCCCTTATATATATAAACCCACCGCCCTCCCTCCTCTTTTCCGTCTTCTTCTTCTGCGATCTTCTACTCCTCCGCCCTCCCTGCGATTTCCGGCAGCCACGCGGCGGCGCCGACTGCTGCAGGCACACCTAAGAACGCCCCTTCTTCGTCATCCTCCTCCTTCCTTTCTCTTTGTCCGTCGAGTCCCCACCCTTAAACCCGACGTTCCTTATCCACTTTCGTCCTCAACCATTCTCCGGCGAAGCAAGCCGCCGCTGTCGCCACCGGTAAGGAGGAAAATGAACTCCAAGGAAGCTCCACCACTTCGTTCTCGTATTCACCCCTTTCGTTTTCTGCCTCCCTTCGTGTTCGAGTTTTCCGGCGGCGAACTCTGGCGGCTTCCCCCGTCGTTTTTCCGGCAACAACATAGAACGAGCTTCAAGTAGTTGGTAAGCTTCTCCCCTTTGATTTCTTTATTCTTTCTTCGTTTCTGGCGCCAACTGAGAGGGAGTACGAGTTTGGTTTCTAATTTTTGGGTCTTTTAGTTAATTAAAACAGAGTTCAATATTCAGTTAGTGATGCTAGAGAAGGGATTTGAATGATTGATAGAGAATTTGTTGATTTTGTGAAAGAAACCCTAACTTTGTGTGCTTTAGTAATTTGTTGGGTATGAGTTTTAAAAGGTTTAATCTTCTAATTAATCAAAATAGGGTTAAAAATTATCAAATTAGTGATTTTATATGCTTGATTTGATAAATATGATTGGTTATGTATGTTATGATTTAGTGATAGGTTTATAAATTTTCTCTCTTTCTTTTCCTTCGGCATAGCTGGTATGGATGTGGAAGTTTATTTGTTTTCTGGTGTTGCGTGTTGAACTTATGTACAGACGTAAATTTTGATTTGTTTGTTCCCTGTGCTACTTTGACAGTTTTGAAAAGAGGAAAGAGGCCAATGTTTTAATAAAGAAATTGTAATGCACGTGTGAATAATTGATAGATATAGTTGGAGTGGTATTAATGCATGTACGTTGGCGAATTTACTGCTGCTTTAAATGAATAAACGAATGAATTTGTGAAAGAATAGGAGTTTTGTTTCAGTTAGAGTGAAATTTGTTTGGTTATGCCTTATGAAGTGAAATAATGTATGTGCAAGTGCTTACATGTGGTTTTGGGATTTCCTGTTACTACTTTATGCATTGGCTGAATAAGTATAGGAAAGGGAAGGAAAAGCATAAGTTGCATGATGATTTATGTGAGTGTTGCTGAGTTTGACGATGAGTTGTGAGGTGTGTAGTCAAGTGTTTGCATTGCAAGGGAACTTTGAATTTTATTTGCTTGTTTAGTTGTTGCACTGGACGAACAATTTGGAAAGAAATGGAGATTTGTGTTTTATTGAGTACGATTCTGTTTGGATCACAATGGGTGGAGTGAGATGATATTGATATTTAGGATTTTTATTGTTATTGTATCCCTACAGTGGGCGAGCTGATATGAAGGAAATTATTATTCATCTATTTGGATTGTTGGCTAAGTATATGTGGAATATTAATGGTCATGTTGGGGCTGTGAATGGTACATAAATGGTTGGTAATATCTTCTTTACTTATGACCACAATTGGATTAAAATTGTGCAAGTGTTAAATCCATTCAAATAAGTCTCCTTAATAATCATGAATGCAAAGTCTTTCAAATGTGAATGAATTTCTTCTTGTTGCTATTGGATTGGCCATAAAGATACCTCTAAATGCAATCAGGCATTTCTTGTTGTTGAAATAGTAATAATTCTTACGGATACATTTTATAAATGGGAAGTGTCACTTATTGTTTAGAAGACAATTAGATATGCCATTAGTTGAGTTATAATGTTTGTTATCCGTGGAGCTTTACTTGAGTTGTAACGTTTCTGTTGGATTGAGAATTTTCAGGAATGAAGATGTTTGGTTTGTTTAGGCATGGTCTGTTTTGAATTATGATTTGTGTATTGTGATAATAAGGTCGATTTCCTTGCTAATTCTTGTGATTTCAAATATTGGTCTTCATTACTCTACTCTTGTTTATTATTGTCCAGGTTTCCTTTCCTTAATTATTAATTGAGATTGAATTTCTGTTCAAAACTGTGCTGTGTTAAATGGGTTCAAATGTAAGGAAGATTTTTGTTATAATGTTAGTTGTATTATTGTTGCTTTGGGTATGATTTGGTTGAGTTATAAGATGCCTTTACATGTTCGATTGTGCTTGGAGTAATGGTTTCCTAGGTCTCTTTCTTGATAGTTGTTGCTGAATTGTTAAGCTTGTGTGTGTGTGCTGATTTTTCTTATTGTGAGCTAGTTTGGATGAATGGTTATACATGTTTCTTCAAGCTTATATGATTAATTGGCTAGTAATTGTGTGAAGGATGAAGCAAGTCTATACCTTACTTGTTTACTGGTTTGTTATTAAGATTGTTCATGATTTTGTTTGATTTGGAGTTTCTCTCTTGCTGAGTTGATGATTGTGAAAGTCAGGTGACTTGTGATTTAAATTGGTTAATGTATTTGAATTAAGAAAAGGGGGAAAAGGGTAGTAACATAAATAAGAACGCGAGAGAGACGTTAAATATTATGAAGTAGAAATGATACTAATTTATTATTCTATACTACATCATTATAGGATTGATTGTGATGTGGTTGTGAGACATCGGGAAAGGATGGGAAAATGCTCAAAGTGCAAAAAGGGCAACAGGTAATCACACTTAACCTTGCTATAACATTGAGGGTGACGTTAGTTAGGGATTTTGTAAAGATCCCTTCTCACCCTCTATATATATATATATATTATCTTTAAAATGGTATTTTTATACAAAACAGGCTATCGGGTGCCTTTCAAACACGATTATTTTCATATAAAGAAATTTGAAACACTACATATATATTACTCTGGTTGTGGTTGGTATTGATCTGGAATGATTGTGGAAGGTATATAGATAAGTATAGTGTTAGACAGTGACTTGAGAAATTATGGAAATAGGAAAGAGTGATAGATGTTGAGTTTGAGATTATGGTGAGCTATGTTGTGGAAAACATGAAATGTGAGATTGAAATATTGAATGAGGTTGAAGTTGATGGAATATAGAATAGGGATTGTTAGTTTTGCATGACACTGATTATTAGTACCGTCGGCCGATGTAACCTATCGATCTGCGCAATCGATAGGTTAATTGTACAGGTTCCTCGGATTTTAAAGGAACCAGGGACGTTTTCACTTTTTATAGTGCTCCCTTTTAGGGACGTTTTCACTATTTAAAGTGCTCCCTTTTTATGCTTTCAGATTTGAGACTGGGCACAGTGTCAATCACGTTTATTTTCGTCTGTTGAGTTGATTTGGAATTGACTGAGGGATTTGAGTGATATGGGGGAAATAGAGATGATGAATTTGAATTGATTTAGAAGGAGGGACGTGAATGATGGATGAAAGACTTGATATATATATATAGTATTGGTTTTAAATGTGGTACCCTTTAGACGCCCTTACTACCGCACATCTCACTGTTATAGTGAGTTAAGCGGTGATTACTGGGACAATTTTGTCTCATCCCACGATTACTGACATTTTTGCAGGTATTCATGCACAGACGCAAGCAGCAGGAAAGGGAATTAGGTAGTAGTAGTTATATGGACTATTTTGAATTGTATATTGCCAATTTGTATAGGCCTGCATACGTTTCCGCATATATTTATATGTATTCGATATTATTGAACATTAGGTTGTTTATTTTTCTAACCATGTTAGGTGATTCTTTTCTAACATGGTTAGCTATTAATTATCCATGATAGTATTCAGGTTGTATTAGTTTATTCTTTCCTATCATGGATAAATTATAAAAGGTTTAGAATAATCTTTTCTAACTATGATAGAGATATTAATATTATGGAAATTCCTTTTTCTATCATAGTTAGATTAGAGCTTAATGAATTGAAATAAATATTATTGGTTAATTAGGTAATTAGTAACACAATGTTACAACTTGGTTATCAGTATTTGGTATACGATAACCTAGGACTGTGCTGCATTGCATATAGATTGGCAATATACATTCTTTGTATTCCCTTCCTTCTGTGCATGAATATCTGACCTTTTTGAGAGGATTATCGCTCATCCCGTGGTGGGGAGAGAGTGATAAGAGAAATTGAATAGGTACTGTGGAGAGATTGAGATGAATATAGAAAGAATAATGAAATAATATTGATATTGATAAGAATTTAGGAAGAATTACGAATAAGGATGCTTCTCTGGGGTCTCGAGTATAGTTATGTGCCGGCCATAATCATAGTCGAGGCATCATGAGATCCCTTATTGGGTTAAGGGATTAAGGAAATTGGAAAATAACAATTGATAAACAATGTGATATGAAATAAGTTTGGTTGACCATGCTTGAATGTTTAGTTTAGTTGTTAAATTGTTGGCTTAATTGATAGATTGATTTGTCATATTTGATGGTTTTTGAATGAAATCTTATTAAAATTCTTCGTGATTTTATTATTTTTGTGATTTATTAGTATTATGTTGGACAATTTTGATATTTTGAGCCAAATACTATATGTATGGGTGTGTTAATTTGTAAGTACATAATTTGATTGTGTATGTTTTAATCAAAGGATGTTTGATGTGAAAAGAGTCCAAACTTGATGCTTTTATACCAGCTTCTAATACAGGTCTTAATCTGTAGTTTAGTTACAATCTGCAGAATTCCTTACATTTGTTTGGTTCAAATTTCACTAAATGTAGTGACATAAATTTATTTTGGTTATGGAGATTCTTTACTGATTAAGCTTGGCCATTTGGCTTGATACTTGTTTCTTTAGTAGTTGGTATATTCTGTTTCCAAGGTTGCTAATTTAATTTTTGTCCATGCTGATCCTTATTAGTATAATAAATTTTGAGAGTTACATACCGATCAAAGAATGAATATGTTTTAAACTGAAAACTTCTTGGAGAGATTTAGTGATTTAAGAAGGGTTTGGTTGAGCTTCGCAAACAAACCCTGAATCATTAGGTGCTTTGAACCCGACATGTTTAAGAATGTATGTAGTTGAAAACTCTAAATTGGCGTAGGAACTAAGATTCTATGTTATGAATTCGTTTTAAATACTTAAGGTGATGATCATGCTGCTAAAATGAAGAATTTGATTCCGTGTACTATTTTAAGCTTAGAGTTGGATGTTTTAATATGTAGATGTGTTTTGTTTTGATGCATGTAATGATATTTGAATAAGGGAGTGATTGATTCTACGTGTTAAGCTTAGAAAAAGTTAAGCAGTGATAAAACATATGAAATAGAGGGTTGTGTAGATTTAATCAATTAGATTGTGTTGAAGGAAGATTGATTTGAATGCTTAGATGATTGAGTGCTTAGAAACGCAGTAACAGGACTTCTTTTGTGTTAAGTGTTGGAAAGTATTGGCGAATGGAGTAGTCCATTATTGTTTTGAAGAGATCTATAGTGATCCTTCATTGCTAATTATGGTGGGTATCTTAGGTAGTTCTTGGATTAATGATTTCATAAGTTTATTGATCATTTTATTTAGTGATGTCAAAGAATTGGAAAGGTAATTTTAGATTAAGGTAATGGAAGAAAGTGTGAAAAGTGGTAAATTAAATGGAGTAAAGTGAAGTTTTGACATTTTGAATACTACTTAAGTGTATACTACTTAGTTGAGGTTGTGTGTGAATTGTAAACTTGCTAATAGATATTATTGATTGGAGGATCAAATAGTTATAAAGTTCTGTAGAAGAGAATAATAACAAGGTATAGTTTCTGATATTTGGTATTACATGAATTGAAAGAGAGGATGTTTGATTAAAGAAGTTTAGGTTTAGATTAAAGTTGATTAAGGTAAATAGTTGGAATTTAAACTGTATCATGATGACTCAGAATAGTATTTTGGTTATATAGAGAAGACTAAGAAGAATTATTTGCTAAATTCAAGATTCTTAATGTGATAGTAAGGGATATACCTTGTTAATTATGGTTAAGCTAAATGGATTGAGAAACTAGTTAAGTTTAATGATGTATGTTAAAGCTCTAGCGGACATTTTAAAGGACCATTGGAATTGAATACAGCTAGGAGTGATGTTGTTAATGAGATTGATCTGGTTGGATAAGTGTTGATTTAGAGTCATAAGTTTTTGGTGAGAAATAAAATTAAATATTCTAGGGAAGTGACATTTGATAATTAAAAAGTGAGAATCTTGAAATAGGACTGACGCAAACGGTTAAAGTTGGAAGATGTTGATAGGAAATTGATCCAATTAAGAGTAGTTTTGAGATGAGTAATGCTTGTTTGGAAAGAGGTAAAGGATGATTAGTATACTTAAAGTGTGGTTATTATTGATAGTAAAATTGAGAGAAACTACTTGTTATAGGAATGAGGGAAATTTTCAATAGTTTATGGAGTGACATTTCATAGGTTAATGACTTACTCTCATATTTATAGAAAGTGGTATGAGGATTTGGCAAAGTATATGTATTTGAGAAGAAATATTGTTGGTAGGTGATTAAAGAATGATTCTCATTGTCTTATAAGTCAAGGAAATTAAATGATTTAGATGTAACAAGGTTAGAATATGACTAGGAATTCTGGAAACTAGGAGAATATTGGGATTGTGCTATGGTTGGATGACTTGGAGTGATATTTTGATTATGAAATGAAAACTAGGTTGGAAGATATTGGGAGTTGAGATTCTTAATGTTACTGTAGAGTAAATAGACTTTATGGAACATGAAATAGGGATTTTGGACATGGATATCATTTGGCCTTAGTAATGTAACCAAAGTAGTCAAGGAATTAGATAATTTAGGTGTAGCAAAGTTTAATATGACTCAAAAATTCAAAAGCTAAAGGAATGGTGTAGAATAGTTTGGTTAGAAATTGTAGTTTTTCTTCTCTAATTCAAGATCTTAGAGATGTATTGAGTGGGATAGACTATGTATCAGTTCATAGTGAAGTTTGACATACTGAATTTTGGGGACAAAATTTTTAAAAAGGTGGGGAGAATTGTAACATCCTGAAAAATTTAATTCAGGATTAGAGAGTGTTTTGGGAAATTTTGGAATTTTTAGGAATTTTTGGGATATTTTTGGAAATTTTGAGTAATTAATATGCATATAATTAATTAAGAAATGAAGAGTTTGAAATATGAGGGAGTGGTAAAGCTAAAAATATTTTGAAGTTTAAGGAGATTGGAGGCTGATTTAAATGGTTTTAGAATTAAAAGAGTACACTATAGCAAGTTTGGGCTACAAATCATTAGAGAACCCTCTAATTTCAGCAAAACCAAACTCGCCCCTCCCCTTATATATATGAACCCACCGCCCTCCCTCCTCTTTTCCGTCTTCTTCTTCTGCGATCTTCTTCTCCTCCGCCCTCCCTGCGATTTCCGGCAGCCACGCGGCGGCGCCGACTGCTGCAGGCACACCCAAGAACGCCCCTTCTTCGTCATCCTCCTCCTTCCTTTCTCTTTGTCCGTCGAGTCCCCACCCTTAAACCCGACGTTCCTTATCCACTTTCGTCCTCAACCATTCTCCGGCGAAGCAAGCCGCCGCTGTCGCCACCGGTAAGGAGGAAAATGAACTCCAAGGAAGCTCCACCACTTCGTTCTCGTATTCACCCCTTTCGTTTTCTGCCTCCCTTCGTGTTCGAGTTTTCCGGCGGCGAACTCTGGCGGCTTCCCCCGTCATTTTTCCGGCAACAACATAGAACGAGCTTCAAGTAGTTGGTAAGCTTCTCCCCTTTGATTTCTTTATTCTTTCTTCGTTTCTGGCGCCAACTGAGAGGGAGTCCGAGTTTGGTTTCTAATTTTTGGGTCTTTTAGTTAATTAAAACAGAGTTCAATATTCAGTTAGTGATGCTAGAGAAGGGATTTGAATGATTGATAGAGAATTTGTTGATTTTGTGAAAGAAACCCTAACTTTGTGTGCTTTAGTAATTTGTTGGGTATGAGTTTTAAAAGGTTTAATCTTCTAATTAATCAAAATAGGGTTAAAAATTATCAAATTAGTGATTTTATATGCTTGATTTGATAAATATGATTGGTTATGTATGTTATGATTTAGTGATAGGTTTATAAATTTTCTCTCTTTCTTTTCCTTCGGCATAGCTGGTATGGATGTGGAAGTTTATTTGTTTTCTGGTGTTGCGTGTTGAACTTATGTACAGACGTAAATTTTGATTTGTTTGTTCCCTGTGCTACTTTGACAGTTTTGAAAAGAGGAAAGAGGCCAATGTTTTAATAAAGAAATTGTAATGCACGTGTGAATAATTGATAGATATAGTTGGAGTGGTATTAATGCATGTACGTTGGCGAATTTACTGCTGCTTTAAATGAATAAACGAATGAATTTGTGAAAGAATAGGAGTTTTGTTTCAGTTAGAGTGAAATTTGTTTGGTTATGCCTTATGAAGTGAAATAATGTATGTGCAAGTGCTTACATGTGGTTTTGGGATTTCCTGTTACTACTTTATGCATTGGCTGAATAAGTATAGGAAAGGGAAGGAAAAGCATAAGTTGCATGATGATTTATGTGAGTGTTGCTGAGTTTGACGATGAGTTGTGAGGTGTGTAGTCAAGTGTTTGCATTGCAAGGGAACTTTGAATTTTATTTGCTTGTTTAGTTGTTGCACT
Source organism: Mimosa pudica (assembly GCA_029929735.1). NCBI lineage: Eukaryota > Viridiplantae > Streptophyta > Magnoliopsida > Fabales > Fabaceae > Mimosa > Mimosa pudica. The sequence goes on along the minus strand of JAKELP010000051.1, from coordinate 457,737 downwards.
GGACGAACAATTTGGAAAGAAATGGAGATTTGTGTTTTATTGAGTACGATTCTGTTTGGATCACAATGGGTGGAGTGAGATGATATTGATATTTAGGATTTTTATTGTTATTGTATCCCTACAGTGGGCGAGCTGATATGAAGGAAATTATTATTCATCTATTTGGATTGTTGGCTAAGTATATGTGGAATATTAATGGTCATGTTGGGGCTGTGAATGGTACATAAATGGTTGGTAATGTCTTCTTTACTTATGACCACAATTGGATTAAAATTGTGCAAGTGTTAAATCCATTCAAATAAGTCTCCTTAATAATCATGAATGCAAAGTCTTTCAAATGTGAATGAATTTCTTCTTGTTGCTATTGGATTGGCCATAAAGATACCTCTAAATGCAATTAGGCATTTCTTGTTGTTGAAATAGTAATAATTCTTACGGATACATTTTATAAATGGGAAGTGTCACTTATTGTTTAGAAGACAATTAGATATGCCATTAGTTGAGTTATAATGTTTGTTATCCGTGGAGCTTTACTTGAGTTGTAACGTTTCTGTTGGATTGAGAATTTTCAGGAATGAAGATGTTTGGTTTGTTTAGGCATGGTCTGTTTTGAATTATGATTTGTGTATTGTGATAATAAGGTCGATTTCCTTGCTAATTCTTGTGATTTCAAATATTGGTCTTCATTACTCTACTCTTGTTTATTATTGTCCAGGTTTCCTTTCCTTAATTATTAATTGAGATTGAATTTCTGTTCAAAACTGTGCTGTGTTAAATGGGTTCAAATGTAAGGAAGATTTTTGTTATAATGTTAGTTGTATTATTGTTGCTTTGGGTATGATTTGGTTGAGTTATAAGATGCCTTTACATGTTCGATTGTGCTTGGAGTAATGGTTTCCTAGGTCTCTTTCTTGATAGTTTGTTGCTGAATTGTTAAGCTTGTGTGTGTGTGCTGATTTTTCTTATTGTGAGCTAGTTTGGATGAATGGTTATACATGTTTCTTCAAGCTTATATGATTAATTGGCTAGTAATTGTGTGAAGGATGAAGCAAGTCTATACCTTACTTGTTTACTGGTTTGTTATTAAGATTGTTCATGATTTTGTTTGATTTGGAGTTTCTCTCTTGCTGAGTTGATGATTGTGAAAGTCAGGTGACTTGTGATTTAAATTGGTTAATGTATTTGAATTAAGAAAAGGGGGAAAAGGGTAGTAACATAAATAAGAACGCGAGAGAGACGTTAAATATTATGAAGTAGAAATGATACTAATTTATTATTCTATACTACATCATTATAGGATTGATTGTGATGTGGTTGTGAGACATCGGGAAAGGATGGGAAAATGCTCAAAGTGCAAAAAGGGCGACAGGTAATCACACTTAACCTTGCTATAACATTGAGGGTGACGTTAGTTAGGGATTTTGTAAAGATCCCTTCTCACCCTCTATATATATATATATATATTATCTTTAAAATGGTATTTTTATACAAAACAGGCTATCGGGTGCCTTTCAAACACGATTATTTTCATATAAAGAAATTTGAAACACTACATATATATTACTCTGGCTGTGGTTGGTATTGATCTGGAATGATTGTGGAAGGTATATAGATAAGTATAGTGTTAGACAGTGACTTGAGAAATTATGGAAATAGGAAAGAGTGATAGATGTTGAGTTTGAGATTATGGTGAGCTATGTTGTGGAAAACATGAAATGTGAGATTGAAATATTGAATGAGGTTGAAGTTGATGGAATATAGAATAGGGATTGTTAGTTTTGCATGACACTGATTATTAGTACCGTCGGCCGATGTAACCTATCGATCTGCGCAATCGATAGGTTAATTGTACAGGTTCCTCGGATTTTAAAGGAACCAGGGACGTTTTCACTTTTTATAGTGCTCCCTTTTAGGGACGTTTTCACTATTTAAAGTGCTCCATTTTTATGCTTTCAGATTTGAGACTGGGCACAGTGTCAATCACGTTTATTTTCGTCTGTTGAGTTGATTTGGAATTGACTGAGGGATTTGAGTGATATGTGGGAAATAGAGATGATGAATTTGAATTGATTTAGAAGGAGGGACGTGAATGATGGATGAAAGACTTGATATATATATATAGTATTGGTTTTAAATGTGGTACCCTTTAGACGCCCTTACTACCGCACATCTCACTGTTATAGTGAGTTAAGCGGTGATTACTGGGACAATTTTGTCTCATCCCACGATTACTGACATTTTTGCAGGTATTCATGCACAGACGCAAGCAGCAGGAAAGGGAATTAGGTAGTAGTAGTTATATGGACTATTTTGAATTGTATATTGCCAATTTGTATAGGCCTGCATACGTTTCCGCATATATTTATATGTATTCGATATTATTGAACATTAGGTTGTTTATTTTTCTAACCATGTTAGGTGATTCTTTTCTAACATGGTTAGCTATTAATTATCCATGATAGTATTCAGGTTGTATTAGTTTATTCTTTCCTATCATGGATAAATTATAAAAGGTTTAGAATAATCTTTTCTAACTATGATAGAGATATTAATATTATGGAAATTCCTTTTTCTATCATAGTTAGATTAGAGCTTAATGAATTGAAATAAATATTATTGGTTAATTAGGTAATTAGTAACACAATGTTACAACTTGGTTATCAGTATTTGGTATACGATAACCTAGGACTGTGCTGCATTGCATATAGATTGGCAATATACATTCTTTGTATTCCCTTCCTTCTGTGCATGAATATCTGACCTTTTTGAGAGGATTATCGCTCATCCCGTGGTGGGGAGAGAGTGATAAGAGAAATTGAATAGGTACTGTGGAGAGATTGAGATGAATATAGAAAGAATAATGAAATAATATTGATATTGATAAGAATTTAGGAAGAATTACGAATAAGGATGCTTCTCTGGGGTCTCGAGTATAGTTATGTGCCGGCCATAATCATAGTCGAGGCATCATGAGATCCCTTATTGGGTTAAGGGATTAAGGAAATTGGAAAATAACAATTGATAAACAATGTGATATGAAATAAGTTTGGTTGACCATGCTTGAATGTTTAGTTTAGTTGTTAAATTGTTGGCTTAATTGATAGATTGATTTGTCATATTTGATGGTTTTTGAATGAAATCTTATTAAAATTCTTCGTGATTTTATTATTTTTGTGATTTATTAGTATTATGTTGGACAATTTTGATATTTTGAGCCAAATACTATATGTATGGGTGTGTTAATTTGTAAGTACATAATTTGATTGTGTATGTTTTAATCAAAGGATGTTTGATGTGAAAAGAGTCCAAACTTGATGCTTTTATACCAGCTTCTAATACAGGTCTTAATCTGTAGTTTAGTTACAATCTGCAGAATTCCTTACATTTGTTTGGTTCAAATTTCACTAAATGTAGTGACATAAATTTATTTTGGTTATGGAGATTCTTTACTGATTAAGCTTGGCCATTTGGCTTGATACTTGTTTCTTTAGTAGTTGGTATATTCTGTTTCCAAGGTTGCTAATTTAATTTTTGTCCATGCTGATCCTTATTAGTATAATAAATTTTGAGAGTTACATACCGATCAAAGAATGAATATGTTTTAAACTGAAAACTTCTTGGAGAGATTTAGTGATTTAAGAAGGGTTTGGTTGAGCTTCGCAAACAAACCCTGAATCATTAGGTGCTTTGAACCCGACATGTTTAAGAATGTATGTAGTTGAAAACTCTAAATTGGCGTAGGAACTAAGATTCTATGTTATGAATTCGTTTTAAATACTTAAGGTGATGATCATGCGGCTAAAATGAAGAATTTGATTCCGTGTACTATTTTAAGCTTAGAGTTGGATGTTTTAATATGTAGATGTGTTTTGTTTTGATGCATGTAATGATATTTGAATAAGGGAGTGATTGATTCTACGTGTTAAGCTTAGAAAAAGTTAAGCAGTGATAAAACATATGAAATAGAGGGTTGTGTAGATTTAATCAATTAGATTGTGTTGAAGGAAGATTGATTTGAATGCTTAGATGATTGAGTGCTTAGAAACGCAGTAACAGGACTTCTTTTGTGTTAAGTGTTGGAAAGTATTGGCGAATGGAGTAGTCCATTATTGTTTTGAAGAGATCTATAGTGATCCTTCATTGCTAATTATGGTGGGTATCTTAGGTAGTTCTTGGATTAATGATTTCATAAGTTTATTGATCATTTTATTTAGTGATGTCAAAGAATTGGAAAGGTAATTTTAGATTAAGGTAATGGAAGAAAGTGTGAAAAGTGGTAAATTAAATGGAGTAAAGTGAAGTTTTGACATTTTGAATACTACTTAAGTGTATACTACTTAGTTGAGGTTGTGTGTGAATTGTAAACTTGCTAATAGATATTATTGATTGGAGGATCAAATAGTTATAAAGTTCTGTAGAAGAGAATAATAACAAGGTATAGTTTCTGATATTTGGTATTACATGAATTGAAAGAGAGGATGTTTGATTAAAGAAGTTTAGGTTTAGATTAAAGTTGATTAAGGTAAATAGTTGGAATTTAAACTGTATCATGATGACTCAGAATAGTATTTTGGTTATATAGAGAAGACTAAGAAGAATTATTTGCTAAATTCAAGATTCTTAATGTGATAGTAAGGGATATACCTTGTTAATTATGGTTAAGCTAAATGGATTGAGAAACTAGTTAAGTTTAATGATGTATGTTAAAGCTCTAGCGGACATTTTAAAGGACCATTGGAATTGAATACAGCTAGGAGTGATGTTGTTAATGAGATTGATCTGGTTGGATAAGTGTTGATTTAGAGTCATAAGTTTTTGGTGAGAAATAAAATTAAATATTCTAGGGAAGTGACATTTGATAATTAAAAAGTGAGAATCTTGAAATAGGACTGACGCAAACGGTTAAAGTTGGAAGATGTTGATAGGAAATTGATCCAATTAAGAGTAGTTTTGAGATGAGTAATGCTTGTTTGGAAAGAGGTAAAGGATGATTAGTATACTTAAAGTGTGGTTATTATTGATAGTAAAATTGAGAGAAACTACTTGTTATAGGAATGAGGGAAATTTTCAATAGTTTATGGAGTGACATTTCATAGGTTAATGACTTACTCTCATATTTATAGAAAGTGGTATGAGGATTTGGCAAAGTATATGTATTTGAGAAGAAATATTGTTGGTAGGTGATTAAAGAATGATTCTCATTGTCTTATAAGTCAAGGAAATTAAATGATTTAGATGTAACAAGGTTAGAATATGACTAGGAATTCTGGAAACTAGGAGAATATTGGGATTGTGCTATGGTTGGATGACTTGGAGTGATATTTTGATTATGAAATGAAAACTAGGTTGGAAGATATTGGGAGTTGAGATTCTTAATGTTACTGTAGAGTAAATAGACTTTATGGAACATGAAATAGGGATTTTGGACATGGATATCATTTGGCCTTAGTAATGTAACCAAAGTAGTCAAGGAATTAGATAATTTAGGTGTAGCAAAGTTTAATATGACTCAAAAATTCAAAAGCTAAAGGAATGGTGTAGAATAGTTTGGTTAGAAATTGTAGTTTTTCTTCTCTAATTCAAGATCTTAGAGATGTATTGAGTGGGATAGACTATGTATCAGTTCATAGTGAAGTTTGACATACTGAATTTTGGGGACAAAATTTTTAAAAAGGTGGGGAGAATTGTAACATCCTGAAAAATTTAATTCAGGATTAGAGAGTGTTTTGGGAAATTTTGGAATTTTTAGGAATTTTTGGGATATTTTTGGAAATTTTGAGTAATTAATATGCATATAATTAATTAAGAAATGAAGAGTTTGAAATATGAGGGAGTGGTAAAGCTAAAAATATTTTGAAGTTTAAGGAGATTGGAGGCTGATTTAAATGGTTTTAGAATTAAAAGAGTACACTATAGCAAGTTTGGGCTACAAATCATTAGAGAACCCTCTAATTTCAGCAAAACCAAACGCGCCCCTCCCCTTATATATATGAACCCACCGCCCTCCCTCCTCTTTTCCGTCTTCTTCTTCTGCGATCTTCTTCTCCTCCGCCCTCCCTGCGATTTCCGGCAGCCACGCGGCGGCGCCGACTGCTGCAGGCACACCCAAGAACGCCCCTTCTTCGTCATCCTCCTCCTTCCTTTCTCTTTGTCCGTCGAGTCCCCACCCTTAAACCCGACGTTCCTTATCCACTTTCGTCCTCAACCATTCTCCGGCGAAGCAAGCCGCCGCTGTCGCCACCGGTAAGGAGGAAAATGAACTCCAAGGAAGCTCCACCACTTCGTTCTCGTATTCACCCCTTTCGTTTTCTGCCTCCCTTCGTGTTCGAGTTTTCCGGCGGCGAACTCTGGCGGCTTCCCCCGTCGTTTTTCCGGCAACAACATAGAACGAGCTTCAAGTAGTTGGTAAGCTTCTCCCCTTTGATTTCTTTATTCTTTCTTCGTTTCTGGCGCCAACTGAGAGGGAGTCCGAGTTTGGTTTCTAATTTTTGGGTCTTTTAGTTAATTAAAACAGAGTTCAATATTCAGTTAGTGATGCTAGAGAAGGGATTTGAATGATTGATAGAGAATTTGTTGATTTTGTGAAAGAAACCCTAACTTTGTGTGCTTTAGTAATTTGTTGGGTATGAGTTTTAAAAGGTTTAATCTTCTAATTAATCAAAATAGGGTTAAAAATTATCAAATTAGTGATTTTATATGCTTGATTTGATAAATATGATTGGTTATGTATGTTATGATTTAGTGATAGGTTTATAAATTTTCTCTCTTTCTTTTCCTTCGGCATAGCTGGTATGGATGTGGAAGTTTATTTGTTTTCTGGTGTTGCGTGTTGAACTTATGTACAGACGTAAATTTTGATTTGTTTGTTCCCTGTGCTACTTTGACAGTTTTGAAAAGAGGAAAGAGGCCAATGTTTTAATAAAGAAATTGTAATGCACGTGTGAATAATTGATAGATATAGTTGGAGTGGTATTAATGCATGTACGTTGGCGAATTTACTGCTGCTTTAAATGAATAAACGAATGAATTTGTGAAAGAATAGGAGTTTTGTTTCAGTTAGAGTGAAATTTGTTTGGTTATGCCTTATGAAGTGAAATAATGTATGTGCAAGTGCTTACATGTGGTTTTGGGATTTCCTGTTACTACTTTATGCATTGGCTGAATAAGTATAGGAAAGGGAAGGAAAAGCATAAGTTGCATGATGATTTATGTGAGTGTTGCTGAGTTTGACGATGAGTTGTGAGGTGTGTAGTCAAGTGTTTGCATTGCAAGGGAACTTTGAATTTTATTTGCTTGTTTAGTTGTTGCACTGGACGAACAATTTGGAAAGAAATGGAGATTTGTGTTTTATTGAGTACGATTCTGTTTGGATCACAATGGGTGGAGTGAGATGATATTGATATTTAGGATTTTTATTGTTATTGTATCCCTACAGTGGGCGAGCTGATATGAAGGAAATTATTATTCATCTATTTGGATTGTTGGCTAAGTATATGTGGAATATTAATGGTCATGTTGGGGCTGTGAATGGTACATAAATGGTTGGTAATGTCTTCTTTACTTATGACCACAATTGGATTAAAATTGTGCAAGTGTTAAATCCATTCAAATAAGTCTCCTTAATAATCATGAATGCAAAGTCTTTCAAATGTGAATGAATTTCTTCTTGTTGCTATTGGATTGGCCATAAAGATACCTCTAAATGCAATTAGGCATTTCTTGTTGTTGAAATAGTAATAATTCTTACGGATACATTTTATAAATGGGAAGTGTCACTTATTGTTTAGAAGACAATTAGATATGCCATTAGTTGAGTTATAATGTTTGTTATCCGTGGAGCTTTACTTGAGTTGTAACGTTTCTGTTGGATTGAGAATTTTCAGGAATGAAGATGTTTGGTTTGTTTAGGCATGGTCTGTTTTGAATTATGATTTGTGTATTGTGATAATAAGGTCGATTTCCTTGCTAATTCTTGTGATTTCAAATATTGGTCTTCATTACTCTACTCTTGTTTATTATTGTCCAGGTTTCCTTTCCTTAATTATTAATTGAGATTGAATTTCTGTTCAAAACTGTGCTGTGTTAAATGGGTTCAAATGTAAGGAAGATTTTTGTTATAATGTTAGTTGTATTATTGTTGCTTTGGGTATGATTTGGTTGAGTTATAAGATGCCTTTACATGTTCGATTGTGCTTGGAGTAATGGTTTCCTAGGTCTCTTTCTTGATAGTTGTTGCTGAATTGTTAAGCTTGTGTGTGTGTGCTGATTTTTCTTATTGTGAGCTAGTTTGGATGAATGGTTATACATGTTTCTTCAAGCTTATATGATTAATTGGCTAGTAATTGTGTGAAGGATGAAGCAAGTCTATACCTTACTTGTTTACTGGTTTGTTATTAAGATTGTTCATGATTTTGTTTGATTTGGAGTTTCTCTCTTGCTGAGTTGATGATTGTGAAAGTCAGGTGACTTGTGATTTAAATTGGTTAATGTATTTGAATTAAGAAAAGGGGGAAAAGGGTAGTAACATAAATAAGAACGCGAGAGAGACGTTAAATATTATGAAGTAGAAATGATACTAATTTATTATTCTATACTACATCATTATAGGATTGATTGTGATGTGGTTGTGAGACATCGGGAAAGGATGGGAAAATGCTCAAAGTGCAAAAAGGGCGACAGGTAATCACACTTAACCTTGCTATAACATTGAGGGTGACGTTAGTTAGGGATTTTGTAAAGATCCCTTCTCACCCTCTATATATATATATATATATATTATCTTTAAAATGGTATTTTTATACAAAACAGGCTATCGGGTGCCTTTCAAACACGATTATTTTCATATAAAGAAATTTGAAACACTACATATATATTACTCTGGCTGTGGTTGGTATTGATCTGGAATGATTGTGGAAGGTATATAGATAAGTATAGTGTTAGACAGTGACTTGAGAAATTATGGAAATAGGAAAGAGTGATAGATGTTGAGTTTGAGATTATGGTGAGCTATGTTGTGGAAAACATGAAATGTGAGATTGAAATATTGAATGAGGTTGAAGTTGATGGAATATAGAATAGGGATTGTTAGTTTTGCATGACACTGATTATTAGTACCGTCGGCCGATGTAACCTATCGATCTGCGCAATCGATAGGTTAATTGTACAGGTTCCTCGGATTTTAAAGGAACCAGGGACGTTTTCACTTTTTATAGTGCTCCCTTTTAGGGACGTTTTCACTATTTAAAGTGCTCCCTTTTTATGCTTTCAGATTTGAGACTGGGCACAGTGTCAATCACGTTTATTTTCGTCTGTTGAGTTGATTTGGAATTGACTGAGGGATTTGAGTGATATGTGGGAAATAGAGATGATGAATTTGAATTGATTTAGAAGGAGGGACGTGAATGATGGATGAAAGACTTGATATATATATATAGTATTGGTTTTAAATGTGGTACCCTTTAGACGCCCTTACTACCGCACATCTCACTGTTATAGTGAGTTAAGCGGTGATTACTGGGACAATTTTGTCTCATCCCACGATTACTGACATTTTTGCAGGTATTCATGCACAGACGCAAGCAGCAGGAAAGGGAATTAGGTAGTAGTAGTTATATGGACTATTTTGAATTGTATATTGCCAATTTGTATAGGCCTGCATACGTTTCCGCATATATTTATATGTATTCGATATTATTGAACATTAGGTTGTTTATTTTTCTAACCATGTTAGGTGATTCTTTTCTAACATGGTTAGCTATTAATTATCCATGATAGTATTCAGGTTGTATTAGTTTATTCTTTCCTATCATGGATAAATTATAAAAGGTTTAGAATAATCTTTTCTAACTATGATAGAGATATTAATATTATGGAAATTCCTTTTTCTATCATAGTTAGATTAGAGCTTAATGAATTGAAATAAATATTATTGGTTAATTAGGTAATTAGTAACACAATGTTACAGGATACAAGAAAGAAAAGGTCCCTGTGTGCTTTGAATGCAAGAAGCCTGGTCACTTCAAGGCTGAGTGTCCCAGCCTGCAGAGGTCAAAAGGCAAAGACAAAAGAAAGGCCTTTGTCTCCTCCATTTGGGAAAATAGCTCAGATGAGGAAGCAAGTGATGAAGAAGAAGTTGTCAACCTCTGCCTGGTAGCTAGAGAAGATGATGAAGAAGCATCTTCAGATCTTGACCTCACCAACGAAGATCATGAGGTAACTCTTTCTGAACTACAAGAGGCTTACAATGAGGTTCATGAAGAATTCTCTAGACTATGTAAAGCCTATAAAGTGTTGAAAACCAAAAAGGAATCACTTGAGTCCAAGGTGGACTCACTAAGTGAGGAACTAGCGGAAGCTAGAAGGCTTCCGGTAGTGGATGGCCAGGGTTCTCCCCAAGTAGAACCCAACGCCCCAACACTTGAGAGCTGCCCTAATTGCAGCAAAATCTCAGCTGAAAATGACAAGCTGCAAAATGCCCTGCAGAAGTTCACCAATGGTTCAGAAATGTTAAATATAATCTTAATGAACCAAAGGGCATATAGGGATAGAACTGGCTTAGGATATACCCCTAGAGGGAAAAAGTGGGTAGAACCAAAAGTAAAGCCCTACTTAAAGTTCTTCCATAAAGCCACTAGTCATAGCTCCACACCCTTTAACTTCTGTAACTACTGCAACAGGAAAGGACACTCCACGTCCACCTGTAATGCTAAGAAGCATGGAGCTAGTAGCTCTTACAGATGGGTCCCTAAAGGAACCAAGGCTACAAAGGATCCTCCACTTGCAAAGGAAACCAAGAGAGGACAAGGATCCCGAGCCTGGAATCATTCCACAGGGAAAACCCAAGAGCCTAGAGCCAGCACTAGGCCAGAGGCTCCAAATGATCATAAGCCAAAGGGTAAGACCAATACTAGACCAAGGGCACTAAATACTAATGACAGAGGACCCAAGAGAGGTTGGGTACCTAAGTTTGCTTGATTATTTCAGGTGTGTCTCAAGGCATCCAAGAACAGAAAATGGTACATCGATAGCGGATGCTCGAGACATATGACTGGAGACAGAGACAAGTTCAAATCTCTGGTGATCAAAGATGGAGCCACAGTGACCTTTGGAGGAAATCAAAGTGGTAAGATCACTGGAGTTGGAGAAGTTGGACCAGTCAAAGATGTCTATCTAGTGGACGGTCTCTGTCACAACCTGCTGAGCGTGAGCCAGAGCACGGACAAAGGAAATTGGGTAATATTTGATTCAAATGAGTGCATAATAGTTGATAAGCAGGATCTGAATATAGATAAGGCCAACTTAAAATGCAAGATTAAGGCAAATAGAAATGGGAACCTATATACCTTAGACTTATGTCAACAGCTAGAAGAGAAATGTTTAATATCTAGTGACGAGAATAGTTGGCTTTGGCATAAGAGGTTAGCTCATGTCAATTTTACTCAACTGGATATGCTAATTAAAAATGAGCTGGCTATAGGTATTCCTTCTTTTAAAGTTAAGCATGATTTTATTTGTGAATCCTGCCAACGAGGGAAGCAAACAAAGTCCTCGTTTAAAACCAAGAAGAGAGTCTCCACCAGCAGGCCCTTGGAACTAATCCACATGGATTTGGTTGGGCCAGCGAGAGTAAAGAGCTTGGGTGGAAACCTGTATGCTCTAGTAGTGGTGGATGACTATTCAAGGTTCACTTGGACTATGTTTCTTGCCTCTAAGCAAGATGCTTTTGATACTTTTGTTGTCCTGGCTAAGAAAGTGCAGAATGAGAGAGAGCTCAAAATCACAGCCATAAGGACAGACCATGGAGGAGAGTTTGAGAACCATAGCTTCTCTGAGCTATGTGAGCAAAACGGCATTGAACATAACTTCTCAGCTCCGAGGACTCCTCAACAAAATGGAGTAGTAGAAAGGAAGAACAGGGTTCTGACGGAGATGGCTAGAAGCATGCTCAATGAGAAAGAGGTTTCTCAAGTGTTCTGGGCGGACGCTATGAGCACTGCTTGCTATATCTCAAACAGAGCTTATGTTCGTAAGGGCTTGGACAAGACCCCATACGAGCTATACAAAGGGAGGAAGCCCAACATCAGCCACCTCAGAATATTTGGATCAAAATGCTATGTGCATAACAATGGAAAGGTAAATTTGGGTAAGTTTGATCCAAAGGCTGATGTAGGTATATTCATAGGATATTCCCTTAGGAGTAAAGCATATAGAATATACAACATGAAAACTAAAACTGTAGAAGAATCCATGCATGTTGTATTTGATGAAACTCCTACATGGGGACAATCCACAGGGGATGATGGAATACTTAATCTTCCAAAACTACCATCATCTTCCTCACCACCAAAAGAGACACCAACAAGCAATCCCAAAGAAGAAGATGAACCCAGTGATGAACCTGGAGTGCAACCCGTGCCTGAGGAGGCACAGTTGCCAATAGCTAGGAGACATCACAGGGATCATCCTCTTGATCAAGTGCTTGGTGATGTTTCTTCTGGTGTCAGAACTAGAAGACAAGTTCAAAATGAAGTTGAGTTTGGAGCGTTCCTATCTCAAATCGAACCAACTTCAGTTGAACAAGCTCTTGAGGACTGCGACTGGATTATTGTCATGCAGGAAGAGCTAAATCAATTTGAGAGAAGTCAAGTGTGGGAACTAGTCCCAAGGCCGTCTCATCAATCCATAGTAGGGACCAAGTGGGTCTTCAAAAACAAACTAGATGAGACAGGTCAAATCACAAGAAACAAAGCCAGACTAGTAGCCAAAGGATATAACCAAGAAGAAGGCATTGACTATGAAGAAACTTTTGCTCCAGTCGCTAGACTCGAAGCAATAAGAATTCTTCTAGCCTTTGCATCCATGAAAGGCTTTAGGTTATATCAAATGGATGTAAAGAGTGCATTTCTTAATGGTTATATTAAAGAAGAGGTATATGTTGAACAACCACCTGGCTTTGAGGATCATAAGCATCCCAAACATGTGTATAGATTAAAGAAAGCTTTATATGGCCTAAAACAAGCTCCTCGAGCTTGGTATGAGAGACTCAGCAGCTTTTTGCTGGGCAAGGGTTTCTCAAGGGGCAAATTAGATAATACACTATTTATCCTTCACAAAGACAGGGATATGTTAATTGTCCAAATTTATGTTGATGATATTATATTTGGGGCAACTAACGAAAAGCTTTGTGAAGATTTCTCTAAGACTATGCAGGGTGAATTCGAAATGTCAATGATGGGAGAACTTACGTTCTTCCTTGGCCTGCAAATCAAACAGAAGAAAAATGGAATCTTCATCTCCCAAGCTAAGTATTGTAGAGAACTACTCAAAAAGTTTGGGATGGATGAATGCAAGGAGTATGACACTCCTATGAGCACCACAGCTGCGCTCGATGCTGACGCAAAGGGTAAATCTGTCAGCCTGCCCATGTATAGGGGAATGATAGGTTCCCTCTTATACTTAACAGCGAGCAGGCCTGACATTCAATTTAGTGTAGGCATGTGTGCTAGGTTTCAAGCCAACCCCAAGGAGTCACACTTAACATGTGTTAAACGTATCCTAAGATACCTTGAGGGAACACAAGAACTTGGTCTTTGGTATCCCAGAGGTAACCGAGAGTTCTTGTGGGCTTACTCTGACTCTGACCATGCAGGTTATAAGACAGATAGAAAGAGCACCAGTGGACAATGCGCCTTCCTTGGTGGTTGTTTGGTGTCTTGGGCTAGCAAAAAGCAAACCTGCGTGTCCTTGTCATCCACAGAGGCAGAATACATTGCTGCAGCAAGTTGTTTTGCTCAAGTGCTGTGGCTGAAGAACCAACTCAGAGATCTTGGCTTGGAGTTCCCTGAGGCACCTATCCTCTGTGACAACACAAGCACTATCAGCCTCGCCAAGAATCCGGTTCAGCACACAAGGACAAAACACATTGACGTCAGACATCACTTCATCAGAGACCATGTTCAAAAGAAGGATGTCAAGGTGCAGTTTGTCCCCACACAACAACAGCTTGCTGACATCTTCACCAAGCCTCTGGGGGTTGACCAATTTACTTTCATAAGAGGTGACTTGGGAATGGTAAACCCAAATGAAGTGTAAATTCTATTCATTATACTTGATTGTTTATCACTTACAACAATACTAACTTAGGCATCGGAGTGCCAATATATGTTTTTGCAGGAGCTCTGTTAAATCTTAAGCAAGTGCAACCGGAAGTAAAACCACTTTCGGATGATCACTCACTGACACTGGATGATCAAGCCAAGAGAGCGCCAGTGCCAGCCCAAGGGACACGTCACTTCAGAAACGCTTCATCTTCCTCTATGAGAAGGTGTGCCCTATCTGACAAGATGAAACGACACATGTCATAAGGTGCGCCGTTTCAATTAAAATTTTTACGTTATCCAATGTGTGAAAATCTGAAGAGACATGACCATTTTACCCTTAGTTACTTTACCTATAAATAGGGTGTCATTTTTCACTTTCACTTTTTACTTGCAACATTTTCACTCGCATCATTTTCTCTGAAAATTCTCTTCATCTTCTTCATAGTGTTCTTCATTTTTCTTTACACACTTCTCGCATTTCATCCCTTTTTACCACAACATTCATACAAAAATGGCCGGATCTCATGAATCCAACCCAGTTACTCAGAAAACCTCTTCATCCAAGAAACACAAGTCGAAATCTGGGAAATCAAGTCACAAGCACTCTGGTAAATCTGGGCATCGTGAAGAACATCGCGATGAACATCAAGAGCACCATGAAGTTTCTGGGCTGAAAACACCAGGACAGGATGAAAATATTCAGGGTCAGCCTGAAACTTCTGGGAGAGTGGCAGATCAGGCTGAGACCTCTGGGCAAGAACAAGCAAGGGAAGCCAAAAGGAAAGGGAAGAAGAAGGTTCAGTTCGCTGAAGAACCTTCTTCCAAGAGGCAGAGGATTGAAGAAGATGACCCCACAGTATATAGAGATGGGGCTTTGGAGACTGTGGCCGCCAAGTTTGAGACTTCTATCCCTTACTTCAACCATTGGCTGTTCATCGATCTGGACAAAATTGATGAACTAGGGTTTCCCCATCTGCGCCCTTACTTGGAGAAGTATATGCCTTGGCTGGGCATCAACCAGGACTACAACGTCAACGTCCTGCGAGTCTTCTCCCAATCCCTCACTGGCAAGGCTAAGTAGAAGAAGGTGGATGGGAAAGAGCAAGTCCACAAACTCTCCTTCACTGCCACTGTAAGGGGGAGGACCTTCAGGTTCACTTGGAGGACCTTGAATGAGATGATGGGAATCACTGAAAAGGGTATGAATGAATGGATCTACCCGGAGTCCCTCAAGTACAGCAAGGAGGAACTCAAGGAGTTGTATGGCACCAGTAACAAGAAGGTATCCAAGATGTCTGACTCTAACAGGCTCTTGTACTACGTCTACTCCCGGATGATGACTCACAAGGGAGGCAACTTCAACGAGTTCACACTGCTGGACAACCCTTAGTTCCCCAGACTCCTCTCTCGCAAGCCAATCAACCCCGGCCAGTTGATCTGCCTTGAGCTTCAGCGCTGGATAAATAATGACAAGTCTGGCTATCTTCCCTATCCCACTATCATTTCCCTCCTCCTTGAGAAGCATCTAATCAAGGCCACATCTGCTGTGGAGGAAGAAAACATCAAGTGTAGACATGTGGGAGCTACCAACATTGGGAAGATGGGAATCAAGTATGTCAAGCCTGCTAAGCCCGCTCGCTCAGGATCACAGGCCGAGAGCGCCTCTCAGACTTCAGTCCCCTCTACATCTGGTGCAGGGGATCAAGAAGTGGACTCCCATGCTGGACCAAGCCGTGCTGCAAGAGTGCCGGCCTCTGTGAGAGCTTTTGCTGAGGAAGTTAAGGAAGAGCTTCTCTTCAGGCTGCCTGACTCCTTGGTAGGCCCTCTCCGTGCTGAATGTGATACTGGCTTCCAGCAGCAAGGGAAGCGCATCCAGCGGCTCGAGGACAGAGTGGGACAGATCGAGAATCATCTTGCCAGAGTGGACGCAAAATTAGACCTCATCCTCCAGCACCTACAAATTCCACAACCATCACAAGGTAACCTACCACCTCCACCTCCTCCTCAAAACCCACCTCCTCCACCTCCTAATCACCCTCAACTTCCCCCTCCTCCTCCACCTAACAATCAACAACCTCAGCCACCACCACAAAATGACCAGCAACCCCCACCATCACCAACCAATGACCACCAATCCCAACCTTCACCTACCCATGACCAGCAAACCCAAGACTCACCCCAACACTCTCCACTCCAATCCCCACTAAACTCTCCATCTCCACCTCCTTCACCCATTCTCACACGACCTGGCGCTCCTACACGCTCTCCACTCCGCTTCTCCAACGAACCTTTCCCCCACTCTGAACCTATCAACCCCAACTCTAGACCAAGAACCAACCCCTTGGCCGAGCAACTTGGTTTTCACACTGCCATTCACCCCCTCAGCCAAATATACATACGAGACTATCCTCGCCTTCAACCACTCTCCGATGACCATTTACCTTTTACCCCAGACTCCACCAACTACCAAGAATACTCCTCCACTCATCCCTACGAAGGTCTCTTTGCCACCCCCAACTGGTTCCCCGACACTACCTCATCCCCAGAACTTACCCAACCTACCTCCTCCCCAGAGACTTCACCCCAAAAACCTCCACCCTCCTCGTCCTCCACTTCATCCCTGGCCCTCACCCTCTTTGATGATGCCAAAAGGGGGAGAGATGTGATGTCCACTCTGCGCTTGTCAATGAACACAAGGGATGTCCTCAGCCAGCCATCCCTCTGGATTGAGGAAGACATAACATCAGCACTTCGTCGTGCTATGGAATCTCAGAGGCTGGGTGGTGCAGAAAGCCTTATAAGAGGAGAGGCCATCCGGTTCATGCAGCAGAAGAAAGCAGCTGAGCAAGGACCACAATGGGATATGGTTGTCTTTGAGCCAGAAAGTACCCATTCTTCACAGCCTGAGTCGTCTTCATCAGAGCCTTCTCCAACTAAGTCAAGCAAAAACATTGTTGAGGAGATTATGATGAAGTACGGGCTGAAGAGACCCAACCATCCTCCCATTGTGATAGCCAAGCCTGTTCCTGCATCCTCTGGGCAAGTGTCTGAGAGTCCTTCATCTGAGCGATCATTTGTCCCTCCTTCCTCGTCTGAGCCAGCAGTCAGAATCAGTGAGCCCAGAAAGAAGGCCGTTGCTAGAAGACGTGCCAGGAAGATAATTGCCTCCACTGAATCTGATGAGAGTGTAACATCCTGAAAATTTAATACAGGATTAAAGAGTGTTTTGGAAATGATAAATGGAGAAAATGTGAATTTTGGTTGAAAGAAGTAAAGTTTTTGGGGCATGTGGTTTCTTCCGAAGGTGTTGCGGTGGATCCTAGTAAAGTTGAGGCGGTATTGCAGTGGGAATCTCCGAAATCAGTAACTGAAGTAAGGAGTTTCGTAGGATTAGCTGGTTATTATCGGAGATTTATTCGTGGTTTTTCGCAAATCGCCCGTCCTTTGACAAATTTGACCAAGAAAGATCGCCCTTTTGTATGGACGGAGCAATGTGAAACAGCATTTCAGGAGTTAAAGACTCTTTTGACTACCGCTCCAGTGTTGGTTTTGCCAGATTCGTTTCAACCGTTTGAGGTGTATACTGATGCGTCGTTGATGGGTTTGGGATGTGTGTTGATGCAAAATGGCAAAGTAATAGCTTATGCCTCGAGACAGTTGAGACCACATGAAGTAAACTACCCAACTCACGATTTGGAGTTGTGTGCAGTGGTGTTTGCCTTGAAAATCTGGCGCCATTATCTTTTTGGGGCTCAGTTTGAGGTGTTCAGTGATCATAAAAGTCTCAAGTATTTGATGGATCAGAAAGAGTTGAATGGTAGGCAACGTCGTTGGATGGAGTTGCTAAGTGATTATAAGTTTGAAATCAAGTATCACCCTGGGAAAGCCAACGTGGTTGCTGACGCTTTAAGTAGGAAATCGGCTCATGTCTTTGCAATGAGTCTTGAGGAACAGGCTTGGTTGGAAACGTTACGTGACATGCGAGTTGTTCCTGGGGTGGAGCAGGCTATTTTAAGAGCAGTAGTAGTTGATTTTGACTTGTATACCGATTTGCGGGTATCACAGGAAAAGGATGACAAGTTGAGTAAGATTCGAAAAGAATTGGAGGATGGTTCAGTTTTAGATTTTGAGATTGATGGTCATGGGATTCTACGGTTTAAGCATCGTATTTGTGTTCCTGATTCTGCTGAGTTAAAGCAGACTATTCTGGAAGAGGCTCACAGGAGTAAATATGCCATGCATCCGGGAATCACTAAGATGTATAATGATTTGAAGCGAGAGTTTTGGTGGCCAGGGATGAAAAAGGATGTGACACAGTTTGTACTTAAATGTTTGACTTGCCAGAAAGTCAAGATTGAGCACCAAAAGCCCGGTGGATTGCTGCAGAATATTAAGGTGCCTCAGTGGAAGTGGGATGATATATCTATGGATTTCATTGTGGGGTTACCGCGTACTCAGTCAGGTCATGATTCTATTTGGGTGATTGTGGATCGGTTGACAAAGTCAGCACACTTTTTGCCTGTTCAGATTTCTAGTCCAATGGAAAAGTTGGCTCAGTTATATGTTGATGAGATTGTGCGTTTGCATGGGGTACCAAAAAGTATTATTTCAGATAGAGATCAGCGGTATAGATCTGGATATTGGACGTCACTACAGGCTGCTTTAGGCAGTAAACTTAAGTTCAGTACTGCGTATCACCCGCAAACAGATGGTCAGACAGAAAGGGTTAATCAAATCCTTGAGGATATGTTGCGGGCATGTGCTATTGAGTTGCCTGGTAGTTGGGATAAGCATCTTCCACTAGCAGAATTTGCTTATAACAATAGTTACCAGTCGAGTATTGGTATGGCTCCTTATGAGGCTTTGTATGGTAGAAAGTGTCGATCGCCAATCTGTTGGACGGAAGTGAGTGAAAGGGCTGTTATTGGCCCGGATATTGTGGATGAGACGACTCAGAAGATTGAGATGATTCGAGATAAATTGTTGACGGCTCAGAGTAGACAGAAAAGTTATGCAGATAAGCGACGACGACCACTAGAGTTTGAAGAGGGTGATCATGTATTTTTGAAAGTTTCGCCAATGACAGGTGTTGGCAGATCAATACGGGCTAAGAAGTTATCCCCTCGATATATGGGTCCATATGATGTGATTGAGAAGATTGGTGATGTTTCTTATCGGATAGCTCTTCCGCCACAATTATCGAGACTACACGATGTGTTTCATGTGTCACAGCTGAAGAAGTATCACCCTGATCCTTCTCATGTTATTGAGCCTGAAGAAGTAGAGTTGGAGGATAATTTGACTTATCAAGTGGAGCCTGAAAGAATTTTGGATGTCAAGGATAATCAATTGAGAAATAAAACTATTCGCCTTGTGAAGGTTTTCTGGAGAGGTATGACTCCAGGAGATGCGACTTGGGAAGCTGAGGAACAAATGCGTGAGAAGTACCCACAGCTATTCTTAGGTACAATTCACCTCATTTCTCTATTGTTTTCATTTGGTAAAGATGCGATGATATTGAATTTTGAGGGCAAAATTCCTAAAAGATGGGGAGAATTGTAACATCCTGAAAATTTAATACAGGATTAAAGAGTGTTTTGGAAATGATAAATGGAGAAATTGGGAATTTTGGGAATTTTTAGGAATTTTTGGTGATTTTTGGGAATATTTTGGAAATTTCGAGTAATTAATATGCATATAATTACTAAAGAAATGAAGAGTTTGAAATATGAGGGAGTAGTAGAGCTAAAAATATTTTGAAGTTTAAGAAGATTGGAGGCTGGTTTAAGTGGTTTTAAATTAAAAGAGGACATTATGGTAACTTCCGGTACGAAATAATCCATTTCTGACCAGGGAAGTGCACGCCAAACACGCCCTTAGCCCCTTTTTGACTTAAAAAGCTTCGGGCATCTTCTTCTTCTTCATTCTCTCTCTCGCGCACGCTCCCTCCTCCCTCTCATCATCACCGACACTCTTCCCTTCACCATTTCTCTCAATTTCTCCTCACACCCATTCGGTTGATTTTGTGCAAAAGCCTTCTGACCTTGTTCTTTATTTTTCTCTCCGCCTCGGGTCCGTTAAAGTTGAGTACGGAGGGTGGCCGGTGGCGGGTTCTGGCGGCGGTTTTGGCGTTCCGGCGACTTGAACGGCTAGTGAGGGGAAAGGTTTGATTTTTCTTGTGATTCTCATGTTGTTCTTCCTTCTTCAAGTTCACAACACAATTTTCTTAGTCTCTCTTTTCCCTTCCAGTCGGCCGGCGGTTGGGAGTATTTTTCCGGCGACGGTGGCCCTATTTTTCCAGCGAAGGGAGTTGTTGTTGAAGGTGGGTGGTAGTTCTCTAGCTCTTTTTGTGATTTCTTCATGTTACAACTTCATTTCTCATTTTTCCTTCTTCCTTTCTCTTGCTCAAGCTCGGCCAGTCACTTAAGGGCCGATTCCGGCGAGTTCTGGACGGCGGCCAGCAGCAGTGAAGCTCCTCCCTGTGTTCTGCAACTCTGTAAGCTTGATCCTTGCCTTTTGTGAAGTTAATTTTGTGAAATTTGGTCTTTTTGATGTTAGGGTGTTATGGAAAAATTTGGGACTTTAGGATTTATAAGTGGTTATTATGATTATTCACTGCTGAATTGAAGATGTTTGGGAAGTATTGAGGTTTAATGAAGTTGGAAAAGATTTTTGGGATTTTTGGAAATTGTTATGGCTCTTTGAATTGGGATTTTGTTAATGGAAGATGATTTGAATGAATTAGTTGTTGATAAACACTTGTTAAGGTTATAATAAGATGTGGGAAGTTAATTTTGATTGAATTGGTGTTTAGGAAAGAAATTGGAAGGTAATAGGGCATTCTTGGACTTTTTAAGCTAGGGCTATGTTAGTGATGATGTTCTGGAATAAATTGGTGCTTAAGAAATGCTTGATGAAGTTGTTTGGTGATGTTGAAAGGTTGGTTTTAGAAGGATTGAAGTTTATAAGGAATTTTGTTAATTAAAGTGTTGATTTGAAGTGGCTTGGGTAGATTAAAGGTTGTTTATTGATGTTGGAATGTTAATGTTGGATAGATTGAGGTTTGAAAGGAAGTTGGATAGTTAAAGTATTGATTTAAAGTGATTTAGATGTTTTAAAGGATGGTTTGGTTATGATGAAGGTTGAAAGTATTGATATTGTAAAGATTTAGTAAAGAGAAGTTGAAGGAGGAAAGGATATGGATGTGGTTTTGGTATTGAAGTATTTTTATACTTTTAGTATTAATGAAAGTTAGTTAAAAGGTTGAGTTAAGTCACTTACAAAGTGTCTTGACCCATTTTTAAATTGTGGCATTATTGTAGACGGTGATCTTTCAAGCGGACTTTGAAGATAACTGCTATCTGCATATATCTGCTGCAGTGAAGTTTAGCAGGTAATCACGCTTAACTGACTGTGATACTGAGGGTGAGGGTAGTTGAGGATTTTCTAATATCCTCTTCTATTTACCTATATATATATATATATATATATATATATATATATATATATATATATATAAAATGAATTCAGATTTATGTTATATCTAAACGTGGGCTATAGGGTACCTTTCAACTGAACTGTACTTTATATAAATTCATATTTATATATATTCTTTGGTATGTTGCATGACACTGGTTAGTTGTACCTTCGGCCGATGTAACCTATCGATCTGCGCAATCGATAGGTTAATTGTACAGGTTCCTCGGATTTTAAAGGAACCAGGGACGTTTTCACTTTTTATAGTGCTCCCTTTTCAGGGACGTTTTCACTATTTAAAGTGCTCCCTCTTTATGCTTTCAGACTTGAGACTGGGCACAGTGTCAATCATGTTTATTTTTGTCTATTGAGAGATGGATGCATCTATTCTGGATATATACATCGACATATTTGCAAATGTTATGTGCTGTATGCAGGTTTTGAACTGTGGTACCCTGTAGACACTCCACTACCCCACTTCTGAGTGTCACAGTGAGTTATGTTGTGATTACTGAGACATTGTTTTGTCTCACCCCATTCCCTTTATTTTTACAGGTGATCATGCCCAGGTGGAGGAGCAGAGGAAGGGGAAGGGGCCGTCTGGCCCATACTGATATAGTAAGTAGGCCAGAGGTGACCTTGTTAGGGATATATATCGCCAGTTCACTAGGCTGCACCAGCTTCTGCATATATTGAATGTTGTTTTGAGTGAATTTTATTGTATATGTGAACTGTATGACTTGTAATGTATCTCAATGTACTGTTTTGGTTGTGATATAGCATTGTTCCTGCTGCTGTGATAGTTCAGGAACTATCTTGACTAATATGTCAAGTTTGGTTGGTATATATGCTGTTTCCAGGTGATAAGAATTCGAATGAATGTATATAGGAAACTCGGTTTTCCTAGTATGTGGATGTGGTAGATGGAGGATGTTTTGAGTGTTTTATGTTTTCCTGTGTGTATAATCATATTAGATGGGCCCCGCTCTACTATGGTTTATTGTTAGATAGTTTGGTTAGTTTCTTTTTCTAACCATGTTAGGTGATTCTTTTCTAACATGGTTAGATTTAGATTATGATATTGATTGTGTGATTCATTAGGTGATTCTTTTGCTAACTATGTTAGAGGATTCTCTTTTCTAACATAGTTAGATATGTAATCTCTTAATTATAGAAAGATTCTTTTGCTAACCATGTTAGGTGAATCTTTTACTAACATGGTTAGACCCCATTATTTGGATTGATTTGTTTAGCAATTTGGTTTAGGTTAAGGTTAATCTTTTCTTTAGTAGGAGGTACTTTACAGAGAGTGAGGAAGAGACTCCATCTGACCTGCCTGAGCAAGGAACTTCATCTGCCCAGGTTGAGCAAGAAACTCCAGTGGTTCAAGCAGTCCCAATTCTGAAGGAAGTCAAATTGGAAATTGAAGACATGACTCCTGAGGAATTTGAGAAGTTTGGATTCACAGACAAGCTATCCTTTGGTCAGATGGCTTGCCTCGATGCTGATAGAGCAAGTGCCATGCCCACTCCTCCAATTAGCAAGAGCAAAGGGAAGAGTAAAGGGAAAGGGAAAAGGAAAGCCCAGGAAGTTGAGGAGGATCCCAACTTCCCTGTATGGAACGTGAAAATCCGGGTTGTTCACTATCCCAATGGAGAGGTCTCCTATTTCGATGATGCTACTGGGTTCCCTGGGTATGAAGAAGTGGAGAACCTAAAAAGGGCATTCGAGGAGTCTATTGAATCAGAGAGGCTCAGAAGGGAAAGAGATAAAGAAGAGCTTCAGGAGATCATTGCCCAGATAGACCAGAGTGTACGTGAGGTCGAGCTAGCCAAACTGCAAAAAGAAAATGAAGAGAGGCAAAAAGAGAGGGAGAGGAAAAAGAAACACAAACCCTGAACCCCCAATCCAAACATTTTTTTTAACTTAGAAAGTTTTCCTTTGTGTTTTGTTTTTCATGCATACTTTCATACTTGCTTAGTGTAATTTACTTGTATACGTTCTTTACTTGTATATGTTATCTGATTGTATACTCTGATTTGTAACTTTTACTTATCAATAATAATTGTTCAAGTTACTTGTTCTTATCTATTGCTTTTATTCTCTTGCTATTCTTTCCTTATGAATCTAATCGATAAAACTAAGTTTGTCATCATCAAAAAGGGGGAGAATGTTAGAATCTTAAGTTTTGATGAAGACTAAAATATGAAAGAATAGGCCAAGTACTTAGAAAGCAATAGCTTAACATAGAATCCCAAGTAAGAGTGCAACCGGATGTGGATTTACTTCCGGATAGACTAGAACTCGCGCACGCGGATAAATGTTTCATCCCCCAGCGGCAGCGAGTAACTCACTAGGGATTTAACTTAGTCCATGAACGCTAGATATACAACCTTAAGACTAAGCTATAATTCAACCGGAAGTGAAATTGCTTCCTGTTAGACTTAGACTGGCGCAGACTGATAGAATAGATATCACCCCAAGCGTCAGTGAGTTTACCTCATCAAGTGAAATTGCTTCCTGTTAGACTTAGACTGGCGCAGACTGATAGAATAGATATAACCCCAAGCGTCAGTAAGTTTACCACGTCAAGTGAAAGTGCTTCCGATAGCTTAGTGACTAGCGCTGACTGTTGGAATGAAATACACTGAGCAAGAGTAAGTGATAGTAAGCTAAATCCTTCATCAAGTGGAATTACTTCCGGATGTAGAAGTGCTTCCGGATACACCTTAGACTTAGGGATCACCCACTGCATGTGACTATGTGCTTACATTGTTAAACTAACGTTCAAGTGCAGCACACTTAGTAAGGTTGCTTCCGGATGTGATTTTGCTTCCGCAAGCAATCAGAATGTCAGAACGTTCAGAGATGCAGTGTCAGAATGCTTTTGTCAGAGCAGAGGTGTCAGGACTACTTTTCAGAGATAAAGCAAGTCAACCCTGCTATGCATTGAAGAAGCATTTATTGGGCAAACGGTAACATGGGAAAAACGGCCATATTCAAACGGCTAGCCCACCTACCAAGAGTTCAAAATGTTTGAAGACTATATAAGGGAGCTCAACTTCATTTATGAAGAAATCAATTATCTTTGAATATTCTTGAGAGAAGTTAGAGCGAGAAACTAAGAACACCTTCAAGCATTCAAAGCTGCCCAGAAAAGAAAAGAGCATTTAACACATCGAGTGACCCTTTTCATCTACATATTCTGTACTCGTTGTTGTCAAGTCTCTTTCTGTTATAAGAGCATTGATTGTACTTAAGTGTGTAACACCATCCGTTCTTTGAGAGAACTTAGAAAAATCCTTTAAGTGTAAAGGTTAACCCCTTGCTTGGTGTGAGGGGGAGCTAGTTAGATAGGTTACAAGTGAGCCTGTGTAAGACTTGTAGTTGTAAGGTTGCAAGTGATCCCGTGCAAAACTTGCGGTTGTAAGGTTTCAGGTGAACCCGATTTAAAACCTGAGATATAGTGGAACTCGGCCTGGGTGGTTGAGGACTGGACGTAGGTCAGGTAGACCGAACCAGTATAACTCTTGTGTTGTTTCATTCGAGCATTATTTTTGAAGCACAATTCACCCCCCCTCTTGTGCATCCATTACTTTCACATGGCTCTTGAAAGTAAATGGAATTGTCCTCTAGTGTGTAAGTAGAATTTTTGGAATGATTACTTAGAGCATTGCATGGGGCACTTTTAAGGTATAAAGAGGGTGTAAGTTTCCCATTTAACTATTCTTAGGGAGGAAGTGACTAATTAGAGTAAGCCATAAAAGTGAGAAGCCTCCAACCGAATTGAGTGGGCCAATAGTCTACTTGACCTCCTAGAACTTGTCCTAGCTCTTGTTCAAGATCACAATGCATGGCATGATTGAAAATGAAAGGGGCGTTTCATTTCTAAACCCTCATGACCCAAACACTAAGCCAACCAAATATTACCCTTTGATTTAACCCCTTTGGGCCATTCACTTTTCTTTTCTGACCAATGTGTGAATAAGTGACTATAGCATATGCTTGCATTTATATTAGTGTTGTATTGTTGTATCTAGTGAAAAGCATGCTATATGTGAGAAAGAGGCCGAGAGCCCTTGAGTGAAAAGAATAAAAGAGAGGTGGCCAAAGGCCAAGAAAAAGGCAAAAGAAAAGAAAAAAAAATAAGGCCGAAGGCCTAAGTAAAAAAAAGAGGAAGAAAAGCACAAAGTGCTTATGATGCCAAAGGCATAGAAAAAAATAAAGAGAGTTAAGCACAAAGTGCTTGAAAAAAGAGTGAGGTTTAGCATGTTTTATAGGATATGGACTCATTGTATTGCATGCATATGTGGTGGTTATTTGTTCATGTCATTGGTCATTGACTACTATCCATCATTCACCATTCATTATTAGCCTTCCATCTAACCCCAAAGTCCCCTAGATTTGATTGTGTCATGCATAATAATGGGTGGAGAACTAAGAGCTACTACAAGCCTATGGTGAGGTTAAGTGCATTGAGCCAAAGAGTGATCACAAGTCCCTAGTTAGACATTTTTCCTAACTTGAGTGAATGAGTGTAAACACTTTATCCGGTGAGGAAAAATCTCAATTGGCACTCCTCCTTAATTCTAGTTGCTTGCTAAACTTTCATTCACTTTGTATTCTTAGATTTGGCCCACGTGATGCTTTAGGGAAAGGTTCAAAAAGATCAACTTGTACTCCATGACAATTCCATTTGCCTTCATTATGCTTAATGATCGAGTTACTCTCTTTACATGACTTTGCCCGGAGTGCAAAGATTAAGTGTGGGGGATTTGATTAGACCGAATTTTATACCTTTAAGCATGTGCAATTGAGCTTAATTAGTGTGATTTAATTGATATATTTGATCATTATTGGCATATTTTATTGCGCATGCTTGTTGGAATTAATTGGTGAATATTAGCCTTTTTACTTGCATTTTTAAGAAACCAAGGGTATTTTGGTCATTTTGACTATTTGATGATATTTTATTGTAGGGGGGTCCCACGTGGGCCCCACACACCCTTGGTGGAGCTTCGGTGGAGCTTAATTGGCAAGGAGGAAGGCTAGTTGGCAAGGAAAATGACATAAAGCAACTTTACCATTTTTGGTAAAAGGAAGGACAAGGCATTGGTGAAGCATCTTTCCAAAAGGAGTAAATTTGGCTCCAATTTCAAATTTGAATGGAAAGCTTCATTAAGGGCAAAAAGGGAAGCACAATCACTTGGAGAAAAAGGAGGAATCTTTAGAAATGCATTGAGCTAAGATCAAGACCACATTCATTCTCACTTTTCACCAAATGCCGAAAATACCCTTCCCCCTTCATAAACATACCTCTCGGCCATAACCCTCCATAATCAATAAAATATCTTTTTGACAACCAACTAATCCCACTTGACAGCTCATTAACTCCCTAAGCCAACTCATCATCTAACTAACTCACTTCTCTCACTTTCCACTTTCTCTCTCTTCTTCATTTTCTCTCAACTTCCATCTTCATCTTCTTCACACCTTTCGGCCACCACCATTCCTCCATGAATCTCCACGCAAACCTTCATCCTTCCACCGTCTCCATATCCGGCTAGATCTCCTCTCCTTCTTCTCCAAGGAAAAGTGCTTGAAGAACTCAACATTTGGCTTCATATACTTGTAATTTGCTCTTTTAGGTTTCAAGCTAGATGTATATTTTTGCCTATGTATGACCTTGATTTAGGCTTATATAGGTTAGAACACCTTGAGTTTAGGTGTTTTACTTCATTTTGGCTTGAAATCTCTCTTTTATGTTAAGGACATGAAAACCTAGGCTAAGTTTTTGTAGTTTCATACATGTATGTGTGTGCGATTAGCTCCTCTTGCATTTATGGAATGAATGTGTTTCTTAAGTACTAGATCTAGTGCTTAATGTTGCTTTAGGTATGTTCTTGGCTTGAAAGAGCTTTAGGCTTGATTAAATTAGTTAAATGTTTGTAGATTTCTTTGATTAAAGAGATCTCAAGGATTTAACTAGTTTATATTAAGTGAAACAAATGTATGAAGTCTAATTCATCAAAGCACTAAGTACTTGGAGAAGGATGTGATTTCTCAACTCATTTCTTCACTCTTTTAATTCGGCTAGTTTACTTTTGTAACTTTAGATTTTAATTGTTTTTAGTAATTGATAATCAACACTCTCAACAACCTTGTTAATTTGTGATTATTTGACCTAAGCAAGTGAATTAACCAAATCGTGAAATTGACCTAGGACTTGCTACTAACTATTGTAGTTAATTCTAGTTTTTATTTGCTTAACTCTTTTAGGCGACAAAAAGAGTTAAATCAATGTTTTTGCTCAAAAGCGTGTCTGACTCACATGCTATTTAATGTACACGAATACTCATCAACACTTTAAATAAAGTAAAAAAAATCACCTCCATTAACTTGAGTAAACTACCATTAAGTTTTCATCTTCTAGGTCTTGGATATTTTAAAATGTTAGAGTATATATTTTGTGGATATTCTAGATATTGAAATATCTCCTTAAGTGGCCCGCATGTTAGATGCATTAAGTATGATTTTTTTTGCCATCATTATGTATGATTTAGTGTAATAATTATGATCATAGTATTATTATTAGCTTTGATGGAAAGTTATAATAATAAGTCATACCTTGTAAACAATACATACATGTCTCATCAATAAAGAGACATATCCATTCAAGTATTCAAGTATTTGTTTATAAATAGGAGGTTCCCTGACTGGAGAAGACAACCCATACAGACCATCGCTGTGTCTCTTTACCAGTCAGAAGATTCTTCTGTTTCTTTTCTTTATGTCTCATGTAGATTAAGGGAGGCGGTTTAGGAGAGGCTTCTTGGTAATGGATTCTTCTAGCGAGAGGTATTTATGATCTATGTTTTCCGCTGTTTATTCTGTAATTGGTAGAAATTCTGTAAGCATGTGCTTTGCTTAAAGTTTAGGATTTCTCCAACAGTAGGTTCACAAAACTGTTTCAAAATTTTTTAAAAAATAAAAATCCTGACTTTTTTTCTCTTACCTACCTTATTCTGTCCTTCTCTTCCCCGTATTCATTCTAAAAAAATTAGAAATAATTTATTTTTCAAAAAGAACTAAACTATTATGAGATAGTTGTCGTTCATTTTCTTGAAAAAGAAATGATCTGTAAAGATTAGAGTTTACCGCTACCGTTTTCCCACAAATCCTTGATATTAGGGTAAAGGTGCAAAAATGGGTCCAAACTATTACGTCAGGAGCACATAGGGGTAACAAGTATTTCCGGGCTCAATTTTAGGTCTGAAGAATAAATATTGGTGCAATATAGGGAACGTCGTTTATTTTGACCAACGTTGACCGTTAAACGCTGACATGGCACGGAAATGAATTTTTAGCTGACGTGGCACGCTTATGTGACATTTTTTGTTGATGTGGCGTTCATACGTGGCAATTTTTTTGCTGACATGTCACGCTTGTGTGGCACTTTTTGCTGACATGGCACGCTTATGCAGCATGCCGCGTCAGCAAAAAAATCACTTCCCCCGGCCACGTCAGCTTTTAACGGTCAACGTCAGTCAACATAAACGACGTTCCCTATATTGCACCAGTATTCATTCTTCAGACCCAGAATTGAGCCCGGAAATACTTGTTACCCCTATGTGCTCCTGGCGTAATAGTTTGGACCCATTTTTGCACTTTTACCCTTAATATTAAACATCTCAAATGTTGTGGTATGACGCTCTCTTCAGTAATTTCTTCATGATTGGATTTTTTGTGGGGTCAATTTCTTTTAGTGAGTTGGTTTGCTTGTGAGCGTAGAAATTTCTTCCTATTTATTATTACACATTGATGAGATTTACATGTGCGTGGCTTAGAGTAAACATTTGTAGTATAAAAAACCAGTATATTCCTTAATGATTTAGGAGGGCAAGACATGAATACAAAAATAGAGTAGGTATTGTTCTTTAATAGTGATGTCATGGTTAATTAGATCCTACAAAGTAATACATGTTAAATTAGTTTATGACCAAAACAGCATTTGTTTGAATATAATGAATATGGTTTTCTATTTCCCTGCTATTTTAAGCATTTGTTTGTTTTCAACATGGTAAATAAATTTCTGACAAGCAAACATGTTAAATTAATAGTTTGATTGTTTTGAATAAGATGTAAAATTTGTATAACTATTATTTAAATATAATAAATATGTTTTTCTTTCATTTTTATTAAATTTACATATGGAACAAGTTCCTACAGAAAGACCCAAAAAATAAGCTCAATAAACGAAAAACCGTAAAACCAAACCGAAAACAAATCATTTTTTTAGTTTTAGTTTTTCAATTTCAGTTTTACTTTTGGATGGTATGCATTTTTTATTTTTCGGTTTTCGATTCGGTTTTGAACTTAAAAAACCATTTTCCCACCCTTAGTTTTCTCAATTGTGAATTGTAGTCTTTCATACAATAAATATAAAACATTTACTGAATTTAATTACATTAAGGTATTAGTTAACTTAATTAAAATAATATGATATTACTATCTTTTTTTCGGTCTGAATATGATATTACTATCTAATACACACTAATCATATACTTTTATTCATATTATCCCTTTATAGTTTGCTTATTTTACAACAAGGAGAATTATCAACAAGGATGGTTTAAGGGAAACATTGAGAAAAATCAGATAAATATTTTATATTTATAATCATGATCACATTCTAAATAAATCATGAATAAAGACTAAAGGGAGCAATTTTTTTACCCCCTTCAAATGTTAGGTTGAGTTCGTCAGTGCTTATTAGTACATCCTTATTACTCAAGTGCTTCACTCTTTTATTTTTATTTAAGTATTTAAGTATATAATAAATATAGATCAATTCATGAATTCATCTTTTTATTTTTTTTCAGTGCAATCCGTTTCATGCATTATAATACCGAACCAACTTAACTACTCTCGCTTTGTCGTGGTTGTCAAAATATGTTTCTTGTTGACTTGTTGGAGAGAAGAAAAAAACCATCTATCGTTTAAAATAAGTTAAAAAAAAAACAGATGGAAAGAATAACATCCAATGAATGCAATCATTTTGATAAAAGAACAAAAAAATTGAATACTTAGCTTGATGGGGTCCTCAATATATGGATCATGTGCTGAATTGCTGATTGAGATCCATTATTCATTTCTCAAGTCAAGTAAACCCAGAAAAAAACAAACACACACAATTTTCTTATTATAAGATGATTTTTCACCTCATCTCAATTTTGTGTAGTGATTTTAGGCATATGGTTTGCCGATGAATTTGACCAACTAAAATAATATCACTGATTGGAATCTAATTACGTACGATATACAATAGATGTACCATAAGAAGGGAGAGAGATAAAAGAAATTTTCTCTATGAATGAAACAACGTTAACTTCTATCACCACTCTTCTATTTATAAAATACTCACAGAAAAGTACTTACAGAAAAGTTATAACTCTTGGGGAAAGTCCATTTTTGAATAAAAAATATATCTGAAAAATACTCATTTCACCCATACTTTTACATATTTACATGGTCTCATATCTAATTGAGCTTGATTCTAACCCATTTAGGGTAGACCATAATTTCCCTACACAATATATATATATATATATATATATATATATATATATATATATATCAACAATATTTTAGGAAGTATAACTTTAATGACAATGATGATTAAAATAATGACAGCTAATTTCACACACACAAATAAGAGTGACTTCCTAATAGTAAGTAATAAAATCCCAAATCAAATCAAAACAATTCAATTCATTCAATGGTCAACAAAACAATCTGTTTGATCCTTTATTTTTCACCACATATTTAAATGTTTAAAGAATACATGATACATTCAGATAATGAGAATGTAACGGGGATCAATAAAATAAGAACTAACGTCTCCGTTGAAATTGACCCCTCCCCCTGTCCCTCATCTCTACCTCTCTTTACGCGTGTTACTTGGAAGTCTCCTCCGATCCCACTATGCACCAGATTACCAATTACTTGGAAGTTGGGTTGAAATTTCAACATATTTAACTCTGACTCTAACTCTAACATTCCTCGCTTGTAAATTCTAACTATTTTAATTTTTTTTTGTCAACATCAAAGTCGTATATTTATCTTAGCTATGATTTTTTATTGAGAAAAAAATGAATTTTAAAATCTCAAATATGTGATTTAGAATTGTTAATGTTGCTACTCATTTAATCAAAATTGTTACTCAGATACTTAATTAAAAATATCTTCATATCAATATCTAAAATTTACTGGGCGTCTTTTTAGGTTTGTTTTAGTTTTTTCTGTGATAGATGAATTGAATGGTAAATGTTTGCTTACAAGTTTGTACTCAACTATACTTCTTCTGTTACCTATTTATAAGACACTTACAACACATTTCACACAGAAAACCCTCAAATCTCATTAATGAAATTTGATGACTTTAATTTTTAAATTTTACACATTTAATATTCATACACCTCATGAAACTATATAGTCAACATCTACTAAACGAAGAATAAGTTGTACACCCATATGGAAAATTCCATGATGTTCCTTACAAATATGACCAATAATGGAACATTCTCTATATGCCATATAATTAAGAGCACAAGAGTATATCTTTTAAGTTAGCTTTAAGAATAACTAAACATCTTTTTATATGACTATTTTGTACTCAATTTGATCCTTAATATATAAAATCGAATTGATCTGTTTGGGGAATTGAGGAAATTAAATATATACTACTTAATTATATATTGAGCAAAAGCGCTGATCTAATAATTAACTATTTCTATTTGGGCAAAAATAATAAATGACTATTTCGCGGTGTATGAATGATAATCAACTTTGTGACCCGGTGCAAAAATAATAAAACCGGTACTAAATGTTAATTTGTAGTTTTGTGGAACCTTTTTTATATTATTTTCTAAAGTAAAAATACCTCTTTACCCCCTCAAAATTAAAATTCAACCCTTCTTTTTTCCGCCCTCCATCTTCCCATGCTAACTAGTATTGGCAAGGTTTTAGTTGAGAGGGGCAAAAATGTATTTTTCACTTTGAACATATTATCAGAAAGGTTCCCTATAACTACAAATTAACATTCAACACCGGTTTTATTATTTTTGCACCGGGTCACAAAGTTAGATATTATTTATGCTCCGCGAAATATTCATTTATTAGTTTTGCACAAACTGAAATAGTTAATTATCAGATCAGCCCTTTTGCCCTTATATATTTGTTACAAGTTATTAAATTATACATCATTTAAATTAGTTTGTTGAAATAAAAATACATACAATAATTTTAAAATAATTTATGTTTCTGTTTTGATCATATACCCAAATAAGTCAAATTCATTTTAAAGGAAGAAGATTCATATAGGACTGTTTTGTGAAAGTCAAATTTTTTGTAACGATAGAAATTAGGTTTTTCAACTGAAAAAAAAGCTGGTTTTAGTAGCTCCTTTCTTATTTGGAGTTTCTCAAAGTAAACTGGTTTACCCAAATAAGCTGGTCAGAAATAAACAAGACCCAAACAAGACCAAAAACTCAAAAACTGTTTATGTAGTTTCAACTAATTTATTAGGGTCCATAAATGGGTGCCAAACACACACTTAGTTGCTTGCGAGCTATTAATCTTTGGTTGATTGCTAATAAATCCTTGGATTTAGAGTGTTTTTATATGCTTGAATAATGAGGAAATTAATATAGTAAAGATGCAATATTGTTCCACTAATGCTCAGTTGAATATATTTGACTCTTAGGTAGAATTAGAATGAATTTAATTAGTAGGAGTATTAAATTAGCCATAATTGTAAACTGATGTATGTTCTTCTGTATTCAGTTTAAATTAAAGGGCTATTTGATACTTATTGTTATCCTAATTTCACTTATTAGGTTGCAAGAAGCAAATAAGAGGAGTTGTTGGTAGAATATTAAGTTTTTGTGATAACCAAACGTAACTTATTCATGACTTAGATTGGAACATTATGTGAATATAACTGACAATCAAGATGAGTTAAAATGTCTAAGTGTAAAACAATCAAGATTCACAATCAAAATGAGATTAAAGTAAAATTAATTATATCATGAGCCTTATTGTTCATTTAGTGAAGTCCTCGTTAATTAGAATCTAGTTACAACGAACTTAAGAATATGGACTCCGTAATCTCAGAATGACTGAGCAAGTCAAATTGATAGATCAATTGTTACTAGATATATTATCTCATTTCCAAGTTGACTCCATTATAGATCAGAACATTTGCATAGTCTATAGTCACTGCAAAAATATTTTGTTGTGTCAAGCATGTCATTTGTGGCTGTTATTTTATAAGCTTCATATCTATATTTATTTTTTATGAAGGATTGAACATTTGTGTTTCCCTGTCTTGAATGTCTGTATTTGCTTTGAAATAATGATCCCTCGCAACACATGGGGAGTATGTGATGTGATGATAAAAGCTCAAAGACTCATATATAAGACACACTCAAATAGATTAATACTATTATACTCCCTCCGGTCCTAAATATAAGACCTAATTGACTTTTTTAAAAAAACCTTAAGAAAAGCAAAATAAGTTCATTATAAATTGATTTTCCTAATTTTTTCCCTTAAACTAATTTATTTTACTTATAAACTAATGGATAATCTAAAAATATATCAAATATGTCATGATTTAATAGCCTATTTCGCAACCTTAACCTCTTCAAAAAAAGTCATCTAGGTCCTATATTTAGGACCGGAGGTAGTATATTAATAAAGTTAACCCAAAACTATTGGCCAACAAAAAAAAAGTTAACCCAAATTTTGCCAGGACAGTAAGTGGCGAGCAAACTGGCTCGCGCGCTGCGGTGAGAGAGGAAGAAGGACTCTCCCTTCTCCTGCCTTTGTTCAATGCCTCAAGGAAGACATAAACTTGCCTCATCTCTCTTTTCTTTCAATTTGATTTTCCAATTCCACAATCCTATCATATTACCTCAAATCCTTGTAAATGCATACATTCTTCTTTTTTTATCGGAAAAATGCATACATTCTTAAACATAACAATACCAAAATCGACTCTCCCCACAATTTTCTATTCTTTCTAATCAGCTTATGATACCATATTTAATATTCTCCCAATGTCTCAAACAATTTAGGACACGCACTTGCATGTATGATAAGTATGATTGTGTGTTTCTAAGGCTTTTATGACACTCTCTTGCTAAATGTTTTTTTATATCAGAGTTAAAAGGCTTAAAGATACTATTTTGATCTTTAAGCCTTATTTTGGATTATGTGTATAGGAAGAAGTAAATTGCCACTCCTAAACGTAACGCTCACTCTTTAACATTGCATATATTTGTTGTGTCAAATGCGTTTTTGGCGTAAGCGACGTCATTAGTAATATAACTATGCTTAAAAACTTGGGAAAATGCCATTTAAATCCCTCCGAATATACAAAAGGACAATTCAGGAACTCAAACTTCCAAAAGGACCATGAAGAAACTCGGACCTAGTTGACATTTCAAATTTGTG
Organism: Mimosa pudica; assembly: GCA_029929735.1. Classification (NCBI taxonomy): domain Eukaryota; kingdom Viridiplantae; phylum Streptophyta; class Magnoliopsida; order Fabales; family Fabaceae; genus Mimosa; species Mimosa pudica. Next base: position 422,644 of record JAKELP010000051.1, on the reverse strand, counting down.
TGAAAAGACAAAATTACCCTCATCATTAAACAAAACATTTACACTACACCTGTTAACAATTGAACTTTGGGCATTAACAACTGAACTTTAAGCATTGACATTTTGAACTTAAGAATTAACTTCTTCGTTAACATGATAACATTGGTGTAAATGTTAACACCAATGTTATCTTGTTAACGAAGAAGTTAATTCTTAAGTTCAAAATGTCAATGCCTAAAGTTTCGTTGTTAATGCCCAAAGTTCAATTGTTAACAGGTGAGGTGTAAATGTTAACACCAATGTTATCTTGTTAACGAAGAAGTTAATTCTTAAGTTCAAAATGTCAATGCCTAAAGTTCCGTTGTTAATGCCCAAAGTTCAATTGTTAACAGGTGTGGTGTAAATGTTGTTTAATAGTGGGGGCAATTTAGTCCTTTCACACAAAATTGAAATGTCAATTAGGTCCGAGTTCCTTCATGGTCCTTTTGGAAGTTTGAGTTCCTGAATTGTCCTTTTGTATATTCGGAGGGATTTAAATGACATTTTCCCTAAAAACTTCCACGTCAATATTGAGTGTCACAAATCTAACAAAATTACTCCTGTACGAAAACTTTTAGGATACCCTTAACCCAATTCTTTTGCTGGTCCATCTTCACTATTAATTATAAAAAAAATAAGTCAACCCAATTCGATCTTCACTTAGTAAAAGTGTTGGGGAAGAGAATATACTAGACAGATTTATCTCTGTCTTTTTGCAAAGAGGTTGATTCAAACCCACTACCTCATACTTCATAGTAAGTGAGCTTATCTCTGAACAAAGCCAAGTCGGCCCTTCCTTCACTACTACTTATTATATATAATAAATTTATTTTAAGAAAAGTGTATCTTAAAAATTATTTTAATTTTAATTTATTTTATTGTTATATACATCAAATACCTCCAAATTTTATAGCTACTTTTAGTCTTTTCAATTGTTATAGATCTTATCTTAAACATTATTTCAAAAGGGTCCACCAAATACACACCTTGTCTTCTTGATAGAAAAATATTACAATTATAAAAACGTAATTAACCGAAATAAAAAAAGACCTTATACAATTATTTTAATTGTAAAAGTTCAATGACTCATCAAATCGAAGACACGCCCATATTATCTCATAAATTATTATTATTCTAATAATAATAATAATAATAACAATAATAATAATAATAACAACCCATAAGTTGGAATGCCCGTCCTATTGCTCCTCCCTCCAACGTACACCTACCACTTTCAGTGCTTATCAATGAACTCTTTCACCCTTGCCATGAGATCTAGGCTTTGTTGACCAGTACTAGGGTCCAAATCCACAGCCACTTTGTTCAAGTAAAAGCTATGAGTCATACCCAAACTCACATATACCTCAACTTCCTTCTTAGCCTTCTTCATGGCCTCATAATACTCCATCTCCCTATCTACAATCAAGTCCATCTCCGCCACACACAGCAACATCGGCGGCAGTTTCAGCCCCTCCAACTGCGGCGCAGCCTCTCCCATCGGACACGTCATAGGGTGGTCCTTAGTGCTTCCTTCAGGCAAAGCCAAGCTCAAAAACTTGTCCAACATGTCCAAAGTTAAGAATGGTGTTTGAGGTTTCTCTTTCTCCGACTTGCTCCTCTCCGACCGGACAAAACCCGGGTGGACCGGTACACCACCGGCTAATCTCACCGGGCTTATGTCTATATTACCAGCCCTAGCAGCCACCTCATGCACAATATTTCCACCAGAACTGTCCCCTATGAGGAACACACGGTTGAAGTCAGCATAACTAGAGAGCCATGGCTCATGGGAGTTACCTTTGGCAATAGATTGAAGCCATAGGAGGGATGCTAGCCCGTCGTCCATGGCGGCGGGGAGGCGGTGCTCCGGTGCTCGCCGCAGATAAGGGCTGACACATATGACTCGGGCTGACCGGGTCAACTCGGTGTACACATTGTAGTACATGAACCAGTCCGGTTCACTTATGCAGAACCCGCCGCCGTGGAAGTGGATGAGCACCGGCAGCTTTTTGGGGTCGCCGGAGGCTGGCTCGGGGAGGTAGAGCAGGACGCGGTGGCCGGACTTGTCGTCGGTGATGACGTCACGAGTGGCAACTCCGTTGATGAATTGTTCATGAGGGTGAACCGGTTCGGGCATGAACTTGAATTCTGGTGGACCGCTCCATGTCCGGTCTACTGAACCGTCGTCATAAATTTTGAGCCACCCGGACACTTCGTCTATGAGCTTCTTCTCCTTATGAACCATGATGGTGATGATTTTGGAATTAAAACTTGGAGAAAGATCAAAATTAAAGCGAGTGATGAGGATTGGTGTATGATGTGATTACAAGTAAGGCAATAAGCATTTGTACTCTTTATATAGTTGAAGTTTTAATTAGGTGTGTGAATTAAAAACAACTGATCAAAACGACTGGTATAGAAAGAAACTTCGGAGTAAATTCCATGTAAAAGCATGAGAGATGTGCATGGATACATCTAAAAAAATAGTTTTCATGTGGATATTACAAATAATAAATAATATATATAACTCTTTCTAAGAAACTTTCGATTACATAAAAAAAAAACATAAAATAGGGGGGACACAAAACATTTATAACAATAGTAGTATAGTACAATTTTAGTTATGGATTGTGATGTCACACAGGATTTCTAACTCCTGAGACGTTAATTTTGTTTTTTTTTAAAAAAAATTCCATCAACTTTATTAAAAGACATGCTTTTGACAAGCAGATTAATTTTAATCTTTGAGGAGTCATCTTTGATAACATCTATAGTTGAAAAGATTTCATATCTTGGAAACTTTTAACTTTGAGAATATTGTTTATATGGTAAGATTTAATTTAATATTGTATATGAAAATTAATATTGAAATAATTATTATTCCATTGGACATCTTTAATCAGACATTTATTTATTATCTACTTGGACTTTGGCAATACAATAGTTTGAGTATCATCGTTTGAAGGTATATAATTATATTAAAATGAACGGCAATGGTATTGCATTAACTTATTAAACAGAAATAACTTAGTAGTTAATTACTTGAAAACTACTTGAGAAAATTTATCAAATATCAAAGGGCAAAGGTGCACCCAGTAGCATGTTAAATTCAAAATGGTGCATCTAGTAGCATACTAAATTTGAGGGTGCAAATTTAGCAGTTATAACATAAAATGGAGCAAATTTAGCAGTTATAACATAAAATGGGGCAAATTTAACATCCCCGTTAAAAATAATAAATTTAGAGAATTCCTCGAAGAAGTGGATACAAAAAAAAACTCACGAGTAGTGCCATATAAATAATTTAAAGGTACATTTCTTAATTAAACTCTTCTTGAGGAAGTTGTAGTTGGTATTGTATGACCGCAAAGAGAACAAAAGTCAGTCAAAAAACCATATGTATATTGTAGTTTAATGTTAGCCCAAGTATAAAACACGTAAGTATAATGTCATTTCACTTTTATACATGCGTGTGTGTGTAGTATTGCCTTTGTTTTTTTTCTAAAAAATGGACATAGGTCGAATAAAATGATTACGAGAAGTTTAATGGAGAAGAATGCACGGTAAAATCAAGTCAAGGTCAATTGAATTGAATTACTTTATCTCAAATTTTATGTAATACGATCAATTTAATTGTTCTTGAGCAATTCCCTTTTTTTGGGATGAATTGATTATTATAATACTCCTTCCGTTAATAAATATAAGATCATTTTCATATTTCAATTTGTTCTTAAAATTAGCACTTTCTAATTTCTCTCAACTTTTTTTAAATAAATCCTAATAATGTTCATCTATAATAAACAAGTAAGAGTGAGCCTATGATTATGATAAATTAGTAATATCTTTTGTTAATAAGTAATTTAATTAGCTTTTTTAATCTAATCAAATTAGGAAAAACGATCTTATATATAGAGAAACGGAGGGAGTATAAATTTTTAGGTTTATTTAGCTTAATTGGCGAATGTGTGCAAGTATGTAAATTTAATTTCAAGGGCGGCTGGGAATTTTCTTTTACTTGGATTTACTTTAATTTTGTGAGGGGCGAAAGGTACGCAGAGAAGAACTCCAACAATTGAAGAAAGAGAAGGTGCACGGAAGATACAAACATTTGACCGACAACATCAGTCCTACTAGTAAAAACAATGTTGAGAGGAGAAAATTTGGGGAGTTAGGCTCCTCCAGTAATAGATCCAAAAATACGATTCATAATTAAAAAGTCATAATAAAATAAATTATCCTTCCCTTCTCTTGTGAATACTTATGAGTAGTCAGTTACCCTTCTATATTAACAGTTGAATGTGAATATGAGGTTCGGTGTTCGCGAAAATAATATGCCTAAATTCGAAGTCTGCGGATGTAATAGTTTCTTTCATACCGGCTCCCTCCATTCCTAAATACTCTATCCAATCCTAACTATAAAATCAAATCTACTTTAAATTGATTATATTTCTATTGTTTTACAAAAAAATAATTTATTTTATTTATAAATATAAGGTATTATAATTATTACATATGTAGTTACCAAAAGTAAATGTAGCATATATTAAAGGGAAAATGACACATAAAGTCTGTCCAGTTGGAAAAAGGACAATTGAGGTGGGTAAATTGTGGAAATGACAAGTTGGGTCATTTGAACTTAAAACAAATTACCACATTTGGGGAAAAGACTAAAGTGCCCTTTACTAATCTAATATATTACAACACCACCAAACATGAATCTCACACCAAACAAAAAGAAAAAACATGATGCCCACACCCACTAGAAAGCAAAAATGAAACAGAGAATGAACACAAAGCCCTAACGGTGACGGTGACGGTGACAGTGACAGTGATGGAGCTAATGGCGGTGGACGTTGGGTGACGGAGCTAAGGTATTTATCCTTCTTGGGTAGAGGTTAGGAGATATTTACACATCAACAACTTTGTTTTCTTCTTCCTTTTTGGGTTGAAAATTGTTGAGGACTATAATAATTCATGATCAAAAGAAAAACTAATACAAGATGAAGATTGAAAAACTACTCTCTTCAAGTTTGTTTGGTCATTGTGTCTTTTAGGGTATGAAATAGAAAAATTATGTATATGTTTTGTATAACCTTAAAACCTTGTCTAGAATTTAATGGTGGAAGAAAAAGTTCAGGTGGACTTAGATGTAATGAAGATGATGAAGTAGATGTTCATTCATTGTTGCATTGATTAGGTTTTGGAAATAAAAATGCATGTTTCTATGGTGAAAATGCATGCGACAGTGGTTAATACGCATGTTACTGTGGTTATTCGGAATGTTACAGGGAAGCAAAAATGACACATCAAGTTAAAGAACTATGTTGTTATTACTTCCATATTGGAGGGAAGTTTGAAATTAATGTTGAAGGCGTTGTGCAATACAATGGCGGTTACTTGAAGATGAAATCCATGAGGGAGGGAATAACATTTGATGCGTTGAGGTCCATGATAGCAGCATGACTTGGGTTAGATTGCAATATTTGTGACATGAAATATACTGTGCGACATGATGAGAAGATGCTTATCAATCTAGATGATGATGACGAGGTTTATGAACCTGTTTGCCTATAATGAAGGGATTGGCCACATATATATTGCATCAAGAGGGAATGATATTTCATCTCCAATAAGAAATGATATATACATGTAAGTTTTTTTTCCCTTATGCTACATGTGTGGTTATTAGTTATGATGATGTTGTTAATTCTGATATTGTTATTGTTAATTTGGTAACTGATGAGGTTGTTGATGTATTGTTGCTAGTTTAACTGGACCATCACAACCTTCCTCAAGTTTGAGTCCAAGGGCCGTGGAAAATGTCACTCCACCTTTGCCATTTGATGGTGGTGTGGAATGCACTACCCAAGTTGTTGGAAGCGACAACAGTTTGTACCGTGACACACCTACACAGACACATATTGTAGCCACAGAGCTAAACTTAGCAAAGAATATATGACGAAGGCATGATTCTAGTTGTGACTATTGACATGCCAGACTTAAGCAGCTACATGTTGTTGGAGGACGTCACGTCTCTTCCATTGTTGTATCCACCTAAAACCAGTCGAGCTTCTGGGCGTCCTAAAAGTAAGAGGCGTGATTCGCAATTTCAAGACAAGAAGATTTATCATTGTGGAAGATGCAATGAAGTTGGTCACACCCGATGGTCTTGCCGGAATCCAAACCCAAGCTGAAGTTTCATGCATTTTGTGGTGTTTTTTTGGAGAAGCAACATTGGTTGTAGCTAATTACCCCATATATGTATTTTTGGGAAAGCAACTATGTCTATTTTTTGGAGTTACAACATTGGTTGTAGCTGATTACACCATATATGTCTGAACTGCATGTCTTTTATGTATTTTTGGGTTACATATATTTTTAAAAATTTTGATGTGACAACTTCAGTGACGTTGTTGTGGTTAAATGGGATGATAGTATAGTTAATATGTATATTTACGTGGTAAATACCGATGATGATTAACAATGAACATATCTAGGGTCCTAGCAACCCCAAAGAATAGAGGAAGTTAACGTGGTTAAATGGGACGTTGGTGTGGTTATTATGCACGATGCTGTGGTTAAAATGGAAGTTTAATTGGTTAAACCATTCCACATTCACAGGCACCTGGCAACCCCACCAAAGACTCAGGGAAGATAACGTGATTAAAGGGGAAGTTGGTGTGGGTATGTTGGACAATCTAGTGGTTAAAATGGAAGCGTAATTAATTAAACCATTCCACGTTCACAGGCACCTGGCAACCCCACCAAATACTCAGGGAGGTTAACGTGGGTAAATGGGAAGCTGGTGTGATTATTTTGGACGATACAGTGATTAAAATGGAAGCCTAATTGGTTAAACCATTCCATATCCACAGGCACCTGGCAACCCCACCAAATACTCGGGGAAGTTAACATGGGTAAAGGGGAAGTTGGTGTGGTTATTTTAGATGATACAGTGGTTAAAATGGAAGTGTAATTGGTTAGGGCGAAGGGGCAAAAATAGCCACCGTAATTTCCAAAATGGACAACTTTGGCACCCGTAATTTCGATGGTGCAAAACCGTTCATTATAAACCAAAATGGGACAAATTTAGCACTCTCAAACAGAGGTGCAAAACATGTCATATTGGGGCCCATGCGAATACATATGTTAACTAAAAATAAAAAAAACAACTTGATGCCCCAAAAACAAAATACACTATCATGCCCTAATAAAACACAAATATAACACACTCAAAGTGCCAACATGTTCGAACCTTAGCAACCATTGGACCCAAACCCAAATCCTAGCCACTAACATTGAAACCCAAGCCACCATCGGACCTACGCGAACCCAGGCGAAGCCACGCGAGCCATCGGACCACTCGACCCAGGTGACCACTTGCCCCAGCGAAGCACTCGCACCAACGGACCACTCGAACACATTGGAGACTTTGTATGGGCTCTGGGTTGCTTCGTGGTACCTGGTATGGGGTATGGGTTTCATGCAGGAGAGCAAATAGAGGTGGGGATGGTGATTTCAGCAACAAATTCGAAGGTGAGTGTGGTGAGGATGAAGGAGCGATTTGGAGATTAGGGTTTTGTGCTTCAATTTGGGGATTTGGTGATGTGTCAGGGCTTCCCAATGTGGCTTCACTTTACTTGCTGACTATCATGCCACGTAGGTTAATGAATGTGGGCCCCGCGCAGAAACACACGTCTGTTAGCTTCAACTTAACGGCGTGGCTAGATTTGTCCCATTTTGGTTTATAATGAACGGTTTTGCACCATCGAAATTACGGGTGCCAAAGTTGTCCATTTGGAGAATTACGGTGGCTATTTTTGCCCCTTCGCCCAATTGGTTAAACCATTCCACTTCCACTTGGGCCAAACTGTAAAAACAAACCCACCAAAAACTAAGCTACATAACAATGGTTATCTGAGAAAACAAGCAAAATATAATTACAAAGAGGCCACAATACAAGGCTCCAGTATTTTGTACAAAAAATCAAGGCAATACATAATGCTACATCAAGGCCATACGTAATGTTTTTTAACTACATGATAGCCCACATAATATCAAAGTTATTAACAAAATGGCCTAACAATGCTACATCATGGGGAGAAAGATATAGTAAGTCGGCGGATGGCGAGGCCGACTGCGAGGAAGCGCCGGAGATTGGCGACAGCGGCTACACGAGGAAGGAGTAAGATGTGGGGTTTCAAAGAGATTTAGGATAATGTGTGGGGCAGGAAGTGGGAGCTTGATGAAGGGAGTGACTGGCCGGCGGAGTGGAAGGCTGGCCTATGGGTTTTGAAGTGAGAGTGAGGTGAGATTATGGAGAGACGAGGAAGACAAGGTGGGAGGCTGATGATGATGGGTGAGGGTGGGCTAAGCTAGGGTTTGATTGTTGTTTAGAGAGGGAGGATGAGTAAGTGAGATTTTAATGGTAATTAAGTCTTTTCACTAAATGTGTTAATTTGTTTTAGGTTCAAATGATTCAACTTGTCATTTCCACAATTTACCCACCTCAGTTGTCCTTTTTCCAACTGGGCAAGCTTTATCTGTCATTTTCCCTATATTTAAAATGTAGTATTTATATTTTACTTCCTTAATCTCCACACAAATAGTCTACAGTATCTTGGAATTGGAATCAATGATAGTGTGAAATATAGTTGATTTTTTTTAGAAAATCGCACTAATGCTAAGTAGGTTACTTATAAATTGATAAATATGAATTTTCTCCCTATATTAGTCTATTTAATTTATAAGCTAAGATAACATTTATAGTACACAAACGATTTTATTTTCCTTAAAAAAATTTTCAATTATACTCTCACTTGTCTATGGTTTAAAATTTTACTTACTCAATTTATTTAAGAAAAAAGTTTGTTAATTCAACTAGTATAACATGATTTTTTTAAAACCTCTAACCATCGTCTTTAATTTCACCTATACTTCTCTTACTTGATGACTTTTAATGATGGAGCTTACATATAAGTGATTGTTTTTTTAAAAAAAAAAATAACAAAGATTAGACAAATGTTGTATATTTATTAGGGCTAAGGAGAAAATTTAATCCGAAAATCGTACTTGAGTGTTATTTTGACTACTAGAATATGTTGTGTTTAAAATTGTTCCAAAAGTTTCAAAATGCAGCAATGTTGCTCTTTCTCTTTAAATATCAATATTCACGATTAAAAAATAGCATTAATAGTCAATATATTAAAAGTAAATAGAAAAAATATTGGCCTGAGAACGCCTGTGCTTATTTGGAAATCAATAAAACTCTAGAGCAAAATAATTCATGAGCGATTCATCAAAAAACAATTATGAGATAAATCTTCAAAGACAAATTTACGCATTCACCTTAGTTAGTACTAAGAAGATTAATTCTTTAAAGGCTAAAGTATACCTTTAGTCCCTTATGTTTGCATGAAGTTTCAATTTAATCCTTTATCTTTAGAAAGTACACTTTTAGTCCTTCAAATCTAACACCGTCAGTCAACTTAACGGAAATTGCTTACTCATCAAATTTTAGTGATGACTATTCAATTAAAAGCTGACAAAGCATAAATATATTATTTTAAGTAAAAAATAAAATCAATCATGAAAATCAAAAATCATATCAAATAATAATCCTTTTTAATAGGATGTTTCTAAATTAAAAATCATGAATTAAAATATCTTCAAAATGAAAGCTACATCTACTAGGGTTTTTTCTTTGTGACGACTCATCCCAAATTTTCATCTTCTCTCTATTAAGCAAGTCTCTTTTGTCTCTTCTTGTTTTGTTCTCTACATTTTGTCGATCAAAGAATCCCTCTTGAAGTTTGTAACATCCTGAAAATTTAATACAGGATTAGGGAGTGTTTTAGGAAATAATAAATGGAGAAATTGGAAATTTAGGGCTTTTTAGGAATTTTTGGTGATTTTTAGAATATTTTTGGGAGTTTTGAGCATTAAGCGTCCAAATAATCAAATAAGCAATTGAAGAATTTGAAATATGAGAGAATGATGAAAGCAAAAATATTTTGAAGATTATGGAGATTAGGGGCTGGTTTAAGTGGTTTTAAGTTAAAAAGAGTACACTATGGTAAGTTTGGGCTACAAATTTCATTAAATTAAACCTAACAATATAACACCAACCAAACAAGCCCTTCTTCTTCTTCCTTATCTCCACTCACGCAGCCTCCCCCCTAAACTCAACCATTCGGCCCCTCCTCCTCCGTCTCTCTCTATCTCACCATTTCTTCAACCAAACTCCTCAATCTTTCCATCCAAGGTTGCTAAATCTCGTGGGTTACTCAAAAATTAATGGGGTTTGTTCGATCTGTTCCTTTTTGTCTCGTTTTGCTCGTGTTCTCCGGCGCCTCCGGCGGCGGCGGGCGGTGGTCGACGGCGGATAAAGGTAACCTTTTTGTTTTCCTTAGCTTTCGCAAGCCATTCCTTCCCTTTCAACTTCTTTTCTTTATTTCTTCATTCTCCTCAAACCCCAGCTCGGCCAGCCACGTGAAGGATGTTCTCCGGCGAGTTATGGACGGCGGCCGGCGTTGGAGAAGCTCCTCCCTGCATTCTTGAACTCCGTAAGTTTGTTCTTTGCCTCTGTGATGTTGATTTTTGGTTAAAGTTCCCTCTTTTAAACTTAGGGTTTTGTGAAAAATTGGGATTGTAGGATTTTCAAGTTACCATAAGGATTATTAGTGATTAATTTAAGTTTTGTTATGGAAATTGTTGTTTATTGGAGTTGGAAAGTAGTTTGGAATTTTTAGAGAACATTTTAAGCATTTTTGAAGCTAGGGTTTGCTCACATTTGACTCCTTGGAATTTAAATAAGAATCTATCAATGTTTAAGTGGTTAAATGAATATGTTTGGAAAGGAATTAAGTTTTTGGAAGTTGGGATTAACTTTGGGAATTTTTGGAGCATGTTAGGGCTCTTTGAGTTGGGATTTGAGTTAATGGAAGATGTTTTCAACGAAGTAGTGATTTATGAATGCTTGCTAAGGGTAGTTTAGGATATTAGAATATTGGTTTATGATGGATTGGTGGTGGAAAGGAAAATTTGGAAGTTAAACTTTTGATTAAATAGATTTTGTTAATGTAAAAGTGTGTTTGAAAGGTGGTGGAATATTTGGGAAGTTAGGGAGCTACTTTGAATGCCAAATGATTATAAATGAAGTAGTTTTAGTAAGTTATACATGTTTTGGTGATTAGGCAAAAGTTAGGGAAAATGATAAAGTTAATGCTTTAGTAGTCAAAAGTAAATGGACAAAGGAAATGATTAAAATGTTGGATTTAAGAGGATTTGACTAGGTAAGATATGTTTGGAGTTGGTGGAAAGTTTATGAAGTTGAGAAGTCATTTGGAGTTGTAAATTTGATATTAATATGGTGGTTGGTGGTTAGTGATTGTTTTGAAAATGTTATGAGCATATTTGGTTTCTTTAAAGTAAAGGAATGCTTTGTGGACGATATGAATTAAAGTGAAGGTAAAGAAATGTTAGTGTTGGTATTATGAAAGTGTAGGAGTGGTGAAATCATTTGAAATCTTGTTTAGGAAGGAGTTGGGAATCAAAGTGAAGGATTAAAGGGAAATTTGTTAAAGAATGGTATGTAAGGGAGGTGGTGAAAGTTCGTGAGTTATGAAAGTTCACTTTGAGTGGTCAATTTAATATGAAAGGTTGTTTTAATCGGGGTTAGCATGGTGGGCTAGTTTTGTAAGAATTATGAAAAATAGTGAAGTTTAATACTTTAGAAGTTATAAATAAAATGGTTAAGGGAATTGTGATGGCTTAGAAGAATATAGAAAATTGTGGATGTTAGAAGTAGTTTATTACTTCCAGAATTGTTTTAGAATTTGTTTGAATGGGTGGTCAAAGTCACTGATATTGTGTCTTGACCATCAGCAGCTCACTGCGTGATTGTAGACGACGGTGACTCGGGTGGAGCACACGGAAAACAATTGCTGCTAGGATTTATGGTTATTGAGCTTGAATAGGTAATCACGCTTAACTGACTGTGATACTGAGGGTGACGGTAGTTGAGGATTTCTAAATTCCTCTTCTACTTTATATATATAAATGAAATGTGTTCCGATTACTTTATATTTATACGTGGGCTATAGGGTACCTTTCTAAATAAACTGTACTTTATATATATATATATATATATATATTTATATATAAATCTTTTGTATGTTGCATGACACTGATTATTAGTACCATCGGCCGATGTAACCATCGATTTGCGCAAATCGATAGGTGTAACACCTCAGTTTTCAAAATAGAGATAATAAAGAACTAATTAAGGTCTTAGGATATCATTAGAGAATAAGAAAGCAATTTAGAAAATTTAATAGGATAAATATTTTTGTAATGATTTCAGGATCCATTTTCTTTAGAAAATTTAAGAAAAATAGTTAGAGAGTATGTTTTAAATTTAAAATTTTATGGAAATTTCCTTGAGGAATAGACAACATTGTGGTTAAGAAAAATATATAAGTTGATGCATGAATTTAATTTATATAGATTAACTTTGATTAGGGATTAATTTTAGAAGTAAATAAAATTTATATGGAGGGGTAAAATGGTCATTTCACAAGATCCATTATTTTAACTCATTTCTACATTCTTCACCATCATATTCACTCTTCTTCCTCTCCAAAAACGCAGCCCCCCTCCTCTCTTCTTTTCTCTTTCAATTATTCCTCTTCTAAGGTTGATTCATGACAATTTTCGGCCCCAATCTCACATGCAATCACAGATTTAGCTTCAGGTGATCTTCCTCTCCATTTCTATACCAATTTCCATTCGTTTTTCGCGAGTTGAGATGGGAGGCCAAGTTGGGTTTAAGTTTTAGGTTGTATAAATGACTTAGAAAGAAGTTAAACTTCGATTTTAATGTTTGAGAGAGAGATTTTGGTTGTTAATTTGAAGATTCAATGTGTTTTGTGAAGTTTGTGTGAAAACCCTAATTTTTGGAGCATCAAATCCGACGGCTCTAAGAGTATTTGGGGTTTGAAACCTTCAATTTGTTGTTATAGGAGTTGATTTGAGTGATAATATGGTATTGCATGTTTGTTTGATTAAGGTTTTGTTGATTTACAACTTTTAGTATTTTCCCTTTTCTATGATCAAACATATTTTTGATATGAGTGTTTGAGGTTGATGTTTTTAGTTGTTTGAATGATGTTTTGAAATTGTTGGGAAAGAGTATTGACAATGGGGAAGTTAAAAATTAATGTTTTAATATCATTGCACATAAGGTGTTTGTTAAAATGCCTAAAAGAAACTTTTAGTAAGTGGTGATAGTTTTTCTTTCATTTGAGTATGATTCTACACGGTCTATGATTTGGAAAGTGAGAGATGAACCTTATATTGATTATTTTGTTGATATTATGTGTAGTACATAAATTTGTTTATGGTGATTGTTTGTTGCATGCGTAGCTAGAGTTAAATATATTGTTACATGTGGTATTAACAAATTTTCTGCATTTGTGCTGTCATGGCTGAATGGTTATTGGTATTTTGGAAGGTTAGTTTGTGGTGTATGCAGTAAGAAAAGTAGGGAACAAGGATGTAAATGGAAGGGTGCTATATTGTGCAAGTGGAGTTGTTATATGTGGGCTGCATTATGTTATAAATCTAATATGAATGCATCATTTAAGAAAATCTTATGTTTATTGGTTTGGTTTAATCTCTTAAATTGATTAGTTTGTTCTTTGTACTGTATTGGTGTGGTAAATTAGTGGAGTATCATATGTGGTTCTTGCATAATGAAGTGGAATGGATCTACTATGAATTTAATTGGGAGAAGTTGATATGGGGCTGTACATATGTGTGTAAAAATTCTTAAAGTTTTCTTCTCCATAACTAAATGTGTAGGAGTAAAATGAAGTTCATATTTGTTCCAAAGTTAATATTTGGTTAAGATTTTTTTTATGGGTAATTTAAATAAAAATGTAATGTTTTTTTTTAGTTGGAGAAGAGATGTTGTTTTCAAAGTGTTTGAATTAGAGACTTCTATTTCTTCTACATTAAATTCCAGGTTCATAATAATGATATTAAAGATGGTAAAGTTGAGTAAGTGATTATGACCTTGAGGTTATTTGGTTATGTCTAGTTTTGCTTGGTATTTTATACTTTGCTTTGTTTGAAAGTGTGTTTAGGACTCTTAGAAAAATTTTGTTTGTTAGATTCATACAAAGTATTGAATAAATAAAGTGGATTGTTGCATTATTTCTATTAAGTTTTATTAAACTGAATTTGTGTTAAGTTACATGTCTAGCTCCTTCTCAAGTAGTTATGATTGTTTTGCTTTGCTTGTGAGATAGATGTTCTACTATTTTGTTTTATGATGATGAATGATAGTTAAACTACACAAGAATGAAGATATTCCATAAGATAGTGTAAATGAGAAAAGGTTGGGTAGTAATATAGATTTGAGAGAGACGTTGCTTATCATACAGAATAATTATTTATGGCTATTATTACTTTAGGTAATGATAGGAGAAGGTAGAAGGCAAGTGTTTGGAAGCTGCAAGAAGGAAATGAGGAGTATTAGTAAAGTGAAGGACAAGTAACAGTTTAATTCAATAGCAATAAGCGTGCGTCAATATTTTTTTTTCAAAAGCATGATAATATTTATCCAAGAGGAAGGAAGGATATTTATCTCAGATAGATAAATAAGAAAGTAGAGTACTCTAGGCATCAGGTGGGTCGCTCCCCCTATGCCAAACATTTTCAGAAACCCTGCAGGTACAGAATACCTCCATCATTTGACGAATATATCGTTAATAGTGGTTGGTATAGTGAGGCAAGTTCCAATAAGAGATTGGAAAGAGGCAGGTTCCAACAAGAGGTTGGAAGAGGAGAATATTATCATGATTTAAAGGTAAACTATTGAAATAAACTGTTATTGGGATTCTTTGAATCTCACTGTTTTTTTTAAAATGTTTTACAGATAAGCCGGGAGAAGTTAATTCTAAGGGAAGCTCTAGGAAGGTAGGAAGGATGCTTGTTAGGCCCGAAGCTCATAGTGAAATATATTTGTTATATATGTTAGTTATTGTATTTCTATACAAGTTCATAGCTTGTGGTGTATATAGGTATAAGCTATCACCTGCGATAGCCGAATTATATTTATATAACATTGTAAAAGTCAGACTCAAATATGTTTAGTATTTAGTTACATTAGATAGTATAGGTGTATATATAAAATAAAACTAAGTGGTGGCTACTAATGTAGCTATTTAATGAATTTATAATCCGCTGCAGTTTTCAAGAAACGGTTACAATTTCATAAATTGTTTAGAAGCCCAAGTTTATGCAGGAAATTCTGTTAATCTAGTTTTTGAAATAGAAAAGTTTTAATTTATTCATGTTTTTGGGCTTCTAACATTAGAAAGTGGTTATAAATTGATTAGAAGGTTATAAATAGAGTTATAAAAAGCTAGGATTTTACATTTGGTATCAGAGCAAGGATTCTGGCATTGGACAACTAGAATACCTTTCTCATATATGACATACTTATGAATGTCCTTAGAACACCTTTAGTAGACTTTAGAAAGACCATGATAGCAATAGAAAGATAGGAATTAGAAGTGTGTTTTGTGGAGAACCAAATAATTGAGTGTTAAGTTGATATAGGATGTTGGATGTTATACTGTTGAAATTTGATAGAATATACTAGTTAGTTAGGCGGCTTTATAGGACTTTCAACACACATTGGTGATTGAGGTCAATGGAAGATTATTCTATTATAGAAATTTACCAAAGAAAATTGATTGAGAATTTGAAATAGTTGAGTTAGAGGTTGCATTGTATATGGTGAACATTTAGGGAATTTGAAAAATCATCTAGTTGATAGAATAGATTTCAATAGTTTCATGTTCCTTGAAAATAGAATAGGTGATTGAGTATTTTGGAAGAACTTAGTTAAACCTTTAAATGAAATTGAGAATAAGAGATGTAGTATTAGGAAATGAGGTTGTAATCATGGATTATGTGTTTATTTAGGGGAAAGATTTGAATTATTGGAAATGTGGAATTCAAATTTAAGGTATTTGATTATATAGTTGAGAGTAGTTTGATAGTAATGTACTATAGGATTATGAGGTTGCAAGGGCCTAGAAGTATTCTTATAGAGTTATTAGCCAAGGGAATTCTGAATTTTCGACTTGTTGATAAGTTTATGAAATATTTTTGAAGTTAGAAGAAGTAGATATGAGAGTTGGATAAGAATTTAGGAGAAGATTGACAGAATGAGGATTATTCTTTGGGGTCTTGAGTATAATTATGATCCGGACATAATCATAATCAAGGCATCATTGAAAAACCTTATGAGTCAAAGGGGTTTAGAGAGACTTGAAAATAACAAGAGATAGTTAATATAGATGGAAGTAAGGAATATTGAGATCATTTGTAATGTTTATAGTGTTGTATGATTGTTTTGTAATTTTCAACTTGAAGTTTGCTCATAACATCTAATAAGGATATAATGAGAAAACTTAATAATTGAAGTATTCATATTTTAGGTGGTAAGTTGAAACTTCTAAAATTCTGCTACTAAGTGTCTGAATGGAAATTGTTGATTACTATTTATTTAAGCTATTCAATGAGCCACAATAGGGCTTAAAGGTGAATTTAGTGACTTGATGATGTTCTCTTGTAATAATTGAATCTATGTATATTTGTTTTGTCTGAATGTTTGATTTTGTGTAGATGTAAAGTGTTAGCATGAGGTATTAAATGGTGATTTTTAATTCTGATTGGTGTGTGAGAAACTGTTTGTTTTGTATTTGAGCTGTTAGGGTATTGTAAGAGTTCTAAAATAGTAGGTAATTCTTTTAATTTCGAGGACGAAATTATTTAAGGGGGAGAGAATTGTAACACCCCAGTTTTCAAAATAGAGATAATAAAGAACTAATTAAGGTCTTAGGATATCATTAGAGAATAAGAAAGCAATTTAGAAAATTTAATAGGATAAATATTTTTGTAATGATTTCAGGATCCATTTTCTTTAGAAAATTTAAGAAAAATAGTTAGAGAGTATGTTTTAAATTTAAAATTTTATGGAAATTTCCTTGAGGAATAGACAACATTGTGGTTAAGAAAAATATATAAGTTGATGCATGAATTTAATTTATATAGATTAACTTTGATTAGGGATTAATTTTAGAAGTAAATAAAATTTATATGGAGGGGTAAAATGGTCATTTCACAAGATCCATTATTTTAACTCATTTCTACATTCTTCACCATCATATTCACTCTTCTTCCTCTCCAAAAACGCAGCCCCCCTCCTCTCTTCTTTTCTCTTTCAATTATTCCTCTTCTAAGGTTGATTCATGACAATTTTCGGCCCCAATCTCACATGCAATCACAGATTTAGCTTCAGGTGATCTTCCTCTCCATTTCTATACCAATTTCCATTCGTTTTTCGCGAGTTGAGATGGGAGGCCAAGTTGGGTTTAAGTTTTAGGTTGTATAAATGACTTAGAAAGAAGTTAAACTTCGATTTTAATGTTTGAGAGATAGATTTTGGTTGTTAATTTGAAGATTCAATGTGTTTTGTGAAGTTTGTGTGAAAACCCTAATTTTTGGAGCATCAAATCCGACGGCTCTAAGAGTATTTGGGGTTTGAAACCTTCAATTTGTTGTTATAGGAGTTGATTTGAGTGATAATATGGTATTGCATGTTTGTTTGATTAAGGTTTTGTTGATTTACAACTTTTAGTATTTTCCCTTTTCTATGATCAAACATATTTTTGATATGAGTGTTTGAGGTTGATGTTTTTAGTTGTTTGAATGATGTTTTGAAATTGTTGGGAAAGAGTATTGACAATGGGGAAGTTAAAAATTAATGTTTTAATATCATTGCACATAAGGTGTTTGTTAAAATGCCTAAAAGAAACTTTTAGTAAGTGGTGATAGTTTTTCTTTCATTTGAGTATGATTCTACACGGTCTATGATTTGGAAAGTGAGAGATGAACCTTATATTGATTATTTTGTTGATATTATGTGTAGTACATAAATTTGTTTATGGTGATTGTTTGTTGCATGCGTAGCTAGAGTTAAATATATTGTTACATGTGGTATTAACAAATTTTCTGCATTTGTGCTGTCATGGCTGAATGGTTATTGGTATTTTGGAAGGTTAGTTTGTGGTGTATGCAGTAAGAAAAGTAGGGAACAAGGATGTAAATGGAAGGGTGCTATATTGTGCAAGTGGAGTTGTTATATGTGGGCTGCATTATGTTATAAATCTAATATGAATGCATCATTTAAGAAAATCTTATGTTTATTGGTTTGGTTTAATCTCTTAAATTGATTAGTTTGTTCTTTGTACTGTATTGGTGTGGTAAATTAGTGGAGTATCATATGTGGTTCTTGCATAATGAAGTGGAATGGATCTACTATGAATTTAATTGGGAGAAGTTGATATGGGGCTGTACATATGTGTGTAAAAATTCTTAAAGTTTTTCTTCTCCATAACTAAATGTGTAGGAGTAAAATGAAGTTCATATTTGTTCCAAAGTTAATATTTGGTTAAGATTTTTTTTATGGGTAATTTAAATAAAAATGTAATGTTTTTTTTTAGTTGGAGAAGAGATGTTGTTTTCAAAGTGTTTGAATTAGAGACTTCTATTTCTTCTACATTAAATTCCAGGTTCATAATAATGATATTAAAGATGGTAAAGTTGAGTAAGTGATTATGACCTTGAGGTTATTTGGTTATGTCTAGTTTTGCTTGGTATTTTATACTTTGCTTTGTTTGAAAGTGTGTTTAGGACTCTTAGAAAAATTTTGTTTGTTAGATTCATACAAAGTATTGAATAAATAAAGTGGATTGTTGCATTATTTCTATTAAGTTTTATTAAACTGAATTTGTTTTAAGTTACATGTCTAGCTCCTTCTCAAGTAGTTATGATTGTTTTGCTTTGCTTGTGAGATAGATGTTCTACTATTTTGTTTTATGATGATGAATGATAGTTAAACTACACAAGAATGAAGATATTCCATAAGATAGTGTAAATGAGAAAAGGTTGGGTAGTAATATAGATTTGAGAGAGACGTTGCTTATCATACAGAATAATTATTTATGGCTATTATTACTTTAGGTAATGATAGGAGAAGGTAGAAGGCAAGTGTTTGGAAGCTGCAAGAAGGAAATGAGGAGTATTAGTAAAGTGAAGGACAAGTAACAGTTTAATTCAATAGCAATAAGCGCGCGTCAATATTTTTTTTTCAAAAGCATGATAATATTTATCCAAGAGGAAGGAAGGATATTTATCTCAGATAGATAAATAAGAAAGTAGAGTACTCTAGGCATCAGGTGGGTCGCTCCCCCTATGCCAAACATTTTCAGAAACCCTGCAGGTACAGAATACCTCCATCATTTGACGAATATATCGTTAATAGTGGTTGATATAGTGAGGCAAGTTCCAATAAGAGATTGGAAAGAGGCAGGTTCCAACAAGAGGTTGGAAGAGGAGAATATTATCATGATTTAAAGGTAAACTATTGAAATAAACTGTTATTGGGATTCTTTGAATCTCACTGTTTTTTTAAAATGTTTTACAGATAAGCCGGGAGAAGTTAATTCTAAGGGAAGCTCTAGGAAGGTAGGAAGGATGCTTGTTAGGCCCGAAGCTCATAGTGAAATATATTTGTTATATATGTTAGTTATTGTATTTCTATACAAGTTCATAGTTTGTGGTGTATATAGGTATAAGCTATCACCTGCGATAGCCGAATTATATTTATATAACATTGTAAAAGTTAGACTCAAATATGTTTAGTATTTAGTTACATTAGATAGTATAGGTGTATATATAAAATAAAACTAAGTAGTGGCTACTAATGTAGCTATTTAATGAATTTATAATCCGCTGCAGTTTTCAAGAAACGGTTACAATTTCATAAATTGTTTAGAAGCCCAAGTTTATGCAGGAAATTCTGTTAATCTAGTTTTTGAAATAGAAAAGTTTTAATTTATTCATGTTTTTGGGCTTCTAACATTAGAAAGTGGTTATAAATTGATTAGAAGGCTATAAATAGAGTTATAAAAAGCTAGGATTTTACAATAGGTTAATTGTACGGGTTCCTCGGGTTGTAAAGGAACTAGGGATTTTTCACATTTTAGAGTGGTCCCTTTTTCATGCTTTCAAATTTGAGACTGGGCACAGTGTCAATCACGTTTATTTTTGTCTATTGAGAGATGGATGTATCTGTGCTGTATATATATATATATATATATATATATATATATATATATATATATATATTACGTGGTTTATGCAGGTTTTGAAAACTGTGGTACCCTGTAGACACTCCACTACCCCACTTCTGAGTCTCACAGTGAGTTAAGTAGTGATTACTGAGACATAGTTTTGTCTCACTCCATTCCCTTTATTATTTTTTTTACAGGTGATCATGCACTAAGGGAGGCAGAGAGGAAGGGGAAGAGGTCGTCTGGCCTATATTGATGCAGTAAGTAGGCCGGAGGTGATCTTATAGGGATATATATTGCCATTTCACTAGGCTGCATCAGCTTCCGCATTTATGAATGTTATTTTGAATGAATGTTTTATTTGATCTGGTGATTTAATTTGGAAGTTGTTGTTGATTGTGGTGTTGTCCCTGCTACTGCGATAGTTCAGGGACTATTATGACTAATATGTCTGTTATTGCTGCATTACACTGTTCAGTATGATGATCACTTGTGGAAAGGATGTGGATTCATGTAAACAGGTGTTGTCTTGAATGAATTATATCTAGGAAATAATTTTCCTAACATGATTATGTGATATATTGAAGAGGTATTATCCGATTTTATATGGTCTCTGTATATAATCATATTAGATGGGCCCCGCTCTAATATGGTTACCTTTTTTTTTATGTAGCTTGTTTGGTTTCTTTTCTAACCATGTTAGATGATTCTTTTCTAACATGGTTATATTTGTGTTATTGCACTGAGTGTAGGGATTGGTTAGGATGATGATAGTTCTTTTGCTAACTATGTTAGGAGATTCTCTTTTCTAACATAGTTAGATATGTGTTAAGCATATGCTTGGTATCTCAGTAGAGAAATTCTTTTGCTAACCATGTTAGGTGAATCTTTTACTAACATGGTTAGAGTATCTCATTTGAAATCATATCGTTTTCCTTTTTCTAACCATGTTAGATGTATTCTTACTAACATGGTTAGACACCATTTGTTTGGAGTATTTGAATATGTGTTTAGTTAGGTGAAGTCTAGTAGGTTAATAAAGTGTTATTAGGAGGTATGTTTCAAAGTTCCAGTTTTCTCTTCCTTGTATAATTTTGAAGTTCATAAATGTTATGATACCAATAATATATTACATCGTAGAAATTGGACTGTAAAGGGATAATAAGAAAATAAAGTTGGAGAAACGAAGATGGTGACGTTCAGATGGAGTTTCTATGTCCAATTTCACGATTTGGATTGAAGGATTTGGCAGGGAAAATGAAGGTAAGGAATTTCTCTCCCATTCCTTTTGTTTGGTTCAGGAAAGAAGGGAAGGGTAAGATTTATCTCCTTACTTTGAAAAATGAGAAGTTTAAACGAAGTGATGCAGGCTTATTCAAGAGAGAATCGGACAAGAGGACGTCAAGGACGGAGAAAGAAAGGAGGACGTAGAAGTTAGCATTGAAGTCGAATTTGTTCTTATGGAAGAAGAAGTTTTACCAAGTTTATTTCTCCTTGACTTTATTTTCTACTCAAAACAATATATTTATGCTTTGTCATCTTTAAATCAAACAGTCATCACTAAAATTTGATGAGTCGGCGATTTCCGTTAAGTTGAGTAACGGTGTTAGATTTGAAGGACTAAAAGTGTACTTTCCAAAGATAAAGGACTAAATTGAAACTTCATGCAAACATAAGGGACTAAAGTTATACTTTAGCCTTCTTTAAAATATCTTTTGTATTAAAGACATTAATGAGTAATTCTTTTAAAAATGCTTCGAAACTTTTTTATATCACCATGATAAAAAAAGCAAGCAATTATTTTAATACACACCTAACAATCCAATCACTACAAAAAACGGGGCTTTTATCGGCGTTTTATTTGGCCTCGTATCGGCGAAATTTTCCGGCAGAATGACGCTACGGCGTTTTGGCAAAACACCTAAAAATTCACCGTGGGAAAGCGGCAAATCGGCGTTTTGCAAAATGTCACCCCAAGGCCAAAACGCCGGAAACAAAACTCAGAAAAATAAAATAATATTAGCATATCGGCGTTTTACCCAAAACGTCAATATCTAATACTACCTCCGGTCCTAAATATAGGACCTAGATAACTTTTTTTTGGAGAAGTTAAGGTTGCAAAATAGTCTATTAAATCATGACATATTTGATATATTTTTAGATTATCCATTAGTTTATAAGTAAAATAAACTAGTTTAAAGAAAAAAATTAGGTAAATCAATCTATAATTAACTTATTTTGCTGTTTTTTAGGATTTTTCAAAAAAGTCAATTAGGTCTTATATTTAGGACCGGAGGGAGTATAATATAATATTATTTAATTTACACATACCGGCGCTTTCCCAAAACGCCGGTCCGTGTTTTTTCAAAAAAAAAAACAACCATTTTTCGCCCTGGTTGTTTAAAACCAGGACGAAAAATGGTCAAAAATGAACAAAAGATTAGCACCAAAGTGACAATGACAATAATAGACATAAATATAAGGAATAAAAAACATAATTCAGAAAACATGATACATAAATATATATAATCAAACAACAACAAATATGTAAAAGAAAAACCATAAGATCAAACAGATATCAACATTACAAAAGAAATGTCACCAAGAACCATAAAATCAAAACAACAACAACATTGAAGGAGAGAGACGAATGAGAAGAAAAACAGGAGAAAATGAGCGACATAGCTGAAGGAGGGAGGAGTTATTTATAGGGAACGGAGGTGCGGACCGGCGTTTTGGAAAAACAAACGCCGGTAAAAAACATTAAAATAACGCATATAGGCGTTTGGCAAAACGCCAATATGCATTATTTACATTAAATAATGCACATAAGCGTTTTGCCAAAACGCCTATGTGCATTATAATGCATATAGGCGTTTTGGCAAAACGCCTATATGCATTAAAAAATAATAAAAAGCATATAGGCGTTTTGGCAAAACTCCTATATGCATTATAATAATGCACATAGGCGTTTTGGCAAAACGCCTATATGCATTAAAAAATAATAAAAAGCATATAGGCGTTTTGCGAAACGCCTATATGCAATTTAATTATTATTAAATCGCAAATCGACGTTTTGATCAAAACGCCTATATGCTTTTTTTCTGTAAAAAAAATATAAAAAAGGCAGGCGCCTCTTTTTTTAAAATAAAATATACATATCGGCGTTTTGGGTTACCAAAACGCCGGTTGAAAAACACGGGAAAAAAGGCGGAAAGTGCGTGCCAAAATTACCGGCGCTTCATGTAGGCGTTTTCATTCAAAACGCCGATGTGCGTTTCATTTAGGCGTTTTGAATCAAAACGCCAGTATGCGTGCACCGGAATGTCCCGTGTTTTTTGTAGTGAATTAGCCATAACGTGGAAGAGGTTTTACCTCTCTCCGTCTCTGTGTGTCTGTGTGTGTCTATATATATATATATATATATATATATATATATATATATATATATATATAGTGTCATTCATCTATCACTAGCTATATTTTAATTAATATAGTTATTATGAGATATTATTAGTTGAAGTATTAATAGACTAATAAACCATGTATAATTTTACAATGTTAAAATATCATGGCCATTATAAAGTATTTCTCCCTCCATCCTCAAATATAAACTTTACTTTTATGAATAAGTATATCCTAAAATATAAGTTACATTTTTGTTTGTCTCAGTACTTATAATAATGTTATTTAAGTTTTGCCTGTTTTTTATCATTTTTATTATATGAAGGCAATTATAGGAAGAAATTTAGCATAATAACATAGCCGTAAAAACATGAAGCTTGTCCGGTCAAGAAAAAATTGAAGCTTTTTTTTTATCAGGAAAAAACAAAGATGAAGCTTGGAAAAGCACGGACTAAAAATTTTTTATATAACTTTTTTTTATTTTTTCCCCTACATTGTCTTTCTCTTTTGTATTTTTTTTTTGAGTAATGGGCAAAATGATATTAATAATAAGTTCAGATGTTACAACTATAAACTAAGAAACTTATTACAGAAAACATAAAGATAAGCAGGTGGCAGATGGGTACAATAGAATATATGGGTTGTGGTAAACGTGGTTAATAATTGGTGTACATTCCTTCTGACTATATTGGGATCGTTCTCCAAGCTCTCTAGCTCTTTTGTATTTTATACTCCTACGATGTGTTTGTCATATTCTCTTCCATCATCTCACCTCTACACATTCTTGCATCTTTAATAACAAGGGTATAAATAGAAAATAAATTACATTTTTAACATATTTATTGCTTCTAACTACTGTAATTTTTAGGTTTCTTGGTAACCACATAAAGTAGTACTCCCTCCGTTCCTAAATATAAGTGCACTTTAGCAAATTTGGAGAGATCAAGGAAGACATTCCAATGAGTTAGGATTACATGAAATTTCCAAAATGTCCTCCCACCTTCTTCAAACCACTATTTTCTGGGTGAAGGGAGTATAAAGGTAATTTGGAGAAAACTAGAGTCAAATTAAACTAAAGTGATCTTATATTTAGGAACAGAGGGAATAATATTTAAACGGATGGGGTATTATTAGAGCCTGGAATTTCCAACCCGGCCCGCCGGGTTCAACCCAACCCGCCTTTAAAAAATCGGGTCGAGCCAAAGAAATTGGAGCCCTCTTATATCGGGTCGTGCCGGGCTGATAGCCCGCTTGAATCGGGTTGAGCCAGGGCTAGCCCACCGGGTTGGCGGGTTGTCCCGCTTACTTTTTCCCAAAAAAAATATCTACGTTTTCTTCTAAAACTAAAACCATATTCCTTCTTCCATTCTTTCACGTCTTTTTCTTTCTTTTCATGCTCAATTTGAATTTGTTTTTTAGGTTTTGTTTTGAAGTTTGTGAAGTTTCAGCTTTTTTTGTAGTGTGTGTAACTTAAATATGTGAGTTTAAGTATATATTAAACGTATGAGGAAGAAATTATCGCCGAGGTCATAGATATATATTCTTACATATGAGGTTCCCCACGTGGAATGAAAAAAAAAGTGCAAAAAGTCTTTTGACATTGTAATATGTTATTTATATTCTAGCTTTGTTGTTAGGTAACAACAAAAAAGAAAAAGTTAGAGATTAAAGATATAGAGTTTTCTCAACTAAGATTAAAGAGTATATAGTTTAATGATTAGAAAATTCGATGACTAATGTTAAGGACAGGATGCAATAAATTCTTTTAAATTTGTTTACATTATAGTTTTAAAATTTTGACAAATAAATTATGCATTTAATTTGTTGAAAAATGTGTTGTCGCAAATTTTTTATGCTTACTTTATTGATTTAATAGGTAATTTTAATTTTTTTTAAATAACATAGTTTGAAATTCGGGTTGGGTCGGGTTGGCCCACTTCTAATGCGGGTTGGGTCGGGTTGTGATATTGCCAGCCCGCATAGAAATGGGTTGGGTCGGGCCGGGCTGTCTCGTTTAAAGCGGGCTAGCCCGTTTTCTCGGCTCTAGGTATTATATTGGATATTAATAAGAAAAAATAAAATTCTAGTTTCAAAGAAAACATGTAATTTCACTTTTAAAATGTAGTCCGCGCTTTTGATACTTACCCACTACCTAACGATTGAGCACCTCACAATTTGTTTTTGGTCATAAGAGCACCTCACAATTGAGCACCACATATCAAACGAGATTAACATTTATTTAGTCGTTGCACGTGGTGGAATTTCACATCGGTGTGCCCCTTTCCCTGTATTTTTTAATTGGTGAGTAGATGAAAATTATTTATATATTTTTTAGACCATCTAAATCTTATCTGGACAGTCTAGATTTAATTAAATATTTTGAATAGAATCAAATCTAAAACATTTAGATTATTATATTTAAACCATCTAAATACACTTGACCCTCCCTGCCTTTCTTATTTTTTTTCTTTTAGATGTAGGAAAGCTAACTATGCTAATTAGATAGGGACATAACATAACACACATTACAATGAGAAAACAATAACATCAACACACTAATTAGTTCAATTTCCCATGATCTTCCTCAATAATTATCTCCAAATTTGAATGTTAGATCAGAGAACCTTATCTTTGAAGTTAAATCAACACTGATGCATCAATTTCAACAATAATCTTTCGTTCACCCCCCCTTCCAAGTTAATTCAAGCCCTCATATATAATTCAGCAACTAGCAAATCACATTCACCGGGTTTGATCATGAATGCTCCAATGAATAAGCCTTCACTATTACATAGGATACCTAATTAGCGGTCTTGTTTCTACATGAATTTTGTTTCTACATGAATTATACTCCCTCCGGTCCTAAATATACGACTTATATGACTTTTTTGGAAAATCCTAGAAAAGCAAAAAATAAGTTAATTATACATAAGTTAATTACAGAACCGGAGGTAATATTATGGTATTTTATTTATGAACATACATAAGGAGTTTCTGACGTAAGGCACTATACTTGTGCTTCCCAGTTGTTTTTAAAAATCAAATAAGCGCACACATATTGAGATCTTGTGAAATTAAATTTTAAAATGTTTGAAAGATCATTAGTTTGTATAATTTATTTAATTTTTTATGTTTAGAAGATATACTCTCTCCGGTCCTAATTATAAGTCGCCAACTACCAATTTTTCTTGGTCCTTTTTATAAGTCACTTCATGGTTTCCAATGTGCATTAATTATTTTTTTTTCACATATACTCATATTTAATAGGGGTAGTAGGAGAGAGTGATAGTTAATAGTTTAGGAAATAAGTGCAATAATTAGGGGTACTATTGGAAAGTACTTAAATTGTAAGACAAATTAAATGTATTTAACCAATTTTATTGGTATGTGAGAAAGTTAGTTAGTTGACTTATAATAAGGACTGGAGGGAGTACTTATATTACTCGTGTTTCACACCGAACAACTAATCATCAGTGCAGGATATAGAATCAAATTTACCTGATGGCGCGTCCTAGTTTGTCAAGTTCCTCAAATATTTTATGGTAGAGTAGTTAGCACATAATTCTGCTTATACAACTACAATGGGGGCATTCACATCCAACAGCATAATATTTAGTTTTATAAAAATATATAAATTTGATCCTTATGAAAAGCATATTTACAAATAGATCGAGGCATTTTAGTTCACTGGGGGCATTCACACCCAACAGCATTAAATTGATCCTTTTAGTTGGTCATAGTAGGAATGACTTTGATTGCATATGTACTATGAGGTTTTAAGTTCAACGCCATGTAAGCTTCCTTCTTTAATTTAAGTTTAATACGTTTTTTTTTATCTACTTCTTAAGGTCCTTTATATAAGAGTTGACTTTAACCTGAATATATGACATATTTTTTATTTTTCACAATTTTTCCTCACATTTCCCTATTTCATCAACAATAAACAAGTAAAAGAATGAGGGGGAAATTAAGCAAAATTACTAGAATATTTTCAAAATAAAACCACTAATATCAAATAATTTAACTAAAATTATTTGTATAATTTAAATTAGGTAACCATATGTTATATATTTAGGATATTGAGTTTTTTTATTTTAAAGGTGCTATACAAGTTGCCTTCAACTAGTTTAAGAAAAATCAAAGAGAATTTAGATAAATTAAACCATAAATTTTTTTAGACGTCTTATTATCAAGTTAAACGCATGTAAGGGTACGTAATAAACACAATGAGTCCATCTCGATGGATTCAAATTAGAGACGAGTAAGCAGTCAATCCCATTAGGCTGATGTGTTTAGGACAAAAAATGTTAAGGGTAGGGGTTTGAGGTTTGGGCCTTTATATAGACAAGATTGAAAGGGCCGACTCTACAGAACCAGGCAGGTAGGTCCGATTAGGCCCATTTATATATTTGTTTACTTTTATTTAAAATTGTCCATATAATGTTTATATTATCCATTTTGTTATGAAATCCCTCTAATTGTGGATGTCCCTATATTCCTCCTTGTGTTTGGGCTATTCCATATTGATACATAATGTAACCCTAATGTTGTCCTCTATAAATAGGAGGCTCACCATTGTATATGATCAACCCATTTGAATAAGATATTCTCTCACTCTCTTCTTGTCTCTCTTATATTCTCTTCTCATGTTTATATTCATAACACGTTATCAGCACGAAGCTCTAACCGAGCACGAGACTCACGAAGGTAATATTGGTAATAATATTATTTTCTTCATCTTGTTCTTATCTCTTATATTTTGTTTTTTTGTGGAACCTACCGTTCCAATACAATGATGACCTGAAGTCATCTCTACGGAATCTGTAGTTCTAATTTTTATTTACGGCCCGAAGCCGTATTTGATTTTGATGGAACCTGAAGTTTCATCTAGTAAAAAATTTCAATTTTTATGGCCTGACGCCATATTTGGTGGACCTGAAGTTCCACATAATAAAGATTTGGCCTGAAGTCATGTTTGATAGAACCTGAAGTTTTATCTCATAAAAATTTCATTTTTTTACTACCTTAAGCCGTATTTGATTTTGATGGAACCTGAAGTTCCATCTACTAAATATTTCATTTTTTTTACGACTTGAAACCGTATTTGATTTTGATGGATCCTAAAGCTCCATCTTCTAAGAATTTCATTCTTGTATGAATTGAAATGAACATTTGTAAACCTCTAGAAAATTGTTTGGGGCTAGAGATGATATGAAAATTGAGTTTTAACTCAAAGAGATATCTGGACAAAGTAACCTTGGTGGTAGAAAATCCCAATCATGGGTGACGTGCAATTATGAAGAAATGATTGACACAATATTATGATGCATCTTTGGATGGAAAATCCCAATCATGGGTGACGTACAATTATGAAGAAATAATTGACACAATAATATGATGCTTTGATTACCATGAGATACATTGGCAAAAAAAAAAGAGATTACCATGAGATACAAATGCTACAGAAAATGTGAAGAGAAGTTATAGGGCTTACACATCACTGCCTACATAATTGAGATAAAGTCATTGTATGACACCAACAGGTATATTTTAAGAAAAATTTATATTGCGATTAGACACATATTCTCATGCTATTCTGATTATACATGAATTGGTGTTCTAAATTTTTTATGCCAAATGGGTTAATGTTTAAATGTGTCAGTTTGAAAATCAATAATTCATGATTATAGTAGTAATACATATGACAAGAGAAAGCTAAGGAAGTGGCTTAATAAAAGAGACTATGCAATTTAAATTGTAACTTTGAAATATTTTTGAGGCTAATATTTGTTTATTTCTCTAATCTTGGTTGTAAACAACAAGCTTGTTTATAATTTCTAGAGTTTTCTCCTATTCATTTTAGAATGAAAATGAAGATTTTACACAATGAGACTTTGTTTCCCTTGCGTTTAAAGTAATTAAGTTATCAGAAATCAATCACATTATGGATCAAATGATTGAATATTATGGTTTCAAATACATGCTTATTATTTTGTAACTGATTTATTATTTTGTAATTGATCCAATGTCTTTATCATTTCGCAATGCCATAAAAATTATATTAAACATTGATGTCTTTAAAGTACTCGATTATTTCAAAAATTAATGCTGGAGATTTATTATTTTGGTGTTAATGAGTTTTAAACATATTTATGTATCTATGTATGGTAATGGATAATTTCATATTGCTCACATTTATGAATGGTTTGAATAGATTTATTTGTGAAATAAAGTTTGAAATTTTGTAATTTTATCATAAATGATATTACAAGGTGAGATTCTAATTCAATTAGAATTGTAATTGCTAAATATAATTGAGATATTTAGTATTATGATTTGCCTAAAATATAGTTGTAATTTGAAAATAAAATCATTTGTTAATAACGGCGTGAAGCCTATATGATAAAACCTGAAGTTTTATCACATAATAGCCTGAAGAAATACTTGATAGAACCTGGAGTTCCATTACATAAATATATCAATTTTATGTTTAGAGCTAACGACCCGAAACAATAAATATTATATTTTTATGACCTGTCGTCATATAACATTTTTGTTTAAAATGGCTAGAGCACCATGGTCTGAAGCCATGAAGATCTTATTTTTATGATCTGTAGTCATAAAAGTTATGTTTTGTATTTAATTATTAAATACTTAGAGTCTAACCACTATAAAGATTGTATTATTATGACCTGTAGTCATAAAAAGTAAGTTTTTACATGATCGAGTGGTCAAATCCTCACGGCATGAAACTATAAAAGTTCGATTTTATGACCAGAAGTCATATAAATTTTATAAATGTTCTGCTTAATTGTTAAATGTGCAAAGCTCAATAGCCCGAAGCAATAAAGATTTTATTTTTATGGCCAGAAGTCACATAAAATAATTTCATAATTAAGTATTAAGTGGTCAGAGCCCAATGATCTATAGTCATCATATATTGACCTGAAGCAATGACACTTTTATTTTTTTTATGACCAAAAGTCATATAAAGTGGCAAGAAGCCAAATACAGAATTTAACTTTATGGCCTGAAGCCATAAAAACTTTATGTTTATGACTAATAGTTATAAACACTTATATTCTACTCAAGCATACAATGACATGAAGCCACATAAGTTTATGTGCATAGAAAGCAATGAAATTGGTTCCTGAAGAACTATATACATTAGATACAATGATATTAGTTCCTGAAGAACTATATGCAACGGTATTAATTCCTGAAGAATTGATAATGTATTTGTAAGTGGAAAGTATTTTACATGACTCACTTGAGAGGAAATTATTGGAATACAAGTATGAGTCATATTGTATAGAGTTTTTACCCTTATATAACCAGAAGTTAGTTTGATAATGAGAATAATATTGCAACAAACCTGAAGTTTGTGCATCTAATTTTTGGCAATGACCGGTTGGATCATTCCGGATCATAATGATGCAAAACAATACCAATACTCACTAATGAACCAGAAGATTCAGTTACTTGTTCTCAAAAGAATGAAATATGAAACATCACTGGTTTTGATTGAGATTATACACATGTAGATGTGTATTGTATGAATTATATATGGGTCATTCATATATCATATGAACTAAATGATACTTTATGAATATTAGATGCATCTATTAAATGGTCACATTAGTGGTGTCCATGTTACATGATCAACTTGCAACCTGAAGTTTGCAAATTTGTTCAGTTAAGTACATTAGTCATATGATTTTCATTGAAATCACTAGTGATTGTTAATTTTGTTTTAATGTTTATATACTATGTGAGAGTATATATATCTAGCAAAGCCTCCTTGAATAGCTAGATCAATATTCGTGAGAACAAAATTTTCAGTTTTAGATTTGGGTAAAATGTACTACAACTATAATTGCATCATGCCAATAAAAGAGAATGAATTCTCCCATTGGCTCTTGCTCAGTAGTCAAGTATTTTCCATCTGATGTTTTGAAATATTGATTCATATTGTTCCGCCACAATAATACACAGATGGATATTAAATGAAATTTGGGATAAATATTGGTGTTCCCAATATGAGGGGGAGGAATGAATAATTAGAAGAGATATATGTTGTATGCAACAAATATGGATCCTCAAATATTAGTAATGTGAACTAGAAGTTCATCAAATGTTGCAAAATATTTGCCAGACACTATCACTGACCAAATAAGGATTTTTATATCTCATGTTCCAGTTGAAGAATGCTCCAATAATTATATATGAGAATGAAACATGTTTGAAGCATGAGAAAATGATCGGTTCCAAAAGAAAATGAAAATGGAGCAAATAATTATGGTGATCATTTTGAGGAGGCATTACTTGAGACATAACTATTTGTAAGACCCCAGAAGTGGCTCACGTACCTGAAAGAAATAAAAGAGAGCTCAATATGTTATGTCATAAGGAAAAGGAACCGTGAAAGGATAAATTTGTCGACAATAATATCACGTGATAAATGAGGATCCGACATATAAATATGTCATGAGTAGACATAAAATGACTAGCTAGTAGAAAACAAAAGACGCAATATGAAATGTGACAACATGAATCTATGCACCTGAAGTGCTATTTGAATGAGAACACTAATGCGAAAAAGGGGGAGAAGTATGATTAGAATGATTTTCGCAGTAGTTCAATATAATAATGATAGATGTTGTCTCATGGTGGAATGAACATTCATGTTTTGATTTGGTAGTCTGGCAATATATGAAATTTTGAAGTGCGTCTAGATAATACGATTATAAACCATGGGTAGATATTGTGAGTTGAATCCTTAAAGGATTTCAAATACTAGAAGTATTATGAAAAATGATTACATATATGTATAGATTTATATATAAACATGAAAATCCCTGAAGGATTCCAGCTGTCAGAAGCATGCACTTTGAATTCACGAGAACAATACTCGATAAGGCTAAAGTCTTTGTATAAATTAAAGCAATTTGGGCGTATGTGGTACAATTGACTTAATGAATATTCTCTTGAAAGAAGGATATAAAATGATCCAATATGCCCATGTATATTCATGAAAAGATCTGGAAATGAGTTTGCTATAATTTCTGTATATGTTAATGATATAAATATCATCGAAACTCCTGAAGAGTTAGATGAGGCAATAAATTGTCTGAAGAAAAAATTTGATATGAAATGAAGCAAGCCAAGAGTGTTTCTGGCTGAGATCATCAATACAACATGTACAATGTACTTGTGGTTTATCTTTTAGTAAAATGAGCCCCACTGGTCATATACGAGGATAATACTGCATGTATTTCCCAACTCAAAGAAAGCTGCATCAAAGGAGACAGAACTAAGCACATTTCACCAAAGTTCTTCTTCACTCAAGATCTCCAGAAAGATGGTGAAATTGATAGCCACCAAATTCGGTCAAATGGAAATCTAGCAGATATGTTTACTTCCTGATGCAACACTTGAGAAGCTTACTTATGGCATTGAACTTCGCCGACTTAGAGATATCAACTGAAGTGGTCAAGAGGGGGAGATGATACACGCTGTACTCTTTTTCCCTTGTCTATGGTTTTTTCCCACTGGGTTTTCCTAGCAAGGTTTTTAATGAGGCAGCACCAATAAGTGTATCACTAAGCATTGTACTCTTTTTTCTTCCATTAAGTTTTTGTCCCATTGGATTTTACTTAGTTGGAGTTTTTTTAATGAGGCATATGTTTAGTCTTGGACATCCAAGGGGGAGTGTTATGAAATCCCTCTAATTGTGGATGTCCCTATATTCCTCCTTGTGTTTGGGCTATTCCATATTGATACATAATGTAACCCTAATGTTGTCCTCTATAAATAGGAGGCTCACCATTGTATATGATCAACCCATTTGAATAAGATTAGCGTGTTTGGCTCGACTTATTTTGAGAAATAAGCCAGCTTATTTTGGATTTTCAAGGCCAAAAACCCAAAATAAGCTGGCTTATTTCTCAAAATAAGTCGAGCCAAACACACTAATTCTCTCACTCTCTTCTTGTCTCTCTTATATTCTCTTCTCATGTTTATATTCATAACACATTTGATGTTACAGATATTTTGTTACGTTTTGTTTTGGGGAAATTCCAAATAAATCCCTCCCAATACCCAAAAGGATAAGTAAGGAACCTAAATTTCCAAAAAGACTATGAACGAACCAGCACCTACCTGTCATTTGAAAATTTTGCGAAAAGACAAAATTGCCCCCATCCTAAAAACACAAATTGCGAGAAGAGGGTAGGTGTTAGGGTGAGTTTAGGGTGGGGTAGTAATTTGTGTTTTGGATGAGGACAATTTGCTCTTTTCGCAAAATTTTAAAATGACAGGTAGGTGCTGGTTTCTTCATAATCCTTTTGAAAATTTAGGTTCCTCACTTGTCCTTTTGGGTATTGGGAGGGACTTATTTGGGATTTTCCCTTTTGCTTTTTCCAAAGATTCAAATTTATATAATATTTAATTTTGGTGCTGTCTTTTCCTGAGCCTACCTTACAAAGGTATAAGCCACTTAAGTGGAAGAGTCATGGAGAGCTCAGCTCTTCAAATACTATTTTATACTTAAATTTTATTGACAATTTGATTTCTGGTATTTGTATTAATATTAGTAAATATGTAAATTCTACCTCCATTACTAAATAAGATTAATTTGATGATGTGATCTTGTTCATAAATATAAAATGTCTCTTCAAATTTACTCAAAATTTCCCCAAACTATTTCGAACATAGGAAAAATATGACAATTATCTTAAGCTATGGCCTATGTGGTTTTTGGTGTTGATGGCTCCTTTATTAATAATTATCTAGTATGAGTCCGGTTCACTATCAACAATAGGTTACCTCAATTGCAGAAGCAAAACATGAACTTGAATTCCTTTATGAATGTGAGAATAGCTTCTGGGAGCAAAGAGCCAATATTAAATGGAAGACTCATGGTGAAAGGAACACGAAGTACTTCCATTCTATAGTTAACAGAAGATTCAATCAGAACCTTGTACTTAACCTAAAGAAAGAAGATGGTTCATGGACTTCAGACTCAGATGAAATTCGGTCATTGGCATTCTCTCATTTCCATAGACTATACAATCAACAAGTTCCTGACCCTTCTTGTCTACAAGAACTTTGGGCCTTCCCTATTCCGGAACTCGACAACTCGGATCTCGATTTAATACAGCAACCAATTTTGAGGGAGGAAATAAAGCAAGCTGTTTTCTCTCTCCCACAAGACAGTGCCCCTGGATGTGATGGTTTCCATGCTAGTTTTTTCCAGAAAAACTGGCAACTTGTTCATAATGATGTTCACAATGCAGTGACAAGTTTTTGGGACTCAGAACACCTACTGTAGGCATATAATAAAACAGTCATCACTTTAATCCCAAAGGTAGACAAGCCCTCTTCACTTCAAGACATTAGACCCATCAGCCTCTGTAATGTCATATACAAGATAATCTCCAAGGTCTTAGCTAACAGACTTAAACCAATCCTGCAAAAGCTTATAGCCCCAAATCAAAGTGCTTTCTTGCAAGGCAGGCTCATATCAGATAACATAATCTTGGCTGGAGAACTGATGAACCAGATTCACACCTCAAGGAAAGGCAGGAAACAATTGGCGGCTTTGAAAATTGACTATGCCAAAGCTTTTGATAAAATCTCTTGGGATTTCATAGCTGCCACTATGGAGAGAATGAAATTCCCAGAGAAATGGATATCTTTAATCTACCAGTGTATTTCGACAGTGCAATACCAGATACAGGTGAATGGTAGATTATCACAGTCCTTCAATCCCTCAAGGGGCATTAGACAGGGAGATCCACTGTCTCCATATTTATTTATTCTGGCATCAAATGTTCTCTCTAGCCTGGTAACTCATCTGGAAAGAACAGGTCATTGGAATGGGATCAAAATCTGCAAGAAAGCTCCAGCCATCTCACATCTCTTTTATGCAGATGATTCCCTTTTCTTCTTTGAAGCAAATCAAGAGAATGTTAGCTCGGTTAAATTTGGGATTGATAAATTCTGCCATTGGTCTGGACAAGAGATTAACTTCAGTAAATCCTCCATTATATTTAGTCCTAATGTCGCAAACACGCAAAAGACCATGCTCTCACAAATTCTGGGGGTGAAATTCTCATCAAGATTAGGCAAATACTTAGGTGCTTGGATTGATCCCGGCAGAAACAAGTCCAATTTATACTCACACGCATTAGGACAAATTGAAAGAAGAACGACTTTATGGCAAACAAAACTTTTGTCCCAAGCTTCAAGGTTGCAACTTATCAAATCGGTCCTCTCTTCTGCAGAAATTCACATCATGTCTTCAATTGCCCTTCCACAGAAAATATGTGATGGGATTAACTCGAGATGTATAAACTTCTTTTGGGGACAATCAGACACTTCCAAGAGAATGCACCTTGTTAACAAAGAAACTCTTTTCTCCCCTGTGGAGGAAGGAGGTTTGGGTATCAGGTCAGCAAGCTGGTCTAACAAAGCCTTATTAGCTAAGCAGCTATGGAGAATCATAGCATTTGAGGACTCCTTCTTTGGACAGGTAATGCAATCGAAATACATTGACTTCTCAGAACAGACCTTCCTTCGCACACCTTATAATTCCTCCTGGTTATGGAAAGAAATACTGCAGAGTGCAAATCTTATAACACAGAACCTTGCTTGGTCAGTTGGTGATGGCACTTCAATTGTAATCAACCACCCTCTTTGGTGGCCAGTGCAGCACAATCACAGCCTTCTGGTAAACATACCGAGAGTTAGTGACTTGTTAGTGCACAATCCCCTTCATCTCTCTCCGCTCTCTTGGAACAAGCCTTTGCTACACCAGCTTTATGACCAGCAAACTGCCAATAAGATAGCTAAACTCCCAGTTTCTAACTCCGGCAACAGAGATCGAATTATCTGGCGAGGTAATCGTTTGGGTGTATATTCTGTTAAGCAGGGATACCAAACACTCAGATCGGAACACATCTCAGGTACCAAAGACCCCTTTTGGAAGAAACTTTGGTCCATCCAACTACCCGGGAAGTATCTCCTCCTTGTTTGGAAGGTACTACATAATGTTGTCCCTTCAACCGATGTTCTCAGGCACCATCATCTGCCTGCTAGAGGAGACTGTCAATTTGGATGCATGGAAGATGAGACCTTGTTACACATCTTTTGCTCCTGCCAATACACAAGATGCGTATGGTCACTGGCAGCTAACATAAGACTCACAGCTAACACTTTTGATGAGTTCAAGGCTAGATTGATATCAACATTTTCCTTACTTATAGATCTAGGAGAGGAAGAAGCCCTGCTAAAATCTATAATTCTGCTTAACACAATCTGGAGAAAACGGAATCAGTCCCTGCATGACCAAAAGATTACTCCCTTACAGGACACTGTACACGATATTTGTGTTGATTTCAGCTTCAACAGGATGGCATTTGGGGATATTCAGCAACCTAGTAGACCGACACAACCACAACCACATTGTTCCAACGTGGTACCCTCTGGCTTTGGTCCGACTTGGAAATTTGTGGTCCATGTGATCAAAATGGCAGGGGAAAAACACACTCAAATTATGATTTTCTATGACACATTCACCCTCATCAGGCTACGTATCCCCCACAGCAGGTACAAAACTCCTAGTGCAATGCCATTTGCTATCAGATTAGCTCTCAGGTGGACAACTCAGACTCCTCTATTCAGGAACAGGGATCATCTCGAAGTGCTCTTTGTGAGGAAAAAATTAGACATTTCCTCTTTTGCCCTCAACAAATTACGGGATATTGTTAGTAGAGACATTGCGTCTATATTGTCGAAGTTTGGTAGCATAACCACTTTCTATTCAGACTTAGTCCCCCCCGACGTGGAGAGACTATTCAGTCATGCTTGTCATTTTAATTTTTACAATAATTTGTAAGACTTCTATTCTATTAATATCATTTTGCTCCTATTCAAAAAAAAAAAAACAATAGGTTATTTGTGAAGGACCTTACTTACGTCATGTTCTTATCTCCAGGTTTTCAAGTTCTTTTAATATAGGAGTGACATGTGTCCTTTTATAACAATCATTCATTCAATCTAATGGCCTATATTGAAAGAATTTGAGAACCTAGAGAAAGGAACATGATGTAAGTTTTTCCCATTTGTGAATATTATGACTGTAATTATTTGCTATAATAGAAACTTATGTCGCTAGTTTAATAACTATATTATTTCATTTAAAAATATTATGTAAATAAATAATTAGTTAATAAAAATAAATACACACACATAGATATTGGCGCTTGGGTGTAATAAAAAAAAAGATATTGGCCCTTGGGATAATTTTGGTGCTTTTAGCTGTTACGGTATATTTGAATTATGATTGGTAAATAAATTGCAATGCTTAAATCAGAGATTGATTTCTTATTGTTTTAGAGAAGCTTTCTTTTGGGATTACGAAGAGGGCTATGGCTTTGTTTTAACAATTTCTTTTAATTACATGTTAGATGAACCATTTTCTAACATGGTATACTTGTGTTTTAAGATTAACCTTTTTTTATCAATATATCAATATATCGTTGCATTGCCTTTCATTACAGTAAATATATCATGTACTATAACCATGCCCAAAGAACAAAGAGAAAGCAAGAGTCTTACTTTCAATTGTGAAGTTCATGACAGTGTAACAAAGTAAGGACATAAAAAAGAACAAGTGTAATCAGAAGAGATAGCGAAAAAAAATGTGGAAATCAAACAGTATTGACAGTATCAGTGAGGTACCGCAGTATGCAACCAAATCCTGCCTTCTCTGTCAATTTTTCATGAATCCGAAGACACTGATCACATGTCGGTCGATCTCCAGTTGCCAGACCTTTATACAAGTACCTATTTTCAACAGAAAATAACAAAAACCTTTAGAGAAAGCTTCACATGCAACATGTTTAAATGTAGAAGTTCCTGTGTTTTATGAGCCATTTGATATAGAAATATAGGGAAATAGAGAGGGAAAACGAGGAAGAGAAGAGAATGAAGAAGAAATACGGAGGGCTTGATGAGAAGAAAAAGAGAGTCAAAGAGAATCAGAGAGGCAGAGAGAAAAGAGAATACACAATAAACCGTCACTTTATGTCAAAACAACTCAAAGTCTTAGTTTACATAGACGAACAACCTATTCATAGCCTATATTTTCAAATACTTGTAACAACTCTAAATGCTATATTTGTGTAATCAACTAACTAACACATAAACCAACTAACCAATGTATTATTATTACATAGCAATACCCCCTCCCAAAAGAAACTTTTCCTTCAGGGATCAAGTAAGAACAAAATACAAGCATGAAATCAACTCAAAAATAGACTAAAGTTTTGAAACATAACAACACTATATGCTTAGTTAAGAAATATGTAACTTCACCACTTGGAGCCAAAATCTGATTCCTCCAAATGACTATACCTCCAAAGAACAATGCACCCTTTTATGTCCATCCCACATGGTGAACATAACCTTCTGAATTGCATTCCGGTTAACTCTTCTAAACCAAATATGCACCAAAACTCTTCTAGAAGAGAGATTAATACATAAAACCCAATTACGAGACATATTTGTAGGCTGCATCTAGAATAGAAGAGACCCATTTCAGCAACAACGAGGGGCCTTTTTATAAAGAGCAAAGCCCACATACTAATCTGATAGTCCCCACTCAGAGAGATTTCAAGAGACTCCTAAGTCTCGACCCTTAAAGAAAATGATAGCCGGTTGTGAACCTCAAATGAAATAATAAAGTTTGGGGGGCAGGTTGTATTGTCTTCAGACTAATACATCAAACATGGAACTAAACTTAATGAGAATTACCCAGATTTAGTTTCGATTTCTCTCGGCTTCTCTCTGTCTCCTATCTTTCAATATCTAGCTTGGTACATATTTCTTGTGCTAGAAAACATGTGTTTACAAGGTACTCTTCTAGTAAGTCAAGTGTGGCAGAGAGGGAATCAAACACCATATTCAGTTCTGTCAATGATCCTTGCATCCAAAGGCTCAATAAATCTCATTGTTAAGTGAGTTTTTGCAGTTTCGTGACCAAGTCCTGCAATCTATCCACTTAGTCTGTTCCTTGCTCAATATTGCGAAGGCATGCTTCCATAGTTCTAGATTGTTTTTCCGAAAAGTTGCAAGAATAGGGCTGAGGATCGACTGCTCTAATACTAATGATTATGACAAATAGGGAAAGAGAGATGGACAAGAGGAAGAGAAGAATATAGAGAGCTTAACGAAGAGAAACAGAGTCAAAGAAGAGAATCTGAGAGGCAGAGAGAAAAGAGAATACACAGTATACAATCACATTATGTCAAAACAATGTAAAGTTGTAGTTTACAACTGATGAACTTATTCATAGCCTATATTCTCAAATACTTCTCTAACAACTCTAACTACCATATCTTTCTAACCAACTAATCAATGCATTATAATTACCCAAAACATTTTTAGTTAATAACAAGAAGAAACCATGTGCCCCTAAGTAGGGTCAACTACATGGATCGCAGTACACCATCGTACTTTATGAACAAACAAATGGAAAAAAAAATAAAATAATCTAAAAGATTATATTAACAATCAAATATGTAGATAAATCGTTAACTCAAAGATCCCGCTTAATAACTTCATTACGAGTTTTAGTCGAGCTTCCTTTACTCATTTTCAGAGGACTTGACACTTCTTGATCTACCATCTTCACCGGAACATCCAGTGTACTTCTTTTTCAGAAGCATGAGCAATAATTTTACAGGGCACCGATGGGAACTTATTTTTATTCTCTTAGAGATGAACTTTGATTTTAAGGTCCTTAAGTGTAATTAATATATGTTATGGGTATGTGGATGCCATTTTTCCCTTTTTCTAAAACATCAAATGGAAAATCTGGGGAACTCTTGCAACAATATAAAAACTACAGTAGGGGAAGTTTTATTTAATCAGGACCAAAACAGTTTTCTTCAGGCACTATGCAATAAGTATAATCATGAGGTTGCAATCATGTATGCCTCTTTAGTGCATAATATCAATGTTTAGGCCACGAGGATTCCAACATAAAAAAATTATTGCCTCTGATTATAGAAGAATTACTCCCTAAATAAAGCACCAACATAGAATACAATCAGCTTATTCCAAAACCCCAAGATCATTCAGAACACTTCCTATTTTTATGAATTCCAGACTAATAACCCAATTTGTCAAATTCTTCAAGTTAGCCCTAAGCCCATAACTGATAACTAGTGGCAAAGCATAAGAAAGTTGTATTGCAGTTACATCAAAAGTCCCTTTTTTGGGGATGGGGGGATTAACAAGCCACTGGAAGCTACAATCCTTCACAAATTTGTAACTAAAATTCATTAGAAGAGGAAGATTATGTTCTGTAAAGAAAGGAAGTTTAAGCAACCACACAAGACCGTTCTATCAGTTACTATACAGATGAAAATAAAAAGAATATACTTATACACATACCCAATCTCAATACAACTTATGGAGAGGCAAAAATGGAAGCCCACGGATGAACGTGCTATTTTCAAATCGATTGATAGATAGCCTGATCCGTTATCATAGAGTTCCAAAAAAGTATAAAGTGAAATTTATAAGCGGACAACAGTTGATTTGCTTGGATTCCACTAGTTCACAACCATCATATATACGAACTCAAGAAATTAATGGTATAGGGGCTTTTTGATTGAAGGAAAGAAATCAAGATAGACGGGAGAAACAATAGGTGAGTTAAAATGAAGTTGGAGTTCAAACATATTGGAATGTAGAGGTATACAGTTAAGTAATATATCAAAGAGTAAATTGACAAGTTGAAAGTAGTAGAACTTTGGCCTGAAATCAGTTTGCTCCTGTATAGTTTGGGTGTTTTTTATCAATGATCCATCCAAAGGTATGTTAAGCTTAAACTTAACAAAACAATATCATGAATTATTAAGAAACAGATATGGCTACAGCAATTAAGAGTCAGACATTATTAAGTTATTTTTTTCTCAGCAACAATTCAAATATATAAATCAAGCATATCATGAGAAGAGAAAAATACACAAGGGGAATGGAATACACTTCATCTCAATTCACAGATAGAAAATTCCGATGTAACCCAACTAAAATGATTAC
Source organism: Mimosa pudica (assembly GCA_029929735.1). Taxonomy (NCBI): domain Eukaryota; kingdom Viridiplantae; phylum Streptophyta; class Magnoliopsida; order Fabales; family Fabaceae; genus Mimosa; species Mimosa pudica. The sequence continues at coordinate 380,894 of JAKELP010000051.1, read as the reverse complement.
AGAACTTGTCATTCACATAACTTACTATTCCAACATAACTCCCAGAAACTCAGAACTCAAGTGCACAAAGATTTAAAAAAACTCTCAAACACTTACTTCATTAGAATGTCATAGTACTCAGGGTCCAAAGAAGAAAGAATTGCATCCACATCCTTTATAGCCATCAAAGCTCTATGTACCACAATCCAATGTGCAGACTACGAATTGACCAACATCATATAAAAAAATTAGGATTAGGAACACAAGATGGTCAGTAAGATAAATACTCCCTTTGTTTTTAAATATAAGATCACTTTCAAATTTGGGCAATGACCCTATTTTGCTCTTCAAGTAACCACCCTGGACCACTAGGCACCCTAAACTAACACCGGGTACATTTTTACCGAAGTAACCAAAGTGGTCCAATTTACCTTCTGGCGAATGTAATGTTGACAACATTACATTTGCGAGAGCATAAAATTTGACATGTTCAAAATACAAGGAAGCATAATAAACAGGCCAATCAAAATCTACTACTCCACATGTTCAATCATCAATTAAGAATAACAAGATCTGGAAAACCTTATAGACACTAAATTGCAAAATTTGACATGACTAAGAAAGAACCTTGCAACGTTCATCAGTGGTCATGGCATGAGTGCCTTCAAGAGCAGTTTTGAGAGCTTCCACGGGTTTATACCTGAAAGACGAAGAGAATTAAAGAAAATACGATATGGGTATTGAAGCAAAAGATAAGATGATATGAAGAAAGGGTTAATTAATTAATTATTAATTACTGTTTAAGGAGGCTTTCGATCTTGCGAGTTTTGTGTTCGATTCTGGTCATAATGGCTTCTGCATTGTCGGCCTCAACAAATCCTTCAGCTCCTGCCATTCAACGCTTCTCAACTACTATTGAATGATGTGCGAAGTAAAGAAGTGAGTTAGGGTGGTAGTTTAAGGATTTAAATTAATGTTTGGGGAAGAAGATGAAAATGAAGACTGACACGTGACGTGAGGGTGTGAGTGAGTCAGATTTTTGGGACTCAACTCATGTTTTGGGCTTTTGGTTCAAAAATTTATTAAAAAAAATGCTTAGCAGGCTGGCTATCAGCCTAAAAGGCTTTTTATTGTGACTTTTTTTTTTGGTCAAAAAGGCTTTTTATTGTGACTTATGTAACACGCTTGAAAAATGTATGAGTCTGAGTTTGAGTCTAGTCTGAAATTAACAGGCCAGGCCGTTGGCCATTGGTAGGTGGTCTGACTCATTCACACCTACAGTTCTCATCCTCTATTTTTATAGGATCTAGATCAAACATTTTTGGACTTGGAAGTTGACAGCTCTTCCATTGTTGCTAGGAGTGACAAGAGTGTTGATGAAGATATGTTTGTAATGAAGTTGATGTTGACAATAGCTGTGATGTTTATGGTCGGTGTGCTTGCAAGAAGTTTATGTTTGTTGATGATATTAGGATTTGTCAAGATTATTTTACCAAATTTAGTCAATATACTTCATGTAATGAATTTAAGTAATCCATGTAATGAATTTAGTCAATCTAAGAAACATGGATCCAGAAATTTGTTGTTGTTGTTTCATGTAATGAATTTCATATTTCATTTGTTATCAATGTAGAACATTTTTTCGAGTAAATAAGACAAGCTCAAAGCTTGGTGACATATTTTTACATCATACTAGTTAATTACACCAAAATCAAAAAATTGGACCTTCTCAAATGTCAGTGATTTCAGCCAACATTTAATTCGAACACATAGCTGGTGGTTCCACTAGAACATTTAGCTGGGTATTTGTATGATGAGCTAGTTTAGCCAATATATCCGCACATATGATTGTATCTCTGTCAGTATGGATAATTTGAATATCTCCTCCTTAAGAAATAAGTGTTCTGATCTCCTCTACAACTCCCATAAGTGGGTGATCTGGGTTGATTCCTGCAAGCAAAAATTGCATAGCCTATAGTGAGTCAGAGTACATTATAAACTTCTTATACCCCTTCTCCCTACATAGCTCTCATCATGATTTGACAGCACGCAGTTCAACCTCAATAAAAGATGAGCAGGATCTGACTTTCCTCATCAAACTGCATACCCACGAGCCTAAGGTATCTTTCACAATCCCACCACACGCTCCTTGTTTTTTCACGTCAATAGAATCATCAACGTCAACCCTTAAATAATCTGCTGGAGGTGGTTTCATGTTCTTTCCGGATGTTGGGCTAACTTCAGCACCTTATGTGTAAGCCTCTCTTGCTCCCCTCATTCCTGCAGTAGGTGAATGTATCAGTATATAATAGATGTTGTTGATTGCTGCTAGTGTTGGAATACTTTCAAGCATCTATTATTCCATAATGACCAGCACACTAGTGCAAATATCCTCCTCCAAGGCAATCCTTTTACCCTTGTAATCCTCGGATTGTTGCCATAGGAAATCTTCACTTTCTCTTGAACCTGTAACTTCCATATATCGTTCCAGTAATTGTCTTATTACTGTTGGTTCTCTAATTTCACTGCCATGTTATAGGCGGACTTAACATTAAATGAACCATCAGAGGACTCAACTCACCAAACAAAATCTCTTCTATTACTGTTCGGTGGCACTACTTGTATCACCATATCTACAGTCCAATGGGGGAGAAAATCATGCTATTTCAGACTGGCCCATTCCCCATTTGTTGTCATAAATTCCATCACCGTACCATAGCGTTCTCATTAACAAGATGTTTGTTCCTGTCCACATAGGCTATTAGCAGTTCGTCCAAGGCAGTCCATCGTTTAAGCCAAGCGCTTGTTTGCATCCCACTTTCTAACTTAATTCTTACGGACTTTATAAAATCTGCCCAAACAATACTTATCGGTCTCCACACCTCCGACTGAATTCTTCTTTTCTTTACCTTCGGAATTTTCCCTTCTAAACAATTATACTTCATTATCAGGCACTTCACCTACAAAGCTTCTGGTTTATTTATTAGACCCCAATAAAGTCTCATAATGAAAGCTCTGTTTTGGGACTCCCAAGTCTTTTATTAGACCTCCCTTATCTCTTTTGATTCTATCACATGCTATAAGATGCATCTTCCTGCCTTCATCTCTCTTACTCCACAGGAAATCTCTACTTATCTTCTCAATTTCCCTCATAATCTCATTAGGAATAAGCATAGTCTATACATACGTACATACGTACGTACGTACGTACGTACATACATACATACATACATACATAACTTCTTGAATTTAAAAATTTTTGAAATACGAAACATTGGCCCTTTAATATCTCATACAAAAATATCTCAGATAATAACTTCTTGTATTTTAAAATTTGGAATATAAGTTATTGTCATGTTGATACAACAATCAATAACATCTTACAATGGCTAATAATACTTCAAAATTATAAACATAACTTATGATAAAGAGCAATGGTCTTATTTTGCCCTTCAATTAACCACCCTGAACCACTGGGCACTCTAAATTAACACCAGGTACAATTTCATTCTTAAAGTAACCAAAGTGTTTTAATTTTAACCTGGACGAATATAATGCTAACACACTTGAAATAACCAAATTGTTTCAATATCACTCTGGGCGAATTTAATGCTGATACATATGCATTGACAACACTCATTGGTGTGTCTATCCAGTCAGGGAAAATTGTACCACTTTGGTTACTTCAAGGGTGAAATTGTACCCAACGTTAATTTAAGTTGGTTAATGATTTAGAGTTGTTACTTAAGGACAAAATAAGGTCATTACCCTGTAATTAAATGTTGATAAGGAAAGACGTATTATGGTTAAATGAGTTGTTTGATGGGTATATTCTGAGAATCAATGTATCAATTAAAAGCCTTCCACCAAAACACTGTTCATAGCACTGTTCATGAACAGTGATTTGGTGGAATATAATATATTTTTTTAACTTTTTATTTTAAAAAAATTAGTTATTATATGATTTTTTTCACCCGATATTTTAGTTAAAAAACTTTGTCATATTTTTTTAGTGTAAATTTGTTAAAAAAAGTTAAAAAATTTGTTCATGAGCAAATTTTTAGTGCAGTGATTGACATTCTCTATTACTATTGTATGTGATTGCTTTCTTGTGCGAATTTATTTGGGCTACGTATTCTTTATTTTCTTGGGCTAATTTATTTGGGTCACATATTTTTTTTAATGAATTTGCCTTAAAGATTTATATCTTTAGTGTCACCATTATGATGATATTTTTGACCTAATATATATCTGCAAATGTTTTATTGTGTCTTTTTAGTTATTATATGATTTTTTCACCCGATAATAGTTAAAAAAATTTGTCATATATTTTTTTATTGCAAATTTGTTAAAAAAAAGTTAAAAAATTTGTTCATGAGCAAATTTTTAGTGCAGTGATTGACATTCTCTATTACTATTGTATGTGGTTGTTTTCTTGTGCGAATTTATTTGGGCTACGTATTCTTTACTTTCTTGGGCTAATTTATTTGGGTCACATACTTTTTTTTATGAATTTGCCTTGAAAATTTATATCTTTAGTGTCACCATTATGATGATCTTTTTGACCTAATATATATCTGCAAATGTTTTATTGTGTCTTTTTATTTGCCTATTTATTTGGGCTATGTATTTTTACTTTCTTGGGCTAATTTATTTGGGTCACATATTTTTTTGTGTGAATTTGCCTTAAAAATTTATATCTTTAGTGTCACCATTATGATAATCTTTTTGACCTAATATATATCTGCAAATGTTTTATTGTGTCTTTTTATTTGCCTATCTTTCCCGTGCAAACTAGAAGTTGTTCCATGTATATATAGAACACAAAAAGAAGAATTATTTCTTCACATAGGGAAGATGTATTCAGTTAGATTTAATTTCGATTTTCATTACAACTTAAGAAAAATGGTCATTTGATAATGTAAACTAGAAGTTGTCATTGAAATTTTCTTCCTTCTAAGGTTAAGATTAGATAATAGTTTTTTTGGTTAATGCTAATTTTTAAACAAATCCGCGCGGAGCGCGGGAAACCCGTGCAACGCACGGGAGATACCGCTAGTTCATATAATAAGTTGATCTATGAAGGAATAGTAGTAGCACAAGTGTCATTAACTATGATGTGTCAATTAATTGTAGTCATTCTTGGATCCTGTTTCACATATGCATGTTTCAATCATCTATAATGAATTCATTCTTAGTGAAAAAGGTATGAATGTTTGGAATCCACTGCCCCTTTTAATAATTAACTAGCTATAGCATCAAAGTTTATTAATTAATTATATTTAAAAATTTTAGTTTAAAAAAAAATCTTGTGTAGAAATATTTTTCTTCTCACTCTTGTAATGATTCGCTCATTAATTTGTTTTTGTTATAGTGCAAATTAGATGCTACTCCCTCCGATCCTAAATATAGGACCTAAATAACTTTTTTTTGGTGAGATTAAGGAAGACTTAATTTTATATGTCTTTCCAATAATACCTCTCCTTAATTAGTTTAGTTACTTAGTAGCTCTTTCTCCCCTATGAGTTGTTAAGAAGAAGAAGGGTAATTTAGGAAAAAGGTGACCAAAAATGTATTTAGGTCTTATATTTAGGACCAAAATGAAATCTCTATCTAGGTCTTATATTTAGGACCGGAGGGAGTATATCTTTCAAGAAGTACTCCCTCCGGTCCCTAATGTAAGAGCTAGCCGTAAAAAAAACGCTTCTTAAGAAAACATATGAATGTTAGTTAGGTGTTTGGAGTTAATGCTTATTTTCCAAAATTGCTCATATTTATTGTGGTACTTTTATGAGAGAGAAATACATAAGCATTAATAAATATGAAAGAGAGTTAGGGGTAAAGTAGGAAAAAATGCATTAAATGAGGAGAGAATATGGGGTGAGCTCTTACATTAGAGACCAAAACCATTCAAATTTTGGGCTCTTACATTAGGGACCGGAGGGAGTACTTTTTTTGCTCAATTGCTCAATATAGCCCTCAAAGTACCCCAAACATAGCAATATTCCACTTCTTCAACTGTGCACCCATGCTACAATGAGCTATATTTGTTTATTTCTGAAGCTACATTGCTAGGGTACATTCAGGGCTATATTGATTAAAAAATACTTGTGGGGTGATTATGAAATTTTTTTGACATTTGCCGAGTGGATTACACCTTAACTTATTTTTTATATATTAAATATAGATACTCATGTTAAATAACAATATTATTGAGAGTGTCAAATGTAAACACCTCAAGTCCTAAACTCTCTCTGTTTTTTTTAATTCAAGACGTATCAAATTGTTTGGAATATTCTTTCAGATGTCTCATCACTTTTAATTGTGTGGAATCCACTGCTACAGTCTACAGCATCAATAATTTGCATAATCTTCAATTATTATGCTCACTAGAAAGGAACATATTTGTGGCCAATTCATCAGTGAACTGTAACAATCATCATTGCTTCCTAGCTAGCATCTTACATCATACTTGTGTTTGTGTGTGTATAACAAGTCATAACCTTTTGGAAAAAATCATTTGTTTGAACTATAAGGTCTATTTATTTTGGAAAAGTGACAAAAAAATGACATTTGAATTTGAGTTGAATAAAATGGATTCTCCAATTTCAACTTGGACAAATAAGAGATAGTCCCTAGGTCAATTTGTCCTAAATTGACAGAAAGGTTGCACATAACTACAAATTAACATCTAGTACCAGTTTTATCATTTTTGCATCGGTTCACAAAGTTAGATACTCCCTCCGTTCCTAAATATAGGACCTAGATAAGTTTTTGAAAAATCCTAAAAAAAGCAAAAAATAAGTTAATTATAAATTTATTTACCTAATTTTTTCTCTTAAACTAGTTTATTTTACCTATAAGCTAATGGATAATCTAAAAAGATATCAAATATGTCATCATTTAATAACCTATTTAGCAACCTTAATCTTTGCAAAAAAAAAGTTATCTTGGTCTTATATTTAGGAACGGAGGGAGTATTATTTATGCACCGCAAAATAGTTATTTATTAGTTTTACCCAAACTGAAATAGTTAATTATCAGATCAGCGCTTTTACCCTCAAATAAAAGATTATAGCATACTTTATCTCACATATTTAACATTTTACTTTGACCTAATGTTTTTATCCTATAAATTAATGAACAACATATATCATTACACATAACTTTCTTAGAAATATCATGTAATATGTTATACTTATTTAATTAATTTTGGTTCACATGTATTCATCAAAAGTGATGATTATGATATTTTGTAACTACCTTTTTTATTAAAATTAAAAGCGCAAAAGTGCTGATCTAATAATTAACTATTTCAATTTGGGCAAAAATAATAAATGACTGTTTTGCGATGCATAAATAGTAACCAACTTTGTGACCCAGTACAAAATAATAAAACTGGTACTAAATGTTAATTTGTAGTTATGTGGAACATTTCTGATATTATTTCCTAAAGTAAAATTACCTTTTTACCCCCTCACAATTAAAGCTCAATCATTCTTCCTTCCGCCCTTCACCTTCCCATGCTAACTAGTATCAGTAAAGTTTTAATTAGGAGGGGCAAAAATGTAATTTTCACTTTGAAAATAATATCAGAAAGGTTCCCTAGAATCGGTTTTGTCATTTTTGCATCATGTAACATTGTGTTACTAATTCCCTAATTAACCAATATTATCTATTTCAATTCATTAATCTCTTTTATATATTATCCATGATAGAAAAGAATTTCCTAATATAATACGATTACTATCATGGATAATTAATAGCTAACCATGTTAGAAAAGATTCACCTAACATGGTTAGAAAAAGAAGCAACCTGATATTAATTATCTAACTATGATAGAAAAAGGCTTGTCATAGTAATACAACCCTATCATAGTTAGAAAAGTATTTTCCTTATAATATAATTAATAATCAATATCCCTAAGTCTATTTCCCAGTTTCATGAGAAGATATGCGGAAATGAATGCAGGCCTATATAAACTGGCAATATACAATTCTGAATAATGAAAGCAACCTCTAAAGCCTAATTCCCTTTCCTGAAGCTTGCCCCTGTGCATGAACACCTGAAAAAATGTCAGTAATCGTGGGATGAGATAATTTGTCCCAGTAATCACCGCTTAACTCACTATAACAGTGAGATGTGCGGTAGCGAGGGCGTCTAAAGGGTACCACAGTTTTAAAAACAATAGTAATATATATATATATATATATATATATATATATATATATATATATATATATATATATATACAGATCTTCTTTCATTCCCTAATCAAGTCCAACAATCACCTTCAAACCAAATCAATTCAACATCTCCATACTCCAATCAACTAATACTATCACAACAACTTTCACACTCACCTAGAGATGCATTGTGTCACCACGGTGCATTCAAGCATCTATTCTTCACTATATGAATTGACACTGTGTCCCTCTCCATAATGAGAAGACAATTTCCCTCTCTGGCAATCTCCAGAGAGGGAACCCCAATTCTGCTTCCATTACAGAACGGAAACGGTTGGACTCTTTAATGCCAAACAACCGTAGGGGCGGTTGGGCTCTTCAATGTCAAAACAACCGTAGGTCACTTCTCTCATTAAGTCGACCTATGATCCCCGATCCAATCAATCTGAAAAGGATCCTCAGTACAAATAACTGTCGATTGGCCTATCGACAGTTATCATCGCGCGATGGTACATATATATATAGCAGTGTCATGCAAACCTCACAATACCCACCAATTTCAATCTCATTCAATATCACAATCTCAATCTGTTAGAATCTTAAGTTTTGATGAAGACTAAAATATAAAGGATTAGACCAAGTGCCTAGGAAGCAATAATATACTTAGGATCCCAAGTAAGAGTGCTTCCGGATGAAGATTTACTTCCGGTTAGATTAGGACTTGCGCATGCGGATGAATGCTTTCATCCCCCAGCGTCAGCAAGTAAATAACTAGGGATTTAACTTGGTCCATGAACTTTAGGTGCACAAACCCTAAGACTAAGCTATGGTTCAATCGGAAGCGAAGTTGCTTCCTGTTAGAATTAGACTGGCGCAGAGCGACAGAATAGATATTACACCAAGCGTCAGTAAGTCTACTTCCCCAAGTGAAAGCGCTTCCTGTTAGACTTAGACTGGCGCAGAGCAATAGAATAGTTATTACCCCAAGCGTCAGTAAGTCTACTTCGCCAAGTGAAAGCACTTCCTATTAGATTTAGACTGGCGCAGGTTGATAGACTAGATATAACCCCGAGCGTCAGCAGAAATGCAACATCAAGTGAAGTTGCTTCCTATTAGATCTTGACTGGCGCAGACTGATAGAATAGATTTCACCCTAAGCGTCAGTGAATTCACCACGTCAAGTAAAAGTGCTTCCGATAGCTCAGTGACTAGCGCTGAGTAGTGGAATGAAATAGACTAAGCGAGAGCAAGTCATGGTGAACTAAATCCCTCATCAAGTGAATTTACTTCCGGATGTAGAAGTGCTTCCGGATACACCTTAGACTTAGGATCACCCACTGCATGAGACTATATGATTATATTGCTAAACTAACGTTCAAGTGCAGCACACTCAGTAAGGTTGCTTCCGGATGAGAAGTTGCTTCCGCAAGCAATCAGAATGTCTGAACGTTCAAGAGATGCAGTGTCAGAATGCTTTTGTCAGAGCAGAGGTGTCAGGACTACTTTTCAGAGATAAAGCAAGTCAACCCTGCTATGCATTAATGAAGCATTAAATGGGCGAACGGTAACAAGGGAAAAACGGACATATTCAAACGGCTAGCCCACCTACCAAGAGTTCAAAATGCTTGAAGACTATATAAGGAAGCTCAACTTCATTTATGAAGGAGTTAATGATCTTCAAATATTCTTGAGCGAGAAAATCCTTATTCATTCAAGCTGCCCAGAAAAAATGAAGAGCATTTAACACTTGGAGTGATTTTTCACCTACCTATTCTGTACTCACAGTAGTTAAGTCTCTTTCTGTTAAAAGAGCATTTATTGAACTTAAGTGTGTAACATCATTTGTTCTGTAAGAGAACTTAGTCAGAAAAGCCTTCAAGTGTAAACTTCAAACCCTTGCTTGGTGTGAGGGGGAGACAGTTAGATAGGTTACAAGTGAGCCAGTGTAAAACTTGTTGTAAGGTTGCAAGTGAGCCCGTAAAACTTGCGGTTGTAAGGTTTCAGGTGAACCCGATTTAAAACCTGAGTTATAGTGAAACTCTCGGCCTGGGTGGTTGAGGACTGGACGTAGGTCAGGTAGACCGAACCAGTATAAATCTTGTGTCATTTACTTTAAGTATTTATTTTTGAAGCACAATTCACCCCCCCCTCTTGTGCATCCATTACGTTCATTTGGTATCAGAGCAGGTCTTTCTCACTCGATTCCAACGAATCCGGAAAGCAAAGATCTAAGTAATGGATACGGAGTATGGTCTGCCAGATGTTGCTGTACAACCCAACAAGCCCCCAGGTTTCGATGGGCACAACTATACATTCTGGAAGTTCAGAATGGAAACCTATATCAAGTCAAGCGATATCAGACTATGGGACGTGATCGAACATGGGGATCAAACTCCCTTAGATGAGGAAGGATTTGCTAAGGCAAAAGCCAGATACACTGCCGAGGACTATGCTCTAGTCCAACTCAACCATAGAGCTATGCATTACATCCAGTGTGCTCTCAGCTACAAAGAATTTCACAGGATCAGCCACCACAAAAATGCAAAGGATATGTGGGAGGCTCTTGAGGCTGCACACTCCGGAACCAGGGGAGTTAAAGCAAGACGTGTTGAGATGCTGGTGGAAGAATTCCACAAATTCGCCATGCTAAGCCCCACCGAGCCTATCAGAGATCTAGAGCTCAGATTCACCCATCTCATCAATAATCTAGCCTCGCTTGGTAAGGATATCCCTGAAAGAGAGCAGGTGAGCAAGATTCTGAAAATCTTGAAGGGTGACTGGATCACCAAAGTCACTATTCTGCAAGAAGTGCAAGGAGAATCAACCAGCTCCGTCACCGCTCTTTTTGGCTCACTTGCTGAATATGAGCCAACCTTGCTGGCTATGAGAGCTCCTCAAACCTCATCCAAGAGTAAGAACCTTGCTCTCGTTGCTCCCAGCAAAGAGATCAAGGACAATGATGAGGATGACGACGATGAGATGGACGATGAGGAGATGGCCCTGATGGTGAGGAAGTTCAGGAAATTCCTCAGGAAGAAGGAAGGCTATCAGAAAGGTGACACCAGCCAGAAGAGGGGATACAAGAAAGAGAAGGTCCCTGTGTGCTTTGAATGCAATAAGCCTGGTCACTTCAAGGCTGAGTGTCCCAGCCTGCAGAGGTCCAAAGGCAAGGATAAAAGAAAGGCACTCGTTTCCTCCATTTGGGTAAACAGCTCAGATGAGGAAGCAAGTGATGATGAAGAAGTTGCCAACCTCTGCCTGGTAGCTAGAGAAGAGGATGAGGAAGCATCTTCAGATCTTGACCTCACCAATGAAGAACATGAGGTAACTCTTCCTGAACTACAAGAGGCTTACAATGAGATTCATGAAGAATTCTCTAAACTATGTAAAGCCTATAAATTCTTGAAAACCAAAAAGGAGTCACTTGAGTCCAAGGTGGACTCACTCAGTGAGGAACTAGCGGAAGCTAGAAGATCTCCAATGGTGGATGGACAGGGTTCTCCTCAAGCAGAACCCAACATCCCAACACCTGAGAGCTGTCCAAATTGCAGCAAAATCTCAGAAGAAAATAATAAGCTGCAAAATGCCCTGCAGAAATTCACCAATGGTTCAGAAATGCTGAATATACTTTTAATGAACCAAAGGGCATATAGGGATAGGACTGGCTTGGGATATACCCCCAGGAAGAAAACGTGGGAAGAACCAAAAGTAAAGCCTTACTTAAAGTTCTTCCATAAAGCCACCAGTCATAGCTCCTCACCTTTCAGCTTCTGTAATTACTGCAACAGGAAAGGACACTCGATGTCCACCTGTAATGCTAAAAAGCATGGAGCTAACAGCTCATACAAGTGGGTCCCTAAAGGAACCAGGGCTACAAAGGATCCTCCACCTGTAAAGGAAATCAAGAGAGGACAAGGATCCCAAGCCTGGAATCATCCCACTGGGAGAACCCAAGAGTCTAGAGCCAACACTAGGCCAAAGGTTCCAAATGTGTATAGGCACAAGGATAAGCCCAAAGCTAGGCCAAGGATCCTAGACACTAATGACAAAGGACCCAAGAGAGGTTGGGTACCTAAAATTGCTTGATTGTTTCAGGTGTGTCTCAAGGCATCCAAGAACAAAAATTGGTACATCGATAGCGGATGCTCGAGACATATGACTGGAGACAGAGACAAGTTCAAGTCTCTGGTGATCAAAGATGGAGCCACAGTGACCTTTGGAGGAAATCAAAGTGGCAAGATCACTGGAGTTGGAGAAGTCGGACCAGTCAAAGATGTATATCTAGTGGACGGTCTCTGTCACAACCTGCTAAGTGTAAGTCAAAGCACGGACAAAGGTAACTGGGTAATATTTGATTCAAATGAGTGCTTAATAGTTGATAAGCAGGATCTGAATATAGATAAGGCCAACCTAAAATGCAAAATTAAGGCAATTAGAAATGGGAATCTATATACCTTAGATTTATGTCAACAGCTAGAAGAAAAATGTCTAATATCTAGTGACGAGAATAGCTGGCTTTGGCATAAGAGACTAGCTCATGTTAACTTTACTCAATTGGACATGCTAATTAAAAGGAGCTAGCTGTAGGTATTCCCCCTTTTAAGGTTAAGCATGATTTTATCTGTGAATCCTGCCAACGAGGAAAGCAAACAAAATCCTCGTTTAAAACCAAGAAGAGAGTCTCCACCAGCAGGCCCTTGGAACTAATCCACATAGATTTGGTTGGGCCAGCAAGAGTAAAAAGCTTGGGAGGAAACCTATATGCTTTAGTGGTGGTGGATGACTATTCAAGGTTTACGTGGACTTTGTTTCTTGCCTCTAAGCAAGATGCTTTTGATGCTTTCGTTGTCCTGGCTAAGAAAGTGCAGAATGAGAAGGATCTCAAAATCACAGCCATAAGGACGGACCATGGAGGAGAGTTTGAGAACCATAGCTTCACTGAGCTATGTGAGCAAAACGGCATTGAACATAACTTCTCAGCTCCGAGAACTCCTCAACAAAATGGAGTAGTCGAAAGAAAGAACAGGGTTCTGACGGAGATGGCTAGAAGCATGCTGAACGAGAAAGAAGTCTCTCAAATGTTCTGGGCGGACGCTATGAGCACTGCTTGCTATATCTCCAACAGAGCTTATGTTCGCAAGGGCTTGGATAAGACTCCATACGAGCTATATAAAGGAAGGAAGGCCAACATCAGCCATCTCAGAATATTCGGATCAAAATGCTACGTGCATAACAATGGGAAGGTAAATTTGGGTAAGTTTGATCCAAAGGCTGATGTAGGTATATTCATAGGATATTCCCTTAGGAGCAAAGCATATAGGATATACAACATAAGAACTAAAACTGTAGAAGAGTCCATGCATGTCGTATTTGATGAAACTCCTACATGGGGACAATCCACAGAAGATGATGAAGCACTTAACTTTCCAAATCTTCCATCATCTTCCTCACCACCAAAAGAAACAACAACAAGCTATCCCAAAGAAGAAGGTGAACCCAGTGATGTACCTAGTGGGCAACCCATGCCTGAGGAGGCACAGCTGCCAATAGCTAGGAGACATCACAGGGATCATCCTCTTGATCAAGTGCTTGATGATGTTTCTTCTGGTGTCAGAACTAGAAGACAAGTTCAAAATGAAGTTGAGTTTGGAGCATTCCTATCTCAAATCGAACCAACTTCAGTTGAACAAGCTCTTGAGGACTGCGACTGGATTATTGCCATGCAGGAAGAGCTGAATCAATTTGAAAGAAGTCAAGTATGGGAACTAGTCCCAAGGCCGTCTCATCAATCCATAGTAGGAACCAAGTGGGTCTTTAAAAACAAACTGGATGAGACAGGTCAAATCACTAGAAACAAAGCCAGACTGGTAGCTAAAGGATACAACCAAGAAGAAGGCATTGACTATGAAGAAACTTTTGCTCCAGTCGCTAGACTTGAGGCAATAAGGATTCTTCTAGCCTTTGCATCCATGAAAGGTTTCAGATTATATCAAATGGATGTAAAGAGTGCATTTCTTAATGGTTATATTAAGGAAGAGGTATATGTAGAACAACCTCCTGGCTTTGAAAACCATAAGAACCCCAAACATGTGTATAGATTAAAGAAAGCTTTGTATGGCCTGAAACAAGCCCCTCGAGCTTGGTATGAGAGACTCAGCAGCTTTTTGCTGGGCAAGGTTTTCTCAGAGGCAAATTAGATAATACACTGTTTATCCTTCACAAAGATAGAGACATGTTAATTGTCCAAATTTATGTTGATGATATTATCTTGGGGCAACTAACGAGAAGCTTTGTGAAGATTTCTCTAAGATTATGCAGGGTGAATTTGAGATGTCAATGATGGGAGAACTAACATTCTTCCTAGGCCTGCAAATCAAACAAAAGAAGAACGGAATCTTCATCTCCCAAACCAAGTACTGCAGAGAACTACTCAAAAAGTTTGGGATGGATGAATGCAAGGAGTATGATACTCCTATGAGCACCTCAGCTGCACTCGACGCTGACGCCAAGGGTAAAAGTGTCAGCCTGCCCATGTACAGGGGAATGATAGGTTCCCTCCTATACTTAACGGCGAGCAGGCCTGATATTCAATTTAGCGTAGGCATGTGTGCTAGGTTTCAAGCCAACCCCAAGGAATCACACTTGACATGTGTTAAACGTATTCTGAGATACCTTGAGGGAACACAAGAACTTGGTCTTTGGTATCCCAGAGGTAACCAAGAGTTCTTGTGGGCTTATTCTGACTCTGACCACGCAGGTTATAAAACAGATAGAAAGAGCACACCAGTGGACAATGCGCCTTCCTTGGTGGTTGTCTGGTGTCTTGGGCCAGCAAGAAGCAAACCTGCGTGTCCTTGTCATCCACTGAGGCAGAATACATTGCTGCTGCAAGTTGCTGTGCACAAGTGCTATGGCTGAAAAACCAGTTGAGAGATCTTGGCTTGGAGTTTCCTGAGGCGCCCATTCTCTGTGATAACACAAGCACAATTAGCCTCGCCAAGAATCCAGTTCAGCACACAAGGACAAAGCACATTGACGTCCGACATCACTTCATCAGAGACCATGTTCAAAAGAAGGATGTCAAGGTGCAGTTTGTTCCCACACAACAACAGCTTGCGGATATCTTCACCAAGCCTCTGGGGACTGACCAGTTTATTTTCATTAGAGGTGATTTGGGGATGGTAAACCCAAATGAAGTGTAATTACTATTTTTTTTATCACTTACAACAATACTGACTTAGGCATCGGAGTGCCAATATATGTCCTTGCAGGTATTCAATGTTGAATCTTAAGTAAGTGCAACCGGAAGCAAAACCACTTCCGAATGATTACACACTGACGCTGGATGATCAAACCAAGAGAGCGCCAGCACAAGTCCAAGAAGACACGTCACTTCAGAAAACGCTTCAACTTCCAAATGAGACGTTTCGACTTCTCTGACAATATGAAGCGACACGTGTCATCAGGTATATCGTTCCAACTTAAGGCGTTTACGCTACCCAATGTGTGATAATGTGAAGGAGCATGACCTTTTTGCCCTTAGTGACTTTACCTATAAAAGGGACATCTCATTTCACACATTCTTCATTTTCATCTATGTTCTTCATATAAACATTTCATCAACCCCACAAAAATGGCCGAACCCTCTGAAGCAAACCCAGTTTCGAGGAAACCCTCCTCATCTAAGAAACACAAGTCCAAATCTGGGAAATCAAGCCATCAACATTCTGGAAAATCTGGGCATCGTGAAAGACATCAAGAACATCATGAAGTTTCTCGGCAAATTGCTCTAGGGCAGGATGAAAATATTCAAGGTCAGCCTGAAACTTCTGGTAGAATGGCAGAACTGTTAGTGGGTTCTAAGAAGAGGAAGTCCATTCCTAAGGAGGAGGCTGCGGCGATCAAATATGGAAAACCCTCTTTGATGATGCCAAAAGGGGGAGAGATGCATGACCACTAGCCTTGCTACCCTGGGAGTTCCTTGATGAAGAAGAGCTTCAGCGAGAGGGAGAGAAAGAAGAAACAAAGAAACAACCCCCAGCCCAAATTTCTTTTGTTTACTTAGAAATGTTAGCCCAAAATTACTTAGAAATGTTCATCTTTTCATGCATGTTCTCATAACTGCCTACTATATGCTCGCTGCTTGTAAATGTTATCTAATTATATGCTCTGACCTGTAACCTATGCTTATCAATAATATTTGTCTAAGTTACTTATTCTGAACTATTGTTTTTATTCCCCAGCTAATCCTTTCATATGAACTTAATCGATAAAGCTAAGTTTGTCATCATCAAAAAGGGGGAGAATGTTAGAATCTTAAGTTTTGATGAAGACTAAAATATAAAGGATTAGACCAAGTGCCTAGGAAGCAATAATATACTTAGGATCCCAAGTAAGAGTGCTTCCGGATGAAGATTTACTTCCGGTTAGATTAGGACTTGCGCATGCGGATGAATGCTTTCATCCCCCAGCGTCAGCAAGTAAATAACTAGGGATTTAACTTGGTCCATGAACTTTAGGTGCACAAACCCTAAGACTAAGCTATGGTTCAATCGGAAGCGAAGTTGCTTCCTGTTAGAATTAGACTGGCGCAGAGCGACAGAATAGATATTACACCAAGCGTCAGTAAGTCTACTTCCCCAAGTGAAAGCGCTTCCTGTTAGACTTAGACTGGCGCAGAGCAATAGAATAGTTATTACCCCAAGCGTCAGTAAGTCTACTTCGCCAAGTGAAAGCACTTCCTATTAGATTTAGACTGGCGCAGGTTGATAGACTAGATATAACCCGAGCGTCAGCAGAAATGCAACATCAAGTGAAGTTGCTTCCTATTAGATCTTGACTGGCGCAGACTGATAGAATAGATTTCACCCTAAGCGTCAGTGAATTCACCACGTCAAGTAAAAGTGCTTCCGATAGCTCAGTGACTAGCGCTGAGTAGTGGAATGAAATAGACTAAGCGAGAGCAAGTCATGGTGAACTAAATCCCTCATCAAGTGAATTTACTTCCGGATGTAGAAGTGCTTCCGGATACACCTTAGACTTAGGATCACCCACTGCATGAGACTATATGATTATATTGCTAAACTAACGTTCAAGTGCAGCACACTCAGTAAGGTTGCTTCCGGATGAGAAGTTGCTTCCGCAAGCAATCAGAATGTCTGAACGTTCAAAGAGATGCAGTGTCAGAATGCTTTTGTCAGAGCAGAGGTGTCAGGACTACTTTTCAGAGATAAAGCAAGTCAACCCTGCTATGCATTAATGAAGCATTAAATGGGCGAACGGTAACAAGGGAAAAACAGACATATTCAAACGGCTAGCCCACCTACCAAGAGTTCAAAATGCTTGAAGACTATATAAGGAAGCTCAACTTCATTTATGAAGGAGTTAATGATCTTCAAATATTCTTGAGCGAGAAAATCCTTATTCATTCAAGCTGCCCAGAAAAATGAAGAGCATTTAACACTTGGAGTGATTTTTCACCTACCTATTCTGTACTCACAGTAGTTAAGTCTCTTTCTGTTAAAAGAGCATTTATTGAACTTAAGTGTGTAACATCATTTGTTCTGTAAGAGAACTTAGTCAGAAAAGCCCTCAAGTGTAAACTTCAAACCCTTGCTTGGTGTGAGGGGGAGACAGTTAGATAGGTTACAAGTGAGCCAGTGTAAAACTTGTTGTAAGGTTGCAAGTGAGCCCGTAAAACTTGCGGTTGTAAGGTTTCAGGTGAGCCCGATTTAAAACCTGAGTTATAGTGAACTCTCGGCCTGGGTGGTTGAGGACTGGACGTAGGTCAGGTAGACCGAACCAGTATAAATCTTGTGTCATTTACTTTAAGTATTTATTTTTGAAGCACAATTCACCCCCCCTCTTGTGCATCCATTACGTTCACTTTTTGTCAAAAAAGACCAAAATTTTGTCGAATATTTCACCATAACTCGTTTTCAGCCCATTTGCGCGTTTTAGGGTTAAAAACAACACAAGTATTTTTTTTAAAAAATTTCATCTCGTTTTTGTGTTTTAGTGTCAAGAATCTCAAGAAAGTGGTACTTTTTGTCAAAAAAGACCAAAATTTTGTCGATTATTTCACCATAACTCGTTTTCAGCCCATTTACGCGTTTTAGGGTAAAAACAACACAAGTATTTTTTTAAAAAATTTCATCTCGTTTTTGTGTTTTAGTGTCAAGAATCTCAAGAAAGTGGTACTTTTGGTCAAAAAAGACTAAAACTTTGTCGAATATTTCACCATAACTCGTTTTCAGCCCATTTGCGCGTTTTAGGGTTAAAAACAACACAAGTATTTTTTTAATAAATTTTAATATCGTTTTTGTGTTTTAGTGTCAAGAATCTCAAGAAAGTGGAACTTTTGGTCAAAAAAGACCAAAAGTTTGTCGAATATTTCACCATAACTCGTTTTCAGCCCATTTGCGCGTTTTAGGGTTAAAAAAACACAAGTATTTTTTTAATTAATTTTAATCTCGTTTTTGTGTTTTAGTGTCAAGAAACTCAAGAAAGTGGTACTTTTGGTCAAAAAAGACTAAAACTTTGTCGAATATTTCACCATAACTCGTTTTCAGCCCATTTGCGCGTTTTAGGGTTAAATAAAACACAAGTATTTTTTTAATGAATTTTAATCTCGTTCTTTTGTTTTAGTGTCAAGAATCTCAAGAAAGTGGTACTTTTGGTAAAAAAAAGACCAGAAGTTTGTCGAATATTTCACCATAACTCGTTTTCAAGCCCATTTGCGCGTTTTAGGGTTAAAAACAACACAAGTATTTTTTTAATGAATTATAATCTCGTTTTTGTGTTTTAGTGTCAAGAATCTCAAGAAAGTGGTACTTTTGGTCAAAAAAGACCAAAAGTTTGTCGAATATTTCACCATAACTCGTTTTCAGCCCATTTGCGCGCTTTAGGGTCAAAAACAACACAAGTATTTTTTTAATGAATTTTAATCTCGTTTTTTTGTTTTAGTGTCAAGAATCTCAAGAAAGTGGTACTTTTGGTAAAAAAAAGACCAGAAGTTTGTCGAATATTTCACCATAACTCGTTTTCAGCCCATTTGCGCGTTTTAGGGTTAAAAACAACACAAGTATTTTTTTAATGAATTTTAATCTCGTTTTTTTGTTTTAGTGTCAAGAATCTCAAAAAAGTGGTACTTTTGGTCAAAAAAGACCAAAAGTTTGTCGAATATTTCACCATAACTCGTTTTCAGCCCATTTGCGCGCTTTAGGGTCAAAAACAACACAAGTATTTTTTTTAAAAAAATTTCATCTCGTTTTTGTGTTTTAGTGTCAAGAATCTCAAGAAAGTGGTACTTTTTGTCAAAAAAGACCAAAATTTTGTCGATTATTTCACCATAACTCGTTTTCAGCCCATTTGAGCGTTTTAGGGTCAAAAACAACACAAGTATTTTTTTAAAAAAAATTTCATCTCGTTTTTGTGTTTTAGTGTCAAGAATCTCAAGAAAGTGGTACTTTTTGTCAAAAAATACCAAAATTTTGTCTATTATTTCACCATAACTCGTTTTCAGCCCATTTGCGCGTTTTAGGGTCAAAAACAACACAAGTATTTTTTAAAAAAATTTCATCTCGTTTTTGTGTTTTAGTGTCAAGAATCTCAAGAAAGTGGTACTTTTGGTCAAAACAGACCAAAATTTTGTCGATTATTTCACCATAACTCGTTTTCAGCCCATTTGCGCGTTTTAGGCTTAAAAACAACACAAATATTTTTTTAAAAAAATTTCATCTCGCTTTTGTGTTTTAGTGTCAAGAATCTCAAGAAAGTGGTACTTTTGGTCAAAAAAGACCAAAAGTTTGTCGAATATTTCACCATACTCGTTTTCAGCCCATTTACGCGTTTTAGGGTTAAAAACAACACAAATATTTTTTTAATGAATTTTAATCTTGTTTTTGTGATTTAGTGTCAAGAATCTCAAGATAGTGGTACTTTTAGTAAAAAAAAACCAAAAGTTTGTCGAATATTTCACCATAACTCGTTTTCAGCCCATTTGCGTATTTTAGGGTTAAAAACAACACAAGTATTTTTTTAATAAATTTTAATCTCGTTTTTGTGTTTTAGTGTCAAGAATCTCAAGAAAGTGGTACTTTTGGTCAAAAAAGACTAAAACTTTGTCGAATATTTCACCATAACTCGTTTTCAGCCCATTTGCGCGTTTTAGGGTTAAAAACAACACAAGTATTTTTTTAATAAATTTTAATATCGTTTTTGTGTTTTAGTGTCAAGAATCTCAAGAAAGTGGAACTTTTGGTCAAAAAAGACCAAAAGTTTGTCGAATATTTCACCATAACTCGTTTTCAGCCCATTTGCGCGTTTTAGGGTTAAAAAAACACAAGTATTTTTTTAATTAATTTTAATCTCGTTTTTGTGTTTTAGTGTCAAGAATCTCAAGAAAGTGGTACTTTTGGTCAAAAAAGACTAAAACTTTGTCGAATATTTCACCATAACTCGTTTTCAGCCCATTTGCGCGTTTTAGGGTTAAATAAAACACAAGTATTTTTTTAATGAATTTTAATCTCGTTTTTTTGTTTTAGTGTCAAGAATCTCAAGAAAGTGGTACTTTTGGTAAAAAAAAGACCAGAAGTTTGTCGAATATTTCACCATAACTCGTTTTCAGCCCATTTGCGCGTTTTAGGGTTAAAAACAACACAAGTATTTTTTTAATGAATTTTAATCTCGTTTTTTTGTTTTAGTGTCAAGAATCTCAAGAAAGTGGTACTTTTGGTCAAAAAAGACCAAAAGTTTGTCGAATATTTCACCATAACTCGTTTTCAACCCATTTGCGCGCTTTAGGGTCAAAAACAACACAAGTATTTTTTTAATAAATTTTAATATCGTTTTTGTGTTTTAGTGTCAAGAATCTCAAGAAAGTGGTACTTTTGGTCAAAAAAGACAAAAGTTTGTCGAATATTTCACCATAACTCGTTTTCAGCCCATTTGCACGCTTTAGGGTCAAAAACAACACAAGTATTTTTTTTAAAAAAATTTCATCTCGTTTTTGTGTTTTAGTGTCAAGAATCTCAAGAAAGTGGTACTTTTTGTCAAAAAAGACCAAAATTTTGTCGAATATTTCACCATAACTCGTTTTCAGCCCATTTGCGCGTTTTAGGGTTAAAAACAACACAAGTATTTTTTTTTAAAAAATTTCATCTCGTTTTTGTGTTTTAGTGTCAAGAATCTCAAGAAAGTGGTACTTTTTGTCAAAAAAGACCAAAATTTTGTCGATCATTTCACCATAACTCGTTTTCAGCCCATTTACGCGTTTTAGGGTAAAAAACAACACAAGTATTTTTTTAAAAAATTTCATCTCGTTTTTGTGTTTTAGTGTCAAGAATCTCAAGAAAGTGGTACTTTTGGTCAAAAAAGACTAAAACTTTGTCGAATATTTCACCATAACTCGTTTTCAGCCCATTTGCGCGTTTTAGGGTTAAAAACAACACAAGTATTTTTTTAATAAATTTTAATATCGTTTTTGTGTTTTAGTGTCAAGAATCTCAAGAAAGTGGAACTTTTGGTCAAAAAAGACCAAAAGTTTGTCGAATATTTCACCATAACTCGTTTTCAGCCCATTTGCGCGTTTTAGGGTTAAAAAAACACAAGTATTTTTTTAATAAATTTTAATCTCGTTTTTGTGTTTTAGTGTCAAGAATCTCAAGAAAGTGGTACTTTTGGTCAAAAAAGACTAAAACTTTGTCGAATATTTCACCATAACTCGTTTTCAGCCCATTTGCGCGTTTTAGGGTTAAAAACAACACAAGTATTTTTTTAATAAATTTTAATATCGTTTTTGTGTTTTAGTGTCAAGAATCTCAAGAAAGTGGAACTTTTGGTCAAAAAAGACCAAAAGTTTGTCGAATATTTCACCATAACTCGTTTTCAGCCCATTTGCGCGTTTTAGGGTTAAAAAAACACAAGTATTTTTTTAATTAATTTTAATCTCGTTTTTGTGTTTTAGTGTCAAGAATCTCAAGAAAGTGGTACTTTTGGTCAAAAAAGACTAAAACTTTGTCGAATATTTCACCATAACTCGTTTTCAGCCCATTTGCGCGTTTTAGGGTTAAATAAAACACAAGTATTTTTTTAATGAATTTTAATCTCGTTTTTTTGTTTTAGTGTCAAGAATCTCAAGAAAGTGGTACTTTTGGTAAAAAAAAGACCAGAAGTTTGTCGAATATTTCACCATAACTCGTTTTCAGCCCATTTGCGCGTTTTAGGGTTAAAAACAACACAAGTATTTTTTTAATGAATTTTAATCTCGTTTTTTTGTTTTAGTGTCAAGAATCTCAAGAAAGTGGTACTTTTGGTCAAAAAAGACCAAAAGTTTGTCGAATATTTCACCATAACTCGTTTTCAACCCATTTGCGCGCTTTAGGGTCAAAAACAACACAAGTATTTTTTTAATAAATTTTAATATCGTTTTTGTGTTTTAGTGTCAAGAATCTCAAGAAAGTGGTACTTTTGGTCAAAAAAGACAAAAAGTTTGTCGAATATTTCACCATAACTCGTTTTCAGCCCATTTGCACGCTTTAGGGTCAAAAACAACACAAGTATTTTTTTAAAAAAATTTCATCTCGTTTTTGTGTTTTAGTGTCAAGAATCTCAAGAAAGTGGTACTTTTTGTCAAAAAAGACCAAAATTTTGTCGAATATTTCACCATAACTCGTTTTCAGCCCATTTGCGCGTTTTAGGGTTAAAAACAACACAAGTATTTTTTTTAAAAAATTTCATCTCGTTTTTGTGTTTTAGTGTCAAGAATCTCAAGAAAGTGGTACTTTTTGTCAAAAAAGACCAAAATTTTGTCGATTATTTCACCATAACTCGTTTTCAGCCCATTTACGCGTTTTAGGGTAAAAAACAACACAAGTATTTTTTTAAAAAATTTCATCTCGTTTTTGTGTTTTAGTGTCAAGAATCTCAAGAAAGTGGTACTTTTGGTCAAAAAAGACTAAAACTTTGTTGAATATTTCACCATAACTCGTTTTCAGCCCATTTGCGCGTTTTAGGGTTAAATAAAACACAAGTATTTTTTTAATGAATTTTAATCTCGTTTTTTTGTTTTAGTGTCAAGAATCTCAAGAAAGTGGTACTTTTGATAAAAAAAAGACCAGAAGTTTGTCGAATATTTCACCATAACTCGTTTTCAGCCCATTTGCGCGTTTTAGGGTTAAAAACAACACAAGTATTTTTTTAATGAATTTTAATCTCGTGTTTTTGTTTTAGTGTCAAGAATCTCAAGAAAGTGGTACTTTTGGTCAAAAAAGACCAAAAGTTTGTCGAATATTTCACCATAACTCGTTTTCAGCCCATTTGCGCGTTTTAGGGTTAAAAACAACACAAGTATTTTTTTAATGAATTTTAATCTCGTGTTTTTGTTTTAGTGTCAAGAATCTCAAGAAAGTGGTACTTTTGGTCAAAAAAGACAAAAAGTTTGTCGAATACTTCACCATAACTCGTTTTCAGCCCATTTGCGCGTTTTAGCGTTAAAAACAACACAAGTATTTTTTAAATGAATTTTAATCTCGTTTTTTTGTTTTAGTGTCAAGAATCTCAAGAAAGTGGTACTTTTGATAAAAAAAGACCAGAAGTTTGTCGAATATTTCACCATAACTCGTTTTCAGCCCATTTGCGCGTTTTAGGGTTAAAAACAACACAAGTATTTTTTTAATGAATTTTAATCTCGTGTTTTTGTTTTAGTGTCAAGAATCTCAAGAAAGTGGTACTTTTGGTCAAAAAAGACCAAAAGTTTGTCGAATATTTCACCATAACTCGTTTTCAGCCCATTTGCGCGTTTTAGGGTTAAAAAAACACAAGTATTTTTTTAATTAATTTTAATCTCGTTTTTGTGTTTTAGTGTCAAGAAACTCAAGAAAGTGGTACTTTTGGTCAAAAAAGACTAAAACTTTGTCGAATATTTCACCATAACTCGTTTTCAGCCCATTTGCGCGTTTTAGGGTTAAATAAAACACAAGTATTTTTTTAATGAATTTTAATCTCGTTCTTTTGTTTTAGTGTCAAGAATCTCAAGAAAGTGGTACTTTTGGTAAAAAAAAGACCAGAAGTTTGTCGAATATTTCACCATAACTCGTTTTCAGCCCATTTGCGCGTTTTAGGGTTAAAAACAACACAAGTATTTTTTTAATGAATTATAATCTCGTTTTTGTGTTTTAGTGTCAAGAATCTCAAGAAAGTGGTACTTTTGGTCAAAAAAGACCAAAAGTTTGTCGAATATTTCACCATAACTCGTTTTCAGCCCATTTGCGCGCTTTAGGGTCAAAAACAACACAAGTATTTTTTTAATGAATTTTAATCTCGTTTTTTTGTTTTAGTGTCAAGAATCTCAAGAAAGTGGTACTTTTGGTAAAAAAAAGACCAGAAGTTTGTCGAATATTTCACCATAACTCGTTTTCAGCCCATTTGCGCGTTTTAGGGTTAAAAACAACACAAGTATTTTTTTAATGAATTTTAATCTCGTTTTTTTGTTTTAGTGTCAAGAATCTCAAAAAAGTGGTACTTTTGGTCAAAAAAGACCAAAAGTTTGTCGAATATTTCACCATAACTCGTTTTCAGCCCATTTGCGCGCTTTAGGGTCAAAAACAACACAAGTATTTTTTTTAAAAAAATTTCATCTCGTTTTTGTGTTTTTGTGTCAAGAATCTCAAGAAAGTGGTACTTTTTGTCAAAAAAGACCAAAATTTTGTCGATTATTTCACCATAACTCGTTTTCAGCCCATTTGCGCGTTTTAGGGTCAAAAACAACACAAGTATTTTTTTAAAAAAAATTTCATCTCGTTTTTGTGTTTTAGTGTCAAGAATCTCAAGAAAGTGGTACTTTTTGTCAAAAAATACCAAAATTTTGTCGATTATTTCACCATAACTCGTTTTCAGCCCATTTGCGCGTTTTAGGGTCAAAAACAACACAAGTATTTTTTAAAAAAATTTCATCTCGTTTTTGTGTTTTAGTGTCAAGAATCTCAAGAAAGTGGTACTTTTGGTCAAAACAGACCAAAATTTTGTCGATTATTTCACCATAACTCGTTTTCAGCCCATTTGCGCGTTTTAGGCTTAAAAACAACACAAATATTTTTTTAAAAAAATTTCATCTCGCTTTTGTGTTTTAGTGTCAAGAATCTCAAGAAAGTGGTACTTTTGGTCAAAAAAGACCAAAAGTTTGTCGAATATTTCACCATAACTCGTTTTCAGCCCATTTACGCGTTTTAGGGTTAAAAACAACACAAATATTTTTTTAATGAATTTTAATCTTGTTTTTGTGATTTAGTGTCAAGAATCTCAAGATAGTGGTACTTTTAGTAAAAAAAAACCAAAAGTTTGTCGAATATTTCACCATAACTCGTTTTCAGCCCATTTGCGTATTTTAGGGTTAAAAACTGAACGTAATGGATGCACAAGAGGGGGGGGGGGTGAATTGTGCTTCAAAAATAAATACTCAAAGTAAATGACAAAGATTTATACTGTTTCGGTCTACCTGACCTACGTCCAGTCCTCAACCACCCAGGCCGAGAGTTTCACTATAACTCAGGTTTTAAATCGGGTTCACCTGAAACCTTACAACCGCAAGTTTTACGGGCTCACTTGCAACCTTACAACAAGTTTTACACTGGCTCACTTGTAACCTATCTAACTGTCTCCCCCTCACACCAAGCAAGGGTTTGAAGTTTACACTTGAAGGCTTTTCTGACTAAGTTCTCTTACAGAACAAATGATGTTACACACTTAAGTTCAATAAATGCTCTTTTAACAGAAAGAGACTTAACTACTGTGAGTACAGAATAGGTAGGTGAAAAATCACTCCAAGTGTTAAATGCTCTTCATTTTCTGGGCAGCTTGAATGAATAAGGATTTTCTCGCTCAAGAATATTTGAAGATCATTAACTCCTTCATAAATGAAGTTGAGCTTCCTTATATAGTCTTCAAGCATTTTGAACTCTTGGTAGGTGGGCTAGCCGTTTGAATATGTCCGTTTTTCCCTTGTTACCGTTCGCCCATTTAATGCTTCATTAATGCATAGCAGGGTTGACTTGCTTTATCTCTGAAAAGTAGTCCTGACACCTCTGCTCTGACAAAAGCATTCTGACACTGCATCTCTTTGAACGTTCAGACATTCTGATTGCTTGCGGAAGCAACTTCTCATCCGGAAGCAACCTTACTGAGTGTGCTGCACTTGAACGTTAGTTTAGCAATATATCATATAGTCTCATGCAGTGGGTGATCCTAAGTCTAAGGTGTATCCGGAAGCACTTCTACATCCGGAAGTAAATTCACTTGATGAGGGATTTAGTTCACCATGACTTGCTCTCGCTTAGTCTATTTCATTCCACCACTCAGCGCTAGTCACTGAGCTATCGGAAGCACTTTTACTTGATGTGGTGAATTCACTGACGCTTAGGGTGAAATCTATTCTATCAGTCTGCGCCAGTCAAGATCTAACAGGAAGCAACTTCACTTGATGTTGCATTTCCGCTGACGCTCGGGGTTATATCTAGTCTATCAACCTGCGCCAGTCTAAATCTAATAGAAGTGCTTTCACTCGGCGAAGTAGACTTACTGACGCTTGGGTAATAACTATTCTATTGCTCTGCGCCAGTCTAAGTCTAACAGGAAGCGCTTTCACTTGGGGAAGTAGACTCACTGACGCTTGGGGTAATATCTATTCTGTCGCTCTGCGCCAGTCTAATTCTAACAGGAAGCGCTTTCACTTGGGGAAGTAGACTCACTGTCGCTTGGAGTAATATCTATTCTATCGCTCTGCGCCAGTCTAAGTCTAACAGGAAGCAAACTCACTTCCGATTGAAACATAGCTTAGTCTTAAGGTTTTGTGTACCTAATTCTCATGGACTAAGTTAAATCCCTAGTGATTTACTTGCTGACGCTGGGGGATGAAGGCATTCATCCGCATGCGCAAGTCCTAATCTAACCGGAAGTAAATCTTCATCCGGAAGCACTCTTACTTGGGATCCTAAGTATACTATTGCTTCCTAGGCACTTGGTCTAATCCTTTATATTTTAGTCTTCATCAAAACTTAAGATTCTAACATTCTCCCCCTTTTTGATGATGACAAACTTAGCTTTATCGATTAAGTTCATATGAAAGGATTAGCTGAAGAATAAAAACAATAGTTCAGAATAAGTAACTTAGACAAATATTATTGATAAGCATAGGTTACAGGTCAGAGCATATAATTAGATAACATTTACAAGCAGCGAGCATATAGTAGGCAGATATGAGAACATGCATGAAAAGATGAACATTTCTAAGTAAACAAAAAAATTTTGGGCTGGGGGTTGTTTCTTTTGTTTCTTCTTTCTCTCCCTCTCGCTGAAGCTCTTCTTCATCAAGGAACTCCCAGGGTAGCAAGGCTAGTGGTCAATGCATCTCTCCCCCTTTGGCATCATCAAAGAGGGTTTTCCATATTTGATCGCCGCAGCCTCCTCCTTAGGGATGGACTTCCTCTTCTTAGAACCCACTAACAGTTCTGCCATTCTACCAGAAGTTTCAGGCTGACCTTGAATATTTTCATCCTGCCCTAGAGCAATTTGCCGAGAAACTTCATGATGTTCTTGATGTCTTTCACGATGCCCAGATTTTCCAGAATGTTGATGGCTTGATTTCCCAGATTTGGACTTGTGTTTCTTAGATGAGGAGGGTTTCCTCGAAACTGGGTTTGCTTCAGAGGGTTCGGCCATTTTTGTGGGGTTGATGAAATGTTTATATGAAGAACATAGATGAAAATGAAGAATGTGTGAAATGAGATGTCCCTTTTATAGGTAAAGTCACTAAGGGCAAAAAGGTCATGCTCCTTCACATTATCACACATTGGGTAGCGTAAACGCCTTAAGTTGGAACGATATACCTGATGACACGTGTCGCTTCATATTGTCAGAGAAGTCGAAACGTCTCATTTGGAAGTTGAAGCGTTTTCTGAAGTGACGTGTCTTCTTGGACTTGTGCTGGCGCTCTCTTGGTTTGATCATCCAGCGTCAGTGTGTAATCATTCGGAAGTGGTTTTGCTTCCGGTTGCACTTACTTAAGATTCAACATTGAATACCTGCAAGGACATATATTGGCACTCCGATGCCTAAGTCAGTATTGTTGTAAGTGATAAAAAAAAATAATAATTACACTTCATTTGGGTTTACCATCCCCAAATCACCTCTAATGAAAATAAACTGGTCAGTCCCCAGAGGCTTGGTGAAGATATCCGCAAGCTGTTGTTGTGTGGGAACAAACTGCACCTTGACATCCTTCTTTTGAACATGGTCTCTGATGAAGTGATGTCGGACGTCAATGTGCTTTGTCCTTGTGTGCTGAACTGGATTCTTGGCGAGGCTAATTGTGCTTGTGTTATCACAGAGGATGGGCGCCTCAGGAAACTCCAAGCCAAGATCTCTCAACTGGTTTTTCAGCCATAGCACTTGTGCACAGCAACTTGCAGCAGCAATGTATTCTGCCTCAGTGGATGACAAGGACACGCAGGTTTGCTTCTTGCTGGCCCAAGACACCAGACAACCACCAAGGAAGGCGCATTGTCCACTGGTGCTCTTTCTATCTGTTTTATAACCTGCGTGGTCAGAGTCAGAATAAGCCCACAAGAACTCTTGGTTACCTCTGGGATACCAAAGACCAAGTTCTTGTGTTCCCTCAAGGTATCTCAGAATACGTTTAACACATGTCAAGTGTGATTCCTTGGGGTTGGCTTGAAACCTAGCACACATGCCTACGCTAAATTGAATATCAGGCCTGCTCGCCGTTAAGTATAGGAGGGAACCTATCATTCCCCTGTACATGGGCAGGCTGACACTTTTACCCTTGGCGTCAGCGTCGAGTGCAGCTGAGGTGCTCATAGGAGTATCATACTCCTTGCATTCATCCATCCCAACTTTTTGAGTAGTTCTCTGCAGTACTTGGTTTGGGAGATGAAGATTCCGTTCTTCTTTTGTTTGATTTGCAGGCAGCCTAGGAAGAATGTTAGTTCTCCCATCATTGACATCTCAAATTCACCCTGCATAATCTTAGAGAAATCTTCACAAAGCTTCTCGTTAGTTGCCCCAAAGATAATATCATCAACATAAATTTGGACAATTAACATATCTCTATCTTTGTGAAGGATAAACAGTGTATTATCTAATTTGCCTCTTGAGAAACCCTTGCCCAGCAAAAGCTGCTGAGTCTCTCATACCAAGCTCGAGGGGCTTGTTTCAGGCCATACAAAGCTTTCTTTAATCTATACACATGTTTGGGGTTCTTATGGTTTTCAAAGCCAGGAGGTTGTTCTACATATACCTCTTCCTTAATATAACCATTAAGAAATGCACTCTTTACATCCATTTGATATAATCTGAAACCTTTCATGGATGCAAAGGCTAGAAGAATCCTTATTGCCTCAAGTCTAGCGACTGGAGCAAAAGTTTCTTCATAGTCAATGCCTTCTTCTTGGTTGTATCCTTTAGCTACCAGTCTGGCTTTGTTTCTAGTGATTTGACCTGTCTCATCCAGTTTGTTTTTAAAGACCCACTTGGTTCCTACTATGGATTGATGAGACGGCCTTGGGACTAGTTCCCACACTTGACTTCTTTCAAATTGATTCAGCTCTTCCTGCATGGCAATAATCCAGTCGCAGTCCTCAAGAGCTTGTTCAACTGAAGTTGGTTCGATTTGAGATAGGAATGCTCCAAACTCAACTTCATTTTGAACTTGTCTTCTAGTTCTGACACCAGAAGAAACATCACCAAGCACTTGATCAAGAGGATGATCCCTGTGATGTCTCCTAGCTATTGGCATGTGTGCAGGCTCAGGTGGTTGCCCACTAGGTACATCACTGGGTTCACCTTCTTC
The DNA here is from genome assembly GCA_029929735.1 of Mimosa pudica. Taxonomy (NCBI): domain Eukaryota; kingdom Viridiplantae; phylum Streptophyta; class Magnoliopsida; order Fabales; family Fabaceae; genus Mimosa; species Mimosa pudica. Next base: position 350,866 of record JAKELP010000051.1, on the reverse strand, counting down.
TTTGGGATAGCTTGTTGTTGTTTCTTTTGGTGGTGAGAAGATGATGGAAGATTTGGAAAGTTAAGTGCTTCATCATCTTCTGTGGATTGTCCCCATGTAGGAGTTTCATCAAATACAACATGCATGGACTCTTCTACAGTTTTAGTTCTTATGTTGTATATCCTATATGCTTTGCTCCTAAGGGAATATCCTATGAATATACCTACATCAGCCTTTGGATCAACTTACCCAAATTTACCTTCCCATTGTTATGCACGTAGCATTTTGATCCGAATATTCTGAGATGACTGATGTTGGGCTTCCTTCCTTTATATAGCTCGTATGGAGTCTTATCCAAGCCCTTGCGAACATAAGCTCTGTTGGAGATATAGCAAGCAGTGCTCATAGCGTCCGCCCAGAACATTTGAGAGACTTCTTTCTCGTTCAGCATGCTTCTAGCCATCTCCGTCAGAACCCTGTTCTTTCTTTCGACTACTCCATTTTGTTGAGGAGTTCTCGGAGCTGAGAAGTTATGTTCAATGCCGTTTTGCTCACATAGCTCAGTGAAGCTATGGTTCTCAAACTCTCCTCCATGGTCTGTCCTTATGGCTGTGATTTTGAGATCCTTCTCATTCTGCACTTTCTTAGCCAGGACAACGAAAGCATCAAAAGCATCTTGCTTAGAGGCAAGAAACAAAGTCCACGTAAACCTTGAATAGTCATCCACCACCACTAAAGCATATAGGTTTCCTCCCAGCTTTTTACTCTTGCTGGCCCAACCAAATCCATGTGGATTAGTTCCAAGGGCCTGCTGGTGGAGACTCTCTTCTTGTTTTAAACGAGGATTTTGTTTGCTTTCCTCGTTGGCAGGATTCACAGATAAATCATGCTTAACCTTAAAAGGGGAATACCTACAGCTAGCTCTTTTTAATTAGCATGTCCAATTGAGTAAAGTTAACATGAGCTAGTCTCTTATGCAAAGCCAGCTATTCTCGTCACTAGATATTAGACATTTTTCTTCTAGCTGTTGACATAAATCTAAGGTATATAGATTCCCATTTCTAATTGCCTTAATTTTGCATTTTAGGTTGGCCTTATCTATATTCAGATCCTGCTTATCAACTATTAAGCACTCATTTGAATCAAATATTACCCGTTACCTTTGTCCGTGCTTTGACTTACACTTAGCAGGTTGTGACAGAGACCGTCCACTAGATATACATCTTTGACTGGTCCGACTTCTCCAACTCCAGTGATCTTGCCACTTTGATTTCCTCCAAAGGTCACTGTGGCTCCATCTTTGATCACCAGAGACTTGAACTTGTCTCTGTCTCCAGTCATATGTCTCGAGCATCCGCTATCGATGTACCAATTTTTGTTCTTGGATGCTTGAGACACACCTGAAACAATCAAGCAATTTTAGGTACCCAACCTCTCTTGGGTCCTTTGTCATTAGTGTCTAGGACCCTTGGCCTAGCTTTGGGCTTATCCTTGTGCCTATACACATTTGAGCCTTTGGCCTAGTGTTGGCTCTAGACTCTTGGGTTCTCCCAGTGGGATGATTCCAGGCTTGGGATCCTTGTCCTCTCTTGATTTCCTTTGCAGGTGGAGGATCCTTTGTCCCTGGTTCCTTTAGGGACCCACTTGTATGAGCTGTTAGCTCCATGCTTTTTAGCATTACAGTGGACATCGAGTGTCCTTTCCTGTTGCAGTAATTACAGAAGCTGAAAGGTGAGGAGCTATGACTGGTGGCTTTATGGAAGAACTTTAAGTAAGGCTTTACTTTTGGTTCTTCCACGTTTTCTTCCTGGGGGTATATCCCAAGCCAGTCCTATCCCTATATGCCCTTTGGTTCATTAAAAGTATATCCAGCATTTCTGAACCATTGGTGAATTTCTGCAGGGCATTTTGCAGCTTATTATTTTTCTTCTGAGATTTGCTGCAATTTGGACAGCTCTCAGGTGTTGGGATGTTGGGTTCTGCTTGAGGAGAACCCTGTCCATCCACCATTGGAGATCTTCTAGCTTCCGCTAGTTCCTCACTGAGTGAGTCCACCTTGGACTCAAGGGACTCCTTTTTGGTTTCAAGAATTTATAGCTTTACATAGTTTAGAGAATTCTTCATGAATCTCATTGTAAGCACTCTTGTAGTTCAGGAAGAGTTACCTCATGTTCTTCATTGGTGAGGTCAAGATCTGAAGATGCTTCCTCATCCTCTTCTCTAGCTACAGGCAGAGGTTGGCAACTTCTTCATCATCACTTGCTTCCTCATCTGAGCTGTTTACCCAAAATGGAGGAAACGAGTGCCTTCTTTTTATCCTTGCCTTTTGGACCTCTGCAGGCTGGGACACTCAGCCTGAAGTGACCAGGCTTATTGCATTCAAAGCACACAGGGGACCTTCTCT